>CM042690.1:8635217-11035217 GCA_023614405.1 Avena insularis | reverse complement strand
TATGTTGAACGCAAGTTTGCTCGAAAAATTGTTACTATGCAAATAGACTGGGGCGGTGAGTATGAGAAGCTTAACAGTTTCTTTCAAACTATTGGCATCACCCATCATGTTTCTTGCCCTCATTCTTACCAACAAAATGGTTCCGCTGAGCGCAAACATCGACACATAGTGGAGGTTGGTCTCTCCCTTCTTGCTTATGCATCTATGCCTCTCAAATTTTGGGATGAAGCGTTTCTCACAGCCACCTTTCTCATCAATTTACTTCCTAGCAAAGTGCTAAATTTTGAGTCTCCCACTGAGCGCCTCTTAAACATCAAACCAAACTATGATGCTCTACGCATATTTGGCTGTGCGTGTTGGTCCAACCTTCGTCCTTATAATACATGAAAGTTAGCTTTTCGTTCTAAAAAGTGTGTCTTTCTGGGATATAGCCCTCTTCATAAAAGTGTCAATTGTCTTGATCTTCAAACTGGACGTGTCTATATTTCTAGAGATGTTGTCTTTGATGAAAATGTTTTTCCCTTCGCTGAATTACATCCCAATGCTGGCTCTCGACTTCGCGACAAAATTCTCTTACTTCCTTCATCAACATATTCTACTTTTGGGGATGCAGAAACTGATGATCATATGCATGCTGTAGTGCCTATTACTTCCTCCTACTACTGCCTTGCAGGGTGCCGCAAGTACCAGTGAAAACTCTGCTCAAAACAGTGCATCAGCTGATTCCCAATCCCTTCCTGAAAATCAGTCACATGAAGACGAAACTGGTGCTGAAAATGATGCTGATTCTAGAGAATCCCCTGTCCCCACTAATCCTGAGACAGATTCTGCTGCCGATCCCGATGAAGACATTCCGCCCACGCCTTAGATGCAGCGCCTCGCTCGCCTGCCCCTCCGCGCGCTCGTGAGCCGCCTGCCTCTCCCGCGACACGCCAACGCGCGGACGCGCGCGATGCCGCCTCTCCGAGCTTGCCGCGTGGCGGTCTGTCCCCTGTCTGCTCGGACGAACGTGTAGGCGGCAGCGGATCCTCTGCATCGCCCAGCCTTGTGGCTTCTCCTGCCAGCGCTGGATCCTCTGCATCACGTGAACCTTCACCGACACCACCACCGCCTCCTCCCGCGCCTCGCACGCGGTTTCAAAAAGGTATCATGCAACTAAAAGTGTATACTGACGGTACTATCAGATATGGTTTGTTGTCCTCTACAGGTGAACCAAAAGGCTTGACCGATGCTCTTAATGACACACACTGGCGTACTGCCATGCAAGACGAATATGATGCACTCATGGCGAATAAAACATGGACGCTAGTTTCTCCTAGCACAAATAAAAATGTTATTGACTGCAAGTGGGTCTATCGCATCAAGCGACGTGCTGATGGAACTATTGATCGTTACAAAGCACGGTTAGTTGCCAAAGGATTTAAACAATGGTATGGTATTGACTATGAAGACACCTTCAGTCCTGTTGTTAAAATAACTACTATCCGAATTGTCCTTTCCATCTCTGTTTCTCGTGGATAGAACTTGCGGCAGCTAGATGTGAAGAACACGTTCCTACATGGTGTTCTGGAAGAGGAGGTCTATATGAAGCAACCCCCATGTTTTGAATATCCTGATGCCCCTCATCACATATGCAGGCTTGACAAGGCGCTTTATGGACTTAAGCAGGCTCCTCGAGCTTGGTATTCTAGGCTAAGTAACAAGCTCCAAGATTTTGGTTTCATTCTGTCCAAGGCTGACACTTCTCTGTTTCTGTATGACAAATCTGGAATTACAATTTTTCTGCTGATTTATGTTAATGATATTATTGTGACCAGCTCCTCAGACGCTGCCATCTCTGCACTGCTCAAGGATCTTAATGTTCATTTTCTATTAAGGATCTTGGAGACCTTCACTATTTCCTTGGTATGGAGGTAAAAAGAACACATGGCGATTTGCTCCTTACTCAAGACAAATATGCTCGTGATCTCCTCGCCAAGGTTGGGATGCTCGATGCAAGTCCGCACCCACCCCTCTGTCCTCGTCCGAGCCATTGTCTCTTCATGAAGGTACTCCTCTTGGTGCTGATGATAACTCTCAGTATCGCAGTATTGTTGGGGCACTCCAGTATCTCACTCTTACTCGTTCAGACTTGTCATTTTCCGTCAATAAGGTTTGTCAATATCTACATGCACCAACTACTGCACACTGGACAACAGTAAAACGTATACTTTATTATGTAAAAGATACCTCGGCTCTTGGATTCATTTTTCGGAAATCATCATCCACTCTTCTTAGTGCTTTTTCAGATGTAGATTGGGCTGGTTGTCTTGATGATCGTCGCTCCACTGGAGATTTTGCCATTTTTATTGGTCCCAATTTGGTTTCCTGGATAGCTAAGAAACAAGCAACTGTCTCTCGTTCCAGTACTAAAGCCGAGTACAAAGCCCTTGCTAATGCTAATACAGAATTAATCTGGGTTGAAGCCATTCTTGATGAACTTGGTGCCAAACTACGTGAGGAGCCCTGTCTTTGGTGTGATAATCTGGGTGCCACCTTTTTGTCAGCTAACCCAGTTTTTCATGCTCGCACCAAACATATTGAGATTGACTATCACTTTGTTCGAGAACGTGTCGCCAATAACAAGCTTGCAATCCAGTTTATCTCTACGGAGATCGATAGTGACGGATTTACCAAAGCCCTGCATGTTCAGCGTCTCCATGAGTTTCAGCGTAATCTAAACCTCTCCCGTGGTTTAGATTAAGAGGGATGTTAGAGTATGTAATATGTGGTCGTATACGATATGGAGTAGTACTCCGATCGTATACGTACTTCTCTTGTACTGCCACGTAGGGGTATTTTCCCTATATATATAACACGCAACCGATGGTCCGAGAGGGCACGCATCGTTCCACAAAAGTTAATATGCAGAACCATAGTTGTAGTACAAGAAAAACTAGTCGGTTGATCAGAATTCCATGATAGAAACTTTGAGTTCCCTTCATATCCCTCCGATGATCTCAGAATCGCTATGGTGCGGAGTGTAATCCCCTGTTCAGATGATTAATGAACCTCTCTTTGCTCTAAAAAATGTGAAATTTCATAGGAAGAACCAAAGTTTGTCTAAGGCAGAGTAATCCTGCCACGCACAGCCTTCCTGCAGTGGGCATGCCCACATACATAGCGGGATGGAAACATCATCATCATTATCATTGCCTCTGCATCTCCAAAAATAGGTAGTGAAACCAAGATCTGGCACAAAGTCAGGTGCCTCACACCAGCTTTGATAGGAGAACCAAACTCTTTTGCTTCCTTGTCAAAGTTACTTGGGTCCCTCATAGCTACCAGAATGTGAACCTCTGCTCCGGAGCATAACTAGATCAACATCTTGGGAAAAACTATCAGCTATCGACGAGACGGCCAAGAAATAGAAGGTGGATGGACTAGGGGCACGACCTGGAAGAGTATTGGTGATGATGTTTTTTCCTTTGTCGTCGGCTTGCTAGGAAAGTTCGGACTTGCGCTTCTCAAGAGCTTTGGTGCAGGCATGGAGTTCCTTTGTCCTTTTCCTCGATATCTTCGGGAGTCATGGTGCTGGGTGGCTAGGGCTAAGGCAAAGGGTAGGGTTAAGGGAGAGAGGAGACCGGGGATGAGAGGTCAATTGGTACCAAGTAATAGAATATGATTGGGTTGCAATTGTGCACATCTTAATTGATTGCACTGATGAATGTATATACAATAGTCATCTAACATGCGAACATGCCAACAAAGTGCCCGGTCCATGGCCCCCTCCCTCGATGCATCATGGTAGGGTATTACACAATAGAGGATGCACACCTATCATGCGCCAATGCCTTGTGTGTTGCATTTAGCCCGCTGTTGCTCTTAGATGGATAGGACACAAAACAACCGTCCGCTATATGTAGGTGACACTACATTACGATAAAAGTACAAAAGACGGTTTTGTTTTCTATGTCTACTCAATTTGTAAATTGTCTGTCAATTTGAGTTCAGTTCCGATATATAGACTCCAAAATCTTGGGTCTCTTGTCCAGTCGATACATATGAAATGGCACCATGAATATTAGTGGAATATGGTCCAGTGGTAGATTAACAACTTTTGGCATGATATATAAAATTACCTTATGAGTAGATAGATCTTGTCGTCTTTGGTATCCAATTCGTTTTAGAGGCCTTAAACTAATTATGTACAAATTAAAAATAAACGGTTTACAACATACAAAAGTTTGAATTGTAAAAACGTAAATTGTTAAAATGTACATGCTAGAACGTCCTACAGAGTCATGTAAATATTTAAGAATTTCATGGATAAAGACAGATATACATACTTTAAAATAACATGAGGATGAATAAACCAAACTTTTGGGGGTGGTAAAACCATACTTTGGATTCGTTAGATTTAATTAGGCTAAAATCCCTATAAGAGAACTTTTTTTCCTTCAATTGCCATGCCAAATTAATAAAATAATTTTCTTTTGCGAGAAAATACAATTTCAACTTACTAGTATATAAATTGTAGAATTGTTTGAAAAGTTGTACCTCAATAATGGAAACGTGATTACATTATTAGTTGTTCTAGTGGGACTTACAAAATATTTAAGATAGTATGTAAAATAAAGTACCAATAGAAAATGGCATGCATTTTGTGCAATGTGAGTTGTGAAAAGGCAAGAAAGTTCAGTATAATAAATATGTTTTTTTCTGATCAATTTAAGTAGTTATTATAAGGATGTTCTCTATAGTTTTCCAATATATTGATCCTTATGGCCATCAAAACATTGTGCATACTCACATCGGCTATATACACATTCATTACATACACTCCACGTCGTGCAAAAATCTTGATTGTAATCTTATGCAACAATATCACAATGCAAAGGTCCCGAACCCATGATATCACGATGCTAGGGCCCTGAACATGTACTTTGGATACACTACCTGACATCTCGCTACCAATTGCAATTCCTGCACCACCCCTCGTCTCTCCAATGATGTTACCGACGCTGGTTGTGACATAATCGCTCCAAAATGTTATACTCACCCCAATCTCTCTGATGACAATAAAATCATCACTGTTTATGACACAACAATGATTGATGCAAACATTGTTGGATGAATCTGCATGAATATTGAGTTGCATTAGTATAAAAAATTGTTATAGTCGCTATATTGTACAACTAGATCATTGCCAGGACATATTTAAGCCTTTTGTGAATGCATGATAAAGATGACCACTTACATACTATTTCATTGTATGTAATGATTTCTGAAAACAAATAGAGCATACACATAGATTCATAATATTCTGAATTAAAAAAGTTTCATCCGATTCATATTTTGATTATTTTCCATTGCCAGTAGTACTATATTTTCTTAAATATTAAGGCAATTGTGATAAAATTTTCCAATACATTAATTCTCTTGAACAGACTAACTACAATATATACTCAAAACTAGATAAATTACAAATGAATGTTTGCATTTTTTACAAAAATCTCAGCTAGTGTATGCAACTTCAACGTAACTTTTGAAACACAAAGGAAGGACAATATCATTCAAGAGAGAACATGTGAAATAATATTGCAAGAACTAATGTCTTTATCCTTTTGTTTTCCGGAGACTTTGTCCACGAGATAGTCAAGTTGCCAGTTAAGAATTACATCCTTGTTGTAATAGCGAGGGAAGACACATAACAAAACTGTGGAGGGACAAAATTATTTTCCTAGTATACCTAAGGGTTGTGGAGTACAGGGCACACAAGGGAATGAGTGCTCTCGAGGATATATATTAGAAGCTGAATTAGGTTATTGGATGGAGAAAAACCTGTGATCATCACCTGTTAGAGGTGATCATGACACCATTGTGGATTCCACCTCAGGTCATTACATTGTGGCCTCAAACAATAGACCAATCATGTCTCAAGGCGTCCTAACCTAGATGGATGTTCATATTTAGGATCAACTAATACTAAAACCATCGTTCCATTGATAACCTTAGTAATATCATAGATTTATAGCTCAGGAATAGATGGCTTATACAAAATATGAAAGACTCCAAGGCCGGTGAAGCATCAATAAAGGAAACCATAGGCATGGCATCGAAGGCGGGAAATATTCCTCAGATGTTAACTTCTGGCTTCTTGAGATGGGGAAACTTGGAGATCAACACTGGAGTGTTGAGATTCTAAAGAACAATAAGGCCAAAGATTAGTTGGTTTTAGGCCTTCCAATATACATGTGTCATCTCCACTATTCATATAATTTCACTTGCAACCGACGCGTAAAGCGTCTCGGACGACTTATATAGTACACATGGAAAATATATAGTTCTCTTGACATATACTATTCCTTATTTCAACATCTATCCTTATCTTGAAAATTTCCAAGGTGCAAGAAGACTACAAAATATATGTAATCCATGCACTCTTAATTAATGGTTAATTTAAATAAAATAAAATAAAATTTTACTCATGTATATTGATCATTGTAGACATCAATCTAAAATTATGAAACATTTTTGAGAATTGCAACATGAGAAAGGTATAAGAATGAAAAATATTTAAATAACATATAACATAGAAATTCAACATTGGTCAAAAGTTCAAATGCACCGGCGTTAAAAACATGTATATAAATAGATTTTATTTTAAATAAACTAAAAATTTTAGGCAACAACTGAATATCTTATTATTTTTGGAACTTACTGGACATTCAGGTACGTGCAGAGTCCGGGAGCTAAAACACCCTATTTTGTCCACATCACTTGGATGAAGGATAGTGAAATTGAATTAGAATTTAAAAAATAATACATACCTCACCAAGAGAGATCAGGTTCATGCTCTCAACATTTTGTGCAATGGCTGTAAGCTTTGCACGAGCAAAAGAGAGCATGCGGGGCTGACTCAAATATGACATATTCACATGCTAAGAGAGATGAGGCTCATGCTCTCAACATACCTAACCAAGAGAAATGAGGCTCGTGCTCTCAACATTTTGTGCGATGTCTAGAATCTTTGTACAAGCAAAAGAGAGCACGCGGGACGGACCGAAAGATGACATATTCACATACTCAGTCCGATCCATATTACTTGTTATTAAAATAGATGTATCTAGACATGTTTTAGTGCTAGATACATCCATTTTAACGACAGGTAATATGGATCGGAGGGAGTACTTAAGTTGCCAAGGGTCCGCAACCAAGATTTCCTCTAGTTATGTCCCAACACAGTGGAAAGTGGTGAACTTTGGAGCTTTGGTATCTACTTACTGCAACCTCTCACACAACCCTACAATAAGGAACTTGAGTTTCTACAGTGTAAAAGGTATCCTTGGGGAAATTATTTTAGTGCAACCGATGATTGAGAGTAGGTGCCATATCCAATTGCTCTTGTGGGACGAAAAGTGCAATCGTAGAGGTCAAGAACCCAAATTAAACATGCAGTAGCGTCACCGGTCAAAACCGAACATGGGAAAGACATTCTTCAAATGGGAACACATCACAATGCTAAGTTCTCGAATCCCTCAACAAAATGCAATTGGTAGAATAAGAAGTGTAGATGACCGGTGATTGTAAACCTCTAGATGACAAGCTACCGGAACATTTTATTGTCATTGTTAGAATAAGAAGTGTAGATTTTTCTGCAATAAAGGTCTCAAAAATATTTCTTGTACAATTATGTTTAGTTTTATCGTTATAGTCTATGGAAGTTAAGTTTCCATCAAAGAAAGTCTCTGTAAGTTGAGGACATTTAGGTTTGTCAATTTGGAGCGCTAAGGAGTTGTACTCCATCCATCTCAAAATAGATGTCGTAGATAATTTGTTAAAATTTGAATGTATCTAATCATTATTTATTATATATAGATACATCCAACTTTAGACAAATCCGCGATATCTATTTTAAGACGGTGAGAATGTTTGGAAGTTTTGTCGTCTGGTCAAATGGTTTCCATCGTAGGCTAAAATGTCTTGTTTTGTCTCTTCATAACAGACTAAGGATGAGGACGGGAATTATCATTGGACGCCTATATATAAATGTGTCTTTGTTAATTGGCACAAGTATTATCTCAAATCTGTTACATGCATTATCTGCGACATGTACGATGTCAAATAAAAATTAAAATGGTATGGTGACGTACGGGCATTCAACTAGTTTTGTTTAAAAACAGCTCTTAATTTTTTAGTTGTAAAAAAATATGGCATAGTATTGTTTTACATGGTGAGCCCTACTTGTCAGCGGTGGAAGAAGCAATCAAGAATTAAGAGATGCAAGCCATTTGTTTTACCGGAACCCTGCACGTACATGTGCTGACCGATTCATGCAACTAAGAGCATCTTTACTTACGATTTCCAGGACGTCGAACCCATGGTAATTTTTTAGTCCAGATGAAATTGGTCCAGTCACTGTTTTAGGATTCGATTTTCTCCGGATTTGGACCAACTTTGGTCCAAACTTCCAGCCTATTCCGAGGATCCCAGAAACGCCCTGAAAACGCCGGACGAAACGAATTCGGCAAAAAAAAAAAGAACAGCCGGCGAGTGGATCCGCTCAGTCAGCCTATATTCGTCCATATCATCCAAAGTTTGCCCAATATTTGACCATATTCGTTCAAAGTTCATCCATATACGCCCATATTCACCCAAAACCCCTTATATTCGCCCATATTCGCTCAAAACCTCTTATATTCGCCCAAAGTTTGTCTATATTCGCCCAAAGTTTACCAAAAACCTCTTATATTCGCCCATATTCGCCTAAAGTTCGCCCATATTCGTCCAAAGTTCGCCCAAATTCGTCTATATTCTTCCAAAATTTCCTAAAATTGTTAAATTTTAGCCAAACGCGAGAACTCGACCTGGAAACGCGAGTGAGAAACACAGCGTTCCCAAACCGAAAACTAGCGTACGAATCAAAATACATCCAAAATTCGGAAATTCGGCCTGGAAACGCCGATCGAGTGGGGATGCTCTAAGCCATTCCCCTACGATGCATACACAATCTGTCCGTCATTTAGTTTCCTTTTTCTCAGGCGGCGTGAGCGAGTTTCATGGATCGAGCAGACCACGCTGCTGGTCGGCGCGTATATATGCAACACACTAGATTCTTTATTTTCAGAAAGGAAAGAAAAGAACACTCGATCAATTATTGGGTCATGAACGCGCAACCGGCAAATCCTTGTTTGGAAAAAAAAACTCGGTTTCAAATTGAGACCCGTTTCCAAACCAAGGACAAGTAATACTACGATCGCCGTTCAAAAAAAAAAAGTAATACTACGATCGGACGATCGAGTTTGTTTTTTGGTTTTATTACTCTTCCTATACTATATATCCGGCCCTGCGAGGAAATTGCCAAAAACAGAGTAATACTTCCAAGTTTAGATACAGGCCATGAGCGAATATAAAACTTGAGGAACACGTAGTAGCAGTTTTGCTTCATAGGCGGCGGCTACGATGGATGGCGAACACGCGGAAATCGATATCCAGACCAACCACGCCGACGCCGACGCCTCGGAGCAGAGCAAGAACCAGGCCATGTCGCTCTTCATCTTCTTCTTCCAATCGGTGGTTCTGGCGGTGCTCTTCCCGATCATTACACGGTGCTCCGGGGGCCACGACGCCGCCGCCGCCGACACGCTGGTCGCCCTACGAAGGCTCTCGCTTCTGTTCAGCTCCTACTTCTACTCCACGATATGCGGGAGAAGCTCGCCTGTGAATTGCGTACCGTCATCTACCTCGCGCTTGTGTATTCAGCCGGTGTAATACTACCGGTGTGCATGTTGATCGTGGACTGCAGCTTCGAGTATGTTGGCATCGTGACAATGTCAATCCTCTTCCTTGCCCTTATCGCCATGAGCTTCGTCAGTCGGAAACAAAAAGCTTCCGAGAGAAAGGCCACAAATAGAAGGTGGACTGCCCCCCTCTCTTCGAAAGAGGCGCAGGCAAAGCTCGCAGGTGAATCGGGTTTCATCCTCTTCCTCGCGCTCGTGTTTTCCGCCTGTGGATTGGGCCCATGTGCATCTTCATGGACACCCCTAGACCACCTCGGCTTCTGTATAATCGCCTAGAGGTGCTTGTGGCCGTTGTGCCCGTTGTGCTATGTTTATGTTTCCCCATCACCATCATCATCTCCATGCTGACACCCTTGACGACACGAGGTGGACGTGGGGCCGACATCGTCGTCGTCCTTGGCTGGAATGCCATACTCTAAAAGTCTTGACCTGCTTGTACGCCTCGTCATTCATGCTCTTCACCTTTAACTGCTTCCTCGTCGTGAGCGAGGTCGGTGTGGTGCTTCTACTTGGCTTGGCGGTGTTCTTAGGCTACTGTATCGGCATCCATCCATGACGATATATGTCTTAATTATATCAATATGATCGATGTCTTTCCTGCTTTCTACAGGAGCAACAAGTGGAACAAGGGGCTGTTGCCAACCGATGGGGTCAAGAAGAAAAGCTGATGGGGGGAAACAAAGACCAAATGGACATCAGCTCTCTACAAGTACAACCAAGTGCTAGGAAGTTCCCCTGATATCGCAAAAACAACAGCTCACAAGTATAATTTCCTATATTCTTACAATTAGCAAATGTAGTGTTCACAAGTGTATCCCGAGATCGCAATTCTCTGCATCCGAATTTACATACAACAACTATTGCTTTGCCTTCCTTCATTGCATACAACGGCTAGCCACATTCAGTGGCTGATCATGTTGTTCGCCCTTCTCAAACTGCTTTCATGCAAGGAAGAAACATCTTAGATGGAGTTGTAATCCTGCATAAAACGATACATGAACCACACTCTAAAAAACTAAATGGTGTATTGTTCAAGATTGATTTTGAGAAGGCTTATGATAAAGTTAATTGGTCTTTCCTACAGCAAACACTTCGTATGAAAGGTTTTTCAGAAGAGTGGTGCGCTCTCATATAGTCTTTTGTGTCTGGTGGAAGTGTTGCCATAAATGTCAACGATGACACATGTAATTACTTCCAGACCAAAAAAGGGCTGAGACAAGGGAATCCACTATCGCCTATACTATTTAATATAGTGGCAGATATGCTGGCTATCCTTATTGAGAGAGCAAAGACTGATGGCCAAATTGAAGGATTGGTTCCACATCTTGTTGATGGTGAACTATCTATTCTTCAATACGCCGATGATACAATACTATTTATGGAACATGATCTGGAGAAAGCCAAGAATCTAAAATTAATATTATCACCATTTGAGCAGCTCTCTGGATTGAAAATAAACTTCCATAAGAGTGACTTGTATTGTTTTGGCGAGGCTAAAGACGAGGCCCACCTGTATGCCGATCTCTTTGGCTGTGGTCAGGGGAATTTTCCAATCAATTATCTGGGAATACCGATACATTATTGGCGTCTCACGATTGCTGAATGGAAACTCGTCGAGGAAAGACTCCAGAAACGTCTTAATAGTTGGAAAGGTAAGTTGCTATCCTTCGGAGGAAGACTGGTACTCATTAATTCAGTACTCACCAACATGGTACTGTATATGATCTCATTCTTCCAGTTACCAAAAGGTGTCATGTCAAAAGTGGACTATTTCCGCTCAAGATTCTTTTGGCAGGGGGAGAGTGAGAAAAAGAAATATCGACTGGCCAAATGGAATGTTGTTTGCCGACCCAAAGAATATGGTGGATTAGGCATACATGATTTAAACGTCAAAAACACCGCATTACTGGGTAAATGGTTATACAAACTTCTTACCGAAGAAGGAGTATGGCAAACCATTCTATGGAGGAAATATGTTGGCTCAAAAGCGGTGTCTAAACTGGTTTGGAAACCAGGTGACTCACACTTTTGGGCTGGGCTAATGGCTTCCAAAAAGCATTTCTTCCGGTTTGGCAATTTTAATATTAAGGATGGTTCACAGATTAGGTTCTGGGAAGATAAATGGCTTGGCCAAAATTCTCTTCGTGAACAATATCCAGCTCTATACTCAATTGTTAGGCACAAAGGGGATACTCTCGCTGAGTTAATGGAAACCGATCCTCCTAATGTGTCTTTCAGAAGAAGTGTCTTAGGTCCTAGACTTGGTGTCTTGGAATAATCTTTTAGTGAGATTATCCAGGATACAACTATCTGAGGGAATGGACGAATTCAAATGGAAATTACTACACAGTGGTAAATTTTCTGTTGATTCATTTTATAGAGCTTTGATCCAACCTAATATTCCAGTCGATGACAATAGTAAAATTTGGAAAATGAGGATACCCCTTAAAACAAAGATATTCGCTTGGTATCTCCGTAAAGGGGTGATTCTCACAAAAGATAATCTTCCCAGACCAAGGGAAGAAGGTATCAGATCACTGTAGTTCTAGACCCTTTTTTAGCAAATAAAGGAAGTGACAACGTTTGCCCGAAGAGGTTGAATCAATAGTAAGAAGATACCACCCAGGCACAGAATCCGAAATAACAATCAGGAATAGGACTAGGAGAATGAGGTCTAATTTAAGGAGTCAAGCAGTAATTGGGCTTGACGAGTCGAGTGAAGCGCTTCCTTTTCTCATCCCTGAGCCACATGGAAGGTTCTTGAACCCTACTGCTGTGGTTGAAGGTTACAAGAAAGTCACCTTCTGGATTACAGATGATCTCAATGCTATTGTGCTAAATGCTTTCCTCCGCGAGCCACCCTTTCGCGAGATAATTCCACTGAATCAATATTGGGGTCATTTTTTTTTCACATGCTGTTCCCTTTCGTACTCGTATTTAAGGTCAGTTTTGATCAAGAATTGGGAACCAAGAAAGTAGTGGCGCCATCTCTTCAAGGATTCCAAAATCGCTAAAGCTTCTCCTTATCATAAGTTGACACCATTCCCGCATTCTCTTATTATGTAGTCTTGCTCACTTGACGATTCGGAAGATGAGGATAAGAAGAAAGGATAAAGAGCAGGATCGTGATGATGCCCCCTAGAGGAGGCTCTAGTTCAGCGGTTCAGTCACCGGTTCTGGTATTCCATTTTGAATATGGATAGGAATGAAAGTAGGATAAAACGAGATTGAGTTTACTCTTTCATCGAGGAAGTTTAAAAGGCAATAGAATTACTAGACATTTTTCATGTATATCCGGACGACGCTTTTGATTCCATTATGAAAGTACGCTGTACTTCCTGCATGCCGCAGAAGTGCAAGCACGGAAGCGGGTTAGGAGGAATTGGCATGGTAGCACTGAATGCGTATTTTGTCATCATAATGAGACAATACGTTATTCTTCCATTGTAAATTTGCTCGTGCTATATGGTCAATCATCCAAATAGCCTCTGGTTTATCTCCTCCTAGATCGGTAGTCAATGTATTTGGAAACTGGATGAATGGGATTGAGGATAAATATGGGACTTTATTTAGGGTGGGAGCGCTTGCCATTATTTGGTCGCTTTGGCTATGTAGAAATGAGAAGATTTTTAATAATGTTGTATCTTCTCCTTTGCAGGTTATCTATCGAGCTACGGCTGTCCTCCGATCATGGACTTCACTACAACGAATGGAGTTCATGAGTTGTTTGCGGAGGGCTGTAGGCGGCTGGAGGATATGGCTGGAGGATACGGCGCGAGATATCTTCTCCCGGCATGGATGGCAGCAACCGCTGCGGATAGATCTTCCTTAGCTAGTTTGGAGAACTGTGTTTTCATTTACATTATTTTATAATCCCGTTTTTATTGCCTTGGTCCAAGACTGTGTGATTGATCGGCTGTGTGCATCCTAGCTATGCAGAGGCCGGGTGTAAACTTACTGTTAAGTAATAAAACGCCCATTTCTAAAAAAAAAGCCACCTTCAGGCTTCACGTGAAGCTACATTGTGAGATGTCAATCACTGTTTCTATGTTCTATTAGTGTTTCTTTCCTTGCATCATTCAACCTTTTGGGTTAAATCCAAACCTTTAAAATAACACTCTAATACACACTATTAGTAAGAAGACTGAGATAAAACATTTTAGTTTTAAAACGTATGCGTGATAGCCTCCTATATCAGACTCTTTTATAAGATTGCCGGGTTAAAATATGCAGAAAGACATTAAAGTGGGACAGTGTAGATAGAAATCTTAGAAATTCAAAATATGTGGACTTTATCTATTAAATATCGTCATGTTTTTGAAAAGACATTGGAGAGGTGCCATTATTTTGGATCATATTCTTTATATTTGTTTAAAAAAAACCCAAATCTGACACTTATAAAATGGAATATTTTTTTAAAGATGGAAACTCACTTAGGCAAAGTTGTATCATAAAAATTATTTTTAGTGCATCGTACACTTGTAGATAATCAATGTATTAATCTAAAAGTTGGATGTGGTTTTAAAATTTGATGAACCGGTATGCCAAGAAATAATATAGAAAATAACAATAATACTCCCTCCATCCTGAAAAGGATGTCTAAATTCAAATGTATCTAAACACTATTTAGTATAAATATACACATCCGAATTCAGAAAATTTATGACATCCTCTTTAGAACGGATGGAGTAATTATTTATACAAACCAATAGAAACATGAGTAATTAATGGGAATTTCCAACACGGTTAGACCTTCGGAAAAATAGCGCCCATGCAAAATAGGTTCAAATCATCCAACAAGAGACACTGTGTGGATACACCTATACATGATTATACATCCAACGTTTAACATGAATACCTATGAAAATGCATTTGTTTATTGGCTACATCTTTTTAATGACATCCACAAATGAAAAATGATTTTGTTATGCAAAAAGGTTAGAAAATCACTTTGGCAATATACGTCTTGTGTAAAAAAGGGCGCATTATCACGGAACTTATGTTTTGGGGTGCATTACACAAAAATTGCTCCTACAGGCTACATCACACAAACTCTTTTAAGTGAATGTCGGTGTGTGAATGAAACCGGCAAAAAGTTACTAAAATTGGTGAGTGTGGATAGGAAGCTTACAAATTCATAATACGTGGATGTTATCCACCAAAGATGTAATAGTTTTTCTTTTTAGAATTAGAATGGTGCTATTTTGCACCATATTTTTATGCTCGCTTCACAAGAAAGCCCCTTTAGCACTTAGAAAATGAAAAGTGATTTTTTCTAATAAAAAATGTGACTCACTTTGGCAACGTCTTTGCCATGGTAATATAACATATATGCAAAAAATGTACATGCTATCATGAAAATTAATTTTCAGTACATCGCACACAATTTGTATTTCAAAAACCCTCCCACGTAACACACCCTTTTAGAAGGAAATCTCGGCAAGATGCATCACAGATGCTTTCACAAAGGAAAATAGTATGTGATACATCACACCACGCACATTGCAAACTTTTTTTGAAGGTATGTGATTTCTAACAGCTATGGAATCTGACAAGTATCGGTATTGAACAGAGGGGACTGCTCACAGAGCATCCCATAAATATTAAACCAGTGGAAAACATTGCACTAATTAATAGCTGCTTAACCAGATGGTTTCGTAGCTAACCATCTTGGCGTACGCTTATTACCTTTTTTTTTGAACAACGCGTACGCTTATTACCTAGTTTGCCAGAAGTGGATTGTGATGCACTTCGCTCTACGGTTCTAGCTGCTGGTACGAACGTAGTGAAGAACTATGGGAGACATGGAACGCGATCACACTACTTTGATATGGTCTTTTGACCGAGAGTGAAAAGGGACACATCGCGGAGGATTTGCAAAGGAAAACGCTTCGATCCCTCCTGGGGTATGGGCCGTGTAAATCGCCCTAGAACCCCAAAACTGTGGACACTCATGAAAACGACCAAAAAACGCGAAAACTATGAGATTTTGGTCATATCTCTCAAACATGAATCATGTCCTATGAGAGCGTGTAAATCCTGGAACCCCAATAATTAGGGCAATAGCTCATGAAAACGGCCATAAAACGCGAAAATGACGAGGTTTTGAACATAACTCTCAAACATGTATCATGTCTTATGGGCCATGAGAATCGACCCGTAACTCCGAAAATGAGGGCAATAGCTCATGAAAACGATCATAAAACGCGAAAACGCCGAGTCTTTGGTTATAACTCTCAAACATGTATCAGATCTTATCGGTCGTGCAAATCGACCTGGAACACAAAAACTATGGGCAATAGCTCATGAAAACGGCTATAAAACGCGAAAACGATGAGTTTTTGGTCATAACTCTCAAACATGTATCATGTCTTATGGGTCATGCATATCACCCTGGAACCCTAAAAATGCAGGCAATAGCTCATGAAAATGGCCAAAAAACACGAAAACATTGAGTTTTTGGTCATACCTCTCAAACATGTATCCTGTTTTACTGGCCATGCAAATCCCAATTGAACCCACAAAACGCGAGAAGAGTGAGGTTTTGTTCATATTTCTCAAACATGTATCAGGTCTTATGGGCAGTGTAAATTGCCCTGCAATCCCAAAAAAAAGCAAAAACGACGAGGTTTTGGTCATGCCACTCAAACATGTATCAGGTCTTATGGGCCATGCAAATTGACCTGGAACATCAAAAATTGGGCAATAGCTCATTAAAACGGCCATATAAAATTAAAACAACGAGTTTTTGATCATAACTCTGAAACGTGTATCCGGTGTTACGAGTCATGTAAGTCTCCCTAGAACCCCAAAACTGCGGGCAATAGCTGATGAAAACGTACATAAAATGAGAAAACAACGAGCTTTTAGTCATTCCACTAAAACATGTATCAGGTCTTATGGGCCGTGCAAATCGACATGGAACACCAAAACCATGGGCAATAGCTCATGAAAACAGTGATAAAACGCGAAAACGATGAGTTTTTGGTCGTAACTCTCAAACATGTATCATGTCTTACGGGCCATGCATATCGCACTGGAACCCCAAAAATGCAGGCAATAGCTCATGAAAATGGACACAAAACACAAAAACATCGAGTTTTTTGTCATACCTCTCAAACATGTATCCGGTTTTACAGGCCACGCAAATCCCAATTGAACCCCAAAACTATGGGAAATAACTCATGAAACGGCCATAAAACACGAATATGATGATGTTTTGGTCATAACTCTCAAAAATGTAGCATGTCTTATGGGCTGTGTAAATCGCCCTGAAACCCCAAAAATGAGGGCAATAGCTCATGAAAACAACCATAAAACGCGAAAACGACGAGGTTTTGGTCATATTTCTCAAACATGTATCAGATCTTATGGGTTGTGAAAATCGACCCGGTACACCAAAACTGTGGGCAATAGCTCATGAAAACAGTGATAAAACGCAAAAATGACGAGTTTTTGGTCATAACACTCAAACATGTATCATGTCTTACATGCCATGCAAATCGCCCTGGAACCCCAAAACTATGGGAAAATAGCTCATGAAAATGGACATAAAACGTGAAAACGCCGAGTTTTTGGTCATAACTCTCAAACATGTATCCGATTTTACTGGCCAAGCAAATCCCAATTGAACACCAAAACTTTGGGCAATAGCTCATGAGAATGGCCACAAAACGCGAAAACGATGATTTTTTGGTCATGCGACTCAAACATGTATTAGGTCTTATGGGCCATGCAAATCGACCTCAAACTCCAAAACCATGGGCAATAGCTCATGAATACGGCTATAAAACGCGAAAACGCCGAGTTTTTTGTCATAACTCTCAAACATGTATCATGTCTTACGGGCCATAAATATCACCCTAGAACCCCAAAACTATGGGCAATAGCTCATGAAAACGGCCATAAAACATGAAAATACCGAGTTTTTTGTCATAGCTCTCAAACATGTATCACATCTTACGGGGCAATGCAAATCGTCCTGGAACCCCCAAACCATGGGCAATAGCTCATGAAAACGACCATAAAACACGAAAACACCGAGTTTTTGGTCATAATTCTCAAACATGTATCCGGTTTTACTGGCCATACAAATCCCAATTGAACGCCAAAACTATGGGCAATTGCTCATGAAATGGCCATAAAACGTGAAAACAGTGAGTTTTTGGTGATAACTCTCAAACATGTATCGGGTGTTTTGAGTCATGTAAATTACCCTGGAACCCCAAAATTGTGGGCAATAGCTGATAAAAATGGCCATAAAACGCGAAAACGATGAGATTTTGTTCATATCTCTCAAACATGTATCAGGTCTTATGGGCCGTGCAAATTGCCCTGGAACCCCAAAACTATGGGCAATAGCTCATGAAAACGTCCACAAAACATGAAAACATCGATTTTTTGGTCATACCTTTCAAACATGTATCCGGTTTTACTAGCCATGCAAATCCCAATTGAACCCCAAAACTATGGGAAATAGCTCATGAAACTACCATAAAACGTGAATACGATGAGGTTTTGGTCATATCTCTCAAACATGTAGCAGGTCTTATTGGCCATGTAAATCACACCAGAACCCCAAAAATGAGGGCAATAGCTCATTAAAACACCCATAAAACGCGAAAACGACGAGGTTTTGGTCATATTTCTCAAACATGTATCAGATTTTATGGGTCATGAAATCGACCTGGAACACCAAAAATGTGAGGATATAGAGCTTGTGGTAATCTCCATAACAAGCTCTTGTTCATCAAAATCGGATCTTCCATTTGCATCTCGTTGCGATTTTGATTTATGCGACTTTTCGGTTTCTCACCAAGTGAGGTATTTCACATTATTCTACTTGATACTTTCTAACTTGGTGATAATCAATATTTTGAATCGTCCTCTATCCAACGCAATTTGAATCGGGTCGATCGGAGCTACAGTTCAAAAGTTATGGCCGTTTGAATATTTACCTATTCGGTTTGTAAAAGAAAAAGGAAAAAATATTTTCTGGGCCGTCCGGTACTACCGGGCCCAGTACCGGACGAGCCTGTTTCAGCATGCTCCCTTCCAGGTCTATGCGGTAGTCCAGGCCGGCACTACCGGCCCGTGCGGTACTACCGCCCCATGCGGCTGGTAGTACCGGGCCACCCACTCCCTGGCCCAGCCTACTTCCTCTCCTGCGCTGCTCCCGCTTGGCCCGCTTCCCACCGCCGTCCTCTCGCTGGCCCCACGCTCGCGCGCGTTGACCCGCGAGGGCGCTTGCCTCGCCCGCTTGCGCGCGTCGCTCTGCCTCGCTGGTGCGCTCGCCTGCTGCATGCAAGCATGCTGGCCCGCTTCTTTGCATCGCGCTCAGATCATTGTATGTCGCCGCGCCTCCAGCTCTCTGCGCTGCTGCTGGGGGCGCGATGATGGCTGTCGCACCGCATGCTGCGCCAGCGACCTTCGCTGCTTCACGCTCGCTTGCTTGCCGGTCTGCTGCTCACGCGCCGCTGCTGTCCCCCGCAGGTGGCCTCTCTCGCTGGCACACGCCCCCATGCGTTGACATGCCCAGCTCGCTTGCACTGCTCCTGTAATCTGCTGCTGCTTCTCAATTTCCTGGGGCATGCGGTACTACCGGTACCGGTTAATTCCGGTAGTACCGGTCCAAACTGAAAAATGCCCCAAACGGCTAGTTTTTCTGGGCCTCTATTTAAGCCCTTTTCCTTTTTTAGTTTGGTTAACTCCTCTTTTATCTATTAGGCTAAACTTTGCCCACACTTTCTCTAGATCTTGAAGCTTGCCTAATCTTTTCCCTCCGATGATTCTTGCCCATATTTGAGTGGAAGAGAGAGGAGATCTAGCCCCACGTTTTGACCTAACCGATTCATCTCTTTGTGAGTGCATCTTTGGGGATCTAGATTTTGGGGGATTTTGTGTCTCTCTTTGATTCCTCCTCTCTTGTTTCCCCAATAGCTTTAGTAGCTTTGTTGGAACTTAAGAGTGAGGGATTTGAGCACCTTTATGGTGTTCTTGCCATTTGCATTTGGTGCATCGGTTTGAGTTCTCCTCGGAGGATTTGGTTTGATTTACTCATTGGAGCTTGTCCCTCTTGGGTTCTTGGAACCCTAGACGGTTTGTGGCCTTGGTGGCATTGTGGCCTTTTGTGGCATTTGTTGGGAGCCTCCAATTAAGTTGTGGAGAAGTGCTCCAACCTTGTGAGAGGTTCCGGTTGCCACCGACAAGTGCACCAATAGTGGAAGCGTGGATCGATCCCGTTGGGGTGAGATTCACCGGAGAATAAGGGAGGCCTTTTGTGGCGTTGATGGTTTGATACCACCCCCTGTCCAAACGAGACGTACTCCATGTTGGGAGTAACTCGGTAAAATATCGGTGTCCCCGCGTGCCTCGGTTATCTCTATACCCGAGTTTTTTACTTATGCAATTTACATTGTGATAGCCTTCGTGCTTGAAATAATATATATCTTGCTATCACTTTGTTGCTTGTATTGCTTAGCATAAGTTGTTGGTGCACATAGGTGAACCTTAGTTGTTCTAGGTTGTGCTTAACAAAGTAAACACTAGTTTTATTCCGTCTTTGTTGAGCCACTCTAGGAAAAGTTTTAATCGCCTATTCCCCCCCCCCTCTAGGCGACATCCGTATCCTTTCAATCGCCTCAGACATGTGATCATCACAGGTTTTCTCGTTCAAACAAGAAACTGATTCAATTTGTGATCCATATCATGTAGAGTGCTCCTTTGCTCAAGTGTCTCACACTAGCCACAACCCCTATGTATCCTAGAAAGTGTGGTATTATCTGAAAAAAAAGGAAAGATGCTCCTGGATGAGCGAGAGTAGTATAGTGGCAGCTCGCGTAGCTATTAAGGCTGCGAATAAATTGCAGAGAGAGTTCCTTCGGTGTTAGGTTCCAGGTTGTGAAGCACTGCAGCCGATGTCATATTCGCAGAAGGTGGTGAATGGATAACAGGGTGTGGTTTGTTTTTAGCTATTCTCTTATGACTGGCAAGATAATTATTCATGTCGAGGTTCTTTTTTTGTTTCCTCGAGAGAATGATAGGAACACTTTTTATTAGGAAGAAATAGAGTAGAACCAATGCTTATAAGAGAGGATTTTTTCTACCTAAAAAAATGAAAGAAACCCTGGCATACCCCTTGTGTAAGCTGGTATAGCATTTGTTCTTAGTTGCTTTTCCCTCAGCTCTATTAGTAGTTATAATAACAACGCTAATACTCCTGGTGTTCTTATTATTATAAACTTTTGGTGCCACATCGTCTTTATGTCCGTGTTTTTTCTTGATGCCAACCATAGGTCAATGATCATGCTACCATCTTGTTCGATGTCGCTTCTGCTACTGCCACCATTTTGGTCCAGCTATTGCTGTCATTTGGATGGAAACTTCCCAATGTTGTTCTGTACTAGGACACTGTTTGAGGTGAGTAATCAGAAGCGTGGGCAATAAATCTTAAATTCGTGCAGTGGCAGTGCTAATGAGATGAGAAGGACACAAACGAAGGGTCCAATATTTGCATCTAGACTAGACTAAGTGGTTATGAGAAGATTGTGTTTGCGTTGTTGTCACCGTTTCTGTGTATTGCTTCATGTATGACATGTGCAGTGTTAGAGTATGTAATATGTGGTCTTGTATACATACTACTCCGTATCATATACGTACTTCTCTTGTACTGGCACGTAGGGGGCTTTTTTCTACCTATATAACACGCAACCGATGACCCGAGAGGGCACGCATCGTTCCACAAAAGTTAATATGGTATCAGAGCCATCCTCTTTCCTTCCCTAGCCGCCGCTACAACCCTAACACCTCAGGCCGCCGCCACAGCCCTGCCGCTGCCGCTATCTGCTGCCGACGCCGCACCTGTTGCCGCCGCCCATACAACGAAAAACAACAAGCCAACAACCGCCCCGCCGTCGCTTCTTGCCGCCGCCGCCGCAGATACAACAAAACCCTAGGCAAAAAAACCAAGACAGATCATCGCCGCCACGTCTAGAAACAATTGCTCGCTATGGGATCTTCCTCCGCTCCAACTTCTCTCGATGTTGCACTCAGATCCCCACAGTCACAACTTCTCACCATGACAACGCGCTCATCTAGAAAGCGCTCATCCTCCCTGCACTTCGTGGCGCTCGCGTCCTCGCTCTTGTCGAGGGCACTGAAAAGGCACCAGAGGAAATGATGGAAGCTGAGGATGCCAGGGGGAAGAAAATCACAGTTGAGAACCCCGAGTACACCTCCTGGGTCGCGCGTGATCAGCAGGTCCTTCGGTGGCTCCTTAATGCCCTATCACCGGACGTCATTGCTCATGTCATCGGACTAGAGACATCTGCAGAGGTGTGGACTGCTGTCAACAATCTCGTCTCGCCAAAATCCAAGACCAGAATTCAACAGCTCCGCTCCTCCCTCAATGATACTCGCAAGGGTGATCTCACCGTCGACAAATACTTTGCGAAGATGTAGTGCTTCTCCACCGAGCTCGCCGCAGCAGGCAAGCCTCTTGATGATGATGAGCTCATCTGGTGCATACTCAATGGCCTCGATACTGCATACAATAGCCTGGTTACTGCCGTTCGTGCCAACCCCAACACCACCCTCACAGAGCTCCTTGCACAACTACAAGCATACGACAGGCTGCACAAACCCGCCGATGATGGTTGCTTCATCTCTTCTGCCAACATCGCTCGTCGCGGTAACAGTGACCCTCGCCGTGATGATCGCCCTCGTCAGTATGATGGTCGCTAGGACTATCGTGATCGCCAAGACCGCCCTCGCCAGGACAACCGTGATCGCCGCGATGACCGTCGTGGACGTTATGATGATGACTGCCGTGGACGCTATGATGATGATCGTCGTCGTGACAGTGGTGGAGGAGACCGCCGTGGGTGCTATGATGATGATCGTCGCCATGACGGTGGTGGAGGTGACCGCCGTGGTGATGGTGGTCGACGCAATGATGGTGGTCGTCGAAGAGATCGGGTTCCTACTCCTTTTGTTGACGTAACGTCAAGTTTGCAAAAGTATGGGCATCCCGCCCGTGACTGTTGGTGGCGCTATCAAGATGACACTGATGATGAGGGAGACAAAGGCAACAAAAACTCCAACATGGCCTTTTATGGTGTTGATACAAACTAGTATCCTGATACTGGCTCCACCAACCACGTCACTCCAGAATTGAGCAAGCTCACCCTTCATGACAAGTATCAGGGGCGTGATCAAGTTCACACTGCAAACGGTAACGGTATGTATATTAGTCATATTGGTCATTCAGTTTTATGCATCCCAAATAATTCCTTTCAGCTTAACAATGTCCTCCATGTTCCACAAGCTGCTAAAAATTTACTATCCGTCCATAAATTTACCCTTGATAATGATGTCTATATTGAGTTTCATCCTTTCTTTTTCTTGATAAAGGATCGCGCAACACGGAGAATCCTGTTTAGAGGACCTTGTCATGGTGGCCTCTATCCTCTCATGCCTGTCGCAAATGGGTCTTCAAGACATGCTTTCATTTCAGTAAAGCCGTCTTCCTCCACTTGGCATCGACGCTTAAGACACCCTTCTTCGTTTGTTGTTCAACAAATTCTTAGAAAACATAAACTCCCGTATTCCCCTGAAATAAATCCATATGTGTGTGATTCGTGTCAGCTAGCCAAGAGTCATCAGTTGCCTTATCCTATTTCCACTAGTGTTTCAACTGTTCCCTTGGAACAAGTGTTCTCTGATGTATGGGGTCCTGCATCTGATTCTGTTGGCAAACACAAATATTATGTAAGCTTTATTGATGATTACAGCAAGTTTACTTGGATCTATTTACTTAAAAAGAGTTCTGATGTTTATCAAGTTTTCCTCAATTTTCAACAATATGTTGAACGCAAGTTTGCTCGAAAAATTGTTACTATGCAAATAGACTGGGGCGGTGAGTATGAGAAGCTTAACAGTTTCTTTCAAACTATTGGCATCACCCATCATGTTTCTTGCCCTCATTCTTACCAACAAAATGGTTCCGCTGAGCGCAAACATCGACACATAGTGGAGGTTGGTCTCTCCCTTCTTGCTTATGCATCTATGCCTCTCAAATTTTGGGATGAAGCGTTTCTCACAGCCACCTTTCTCATCAATTTACTTCCTAGCAAAGTGCTAAATTTTGAGTCTCCCACTGAGCGCCTCTTAAACATCAAACCAAACTATGATGCTCTACGCATATTTGGCTGTGCGTGTTGGTCCAACCTTCGTCCTTATAATACATGAAAGTTAGCTTTTCGTTCTAAAAAGTGTGTCTTTCTGGGATATAGCCCTCTTCATAAAAGTGTCAATTGTCTTGATCTTCAAACTGGACGTGTCTATATTTCTAGAGATGTTGTCTTTGATGAAAATGTTTTTCCCTTCGCTGAATTACATCCCAATGCTGGCTCTCGACTTCGCGACAAAATTCTCTTACTTCCTTCATCAACATATTCTACTTTTGGGGATGCAGAAACTGATGATCATATGCATGCTGTAGTGCCTATTACTTCCTCCTACTACTGCCTTGCAGGGTGCCGCAAGTACCAGTGAAAACTCTGCTCAAAACAGTGCATCAGCTGATTCCCAATCCCTTCCTGAAAATCAGTCACATGAAGACGAAACTGGTGCTGAAAATGATGCTGATTCTAGAGAATCTCGCCCCACTAATCCTGAGACAGATTCGCTGCCGATCCCGATGAAGACATTCACGACGCCTTAGATGCAGCGCCTCGCTGCGCCCTCCCCTCAGCGGCGTGAGCGCCGCCTCTCCAGCGACGCATGCAGCGGACGCTACGCTGATGCCGCCTCTCCGAGCTTGCAGCGTGGCGGTCTGTCCCTGCCTTTCGGACGAACGGTAGGCGGTAGCGGATCTCTCATCGCCCAGCCTTGTGGCTTCTCCTGCCAGCGCTGGATCCTCTGCATCACGTGAACCTTCACCGACACCACCACCGCCTCCTCCCGCGCCTCGCACGCGGTTTCAAAAAGGTATCATGCAACTAAAAGTGTATACTGACGGTACTATCAGATATGGTTTGTTGTCCTCTACAGGTGAACCAAAAGGCTTGACCGATGCTCTTAATGACACACACTGGCGTACTGCCATGCAAGACGAATATGATGCACTCATGGCGAATAAAACATGGACGCTAGTTTCTCCTAGCACAAATAAAAATGTTATTGACTGCAAGTGGGTCTATCGCATCAAGCGACGTGCTGATGGAACTATTGATCGTTACAAAGCACGGTTAGTTGCCAAAGGATTTAAACAATGGTATGGTATTGACTATGAAGACACCTTCAGTCCTGTTGTTAAAATAACTACTATCCGAATTGTCCTTTCCATCTCTGTTTCTCGTGGATAGAACTTATGCAGCTAGATGTGAAGAACACGCTACATGGTGTTCTGGAAGAGGAGGTCTATATGAAGCAACCCCCATGTTTTGAATATCCTGATGCCCCTCATCACATATGCAGGCTTGACAAGGCGCTTTATGGACTTAAGCAGGCTCCTCGAGCTTGGTATTCTAGGCTAAGTAACAAGCTCCAAGATTTTGGTTTCATTCTGTCCAAGGCTGACACTTCTCTGTTTCTGTATGACAAATCTGGAATTACAATTTTTCTGCTGATTTATGTTAATGATATTATTGTGACCAGCTCCTCAGACGCTGCCATCTCTGCACTGCTCAAGGATCTTAATGTTCATTTTCTATTAAGGATCTTGGAGACCTTCACTATTTCCTTGGTATGGAGGTAAAAAGAACACATGGCGATTTGCTCCTTACTCAAGACAAATATGCTCGTGATCTCCTCGCCAAGGTTGGGATGCTCGATGCAAGTCCGCACCCACCCCTCTGTCCTCGTCCGAGCCATTGTCTCTTCATGAAGGTACTCCTCTTGGTGCTGATGATAACTCTCAGTATCGCAGTATTGTTGGGGCACTCCAGTATCTCACTCTTACTCGTTCAGACTTGTCATTTTCCGTCAATAAGGTTTGTCAATATCTACATGCACCAACTACTGCACACTGGACAACAGTAAAACGTATACTTTATTATGTAAAAGATACCTCGGCTCTTGGATTCATTTTTCGGAAATCATCATCTACTCTTCTTAGTGCTTTTTCAGATGTAGATTGGGCTGGTTGTCTTGATGATCGTCGCTCCACTGGAGATTTTGCCATTTTTATTGGTCCCAATTTGGTTTCCTGGATAGCTAAGAAACAAGCAACTGTCTCTCGTTCCAGTACTAAAGCCGAGTACAAAGCCCTTGCTAATGCTAATACAGAATTAATCTGGGTTGAAGCCATTCTTGATGAACTTGGTGCCAAACTACGTGAGGAGCCCTGTCTTTGGTGTGATAATCTGGGTGCCACCTTTTTGTCAGCTAACCCAGTTTTTCATGCTCGCACCAAACATATTGAGATTGACTATCACTTTGTTCGAGAACGTGTCGCCAATAACAAGCTTGCAATCCAGTTTATCTCTACCAGAGATCAGATAGCTGACGGATTTACCAAAGCCCTGCATGTTCAGCGTCTCCATGAGTTTCAGCGTAATCTAAACCTCTCCCGTGGTTTAGATTAAGAGGGATGTTAGAGTATGTAATATGTGGTCGTATACGATATGGAGTAGTACTCCGATCGTATACGTACTTCTCTTGTACTGCCACGTAGGGGTATTTTCCCTATATATATAACACGCAACCGATGGTCCGAGAGGGCACGCATCGTTCCACAAAAGTTAATATGCAGAACCATAGTTGTAGTACAAGAAAAACTAGTCGGTTGATCAGAATTCCATGATAGAAACTTTGAGTTCCCTTCATATCCCTCCGATGATCTCAGAATCGCTATGGTGCGGAGTGTAATCCCCTGTTCAGATGATTAATGAACCTCTCTTTGCTCTAAAAAATGTGAAATTTCATAGGAAGAACCAAAGTTTGTCTAAGGCAGAGTAATCCTGCCACGCACAGCCTTCCTGCAGTGGGCATGCCCACATACATAGCGGGATGGAAACATCATCATCATTATCATTGCCTCTGCATCTCCAAAAATAGGTAGTGAAACCAAGATCTGGCACAAAGTCAGGTGCCTCACACCAGCTTTGATAGGAGAACCAAACTCTTTTGCTTCCTTGTCAAAGTTACTTGGGTCCCTCATAGCTACCAGAATGTGAACCTCTGCTCCGGAGCATAACTAGATCAACATCTTGGGAAAAACTATCAGCTATCGACGAGACGGCCAAGAAATAGAAGGTGGATGGACTAGGGGCACGACCTGGAAGAGTATTGGTGATGATGTTTTTTCCTTTGTCGTCGGCTTGCTAGGAAAGTTCGGACTTGCGCTTCTCAAGAGCTTTGGTGCAGGCATGGAGTTCCTTTGTCCTTTTCCTCGATATCTTCGGGAGTCATGGTGCTGGGTGGCTAGGGCTAAGGCAAAGGGTAGGGTTAAGGGAGAGAGGAGACCGGGGATGAGAGGTCAATTGGTACCAAGTAATAGAATATGATTGGGTTGCAATTGTGCACATCTTAATTGATTGCACTGATGAATGTATATACAATAGTCATCTAACATGCGAACATGCCAACAAAGTGCCCGGTCCATGGCCCCCTCCCTCGATGCATCATGGTAGGGTATTACACAATAGAGGATGCACACCTATCATGCGCCAATGCCTTGTGTGTTGCATTTAGCTCCCGCTGTTGCTCTTAGATGGATAGGACACAAAACAACCGTCCGCTATATGTAGGTGACACTACATTACGATAAAAGTACAAAAGACGGTTTTGTTTTCTATGTCTACTCAATTTGTAAATTGTCTGTCAATTTGAGTTCAGTTCCGATATATAGACTCCAAAATCTTGGGTCTCTTGTGTCCAGTCGATACATATGAAATGGCACCATGAATATTAGTGGAATATGGTCCAGTGGTAGATTAACAACTTTTGGCATGATATATAAAAATTACCTTATGAGTAGATAGATCTTGTCGTCTTTGGTTAGTATCGAATTCGTTTTAGAGGCCTTAAACTATTTATGTACAAATTAAAAATTAACGGTTTACAACATACAAAAGTTTGAATTGTAAAAACGTAAATTGTTAAAATGTACATGCTAGAACGTCCTACAGAGTCATGTAAATATTTAAGAATTTCATGGATAAAGACAGATATACATACTTTAAAATAACATGAGGATGAATAAACCAAACTTTTGGGGGTGGTAAAACCATACTTTGGATTCGTTAGATTTAATTAGGCTAAAATCCCTATAAGAGAACTTTTTTTCCTTCAATTGCCATGCCAAATTAATAAAATAATTTTCTTTTGCGAGAAAATACAATTTCAACTTACTAGTATATAAATTGTAGAATTGTTTGAAAAGTTGTACCTCAATAATGGAAACGTGATTACATTATTAGTTGTTCTAGTGGGACTTACAAAATATTTAAGATAGTATGTAAAATAAAGTACCAATAGAAAATGGCATGCATTTTGTGCAATGTGAGTTGTGAAAAGGCAAGAAAGTTCAGTATAATAAATATGTTTTTTTCTGATCAATTTAAGTAGTTATTATAAGGATGTTCTCTATAGTTTTCCAATATATTGATCCTTATGGCCATCAAAACATTGTGCATACTCACATCGGCTATATACACATTCATTACATACACTCCACGTCGTGCAAAAATCTTGATTGTAATCTTATGCAACAATATCACAATGCAAAGGTCCCAACCCATGATATCACGATGCTAGGGCCCTGAACATGTACTTTGGATACACTACCGACATCTCGCTACCAATTGCAATTCCTGCACCACCCTCGCCTCCAATGATGTTACCGACGCTGGTTGTGACATAATCGCCCAAAATGTTATACTCACCCCAATCTCTCTGATGACAATAAAATCATCACTGTTTATGACACAACAATGATTGATGCAAACATTGTTGGATGAATCTGCATGAATATTGAGTTGCATTAGTATAAAAAATTGTTATAGTCGCTATATTGTACAACTAGATCATTGCCAGGACATATTTAAGCCTTTTGTGAATGCATGATAAAGATGACCACTTACATACTATTTCATTGTATGTAATGATTTCTGAAAACAAATAGAGCATACACATAGATTCATAATATTCTGAATTAAAAAAGTTTCATCCGATTCATATTTTGATTATTTTCCATTGCCAGTAGTACTATATTTTCTTAAATATTAAGGCAATTGTGATAAAATTTTCCAATACATTAATTCTCTTGAACAGACTAACTACAATATATACTCAAAACTAGATAAATTACAAATGAATGTTTGCATTTTTACAAAATCTCAGCTAGTGTATGCAACTTCAACGTAACTTTTGAAACACAAAGGAAGGACAATATCATTCAAGAGAGAACATGTGAAATAATATTGCAAGAACTAATGTCTTTATCCTTTTGTTTTCCGGAGACTTTGTCCACGAGATAGTCAAGTTGCCAGTTAAGAATTACATCCTTGTTGTAATAGCGAGGGAAGACACATAACAAAACTGTGGAGGGACAAAATTGTTTTCCTAGTATACCTAAGGGTTGTGGAGTACAGGGCACACAAGGGAATGAGTGCTCTCGAGGATATATATTAGAAGCTGAATTAGGTTATTGGATGGAGAAAAACCTGTGATCATCACCTGTTAGAGGTGATCATGACACCATTGTGGATTCCACCTCAGGTCATTACATTGTGGCCTCAAACAATAGACCAATCATGTCTCAAGGCGTCCTAACCTAGATGGATGTTCATATTTAGGATCAACTAATACTAAAACCATCGTTCCATTGATAACCTTAGTAATATCATAGATTTATAGCTCAGGAATAGATGGTTTACAAAATATGAAAGACTCCAAGGCGTGTGAAGCATCAATAAAGGAAACCATAGGCATGGCATCGAAGGCGGGAAATATTCCTCAGATGTTAACTTCTGGCTTCTTGAGATGGGGAAACTTGGAGATCAACACTGGAGTGTTGAGATTCTAAAGAACAATAAGGCCAAAGATTAGTTGGTTTTAGGCCTTCCAATATACATGTGTCATCTCCACTATTCATATAATTTCACTTGCAACCGACGCGTAAAGCGTCTCGGACGACTTATATAGTACACATGGAAAATATATAGTTCTCTTGACATATACTATTCCTTATTTCAACATCTATCCTTATCTTGAAAATTTCCAAGGTGCAAGAAGACTACAAAATATATGTAATCCATGCACTCTTAATTAATGGTTAATTTAAATAAAATAAAATAAAATTTTACTCATGTATATTGATCATTGTAGACATCAATCTAAAATTATGAAACATTTTTGAGAATTGCAACATGAGAAAGGTATAAGAATGAAAAATATTTAAATAACATATAACATAGAAATTCAACATTGGTCAAAAGTTCAAATGCACCGGCGTTAAAAACATGTATATAAATAGATTTTATTTTAAATAAACTAAAAATTTTAGGCAACAACTGAATATCTTATTATTTTTGGAACTTACTGGACATTCAGGTACGTGCAGAGTCCGGGAGCTAAAACACCCTATTTTGTCCACATCACTTGGATGAAGGATAGTGAAATTGAATTAGAATTTAAAAAATAATACATACCTCACCAAGAGAGATCAGGTTCATGCTCTCAACATTTTGTGCAATGGCTGTAAGCTTTGCACGAGCAAAAGAGAGCATGGGCTGACTCAAATATGACATATTCACATGCTAAGAGAGATGAGGCTCATGCTCTCAACATACCTAACTAAGAGAAATGAGGCTCGTGCTCTCAACATTTTGTGCGATGTCTAGAATCTTTGTACAAGCAAAAGAGCACGCGGACGGACCGAAGATGACATATTCACATATTAGTCCGATCCATATTATTGTTATTAAAATAGATGTATCTAGACATGTTTTAGTGCTAGATACATCCATTTTAACGACAGGTAATATGGATCGAGGGAGTACTTGTTGCCAAGGGTCCGCAACCAAGATTTCCTCTAGTTATGTCCCAACACAGTGGAAAGTGGTGAACTTTGGAGCTTTGGTATCTACTTACTGCAACCTCTCACACAACCCTACAATAAGGAACTTGAGTTTCTACAGTGTAAAAGGTATCCTTGGGGAAATTATTTTAGTGCAACTGATGATTGAGAGTAGGTGCCATATCCAATTGCTCTTGTGGGACGAAAAGTGCAATCGTAGAGGTCAAGAACCCAAATTAAACATGCAGTAGCGTCACCGGTCAAAACCGAACATGGGAAAGACATTCTTCAAATGGGAACACATCACAATGCTAAGTTCTCGAATCCTCAACAAAATGCAATTGGTAGAATAAGAAGTGTAGATGACCGGTGATTGTAAACCTCTAGATGACAAGCTACCGGAACATTTTATTGTCATTGTTAGAATAAGAAGTGTAGATTTTCTGCAATAAAGGTCTCAAAAATATTTCTTGTACAATTATGTTTAGTTTTATCGTTATAGTCTATGGAAGTTAAGTTTCCATCAAAGAAAGTCTCTGTAAGTTGAGGACATTTAGGTTTGTCAATTTGGAGCGCTAAGGAGTTGTACTCCATCCATCTCAAAATAGATGTCGTAGATAATTTGTTAAAATTTGAATGTATCTAATCATTATTTATTATATATAGATACATCCAACTTTAGACAAATCCGCGATATCTATTTTAAGACGGTGAGAATGTTTGGAAGTTTTGTCGTCTGGTCAAATGGTTTCCATCGTAGGCTAAAATGTCTTGTTTTGTCTCTTCATAACAGACTAAGGATGAGGACGGGAATTATCATTGGACGCCTATATATAAATGTGTCTTTGTTAATTGGCACAAGTATTATCTCAAATCTGTTACATGCATTATCTGCGACATGTACGATGTCAAATAAAAATTAAAATGGTATGGTGACGTACGGGCATTCAACTAGTTTTGTTTAAAAACAGCTCTTAATTTTTTAGTTGTAGAAAAATATGGCATAGTATTGTTTTACATGGTGGGCCCTACTTGTCAGCGGTGGAAGAAGCAATCAAGAATTAAGAGATGCAAGCCATTTGTTTTACCGGAACCCTGCACGTACATGTGCTGACCGATTCATGCAACTAAGAGCATCTTTACTTACGATTTCCAGGACGTCGAACCCATGGTAATTTTTTAGTCCAGATGAAATTGGTCCAGTCACTGTTTTAGGATTCGATTTTCTCCGGATTTGGACCAACTTTGGTCCAAACTTCCAGCCTATTCCGAGGATCCCAGAAACGCCCTGAAAACGCCGTACGAAACGAATTCGCAAAAAAAAGAACAGCCGCAGTGGATCCGCTCAGTCAGCCTATATTCGTCCATATCATCCAAAGTTTGCCCAATATTTGACCATATTCGTTCAAAGTTCATCCATATACGCCCATATTCGCCCAAAACCCCTTATATTCGCCCATATTCGCTCAAAACCTCTTATATTCGCCCAAAGTTTGTCTATATTCGCCCAAAGTTTACCAAAAAAATCTTATATTATCCCATATTCGCCTAAAGTTCGCCCATATTCGTCCAAAGTTCGCCCAAATTCGTCTATATTCTTCCAAAATTTCCTAAAATTTGTTAAATTTTAGCCAAACGCGAGAACTCGACCTGGAAACGCGAGTGAGAAACACAGCGTTCCCAAACCGAAAACTAGCGCATTTAATCAAAATACATCCAAAATTCGGAAATTCGGCCTAGAAACGCCGATCGAGTGGGGATGCTCTAAGGCATTCCCCTACGATGCATACACAATCTGTCCGTCATTTAGTTTCCTTTTTCTCAGGCGGCGTGAGCGAGTTTCATGGATCGAGCAGACCACGCTGCTGGTCGGCGCGTATATATGCAACACACTAGATTCTTTATTTTCAGAAAGGAAAGAAAAGAACACTCGATCAATTATTGGGTCATGAACGCGCAACCGGCAAATCCTTGTTTGGAAAAAAAAACTCGGTTTCAAATTGAGACCCGTTTCCAAACCAAGGACAAGTAATACTACGATCGCCGTTCAAAAAAAAAAAAGTAATACTACGATCGGACGATCGAGTTTGTTTTTTGGTTTTATTACTCTTCCTATACTATATATCCGGCCCTGCGAGGAAATTGCCAAAAACAGAGTAATACTTCCAAGTTTAGATACAGGCCATGAGCGAATATAAAACTTGAGGAACACGTAGTAGCAGTTTTGCTTCATAGGCGGCGGCTACGATGGATGGCGAACACGCGGAAATCGATATCCAGACCAACCACGCCGACGCCGACGCCTCGGAGCAGAGGAAGAACCAGGCCATGTCGCTCTTCATCTTCTTCTTCCAATCGGTGGTTCTGGCGGTGCTCTTCCCGATCATTACACGGTGCTCCGGGGGCCACGACGCCGCCGCCGCCGACACGCTGGTCGCCCTACGAAGGCTCTCGCTTCTGTTCAGCTCCTACTTCTACTCCACGATATGCGGGAGAAGCTCGCCTGTGAATTGCGTGCGTCATCTACCTCGCCAGGTATTCAGCCGGTGTAATACTACCGTGTGCATGTTGATCGTGGACTGCAGCTTCGAGTATGTTGGCATCGTGACAATGTCAATCCTCTTCCTTGCCCTTATCGCCATGAGCGGCCAGTCGGAAACAAAAAGCTTCCGAGAGAAAGGCCACAAATAGAAGGTGGACTGCCCCCCTCTCTTCGAAAGAGGCGCAGGCAAAGCTCGCAGGTGAATCGGGTTTCATCCTCTTCCTCGCGCTCGTGTTTTCCGCCTGTGGATTGGGCCCCATGTGCATCTTCATGGACACCCCTAGACCACCTCGCTTCAGATAATCGCCTAGAGGTGCTTGTGGTCACAGCCTTCAAGTGCTATGTTTATGTTTCCCCATCACCATCATCATCTCCATGCTGACACCCTTGACGACACGAGGTGGACGTGGGGCCGACATCGTCGTCGTCCTTGGGCTGGAATGCCATACTCTAAAAGTCTTGACCTGCTTGTACGCCTCGTCATTCATGCTCTTCACCTTTAACTGCTTCCTCGTCGTGAGCGAGGTCGGTGTGGTGCTTCTACTTGGCTTGGCGGTGTTCTTAGGCTACTGTATCGGCATCCATCCATGACGATATATGTCTTAATTATATCAATATGATCGATGTCTTTCCTGCTTTCTACAGGAGCAACAAGTGGAACAAGGGGCTGTTGCCAACCGATGGGGTCAAGAAGAAAAGCTGATGGGGGGAAACAAAGACCAAATGGACATCAGCTCTCTACAAGTACAACCAAGTGCTAGGAAGTTCCCCTGATATCGCAAAAACAACAGCTCACAAGTATAATTTCCTATATTCTTACAATTAGCAAATGTAGTGTTCACAAGTGTATCCCGAGATCGCAATTCTCTGCATCCGAATTTACATACAACAACTATTGCTTTGCCTTCCTTCATTGCATACATAACGGCTAGCCACATTCAGTGGCTGATCATGTTGTTCGCACTTCTCAAACTGCTTTCATGCAAGGAAGAAACATCTTAGATGGAGTTGTAATCCTGCATAAAACGATACATGAACCACACTCTAAAAAACTAAATGGTGTATTGTTCAAGATTGATTTTGAGAAGGCTTATGATAAAGTTAATTGGTCTTTCCTACAGCAAACACTTCGTATGAAAGGTTTTTCAGAAGAGTGGTGCGCTCTCATATAGTCTTTTGTGTTCGGTGGAAGTGTTGCCATAAATGTCAACGATGACACATGTAATTACTTCCAGACCAAAAAAGGGCTGAGACAAGGGAATCCACTATCGCCTATACTATTTAATATAGTGGCAGATATGCTGGCTATCCTTATTGAGAGAGCAAAGACTGATGGCCAAATTGAAGGATTGGTTCCACATCTTGTTGATGGTGAACTATCTATTCTTCAATACGCCGATGATACAATACTATTTATGGAACATGATCTGGAGAAAGCCAAGAATCTAAAATTAATATTATCACCATTTGAGCAGCTCTCTGGATTGAAAATAAACTTCCATAAGAGTGACTTGTATTGTTTTGGCGAGGCTAAAGACGAGGCCCACCTGTATGCCGATCTCTTTGGCTGTGGTCAGGGGAATTTTCCAATCAATTATCTGGGAATACCGATACATTATTGGCGTCTCACGATTGCTGAATGGAAACTCGTCGAGGAAAGACTCCAGAAACGTCTTAATAGTTGGAAAGGTAAGTTGCTATCCTTCGGAGGAAGACTGGTACTCATTAATTCAGTACTCACCAACATGGTACTGTATATGATCTCATTCTTCCAGTTACCAAAAGGTGTCATGTCAAAAGTGGACTATTTCCGCTCAAGATTCTTTTGGCAGGGGGAGAGTGAGAAAAAGAAATATCGACTGGCCAAATGGAATGTTGTTTGCCGACCCAAAGAATATGGTGGATTAGGCATACATGATTTAAACGTCAAAAACACCGCATTACTGGGTAAATGGTTATACAAACTTCTTACCGAAGAAGGAGTATGGCAAACCATTCTATGGAGGAAATATGTTGGCTCAAAAGCGGTGTCTAAACTGGTTTGGAAACCAGGTGACTCACACTTTTGGGCTGGGCTAATGGCTTCCAAAAAGCATTTCTTCCGGTTTGGCAATTTTAATATTAAGGATGGTTCATGATTAGGTTCTGGGAAGATAAATGGCTTGGCCAAAATTCTTCGTGAACAATATCCAGCTCTATACTCAATTGTTAGGCACAAAGGGATACTCTCGCTGAGTTAATGGAAACCGATCCTCCTAATGTGTCTTTCAGAAGAAGTGTCTTAGGTCCTAGACTTGGTGTCTTGGAATAATCTTTTAGTGAGATTATCCAGGATACAACTATCTGAGGGAATGGACGAATTCAAATGGAAATTACTACAAAGGTAAATTTTCGTTGATTCATTTTATAGATCTTTGATCCAACCTAATATTCCAGTCGATGACAATAGTAAAATTTGGAAAATGAGGATACCCCTTAAAACAAAGATATTCGCTTGGTATCTCCGTAAAGGGGTGATTCTCACAAAAGATAATCTTCCCAGACCAAGGGAAGAAGGTATCAGATCACTGTAGTTCTAGACCCTTTTTTAGCAAATAAAGGAAGTGACAACGTTGTTCAAGAGGTTGAATCAATAGTAAGAAGATACCACCAGCACGTAATCCGAAATAACAATCAGGAATAGGACTAGGAGAATGAGGTCTAATTTAAGGAGTCAAGCAGTAATTGGGCTTGACGAGTCGAGTGAAGCGCTTCCTTTTCTCATCCCTGAGCCACATGGAAGGTTCTTGAACCTCATCACTGTGGTTGAAGGTTACAAGAAAGTCACCTTCTGGATTACAGATGATCTCAATGCTATTGTGCTAAATGCTTTCCTCCGCGAGCCACCCTTTCGCGAGATAATTCCACTGAATCAATATTGGGGTCATTTTTTTTTCACATGCTGTTCCCTTTCGTACTCGTATTTAAGGTCAGTTTTGATCAAGAATTGGGAACCAAGAAAGTAGTGGCGCCATCTCTTCAAGGATTCCAAAATCGCTAAAGCTTCTCCTTATCATAAGTTGACACCATTCCCGCATTCTCTTATTATGTAGTCTTGCTCACTTGACGATTCGGAAGATGAGGATAAGAAGAAAGGATAAAGAGCAGGATCGTGATGATGCCCCCTAGAGGAGGCTCTAGTTCAGCGGTTCAGTCACCGGTTCTGGTATTCCATTTTGAATATGGATAGGAATGAAAGTAGGATAAAAGAGATTGAGTTTACTCTTTCATCGAGGAAGTTTAAAAGGCAATAGAATTACTAGACATTTTTCATGTATATCCGGACGACGCTTTTGATTCCATTATGAAAGTACGCTGTACTTCCTGCATGCCGCAGAAGTGCAAGCACGGAAGCGGGTTAGGAGGAATTGGCATGGTAGCACTGAATGCGTATTTTGTCATCATAATGAGACAATACGTTATTCTTCCATTGTAAATTTGCTCGTGCTATATGGTCAATCATCCAAATAGCCTCTGGTTTATCTCCTCCTAGATCGGTAGTCAATGTATTTGGAAACTGGATGAATGGGATTGAGGATAAATATGGGACTTTATTTAGGGTGGGAGCGCTTGCCATTATTTGGTCGCTTTGGCTATGTAGAAATGAGAAGATTTTTAATAATGTTGTATCTTCTCCTTTGCAGGTTATCTATCGAGCTACGGCTGTCCTCCGATCATGGACTTCACTACAACGAATGGAGTTCCGCGAGTTGTTTGCGGAGGGCTGTAGGCGGCTGGAGGATATGGCTGGAGGATACGGCGCGAGATATCTTCTCCCGGCATGGATGGCAGCAACCGCTGCGGATAGATCTTCCTTAGCTAGTTTGGAGAACTGTGTTTTCATTTACATTATTTTATAATCCCGTTTTTATTGCCTTGGTCCAAGACTGTGTGATTGATCGGCTGTGTGCATCCTAGCTATGCAGAGGCCGGGTGTAAACTTACTGTTAAGTAATAAAACGCCCATTTCTAAAAAAAAAGCCACCTTCAGGCTTCACGTGAAGCTACATTGTGAGATGTCAATCACTGTTTCTATGTTCTATTAGTGTTTCTTTCCTTGCATCATTCAACCTTTTGGGTTAAATCCAAACCTTTAAAATAACACTCTAATACACACTATTAGTAAGAAGACTGAGATAAAACATTTTAGTTTTAAAACGTATGCGTGATAGCCTCCTATATCAGACTCTTTTATAAGATTGCCGGGTTAAAATATGCAGAAAGACATTAAAGTGGGACAGTGTAGATAGAAATCTTAGAAATTCAAAATATGTGGACTTTATCTATTAAATATCGTCATGTTTTTGAAAAGACATTGGAGAGGTGCCATTATTTTGGATCATATTCTTTATATTTGTTTAAAAAAAACCCAAATCTGACACTTATAAAATGGAATATTTTTTTAAAGATGGAAACTCACTTAGGCAAAGTTGTATCATAAAAATTATTTTTAGTGCATCGTACACTTGTAGATAATCAATGTATTAATCTAAAAGTTGGATGTGGTTTTAAAATTTGATGAACCGGTATGCCAAGAAATAATATAGAAAATAACAATAATACTCCCTCCATCCTGAAAAGGATGTCTAAATTCAAATGTATCTAAACACTATTTAGTATAAATATACACATCCGAATTCAGAAAATTTATGACATCCTCTTTAGAACGGATGGAGTAATTATTTATACAAACCAATAGAAACATGAGTAATTAATGGAATTTCCAACACGGTTAGACCTTCGGAAAAATAGCGCCCATGCAAAATAGGTTCAAATCATCCAACAAGAGACACTGTGTGGATACACCTATACATGATTATACATCCAACGTTTAACATGAATACCTATGAAAATGCATTTGTTTATTGGCTACATCTTTTTAATGACATCCACAAATGAAAAATGATTTTGTTATGCAAAAAGGTTAGAAAATCACTTTGGCAATATACGTCTTGTGTAAAAAAGGGCGCATTATCACGGAACTTATGTTTTGGGGTGCATTACACAAAATTGCTCCTACAGGCTACATCACACAAACTCTTTTAAGTGAATGTCGGTGTGAATGAAACCGGCAAAAAGTTACTAAAATTGGTGAGTGTGGATAGGAAGCTTACAAATTCATAATACGTGGATGTTATCCACCAAAGATGTAATAGTTTTTCTTTTTAGAATTAGAATGGTGCTATTTTGCACCATATTTTTATGCTCGCTTCACAAGAAAGCCCCTTTAGCACTTAGAAAATGAAAAGTGATTTTTTCTAATAAAAAATGTGACTCACTTTGGCAACGTCTTTGCCATGGTAATATAACATATATGCAAAAAATGTACATGCTATCATGAAAATTAATTTTCAGTACATCGCACACAATTTGTATTTCAAAAACCCTCCCACGTAACACAGCCTTTTAGAAGGAAATCTCGGCAAGATGCATCACAGATGCTTTCACAAAGGAAAATAGTATGTGATACATCACACCACGCACATTGCAAACTTTTTTTGAAGGTATGTGATTTCTAACAGCTATGGAATCTGACAAGTATCGGTATTGAACAGAGGGGACTGCTCACAGAGCATCCCATAAATATTAAACCAGTGGAAAACATTGCACTAATTAATAGCTGCTTAACCAGATGGTTTCGTAGCTAACCATCTTGGCGTACGCTTATTACCTTTTTTTTTGAACAACGCGTACGCTTATTACCTAGTTTGCCAGAAGTGGATTGTGATGCACTTCGCTCTACGGTTCTAGCTGCTGGTACGAACGTAGTGAAGAACTATGGGAGACATGGAACGCGATCACACTACTTTGATATGGTCTTTTGACCGAGAGTGAAAAGGGACACATCGCGGAGGATTTGCAAAGGAAAACGCTTCGATCCCTCCTGGGGTATGGGCCGTGTAAATCGCCCTAGAACCCCAAAACTGTGGACACTCATGAAAACGACCAAAAAACGCGAAAACTATGAGATTTTGGTCATATCTCTCAAACATGAATCATGTCCTATGAGAGCGTGTAAATCGTCCTGGAACCCCAATAATTAGGGCAATAGCTCATGAAAACGGCCATAAAACGCGAAAATGACGAGGTTTTGAACATAACTCTCAAACATGTATCATGTCTTATGGGCCATGAGAATCGACCCGTAACTCCGAAAATGAGGGCAATAGCTCATGAAAACGATCATAAAACGCGAAAACGCCGAGTCTTTGGTTATAACTCTCAAACATGTATCAGATCTTATCGGTCGTGCAAATCGACCTGGAACACAAAAACTATGGGCAATAGCTCATGAAAACGGCTATAAAACGCGAAAACGATGAGTTTTTGGTCATAACTCTCAAACATGTATCATGTCTTATGGGTCATGCATATCACCCTGGAACCCTAAAAATGCAGGCAATAGCTCATGAAAATGGCCAAAAAACACGAAAACATTGAGTTTTTGGTCATACCTCTCAAACATGTATCCTGTTTTACTGGCCATGCAAATCCCAATTGAACCCACAAAACGCGAGAAGAGTGAGGTTTTGTTCATATTTCTCAAACATGTATCAGGTCTTATGGGCAGTGTAAATTGCCCTGCAATCCCAAAAAAAAGCAAAAACGACGAGGTTTTGGTCATGCCACTCAAACATGTATCAGGTCTTATGGGCCATGCAAATTGACCTGGAACATCAAAATTGTGGGCAATAGCTCATTAAAACGGCCATATAAAATTAAAACAACGAGTTTTTGATCATAACTCTGAAACGTGTATCCGGTGTTACGAGTCATGTAAGTCTCCCTAGAACCCCAAAACTGTGGGCAATAGCTGATGAAAACGTACATAAAATGAGAAAACAACGAGCTTTTAGTCATTCCACTAAAACATGTATCAGGTCTTATGGGCCGTGCAAATCGACATGGAACACCAAAACCATGGGCAATAGCTCATGAAAACAGTGATAAAACGCGAAAACGATGAGTTTTTGGTCGTAACTCTCAAACATGTATCATGTCTTACGGGCCATGCATATCGCACTGGAACCCCAAAAATGCAGGCAATAGCTCATGAAAATGGACACAAAACACAAAAACATCGAGTTTTTTGTCATACCTCTCAAACATGTATCCGGTTTTACAGGCCATGCAAATCCCAATTGAACCCCAAAACTATGGGAAATAACTCATGAAACGGCCATAAAACACGAATATGATGATGTTTTGGTCATAACTCTCAAAAATGTAGCATGTCTTATGGGCTGTGTAAATCGCCCTGAAACCCCAAAAATGAGGGCAATAGCTCATGAAAACAACCATAAAACGCGAAAACGACGAGGTTTTGGTCATATTTCTCAAACATGTATCAGATCTTATGGGTTGTGAAAATCGACCCGGTACACCAAAACTGTGGGCAATAGCTCATGAAAACAGTGATAAAACGCAAAAATGACGAGTTTTTGGTCATAACACTCAAACATGTATCATGTCTTACATGCCATGCAAATCGCCCTGGAACCCCAAAACTATGGGAAAATAGCTCATGAAAATGGACATAAAACGTGAAAACGCCGAGTTTTTGGTCATAACTCTCAAACATGTATCCGATTTTACTGGCCAAGCAAATCCCAATTGAACACCAAAACTTTGGGCAATAGCTCATGAGAATGGCCACAAAACGCGAAAACGATGATTTTTTGGTCATGCGACTCAAACATGTATTAGGTCTTATGGGCCATGCAAATCGACCTCAAACTCCAAAACCATGGGCAATAGCTCATGAATACGGCTATAAAACGCGAAAACGCCGAGTTTTTTGTCATAACTCTCAAACATGTATCATGTCTTACGGGCCATAAATATCACCCTAGAACCCCAAAACTATGGGCAATAGCTCATGAAAACGGCCATAAAACGTGAAAATACCGAGTTTTTTGTCATAGCTCTCAAACATGTATCACATCTTACGGGGCAATGCAAATCGTCCTGTAACCACAAAACCATTGGAAATTGCTCATTAAAACGACCATAAAACACGAAAACACCGAGTTTTTGGTCATAATTCTCAAACATGTATCAGTTTTCTTGGCCATACAAATCCCAATTGAACGCCAAAACTATGGGCAATTGCTCATGAAATGGCCATAAAACGTGAAAACAGTGAGTTTTTGGTCATAACTCTCAAACATGTATCGGGTGTTTTGAGTCATGTAAATTACCCTGGAACCCCAAAATTGTGGGCAATAGCTGATAAAAATGGCCATAAAACGCGAAAACGATGAGATTTTGTTCATATCTCTCAAACATGTATCAGGTCTTATGGGCCGTGCAAATTGCCCTGGAACCCCAAAACTATGGGCAATAGCTCATGAAAACGTCCACAAAACATGAAAACATCGATTTTTTGGTCATACCTCTCAAACATGTATCCGGTTTTACTAGCCATGCAAATCCCAATTGAACCCCAAAACTATGGGAAATAGCTCATGAAACTACCATAAAACGTGAATACGATGAGGTTTTGGTCATATCTCTCAAACATGTAGCAGGTCTTATTGGCCATGTAAATCACACCAGAACCCCAAAAATGAGGGCAATAGCTCATTAAAACACCCATAAAACGCGAAAACGACGAGGTTTTGGTCATATTTCTCAAACATGTATCAGATTTTATGGGTCATGAAAATCGACCTGGAACACCAAAAATGTGGGCAATAGCTCATGAAAACAGTGATAAAACGCGAAAATGACGAGTTTTTGGTCATAACAGACAAACATGTATCATGACTTTCGGGCCATGCAAATCGCCCTGGAACCCCAAAACTATGGGCAATAACTCATGAAAACGGACATAAAACATGAAAATGCCGAGTTATTGGTCATAACTCACAAACATGTATCGATTTTAGTGGCCATGCAAATCCCAATTCAACACCCAAACTGTGTGCAATAGCTCATGAAAACGGCCACAAAACACGAAAACGATGATTTTTTGGTCATGCCACTCAAACATGTATCAGGTCTGATGGGCCATACAAATCGACCTGGAACTCCAAAACCTTGGATAATAGCTCATGAAAACCGCTATAAAATGCGAAAACGACGAGTTTTTTGTCATAACTCTCAAACATGTATCATGTCTTATGGACCATAAATATCGCCCTCGAACCCCAAAACTATGGGCAATAGCTCATGAAAACGGCCATAAAACGTGAAAACACCGAGTTTTTTGTCATAATTCTCAAACATGTATCCGATTTTACTAGCCATACAAATCCCAATTGAACCCCAAAACTATGGGCAATAACTCATGAAATAGCCATAATACATGAAAACACCGAGTTTTCGGTCATAACTCTCAAACATGTAACGGGAGTTATGAGTCATGTAAATCACCGTGGAACCCCAAAATTGTGGGCGATAGCTGATGAAAATGGCCATAAAATGTGAGAACTATGAGGTTTTATTCATATCTCTCAAACATGTATCAGGTCTTATGGGCCGTGTAAATCGCCCTAGAACCCCAAAACAGTGGGCAATAGCTCAGGAAAACAACTATAAAACGCGAAAACGATGAGATTTTGGTCATATCTCTCAAACATGTATCGGGTCTTATGGGCCATGTAAATCGCCCTGGTACCCCAAAATTTAGGGCAATAGCTCATGAAAACGGCCATAACACGCGAAAACAACGAAGTTTTGAACATAACTCTCAAACATGTATCATGTCTTATGGGCCATGCAAATCGACCTGGAACTCCAAAAATGAGGGCAATAGCTCATGAAAATGGCCATAAAACGCGAAAACACCGAGTTTTTGGTCATAACTCTCAAACATGTATCAGATCTTATCGGTCGTGCAAATCGACCTAGAACACAAAAACTATGGGAAATAGCTCATGAAAACGGTAATAAAACGCAAAAACGATGAGTTTTTGGTCATAACTCTCAAACATGTATCATGTCTAACGGGCCATGCATATCACCCTGGAACCCTAAAAATGCAGGAAATAGCTCATGAAAACGGCCAAAAAACACAAAAACATTGAGTTTTTGGTCATACCTCTCAAACATGTATCCTTTTTTACTGGCCATGCAAATCCCAATTGAACCCCAAACCGCGAGAACGGTGAGGTTTTGTTCATATCTCTCAAACATGTATCAGGTCTTATGGGCCGTGTAAATCGCCTTGGAACCCCCAGAAAAGCAAAAACGACGAGGTTTTGGTCAAGCCACTCAAACATGTATCAGGTCTTATGGGCCATGCAAATTGACCTGGAACACCAAAATTGTGGGTAATAGCTCATTAAAACGGCCATATAAAATTAAAGCAACGAGTTTTTGATCATAACTCTTGAAACGTGTATCCGGTGTTACAAGTCGTGTAAGTCTCCCTAGATCCCCAAAACCGTGGGCTATAGCTGATGAAAACGTCCATAAACGCGAAAACGACGATCTTTTAGTTATTCCACTAAAACATGTATTAGGTCTTTTCGGCCGTGCAAATCGACATGGAACACCAAAACTGTGGGCAATAGCTCATGAAAACAGTGATAAAACGCGAAAACGATGAGTTTTTGGTCGTAACTCTCAAACATGTATCATGTCTTACGGGCCATGCATATCGCACTGGAACCCTAAAAATGCAGGCAATAGCTCATGAAAACGGACACAAAACACGAAAACATTGAGTTTTTTGTCATACCTCTCAAACATGTATCCGGTTTTACATGCCATGCGAATCCCAATTGAACCCCAAAACTATGGGAAATAACTCATGAAACGACCATAAAACGCGAATACGATGAGGTTTTGGTCATAACTCTCAAACATGTAGCATGCCTTATGGGCCGTGTAAATCGCCCTAGAACCCCAAAAATGAGGGCAATAGCTCATTAAAACAGCCATAAAACGCGAAAATGACGAGGTTTTGGTCATATTTCTCAAACATGTATCAGATCTTATGGGTCGTGAAAATCGACCTGGAACACCAAAACTGTGGGCAATAACTCATGAAAACAGTGATAAAACGCGAAAATGACGAGTTTTTGGTCATAACACTCAAACATGTATCATGACTTACGGGCCATGCAAATCGCCCTGGAACCCCAAAACTATGGGCAATAACTCATGAAAACAAACATAAAACATGAAAACGCCGAGTTATTGGTCATAACTCACAAACATGTATCGATTTTACTGGCCATGCAAATCCCAATTCAACACCCAAACTGTGTGCAATAGCTCATGAAAACGGCCACAAAACACGAAAACGATGATTTTTTGGTCATGCCACTCAAACATGCATCAGGTCTTATGGGCCATACAAATCGACCTAGAACTCCAAAACCTTGGACAATAGCTCATGAAAACCACTATAAAACGCGAAAACGACGAGTTTTTTTGTCATAACTCTCAAACATGTATCATGTCTTACGGACCATAAATATCGCTCTCGAACCCCAAAACTATGGGCAATAGCTCATGAAAACGGCCATAAAACATGAAAATGGCGAGTTTCATAGCACTCAAGCATGTTCACATATTACGGGGCAATGCGAATCGTCCTGGAACCCCAAAACTATGGGCAATAGCTCATGAAAACGACAATAAAACACGAAAACACCGAGTTTTTTGTCATAATTCTCAAACATGTATCCGATTTTACTAGCCATACAAATCCCAATTGAACCCCAAAACTATGGGCAATAACTCATGAAATAGCCATAATACATGAAAACACCGAGTTTTCGGTCATAACTCTCAAACATGTAACGGGTGTTATGAGCCATGTAAATCACCGTGGAACCCCAAAATTGTGGGCGATAGCTGATGAAAATGGCCATAAAATGCGAGAACAATGAGGTTTTGTTCATATCTCTCAAACATGTGTCAGGTCTTATGGGCCGTGTAAATCGCCCTAGAACCCCAAAACTGTGGGCAATAGCTCATGAAAACAACTGTAAAACGCGAAAATGATGAGATTTTGGTCATATCTCTCAAACATGTATCTGGTCTTATGGGCCATGTAAATCGCCCTAGAACCCCAAAATTTAGGGCAATAGCTCATGAAAACGGCCATAAAACGCGAAAACAACGAAGTTTTGAACATAACTCTTAAACATGTATCATGTCTTATGGGCCATGCAAATCGACCTGGAACTTAAAAAATGAGTGCAATAGCTCATGAAAATGGCCATAAAACACGAAAACACCGAGTTTTTGGTCATAACTCTCAAACATGTATCAGACCTTATCGATCGTGCAAATCGACCTGGAACACAAAAACTATGGGCAATAGCTCATGAAAACGGCAATAAAACGCGAAAACGATGAGTTTTTGGTCATAACTCTCAAACATGTATCATGTCTAATGGGCCATGCATATCACCCTGGAACCCTAAAAATGCAGGCAATAGCTCATGAAAACGGCCAAAAAACACAAAAACATTGAGTTTTTGGTCATACCTCTCAAACATGTATCCTTTTTTACTGGCCATGCAAATCCCAATTGAACCCCAAACCGCGAGAACGGTGAGGTTTTGTTCATATCTCTCAAACATGTATCAAGTCTTATGGGTCGTGTAAATCGCCCTAGAACCCCCAAAAAAGCAAAAACGATGAGGTTTTGGTCAAGCCACTCAAACATGTATCAGGTCTTATGGGCCATGCAAATTGACTTGGAACACCAAAATTGTGGGCAATAGCTCATTAAAACGGCCATATAAAATTAAAACAACGAGTTTTTGATCATAACTCTTGAAACGTGTATCCGGTGTTACAAGTCGTGTAAGTCTCCCTAGAACCCCAAAACTATGGGCTATAGCTGATGAAAACGTCCATAAAACGCGAAAACGACGAGCTTTTAGTCATTCCACTAAAACATGTATCAGGTCTTTTAGGCCGTGCAAATCGACATGGAACACCAAAACTATGGGCAAAAGCTCATGAAAACAGTGATAAAAAGCGAAAATGATGATTTTTTGGTCATAACTCTCAAACATGTATCATGTCTTACGGGCCATGCATATGGCACTGGAACCCTAAAAATGCAGGCAATAGCTCATGAAAACGGACACAAAATACGAAAACATTGAGTTTTTTGTCATACCTCTCAAACATGTATCTGGTTTTACAAGCCATGCAAATCCCAATTGAACCCCAAAACTATGGGAAATAACTCATGAAACGACCATAAAACGCGAATACGATGAGGTTTTGGTCATAACTCTCAAACATGTAGCATGTCTTATGGGCTGTGTAAATCGCCCTAGAACCCCAAAAATGAGGGCAATAGCTCATTAAAACAGCCATAAAACGCGAAAACGACGAGGTTTTGGTCATATTTCTCAAACATGTATCAGATCTTATGGGTCGTGAAAATCGACCCGGTACACCAAAACTGTTGGCAATAGTTCATGAAAAGAGTGGTAAAACGCGAAAATAACGAGTTTTTGGTCATAACACTCAAACATGTATCATGTCTTACGGGCCACGCAAATTGCCATGGAACCCCAAATCTATGGGAAAATAGCTCATGAAAACGGACATAAAACGTGAAAACGTCGAGTTTTTGGTCATAACTCTCAAACATGTATTCGATTTTACTGGCCATGCAAATCCCAATTGAACACCAAAACTGCGGGCAATAGCTCATGAAAACAGCCACAAAACGCGAAAACGATGATTTTTTGGTCATGCCACTCAAGCATGTATTAGGTCTTATGGGCCATGCAAATCGACCTGGAACTCCAAAACCATGGGCAATAGCTCATGAATACGGCTATAAAACACGAAAACGACGAGTTTTTTTGTCATAAATCTCAAACATGTATCATGTCTTACGGGCCATAAATATCGCCCTCGAACCCCAAAACTATGGGCAATAGCTCATGAAATTGGCCATAAAACGTGAAACTGCCGAGTTTTTTTGTCATAGCTCTCAAACATGTATCACATCTGACGAGGCAATGCAAATCGTCCTGGAACCCACAAACCGTGGGCAATAGCTCATGATAACGACCATAAAACACGAAAACACCGAGTTTTTGGTCATAATTCTCAAACATGTATCCGGTTTTACTGGCCATACAAATCCCAATTGAACGCCAAAACTATGGGCAATAGCTCATGAAACGGCCATAAAATGTGAAAACAGTGAGTTTTTGGTCATAACTCTCAAACATGTATCAGGTGTTTTGAGTCATGTAAAGCACCCTGGAGCCCCAAAATTGTAGGCAATAGCTGATAAAAATGGCCATAAAACAAGAAAACGATGAGGTTTTGTTCATATCTCTCAAACATGTATCAGGTCTTATGGGCCGTGTAAATCGCCCTAGAACCCTAAAACTGTGGGCAATAGCTCATGAAAACGGCCATAAAACGCGAAAACTATGAGATTTTGGTCATATCTCTCAAACATGAATCATGTCCTATGGGAGCGTGTAAATCGCCCTGGAACCCCAATAATTAGGGCAATAGCTCATGAAAACGGCCATAAAATGCGAAAACGACGAGGTTTTGAACATAACTCTCAAACATGTATCATGTCTTATGGGCCATGAGAATCGACCCGTAACTCCGAAAATGAGGGCAATAGCTCATGAAAACGATCATAAAACGCGAAAACGCCGAGTTTTTGGTTATAACTCTCAAACATGTATCAGATCTTATCGGTCGTGCAAATCGACCTGGAACACAAAAACTATGGGCAATAGCTCATGAAAACGGCTATAAAACGCGAAAACGATGAGTTTTTGGTCATAACTCTCAAACATGTATCATGTCTTATGGGCCATGCATATCACCCTGGAACCCTAAAAATGCAGGCAATAGCTCATGAAAACGGCCAAAAAACACGAAAACATCGCGTTTTTGGTCATACCTCTCAAACATGTATCCGGTTTTACTGGCCATGCAAATCCCAATTGAACCACAAAACACGAGAATGGTGAGGTTTTGTTCATATCTCACAAACATGTATCAGGTCTTATGGGCCGTGTAACTCGCCCTGGAACCCCAAAACTGTGGGCAATAGCTCATGAAAACGGCCATAAAAAGCCAAAATGACGAGGTTTTGGTCATGCCACTCAAACATGTATCGGGTCTTATGGGCCATGCAAATTGATATGGAACACCAAAATTGTAGGCAATAGCTCATTAAAATTAAAACAACGAGTTTTTGATCATCACTCTGAAACGTGTATCCGGTGTTACGAGTTGTGTAAGTCTCCCTAGAACGCCAAAACTGTTTGCAATAGCTGATGAAAACATTCATAAAACGCAAAAACAACGAGCTTTTAGTCATTCCACTAAAACATGTAACGGTTCTTATGGGTTGTGCAAATCGACATGGAACACCAAAACTGTGGGCAATAGCTCATGAAAAACGTGATAAAACACGAAAACGATGATTTTTTGGTCATGCGACTCAAACATGTATTAGGTCTTATGGGCCATGCAAATCGACCTCGAACTCCAAACCATGGACAATAGCTCATGAATACGGCTATAAAACGCGAAAACGCCGAGTTTTTTGTCATAACTCTCAAACATGTATCATGTCTTACGGGCCATAAATATCACCCTAGAACCCCAAAACTATGGGCAATAGCTCATGAAAACGGCCATAAAACGTGAAAATACTGAGTTTTTTGTCATAGATCTCAAACATGTATCACATCTTACGCGGCAATGCAAATCGTCCTGGAACCCCCAAACCATGGGCAATAGCTCATGAAAACGACCATAAAACACGAAAACACCGAATTTTTGGTCATATTTCTCAAACATGTATCCGGTTTTACTGGCCATACAAATCCCAATTGAATGCCAAAACTATGGGCAATTGCTCATGAAATAGCCATAAAAAGTGAAAACAGTGAGTTTTTGGTCATAACTCTCAAACTTGTATCGGGTGTTTTGAGTCATGTAAATCACCCTAGAACCCCAAAATTTTGGGCAATAGCTGATAAAAATGGCCATAAAACGCGAAAACGATGAGATTTTGTTCATATCTCTCAAACATGTATCAGGTCTTATGGGCCGTGCAAATTGCCCTGGAACCCCAAAACTGTGGGCAATAGCTCATGAAAACGGCCTCAAAACACGAAAACATCGATTTTTTGGTCATACCTCTCAAACATGTATCCGGTTTTACTAGCCACGCAAATCCCAATTGAACCCCAAAACTATGGGAAATAGCTCATGAAACGACCATAAAACATGAATGCGATGAGGTTTTGGTCATATCTCTCAAACATGTAGCAGGTCTTATTGGCCATGTAAATCAGACCAGAACCCCAAAAATGAGGGCAATAGCTCATTAAAACACCCATAAAACGCGAAAACGATGAGGTTTTGGTCATATTTCTCAAACATGTATCAGATCTTATGGGTCGTGAAAATTGACCTGGAACAGCAAAACTGTGGGCAATAGCTCATGAAAACAGTGATAAAACGCGAAAATGACGAGGTTTTGGTCATAACAGACAAACATGTATCATGACTTTCGGGCCATGCAAATCGCCCTGGAACCCCAAAACTATGGGCAATAACTCATGAAAACGGACATAAAACATGAAAATGCCGAGTTATTGGTCATAACTCACAAACATGTATCGATTTTACTGGCCATGCAAATCCCAATTCAACACCAAAACTGTGTGCGATAGCTCATGAAAACGGCCACAAAACACGAAAATGATGATTTTTTGGTCATGCCATTCATACATGTATCAGGTCTTATGGGCCATGCAAATCGACCTGGAACTCCAAAACCTTGGACAATAGCTCATGAAAACCGCTATAAAACGCGAAAACGACGAGTTTTTTTTCATAACTCTCAAACATGTATCATGTCTTACGGACCATAAATATCGCCATCGAACCCCCAAAACTATGGGCAATAGCTCATGAAAACGGCCATAAAACATGAAAATGGCGAGTTTTTTTGTCATAGCACTCAAGAATGTATCACATATTACGGGGCAATGCAAATCGTCCTGGAACCCCAAAACTGTGGGAAATAGCTGATGAAAACGACCATAAAACACGAAAACACTGAGTTTTTTGTCATAATTCTCAAACATGTATCCGATTTTACTGGCCATACAAATCCCAATTGAACCCCAAAACTATGTGCAATAACTCATGAAATAGCCATAATACATGAAAACACTGAGTTTTCGGTCATAACTCTCAAACATGTAACGGGTGTTATGAGTCATGTAAATCACCATGGAACCCCAAAATTGTGCGCGATAGCTGATGAAAATGGCCATAAAATGCGAGAACAATGAAGTTTTGTTCATATCTCTCAAACATGTATCAGGTCTTATGGGCCGTGTAAATCACCCTAGAACCCCAAAACTATGGGCAATAGCTCATGAAAATAGCTATAAAACGCGAAAACGATGAGATTTTGGTCATATCTCTCAAACATGTATCGGGTCTTATGGGCCATGTAAATCGCCCTGGAACCCCAAAATTTAGGGCAATAACTCATGAAAACGGCCATAAAACGCGAAAACAACGAGGTTTTGAACATAACTCTCAAACATGTATCATGTCTTATGGGCCATGCAAATCGACCTGGAACTCCAAAAATGAGGGCAATAGTTAATGAAAATGGCCATAAAACGCGAAAACACCGAGTTTTTGGTCATAACTCTCAAACATGTATCAGATCTTATCGGTCGTGCAAATCGACCTGGAACACAAAAACTCTGGGCAATAGCTCATGAAAACGGCAATAAAACGCGAAATCGATGAGTTTTTGGTCATAACTCTCAAACATGTATCATGTCTAGCGGGCCATGCATATCACCCTGGGACCCTAAAAATGCAGGCAATAGCTCATGAAAACGGCCAAAAAACACAAAACGTTGAGTTTTTGGTCATAACTCTCAAACCTGTATCCTGTTTTACTGGCCATGCAAATCCCAATTGAACCCCAAACCACGAGAACGGTGAGGTTTTGTTCATATATCTCAAACATGTATCAGGTCTTATGGGCCGTGTAAATCGCCCTGGTACCCCAAAAAAGCAAAAACGGCGAGGTTTTGGTCATGCCACTCAAACATGTATCAGGTCTTATGGGCCATGCAAATTGACCTGGAACACCAAAATTGTGGGCAATAGCTCATTAAAACGGCCATATAAAATTAAAACAACGAGTTTTTGATCATAACTCTTGAAACGTGTATATCCGGTGTTACAAGTCGTGTAAGTCTCCCTAGAACCCCAAAACTGTTTGCAATAGCTGATGAAAACGTCCATAAAACGCGAAAATGACGAGCTTTTAGTCATTCCACTAAAACATGTATCAGGTCTTATGGGCCTTGCAAATCGACATGGAACACCAAAACTATGGGCAATAGCTCATGAAAACAGTGATAAAACGCGAAAACGATGAGTTTTTGGTCATAACTCTCAAACATGTATCATGTCTTATGGGCCATGCATATCGCACTGGAACCCTAAAAATGCAGGCAATAGCTCATGAAAACAGACACAAAACACGAAAACATCGAGTTTTTTGTCATACCTCTCAAACATGTATCCGGTTTTACTGGCCATGCAAATCCCAATTGAACCCCAAAACTATGGGAAATAACTCATGAAACGGCCATAAAACGCGAATACGATGAGGTTTTGGTCATAACTCTCAAACATGTAGCATGTCTTATGGGCCATGTAAATCGCCCTAGAACCCCAAAAATGAGGGCAATAGCTCATTAAAACAGCCATAAAACGCGAAAACAACGAGGTTTTGGTCATATTTCTCAAACATGTATCAGATCTTATGGGTCGTGAAAATGGACCTGGAACACCAAAACTGTGGGCAATAGCTCATGAAAACAGTGATAAAACGCGAAAATGACGAGTTTTTGGTCATAACACACAAACATGTATCATGTCTTACGGGCCATGCAAATCGCCCTGGAACCCCAAAACAAACGGGCAATAGCTCATGAAAACTGACATAAAACTTGAAAACGCCGAGTTTTTGGTCATAACTCACAAACATGTACCGATTTTACTGGCCATGCAAATCCCAATTCAACACGAAAACTATGTGCAATAGCTCATGAAAACAGCCACAAAACACGAAAACGATGATTTTTTGGTCATGCCACTCAAACATGTATCAGGTCTTATGGGCCATGCAAATCAACCTGGAACTCCAAAACCTTGGTCAATATCTCATGAAAACGGCTATAAAACGCAAAAAATGACGAGTTTTTTGTCATAACTCTCAAACATGTATCATGTCTTACGGACCATAAATATCGCCCTCGAACCCCAAAACTATGGGCAATAGCTCATGAAAACGGCCATAAAATAAGAAAATGGCGAGTTTTTTTGTCATAGCTCTCAAGCATGTATCACATGTTACGGGGCAATGCAAATCGTCCTAGAACCCCAAAACTGTGGGCAATAGCTCATGAAAACGACCATAAAACACGGAAACACCGAGTTTGTTTTGTCATAATTCTCAAACATGTATCCGATTTTACTGGACATACAAATCCCAATTGAACCCCAAAACTATGGGCAATAGCTCATGAAATAGCCATACAATGTGAAAACACTGAGTTTTCGGTCATAACTCTCAAACATGTATCTGGTGTTATGAGTCATGTAAATAACCGTGGAACCCCAAAATTGTGGGCGATATCTGATGAAGATGGCCATAAAACATCAGAATGGTGTATCAGGTCTTATAAAATTAAAACAACGAGTTTTTGATCATAACTCTGAAACATGTATCCGGTGTTACGAGTCGTGTAAGTCTCCCTAGAACCCAAAAACTGTGGGCAATAGCTGATGAAAACGTCTATAAAACGCAAAAACGACGAGCTTTTTGTCATTCCAGTAAAACATGTATCAGGTCTTATGGGCCGTGCAAATGGTCATGGAACACCAAAACTGTGGGCAATAGCTCATGAAAACAGTGATAAAACGCGAAAACAATGAGTTTTTGGTCATAACTCTCAAACATGTATCATTTCTTACGGGCCATGCATTTCGCCCTGGAACCCAAAAATGCAGGCAATAGCTCATGAAAACAGACACAAAACACGAAAACATCAAGTTTTTGGTTATACCTCTCAAACATGTATCCGGTTTTACTGGCCATGCAAATCCCAATTGATACCCAAAACAATGGGAAATAGCTCATGAAACGGCCATAAAACGCGAATACGATGAGGTTTTGGTCATAACTCTCAAACATGTAGCATGTCTTATGGGTAGTGTAAATCGCCCTAGAACCCCAAAAATGAGGGCAATAGCTCATTAAAACAGCCATAAAACGTGAAAACGACGAGTTTTTGGTCATAACTCTCAGACATGTATCAGATCTTATAGGTCGTGCAAATCGACCTGGAACACAAAAACTATGGGCAATAGTGTTGGAGATATGCCCTAGAGGCAATAATAAATGTAGTTATTATTATATCTTTTTGTTTATGATAAATGTTTACATTCATGCTATAATGGTATTAACAAGGAAACATTAATACTTGTGTGATTTGTAAACTTAATTTGAAGTCCCTGGTAAAGCCTCTATATAATACTAGCTTGTTGGTTAATAGATGATTCTGGTTTCCCTATCATGAACATTGAGATGTTATTAACAACAAGATCATATCGTTAGGAGAATGATATGATGGACATACTCCTATAGATAAGCGTAGCATAAAGATCAAGTCATTTTAATAGTTCAATTGCTATATGCTTTCTGATACATAGTAATCTAATTCCTTCGACCATGAGATCATGCATATCACCTTTACCGGATGGATGCTTTGATGACATCAAACACCACACCGTAACTGGGTGGCTATAAAGGTGGCATTGAGTGTTCGGAAAGTATTGGTTGAAACACATGGATCAAGAGTGGGATTTGTCCATCCATATGACGGATAGATATACTCAGGGCCCTCTCGGTGAAATGTCATCCAATTAGCTTGCAAGCATGTGGTAGCTCACAAGGGATCACATATCACGGAGCGAGAAAAGAGTACTTATCGGTAACTAGGTTGAACTAGGTATGCAGATACCGGCGATCATAACCTCGGATAAGTAAACTATCGTGAGACAAAGGGAAATTGATATCGTATGTAAGTGGTTCATTCGATCATAAAAGTAATCGTAGAAATATGTGGGAGCCATATGAATTTCCAGATTCCTCTATTGGTTATTGTTCGGAGAAGTGTCTCGATCATGTCTGCATAATTCACGAACCGTAGGGAGACACACTTAAGGATTCGACGTTGTTTTGAGTAGTTATGGAATGATGAGAAAGATACCGAATGTTGTTCGGAGTCCCGAATGGGATCCGGGATATCACGAGGAGATCCGGAATGGTCCGGAGACTAAGATTCATATAAGGAAAGTCCCGTTTGAGTTGGGGAATGGTTCGGTGTTTTCATCAGAATGTTCTAGAATGTTCGGAATGTCGGCACTCGGAGGAAGGGTACATGAATGTGTTGTATGAAGTTGGTATGATTGCATCATGTACTAAGTGTCATCGCTGAACCAAATAAAGGATTAATTTAAATCCTAGTTTGAAAAGTCAAATAGCTAGTTTGAAAAGTCAAACGGCTAAATTTGGAAAGAGGAAAAGAGGAGGAGTGGGAAACCGAGTTGGGGAGGAGTTCCTCCTCCAACCGGCGGTGCACCCTCCAAGCCGAGTTGGGGAGGGACTCCTCTCCCTCCCCTTGGCCGGCCGGCCCCTCCACCTATATAAGGAGGGGCAGGGCTCCCTCCTAGAGACACACAAGATCCTCTCCTCCAAACCCTAGCCGCCGGCGCCGCCACCTCCACTGCCGCCGCCGACCTAGGTCAAGCCGCCGCCTAGCAACCCCTAGCCAAGCTTCCTCCTCGGCGTGTCTAAACCCTAGAACACCGAGGACTCTCTCATACACCACCATACTCGCTCGGCTTAAGGCGAAGCCTCATGAGATCTCCCTCTACTTCGGTACCACGCCCGTTGTCTGCGAATCGAGGAGAGTGCTACAACCTCCATCTGCTGGAACAAGGGAGAGGAAGGTCTTCGTCAGTACCGACGTGTGACCGACATTGGGGCGCTTAGGAGCCATAGCCGGAAGGATCGTCTACGCGATCTTGAGATCGGGAAGAGTACGACTACATCACCCACGAGAATCCACTCTCGTTAAACACTTTGGAATCTTCGAGGGTGAGTTATTCTATCGACTCGTTGCTACAATCTAGTAGATAGATCTTGGCTTCTTTGTTTGTATGCGGTAGAAATTTTTTGTTTTCATGCTACGAAACCCTACAGTGGTATGAGAGCCGTGTCTATATGTAGATCTGTTGCACGAGTAGAACACAATGGTCATTGTGGGCGTTGATGCTTTTATTGTCGATTGCTTCTTGTGTACTTTGCATCTTGCGGGATGTTGGGATGAAGCGGCCTAGGCTAACCTTACATGACATCGTTCATGAGACTTGCTCCACGCTTGACATGCAACTTGTATTGCATAAGTGGCTTTGCGGGTGCCTGTTTCTCCTAGCATAGTTAAGATCCAATTTACAACGGGTGATTAACAATACTAGTATCAATGTTGTGGTTCATGTTCGTAAGTTAGAACGACACTTATTGGAAGCCCCAAACCACGTAAAACATGCAAAGAAAGTAGAGGCGTCTAACTTTGTTTTGCAGGGGTGTGCTGTGATGTGATATGGCCATGATTGTGATTATATTTGATGTATGCAATGTTCCTTATTGTAAGTTGGCAACCGGCAGGAGCCATATGGTTGTCTTTAATTTATGTTAAGACCCGCGTGTCTATTCAAAGTAGTTGTAATAGTTGAAGCCGGTGGACGACAACCATGGAGAAGCGTCATTGACCTTGATGCAATGCCGATGATGATGGAGATCATGTTCGTGCTAGAAGATGGAGATCGGAAGCACAAAGAAGAAAGGCCATATCTTATCACATATTTTGAATTGCATGTGATGTTAATCCTTTATGCATCTTGTATTGCTTAGGAGACGACGGTAGCATTATAAGATGATCCCTCATGCACATAAATTTCAAGTCATAAAGTGTTCACCCTTAGTTGGCACCGTTGCTAAAGCTTGTTGTTTCGAAGCACCACGTGATGATCAGGTGTGTTAGATTCCGCAAGTGTATACAACGTGAGCAAGCCAGATTTGCTCATGCGGAAACTAAGGTTTGATCTTGACGAGCCTAGCATGTACAGACATGGTCTCGGAACACAGATCACCGAAAGGTAAAGCATGAATCATATAGTTGATATGATGAACATGTCGATTGTTCGCCATTGAAACTATATCAACTCTCGTGATGATCGGTGTTGATGTGGTGGATTTGGTTCGTGTGATCACTAAAACAATGTGAGGGATATTGTTTTGAGTGGGAGTTCACCTAGATTAATTTTATTATTAATTTGAACTCAATTTGTCATAAACTTAGTCTAAACTATTGCAAATATGTTGTAGATCAATGGCAGCCCCTACCATCAATTTTAATGCGTTCCTAGAGAAAGAAAAGTTGAAAAACAATGGAAGCAACTTCGGATTGGTTCCATAATTTGAGGATTGTCCTCACAGTGGTAATTTGACCTATGTCTGGATGCACGCTAGGTGACCCACTGCAGACTCTCGCTTCGATGAAGTAAAGAATGTTTACCTACCTCGGAAGACTCGAAGCCTCCACATTCGATGTGCTATCTTGAATGGTTTAGAATCGGACTTGAGAAAAGGTTTGAGAATTCAGACCCATATGATATTGTCGAGGATCTCAAATTGATCTTTGAGACTCATGCGGCAATTGAAAGCTATGAGGCTTCAAAAGTTCTTTAACTGCAAGATGGAAGAGGCAGCTCCGTCGTGAGCATGTGCTTAAGATGTGCAGGCACGCAAACAAACTTCAAAGCTTGGGTATTGTGATTCCTAATGCTTTGGGGATTTACCGTGTCCTCCAATCACTACCACCAAGTTACAAGAACTTTGTGATGAACTACAACATGCAAAACATGAACAAGACGTTGCCAGAACTCTTTGCCATGTTGAAGTCTGCAGAAGTGGAGATCAAGAAAGAGCACCAAGTGTTGTTGGTCAATAAGACCACCCAATTCAAGAAAGGCAAGTCTAAGCAGAAGGGACACTTCAAGAAGGGTGGTAAGAAAGTTACCACCGACGAAGAAGACCAAGGCTGGACCTAAGCCCGATCTTGAGTGCTTTACCGCAAGGAGAAGGTCCAGCGGAATTGCCCAAAGTACTTGGCGGATTTGAAGAACGGCAACATCAAGAAGAAAGGTATATCGATATACATGTTATTGATGTGTATCTCACTAGTACTCGTAGTAGTGCACAGGTATTTGATCTTTGGTTCGGTTGCTCATATTTGTATCTCAAAGCAGGTCTTTGCGAATAAACGGAAGCTAGCGAAGAACGAGGTGGCGATGCGCGTTGAAGCGGATCAAAGGTTGATGTGATCGTGGTGACGCTACCCTTCATCTACCATCGGGATTAGTTTTATACTTAAATAATTGTTATTTGGTGCCTGCGTTAAGCATGAACATTATATTGGGATCTTGTTTATTGCGAGACGGTTACTTATTTAAGTCTGAGAATAATGGTTGTTCGATTTATATGAGTAATATGTTTATTCACATGCACCTTTGATAGATGGTCTATTCTTATTGAATCTCGATAGTGGAAATACACATACTAATAACATTGAGGCTAAACGTTTGAAATCGAGCGATAACTCGACCTATATGTGGCACTGTCGTCTTGGTCACATTGGAGTGAAGCGTATGAAGAAACTCCATTCCGATGGACTTCTTGAATCACTTTATTTCGAATCACTTGATAGATGCGAAGCATGTCTGATGGGTAAAATGACTAAGACTCCATTTTCTGGTATGATGGAGCGAGCTACGGACTTATTGGAAATCATACATACCAATGTGTGTGGTCCAATGAGTGTAGCATCATGCCGATGGTTATCGTTATGTTCTTACCTTCACGGATGACTTGAGTAGATATGGGTATATCTATTTCATGAAACATAAGTCCGAAACTTTTGAGAAGTTTAAGGAATTTCAAAGTGAGGTAGAGAATCAACGTAACAAGAAGATTAAATTTCTATGTTCTGATCGTGGAGGTGAATATCTAAGTTACGAGTTTGGCGAGCATTTGAAGAAATGCGGAATACTTTCACAATTGACACGCCGAACACCACAACGTAATGGTGTGTCCGAACGTTGTAATCGAACTCTCTTAGATATGGTTCGTTCTATGATGTCACTTACAGGTTTACCGCTATCATTTTGGGGTTATGCATTAGAAACAGCCGCATTCACTTTAAATAGGGCACCGTCTAAATCCGTTGAAACGACACCGTATGAATTATGGTTTGGGAATAAACCTAGATTCTCGTTCCTTAAAGTTTGGGGGTGCGAAGCCTATGTAAAGAAGTTACAGCCGGACAAGCTTGAACCCAAAGCGGAAAAATGCATCTTCATAGGATACCCGAAGGAAACTATTGGGTATACCTTCTATCATAGATCCGAAGGCAAAATCTTCGTTGCCAAGAATGGATCCTTTCTAGAGAAGGAATTTCTCTCGAAAGAAGTGACTGGAAGGAAAGTGGAACTTGACGAGGTTGTTGAACCTTCTCTCGAAATTGCGAGTAGCGCAGCACCGGAAGAAGTTCCTGTGGTGCCTGCACCAATAAGAGAGGAAGCTAATGATGATGATCATGAAACTTCGGTCGAAGTTGCTACAGAGCCTCGCAGGTCAACGAGAACTCGTACCACTCCAGATTGGTATGATCCCGTTATGAGTGTCATGTTGGTGGACAACACCGATGACCCTGAGACATATGAGGAAGCGATGATGAGCCCAGATTCCAATAAATGGCAAGAAGCCATGAAATCCGAGATTGGATCCATGTACGAAAACCAAGTGTGGACTTTGGTGGACTTACCAGATGGCCGGAAGGCTGTCGAGAACAAATGGATCTTCAAGAAGAAAACAGATGCTAATGGTAACGTTACTGTCTATAAAGCTCGACTTGTCGCAAAAGGGTTTCGACAAATTCAAGGAGTTGACTACGATGAGACTTTCTCATCAGTAGCGAAGCTAAAATCTGTGAGGATTATGTTAGCAATCGCTGCATGTTATGATTATGAGATATGGCAGATGAATGTCAAAACAACATTTCTCAATGGAGACATTGATGAAGAGTTGTATATGATGCAGCCCAAAGGTTTTGTCGATCCTAAAGATGCTAACAAGGTATGCAAACTTCAACGGTCCATCTATGGATTGAAGCAAGCATCCCGAAGTTGGAATCAACGTTTTGATAAGGTGATCAAAAGTTTTGGTTTTATACAAACTTATGGAGAAGCTTGTATTTACAAGAAAGTGAGTGGGAGCTCTGTAGCATTCTTAATATTATATGTGGATGACTTATTATTGATTGGGAATGATGTAGACCTTCTTAATAGTGTCAAGGAATATTTGAATAATAGTTTTTTCAATGAAGGATCTTGGCGAAGCAGCTTACATATTAGGCATAAAGATTTATAGAGATAGATCGAAACGCCAAATATCATTGTCACAAAGTACATATTTGGACAAAGTTCTAAAGAGGTTTGGAATGGAAGATAGCAAGAAAGGGTTCTTGCCCATGTTGCCCAATACGACCTTGAGTAAAACTCAAAGTCCGACATCGGCAGAAGATAGAGAAAGGATGAGTAAGACTCCCTATGCCTCAGCCATAGGATCTCTAATGTATGTCATGCTATGTACTAGACCCGACATTGCATATGCTGTTAGTTTAACTAGCAGATATCAAAGTGATCCAGGAGTGGATCATTGGACAGCGGTCAAAAACATCCTTAAGTACTTGAGAAGAACTAAGGATATGGTTCTTTCTTATGGAGGTGATGAACAGCTCGTTGTTAATGGTTACACCGATGCTAGTTGGAACACCGATCCGGATGATTCTAAATCACAATCTGGATATGTATTTATTTTGAATGGTGCAGCAGTTAGCTGGAGGAGTGCAAAGCAAAGCGTTGTGGCGAGATCTTCAACTGAATCGAAATACATGGTTGCCGGAGGCTTCACAAGAAGCGATATGGATGAAAGAGTTCATTACGTAGCTGGGTGTGGTTCCTAGTGCGCTGGACCGAATGTCTATGTTTTGTGATAACATGGGCGCCATAGCCAATGCGCAAGAACCAAGGTCACACAAGAAGCTGAAGCATATCAAGCTACGTTTTCACGCTATTCGAGAACATATCCAAGATGGGGATATAAAGATTTGCAAAGTACACACAGATCTGAATGTGGCGGATCCGTTGACTAAACCTCTCCCGACGGCAAAACATGACCAGCACCAAACTGCCATGGGTGTTCGGTATATTACCATGTAATCTAGATTAGATGACTCTAGTGCAAGTGGGACTGTTGGAGATATGCCCTAGAGGCAATAATAAATGTAGTTATTATTATATCTTTGTGTTTATGATAAATGTTTACATTCATGCTATAATGGTATTAACAAGGAAACATTAATACTTGTGTGATTTGTAAACTTAATTTGAAGTCCCTGGTAAAGCCTCTATATAATACTAGCTTGTTGGTTAATAGATGATTGTGGTTTCCCTATCATGAACATTGAGATGTTATTAACAACAAGATCATATCGTTAGGAGAATGATATGATGGACATACTCCTATAGATAAGCGTAGCATAAAGATCAAGTCATTTTAATAGTTCAATTGCTATATGCTTTCTGATACATAGTAATCTAATTCCTTCGACCATGAGATCATGCATATCACCTTTACCAGATGGATGCTTTGATGACATCAAACACCACACCGTAACTGGGTGGCTATAAAGGTGGCATTGAGTGTTCGGAAAGTATTGGTTGAAACACATGGATCAAGAGTGGGATTTGTCCATCCATCTGACGGATAGATATACTCTGGGCCCTCTCGGTGAAATGTCATCCAATTAGCTTGCAAGCATGTGGTGCTCACAAGGGATCACATATCACGGAACGAGAAAAGAGTACTTATCGGTAACGAGGTTGAACTAGGTATGCAGAGATACCGACGATCATAACCTCGGATAAGTAAACTATCGTGAGACAAAGGGAAATTGATATCGTATGTAAGTGGTTCATTCGATTGCAAAGTAATCATAGAAATATGTGGGAGCCATATGGATTTCCAGATTCCTCTATTGGTTATTGTTCAGAGAAGTGTCTCGATCATGTCTGCATAATTCACGAACCGTAGGGAGACACACTTAAGGATTCGACGTTGTTTTGAGTAGTTATGGAATGATGAGAAAGAGACCGAATGTTGCTCGGAGTCCCGAATGGGATCCGGGATATCACGAGGAGATTCGGAATGGTCCGGAGAATAAGATTCATATAAGGAAAGTCCCGTTTCGGAGTTGGGGAATGGTTCCGGTGTTTTCAGCGGGAATGTTCTAGAATGTTCTGGAATGTCCGGCACTCCGGAGGGGAAGGGTACATGAATGTGTTGTATCAAGTTGGTATGATTGCATCATGTACTAAGTGTCATCGCTGAACCAAATAAAGGATTAATTTAAATCCTAGTTTGAAAAGTCAAATAGCTAGTTTGAAAAGTCAAACGGCTAAATTTGGAAAGAGGAAAAGAGGAGGAGTGGGAAACCGAGTTGGGGAGGAGTTCCCTCCTCCAACCGGCGGCGCACCCTCCAAGCCGAGTTGGGGAGGGACTCCTCTCCCTCCCCTTGGCCGGCCGGCCCCTCCACCTATATAAGGAGGGGCAGGGCTCCCTCCTAGAGACACACAAGATCCTCTCCTCCAAACCCTAGCCGCCGGCGCCGCCACCTCCACTGCCGCCGCCGCCGCCTAGCAACCCTAGCCGCCGGCCAAGCTTCCTCCTCGGCGTGTATAAACCCTAGAACACCGAGGACTCTCTCATACACCACCATACTCGCTCCGGCTTAAGGCGAAGCCCTGCGAGATCTCCCTCTACTTACCCGCCATTGTCTTGGAATCGCGAGGAGAGTGCTACAACCTCCATTTTCTTTGGAACAAGGGAGAGGAAGGTCTTCGAAATCGAACGTGTGACCGATCAAGGAGCGCTTACCGAACGCATGGCCGAAGGATCGTCTACGCGATCTTGAGATCGGGAAGAGTACGACTACATCACCCACGAGAATCCGCTCTCGTTAAACACTTTAGAATCTTCGAGGGTGAGTTATTCCATCGACTCGTTGCTACAATCTAGTAGATAGATCTTGGCTTGTTTGTTTGTATGCGGTAGAAATTTTTTGTTTTCCATGCTACGAATCCCTACAAATAGCTCATGAAAACGACTATAAAACGCGAAAACGATGAGTTTTTGGTCATAACTCTCAAACATGTATCTTGTCTTTCGGGCCATGCATATCACCCTAGAACCCTAAAAATGCAGGCAATAGCTCATGAAAACGGCCTCAAAACACGAAAACATCGATTTTTTAGTCATACCTCTCAAAAATGTATCCGGTTTTACTGGCCATGCAAATCCCAATTGAACCCCAAAACTATGGGAAATAGCTCATGAAACGACCATAAAACATGAATACGATGATGTTTGGGTCATATCTCTCAAACATGTAGCAGGTCTTATTGGCCATGTAAATCACACCAGAACCCCAAAAATGAGGGCAATATCTCATTAAAACAGCCATAAAACGCGAAAACGACGAGGTTTTGGTCATATTTCTCAAACATGTATCAGATCTTATGGGTCGTGAAAATCGACCTGGAACACCAAAACTGTGGGCAATAACTCATGAAAACAGTGATAAAACGCGAAAATGACGAGTTTTTGGTCATAACACTCAAACATGTATCATGACTTACGAGCCATGCAAATCGCCCTAGAACCCCAAAACTATGGGCAATAACTCATGAAAACGAACATAAAACATGAAAATGCCGAGTTATTGGTCATAACTCACAAACATGTATCGATTTTACTGGCCATGCAAATCCCAATTCAACACCAAAACTATGTGCGATAGCTCATGAAAACGGCCACAAAACACGAAAACGATGATTTTTTGGTCATGCCACTCAAACATGTATCAGGTCTTATGGGCCATGCAAATCGACCTGGAACTCCAAAACCTTGGACAATAGCTCATGAAAACCGCTATAAAACGCGAAAACGACGAGTTTTTTTCATAACTCTCAAACATGTATCATGTCTTACGGACCATAAATATCGCCATCGAACCCCAAAACTATGGGCAATAGCTCATGAAAACAGCAATAAAACATGAAAATGGCGAGTTTTTTTTTGTCATAGCACTCAAGCATGTATCACATATTATGGGGCAATGCAAATCGTCCTGGAACCCCAAAACTGTCGGCAATAGCTCATGAAAACGACCATAAAACACGAAAACACCGAGTTTTTTGTCATAATTCTCAAACATGTATCCGATTTTACTGGCCATACAAATCCCAATTGAACCCCAAAACTATGGGCAATAACTCATGAAATAGCCATAATACATGAAAACACTGAGTTTTCGGTCATAACTCTCAAACATGTAACGGGTGTTATGAGTCATGTAAATCACCGTGGAACCCAAAAATTGTGGGCGATAGCTGATGAAAATGGCCATAAAATGCGAGAACAATGAGTTTTTGTTCATATCTCTCAAACATGTATCAGGTCTTATGGGCCGTGTAAATCACCCTAGAACCCCAAAACTGTGGGCAATAGTTCATGGAAATAGCTATAAAACGCGAAAACGATGAGATTTTGGTCATATCTCTCAAACATGTATCGGGTCTTATGGGCCATGTAAATCCCCCTGGAACCCCAAAATTTAGGTCAATAGCTCATGAAAACGGCCATAAAATGCGAAAACAACGAGGTTTTGAACATAACACTCAAACATGTATCATGTCTTATGGGCCATGCAAATCGATCCGGAACTCAAAAAATGAGGGCAATAGTTCATGAAAATGGCCATAAAACGCGAGAACACCGAGTTTTTGGTCATAACTCTCAAACATCTATCAGATCTTATCAGTCGTGCAAATCGACCTGGAACACAAAAACTATGGGCAATAGCTCATGAAAACGGCAATAAAACGCGAAAACGATCAGTTTTTGGTCATAACTCTCAAACATGTATCATGTCTAACGGGCCATGCATATCACCCTGGAACCCTAAAAATGCAGGCAATAGCTCATGAAAACGGCCAGAAAACACAAAACATTGAGTTTTTGGTCATACCTCTCAAACATGTATCCTGTTTTACTGGCCATGCAAATCCAAATTGAACCCCGAACCGCGAGAACGGTGAGGTTTTGTTCATATCTCTCAAACATGTATCAGGTCTTATGGGCCGTGTAAATCGCCCTGGTACCCCAAAAAAGCAAAAACGGCGAGGTTTTGGTCATGCCACTCAAACATGTATTAGGTCTTATGGGCCATGCAAATTGACCTGGAACACCAAAATTGTGGGCAATAGCTCATTAAAACGGCCATATAAAATTAAAACCACGAGTTTTTGATCATAACTCTTGAAACGTGTATCCGGTGTTACAAGTCGTGTAAGTCTCCCTAGAATCCCAAAACTGTTTGCAATAGCTGATGAAAACGTCCATAAAACGCGAAAACGACAAGCTTTTAGTCATTCCACTAAAACATGTATCAGGTCTTATGGGCCGTGCAAATCGACATGGAACACCAAAACTATGGGCAATAGCTCATGAAAACAGTGATAAAACGCGAAAACGATGAGTTTTTGGTCATAACTCTCAAACATGTATCATGTCTTACGGGCCATGTATATCGCACTGGAACCCTAAAAATGCAGGCAATAGCTCATGAAAACGGACACAAAACACGAAAACATCGAGTTTTTTGTCATACCTCTGAAACATGTATCCGGTTTTACTGGCCATGCAAATCCCAATTGAACCCCAAAACTATGGGAAATAACTCATGAAACGGCCATAAAACACGAATACGATGAGGTTTTGGTCATAACTCTCAAACATGTAGCATGTCTTATGGGCCGTGTAAATCGCCTAGAACCCCAAAAATGAGGGCAATAGCTCATTGAAACAGCCATAAAACGCGAAAACGACGAGGTTTTGGTCATATTTCTCAAACATCTATCAGATCTTATGGGTCGTGAAAATCGACCTAGAACACCAAAACTGTTGGCAATAGTTCATGAAAACAGTGATAAACCGCGAAAATGACGAGTTTTTGGTCATAACACACAAAGATGTATCATGTCTTACGGGCCATGCAAATCGCCCTGGAACCGCAAAACTATGGGCAATAGCTCATAAAAACAGACATAAAACATGAAAACACCGAGTTTTTGGTCATATCACAAACATGTACCAATTTTACTGGCCATGCAAATCCCAATTCAACACGAAAACTAAGTGCAATAGCTCATGAAAACGGCCACAAAACACGAAAACGATGATTTTTTGGTCATGCCACTCAAACATGTATCAGGTCTTATGGGCCATGCAAATCAACCTGGAACTCCAAAACCTTGGGCAATATCTCATGAAAACGGCTATAAAACGCAAAAAACGATGAGTTTTTTGTCATAACTCTCAAACATGTATCATGTCTTACGGACCATAAATATCGCCCTCGAACCCCAAAACTATGGGCAATAGCTCATGAAAACGGCCATAAAATAAGAAAATGGCGAGTTTTTTTGTCATAGCTCTCAAGCATGTATCACATCTTACGGGGCAATGCAAATCGTCCTGGAACCCCAAAACTGTGGGCAACATCTCATGAAAACGACCATAAAACACGGAAACACCGAGTTTGTTTTGTCATAATTCTCAAACGTGTATCCGGTTTTACTAGACATACAAATCCCAATTGAACCCCAAAACTATGGGCAATAGCTCATGAAATAGCCATAAAATGTGAAAACACTGAGTTTTCGGTCATAACTCTCAAACATGTATCGGGTGTTATGAGTCATGTAAATAACCGCGGAACCCCAAAATTGTGGGCGATAGCTGATGAAGATGGCCATAAAACGTCAGAACGGTGTATCAGGTCTTATAAAATTAAAACGACGAGTTTTTGATCATAACTCTGAAACATGTATCCGGTGTTAGGAGTCGTGTAAGTCTCCCTAGAACCCAAAAACTGTGGGCAATAGCTGATGAAAACATCCATAAAACGCAAAAACGACGAGCTTTTTGTCATTCCAATAAAACATGTATCAGGTCTTACGGGCCGTGCAAATGGTCATGGAACACAAAAACTATGGGCAATAGCTCATGAAAACAGTGATAAAACGTGAAAACAATGAGTTTTTGGTCATAACTCTCAAACATGTATCATTTCTTACGGGCCAGGCATATCGCCCTGGAACCCAAAAATGCAGGCAATAGCTCATGAAAACAGACACAAAACACGAAAACATCAAGTTTTTGGTTATACCTCTCAAACATTTATCCGATTTTATTGGTCATGCAAATCCCAATTGAACCCCAAAACAATGGGAAATAGCTCATGAAACAGCCATAAAACGCGAATACGATGAGGTTTTGGGCATAACTCTCAAACATGTAGCATGCCTTATGGGTCGTGTAAATCGCCCTAGAACCCCAAAAATGAGGGCAATAGCTCATTAAAACAACCATAAAACACGAAAACAATGAGGTTTTGGTCTTATTTCTTGATGGGGATATGCCTACCGGGGTATGCCCAGCAGGACGTTTCCTATCGGCCCAGGCTACCAGCGAGTGGGCCTACGGGATGGCGACTGGATCAAGAGCTGGCGAGGACCCAGGCAACTGGAAGCTGAAGGTCCAGAAGTGTAGCTAGGCCTAGTCGGACTAGGTCAAAGACCCTCCAAATCCTTAACCAATTCGGTTGTAGATCTGTAAACCCTAGCAAGGTGAGCCTATATAAACCTCCCTAGGGCACGCATAGAGTACACGTTCCATCATACACCCCAGCGACTCGCCGCCTAGTCGTCGAGCTCTCCCTTGTACTCTCTCCATAATACAATCTAGCAAGAGTAGGTATTTACCCTCCGGGGGGACGAACCTGGGTAAACCCTTGCGGCTCCGCCCTTATCTCACACCGCAGATGGCAGGCCACCCTTTCCCCATGTTCTACTACTCGCTGCCGATTGCATCATATGCCATGGCCATTCCCACGACAGTGGCGCCCACCTTGGGGCCTGGCTGGTCAGGCCAGTGTTTTGTGGAGAGATCCAATCTACCCATCAACGAGACGATCACCACCGGCCGTATGATCGCAATCGACGAGATCCTCCAGATCTTGCCGAGCAGCTACATCCCGGCGGCACGCCCGTCACGCGCAGTGTGATCATGCCTGTCGGCACGATCAGCCTCTTCGTTGGCATCACCGACACCATCAACTCGGAGGACCCGGCTCGCATTCGTGAGTCGGCACCACACGGCCAGCTCTCTGAGAGCCAGGTCCGCACTATCCACCACCTCGCCTCCGAGTACGACTCGTCCCACAGCAACGTGGCCGAAACCACCATGGTCGCGGACGACGCGGCCCTCAACAACGATGCCGACTCGGCAACCCTAGCGTCGGCTGCCGGATCCATCATCACCGCATCGCCCGCGGGCTCCATCACCCAAGTATCCAACGTGGGAGAGTTCGAGGACCCCTCCATCCTTGGGATCTTCGACTTCGACTCCGGATCGGAGAACTCCGCCGACCTCCACAACGGATCTGGTCGCCACGTCACGGCCTACATGGGCAATGGCAACGACCCCCGCCAGACCCTTTCTCCATGCCAATTCCACCAAATGCAACGGCAACGGAGGTCGAGGAACTCTGCCTGCGGCTGGAGGAAGCGGTCCGCAAGGAACAGGCCTAGCACGGAAAATTTCGCCTCGAGCAGGTGACGGCGCAGGAACTCTCGCGTTACCACCAACTCCGCATGAGGTCGCGCCTGAACCCCACCATTCAGGGACACACCCTGAACTTCGACGACGAAAATGACCCGGCTCGTGCGGCCAAATGCGCGATTTGCGAGAACGCGCCTCCGGGAGGGAGTTCCCGACCACCGCCAGGCGCGATGGCTAACGGCACCCCACCACCACAACCGGGCCACACGCCCCCCAAGGATCAGCCGAGAATCCTGGTTTCCTCGCGGGAGCGAGACGCGAATGGCCTCCCGCTATTCTCCACCCCGATGGACAACATCGTCGCGAGCCGAGCCGCGGTCGACAACATCACTGTGATCGGGGAAGGCGTCCTGCAGATCCAGTATGCCAAGGCTCTACTGGCCAAGGCAGTCGAGCAACAAAACGCGGGGGCCGTCTCACAGGGTCGCATGTACTCGCGTTCGTCAGGCAGCAGGGCAGCCTCGAGCGGCCGTCCAGTGGTGGCACACACGCTCAACTGCCCGCCACCCGAGCCCCTGCAGCCCCAACATCGACCCGCACACGCGGAGCTCTCCACCAACGACCCGCGACCGGGGAACAACCTTGTCGCTGCCAACGGGAAGCCAGTCGACGTGCGCACCCACATCATCAACAACCAGGGCTGGCGCGCACGCCAGCCTGATGAACTAAGGCATACCCTCACCAACCGCCGCGACGGCGAACCAAGGGGCTCGCTGAGCCGAGTCGGCCATAGTGATTCAGACCAATGATCCGAGGCGAAAGATACCCGACGAATTTCAAGGCGCTGAAGGAGATCGAGAAGTACGACCCCTCGTACGACCCGTCTGTTTGGCTAGACACCTACCTCATGGCGATGGGAATCGCCGGCCACACCGACCTGCTCGCCGCTCGCTACCTCCCCCTGATGATGGAGGGAGCATGCCGGCAATGGATCAACACCCTCCCCACGGACAACATTGAATCTTGGGAGGAAATGCGCGACGCCTTTGTCAGGCACTTCGAAGGCTCCTACACCCACACCACCACCATCGAGGACCTAGAGCGATGCGTCCAGGGCCCCCACGAGTCGACCCGTAGCTGGGTCCAAAGGTGGCAAGACCTGTGGTACAACGCGTCCGGAATCCACCCGGACACCGCGATCCACTGCTTCAAGACCTCGTGCCGCTACGAGCCCCTGGTCGCCAAACTCAAGCGGGTGTACAGAACACTCGACAACATACCGAACCTCCTCGAGATCGCCAAGCGGTACGCGGAGGAAGATCCAAACCAAGAAACCGACGACGAGTCGGGAGGGAATCGCCGCACGAGCGGCCACGACAACAGGAGGCCACCCGAGCTACGGTACAACAACACCCGCCTCACCGGCAAGCGCCGCGGAGATGGGCAAGTCGACTTCGTCGCCAACGCCGGATACGTGCTGCGCGAACCCAAGAGCTTCCGCCGCGATGGAGGCCAGCGCCGCGATGGCGGCAACTACAAGGGGAACCCGAGGTTCGACCCCACGGATCTCCTCAACCAACCCTGTATGTTTCACAACAGGGAAGGGAAGCCCACTAGGCACACGACCGCCGACTGCCACTCCCTAAAGGATATTGAGAAGGCATGGCGCGTACGAGAATACCCCGACAACCACCCGCCAAATAGTGGAAAATTCGGCAGTGTCACCGGCTCGCTCCACACCTTCACAGGCTTCAACACGAAGCGCGAGAAGAAGGTCATCGGCCGCACCGTTGCCATCAATGCGGTGTCCCAGATTGACATCCCCTAGTTCCTCAACTGGTCCGAGCAACCAATTACCTGGAGCCGCGAGGAACACTCGCCACGGATCGAATATCCGGGCCGAGTCGCCTTGGTGGTCAAGCCCAAGGTTGGGGACTATTGGCTCCCCAAGACGCTGATGGACGGCGGCAGCTCCATCAACATCCTATACCTGGACACATTCAGGCGACTGTTGCTCCCGCAGTCGATGATCGAGACGACCTACACCACCTTCCATGGCATCGTCCCTAGTCGGAAGGCGTACCCGATCGACAAGGTGATGCTGCCAGTCACGTTCGGCAGACCAGCAAACTTCCGTACTGAGCGGATCGTCTTCGAGATGGTGCCGTTCAACAGCCCATACCACTGCGTCCTGGGGCGCTAGGCGTTTGCCAAATTCATGGCAGCGCCCCACTACGCATACGACACGATGCAGCTCCCCGGGCCATGTGGCGTCATCACTGTCCATGGAGACCCCGACATGGCCGCAAAATGCGAGGCCAAAGGTGCCAAACTCACCGATGCCTTCATCACGGCACAGGCCAACCACGCTGAGGAGCTCGCCAAGTACGCGAGCGTGGTCAACAACGACGACCCCACCATACTCAAGAAGCCCAACTCGGAGGGTGGCAGCTCCACCGCCTTTGAGGCAACGACGCACACCTGCACCGTCGAGCTGGTCCCAGGCGACTCCAGCCAGACGGTGACGATCGGGACGAGCATGAGCCTGACATAGGAAGGCGCGCTCATCGAGTTCCTACGTGAGAATCGCGACATCTCCGCATGGAAGCCATCCGACATGCCTGGTGTCCCGAGGAAACTCGCTTAGCACAAACTCAACGCTAACCCCAAAGTGCAACCTGTCAAGCAGTTGCTGTGGCCCTTCAATGAAGAGCGCCGCCGAGCAATTGCCTAGGAGGTGCAGCGTCTACTTGCTGCAGGCTTCATCCGGCCAATCAAATACTCCAAATGGCTGGCAAACCCAATCCTGGTCGAGAAGAAAAATGGAACCTGGAGAATGTGTACGGACTACAAAAACCTCAACAGCGCCTGCCCGAAGGAGCAGTTCGTCCTCCTGCGGATCGACCAAATCATCGACTCGACCGCGGGTTCGGAGTCGCTATGCTTCCTCGACGCCTACTCTGGGTACAACCAGATCAAAATGGCAGTGGAGGACGAGGAGAAGACGGCGTTCATCATGCCATTCGGTGCCTCGCAAGCCAAATTGGCCGCAACATCCACGTCTACATCGACGACATGGTGGTAAAATCCACTCGCCAGGGCGACCTGCTCGCCGACCTGGCAGAAACCTTCACCAACCTATGGATGTACAAGATAAAGCTAAACCCAGCGAAATGCACCTTCGGCATACCTACTGGATAGCTCCTGGTATACGTTGTCTCCAAGCGAGTAATCGAGGCAAACCCTGCCAAGATTAACACATTCGCCCGGCTCGGCAGACCCGAGTGCCTGCTCGACGTCCAGAAGTTGGCCGGGCGAGTCGCGGCTCTCAGTCGCTTCATCCCCCGGCTAGGAAAGAAGGCGATGCCCCTATACCGCCTAATGCACAATAACCCCACTTTCCAGTGGGACAAGGAGGCAGACGACGCGCTCCACGCTCTCAAGGAGGTGCTACTCGTAGCACCGCTACTCGCTGCCCCTGTCGACAAGGATCCTATGCTCGTCTATGTTACGGCTTCCAAGCGCGTCGTCAGCGCCGTCATGGTCGTCGAACGACCAGAGGAAGGCAAGTAGCGCCCCGTGCAGCGACCCGAAAACTACATCAGCGAAGTCCTCACCGAGTCGCGCTAGCGCTACCCGCAGTACCAAAAATTGGTAAATGCGGTCTCCAGAGCACAGCGACGACTTCCGCACTACTTCCAGGAGCACCCAATAACGGTCGTCTCCTTAGCACCGTTGCAGGACATCATCCGCAACCATGAGGCGACCGGGCGAGTCGCCAAGTGGGCATTCGAGATCGCCGTCCACAACATCAGGTACGAGCCACGCAAAGCGATCAAATCGCAGGCTCTCGCAGACTTCCTCGCCGACTGGGAGGAGGCCCAGCAGAAAGAGAAGCTGCCATACCTCCATTACTGGAGCCTACACTTCGACGGCTCCAAGAACACAGATGGTGCAGGAGCAGGGATCGTGCTAACATCTCCGAAGGGCGACAAGCTACGCTACGTCGTCTACCTCGATTTCACCCCCTACACCAACAACATGGCCGAGTATGAGGCGCTACTCCACGGCATGCGGGTAGCCAAGGAGATGAACATCAATCGCCTGCGCTACTACGGCGACTCTGACCTCGTCGCCGGGCAAGTCGCCGGTACCTACGATGCCGTCTCCCCCACCATGGCGGCATACCGCCAAGCAGTGGACCAGCTGGGAGACCACTTCGCAGGCTACTCCGTCGAGTGGATCGACAGGCGGAAGAACGAGTAGGCCGACGCACTCTCCCGCACCGGCTCGGCCTGACTCGCACCACCCGCCGGCATCTTCCTCGACACAATCACCAAACCTTCCGTCTCTCCCCCAAGGGAGATAGACATCGGAATCCCGCTACAACCAGACGTAGCCCTAGTCGCACTAATCGCCGAGCCAAGCGATTGGAATACGCCATACGTCGCATACCTGGAGGGAGGTACCCTACCCGCAGACAAAACGGAGGCCCGGATGATAGCACGCCGCTGCAAATCCTTTGTCATAATCAACGGCGAGCTCCACAAGCGCAGCATGACCGTCATGTTCCAACGCTGCGTCGAACCTGCTGAAGGACGCAAGTTCCTCCAGGACATCCACTCCGGCGACTACGGCCACCACGCTGGCGCCCGCTCCCTGGTCGCCAAGGCCATGCGACACTGCTTCTACTGGCTCACCGCACATGCCGACGCGGTCGACATCGTCCAGCGATGCATCGGGTGCCAGAAGTACGCCAACCAAACTCACGTACCAAGCTCGGTGCTCAAGACAATCCCCATCACCTGGCCGTTCGCCGTATGGGGCATAGACATGGTAGGCCCCTTCAAGAAGGCCCTCTCTAGCTTCACCCACCTCCTCGTCGCAGTCGATAAATTCACAAAATGGGTGGAGGCCAAGCCAGTCCGCAAGTGCGACAGGAAGACCGCTACAAAATTCCTACGTGAGCTCATCTATCGCTATGGGTTCCCAAACAACATCATCACGGAAAACAGCACCAACTTCGCCCAGGGAGCCATGGACGAATTCTACGAGGAGCACACCATCCGACTCGACCTCGCCTGAGTCGCCCACCCAGAGTCCAATGGCCAGGCGGAACGCGCCAACCAGAGCATCCTCCACGGCCTGAAGCCATGACTCCAAGTCCCACTCGAGCGAACCGCCGGGTGCTGGGTCGAAGTACGCCCCTCCGTCATCTGGGGAATTCGCACCTCCGTCAACAGGTCGATGAGGTTCACCCCCTTCTTCATGGTATACGGCGCCAAGGCAGACATGCCAACCGACCTCGAGCATGACTCACCTCGGGTGGTCAAGTACACGGAGGATGACAACGAGCTTGCGCACCAGGATGGAATCGACCAGCTCGACGAAGCGCGTGATCTAGCCCTCTCCCGTACCGCCACCTACCAGCAAGGGCTTCGCTGCTACTACAGCCGACGAATACGGAATCGCACTTTCCAGGAAGGCGACTTGGTACTGCGTCTGATCCAGGACAAGAAGGGCATGCACAAGCTCTCTCCCCCTTGGGAGGGACCATTCACCATCGGGCGAGTCCTGGGCAACGATGCCTACTACCTCACTGACGTCCGAGGTGACGGTAAACTCGACGTCAAGCGGCCCTGGAATGTAAACCTCCTCCGGAAGTTCTACTCTTAGAATTCCAGACATGTACCCCCTACCCATTACGAAATAAAGCAGATCGATTCGCGCCAATTGCGTCTACTCTCCATACCTTGTGCCACTCGCACTCGTAATAAACAGCGTGACGCTATTAGCAGAAGTAAACCTTTGGCAATGCGACCGACACGGGCAAGTAGTGCGGTACGAGGGCACTAAAAAAATTCAGGCCTCGTACCGTCCACGAAAAAAGCTAACCCGGAGCCCCATTGGAGTCGCCTCGCTCGACTGGCTTCCCGAGCCAAGACAACTGCATTCGCTTCCCACAGCGACCCAGTCCTCCACATCCTCGGCGTAGCGACTCGAACGGCAAAGTACCACGCTCGGGGACTGACACCAGCCCAAAGAAGAGCGGCTAGGGAAAAACGCCAAGTAAGAGAGCGCACCCGGGACTCGCCATGCGACTGGTCTTACAAATCAGGTGGAGTGACACGCCTAACACAACGCGCCTAGTCCTCACCTACCTCGGGCATGCGACTAGAACGGCCAAGTACCACGCTCGGGGACTCGGCGACCCGACCCCGTTCGCGCTCGGGAAAACGGCCAAGTAAAGAGCACCCCTGGGAGTCGCCATGCGACTGGCTTCCCGAGCCATGGCGAGTCGACGCTAACTCACTAACAGTTCACACAACACATAAAAACGAGGTTAACCTCATAAAAAGTGTGGACGCGCTCGGGGACTCAAACAACCGACACTCAAACCACAAAAGCAATGACAAAATAACACGCGCTTTCCTTCATAGCAGCAAAATTCATTCGCATACAAGGATAATTACATGTTTATCTTACGCTAACGCCGAATGGCAAAACACTCTATTCCGCAGGCTTCGAAGAGGAGGCGCCATCATCCTTGCGGTTGTGGATAAAGGGAACCCAAGGATTCGACGGGTAAGTCGTGAGCTCACCCGCCATCACCGCATGAAATGGTTGCTCCACCTTGAAGTCACGGTGCGCCGGCTCGGGGTCATTGGGGGCGACGGCCATTTCCTGATAGGGAATAAGGTTGCCCATCGCCCACACGCAGTTGGAGTACACCGCGGCTCGCTCCGTCAGCTTCAACACCTTGGAAATCTCGACCGAGCCCGTCGACGAGGGGTACCCGCTCGTGACGTCGTCAAGGTCAAAGTCTTCGGGAAAATGCGCCAGCCCAAGGCTCAGCGCAGTCGTCGCTCCACGACGGAAGGCCGACCGCGTCATGAACTCCACGACCGATGGGGCCTTCTCCAGATAGCTTCATACTTGGACGAGGTCGCTGGGGATAACCTCCATGGGCGAGATCTCCTGAAGATACGCCCGGAGGCAGGTCGCCGACAGCGTGGCTGAATCGACCAGGGTGGTGACGCATTGACGCGCGTCGTACGACTGTGCCTCTTCGGCGTTATTAGTGATCAAGCCTGCAACACACAAGCAAAGAGTGAGTGAAGCACTAAAATAACAATGTGGTACGCGCGCTCGGGGAGTGGCTGAAGGAAAACTCACCAATCAGCGGGCGGAAGAGGTCCCGGTGATGAGTGCGTCCGACACCTTCCGCTCCTCAGTAGCAGAAGTGACGGCCGCCTTGGCTCGTCCTTCCGCCGAGTTCGCTTCCGCCTTTGCCTCCTTGAGCTCACGCTCTAGTTCGGAGATTCGCTTATCCACAGCGCTCAAGGAAGACTGAGCCGCCGTCAACTCACCAGCCGGAACAAGGCCGTGGCGAGCCTCCTTCACTGTGGCCGCATTATCTTCTATTTCCACAACAACACGGTCACAAACGCAACAAGTTCGCGACAAGCGCCAAACAAGACAAACACTCACCCGTAGTCGCTCGAAGCTTCTCATTCGTATCCTAAACAGTGAGAAGCTCCTTTTCCACGCGGCGCCTGGCAGCAAGCCGCTCGGCCGACTCGTGCTGCATGCCCTGTGCAACAATCACATCATCAACAACAAAAATTCCTAAGTGCCCAGCCGCTAAAATTCACTGACTAGACACTCAAGGACTGGATGACGAAATTCCTAAGTGACCAGCCGCTGAAATTCAGCGACTAGACACTCGGGGACTGGATGACAAATTTCCTAAGTACCTAGCCGCTGGAATTCAGCGACTAGACACTCGGGGACTAGATGGCGAAAAAATAGTAAGATTCCGACCACTGAAATTCAGTGGCCAGATCCTTGGGGATTGGACATACCTGGATGGCGGCACCTGGAATGCCGTGAAGCTCCATCGCGCCCACTGACGAAAGCACGAGCGGAGTGTGCCCGCGACACTGTTCGACCTCCATACCAGCGGCCCCAGGTAAGTGGCTCGATGGCACCGAGGCACTCGCCATGGCGGCCCTCGCTACAAAGCGAGGGAACATCGCCACCGTGGCCCCCGCGCCACCCGAAGGCGGCCCGGTCGCCTCAATCGAAACCATGGGGCCTTCCTGCTGTGACCCCGCGTCCTCCTTGGCCTTCAGAGCTACGTCCACCGCAATCGGGGTTTCGCTCGGGGCAGCCGCTGGCTCGTCCGAGATCGTGACGACTTCATCGCCTTTCGTTCTCTTGGTGCCTTCGGCGGGAGCTTCAACCTCGTCGCCCTTCCTCTTCTTTGAGGGATCAGCCGGCGCCTCCGCGGCGACCGATGGAACCTTGGCCACCGAAGGGTGACCTATCTATTTTACTCCAGTCCTGCGAAACAACTCCATCAACAACACTCGCCAATTGAAACACGAATCAAGTAGACAGATGAAAGGTCGTGGAATACTCACTTGGCGACTGGAATGAATCGTAGGCCAATGTGAATGCTGGCCGGCTTCTCCAGTTCTGGCCCCAGTTTCCGACCGAGGCCCGTCTTGACCATGCTCTGTTCCCAAGACACCGACGGTTCCTTCGATGAGGATGAGGCCATGGTAGGAGGCTTAGTGGCAATCGCCGCGGGAGCTCCTCTCGGCGGCGAGGCCCCTGCGGTTGGAGCGGCAACCAACCCGGTAACTGGGGAGAATGGCGGCGGCAGCGATGCCAACGGCGCCTCATCTTCCATTGCGGTCGCACCGGTCGCTATGTTCCCGTGCTCCGCTATTTCTTCAGTCGCGCTGGTAGCATTGGAGCTACTCGCGGACCGAGGCGGAGACGCCGGCTTAGCGGGCTTCGTCTTCTTCTTGGGTGGCGGCGGCTTCTTCTTCTTTGATGGCATAGCCTCACGCAGTGAGGTATGTTCAGGGAGCTTGTCGTCGTCGTCATCGTGGGCCTCGAGGCTTTTGCTGGTCTCGAGCTCACGCTGGTGCTGCTCATGAGTCTTGCGGACCGTGGGGGCAGCACCCTCCATGGCTTCGTCGCCGTCATCGCCATCGCCGCCCCCAAAACTCCTGACATTGCCCTTGTTAGGTGATGATTCACTCTCGTCTTCGGCGGACGAGTTCGAGTTCTCGTCATCTGTGGGTGGAAGCCAACCTTCCACCACTTGGAATAACTCCAGCAATCAAACAACATTAGCACAACCGCGAATGCACAAACTGCAACTGCGAGTGCAAGGGAAATAAAACCTCACCGTTGGAGCTAGGTGCTTCGCGGTATACGGTGCGACCCCGGCCTTTGCATCAAGATACACCGCCTGGGTGATCTTCTTCATGGCCAGGGTGTAGTCATTGAGTCTCCACTCATCGTAGCAGGACTTTGTCGGGTCGTCCTTGCCCCTGTACTCGTACATATAGTGGGCACGGCTGGCCAGAGGCACGAGTCGTCGCCCGAGCCAGCAATTGTAGAGGTTGATGGTTTGGAGGCCTTTCCTCTTCAAGTTGCGGATGGTCTGCAACATCTCGTCGACGACTATCCGCTGGTCCACCGGAAGCTTGGTGACTTGGAGCCAACGCGGCTCGGGCCAGTCGGCGGAGTACCTTGGAAGACCCACCTCGTCGCCCGGTGTTGACTCGGTCATGTAGAACCAGCTCTTCTTCCACTCAGTCACTGCTTTGGCGGGCAGCATCAGATCCAAGAACGACGCCTTCGACTTCAGCTGGAAAGTCAGGCCGCCCGCAACTAACATTGGGCCGCCCGCCTCTTCGCGGCTGATCCTCCCATGGAACAGATCTTGCCATAGGGAAATTATGGCCGATAGCCCAGGTAGCACTCGCAGAACGCCACAAAGATGGCGAGCTTCTCGATGCTGTGCGGTCCCAGGTCCGACGGCTGGATGTCGTAGTAGGCGCAGAAGAGGTGGAATAAGAGGGAAGTGGGGAACCCGAGCCCCTGCTCCAGGTGGCTGGTGAAACAAATGAATTCCCCTTCACGCGGATCTGGAATCACTTCTCCGGCCGCGGGGATGCACCATCTCCCGGCATGGAGGATCCCTGCCTCCTCGAACGATCTCAGCAGCGCCTTCGTGCACTTGGATCTGCCCCATGGTTCCGCCGGAGGAGCCATCGGTTGGGGGATCGGTGGTTGCGAATCGCTCTGGGTCGCTCTGGTCACTGCACGGAATGGAGGAACGAGAATGCACGAGTTCGGAGGAAGTGAGGGAAGCATTTTCCCCTCACCCTTCACTCTCCTTATATAGTGGTTGTTACCCGCCATTTTCGGGGAGCCGTTACCACGCGATAATTATGCCGATATTACCGTTGGATTACCCAACGTCTAGTTTGACCAAGCTGACGGTCCAACTTCGTCGACTCGACTCACTATCTTCAGCGACTCGACGACTCGCCGACCCGATCACTATAACAGTGACTTGACTATTCGCCGACCTGATCACTATAACAGTGACTTAACTATTTGCCGACCCGTTTGCCAAGCTGCGAATTGATCAGACGCTGTTATCGCGACTCAAATGACTAGTTGTTTCCTTTGTTCAGGAGTCCACCGCCGATTCGACTGCTAGAGAATTGATCCAATATGGATGGAATCATGAATAGTCATTGGTTTAGTTTTGTGTATACTAATCCAAACTTGCTATCTATGGAGCAATATGGATAAAAGAAAGTTAAGTATTTATCGGGGAAGCCCCCACAAAAATCCTCCCACAACCCCGTTTTCACGGTTTAGGCTGCTCCCATTTCGCTCGCCGCTACTACGGGAATCGCTTTTGCTTTCTTTTCCTCTGGCTACTAAGATGTTTCAGTTCGCCAGGTTGTCTCTTGCCTGCTCATGGATTCAGCAGGCAGTTTAAAAGGTTGACCTATTTGGGAATCTCCGGATCTATGCTTATTTTCAACTCCCCGAAGCATTTCGTCGCTTGCTACGCCCTTCCTCGTCTCTGGGTGCCTAGGTATCCACCGCAAGCCTTTCCTCTTTTGAACCTCGCCATTAACGTTAAGGCTATGCCATCCTAAGGTGCTACTAAATGGAAGGATCTTATCAACGTCCATGAATGCGAAGATCGAACTGCCGAATTGGCAAAATTCGGTGCTATCATAGTATCCGCTAAGTTCACGGGCTGGAGATAAGCGGACTCGAACCGCTGACATCCGCCACAGGGTAAACCACCGCCTCTCAGGCCTCCCCGACGGGTTCTACCATAGAGGCCAACGATAGACAAGACGTCCGAATTAGACCTGCATACTCCGAGTGCCAATGAACACCTGCGACGAATCAACGATGGCCTCGGGGACTACTGATGGGGATATGGCTACCGGGGTATGCCCAGCAGGACGTTTCCTATCGGCCCAAGCTGCCAGCGAGTGGGCCTACGGGACGGCGACTGGATCAAGACTTGGCGAGGACCCAGGCGACTAGAAGCTGAAGGCCCAGAAGCGTAGCTAGGCCCAGTCAGACTAGGTCAAAGATCCTCCGAATCCTTAACCAATTCGGTTGTAGATCTGTAAACCCTAGCGAGGTGAGCCTATATAAACCTCCCTAGGGAACGCGTAGAGCACTACTTGGAAAAGTCTAATTCGTGGCACACCTGTTTTGGCCATCCGTGGCGCACTAGGGGTGCGCCACAAAGTGCATGCTGCGGCTAACTTTTAGTCGTGGCGCACTAGGTGGTGCGCCACACATATGAAAAGATAACCGTGGCGCACTAAGTGCTATGCGCCACGCATATGAAAAGCTAGCCGTGGCACACTAGGTTCTATGCGCCACAAATACAAATTTAAAAATTCAAAAAAGTGGGAGATCTGGATCTCGTCGGTGCCGTCATCGTTAGTGTCATCGCTCGTCAGTGTCGTCGCCGTCGCCTCGTCGGAGAGGCGACTGCAAGGAGGAGGAAGAGAGAGCCCGCCGTTGCCGTTGGAACTACAAGGAGGAGGAGGAGGAGGAGGAGAGAGCCTGCCGTCGCCATCATCGTTGTCACTAAGGAGGAGGAGGAGGAGAGAGCCCGCCGTCACCATCGTCGTTGTCACTGCAAGGAGGAGGAGGAGAAGAAGGAGCCCGACGTCGCTGTCGCCGTTGCAAGTAGGAGGCCACCGTCACCATCTTCACTGCAAGGAGGAGGAGGAGGAGGAGAAGGAGAAGGAGGAGGAGAAGGAGAAGGAAAAGAAGGAGAAGGAGAAGAAGGAAAGGAGAAGGGAGGAAAAGGAAAAGGAAAATGAAAAGTAGAAGGGAGGAAAAGGAAAAGGAGAGAAGGGGGAGGGAAGATAAGAGGGGTAGGTGGGCAGGGTGGAGATTCAAATTTTGAATCCCTCCCAACTTACGCATAGCGAACTAGGTGGTGGTGCGCTACGGGTAAGTTGCCCTCTATTTTTTTTCTGCAGGAAAAAACGGTCTTTTGATCGTAACTTTTTACTCTTTTCGAAATTTGAAAATCTAAATAATCGCTAAACGACCGGATGCGAAATCTCGTTCTCGTCATTTTGGTATATACGATTTTTTTCGACATCGTATGCAAAAGTTAGGGCCGTTTTACCGTGGCATGACTTTTTTTTGCAGAAAAAGTGGAAACTCATGTTTGTTAATTTTCCTAGAAACTATACCACATTATCTACCTAAATATGAAAGGATTTTATTTTCTTGAAGTGTTTATCATTTTATTTTATTTTTTCAAAGCCTAAAAATGCAAACCACGGGGAATAGTTGGTGCAGGGTAGTTAGCCATAGGGCACTAGGGCAAGGTGCCCTACGGCTAAGTTTAAACATCCGTGGCACACATGGCATAGTGCACCACAGAACTTGCCGCAACCGTAGCGCACATACCCCATGTGCGCTACGGGTATGTGGCATGCGGCTGGCAGGCCCCTGGCTAACACATATCCGTGGCGCACATACCCCATGTGCGTCATGGTTGTTCTAGTTACTAGTAGGGCACTGCCCACAGGTGAGCCACGCCTATTTTACCCGTGGGGCACTTCAACCATGTGAGCCACGGATGTGCGGATTACCTATAACCCTTTTCCTAGTAGTGGAGGACACGTTCGATCATACACCCCAGCGACTCGCCGCCAAGTCGTCGAGCTCGACCTTGTACTCTCTCCATAATACAACCTAGCAGGAGTAGGTCTTTACCCTCCGGGGGGCCGAACCTGGGTAAACCCTCTCGTCTCCACCCTCATCTCACACCGCAGATGGCAGACCGCCCTTGCCCCATGTTCTACTACTCGCTCCCGATTGCAGCATCTGTCGTGGCCATTCCCACGACACTCAAACATGTATCAGATCCTATGGGTCATGAAGATCGACCTGGACACCAAAACTGTGGGCAATAGCACATGAAAACAGTGATAAAACGTGAAAATGACGTGTTTTTGGTCATAACACACAAACATGTATCATGTCTTATGGGCCATGCAAATCGCCCTGGAACCCCAAAACTATGGGCAATAGCTCATGAAAACTGACATAAAACGTGAAAACGCCGAGTTTTTGGTCATAACTCACAAACATGTACCGATTTTACTGGCCATGCAAATCCCAAAACTTTGTGCAATAGCTCATGAAAACGGCCACAAAACAGGAAAACGATGATTTTTTGGTCATGCCACTCAAACATGTATCAGGTATTATGGGCCATGCAAATCGACCGGGAACTCCAAAACCTTGGGCAATAGCTCATGAAAACGGCTATAAAACACGAAAACGACGAGTTTTTTTGTTATAACTCTCAAACATGTATCATGTCTTATGGACCATAAATATTTCCCTCGAACCCCAAAACTATGGGCAATAGCTCATGAAAACGGCCATAAAACATGAAAATGGCGAGTTTTTTGTCATAGCTCTCAAGCATGTATCACATCTTACGGGGCAATGCAAATCGTCCTGGAACCCCAAAACTGTGGGCAATAGCTCATGAAAACGACCATAAAACACGAAAACACCGAGTTTTTGGTCATAATTCTCAAACATGTATCCGGTTTTACTGGCCATACAAATCCCAATTGAACCCCAAAACTATGGGCAATAACTCATGATATAGCCATAAAACGTGAAAACACTGAGTTTTCGGTCATAACTCTCAAACATGTCGGGTGTTATGAGTCATGTAAATAACTGTGGAACCCCAAAATTGTGGGCGATAGATGATGAAAATGTCCATAAAACGCGAGAACGGTGAGGTTTTGTTCATATCTCTCAAACATGTATCAGGTCTTACGGGCCGTGGAAATCGCCCTAGAACCCCAAAACAGTGGGCAATAGCTCATGAAACAGCCATAAAACGCGAAAACGATGAGATTTTGGTCATATCTCTCAAAAATGTATCGGGTCTTATGGGCCATGTAAATCGCCTTGGAACCCCAAAAATGAGGGCAATAGCTCATGAAAACGGCCATAAAACGCGAAAACGACGAGGTTTTGAACATAACTCTCAAACATGTATCATGTCTTATGGGCCGTGCAAATCCACCTGGAACTCCAAAAATGAGAGCAATGGCTCATGAAAACGGCCAAAAAACGCGAAAACGCCGAGTTTTTGGTCCTAACTCTCAAACATGTATCAGACCTTATGGGTCGTGCAAATCGACCTGGAACAAAAAAATTGTGGGCAATAGCTCATGAAAACAGCTATAAAACACGAAAATGATGAGGTTTTGGTCATAACTCTCAAACATGTATCATGTCTTACGGGCCATGCATATCACCATGGAACCCTAAAAATGCAGGCAATAGCTCGAAAACATCGAGTTTTTAGTCATACCTCTCAAACATGTAGCCGGTTTTACTGGCCATGCAACGGCCATAAAACGTGAATACGTTTAGGTTTTGGTCATATCTCTCAAACATGTAGCAGGTCTTATGGGCCGTGTAAATCACCCTAGAACCCCAAAAATGAGGGCAATAGCTCATGAAAACAACCATAAAACGCGAGAACGACGAGGTTTTGGTCATATTTCTTAAACATGTATCAGATCTTATGGGTCGTGAAAATCGACCTGGAACACCAAAACTGTGGCAATAGCTCATGAAAACTGTGATAAAACGCGAAAGTGACGTGTTTTTGGTCATAACACACAAACATGTATCATGTCTTACGGGCCATGCAAATCGCCCTGGAACCCCAAAACTATGGGAAATAGCTCATGAAAACTGACATAAAACGTGAAAACGGCGAGTTTTTGGTCATAACTCACAAACATGTACCGATTTTACTGGCCATGCAAATCCCAATTCAACACCAAAACTGTCTTCAATAGCTCATGAAAATGGCCACAAAACACGAAAACGATGATTTTTTGGTCATGCCACTCAAACATGTATCAGGTCTTATGGGCCATGCAAATCGACCTGGAACTCCAAAACCTTGGGCAATAGCTCATGAAAATGGCTATAAAACGCGAAAACGACGAGTTTTTTTGTCTTAACTATCAAACATGTATCATGTCTTACGGACCATAAATATTGCCCTCGAACCCCAAAACTATGGGCAATAGCTCATGAAAACGGCCATAAAACATGAAAATGGCGAGTTTTTTTTGTCATAGCTCCCAAGCATGTATCACATTTTACGGGGCAATGCAAATCGTCCTGGAACCTCAAAACCATGGGCAATAGCTCATGAAAACGACCATAAAACACGAAAAGACCGAATTTTTTGTCATAATTCTCAAACATGTATCCGGTTTTACTGGCCATACAAATCCCAATTTAACCCCAAAACTATGGGCAACTCATGATATAGCCATAAAACGTGAAAACACTGTCGGTCATAACTCTCAAACATGTATCGGGTGTTATGAGTCATGTAAATAACCGTGGAACCCCAAAATTGTGGGCGATAGCTGATGAAAATGGCCATAAAACGAGAGAACAGTGAGGTTTTGTTCATATCTCTCAAACATGCATCAGGTCTTATGGGCCGTGTAAATCGCCCTAGAACCCCAAAACAGGGGGCAATAGCTCATGAAAACAGCCATAAAACGCGAAAACGATGAGATTTTGTTCATGTCTCTCAAACATGTATCGGGTCTTATGGGCCATGTAAATCGCCCTAGAACCCCAAAAATGAGCGCAATAGCTCATGAAAACGGCCATAAAACGCGAAAACGCCGAGTTTTTGGTCATAACTCTCAAACATGTATCAGACCTTATGGCTCGTGCAAATCGACCTGGAACACAAAAACTGTGGGCAATAGCTCATGAAAACAGCTATAAAACGCGAAAATGATGAGGTTTTGGTCATAACTCTCAAACATGTGTATCATGTCTTACGGGCCATGCATATCACCCTGGAACCCAAAGATGCAGGCAATAGCTCATGAAAACGGCCAAATAACACGAAACCTCTCAAACATGTATCCGGATTTACTGGCCATGCAAGTCCCAATTGAACCCCAAAACTATGGGAAATAGCTCATGAAACGGCCATAAAACGTGAATACATTTAGGTTTTGGTCATATCTCTCAAACATGTAGCAGGTCTTATGGGCTGTGAAAATCACCCTAGAACACCAAAAATGAGGGCAATAGCTCATTAAAATAGCCATAAAACGTGAAAACAACGAGGTTTTGGTCATATTTCTCAAACATGTATCAGATCTTATGGGTCGTGAAAATCGACCTGGAACACCAAAACTGTGGGCAATAGCTCATGAAAACAGTGATAAAACGCGAAAATGACGAGTTTTTGGTCATAACGCACAAACATGTATCATGTCTTACGGGCCACGCAAATCGCCCTGGAATCCCAAAACTATGGGCAATAGCTCATGAAAAGCCCGACATAAAAGCATGAAAACGCCGAGTTTTTGGTCATAACTCACAAACATGTATCAGATCTTATGGGTCGTGAAAATCGACCTGGAACACCAAAACTGTAGGCAATAGCTCATGAAAACAGTGATAAAACGCGAAAATGACAAGTTTTTGGTCATAACACAAAAACATGTATCATGTCTTATGGACCATGCAAATCGCCCTGGAACCCTAAAACTATGGGCAGTAGCTCATGAAAAGTGACATAAAACGTGAAAACGCCGAGTTTTTGGTCATAACTCACAAATATGTACCGATTTTACTGGCCATGCAAATCCCAATTCAACAAAGCGTGTGCAATACTCATGAAAACGGCCACAAAACGCGAAAACGATGATTTTTTGGTCATGCCACTCAAACATGTATCAGGTCTTATGGACCATGCAAATCGACCTGGAACTCCAAAACCTTGGGCAATAGCTCATGAAAACGGCTATAAAACGCGAAAACAACGAGTTTTTTTTCATAACTCTCAAACATGTATCATGTCTTACGGACCATAAATATTGCCCTCGAACCCCAAAACTATGGGCAATAGCTCATGAAAACGTCCATAAAACATGAAAATGGTGAGTTTTTTTGTCATAGCTCTCAAGCATGTATCACATCTTACGGGGCAATGCAAATCGTCCTGGAACCCCAAAACTGTGGGCAATAGCTCATGAAAACAAACATAAAACACGAAAACACCGATTTTTTTTGTCATAACTCACAAATATGTACCGATTTTACTGGCCATGCAAATCCCAATTCAACACCAAAATTGTCTTCAATAGGTCATGAAAATGGCCACAAAACACGAAAACGATGAATGTTTGGTCATGCCACTCAAACATGTATCAGGTCTTATGGGCCATGCAAATCGACCTGGAACTCCAAAACTTTGGGCAATAGCTCATGAAAACGGCTATAAAACGCGAAAACGATGAGTTTTTTGTCATAACTCTCAAACATGTATGATGTATTACGGACCATAAATATTGCCCTCGAACCCCAAAACTATAGGCAATAGCTCATGAAAACGGCCATAAAACATGAAAATGGCGAGTTTTTTTGTCATAGCTCTCAAGCATGTATCACATTTTACGGGGCTATGCAAATCGTCCTGGAACCTCAAAACCATGGGCAATAGCTCATGAAAACGACCATAAAACACGAAAACATCGAATTTTTTGTCATAATTCTCAAACATGTATCCGGTTTTACTGGCCATACAAATCCCAATTTAACCCCAAAACTATGGGCAATAACTCATGATATAGCCATAAAACGTGAAAACACTGAGTTTTTGGTCATAACTCTCAAACATGTATCGGGTGTTATGAGTCATGTGAATAGCAAGTGGAACCCCAAAATTGTGGGCGATAGCTGATGAAAATGGCCATAAAACGAGAGAACATTGAGGTTTTGTTCATATCTCACAAACATGCATCAGGTCTTATGGGCCGTGTAAATCGCCCTAGAACCCCAAAACAGTGGGCAATAGCTCATGAAAACAGCCATAAAACGCGAAAACGATGAGATTTTGTTCATGTCTCTCAAACATGTATCAGGTCTTATGGGCCATGTAAATCGCCCTGGAACCCTAAAAATGAGGGCAATAGCTCATGAAAACGGCCATAAAAGCAAAAGCAGCGAGGTTTTGAACATAACTCTCAAACATGTATCATGTCTTATGGGCCATGCAAATCGACACAGAACTCCAAAAATGAGAGCAATGGCTCACAAAAGCAGCCATAAAAGCAGCAGCATGAGTTTTGGTCATAACTCTCAAACATGTATCAGACCTTATGGCTCGTGCAAATGGACCTGGAACACAAAAACTGTGGGCAATAGCTCATGAAAATAGCTATAAAACGCGAAAATGATGAGGTTTTGGTCATAACTCTCAAACATGTTTCATGTCTTATGGGCCATGCATATCACCACTGGAACCCTAAAAATGCATAATAGCTCGGGAAAAGCGGCCAAATAACATGAAAAATCGAGTTTTGGTCATACCTCTCAAACATTTATCCAAATTTACTGGCCATGCAATTCCCAATTGAACCCCAAAACTATGGGAAATAGCTCATGAAACGGCCATAAAACGTGAATATGTTTAGGTTTTGGTCATATCTCTCAAACATGTAGCAGGTCTTATGGGCTGTGAAAATCACCCTAGAACCCCAAAAATGAGGGCAATAGCTCATTAAAACAGCCATAAAACGCAAAAACAACGAGGTTTTGGTCATATTTCTTAAACATGTATCAGATCTCTTGGGTCGTGAAAATCGAGCTGGAACACCAAAACTGTGGGCAATAGCTCATGAAAACAGTGATAAAACGCGAAAATGACGAGTTTTTGATCATAACGCACAAACATGTACCGATTTTACTGGCCATGCAAATCCCAATTCAACACCAAAACTTTGTGCAATAGCTCATGAAAACGGCCACAAAACAGGAAAACGATGATTTTTTGGTCATGCCACTCAAACATGTATCAGGTATTATGGGCCATGCAAATCGAAGAACTCAAAACCTTGGGCAATAGCTCATGAAAAGCGGCTATAAAACACAACAGCGAGTTTTTGTAAACTATGGGCAATAGCTCATTAAAACGGCCATAAAATATGAAAATGGCGAGTTTTTTTGTCATAGCTCTCAAGCATGTATCACATTTCTGAGGCAATGCAAATCGTCCTGGAACCCCAAAACTGTGGGCAATAGCTCATGAAAACGACCATAAAACACGAAAACACCGAGTTTTTTGTCAAAATTCTCAAACATGTATCCGGTTTTACTGGCCATACAAATCCCAATTTAACCCCAAAACTATGGGCAATAACTCATGATATAGCCATAAAATTGAAAACACTGAGTTTTCGGTCATAACTCTCAAACATGTATCGGGTGTTATGAGTCATGTAAATAACCGTGGAACCCCAAAATTGTGGGCGATAGCTGATGAAAATGGCCATAAAACGCGAGAACAGTGAGGTTTTGTTCATATCTCTCAAACATGCATCAGGTCTTATGGGCCGTGTAAATCGCCCTAGAACCCCAAAACAGTGGGCAATAGCTCATGAAAACAGCCATAAAACGCGAAAACGATGAGATTTTGTTCATGTCTCTCAAACATGTATCGGGTCTTATGGGCATGTAAATCGCCCTGGAACCCCAAAAATGAGGGCAATAGCTCATGAAAACGGCCATAAAAGCAGCAGCAGAGGTTTTGAACATAACTCTCAAACATGTATCATGTCTTATGGGCCATGCAAATCGACCTGGAACTCCAAAAATGAGAGAAATGGCTCATGAAAATGGCCATAAAACGCGAAAACGCCAAGTTTTTGGTCATAACTCTCAAACATGTATCAGACCTTATGGCTCGTGCAAATCGACCTGGAACACAAAAACTGTGGGCAATAGCTCATGAAAACAGCTATAAAACGCGAAAATGATGAGGTTTTGGTCATAACTCTAAAACATGTGTATCATGTCTTACGGGCCATGCATATCACCCTGGAACCCAAAGATGCAGGCAATAGCTCATGAAAACGGCCAAATAACACGAAACCTCTCAAACATGTATCCGGATTTACTGGCCATGCAAGACCCAATTGAACCCCAAAACTATGGGAAATAGCTCATGAAACGACCATAAAACGTGAATACGTTTAGGTTTTGGTCATATCTCTGAAACATGTAGTAGGTCTTATGGGTTGTGAAAATAAACCTAGAACCCCAAAAATGAGGGCAATAGCTCATTAAAACAGCCATAAAACACGAAAACAACGAGGTTTTGGTCATATTTCTCAAACATGTATCAGATCTTATGGGTCGTGAAAATCGACCCGGAACACCAAAACTGTGGGCAATAGCTCATGAAAACAGTGATAAAACGCGAAAATGACGAGTTTTTGGTCATAACGCACAAACATGTATCATGGCTTATGGGCCATGCAAATCGCCCTGGAACCCCAAAACTATGGGCAATAGCTCATGAAAAGCCCGACATAAAGCGTGAAAATGCGAGTTTTGGTCATAACTCACAAACATGTATCGGATCTTATGGGTCGTGAAAATGGTCACGGAACACCAAAGCTGAGGCAATAGCTCATGAAACAGTGATAAAACGTGAAAATGACAAGTTTTTGGTCCTAACACACAAACATGTATCATGTCTTACGGACCATGCAAATCGCCCTGGAACCCCAAAACTATGGGCAGTAGCTCATGAAAAGTGACATAAAACGTGAAAACGCCGAGTTTTTGGTCATAACTCACAAATATGTACCGATTTTACTGGCCATGCAAATCCCAATTCAACAGCAAAACTGTGTGCAATACTCATGAAAACGGCCACAAAACACGAAAACGATGATTTTTTGGTCATGCCACTCAAACATGTATCAGGTCTTATGGACCATGCAAATCGACCTGGAACTCCAAAACCTTGGGCAATAGCTCATGAAAACGGCTATAAAACGCGAAAACAACGTGTTTTTTTTCATAACTCTCAAACATGTATCATGTCTTACAAACCATAAATATTGCCCTCGAACCCCAAAACTATGGGCAATAGCTCATGAAAACGTCCATAAAACATGAAAATGGTGAGTTTTTTTGTCATAGCTCTCAAGCATGTATCACATCTTACGAGGCAATGCAAATCGTCCTGGAACCTCAAAACCATGGGCAATAGCTCATGAAAACGACCATAAAACACGAAAACACCGAATTTTTTGTCATAATTCTCAAACATGTATCCGGTTTTACTGGCCATACAAATCCCAATTTAACCCCAAAACTATGGGCAATAACTCATGATATAGCCATAAAACGTGAAAACACTGAGTTTTCGGTCATAACTCTCAAACATGTATCATGTCTTACAAACCATAAATATTGCCCTCGAACCCCAAAACTATGGGCAATAGCTCATGAAAACGTCCATAAAACATGAAAATGGTGAGTTTTTTTGTCATAGCTCTCAAGCATGTATCACATCTTACGAGGCAATGCAAATCGTCCTGGAACCCCAAAACTGTGGGCAATAGCTCATGAAAACGAACATAAAACACGAAAACACCGAATTTTTTTGTCATAACTCACAAATATGTACCGATTTTACTGGCCATGCAAATCCCAATTCAACACCAAAACTGTCTTCAATAGGTCATGAAAATGGCCACAAAACACGAAAACGATGATTGTTTGGTCATGCCACTCAAACATGTATCAGGTCTTATGGGCCATGCAAATCGACCTGGAACTCCAAAACCTTGGGCAATAGCTCATGAAAACGGCTATAAAACGCGAAAACGATGAGTTTTTTGTCATAACTCTCAAACATGTATCATGTCTTACGGACCATAAATATTGCCCTCGAACCCCAAAACTATAGGCAATAGCTCACGAAAACGGCCATAAAACATGAAAATGGCGAGTTTTTTTGTCATAGCTCTGAAGCATGTATCACATTTTACGGGGCTATGCAAATCGTCCTAGAACCTCAAAACCATGGGCAATAGCTCATGAAAACGACCATAAAACACGAAAACACCGAATTTTTTGTCATAATTCTCAAACATGTATCCGGTTTTACTGGCCATACAAATCCCAATTTAACCCCAAAACTATGGGCAATAACTCATGATATAGCCATAAAACGTGAAAACACTGAGTTTTTGGTCATAACTCTCAAACATGTATCGGGTGTTATGAGTCATGTGAATAACCGTGGAACCCCAAAATTGTGGGCGATAGCTGATGAAAATGGCCATAAAACGCGAGAACAGTGAGGTTTTGTTCATATCTCTCAAACATGCATCAGGTCTTATGGGCCGTGTAAATCGCCCTAGAACCCCAAAACAGTGGGCAATAGCTCATGAAAACAGCCATAAAACGCGAAAACGATGAGATTTTGTTCATGTCTCTCAAACATGTATCAGGTCTTATGGGCCATGTAAATACACGGAACCCTAAAAATGAGGCAATAGCTCATGAAAAGCGGCCATAAAAGCAGCGAGGTTTTGAACATAACTCTCAAACATGTATCATGTCTTATGGGCCATGCAAATTGACCTGGAACTCCAAAAATGAGAGCAATGGCTCATGAAAACGGCCATAAAACGCGAAAACGCCGAGTTTTTGGTCATAACTCTCAAACATGTATCAAACTTTATGGCCCGTGCAAATGGACCTGGAACACAAAAACTGTGGGCAATAGCTCAAGAAAAGAGCTATAAAACGCGAAAATGATGAGGTTTTGGTCATAACTCTCAAACATGTTTCATGTCTTATGGGCCATGCATATCACCCTAGAACCCTAAAAATGCACGCAATGGCTCATGAAAACCGACCTGGAACACAAAAACTGTGGGCAATAGCTCATGAAAACATCTATAAAACGCGAAAATGATGAGGTTTTGGTCATAACTCTCAAACATGTATCATGTCTTACTGGCCATGCATATCACCATGGAACCCAAAAAATACAGGCAATAGCTCATGAAAACGGCCAAATAACACGAAAACATCGAGTTTTTGGTCATACCTCTCAAACATGTATCCGGATTTACTGGCCATGCAAGTCCCAATTGAACCCCAAAACTATGGGAAATAGCTCATGAAACGGCCATAAAACGTGAATACGTTTAGGTTTTGGTCATATCTCTCAAACATGTAGCAGGTCTTATGGGCTGTGAAAATCACCCTAGAACCCCAAAAATGAGGGCAATAGCTCATTAAAACATCCATAAAACGCGAAAACAACGAGGTTTTGGTCATATTTCTCAAACATGTATCAGATCTTATGGGTCGTGAAAATCGACCCGGAACACAAAAGCGTAGGCAATAGCTCATGAAAACAGTGATAAAACGCGAAAATGACGAGTTTTTGGTCATAACGCACAAACATGTATCATGGCTTATGGGCCATGCAAATCGCCCTGGAACCCCAAAACTATGGGCAATAGCTCATGAAAACTGACATAAAACGTGAAAATGCCGAGTTTTTGGTCATAACTCACAAACATGTATCAGATCTTATGGGTCGTGAAAATCGTCTGGAACACCAAACAAAAGCGGCAATAGCTCATGAAGACAGTGATAAAACGTGAAAATGACAAGTTTTTGGTCCTAACACACAAACATGTATCATGTCTTACGGACCATGCAAATCGCCCTGGAACCCCAAAACTATGGGCAGTAGCTCATGAAAAGTGACATAAAACGTGAAAACGCCGAGTTTTTGGTCATAACTCACAAATATGTACCGATTTTACTGGCCATGCAAATCCCAATTCAACAGCAAAACTGTGTGCAATACTCATGAAAACGGCCACAAAACACGAAAACGATGATTTTTTGGTCATGCCACTCAAACATGTATCAGGTCTTATGGACCATGCAAATCGACCTGGAACTCCAAAACCTTGGGCAATAGCTCATGAAAAAGGCTATAAAACGCGAAAACAACGTGTTTTTTTTCATAACTCTCAAACATGTATCATGTCTTACAAACCATAAATATTGCCCTCGAACCCCAAAACTATGGGCAATAGCTCATGAAAACGTCCATAAAACATGAAAATGGTGAGTTTTTTTGTCATAGCTCTCAAGCATGTATCACATCTTACGAGGCAATGCAAATCGTCCTGGAACCTCAAAACCATGGGCAATAGCTCATGAAAACGACCATAAAACACGAAAACACCGAATTTTTTGTCATAATTCTCAAACATGTATCCGGTTTTACTGGCCATACAAATCCCAATTTAACCCCAAAACTATGGGCAATAACTCATGATATAGCCATAAAACGTGAAAACACTGAGTTTTCGGTCATAACTCTCAAACATGTATCGGGTGTTATGAGTCATGTAAATAACCGTGGAATCCCAAAATTGTGGGCGATAGCTGATGAAAATGGCCATAAAACGCGATAACAGTGAGGTTTTGTTCAATCTCTCAAACATGCATCAGGTCTTATGGGCCGTGTAAATCGCCCTAGAACCCCAAAACAGTGGGTAATAGCTCATGAAAACAGCCATAAAACGCGAAAACGATGAGATTTTGTTCATGTCTCTCAAACATGTATCTGGTCTTATGGGCCATGTAAATCGCATCTGGAACCCCAAAAATGAAGGCAATGGCTCATGAAAGCGGCCATAAAAGCAGCGAAAAGCGAGGTTTTGAACATAACTCTCAAACTTGTATCATGTCTTATGGGCCATGCCAATCGACCTGGAACTCCAAAAATGAGAGAAATGGCACATGAAAAGCGGCCATATCTGAAAATGCAGTTTTGGTCATAACTCTCAAACATGTATCAGACCTTATGGCTCGTGCAAATCGACCTGGAACACAAAAACTGTGGGCAATAGCTCATGAAAACAGCTATAAAACGCGAAAATGATGAGGTTTTGGTCATAACTCTCAAACATGTATCATGTCTTATGGGCCATGCATATCACCATGGAACCCTAAAAATGGATGCAATAGATCATGAAAACGGCCAAATAACATGAAAAAATCGAGTTTTTGGTCATACCTCTCAAACATGTATCCAGATTTACTGGCCATGCAATTCCCAATTGAACCCCAATACTATGGGAAATAGCTCATGAAACGGCCATAAAACATGAATACGTTTAGGTTTTGGTCATATCTCTCAAACATGTAGCAGGTCTTATTGGCTGTGAAAATCACCCTAGAACCCCAAAAATGAGGGCAATAGCTCATTAAAACATCCATAAAACGCGAAAACAACGAGGTTTTGGTCATATTTCTCAAACATGTATCAGATCTTATGGGTCGTGAAAATCGACCTGGAACACCAAAACTGTGGGCAATAGCTCATGAAAACGGTGATAAAACGCGAAAATGACGAGTTTTTGGTCATAACGCACAAACATGTATCATGTCTTACGGGCCACGCATAAATCATACGGAATCCCAAAACTATGGGCAATAGCTCATGAAACCCGACATAAAAGCGTGAAAGCCCGAGTTTTTGGTCATAACTCACAAACATGTATCAGATCTTATGGGTCGTGAAAATCGACCTGGAACACCAAAACTGTAGGCAATAGCTCATGAAAACAGTGATAAAACGCGAAAATGACAAGTTTTTGGTCATAACACAAAAACATGTGTCATGTCTTATGGACCATGCAAATCGCCCTGGAACCCTAAAACTATGGGCAGTAGCTCATGAAAAGTGACATAAAACGTGAAAACGCCGAGTTTTTGGTCATAACTCACAAATATGTACCGATTTTACTGGCCATGCAAATCCCAATTCAACAGCAAAACTGTGTGCAATACTCATGAAAACGGCCACAAAACGCGAAAACGATGATTTTTTGGTCATGCCACTCAAACATGTATCAGGTCTTATGGACCATGCAAATCGACCTGGAACTCCAAAACCTTGGGCAATAGCTCATGAAAACGGCTATAAAACGCGAAAACAACGAGTTTTTTTCATAACTCTCAAACATGTATCATGTCTTACGGACCATAAATATTGCCCTCGAACCCCAAAACTATGGGCAATAGCTCATGAAAACGTCCATAAAACATGAAAATGGTGAGTTTTTTTGTCATAGCTCTCAAGCATGTATCACATCTTACGGGGCAATGCAAATCGTCCTGGAACCCCAAAACTGTGGGCAATAGCTCATGAAAACAAACATAAAACACGAAAACACCGATTTTTTTTGTCATAACTCACAAATATGTACCGATTTTACTGGCCATGCAAATCCCAATTCAACACCAAAATTGTCTTCAATAGGTCATGAAAATGGCCACAAAACACGAAAACGATGAATGTTTGGTCATGCCACTCAAACATGTATCAGGTCTTATGGGCCATGCAAATCGACCTGGAACTCCAAAACTTTGGGCAATAGCTCATGAAAACGGCTATAAAACGCGAAAACGATGAGTTTTTTGTCATAACTCTCAAACATGTATGATGTCTTACGGACCATAAATATTGCCCTCGAACCCCAAAACTATAGGCAATAGCTCATGAAAACGGCCATAAAACATGAAAATGGCGAGTTTTTTTGTCATAGCTCTCAAGCATGTATCACATTTTACGGGGCTATGCAAATCGTCCTGGAACCTCAAAACCATGGGCAATAGCTCATGAAAACGACCATAAAACACGAAAACATCGAATTTTTTGTCATAATTCTCAAACATGTATCCGGTTTACCCCATACAAATCCCAATTTAACCCCAAAACTATGGGCAATAACTCATGATATAGCCATAAAACGTGAAAACACTGAGTTTTTGGTCATAACTCTCAAACATGTATCGGGTGTTATGAGTCATGTGAATAACCGTGGAACCCCAAAATTGTGGGCGATAGCTGATGAAAATGGCCATAAAACGCGAGAACAGTGAGGTTTTGTTCATATCTCTCAAACATGCATCAGGTCTTATGGGCCGTGTAAATCGCCCTAGAACCCCAAAACAGTGGGCAATAGCTCATGAAAACAGCCATAAAATGCGAAAACGATGAGATTTTGTTCATGTCTCTCAAACATGTATCGGGTCTTATGGGCCATGTAAATCGCCCTGGAACCCTAAAAATGAGGGCAATAGCTCATGAAAACGGCCATAAAACGCGAAAACGACGAGGTTTTGAACATAACTCTCAAACATGTATCATGTCTTATGGGCCATGCAAATCGACCTGGAACTCCAAAAATGAGAGCAATGGCTCACGAAAACGGCCATAAAACGCGAAAACGCCGAGTTTTTGGTCATAACTCTCAAACATGTATCAGACCTTATGGCTCGTGCAAATGGACCTGGAACACAAAAACTGTGGGCAATAGCTCATGAAAATAGCTATACAACGCGAAAATGATGAGGTTTTGGTCATAACTCTCAAACATGTTTCATGTCTTATGGGCCATGCATATCACCCTGGAACCCTAAAAATGCACGCAATAGCTCAGGAAAACGGCCAAATAACATGAAAAAATCGAGTTTTTGGTCATACCTCTCAAACATTTATCCAAATTTACTGGCCATGCAATTCCCAATTGAACCCCAAAACTATGGGAAATAGCTCATGAAACGGCCATAAAACGTGAATATGTTTAGGTTTTGGTCATATCTCTCAAACATGTAGCAGGTCTTATGGGCTGTGAAAATCACCCTAGAACCCCAAAAATGAGGGCAATAGCTCATTAAAACAGCCATAAAACGCAAAAACAACGAGGTTTTGGTCATATTTCTTAAACATGTATCAGATCTCATGGGTCGTGAAAATCGAGCTGGAACACCAAAACTGTGGGCAATAGCTCATGAAAACAGTGATAAAACGCGAAAATGACGAGTTTTTGGTCATAACGCACAAACATGTACCGATTTTACTGGCCATGCAAATCCCAATTCAACACCAAAACTTTGTGCAATAGCTCATGAAAACGGCCACAAAACAGGAAAACGATGATTTTTTGGTCATGCCACTCAAACATGTATCAGGTATTATGGGCCATGCAAATCGACCGGGAACTCCAAAACCTTGGGCAATAGCTCATGAAAACGGCTATAAAACACGAAAACGACGAGTTTTTTGTAAACTATGGGCAATAGCTCATGAAAACGGCCATAAAATATGAAAATGGCGAGTTTTTTTTGTCATAGCTCTCAAGCATGTATCACATTTTACGGGGCAATGCAAATCGTCCTGGAACCCCAAAACTGTGGGCAATAGCTCATGAAAACGACCATAAAACACGAAAACACCGAGTTTTTTGTCAAAATTCTCAAACATGTATCCGGTTTTACTGGCCATACAAATCCCAATTTAACCCCAAAACTATGGGCAATAACTCATGATATAGCCATAAAATTGAAAACACTGAGTTTTCGGTCATAACTCTCAAACATGTATCGGGTGTTATGAGTCATGTAAATAACCGTGGAACCCCAAAATTGTGGGCGATAGCTGATGAAAATGGCCATAAAACGCAAACAACGTGAGGTTTTGTTCATATCTCTCAAACATGCATCAGGTCTTATGGGCCGTAAATAAATCGCCTAGAACCCCAAAAGCAGTGGGCAATAGCTCATGAAAAGCGACCATAAAGCTTGATGAGATTTTGTTCATGTCTCTCAAACATGTATCGGGTCTTATGGGCATGTAAATCGCCCTGGAACCCCAAAAATGAGGGCAATAGCTCATGAAAACGGCCATAAAACGCGAAAACGACGAGGTTTTGAACATAACTCTCAAACATGTATCATGTCTTATGGGCCATGCAAATCGACCTGGAACTCCAAAAATGAGAGAAATGGCTCATGAAAATGGCCATAAAACGCGAAAACGCCAAGTTTTTGGTCATAACTCTCAAACATGTATCAGACCTTATGGCTCGTGCAAATCGACCTGGAACACAAAAACTGTGGGCAATAGCTCATGAAAACAGCTATAAAACGCGAAAATGATGAGGTTTTGGTCATAACTCTAAAACATGTGTATCATGTCTTACGGGCCATGCATATCACCCTGGAACCCAAAGATGCAGGCAATAGCTCATGAAAACGGCCAAATAACACGAAACCTCTCAAACATGTATCCGGATTTACTGGCCATGCAAGACCCAATTGAACCCCAAAACTATGGGAAATAGCTCATGAAACGACCATAAAACGTGAATACGTTTAGGTTTTGGTCATATCTCTGAAACATGTAGTAGGTCTTATGGGTTGTGAAAATAAACCTAGAACCCCAAAAATGAGGGCAATAGCTCATTAAAACAGCCATAAAACACGAAAACAACGAGGTTTTGGTCATATTTCTCAAACATGTATCAGATCTTATGGGTCGTGAAAATCGACCCGGAACACCAAAACTGTGGGCAATAGCTCATGAAAACAGTGATAAAACGCGAAAATGACGAGTTTTTGGTCATAACACACAAACATGTATCATGGCTTATGGGCCATGCAAATCGCCCTGGAACCCCAAAACTATGGGCAATAGCTCATGAAAACTGACATAAAACGTGAAAATGCCGAGTTTTTGGTCATAACTCACAAACATGTATCAGATCTTATGGGTCGTGAAAATCGTCCTGGAACACCAAAACTGTAGGCAATAGCTCATGAAGACAGTGATAAAACGTGAAAATGACAAGTTTTTGGTCCTAACACACAAACATGTATCATGTCTTACGGACCATGCAAATCGCCCTGGAACCCCAAAACTATGGGCAGTAGCTCATGAAAAGTGACATAAAACGGAAAAGCCGGAGTTTTTGGTCATAACTCACAAATATGTACCGATTTCTGGCCATGCAAATCCCAATTCAACAAAAAGCGTATGCAATACTCATGAAAACGGCCACAAAACACGAAAACGATGATTTTTTGGTCATGCCACTCAAACATGTATCAGGTCTTATGGACCATGCAAATCGACCTGGAACTCCAAAACCTTGGGCAATAGCTCATGAAAACGGCTATAAAACGCGAAAACAACGTGTTTTTTTTCATAACTCTCAAACATGTATCATGTCTTACAAACCATAAATATTGCCCTCGAACCCCAAAACTATGGGCAATAGCTCATGAAAACGTCCATAAAACATGAAAATGGTGAGTTTTTGTCATAGCTCTCAAGCATGTATCACATCTTACGAGGCAATGCAAATCGTACTGGAACCTCAAAACAATGTGCAAAAGCTCATGAAAACGACCATAAAACAAGAAAACAACGAATTATTTGTCATAATTCTCAAACATGTATCCGGTTTCTTGGCCATACAAATCCCTATTTTACACCTAAACTATTGTCAATAACTCTTGATATTGCCATAAAACGTGAAAAAACTGAGTTTTCTGTCATAACTCTCAAACATGTATCGGGTGTTATGAGTCATGTAAATAACCGTGGAATCCCAAAATTGTGGGCGATAGCTGATGAAAATGGCCATAAAACGCGATAACAGTGAGGTTTTGTTCAATCTCTCAAACATGCATCAGGTCTTATGGGCCGTGTAAATCGCCCTAGAACCCCAAAACATGGGTAATAGCTCATGAAAACAGCCATAAAAGCGAAAAGCGATGAGATTTTGTTCATGTCTCTCAAACATGTATCTGGTCTTATGGGCCATGTAAATCGCCTGGAACCCCAAAAATGAAGGCAATGGCTCATGAAACGGCCATAAACGAGGTTTTGAACATAACTCTCAAACATGTATCATGTCTTATGGGCCATGCCAATCGACCTGGAACTCCAAAAATGAGAGCAATGGCACATGAAAACGGCCATAATACGCGAAAACGCCGAGTTTTTGGTCATAACTCTCAAACATGTATCAGACCTTATGGCTCGTGCAAATCGACCTGGAACACAAAAACTGTGGGCAATAGCTCATGAAAACAGCTATAAAACGCGAAAATGATGAGGTTTTGGTCATAACTCTCAAACATGTATCATGTCTTATGGGCCATGCATATCACCATGGAACCCTAAAAATGGATGCAATAGATCATGAAAACGGCCAAATAACATGAAAAAATCGAGTTTTTGGTCATACCTCTCAAACATGTATCCAGATTTACTGGCCATGCAATTCCCAATTGAACCCCAATACTATGGGAAATAGCTCATGAAACGGCCATAAAACATGAATACGTTTAGGTTTTGGTCATATCTCTCAAACATGTAGCAGGTCTTATTGGCTGTGAAAATCACCCTAGAACCCCAAAAATGAGGGCAATAGCTCATTAAAACAGCCATAAAACGCGAAAACAACGAGGTTTTGGTCATATTTCTCAAACATGTATCAGATCTTATGGGTCGTGAAAATCGACCTGGAACACCAAAACTGTGGGCAATAGCTCATGAAAACGGTGATAAAACGCGAAAATGACGAGTTTTTGGTCATAACGCACAAACATGTATCATGTCTTACGGGCCATGCAAATCGCCCTGGAACCCCAAAACTATGGGCAATAGCTCATGAAAACTGACATAAAACGTGAAAACGCCGAGTTTTTGGTCATAACTCACAAACATGTATCAGATCTTATGGGTCGTGAAAATCGACCTGGAACACCAAAAGCTGTAGGCAATATCTCATGACAAATGATAAAACGCGAAAATGACAAGTTTTTGGTCATAACACACAAACATGTGTCATGTCTTACGGACCATGCAAATCGCCCTAGAACCCCAAAACTATGGGCAGTAGCTCATGAAAACTGACATAAAACGTGAAAACGCCGAGTTTTTGGTCATAACTCACAAAGATCTACCGATTTTACTGGCCATGCAAATCCCAATTCAACAGCAAAACTATGTGCAATAGCTCATGAAAACGGCCAAAAAACACGAAAACGATGATTTTTTGGTCATGCCACTCAAACATGTATCAGGTCTTATGGGCCATGCAAATCGACCTGGAACTCCAAAACCTTGGGCAATAGCTCATGAAAACGGCTATAAAACGCGAAAACAACGAGTTTTTTTCATAACTCTGAAACATGTATAATGTCTTACGGACCATAAATATTGCCCTCGAACCCCAAAACTATGGGCAATAGCTCATGAAAACGTCCATAAAACATGAAAATGGTGAGTTTTTTTGTCATAGCTCTCAAGCATGTATCACATCTTACGGGGCAATGCAAATCGTCCTGGAACCCCAAAACTGTGGGCAATAGCTCATGAAAACGAACATAAAACACGAAAACACCGAGTTTTTTTGTCATAATTCTCAAACATGTATCCGGTTTTACTGGCCATACAAATCCCAATTGAACCCCAAAACTATGGGCAATAACTCATGATATAGCCATAAAACGTGAAAAATTGAGTTTTTGGTCATAACTCTCAAACATGTATCGGGTGTTATGAGTCATGTAAATAACTGTGGAACCCCAAAATTGTGGGCGATAGCTGATGAAAATGTCCATAAAACGCGAGAACGGTGAGGTTTTGTTCATATCTCTCAAACATGTATCAGGTCTTATGGGCCGTGTAAATCGCCCTAGAACACCAAAACAGTGTGCAATAGCTCATGAAAACAACCATAAAACGCGAAAACGATGAGATTTTGGTCATAACTCTCAAACATGTATCAGACTTTATGGCCCGTGCAAATGGACCTGGAACACAAAAACTGTGGGCAATAGCTCAAGAAAAGAGCTATAAAACGCGAAAATGATGAGGTTTTGGTCATAACTCTCAAACATGTTTCATGTCTTATGGGCCATGCATATCACCCTAGAACCCTAAAAATGCACGCAATGGCTCATGAAAACCGACCTGGAACACAAAAAATGTGGGCAATAGCTCATGAAAACATCTATAAAACGCGAAAATGATGAGGTTTTGGTCATAACTCTCAAACATGTATCATGTCTTACAGGCCATGCATATCACCATGGAACCCAAAAAATACAGGCAATAGCTCATGAAAACGGCCAAATAACACGAAAACATCGAGTTTTTGGTCATACCTCTCAAACATGTATCCGGATTTACTGGCCATGCAAGTCCCAATTGAACCCCAAAACTATGGGAAATAGCTCATGAAACGGCCATAAAACGTGAATACGTTTAGGTTTTGGTCATATCTCTCAAACATGTAGCAGGTCTTATGGGCTGTGAAAATCACCCTAGAACCCCAAAAATGAGGGCAATAGCTCATTAAAACATCCATAAAACGCGAAAACAACGAGGTTTTGGTCATATTTCTCAAACATGTATCAGATCTTATGGGTCGTGAAAATCGACCCGGAACACCAAAACTGTGGGCAATAGCTCATGAAAACAGTGATAAAATGCGAAAATGACGAGTTTTTGGTCATAACGCACAAACATGTATCATGGCTTATGGGCCATGCAAATCGCCCTGGAACCCCAAAACTATGGGCAATAGCTCATGAAAACTGACATAAAACGTGAAAATGCCGAGTTTTTGGTCATAACTCACAAACATGTATCAGATCTTATGGGTCGTGAAAATCGTCCTGGAACACCAAAACTGTAGGCAATAGCTCATGAAGACAGTGATAAAACGTGAAAATGACAAGTTTTTGGTCCTAACACACAAACATGTATCATGTCTTACGGACCATGCAAATCGCCCTGGAACCCCAAAACTATGGGCAGTAGCTCATGAAAAGTGACATAAAACGTGAAAACGCCGAGTTTTTGGTCATAACTCACAAATATGTACCGATTTTACTGGCCATGCAAATCCCAATTCAACAGCAAAACTGTGTGCAATACTCATGAAAACGGCCACAAAACACGAAAACGATGATTTTTTGGTCATGCCACTCAAACATGTATCAGGTCTTATGGACCATGCAAATCGACCTGGAACTCCAAAACCTTGGGCAATAGCTCATGAAAACGGCTATAAAACGCGAAAACAACGTGTTTTTTTTCATAACTCTCAAACATGTATCATGTCTTACAAACCATAAATATTGCCCTCGAACCCCAAAACTATGGGCAATAGCTCATGAAAACGTCCATAAAACATGAAAATGGTGAGTTTTTTTGTCATAGCTCTCAAGCATGTATCACATCTTACGAGGCAATGCAAATCGTCCTGGAACCTCAAAACCATGGGCAATAGCTCATGAAAACGACCATAAAACACGAAAACACCGAATTTTTTGTCATAATTCTCAAACATGTATCCGGTTTTACTGGCCATACAAATCCCAATTTAACCCCAAAACTATGGGCAATAACTCATGATATAGCCATAAAACGTGAAAACACTGAGTTTTCGGTCATAACTCTCAAACATGTATCGGGTGTTATGAGTCATGTAAATAACCGTGGAATCCCAAAATTGTGGGCGATAGCTGATGAAAATGGCCATAAAACGCGATAACAGTGAGGTTTTGTTCAATCTCTCAAACATGCATCAGGTCTTATGGGCCGTGTAAATCGCCCTAGAACCCCAAAACAGTGGGTAATAGCTCATGAAAACAGCCATAAAACGCGAAAACGATGAGATTTTGTTCATGTCTCTCAAACATGTATCTGGTCTTATGGGCCATGTAAATCGCCCTGGAACCCCAAAAATGAAGGCAATGGCTCATGAAAACGGCCATAAAACGCGAAAACGACGAGGTTTTGAACATAACTCTCAAACATGTATCATGTCTTATGGGCCATGCCAATCGACCTGGAACTCCAAAAATGAGAGCAATGGCACATGAAAACGGCCATAATACGCGAAAACGCCGAGTTTTTGGTCATAACTCTCAAACATGTATCAGACCTTATGGCTCGTGCAAATCGACCTGGAACACAAAAACTGTGGGCAATAGCTCATGAAAACAGCTATAAAACGCGAAAATGATGAGGTTTTGGTCATAACTCTCAAACATGTATCATGTCTTATGGGCCATGCATATCACCATGGAACCCTAAAAATGGATGCAATAGATCATGAAAACGGCCAAATAACATGAAAAAATCGAGTTTTTGGTCATACCTCTCAAACATGTATCCAGATTTACTGGCCATGCAATTCCCAATTGAACCCCAATACTATGGGAAATAGCTCATGAAACGGCCATAAAACATGAATACGTTTAGGTTTTGGTCATATCTCTCAAACATGTAGCAGGTCTTATTGGCTGTGAAAATCACCCTAGAACCCCAAAAATGAGGGCAATAGCTCATTAAAACAGCCATAAAACGCGAAAACAACGAGGTTTTGGTCATATTTCTCAAACATGTATCAGATCTTATGGGTCGTGAAAATCGACCTGGAACACCAAAACTGTGGGCAATAGCTCATGAAAACGGTGATAAAACGCGAAAATGACGAGTTTTTGGTCATAACGCACAAACATGTATCATGTCTTCATGTCTTACGGGCCATGCAAATGTACGGAACCCCAAAACTATGGGCAATAGCTCATGAAAACTGACATAAAACGTGAAAACGCCGAGTTTTTGGTCATAACTCACAAACATGTATCAGATCTTATGGGTCGTGAAAATCGACCTGGAACACCAAAACTGTAGGCAATATCTCATGACAACAGTGATAAAACGCGAAAATGACAAGTTTTTGGTCATAACACACAAACATGTGTCATGTCTTACGGACCATGCAAATCGCCCTAGAACCCCAAAACTATGGGCAGTAGCTCATGAAAACTGACATAAAACGTGAAAACGCCGAGTTTTTGGTCATAACTCACAAAGATCTACCGATTTTACTGGCCATGCAAATCCCAATTCAACAGCAAAACTGTGTGCAATAGCTCATGAAAACGGCCAAAAAACACGAAAACGATGATTTTTTGGTCATGCCACTCAAACATGTATCAGGTCTTATGGGCCATGCAAATCGACCTGGAACTCCAAAACCTTGGGCAATAGCTCATGAAAACGGCTATAAAACGCGAAAACAACGAGTTTTTTTCATAACTCTGAAACATGTATAATGTCTTACGGACCATAAATATTGCCCTCGAACCCCAAAACTATGGGCAATAGCTCATGAAAACGTCCATAAAACATGAAAATGGTGAGTTTTTTTGTCATAGCTCTCAAGCATGTATCACATCTTACGGGGCAATGCAAATCGTCCTGGAACCCCAAAACTGTGGGCAATAGCTCATGAAAACGAACATAAAACACGAAAACACCGAGTTTTTTTGTCATAATTCTCAAACATGTATCCGGTTTTACTGGCCATACAAATCCCAATTGAACCCCAAAACTATGGGCAATAACTCATGATATAGCCATAAAACGTGAAAAATTGAGTTTTTGGTCATAACTCTCAAACATGTATCGGGTGTTATGAGTCATGTAAATAACTGTGGAACCCCAAAATTGTGGGCGATAGCTGATGAAAATGTCCATAAAACGCGAGAACGGTGAGGTTTTGTTCATATCTCTCAAACATGTATCAGGTCTTATGGGCCGTGTAAATCGCCCTAGAACACCAAAACAGTGTGCAATAGCTCATGAAAACAGCCATAAAACGCGAAAACGATGAGATTTTGGTCATATCTCTCAAACATGTATTGGGTCTTATGGGCCATGTAAATCGCCCTGGAACCCCAAAAATGAGGGCAATAGGTCATGAAAACGGCCATAAAACGCGAAAATGACGAGGTTTTGAACATAACTCTCAAACATGTATCATGTCTTATGGTAGTATGCAAATCGACGGAACTCCAAAATGAGAGCAATAGCTCATGAAAAACGGCCATAAAAGCATAAAAAGCAAGTTTTTGGTCATAACTCTCAAACATGTTTCAGATCTTATGGGTCGTGCAAATCGACCTGGAACACAAAAACTGTGGGCAATAGCTCATGAAAATAGCTATAAAACACGAAAATGATGAGGTTTTGGTCATAACTCTCAAAAATGTATCATGTCTTACGGGCCATGCATATCACCAAAAAACACGAAAACATCGAGTTTTTGGTCATACCTCTCAAACAAGTATCCGGTTTTACTGGCCATGCAAGTCCCAATTGAACCCCAAAACTATGGGAAATAGCTCATGAAACGGCCATAAAAAGCGAATACAATGAGGTTTTGGTCATATCTCTCAAACATGTAGCAGGTCTTATGGGCCCTGTAAATCGCCTTAGAACCCCAAAACAGTGGGCAATAGCTCATGAAATAGCCATAAAACGCGAAAACGATGAGATTTTGGTCATAACTCTCAAACATGTATCATGTCTTACGGGACATGCATATCACCATGGAACCCTAAAAATGCAGGCAATAGTTCGAAAACATCGAGTTTTTGGTCATACCTCTCAAACATGTATCCGGATTTACTGGCCATGCAAGTCCCAATTGAACCCCAAAACTATGGGAAATAGCTCATGAAACGGCCATAAAACGTGAATACGTTTAGGTTTTGGTCATATCTCTCAAACATGTAGCAGGTCTTATGGGCTGTGAAAATCACCCTAGAACACCAAAAATGAGGGAAATAGCTCATTAAAACAGCCATAAAACGCGAAAACTGCGAGGTTTTGGTCATCTTTCTCAAACATGTATCAGATCTTATGGGTCGTGAAAATCGACCTGGAACACCAAAACTGTGGGCAATAGCTCATGAAAACAGTGATAAAACACGAAAATGACGAGTTTTTGGTCATAACGCACAAACATGTATCATGTCTTACGGGCCATGCAAATGCCTACAGGAACCCCAAAACTATGGGCAATAGCTCATGAAAACTGACATAAAACGTGAAAACGCCGAGTTTTTGGTCATAACTCACAAACATGTATCAGATCTTATGGGTCGTGAAAATCGACCTGGAACACCAAAACTGTAGGCAATATCTCATGACAACAGTGATAAAACGCGAAAATGACAAGTTTTTGGTCATAACACACAAACATGTGTCATGTCTTACGGACCATGCAAATCGCCCTAGAACCCCAAAACTATGGGCAGTAGCTCATGAAAACTGACATAAAACGTGAAAACGCCGAGTTTTTGGTCATAACTCACAAAGATCTACCGATTTATCGCCATGCAAATCCCAATTCAACAAAGAAACTGTGTGCAATAGCTCATGAAAGCGGCCAAAAACAAAACGATGATTTTTTGGTCATGCCACTCAAACATGTATCAGGTCTTATGGGCCATGCAAATCGACCTGGAACTCCAAAACCTTGGGCAATAGCTCATGAAAACGGCTATAAAACGCGAAAACAACGAGTTTTTTTCATAACTCTGAAACATGTATAATGTCTTACGGACCATAAATATTGCCCTCGAACCCCAAAACTATGGGCAATAGCTCATGAAAACGTCCATAAAACATGAAAATGGTGAGTTTTTTTGTCATAGCTCTCAAGCATGTATCACGTCTTACGGGGCAATGCAAATCGTCCTGGAACCCCAAAAGCGGGCAATAGCTCATGAAAGCAACATAAAACACGAAAACACCGAGTTTTTTTGTCATAATTCTCAAACATGTATCCGGTTTTACTGGCCATACAAATCCCAATTGAACCCCAAAACTATGGGCAATAACTCATGATATAGCCATAAAACGTGAAAAATTGAGTTTTTGGTCATAACTCTCAAACATGTATCGGGTGTTATGAGTCATGTAAATAACTGTGGAACCCCAAAATTGTGGGCGATAGCTGATGAAAATGTCCATAAAACGCGAGAACGGTGAGGTTTTGTTCATATCTCTCAAACATGTATCAGGTCTTATGGGCCGTGTAAATCGCCCTAGAACACCAAAAGCAAAGGTCAATAGCTCATGAAAACAGCCATAAAACGCGAAAACGATGAGATTTTGGTCATATCTCTCAAACATGTATTGGGTCTTATGGGCCATGTAAATCGCCCTGGAACCCCAAAAATGAGGGCAATAGGTCATGAAAACGGCCATAAAACGCGAAAATGACGAGGTTTTGAACATAACTCTCAAACATGTATCATGTCTTATGGGCCGTGCAAATCGACCTGGAACTCCAAAAATGAGAGCAATAGCTCATGAAAACGGCCATAAAACGCAAAAACGCCGAGTTTTTGGTCATAACTCTCAAACATGTTTCAGATCTTATGGGTCGTGCAAATCGACCTGGAACACAAAAACTGTGGGCAATAGCTCATGAAAATAGCTATAAAACACGAAAATGGTGAGGTTTTGGTCATAACTCTCAAAAATGTATCATGTCTTACGGGCCATGCATATCACCAAAAAACACGAAAACATCGAGTTTTTGGTCATACCTCTCAAACAAGTATCCGGTTTTACTGGCCATGCAAGTCCCAATTGAACCCCAAAACTATGGGAAATAGCTCATGAAACGGCCATAAAAAGCGAATACAATGAGGTTTTGGTCATATCTCTCAAACATGTAGCAGGTCTTATGGGCCCTGTAAATCGCCTTAGAACCCCAAAACAGTGGGCAATAGCTCATGAAATAGCCATAAAACGCGAAAACCATGAGATTTTGGTCATAACTCTCAAACATGTATCATGTCTTACGGGACATGCATATCACCATGGAACCCTAAAAATGCAGGCAATAGTTCGAAAACATCGAGTTTTTGGTCATACCTCTCAAACATGTATCCGGATTTACTGGCCATGCAAGTCCCAATTGAACCCCAAAACTATGGGAAATAGCTCATGAAACGGCCATAAAACGTGAATACGTTTAGGTTTTGGTCATATCTCTCAAACATGTAGCAGGTCTTATGGGCTGTGAAAATCACCCTAGAACACCAAAAATGAGGGAAATAGCTCATTAAAACAGCCATAAAACGCGAAAACAGCGAGGTTTTGGTCATCTTTCTCAAACATGTATCAGATCTTATGGGTCGTGAAAATCGACCTGGAACACCAAAACTGTGGGCAATAGCTCATGAAAACAGTGATAAAACACGAAAATGACGAGTTTTTGGTCATAACGCACAAACATGTATCATGTCTTACGGGCCATGCAAATCGCCCTGGAACCCCAAAACTATGGGCAATAGCTCATGAAAACTGACATAAAACGTGAAAACGCCGAGTTTTTGGTCATAACTCACAAACATGTATCAGATCTTATGGGTCGTGAAAATCGACCTGGAACACCAAAACTGTAGGCAATAGCTCATGAAAACAGTGATAAACCGCGAAAATGACAAGTTTTTGGTCATAACACACAAACATGTATCATGTCTTACGGACCATGCAAATCGCCCTGGAACCCCAAAACTATGGGCAGTAGCTCATGAAAACTGACATAAAACATGGAAACGCCGAGTTTTTGGTCATAACTCACAAATATGTACCGATTTTACTGGCCATGCAAATCCCAATTCAACAGCAAAACTGTGTGCAATAGCACATGAAAACGGCCACAAAACACGAAAACGATGATTTTTTGGTCATGCCACTCAAACATGTATCAGGTCTTATGGGCCATGCAAATCGACCTGGAACTCCAAAACCTTGGGCAATAGCTCATGAAAACGGCTATAAAACGCGAAAACAACGAGTTTTTTTCATAACTCTCAAACATGTATCATGTCTTACGGACCATAAATATTGCCCTCGAACCCCAAAACTATGGGCAATAGCTCATGAAAACGTTCATAAAACATGAAAACAGTGAGTTTTTTTGTCATAGCTCTCAAGCATGTATCACATCTTACGGGGCAATGCAAATCGTCCTGGAACCCCAAAACTGTGGGCAATAGCTCATGAAAACGAACATAAAAAACGAAAACACCGAGTTTTTTTGTCATAATTCTCAAACATGTATCCGGTTTTACTGGCCATACAAATCCCAATTGAACCCCAAAACTATGGGCAATAACTCATGATATAGCCATAAAACGTGAAAAATTGAGTTTTCGGTCATAACTCTCAAACATGTATCGGGTGTTGTGAGTCATGTAAATAACCGTGGAACCCCAAAATTGTGGGCGATAGCTGATGAAAATGTCCATAAAACGCGAGAACGGCGAGGTTTTGTTCATATCTCTCAAACATATATCAGGTCTTATGGGCCGTGTAAATCGCCCTAGAACCCCAAAACAGTGGGCAATAGCTCATGAAAATAGCCATAAAATGCGAAAACGATGAGATTTTGGTCATATCTCGCAAACATGTATTGGGTCTTATGGGCCATGTAAATCGGCCTGGAACCCCAAAAATGAGGGCAATAGGTCATGAAAACGGCCATAAAACGCGAAAATGACGAGGTTTTGAACATAACTCTCAAACATGTATCATGTCTTATGGGCCGTGCAAATCGACGTGGAACTCCAAAAATGAGAGCAATAGCTCATGAAAACGGCCATAAAACGCAAAAACGCCGAGTTTTTGGTCATTACTCTCAAACATGTTTCAGATCTTATGGGTCGTGCAAATCGACCGGGAACACAAAAACTGTGGGCAATAGCTCATGAAAACAGCTATAAAACGCGAAAATGATGAGGTTTTGGTCATAACTCTCAAAAATGTATCATGTCTTACGGGCCATGCATATCACCAAAAAACAAGAAAACATCGAGTTTTTGGTCATACCTCTCAAACAAGTATCTAGTTTTACTGGCCATGCAAGTCCCAATTGAACCCCAAAACTATGGGAAATAGCTCATTGAACGGCCATAAAAAGCGAATACGATGAGGTTTTGGTCATACCTCTCAAACATGTAGCAGGTCTTATGGGCCGTGTAAATCGCCTTAGAACCCCAAAACAGTGGGCAATAGCTCATGAAACAGCCATAAAACGCGAAAACGATGAGATTTTGGTCATATCTCTCAAACATGTATCGGGTCTGATGGGCCATGTAAATCGCCCTGGAACCCCAAAAATGAGGGCAATAGCTCATGAAAACGGTCATAAATCGCGAAAACGACGAGGTTTTGAACATAACTCTCAAACATGTATCATGTCTTATGGGCCGTGCAAATCGACCTGGAACTCCAAAAATGAGAGCAATAGCTCATGAACATGGCCATAAAACGCAAAAACGCCGAGTTTTTGTCATAACTCTGAAACATTTTTCAGATCTTATGGGTCGTGCAAATCGACCTGGAACACAAAAACTATGGGCAATAGGTCATGAAAATAGCTATAAAACGCGAAAATGATGAGGTTTTGGTCATAACTCTCAAAAATGTATCATGTCTTACGGGCCATGCATATCACCAAAAAACACGAAAACATTGAGTTTTTGGTCATACCTCTCAAACATGTATCCGGATTTACTGGCCATGCAAGTCCCAATTGAACCTCAAAACTATGGGAAATAGCTCATGAAACGGCCATAAAACGTGAATACGTTTAGGTTTTGGTCATATCTCTCGAACATGTAGCAGGTCTTATGGGCTGTGAAAATCACCCTAGAACACCAAAAATGAGGGCAATAGCTCATTAGAACAGCCATAAAACGCGAAAACAACGAGGTTTTGGTCATATTTCTCAATCATGTATCAGATCTTATGGGTCGTGAAAATCGACCTGGAACACCAAAACTGTGGGCAATAGCTCATGAAAATAGTGATAAAACGCGAAAATGACGAGTTTTTGGTCATAACGCACAAACATGTATCATGTCTTACGGGCCATAAATCATACGGAACCCCAAAACTATGGGCAATAGCTCATGAAACATATAAACGTGAAAACGCCGAGTTTTTGGTCATAACTCACAAACATGTATCAGATCTTATGGGTCGTGAAAATCGACCTGGAACACCAAAACTGTAGGCAATAGCTCATGAAAACAGTGATAAAACGCGAAAATGATAAGTTTTTGGTCATAACACACAAACATGTATCATGTCTTATGGACCATGCAAATCGCCCTGGAACCCTAAAACTATGGGCAGTAGCTCATGAAAACTGACATAAAACGTGAAAACACCGAGTTTTTGGTCATAACTCACAAAGATCTACCGATTTTACTGGCCATGCAAATCCCAATTCAACAGCAAAACTGTGTGCAATAGCTCATGAAAACGGCCAAAAAACACGAAAACGATGATTTTTTGGTCATGCCACTCAAACATGTATCAGGTTTTATGGGCCATGCAAATCGACCTGGAACTCCAAAACCTTGGGCAATAGCTCATGAAAACGGCTATAAAACGCGAAAACAACGAGTTTTTTTTTCATAACTCTCAAACATGTATCATGTCTTACAGACCATAAATATTGCCCTCGAACCCCAAAACTATGGGCAATAGCTCATGAAAACGTCCATAAAACATGAAAATGGTGAGTTTTTTTGTCATAGCTCTCAAGCATGTATCACATCTTATGGGGCAATGCAAATCGTCCTGGAACCCCAAAACTGTGGGCAATAGATCATGAAAACGAACATAAAACACGAAAACACCGAGTTTTTTGTCATAATTCTCAAATATGTATCCGGTTTTACTGGCCATACAAATCCCAATTGAACCCCAAAACTATGGGCAATAACTCATGATATAGCCATAAAACGTGAAAAATTGAGTTTTCGGTCATAACTGTCAAACATGTATCGGGTGTTATGAGTCATGTAAATAACTGTGGAACCCCAAAATTGTGGGCGATAGATGTTGAAAATGTCCATAAAACGCGAGAACGGTGAGGTTTTCTTCATATCTCTCAAACATGTATCAGGTCTTATGGGCCGTGTAAATCGCCCTAGAACCCCAAAACAGTGGGAAATAGCTCATGAAAACAGCCATAAAACGCGAAAACGATGAGATTTTGGTCATATCTCTCAAACATGTATTGGGTCTTATGGGCCATGTAAATCGCAATAGGTCATGAAAACGGCCATAAAACGCGAAAATGACGAGGTTTTGAACATAACTCTCAAACATGTATCATGTCTTATGGGCCGTGCAAATCGACCTGGAACTCCAAAAATGAGAGCAATAGCTCATGAAAACGGCCATAAAACGCAAAAACGCCGAGTTTTTGGTCATAACTCTCAAACATGTTTCAGATCTTATGGGTCGTGCAAATCGACCTGGAACACAGAAACTGTGGGCAATAGCTCATGAAAACAGCTATAAAACGCGAAAATGATGAGGTTTTGGTCATAACTCTCAAAAATGTATCATGTCTTACGGGCCATGCATATCACCAAAAAACAAGAAAACATCGAGTTTTTGCTCATACCTCTCAAACAAGTATCCAGTTTTACTGGCCATGCAAGTCCCAATTGAACCCCAAAACTATGGGAAATAGCTCATTGAACGGCCATAAAAAGCGAATTCGATGAGGTTTTGGTCATACCTCTCAAACATGTAGCAGGTCTTATGGGCCGTGTAAATCGCCTTAGAACCCCAAAACAGTGGGCAATAGCTCATGAAACAGCCAAAAAACGCGAAAACGATGAGATTTTGGTCATATCTCTCAAACATGTATCGGGTCTGATGGGCCATGTAAATCGCCCTGGAACCCCAAAAATGAGGGCAATAGCTCATTAAAACGGTCATAAATCGCGAAAACGACGAGGTTTTGAACATAACTCTCAAACATGTATCATGTCTTATGGGTCGTGCAAATCCACCTCGAACTCCAAAAATGAGAGCAATGGCTCATGAAAACGGCCAAAAAACGCCGAGTTTTTGGTCATAACTCTCAAACATGTATCAGACCTTATGGGTCGTGCAAATCGACATGGAACAAAAAAAATATGGGCAATAGCTCATGAAAACAGCTATAAAACACGAAAATGATGAGGTTTTGGTCAGAACTCTCAAACATGTATCATGTCTTACGGGACATGCATATCACCATGGAACCCTAAAAATGCAGGCAATAGCTCGAAAACATCGAGTTTTTGGTCATACCTCTCAAACATGTATCCGGATTTACTGGCCATGCAAGTCCCAATTGAACCCCAAAACTATGGGAAATAGCTCATGAAACGACCATAAAACGTGAATACGTTTAGGTTTTGGTCATATCTCTCAAACATGTAGCAGGTCTTATGGGCTGTGAAAATCACCCTAGAACACCAAAAATGAGGGCAATAGCTCATTAGAACAGCCATAAAACGCGAAAACAACGAGGTTTTGGTCATATTTCTCAATCATGTATCAGATCTTATGGGTCGTGAAAATCGACCTGGAACACCAAAACTGTGGGCAATAGCTCATGAAAACAGTGATAAAACGCGAAAATGACGAGTTTTTGGTCATAACGCACAAACATGTATCATGTCTTACGGGCCACGCAAATCGCCCTGGAACCCCAAAACTATGGGCAATAGCTCATGAAAACTGACATAAAACGTGAAAACGCCGAGTTTTTGGTCATAACTCACAAACATGTATCAGATCTTATGGGTCGTGAAAATCGACCTGGAACACCAAAACTGTAGGCAATAGCTCATGAAAACAGTGATAAAACGCGAAAATGACAAGTTTTTGGTCATAACACAAAAACATGTGTCATGTCTTATGGACCATGCAAATCATACGGAACCCAAAAACTATGGGCAGTAGCTCATGAAAACTGACATAAAACGTGAAAACGCCGAGTTTTTGGTCATAACTCACAAAGATCTACCGATTTTACTGGCCATGCAAATCCCAATTCAACAGCAAAACTGTGTGCAATAGCTCATGAAAACGGCCAAAAAACACGAAAACGATGATTTTTTGGTCATGCCACTCAAACATGTATCAGGTCTTATGGGCCATGCAAATCGACCTGGAACTCCAAAACCTTGGGCAATAGCTCATGAAAACGGCTATAAAACGCGAAAACAACGATTTTTTTTTCATAACTCTCAAACATGTATCATGTCTTACGGACCATAAATATTGCCCTCGAACCCCAAAACTATGGGCAATAGCTCATGAAAACGTCCATAAAACATGAAAATGGTGAGTTTTTTTGTCATAGCTCTCAAGCATGTATCACATCTTACGGGGCAATGCAAATCGTCCTGGAACCCCAAAACTGTGGGCAATAGATCATGAAAACAAACATAAAACACGAAAACACCGAGTTTTTTGTCATAATTCTCAAATATGTATCCGGTTTTACTGGCCATACAAATCCCAATTGAACCCCAAAACTATGGGCAATAACTCATGATATAGCCATAAAACGTGAAAAATTGAGTTTTCGGTCATAACTCTCAAACATGTATCGGGTGTTATGAGTCATGTAAATAACTGTGGAACCCCAAAATTGTGGGCGATAGCTGTTTGAAAATGTCCATAAAACGCGAGAACGGTGAGGTTTTGTTCATATCTCTCAAACATGTATCAGGTCTTATGGGCCGTGTAAATCGCCCTAGAACCCCAAAACAGTGGGCAATAGCTCATGAAAACAGCCATAAAACGCGAAAACGATGAGATTTTGGTCATATCTCTCAAACATGTATTGGGTCTTATGGGCCATGTAAATCGCAATAGGTCATGAAAACGGCCATAAAACACGAAAATGACGAGGTTTTGAACATAACTCTCAAACATGTATCATGTCTTATGGGCCGTGCAAATCGACCTGGAACTCCAAAAATGAGAGCAATAGCTCATGAAAACGGCCATAAAACGCAAAAACGCCGAGTTTTTGGTCATAACTCTCAAACATGTTTCAGATCTTATGGGTCGTGCAAATCGACTTGGAACACAAAAACTGTGGGCAATAGCTCATGAAAACAGCTATAAAACGCGAAAATGATGAGGTTTTGGTCATAACTCTCAAAAATGTATCATGTCTTACGGGCCATGCATATCACCAAAAAACAAGAAAACATCGAGTTTTTGGTCATACCTCTCAAACAAGTATCCAGTTTTACTGGCCATGCAAGTCCCAATTGAACCCCAAAACTATGGGAAATAGCTCATTGAACGGCCATAAAAAGCGAATTCGATGAGGTTTTGGTCATACCTCTCAAACATGTAGCAGGTCTTATGGGCCGTGTAAATCGCCTTAGAACCCCAAAACAGTGGGCAATAGCTCATGAAACAGCCAAAAAACACGAAAACGATGAGATTTTGGTCATATCTCTCAAACATGTATCGGGTCTGATGGGCCATGTAAATCGCCCTGGAACCCCAAAAATGAGGGCAATAGCTCATGAAAACGGTCATAAATCGCGAAAACGATGAGGTTTTGAACATAACTCTCAAACATATATCATGTCTTATGGGTCGTGCAAATCCACCTCGAACTCCAAAAATGAGAGCAATGGCTCATGAAAACGGCCAAAAAACGCGAAAACGCCGAGTTTTTGGTCATAACTCTCAAACATGTATCAGACCTTATGGGTCGTGCAAATTGACATGGAACAAAAAAAATATGGGCAATAGCTCATGAAAACAGCTATAAAACACGAAAATGATGAGGTTTTGGTCATAACTCTCAAACATGTATCATGTCTTACGGGACATGCATATCACCATGGAACCCTAAAAATGCAGGCAATAGCTCAAAAACATCGAGTTTTTGGTCATACCTCTCAAACATGTATCCGGATTTACTGGCCATGCAAGTCCCAATTGAACCCCAAAACTATGGGAAATAGCTCACGACACGACCATACACCGTTCATACGTTTAGGTTTTGGTCATATCCCTCGACGATGTAGCTGGTCTTATGGGCTGTGAAAATCACCCTAGAACACCAAAAATGAGGGCAATAGCTCATTAGAACAGCCATAAAACGCGAAAACAACGAGGTTTTGGTCATATTTCTCAATCATGTATCAGATCTTATGGGTCGTGAAAATCGACCTGGAACACCAAAAAGCGTGGGCAATAGCTCATGAAAAGCAGTGATAAAAGCGTGAAAATGACGAAGTTTTGGTCATAACGCACAAACATGTATCATGTCTTACAGACGCATAAATCGCCTGGAACCCCAAAACTATGGGCAATAGCTCATGAAAACTGACATAAAACGTGAAAACGCCGAGTTTTTGGTCATAACTCACAAACATGTATCAGATCTTATGGGTCGTGAAAATCGACCTGGAACACCAAAACTGTAGGCAATAGCTCATGAAAACAGTGATAAAACGCGAAAATGACAAGTTTTTGGTCATAACACACAAACATGTATCATGTCTTATGGGCCATGCATATCACCATGGAACCCTAAAAATGGATGCAATAGATCATGAAAACGGCCAAATAACATGAAAAAATCGAGTTTTTGGTCATACCTCTCAAACATGTATCCAGATTTACTGGCCATGCAATTCCCAATTGAACCCCAATACTATGGGAAATAGCTCATGAAACGGCCATAAAACATGAATACGTTTAGGTTTTGGTCATATCTCTCAAACATGTAGCAGGTCTTATTACATGAAAATCACCCTAGAACCCCAAAAATGAGGGCAATAGCTCATTAAAACAGCCATAAAACGCGAAAACAACGAGGTTTTGGTCATATTTCTCAAACATGTATCAGATCTTATGGGTCGTGAAAATCGACCTGGAACACCAAAACTGTGGGCAATAGCTCATGAAAACGGTGATAAAACGCGAAAATGACGAGTTTTTGGTCATAACGCACAAACATGTATCATGTCTTACGGGCCATGCAAATCGCCCTGGAACCCCAAAACTATGGGCAATAGCTCATGAAAACTGACATAAAAGCATTGAAAACGCCGAAGTTTTTGGTCATAACTCACAAACATGTATCAGATCTTATGGGTCGTGAAAATCGACGGAACACCAAAGCTGTGAGCAATATCTCATGACAACAAAGGATAAAAGCGAAAATGACAAGTTTTTTGGTCATAACACACAAACATGTGTCATGTCTTTACGGACCATGCAATCGCCTGGAACCCCAAAACTATGGGCGGTAGCTCATGAAAATCATAAAAGCGTGAAAACGCCGAGTTTTTGGTCATAACTCACAAAGATCTACCGATTTTACTGGCCATGCAAATCCCAATTCAACAGCAAAACTGTGTGCAATAGCTCATGAAAACGGCCAAAAAACACGAAAACGATGATTTTTTGGTTATGCCACTCAAACATGTACCAGGTCTTATGGGCCATGCAAATCGACCTGGAACTCCAAAACCTTGGGCAATAGCTCATGAAAACGGCTATAAAACGCGAAAACAACGAGTTTTTTTCATAACTCTCAAACATGTATCATGTCTTACGGACCATAAATATTGCCCTCGAACCCCAAAACTATGGGCAATAGCTCATGAAAACGTCCATAAAACATGAAAATGGTGCGTTTTTTTTGTCATAGCTCTCAAGCATGTATCACATCTTACGGGGCAATGCAAATCGTCCTGGAACCCCAAAACTGTGGGCAATAGATCATGAAAACGAACATAAAACACGAAAACACCGAGTTTTTTTGTCATAATTCTCAAATATGTATCCGGTTTTACTGGCCATACAAATCCCAATTGAACCCGAAAACTATGGGCAATAACTCATGATATAGCCATAAAATGTGAAAAATTGAGTTTTCGGTCATAACTCTCAAATATGTATCGGGTCTTATGAGTCATGTAAATAACTGTGGAACCCCAAAATTGTGGGCGATAGCTGTTGAAAATGTCCATAAAACGCGAGAACGGTGAGGTTTTGTTCATATCTCTCAAACATGTATCAGGTCTTATGGGCCGTGTAAATCACCCTAGAACCTCAAAACAGTGGGCAATAGCTCATGAAAACAGCCATAAAACGCGAAAACGATGAGATTTTGGTCATATCTCTCAAACATGTATTGGGTCTTATGGGCCATGTAATTCGCAATAGGTCATGAAAACGGCCATAAAACGCGAAAATGACGAGGTTTTGAACATAACTCTCAAACATGTATCATGTCTTATGGGCCGTGCAAATCGACCTGGAACTCCAAAAATGAGAGCAATAGCTCATGAAAACGGCCATAAAACGCAAAAACGCCGAGATTTTGGTCATAACTCTCAAACATGTTTCAGATCTTATGGGTCGTGCAAATCAACCTGGAACACAAAAACTGTGGGCAATAGCTCATGAAAACAGCTATAAAACGCGAAAATGATGAGGTTTTGGTCATAACTCTCAAAAATGTATCATGTCTTATGGGCCATGCATATCACCAAAAAACAAGAAAACATCGAGTTTTTGGTCATACCTCTCAAACAAGTATCCAGTTTTACTGGCCATGCAAGTCCCAATTGAACCCCAAAACTATGGGAAATAGCTCATGAAACGGCCATAAAAAGCGAATACGATGAGGTTTTGGTCATACCTCTCAAACATGTAGCAGGTCTTATGGGCCGTGTAAATCGCCTTAGAACCCCAAAACAGTGGGCAATAGCTCATGAAACAGCCATAAAACGCGAAAACGATGAGATTTTGGTCATATCTCTCAAACATGTATCGGGTCTGATGGGCCATGTAAATCGCCCTGGAACCCCAAAAATGAGGGCAATAGCTCATGAAAACGGTCATAAATCGCGAAAACGACGCGGTTTTGAACATAACTCTCAAACATGTATCATGTCTTATGGGTCGTGCAAATCCACCTCGAACTCCAAAAATGAGAGCAATGGCTCATGAAAACGGCCAAAAAACGCGAAAACGCCGAGTTTTTGGTCATAACTCTCAAACATGTATCAGACCTTATGGGTCGTGCAAATCGACATGGAACAAAAAAATTATGGGCAATAGCTCATGAAAACAGCTATAAAACACGAAAATGATGAGGTTTTGGTCATAACTCTCAAACATGTATCATGTCTTACGGGACATGCATATCACCATGGAACCCTGAAAATGCAGGCAATAGCTCGAAAACATCGAGTTTTTGGTCATACCTCTCAAACATGTATCCGGATTTACTGGCCATGCAAGTCCCAATTGAACCCCAAAACTATGGGAAATAGCTCATGAAACGACCATAAAACGTGAATACGTTTAGGTTTTGGTCATATCTCTCGAACATGTAGCAGGTCTTATGGGCTGTGAAAATCACCCTAGAACACCAAAAATGAGGGCAATAGCTCATTAGAACAGCCATAAAACGCGAAAACAACGAGGTTTTGGTCATATTTCTCAATCATGTATCAGATCTTATGGGTCGTGAAAATCGACCTGGAACACCAAAACTGTGGGCAATAGCTCATGAAAACAGTGATAAAACGCGAAAATGACGAGTTTTTGGTCATAACGCACAAACATGTATCATGTCTTACGGGCCACGCAAATCGCCCTAGAACCCCAAAACTATGGGCAATAGCTCATGAAAACTGACATAAAACGTGAAAACGCCGAGTTTTTGGTCATAACTCACAAACATGTATCAGATCTTATGGGTCGTGAAAATCGACCTGGAACACCAAAACTGTAGGCAATAGCTCATGAAAACAGTGATAAAACGCGAAAATGACAAGTTTTTGGTCATAACACACAAACATGTATCATGTCTTACGGGCCATGCATATCACCATGGAACCCTAAAAATGGAGGCAATAGATCATGAAAACGGCCAAATAACATGAAAAAATCGAGTTTTTGGTCATACCTCTCAAACATGTATCCAGATTTACTGGCCATGCAATTCCCAATTGAACCCCAATACTATGGGAAATAGCTCATGAAACGGCCATAAAACATGAATACGTTTAGGTTTTAGTCATATCTCTCAAACATGTAGCAGGTCTTATTGGCTGTGAAAATCACCCTAGAACCCCAAAAATGAGGGCAATAGCTCATTAAAACAGCCATAAAACGCGAAAACAACGAGGTTTTGGTCATATTTCTCAAACATGTATCAGATCTTATGGGTCGTGAAAATCGACCTGGAACACCAAAACTGTGGGCAATAGCTCGTGAAAACGGTGATAAAACGCGAAAATGACGAGTTTTTGGTCATAACGCACAAACATGTATCATGTCTTACTGCCATGCAAATGCCTGGAACCCCAAAACTATGGGCAATAGCTCATGAAAACTGACATAAAACGTGAAAACGCCGAGTTTTTGGTCATAACTCACAAACATGTATCAGATCTTATGGGTCGTGAAAATCGACCTGGAACACCAAAACTATAGGCAATATCTCATGACAACAGTGATAAAACGCGAAAATGACAAGTTTTTGGTCATAACACACAAACATGTGTCATGTCTTACGGACCATGCAAATCGCCCTGGAACCCCAAAACTATGGGCAGTAGCTCATGAAAACTGACATAAAACGTGAAAACGCCGAGTTTTTGGTCATAACTCACAAAGATCTACCGATTTTACTGGCCATGCAAATCCCAATTCAACAGCAAAACTGTGTGCAATAGCTCATGAAAACGGCCAAAAAACACGAAAACGATGATTTTTTGGTTATGCCACTCAAACATGTACCAGGTCTTATGGGCCATGCAAATCGACCTGGAACTCCAAAACCTTGGGCAATAGCTCATGAAAACGGCTATAAAACGCGAAAACAACGAGTTTTTTTCATAACTCTCAAACATGTATCATGTCTTACGGACCATAAATATTGCCCTCGAACCCCAAAACTATGGGCAATAGCTCATGAAAACGTCCATAAAACATGAAAATGGTGAGTTTTTTTTGTCATAGCTCTCAAGCATGTATCACATCTTATGGGGCAATGCAAATCGTCCTGGAACCCCAAAACTATGGGCAATAGATCATGAAAACGAACATAAAACACGAAAACACCGAGTTTTTTTGTCATAATTCTCAAATATGTATCCGATTTTACTGGCCATACAAATCCCAATTGAACCCGAAAACTATGGGCAATAACTCATGATATAGCCATAAAATGTGAAAAATTGAGTTTTCGGTCATAACTCTCAAACATGTATCGGGTGTTATGAGTCATGTAAATAACTGTGGAACCCCAAAATTGTGGGCGATAGCTGTTGAAAATGTCCATAAAACGCGAGAACGGTGAGGTTTTGTTCATATCTCTCAAACATGTATCAGGTCTTATGGGCCGTGTAAATCACCCTAGAACCTCAAAACAGTGGGCAATAGCTCATGAAAACAGCCATAAAACGCGAAAACGATGAGATTTTGGTCATATCTCTCAAACATGTATTGGGTCTTATGGGCCATGTAATTCGCAATAGGTCATGAAAACGGCCATAAAACGCGAAAATGACGAGGTTTTGAACATAACTCTCAAACATGTATCATGTCTTATGGGCCGTGCAAATCGACCTGGAACTCCAAAAATGAGAGCAATAGCTCATGAAAACGGCCATAAAACGCAAAAACGCCGAGATTTTGGTCATAACTCTCAAACATGTTTCAGATCTTATGGGTCGTGCAAATCAACCTGGAACACAAAAACTGTGGGCAATAGCTCATGAAAACAGCTATAAAACGCGAAAATGATGAGGTTTTGGTCATAACTCTCAAAAATGTATCATGTCTTATGGGCCATGCATATCACCAAAAGACAAGAAAACATCGAGTTTTTGGTCATACCTCTCAAACAAGTATCCAGTTTTACTGGCCATGCAAGTCCCAATTGAACCCCAAAACTATGGGAAATAGCTCATGAAACGGCCATAAAAAGCGAATACGATGAGGTTTTGGTCATACCTCTCAAACATGTAGCAGGTCTTATGGGCCGTGTAAATCATTCTAGAACCCCAAAAATGGGCAATAGCTCATGAAACAGCCATAAAAGCAGCTTGATGAGATTTTGGTCATATCTCTCAAACATGTATCGGGTCTGATGGGCCATGTAAATCGCCCTGGAACCCCAAAAATGAGGGCAATAGCTCATGAAAACGGTCATAAATCGCGAAAACGACGCGGTTTTGAACATAACTCTCAAACATGTATCATGTCTTATGGGTCGTGCAAATCCACCTCGAACTCCAAAAATGAGAGCAATGGCTCATGAAAACGGCCAAAAAACGCGAAAACGCCGAGTTTTTGGTCATAACTCTCAAACATGTATCAGACCTTATGGGTCGTGCAAATCGACATGGAACAAAAAAATTATGGGCAATAGCTCATGAAAACAGCTATAAAACACGAAAATGATGAGGTTTTGGTCATAACTCTCAAACATGTATCATGTCTTACGGGACATGCATATCACCATGGAACCCTGAAAATGCAGGCAATAGCTCGAAAACATCGAGTTTTTGGTCATACCTCTCAAACATGTATCCGGATTTACTGGCCATGCAAGTCCCAATTGAACCCCAAAACTATGGGAAATAGCTCATGAAACGACCATAAAACGTGAATACGTTTAGGTTTTGGTCATATCTCTCAAACATGTAGCAGGTCTTATGGGCTGTGAAAATCACCCTAGAACACCAAAAATGAGGGCAATAGCTCATTAAAACAGCCATAAAACGCGAAAACAACGAGGTTTTGGTCATATTTCTCAATCATGTATCAGATCTTATGGGTCGTGAAAATCGACCTGGAACACCAAAACTATGGGCAATAGCTCATGAAAACAGTGATAAAACGCGAAAATGACGAGTTTTTGGTCATAACGCACAAACATGTATCATGTCTTACGGGCCCCGCAAATCGCCCTGGAACCCCAAAACTATGGGCAATAGCTCATGAAAACTGACATAAAACGTGAAAACGCCGAGTTTTTGGTCATAACTCACAAACATGTATCAGATCTTATGGGTCGTGAAAATCGACCTGGAACACCAAAACTGTAGGCAATAGCTCATGAAAACAGTGATAAAACGCGAAAATGACAAGTTTTTGGTCATAACACACAAACATGTATCATGTCTTATGGACCATGCAAATCGCCCTGGAACCCTACAACTATGGGCAGTAGCTCATGAAAACTGACATAAAACGTGAAAACGCCGAGTTTTTGGTCATAACTCACAAAGATCTACCGATTTTACTGGCCATGCAAATCCCAATTCAACAGCAAAACTAATGCAATAGCTCATGAAAACGGCCAAAAAACACGAAAACGATGATTTTTTGGTCATGCCACTCAAACATGTATCAGGTCTTATGGGCCATGCAAATCGACCTGGAACTCCAAAACCTTGGGCAATAGCTCATGAAAACGTCTATAAAACGAGAAAACAACGAGTTTTTTTTCATAACTCTCAAACATGTATCATGTCTTACGGACCATAAATATTGCCCTCGAACCCCAAAACTATGGGCAATAGCTCATGAAAACGTCCATAAAACATGAAAATGGTGAGTTTTTTTGTCATAGCTCTCAAGCATGTATCACATCTTACGGGGCAATGCAAATCGTCCTGGAACCCCAAAACTGTGGGCAATAGATCATGAAAACGAACATAAAACACGAAAACACCGAGTTTTTTTGTCATAATTCTCAAATATGTATCCGGTTTTACTGGCCATACAAATCCCAATTGAACCCCAAAACTATGGGCAATAACTCATGATATAGCCATAAAATGTGAAAAATTGAGTTTTCGGTCATAACTCTCAAACATGTATCGGGTGTTATGAGTCATGTAAATAACCGTGGAACCCCAAAATTGTGGGCGATAGCTGTTGAAAATGTCCATAAAACGCGAGAACGGTGAGGTTCTGTTCATATCTCTCAAACATGTATCAGGTCTTATGGGCCGTGTAAATCGCCCTAGAACCCCAAAACAGTGGGCAATGGCTCATGAAAACAGCCATAAAACACGAAAACGATGAGATTTTGGTCATATCTCTCAAACATGTATTGGGTCTTATGGGCCATGTAAATCGCAATAGGTCATGAAAACGGCCATAAAACGCGAAAATGACGAGGTTTTGAACATAACTCTCAAACATGTATCATGTCTTATGGGTCGTGCAAATCGACCTGGAACTCCAAAAATGAGAGCAATAGCTCATGAAAACGGCCATAAAACGCAAAAACGCCGAGTTTTTGGTCATAACTCTCAAACATGTTTCAGATCTTATGGGTCGTGCAAATCAACCTGAAACACAAAAACTGTGGGCAATAGCTCATGAAAACAGCTATAAAACGCGAAAATGATGAGGTTTTGGTCATAACTCTCAAAAATGTATCATGTCTTACGGGCCATGCATATCACCAAAAAACAAGAAAACATCGAGTTTTTGGTCATACCTCTCAAACAAGTATCCAGTTTTACTGGCCATGCAAGTCCCAATTGAACAACAAAAATATGGGAAACAGCTCATGAAACGGCCATAAAAAGCGAATACGATGAGGTTTTGGTCATACCTCTCAAACATGTAGCAGGTCTTATGGGCCGTGTAAATCGCCTTAGAACCCCAAAACAGTGGGCAATAGCTCATGAAACAGCCATAAAACGCGATCACGATGAGATTTTGGTCATATCTCTCAAACATGTATCGGGTCTGATGGGCCATGTAAATCGCCCTGGAACCCCAAAAATGAGGGCAATACGTCATGAAAACGGTCATAAATCACGAAAACGACGAGGTTTTGAACATAACTCTCAAACATGTATCATGTCTTATGGGCCGTGCAAATCCACCTGGAACTCCAAAAATGAGAGCAATGGCTCATGAAAACGGCCAAAAAACGCGCCGAGTTTTTGGTCATAACTCTCAAACATGTATCAGACCTTATGGGTCGTGCAAATCGACATGGAACAAAAAAATTATGGGCAATAGCTCATGAAAACAGCTATAAAACACGAAAATGATGAGGTTTTGGTCATAACTCTCAAACATGTATCATATCTTACGGGACATGCGTATCACCATGGAACCCTAAAAATGCAGGCAATAGCTCGAAAACATCGAGTTTTTGGTCATACCTCTCAAACATGTATCCGGATTTACTGGCCATGCAAGTCCCAATTGAACCCCAAAACTATGGGAAATAGCTCATGAAACGGCCATAAAACGTGAATACGTTTAGGTTTTGGTCATATCTCTCAAACATGTAGCAGGTCTTATGGGCTGTGAAAATCACCCTAGAACCCCAAAAATGAGGGCAATAGCTCATTAAAACAGCCATAAAACGCGAAAACAGCGAGGTTTTGGTCATATTTCTCAAACATGTATCAGATCTTATGGGTCGTGAAAATCGACCTGGAACACCAAAACTGTGGGCAATAGCTCATGAAAACAGTGATAAAACGCGAAAATGACGAGTTTTTGGTCATAACGCACAAACATGTATCATGTCTTACGGGCCACGCAAATCGCCCTGGAACCCCAATACTATGGGCAATAGCTCGTGAAAACTGACATAAAACGTGAAAACGCCGAGTTTTTGGTCATAACTCACAAACATGTATCAGATCTTATGGGTCGTGAAAATCGACCTGGAACACCAAAACTGTAGGCAATAGCTCATGAAAACAGTGATAAAACGCGAAAATGACAAGTTTTTGGTCATAACACACAAACATGTATCATGTCTTATGGACCATGCAAATCACCCTGGAACCCCAAAACTATGGGCAGTAGCTCATGAAAACTGACATAAAACGTGAAAACGCCGAGTTTTTGGTCATAACTCACAAATATGTACCGATTTTACTGGCCATGCAAATCCCAATTCAACAGCAAAACTGTGTGCAATAGCTCATGAAAACGGCCAAAAAACACGAAAACGATGATTTTTTGGTCATGCCACTCAAACATGTATCAGGTCTTATGGGCCATGCAAATCGACCTGGAACTCCAAAACCTTGGGCAATAGCTCATGAAAATGGCTATAAAACGCGAAAACAACGAGTTTTTTTCATAACTCTCAAACATGTATCATGTCTTACGGACCATAAATATTGCCCTCGAACCCCAAAACTATGGGCAATAGCTCATGAAAACGTCCATAAAACATGAAAATGGCGATTTTTTTTGTCATAGCTCTCAAGCATGTATCACATCTTACGGGGCAATGCAAATCGTCCTGGAACCCCAAAACTGTGGGCAATAGCTCATGAAAACGAACATAAAACACGAGAACACCGAGTTTTTGTCATAATTCTCAAACATGTATCCGGTTTTACTGGCCATACAAATCCCAATTGATCCCCAAAACTATGGGCAATAACTCATGATGTAGCCATAAAACGTGAAAAAACTGAGTTTTCGGTCATAACTCTCAAACATATATCGGGTGTTATGAGTCATGTAAATAACCGTGGAACCCCAAAATTGTGGGCGATAGCTGATGAAAATGGCCATAAAACGCGAGAACGGTGAGGTTTTGTTCATATCTCTCAAACATGTATCAGGTCTTATGGGCCGTGTAAATCGCCCTAGAACCCTAAAACTATGGGCAATAGCTAAGGAAAACAGCCATAAAACGCGAAAATGATGAGATTTTGGTCATATCTCTCAAACATGAATCAGGTCTTATGGGCCATGTAAATCGCCCTGGAACCCCAAAAATGAGGGCAATAGCTCATGAAAACGGCCATTAAACGCGAAAACGAAGAGGTTTTGAACATAACTCTCAAACATGTATCATGTCTTATGGGCCGTGCAAATCGACCTGGAACTCCAAAAATGAGAGCAATAGCTCATGAAAACGGCCATAAAACGCAAAAATGCCGAGTTTTTGGTCATAACTCTCAAACATGTTTCAGATCTTATGGGTCGTGCAAATCGACCTGGAACAACAAAAACTGTGGGCAATAGCTCATGAAAACAGCTATAAAACGCGAAAATGATGAGGTTTTCGACATAAATCTCAAAATTTTATCATGTCTTCCACGCCATGCATATCACCAAAAAACACGAAAACATCGAGTTTTTGGTTATACCTCTCAAACAAGTATCCGGTTTTACTGGCCATGCAAGTCCCAATTGAACCCCAAAACTATGGGAAATAGCTCATGAAACGGCCATAAAAAGCGAATACGATGAGGTTTTGGTCATATCTCTCAAACATGTAGCAGGTCTTATGGGCCGTGTAAATCACCCTAGAACCCCAAAAATGAGGGCAATAACTCATTAAAACAGCCATAAAACATGAAAATGACGAGGTTTTGGTCATATTTCTCAAACATGTATCAGATCTTATGGGTCGTGAAAATCGACCTGGAACACCAAAACTGTAGGCAATAGGTCATGAAAACAGTGATAAAGTGCGAAAATGACGAGTTTTTGGTCATAACGCACAAACATGTATCATGTCTTGCGGGCCATGCAAATCGCCCTGGAATCCCAAAACTATGGGCAATAGCTCATGAAAACGGCCATAAAACATGAAAATGGCGAGTTTTTTGTCATAGCTCTCAAGCATGTATCACATCTTACAGGGCAATGCAAATTGTCCTGGAACCCCAAAACTGTGGGCATTAGCTCATGAAAATGACCATAAAACACGAAAACACCGAGTTTTTTTGTCATAATTCTCAAACATGTATCCGGTTTTACTGGCCATACAAATCCCAATTGAACCCCAAAACTATGGGCAATAACTCATGATGTAGCCATAAAACGTGAAAAAACTGAGTTTTCGGTCATAACTCTCAAACATGTATCGGGTGTTATGAGTCATGTAAATAACCGTGGAACCCCAAAATTGTGGGCGATAGCTGATGAAAATGGCCATAAAACGCGACAACGGTGAGGTTTTGTTCATATCTCTCAAACATGTATCAGGTCTTATGGGCCGTGTAAATCGCCCTAGAACCCTAAAACTATGGGCAATAGCTCAGGAAAACAGCCATAAAACGCGAAAATGATGAGATTTTGGTCATATCTCTCAAACATGTATCGGGTCTTATGGGCCATGTAAATCGCCCTAGAACCCCAAAAATGAGGACAATAGCTCATGAAAACGGCCATAAAACGCGAAAACAGAGAGGTTTTGAACATAACTCTCAAACATGTATCATGTCTTATGGGCCGTGCAAATCGACTGGAACACAAAAATGAGGCAATAGTTCATGAAAACACCTATAAAACGCGAAAATGATGAGGTTTTGGTCATAACTCTCAAAAATATATCATGTTTTACGGGCCATGCATATCACTCTGGAACCCTAAAAATGCAGGCAATAGCTCATGAAAACGGCCAAAAAACACGAAAACATCGAATTTTTTTTCATACCTCTCAAACAAGTATCCGGTTTACTGGCCATGCAAGTCCCAATTGAACCCCAAAACTATGGGAAATAGCTCATGAAACGGCCATAAAAAGCGAATACGATGAGGTTTTGGTTATATCTCTCAAACAGTAGCAGGTCTTATGGGCCGTGTAAATCACCCTAGAACCCCAAAAATGAGGGCAATAGCTTATTAAAGCAGCCATAAAACACGCAACGACGAGGTTTTGGTCATATTTCTCAAACATGTATCAGATCTTATGGGTCATGAAAATCGACTGAACACCAAAGCGTAGGCAATAGCTCAAGAAAAAAGTGATACAACGCGAAAATGACGAGTTTTTGGTCATAACACACAAACATGTATCATGTCTTACGGGCCATGCAAATCGCCCTGGAACCCCAAAACTATGGGCAATAGCTCATGAAAACTGATATAAAACGTGAAAACGCCGAGTTTTTGGTCTTAATTCACAAACATGTACCAATCTTACTGGCCATGCAAATCCCAATTCAACAGCAAAACTGTCAATAGTTCATCAAAACGGCCAAAAATACGAAAACGATGATTTTTTGGTCATGCCACTCAAACATGTATGAGGTCTTATGGGCCATGCAAATCGACCTAGAACTCCAAAACCTTGGGCAATAGCTCATGAAAACGGCTATTAAACGTGAAAACGACGAGTTTTTTTTGATAACTCTCAAACATGTATCATGTCTTACGGACCATAAATATTGCCCTCGAACCCCAAAACTATGGGAAATGGCTCATGAAAACGGCCATAAAACATGAAAATGGCGAGGTTTTTGTCATAGCTCTCAAACATGTATCACATCTTACGGGGCAATGCAAATCGTCCTTGAACCCCAAAACGGTGGGCAATAGCTCATGAAAACGACCATAAAACACGAAAACACCGAGTTTTTTGTCATAATTCTCAAACATGTATCCGGTTTTACTGGCCATACAAATCCCAATTGAACCCCAAAACTATGGGCAATAACTCATGATATAGCCATAAAACGTGAAAACACTGAGTTTTCGGTCATAACTCTCAAACATGTATCGGGTGTTATGAGTCGTATAAAGAACCGTGGAACCCCAAAATTGTGGGCGATAGCTGATGAAAATGTCCATAAAACGCGAGAACGGTGAGGTTTTGTTCATATCTCTCAAACATGTATCAGGTCTTATGGGCCGTGTAAATCGCCCTAGAACCCTAAAACTATGGGCAATAGCTCAGGAAAACAGCCATAAAACGCGAAAATGATGAGATTTTGGTCATATCTCTCAAACATGTATCGGGTCTTATGGGCCATGTAAATCGCCCTGGAACCCCAAAAATTAGGACAATAGCTCATGAAAACGGCCATAAAACGCGAAAACAGAGAGGTTTTGAACATAACTCTCAAACATGTATCATGTCTTATGGGCCGTGCAAATCGACCTGGAACTCCAAAAATGAGAGCAATAGCTCATGAAAACAGGCATAAAACGCGAAAGCGCCGAGTTTTTGGTCATACCTGTCAAACATGTATCAGACCTTATGGGTCGTGCAAATCGACCCAGAACACAAAAACTGTGGGCAATAGTTCATGAAAACACCTATAAAACGCGAAAATGATGAGGTTTTGGTCATAACTCTCAAAAATATATCATGTTTTACGGGCCATGCATATCACTCTGGAACCCTAAAAATGCAGGCAATAGCTCATGAAAACGGCCAAAAAACACGAAAACATCGAATTTTTTTTCATACCTCTCAAACAAGTATCCGGTTTACTGGCCATGCAAGTCCCAATTGAACCCCAAAACTATGGGAAATAGCTCATGAAACGGCCATAAAAAGCGAATACGATGAGGTTTTGGTTATATCTCTCAAACAGTAGCAGGTCTTATGGGCCGTGTAAATCACCCTAGAACCCCAAAAATGAGGGCAATAGCTTATTAAAGCAGCCATAAAACACGAAAACGACGAGGTTTTGGTCATATTTCTCAAACATGTATCAGATCTTATGGGTCATGAAAATCGACCTGGAACACCAAAACTGTAGGCAATAGCTCAAGAAAAAAGTGATACAACGCGAAAATGACGAGTTTTTGGTCATAACACACAAACATGTATCATGTCTTACGGGCCATGCAAATCGCCCTGGAACCCCAAAACTATGGGCAATAGCTCATGAAAACTGATATAAAACGTGAAAACGCCGAGTTTTTGGTCTTAATTCACAAACATGTACCAATCTTACTGGCCATGCAAATCCCAATTCAACAGCAAAACTGTCAATAGTTCATGAAAACGGCCAAAAATACGAAAACGATGATTTTTTGGTCATGCCACTCAAACATGTATGAGGTCTTATGGGCCATGCAAATCGACCTAGAACTCCAAAACCTTGGGCAATAGCTCATGAAAACGGCTATTAAACGTGAAAATGACGAGTTTTTTTTTGATAACTCTCAAACATGTATCATGTCTTACGGACCATAAATATTGCCCTCGAACCCCAAAACTATGGGAAATGGCTCATGAAAACGGCCATAAAACATGAAAATGGCGAGGTTTTTGTCATAGCTCTCAAACATGTATCACATCTTACGGGGCAATGCAAATCGTCCTTGAACCCCAAAACGGTGGGCAATAGCTCATGAAAACGACCATAAAACACGAAAACACCGAGTTTTTTGTCATAATTCTCAAACATGTATCCGGTTTTACTGGCCATACAAATCCCAATTGAACCCCAAAACTATGGGCAATAACTCATGATATAGCCATAAAACGTGAAAACACTGAGTTTTCGGTCATAACTCTCAAACATGTATCGGGTGTTATGAGTCGTATAAAGAACCGTGGAACCCCAAAATTGTGGGCGATAGCTGATGAAAATGTCCATAAAACGCGAGAACGGTGAGGTTTTGTTCATATCTCTCAAACATGTATCAGGTCTTATGGGCCGTGTAAATCGCCCTAGAACCCTAAAACTATGGGCAATAGCTCAGGAAAACAGCCATAAAACGCAAAAATGATGAGATTTTGGTCATATCTCTCAAACATGTATCGGGTCTTATGGGCCATGTAAATCGCCCTGGAACCCCAAAAATTAGGACAATAGCTCATGAAAACGGCCATAAAACGCGAAAACAGAGAGGTTTTGAACATAACTCTCAAACATGTATCATGTCTTATGGGCCGTAAATCGACTGGAACTCCAAAATGAGAGCAATAGCTCATGAAAACAGGCATAAAACGCGAAGCGCGAAGGTTTTGGTCATACATCAAACATGTATCAGACCTTATGGGTCGTGCAAATCACCCGAACACAAAAAATGTGGGCAATAGTTCATGAAAACACCTATAAACGCGAAAATGATGAGGTTTTGGTCATAACTCTCAAAATATATCATGTTTTACGGCCATGCATATCACTGGAACCCTAAAACTGCAGGCAATAGCTCATGAAACGGCCAAAAACACGAAAACATCAATTTTTTTCATACCTCTCAAACAAGTATCGGTTATCGCCATGCAAGTCCCAATTGAACCCCAAAACTATGGGAAATAGCTCATGAAACGCCATAAAAAAGCGAATACGATGAGGTTTTGGTTATATCTCTCAAACAAGTGGTGTCTTATGGGCCGTAAATCACCCTAGAACCCCAAAAATGAGGCAATAGCTTATTAAAGCAGCCATAAAACACTAAACGACGAGGTTTTGGTCATATTTCTCAAACATGTATCAGATCTTATGGGTCATGAAAATCGACCTGGAACACCAAAACTGTAGGCAATAGCTCAAGAAAAAAGTGATACAACGCGAAAATGACGAGTTTTTGGTCATAACACACAAACATGTATCATGTCTTACGGGCCATGCAAATCGCCCTGGAACCCCAAAACTATGGGCAATAGCTCATGAAAACTGATATAAAACGTGAAAACGCCGAGTTTTTGGTCTTAATTCACAAACATGTACCAATCTTACTGGCCATGCAAATCCCAATTCAACAGCAAAACTGTCAATAGTTCATGAAAACGGCCAAAAATACGAAAACGATGATTTTTTGGTCATGCCACTCAAACATGTATGAGGTCTTATGGGCCATGCAAATCGACCTAGAACTCCAAAACCTTGGGCAATAGCTCATGAAAACGGCTATTAAACGTGAAAACGACGAGTTTTTTTTTGATAACTCTCAAACATGTGTCATGTCTTACGGACCATAAATATTGCCCTCGAACCCCAAAACTATGGGAAATGGCTCATGAAAACGGCCATAAAACATGAAAATGGCGAGGTTTTTGTCATAGCTCTCAAACATGTATCACATCTTACGGGGCAATGCAAATCGTCCTTGAACCCCAAAACGGTGGGCAATAGCTCATGAAAACGACCATAAAACACGAAAACACCGAGTTTTTTGTCATAATTCTCAAACATGTATCCGGTTTTACTGGCCATACAAATCCCAATTGAACCCCAAAACTATGGGCAATAACTCATGATATAGCCATAAAACGTGAAAACACTGAGTTTTCGGTCATAACTCTCAAACATGTATCGGGTGTTATGAGTCGTATAAAGAACCGTGGAACCCCAAAATTGTGGGCGATAGCTGATGAAAATGTCCATAAAACGCGAGAACGGTGAGGTTTTGTTCATATCTCTCAAACATGTATCAGGTCTTATGGGCCGTGTAAATCGCCCTAGAACCCTAAAACTATGGGCAATAGCTCAGGAAAACAGCCATAAAACGCAAAAATGATGAGATTTTGGTCATATCTCTCAAACATGTATCGGGTCTTATGGGCCATGTAAATCGCCCTGGAACCCCAAAAATTAGGACAATAGCTCATGAAAACGGCCATAAAACGCGAAAACAGAGAGGTTTTGAACATAACTCTCAAACATGTATCATGTCTTATGGGCCGTGCAAATCGACCTGGAACTCCAAAAATGAGAGCAATAGCTCATGAAAACAGGCATAAAACGCGAAAGCGCCGAGTTTTTGGTCATACCTGTCAAACATGTATCAGACCTTATGGGTCGTGCAAATCGACCTGGAACACAAAAACTGTGGGCAATAGTTCATGAAAACACCTATAAAACGCGAAAATGATGAGGTTTTGGTCATAACTCTCAAAAATATATCATGTTTTACGGGCCATGCATATCACTCTGGAACCCTAAAACTGCAGGCAATAGCTCATGAAAACGGCCAAAAAACACGAAAACATCGAATTTTTTTTCATACCTCTCAAACAAGTATCCGGTTTACTGGCCATGCAAGTCCCAATTGAACCCCAAAACTATGGGAAATAGCTCATGAAACGGCCATAAAAAGCGAATACGATGAGGTTTTGGTTATATCTCTCAAACAGTAGCAGGTCTTATGGGCCGTGTAAATCACCCTAGAACCCCAAAAATGAGGGCAATAGCTTATTAAAGCAGCCATAAAACACGAAAACGACGAGGTTTTGGTCATATTTCTCAAACATGTATCAGATCTTATGGGTCATGAAAATCGACCTGGAACACCAAAACTGTAGGCAATAGCTCAAGAAAAAAGTGATACAACGCGAAAATGACGAGTTTTTGGTCATAACACACAAACATGTATCATGTCTTACGGGCCATGCAAATCGCCCTGGAACCCCAAAACTATGGGCAATAGCTCATGAAAACTGATATAAAACGTGAAAACGCCGAGTTTTTGGTCTTAATTCACAAACATGTACCAATCTTCGCCATGCAAATCCCAATTCAACAAAGAACTGTCAATAGTTCATGAAAACGGCCAAAAATACGAAAACGATGATTTTTTGGTCATGCCACTCAAACATGTATGAGGTCTTATGGGCCATGCAAATCGACCTAGAACTCCAAAACCTTGGGCAATAGCTCATGAAAACGGCTATTAAACGTGAAAACGACGAGTTTTTTTTTGATAACTCTCAAACATGTGTCATGTCTTACGGACCATAAATATTGCCCTCGAACCCCAAAACTATGGGAAATGGCTCATGAAAACGGCCATAAAACATGAAAATGGCGAGGTTTTTGTCATAGCTCTCAAACATGTATCACATCTTACGGGGCAATGCAAATCGTCCTGGAACCCCAAAACGGTGGGCAATAGCTCATGAAAACGACCATAAAACACGAAAACACCGAGTTTTTTGTCATAATTCTCAAACATGTATCCGGTTTTACTGGCCATACAAATCCCAATTGAACCCCAAAACTATGGGCAATAACTCATGATATAGCCATAAAACGTGAAAACACTGAGTTTTCGGTCATAACTCTCAAACATGTATCGGGTGTTATGAGTCGTATAAAGAACCGTGGAACCCCAAAATTGTGGGCGATAGCTGATGAAAATGTCCATAAAACGCGAGAACGGTGAGGTTTTGTTCATATCTCTCAAACATGTATCAGGTCTTATGGGCCGTGTAAATCGCCCTAGTACCCCAAAACAGTGGGCAATAGCTCATGAAAACAGCCATAAAACGCGAAAACGATGAGATTTTGGTCATATCTCTCAAAAATGTATCGGGTCTTATGGGCCATGTAAATCGCCCCGGAACCCCAAAAATGAGGGCAATAGCTCATGAAAACGGCCATAAAACGCGAAAATGACGAGGTTTTGAACATAACTCTCAAACATGTATCATGTCTTATGGGCCATGCATATCACCCTGGAACCCCAAAAATGCAGGCAATAGCTCATGAAAATAGCCAAATAACACGAAAACATCGAGTTTTTGGTCATACCTCTTAAACATTTATCCGGATTTACTGGCCATGCAAGTCCCAATTGAACCCCAAAACTATGGGAAATAGCTCATGAAACGGCCATAAAACGTGAATACGTTCAGGTTTTGGCCATATCTCTCAAACATGTAGCAGGTCTTATGGGCTGTGAAAATCACCCTAGACCCCCAATAATGAGGGCAATAGCTCATTAAAACAGCTATAAAACGCGAAAACAACGAGGTTTTGGTCATATTTCTCAAACATGTATCAGATCTTATGGGTCATGACAATCGACCTGGAACAACAAAACTGTGGGCAATAGCTCATTAAAACATTGATAAAACGCGAAAATGACGAGTTTTTGGTCATAACGCACAAACATGTATCATGTGTTATGGGCCATGCAAATTGCCCTGGAACCACAAAACTATGGGCAATAGCTCATGAAAACTGACATAAAACATGAAAACGCTGAGTTTTTGGTCATAACTCACAAACATGTATCAGATCTTATGGGTCATGAAAATCGACCTGGAACACCAAAACTGTAGGCAATAGCTCATGAAAACAGTGATAAAACGTGAAAATGACAAGTTTTTGGTCATAACACAAAAACATGTATCATGTCTTACGGACCATGCAAATCGCCCTAGAACCCCAAAACTATGGGCAGTAGCTCATGAAAACTGACATAAAACGTGAAAACATCGAGTTTTTGTCATAACTCACAAACATGTACCGATTTTATTGGCCATGCCAATCCCAATTGAACACCAAAACTGTGTGCAATAGCTCATGAAAACGCCACAAAACACGAAAACGATGATTTTTTGGTCATGCCACTCAAACATGTATCAGGTCTTATGGGCCATGCAAATCGACCAGGAACTCCAAAACCTTGGGCAATAGCTCATGAAAACGGCTATAAAACGCGAAAACAACGAGTTTTTTGTCAAAACTCTTAAACATGTATCATTTCTTACGGACCATAAATATTGCCCTCGAACCCCAAAACTATGGGCAATAGCTCATGAAAACGGCCATAAAACATGAAAATGGCGAGTTTTTTTGTCATAGCTCTCAAGCATGTATCACATCTTATGGGGTAATGCAAATCGTCCTGGAAACCCAAAACGGTGGGCAATAGCTCATGAAAATGACCATAAAACACGAAAACACCGAGTTTTTTTGTCATAATTCTCAAACATGTATCCGTATTTACTGACCATACAAATCCCAATTGAACCCCAAAACTATGGGTAATAACTCATGATATAGCCATAAAACATGAAAAAACTGAGTTTTCGGTCATAACTCTCAAACATGTATCGGGTGTTATGAGTCATGTAAATAACCGTGGAACCCCAAAATTGTGGGCGATAGCTGATGAAAATGGCCATAAAACGCGAGAACGGTGAGGTTTTGTTCATATCTCTCAAACATGTATCAGGTCTTATGGGCCGTGTAAATCGCCCTAGAACCCCAAAATAGTGGGCAATAGCTCATGAAAACAGCCGTAAAACACGAAAATGATGAGATTTTGGTCATATCTCTCAAACATGTATCGGGTCTTATGGGCCACGTAAATCGCCCTGGAACCCCAAAAATGAGGGCAATAGCTCAGGAAAACTGACATAAAACGTGAAAATGCCAAGTTTTTGGTCATAACTCACAAATATGTACCAATTTTACTGGCCATGCCAATCCCAATTCAACACCAAAACTATGTGCAATAGCTCATGAAAACGGCCACAAAACACGAAAACGATGATTTTTTGGTCATGCCACTCAAACATGTATCAGGTCTTTATGGGCCATGCAAATCGACCTGGAACTCCAAAACCTTGGGCAATAGCTCATGAAAATGGCTATAAAACGTGAAAACGACGAGTTTTTTGTCAAAACTCTCAAACATGTATCATTTCTTACGTACCATAAATATTGCCCTCGAACCCCAAAACTATGGGAAATAGCTCATGAAAACGGCCATAAAACATGAAAATGGCGAGTTTTTTTGCCATAGCTCTCAAGCATGTATCACATCTTACGGGGCAATGCAAATCGTCCTAAAACCCCAAAACGGTGGGCAATAGCTCATGAAAACGACCATAAAACACGAAAACACCGAGTTTTTTGTCATAATTCTCAACCATGTGTCCGGTTTTACTGGCCATACAAATCCCAATTGAACCCCAAAACTATGGGCAATAACTCATGATATAGCCATAAAACATGAAAAAACTGAGTTTTCGGTCATAACTCTCAAACATGTATCAGGTGTTATGAGTCATGTAAATAACCGTGGAACCCCAAAATTGTGGGCGATAGCTGATGAAAATGGCCATAAAACGCGAGAACGGTGAGGTTTTGTTCATATCTCTCAAACATGTATCAGGTCTTATGGGACGTGTAAATCTCCCTAGAACCCCAAAACAGTGGGCAATAGCTCATGAAAACAGCCGTAAAACGCGAAAACGATGAGTTTTTGATCATATCTCTCAAACATGTATCGGGTCTTATGGGCCATGTAAATCGCCCTGGAACCCCAAAAATGAGGGCAATAGCTCATGAAAACTGACATAAAACATGAAAACGCCGAGTTTTTAGTCATAACTCACAAACATGTACCAATTTTACTGGCCATGCCAATCCCAATTCAGCACCAAAACTATGTGCAATAGCTCATGAAAACGGCCACAAAACACGAAAACAATAATTTTTTGGTCATGCCACTCAAACATGTATCAGGTCTTATGGGCCATGCAAATCGACCTGGAACTCCAAAACCTTGGGCAATAGCTCATGAAAACGGTATAAAACGCGAAAACGATGAGTTTTTTGTAAAAACTCTCAAACATGTATCATTTCTTACGTACCATAAATATTGCCCTCGAACCCCAAAACTATGGGCAATAGCTCATGAAAACGGCCATAAAACATGAAAATGGTGAGTTTTTTTGTCATAGCTCTCAAGCATGTATCACATCTTACGGGACAATGCAAATCGTCCTGGAACCCCAAAACTGTGGGCAATAGCTCATGAAAACGACCATAAAACACGAAAACACCGAGTTTTTTTGTCATAATTCTCAAACATGTATCCGGTTTTACTGGCCATACAAATCCCATATGAACCCCAAAACTATGGGCAATAACTCATGATATAGCCATAAAACATGAAAAAACTGAGTTTTCGGTCATAACTCTCAAACATGTATCGGGTGTTATGAGTCATGTAAATAACCGTGGAACCCCAAAATTGTGGGCGATAGCTGATGAAAATGGCCATAAAACGCGAGAACGGTGAGGTTTTGTTCACATCTCTCAAACATGTATCAGGTCTTATGGGCCATGTAAATCGCCCAAGAACCCCAAAACTGTGGGCAATAGCTCATGAAAACAGCCATAAAACGCAAAAACGATGAGATTTTGGTCATATCTCTCAAACATGTATTGGGTCTTATGGGCCATGTAAATCACCCTGGAACCCCAAAAATGAGGGCAATAGGTCATGAAAACGACCATAAAACACGAAAATGACGAGGTTTTGAACATAACTCTCAAACATGTATCATGTCTTATGGGCCGTGCAAATCGACCTGGAACTCCAAAAATGAGAGCAATAGCTCATGAAAACGGCCATAAAACGCAAAAACGCCGAGTTTTTGGTCATAACTCTCAAACATGTTTTAGATCTTATGGGTCGTGCAAATCGACCTGGAACAACAAAAACTGTGGGCAATAGCTCATGAAAACAGCTATAAAACGCGAAAATGATGAGGTTTTCGACATAAATCTCAAAATTTTATCATGTCTTACGGTGAATATAGGACATCATCCTATGATGATCCTGCGCCCAGTCACCCTTGGTTTTCTCAAAGCGAGCGACCTCCTCGCTCATCATCCGTGCCTTAAGTTCGGCAGCCTCGAGGAGATCTTTATCCTTGCAAAGCTAGCCGATTCTTCTCCTCGGAGAATTCCAGGTCAACTTTCTCTAACTCAGACTTCTGAGAGAGCTTAAGGGACAACACCTCGGCGCGCAAGCGAGCTATCTCATCGTCTTTATCCTTCAGTTGCGCTGAGTGAGTAGCGGCTTGTTCTAAAAAATGCAGCATCACATCAGGCATGGGCGTGCAACCTTGATGAGATGCTGCAAAGGTTTGTAACTCGGCTTTACCAAAGCCAAAAGAGTTAAAAGAAACCTAGTGCACATTTCAAATGGGAGTATATGAAGTAAAAGAGTAACTAACCTTCCAGGGCCTTGACTTTCTTCTCAAGACGGATGTTAAGATTGTTGATGTTCCCTATTTACCAACAAAGTGAGCCAACACCTCATGTACAAAACAATAAGAGCTTTGGAGATAACGCAAGAGTTTGTCGACTTACCAGCTTTCTTCACCACAGGAATAACCTTCTCATACTTATCTTGCAATTTTTTATGCGCAAAAAGCAGCCTTTGGAATTCGGCGGTCCGCCGATCATGCGCAACCTAAGCAATAAAGCAAATAGTAATAAGATATTCAAAGCTAAGACAGATCCAATTCAAGCAAGACTTAATTCGGATCTAGGTGGCTGGATATTCAAAGCTAAGACAGATCCAAGTCAAGCAAGGCTTAACTCGGATCTAGGTGGCTGGATATTCAAAGCTAAGACAGATCCAAGTCAAGCAAGGCTTAACTCGGATCTAGGTGGCTGGATATTCAAAGCTAAGACAGATCCAAGTCAAGCAAGGCTTAACTCGGAGCTAGGTGGCTGGATATTCAAAGCTAAGACAGATCCAAGTCAAGCAAGACTTAACTTGGATCTAGGTGGCTGGATATTCAAAGCTAAGAAAGATCCAAGTCAAGCAAGGCTTAAATCGGATCTAGCTGGCTGAATATTCAAAGCTAAGACAGATCCAAGTCAAGAAAGACTTAGCTCGGATCTAGGTGGCTAGATATTCAAAGCTAAGACAGATCCAAGTCAAGCAAGACTTAACTCGGATCTAGGTGGCTAGATATTCAAAGCTAAGACAGATCCGAGTCAAGCAAGGCTTAACTCGAATCTAGGTGGCTGGATATTGAAAGCTCAGATAGACCCAAATCAAGTAAAGTTTAATTCGGATCTAGGTGGATGGAGATTCGAACACTAAGACAAAACTGAACCAGGCAAAACATAATATAACTTCCAAACGAATAACAAGTTATTCGCTTGCAAGCTTCGGGGACTAGAGTATGTATAATATCATTCGAATAACGAATTGAACGTCGATAAAGACAATTACCTCATTCATCTTATCGCTTTCAAGAACGATCTTGGCAGCCAGATGTAAGCGACTGCTGATGTCGGAGAGTTGGAAGGGTATCGCTTGGATTGCCTTCGAAATGACTCCAGATTCCAATTGTTGGCATACTCAACCAGCGAGCCGAGGTTGTTCCCACTCTCTATACGAGTTAGGACTTTACCTCAGACGTGTTGTGTAGCCACCGCCGCTGCAGGACTCTTGTGAAGAGCGAGCTGCGTATCGGCGGCCGGGGTAACAATGGCCTTGGCAGTGTTAACCCCTTTGCGCAGCGCATCGGCAATGATAGGCTGAGAAGAGCCAGCAAGACCTTTCTAAGAGGAGGGACGCCTGCTGACGACAACCTTTCTTGTTTTAGAAGAGGCATCAGTAGGAGCTGATACCTCGGCACTTGGAGTGGCGTCTTTGGGAGCCGAAGGGATTATGATTATAGAGGGCACCGAGATATCGATATCCTCGGCTGGAGTTGGAGTCGCAGTAAAGACTACGGGGGTCGAAGAAATCTCAGTAGAAACATCGGGGTTCACGGAGGAGGCAACGGGTTCGGTAGGAATATCTAGCGGCCGAGTCGTATCGGCATCAACAGGAGAAATCTTAGGCGCATCATGGCGAGGTGGCGTCTGATTCGGAGCGAGAGGAGAAGCAACACGGGCAGGACTTGGAACTCTGGTATCTTCAGGAGGCGGAGGAGAAGGCGTCCGAGTCGTACAACAGAAAGAGGAGCCCTGCAAAGACAAAAAAGATCAAGTCAAAAAGCAGAAAGATAGAAACAAGAAATACAAACAAAAGCAACTCACCCAGTAACCCCGGGCATAGTTTTGCGCCTTGGAGGATGCTGGGCTGACTTCTTCATTCGTTTCTTGGGAGCCGCTTCTGAGGCACCAGCGGGAGCACCACGTTTCCCCGAGGTAACAGGAGGCCGGGAGGCGAGAGGCTCGGCGTTGTGAACCTGACCGGCCGGATTAGCTGAGAAAGTAGAAGCCGGAAATGCATAAGAAATTGGCATTGCGGCAACTACCTCTAGAACTTGGACCTCGTCTGAATCACCTTCCTCCTATGGGGGCTGGGTCTTGCCGCGGGCGCGAGCTGGAGTGAGATCCGACTTGGGAACGAACTCTTCTGAGTCCGGCTCACCACTGTCCGGAGTACTCCGATCCGCGGGCCACAGGAGGGATAGAACCTCGGCATCCTCAGCCTTCTGCTCCTCAAACCTCTACAGGACAAGAAAGAGAAAAATTAACAAAAGAAAGCATAGATGCGATTAAAAGGTAAAACATGAGTGCTACAACTTACTCTGGGAGGGGGATGCTCGCGGGTGAACGGCTTCAATCCCCAGGCCCAGTCCTCCGGCATCTCCGTCTTAAAGATAGCCCGGACACGCTTGAAGATGAGGTAGTTGTCCAGCTCCACCGTCGAGACTCAGTTGGGATCAAGAGGACCGCTCATGTAGCAGAGCTTGTGTGTTTGTTTCTGGAATGGGCAGATCCGGCTGCTGACAAAGGTAGTCATGAGATTCTCGCCGCGTAACCCAGATCGGATCAGTTGCTTCAGCCGAATCTCAAAACCCTCGGCCAGAGCGTGACTCTTCCTCGGATTATAGGTCCAGTTCTTCTTGGAAGGAGGGCCAATGGAAAAAGCAGGGAGCCGAATATTATCCTCATTCCCAGAGTTCTTGACATAAAAGAACGACTTATGCCACTTCTTGCATGATTCTAGACCTGCAACGCGAGGCAATTCGGATTTCCTCCGAGGTGTGATGGAAGCGGCTCCACATTGGGTGAGCAACTTCACGGAGGGTTGCAGAGATTTGTCTAGGACGACGTTGGATCGAATCTGGAAAAACTTTGACCAAACGTGCACAGACGGCCATAGGCCGAAATATCCTTCCGAGGCAGAGATGAAGGCAGAGAGAGAGAGGCAATGGCGTTAGCAGGAAGATGGTGCGGCTGAAGGCCGAAGTAATCAAGGAACTCCCTAGCGAAATCGCTGAGAGGGAGACCAAAGCCGCGAGCAAAATGTGACATGAAAACTACATACTCGCCCTCCCTAAGATCTGGAGAGGATTCACTGCCGGGTAAGAGACAAGCTACCTCGGCAGGAATCTGGCGAGTCCGGATTAGCCACTCAACCTCGCGGCGAGTGACGGAAGAGCCCTGCCACGAGCCCCGCTCAGGCCTAGATGCAGCATCGTAGTCCTCAATGAGCGCACCACTGATGGAGATCGACATGGGGTCGCCGGAGAAACTTACGGACGAAGAAATAGCGGCGGAGGAAAACCTAGAACTGCAAGGCCCCGTTCAACGCGAAAACGGCGGCGGAGCAGAGAAAGAACTACCGCGTGAGAACAAAAGAATAGCAGAGACGTCTAGAGGAGAGCCTAGGCGATAAGACCGGATGAACTCACCGGCGACGATGCCGGAGCAAGCGAACAGGGACGAGGTCGACGGAGCAGTGCGGTGGGATCCCTGCCGTCAAAGACCCAGATGATGAAGAGGGAGAGGAAGAAGAAGGGCGCAGGTAAGCGGAGGGGGAAACTGAATCCCCCAGCCCCACGCCCCTCTTTATAACCGCACCGCCTGAGAGGTAGTGGGATCGTGGGTGTGGCGGTTATCTGTGTAGATCGTGTACGCGGCACGACCGCACGCCGATAAGTGGAACCGCACAAGCGACCACACGATGAAAGAGAAGGCCAAGATCCACGACGGAAGCAGATGCGAGGCGTCGCGTAATGCCGACGCTGATGATAAGCCTAGCCTATCAAGAATATTGTAGAGGAACAAAAAACTAGACAAACAATGATGAGTAAGACACGTAGAACGAGGCGTACGCGAGAAGATATACTGATACCTCGAACGAGAAAAAGATAACTCGGAAACATTGGGAAATGAATATCATGAAACTGATATGACCCGGCCGAAGTTATCGGCGGGGCCATACCAGCTTCGGGGACTAATGTTGGGGAGGTGACCTCGGATAGGGTAAAGACGGGGAAAGACGAAAGGATGTTCCCGTCCCAGCTCGAAAGATACTAAGTCGGCTGAATCCTGTAGAGGTCGGCCGAGGTATGAAAGAGTAGGACCCTTATGATAATAGCAAGGCATTACCCGGCCGAGATACTGCGTAAGTCGGCTGGGTTAGTCCGAGTAGTCTTAATGCAGGTGAAGGACGAGCCGAGTTACGCGAGGCAGGGCCGAATGATACGGAGCTTGCAGGAGAAGGAGAAGCCTAAAGTCAAACTCTAGTCACAGGCTAGGGAGAATCTGAGCAAAGCCAAGCACAAGGGACAAAGGCGCAGGGCGACAGAGGGGCAGAAGGAGGTCACGGAGGTGACAGTCCTGAAGCCCGAGGCACGCAAGAGGGGCCCTCTGGAACCTTGCCGTCATTAGAAGGGCGACACGGAAAGGAGGCCGCCGAGTTACTATATTGGGACAAGCATATTCCTCGAATATGCTTGCCACGTCAGCCCTAGAGGAACCCAGGGCTCTCCTTTATAAGGGGAGGCTTGGACCCTGAGAAAGGGATCGGCTCATTTGGTACCGTTAGGCTGGTAAAGTTCTTCCTCTCTACTTGTAAACAGCTCAAGGAGCACTTGTATCCCAACGAAGGAGAAATAAAGATCTTTACCTTAGTCTTCTGTGTGTAGAATCGACTACATCTTCCCTACCTAGATCCCTCTAGCATCCATTGGCCCCATACTTTAGCCTACCCATGGCAACTGCCGTGCCACCACCACGACATGAAAACGGCTATAAAACGGGAAAACGACGAGTTTTTTTCATAACTCTCAAACATGTATCATGTCTTACGGACCATAAATATTGCCCTGGAACCCCAAAACTATGGGAAATAGCTCATGAAAACGGCCATAAAACATGAAAATGGCGAGGTTTTTGTCATAGCTCTCAAACATGTATCACATCTTACGGGGCAATGCAAATCGTCCTGGAACCCCAAAACGGTGGGAAATAGCTCATGATAACGACCATAAAACACGAAAACACCGAGTTTTTTGTCATAATTCTCAAACATGTATCCGGTTTTACTGGCCATACAAATCCCAATTGAACCCCAAAACTATGGGAAATAACTCATGATATAGCCATAAAACGTGAAAACACTGAGTTTTCGGTCATAACTCTCAAACATGTATCGGGTGTTATGAGTCATGTAAATAACCGTGGAACCCCAAAATTGTGGGCGATAGCTGATGAAAATGGCCATAAAACGCGAGAACGGTGAGGTTTTGTTCATATTTCTCAAACATGTATCAGGTCTTATGGGCCGTGTAAATCGCCCTAGAACCCCAAAACTGTGGGCAATAGCTCATGAAAACAGCCATAAAACACGAAAACGGTGAGATTTTGGTCATATCTCTCAAACATGTATCGGGTCTTTTGGGCCATGTAAATCGCCCTGGAACCCCAAAAAATGAGGACAATAGCTCATGAAAACGGCCATAAAAGGCGAAAACGACGAGGTTTTGAACATAATTCTCAAACATGTATCATGTCATATGGGTCGTGCAAATCGACCTGGAACTCCAAAAATGAGAGCAATAGCTCATGAAAACGGCCATAAAACGCGAAAACGCCAAGTTTTTGGTCATAACTCTCAAACATGTATCAGATCTTATGGGTCGTGCAAATCGACCTGGAACACAAAAACTGTGGGCAATAGCTCATGAAAACAGCTATAAAACGCGAAAATGACGAGTTTTTGGTCATAACACACAAACATGTATCATGTCTTACGGGCCATGCAAATCGCCCTGGAACCCCAAAACTATGGGCAATAGCTCATGAAAACTGACATAAAACTTGAAAACGCCGAGTTTTTGGTCATAACTCACAAACATGTACCGATTTTACTGGCCATGCAAATCCCAATTCAACACCAAAACTGTGTGCAATAGCTCATGAAAACGTCCACAAAACACGAAAACGATTATTTTTTGGTCATGCCACTCAAACATGTATCAGGTCTTATGGGCCATGCAAATCGACCTAGAACTCCAAAACCTTGGTTAATAGCTCATGAAAACGGCTATAAAACGCGAAAACGACGAGTTTTTTTTGTCATAACTCTCAAACATGTATCATGTCTTATGGACCATAAATATTGCCCTCGAACCCCAAAACTATGGGCAATAGCTCATGAAAACGGCCATAAAACATGAAAATGGCGAGTTTTTTTTGTCATGGCTCTCAAGCATGTATCACATCTTATGGGGCAATGCAAATCGTCCTGGAACCCCAAAACGGTGGGAAATAGCTCATGATAACGACCATAAAACACGAAAACACCGAGTTTTTTGTCATAATTCTCAAACATGTATCCGGTTTTACTGGCCATACAAATCCCAATTGAACCCCAAAACTATGGGCAATAACTCATGATATAGCCATAAAACGTGAAAACACTGAGTTTTCGGTCATAACTCTCAAACATGTATCGGGTGTTATAAGTCATGTAAATAACCGTGGAACCCCAAAATTGTGGGCCATAGCTGATGAAAATGTCCATAAAATGCGAGAACGGTGAGGTTTTGTTCATATCTCTCAAAATGTATCAGGTCTTACGGGCCGTGTAAATCGCCCGAGTACCCCAAAACAGTGGGCAATAGCTCATGAAAACAGCCATAAAACGCGAAAACGATGAGATTTCGGTCATATCTCTCAAACATGTATCGGGTCTTATGGGCCATGTAAATCGCCCTGGAACCCCAAAAATGAGGGCAATAGCTCATGAAAACGGCCATAAAACGCGAAAACGACGAGGTTTTGAACATAACTCTCAAACATGTATCATGTCTTATGGGTCATGCAAATCGACCTGGAACTCCAAAAATGAGAGCAATAGCTCATGAAAACGGCCATAAAACGCGAAAACGCCGAGTTTTTGGTCATAACTCTCAAACATGTATCAGATCTTATGGGTCATGCAAATCGACCTGGAACATAATATCTATGGGCAATAGCTCATGAAAACAGCTATAAAACGCGAAAATAATGAGGTTTTGGTCATAACTCTCAAACATGTATCATGTCTTACGGGCCATGCATATCACCCTGGAACCCTAAAAATGCAGGCAATAGCTCATGACAACAGCCAAATAACACGAAAACATTGAGTTTTTGGTCATACCTCTTAAACATTTATCCGGATTTACTGGCCATGCAAGTCCCAATTGAACCCCAAAACTACGGTAAATAGCTCATGAAACGGCCATAAAACGTGAATACATTCAGGTTTTGGTCATATGTCTCAAACATGTAGCAGGTCTTATGGGGTGTGAAAATCACCCTAGAACCCCAAAAATGAGGGCAATAGCTCATTAAGACAGCCATAAAACGCGAAAACAACGAGGTTTTGGTCATATTTCTCAAACATGTATCAGATCTTATGGGTCGTGAAAATCGACCTGGAACACCAAAACTGTGGGCAATAGCTCATGAAAACATTGATAAAACGCGAAAATGACGAGTTTTTGGTCATAACGCACAAACATGTATCATGTCTTATGGGCCATCCAAATCGCCTTGGAACCCCAAAACTATGGGCAATAGCTCATGAAAACTGACATAAAACGTGAAAACGCTGAGTTTTTGGTCATAACTCACAAACATGTATCAGATCTTATGGGTCGTGAAAATCGACCTGGAACACCAAAACATGAAAATGGCGAGTTTTTTGTCATAGCTCTCAAACATGTATCACATCTTACAGGGCAATGCAAATCGTCCTAGAACCCAAAAACGGTGGGCAATAGCTCATGAGAACAACCATAAAACACGAAAACACCGAGTTTTTTGTCATAATTCTCAAACATGTATCCGGTTTTACTGGCCGTACAAATCCCAATTGAACCCCAAAACTACGGGCAATAACTCATGATATAGCCATAAAACGTGAAAACACGGAGTTTTCGGTCATAACTCTCAAACATGTATCGGGTGTTATGAGTCATGTAAATAACCGTGGAACCCCAAAATTGTGGGCGATAACTGATGAAAATGGCCATAAAACGCGGGAACGGTGAGGTTTTGTTCATATCTCTCAAACATGTATCAGGTCTTATGGGCCGTGTAAATCGCCCTAGAACCCCAAAACTGTGGGCAATAGCTCATGAAAACAGCCATAAAACACGAAAACAGTGAGATTTTGGTCATATCTCTCAAACATGTATCGGGTCTCATGGGCCATGTAAATCGCCCTGGAACCCCAAAAATGAGGGCAATAGCTCATGAAAACGGCCATAAAACGCGAAAACGATGAGGTTTTGAACATAACTCTCAAACATGTATCATGTCTTATGGGCCGTGCAAATCGACCTGGAACTCCAAAAATGAGAGCAATAGCTCATGAAAATGGCCATAAAAGGCGAAAACGCTGAGTTTTTGGTCATAACTCTCAAACATGCATCAGATCTTATGGGTTATGCAGATCGACCTGGAACACAAAAACTGTGGGCAATAGCTCATGAAAACAGCTATAAAACGCGAAAATGATGAGGTTTTGGTCATAACTCTCAAACATGTATCATGTCTTACGGGCCATGCATATCACCCTAGAACCCTAAAAATGCAGGCAATAGCTCATGAAAACGGCCATAAAACACGAAACATCAAGTTTTTGGTCATACCTCTCAAACAATTATCCGGATTTACTGGCCATGCAATTCCCAATTATACCCCAAAACCGTGGGAAATAGCTCATGAAACGACCATTAAACGCGAATACAATGAGGTTTTGGTCATATCTCTCAAACATGTAGCAGGTCTTATGGGCCGTGTAAATCATCCTAGAACCCCAAAAATGAGGGCAATAGCTCAATAAAATAGCTATAAAACACGAAAATGACGAGCTTTTGGTCATATTTCTCAAACATGTATCAGATCTTATGGGTTGTGAAAATCGACCTGGAACACCAAAACTGTAGGCAATAGCTCATGAAAACAATGATAAAACGCGAAAATGACGTGTTTTTGGTCATAACACACAAACCTGTATCATGTCTTACGGACGATGCAAATCGCCCTGGAACCCCAAAACTATGGGCAATTGCTCATGAAAACTGACATAAAACATGAAAATGCCGTGTTTTTGGTCATAACTCACAAACATGTAACGATTTTACTGGCCATGCAAATCCCAATTCAGCACCAAAACTGTGTGCACAGTACTAGGAAAAGGGCTTTAGGTAATCCGCACATCCGTGGCTCACATGGTTGAAGTGCCCCTGGGTAAAATAGGCATGGCTCACCTGTGGGTGGTGCCCTAATAGTAACTAGAACAACCATGGCGCACATGGCGTATGTGCGCCACAGATATGTATGGGCCAATGGCCTGCCAGCCGCATGCCACATAACCTTAGCGCACATGGGGTAGGTGCTCTACGGTTGTGGCAAGTTCTGTGGTGCACTATGCCATGTGCCCACGGATGTGTAAACTTAGGAGTAGGGCACCTTGCCCTAGTGCCCTACTCCTAACTACCCTGCACCAACTCCATCCCCCCGGTGGATCGCCTTTTTAGGCTTTGCAAAAAATAAAAGAAAATGATAAACACTTCAAAAAATAAAATCCTTTCATATTTAGGTAGATAATGTGGTGTAGTTTCTAGGAAAATTAACAAACATGAGTTTCCAAGTTTTCTGCAAAAAAAAAAGTCATGCCATGGTAAAATGGCCGTAACTTTTGCATACGATATCGAAAATATCGTATAATATACCAAAATGACGATAACGAGATTTCGCATCTTAGGGGGCAATGCAAATCGTCCTGGAATCCCAAAACTGTGGGCAATAGCTCATGAAAACGTCCATAAAACACGAAAACACCGAGTTTTTTGTCATAATTCTCAAACATGTATCCGGTTTTACTGGCCATACAAATCCCAATTGAACCCCAAAACTATGGGCAATAACTCATGATATAGCCATAAAACGTGAAAACACTGAGTTTTCGGTCATAACTCTCAAACATGTATCGGTTGTTATGAGTGATGTAAATAACCGTGGAACCCAAAATTGTGGGCGATAGCTGATGAAAATGGACATAAAACGCGAGAACGGTGAGGTTTTGTTCATATCTCTCAAACATGTATCAGGTCTCATGGGCCGTGTAAATCACCCTAGAACACCAAAACTATGGGCGATAGCTCATGAAAACAGCCATAAAACGCGAAAACGATGAGATTTTGGTCATATCTCTCAATATGTATCGGGTCTTATGGGCCATGTAAATCGCCCTGGAACCCCAAAAATGAGGGCAATAGCTCATGAAAACGGCCATAAAACGTGAAAACGACGATGTTTTGAACATAACTCTCAAACATGTATCATGTCTTATGGGCCTGCAAATCGACCCGGAACTCCCAAAATGAGAGCAATAGCTCATGAAAACAGCCATAAAACGCGAAAACACCGAGTTTTTGGTCATAACTCTCAAACATGTATCAGATCTTATGGGTCATGCAAATCGACCCAGAACACAAAAACTGTGGGTAATAGCTCATGAAAACAGCTATAAACGCGAAAATGATGAGGTTTTGGTCATAACTCTCAAACATGTATCATGTCTTACGGGCAATGCATATCACCCTGGAACCCCAAAAATGCAGGCAAAAGCTCATGAAAACGGCCATAAAACACGAAAAAATCAAGTTTTTGGTCATACCTCTCAAACAAGTATCTGGTTTTACTGGCCATGCAAGTCCCAATTATACCCCAAAACCGTGGGAAATAGCTCATGAAACGGCCATAAAACGCGAATACAATGAGGTTTTGGTCATATCTCTCAAACATATAGTAGGTCTTATGGGCCGTGTAAATCATCCTAGAACCCCAAAAATGAGGGCAATAGCTCACTAAAACAGCCATAAAACACGAAAACAACGAGGTTTTGGTCATATTTCGCAAACATGTATCAGATCTTATGGGTCGTGAAAATCGACCTGGAACACCAAAACTGTAGGCAATAGCTCATGAAAACAGTGATAAAACCCGAAAATGACGAGTTTTTGGTCATAACACACAAACATGTATCTTGTCTTACGGGCCATGCAAATCGCCCTGGAACCCCAAAACTATGGGCAATAGCTCATGAAAACTGACATAAAACATGAAAATGCCGTGTTTTTGGTCATTACTCACAAACATGTACCAATTTTACTGGCCATGCAAATCCCAATTCAATACCAAAACTGTGTGCACACTACTAGGAGAAGGGCTATAGGTAATTCGCACATCCGTGGCTCACATGGTTGAAGTGTCCCCCGAGTAAAATAGGCGTGGCTCACCTGTGGGCGGTGCCCTAAAACTAGAACAACCGTGGCGCACATGGCATATGTGCGCCATAGATAAGTATGGGCCAAGGGCCTGCCAGCCGCATGCCACATACCCATAGCGCACATGGGGTAGGTGCGCTATGGTTGTGGCAAGTTCTGTGGTGCACTATGCCATGTGCGCCACGGATGTGTAAACTTAGTAGTAGGGCACCTTGCCCTAGTGCCCTACGCCTAACTACCCTGCACCAACTCCATCCCCCCGGTGGATCGCCTTTTTAGGCTTTGCAAAAAATAAAAGAAAATGATAAACACTTCAAAAAATAAAATCCTTTCATATTTAGGTAGATAATGTGGTGTAGTTTCTAGGAAAATTAACAAACATAAGTTTCCAAGTTTTCTGAAAAAAAAGTCATGCCATGGTAAAATGGCCGTAACTTTTGCATACGATATCGAAAAAAATCGTATAATATACAAAAATGACGATAACGAGATTTCGCATATTACGGGGCAATGCAAATCGTCCTGGAACCCCAAAACTGTGGGCAATAGCTCATGAAAACGAACATAAAACACGAAAACACCGAGTTTTTTGTCATAATTCTCAAACATGTATCCGGTTTTACTGTCCATACAAATCCCAATTGAACCCTAAAACTATGGGCAATAACTCATGATATAGCCATAAAACGTGAAAACACTGAGATTTTGGTCATAACTCTCAAACATGTATCGGTTGTTATGAGTGATGTAAATAATCGTGGAACCCCAAAATTGTGGGCGATAGCTGATGAAAATGGCCATAAAACGCGAGAACAGTGAGGTTTTGTTCATATTTCTCAAACATGTATCAGGTCTTATGGGCCGTGTAAATCGCCTTAGAACCCCAAAACTGTGGGCAATAGCTCATGAAAACAGCCATAAAACACGAAAACGGTGAGATTTTGGTCATATCTCTCAAACATGTATCGGGTCTTATGGGCCATGTAAATCGCCCTGGAACCCCAAAAATGAGGACAATAGCTCATGAAAACGGCCATAAAACGCGAAAACGACGAGGTTTTGAACATAACTCTCAAACATGTATCATGACTTATGGGCCGTGCAAATCAACCTGGAACTCCAAAAATGAGAGCAATAGCTCATGAAAACGCGAAAACGCCGAGTTTTTGATCATAACTCTCAAACATGTATCAGATCTTATGGGTCGTGCAAATCGACCTGGAACACAAAAACTGTGGGCAATAGCTCATGAAAACAGGTATAAAACTTGAAAATGATGAGTTTTTAGTCATAACTCTCAAACATGTATCATGTCTTACGGGCCATGCATATCACCCTGGAACCCAAAGATGCAGGCAATAGCTCATGAAAACGGCCAAATAACACGAAAACATCGAGTTTTTGGTCATACCTCTCAAACATGTATCCGGATTTACTGGCAATGCAAGTCCCAATTGAACCCCAAAACTATGGGAAATAGCTCATGAAACGGCCAGAAAACGTGAATACGTTCAGGTTTTGTTCATATCTCTCAAACATGTAGCATGTCTTTTGGGCTGTGAAAATCACCGTAGAACCCCAAAAATGAGGGCAATAGCTCATTAAAACAGCCATAAAACGCGAAAACAACGATGTTTTGGTCACATTTCTCAAACATGTATCAGATCTGATGGGTCGTGAAAATGGACCTGGAACACCAAAACTGTGGGCAATAGCTCATGAAAACAGTGATAAAACGCGAAAATGACGAGTTTTTGGTCATAACACACAAACATGTATCATGTCTTACGGGCCATGCAAATCGCCCTGGAACCCCAAAACTATGGGCAATAGCTCATGAAAACTGACATAAAACTTGAAAACGCCGAGTTTTTGGTCATAACTCACAAACATGTACCGATTTTACTAGCCATGCAAATCCCAATTCAACACCAAAACTGTGTGCAATAGCTCATGAAAACGGCCACAAAACACGAAAACGATTATTTTTTGGTCATGCCACTCAAACATGTATCAGGTCTTATGGGCCATGCAAATCGACCTGGAACTCCTAAACCTTGGTCAATAGCTCATGAAAACGGCTATAAAACGCGAAAACGACGAGTTTTTTTGTCATAACTCTCAAACATGTATCATGTCTTATGGACCATAAATATTGCCATCGAACCCCAAAACTATGGGCAATAGCTCATGAAAACGGCCATAAAACATGAAAATGGCGAGTTTTTTTGTCATGGCTCTCAAGCATGTATCACATCTTATGGGGCAATGCAAATCGTCCTGGAACCCCAAAACTGTCAGCAATAGCTCATGAAAACGACCATAAAACACGAAAACACCGAGTTTTTTGTCATAATTCTCAAACATGTGTCCGGTTTTACTGGCCATACAAATCCCAATTGAACCCCAAAACTATGGGCAATAACTCATGATATAGCCATAAAACGTGAAAATACTGAGTTTTCGGTCATAACTCTCAAACATGTATCGGGTGTTATGAGTCATGTAAATAACCGTGGAACCCCAAAATTGTGGGCGATAGCTGGTGAAAATGGCCATAAAACGCGAGAACGGTGAGGTTTTGTTCATATCTCTCAAACATGTATCAGGTCTTATGGGCCGTGTAAATCGCCCTAGAACCCAAAACTGTGGGCAATAGCTCATGAAAACAGCCATAAAACACGAAAACGGTGAGATTTTGGTCATATCTCTCAAACATGTATCGGGTCTTTTGGTCCATGTAAATCGCCCTGGAACCCCAAAAATGAGGACAATAGCTCATGAAAACGGCCATAAAACACGAAAAACAACGAGGTTTTGAACATAATTCTCAAACATGTATCATGTCTTATGGGCCGTGCAAATTGACCTGGAACTCCAAAAATGAGAGCAATAGCTCATGAAAACGGCCATAAAACGCGAAAACGCCGAGTTTTTGGTCATAACTCTCAAACATGTATCAGATCTTATGGGTCGTGCAAATCGACCTGGAACACAAAAACTGTGGGCAATTGCTCATGAAAACAGCTATAAAACATGAAAATGATGAGTTTTTGGTCATAACTCTCAAACATGTATCATGTCTTCCGGGCCATGCATATCACCCTGGAACCCAAAAAATGCAGGCAATAGCTCATGAAAACGGCCAAATAACACGAAAACATCGAGTTTTTGGTCATACCTCTCAAACATGTATCCGGATTTACTGGCAATGCAAGTCCCAATTGAACCCCAAAACTATGGGAAATAGCTCATGAAACGGCCAGAAAACGTGAATACGTTCAGGTTTTGGTCATATCTCTCAAACATGTAGCATGTCTTTTGGGCTGTGAAAATCACCCTAGAACCCCAAAAATGAGGGCAATAGCTCATTAAAACAGCCACAAAACGCGAAAACAACGAGGTTTTGGTCATATTTCTCAAACATGTATCAGATCTTATGGGTCGTGAAAATGGACCTGGAACACCAAAACTGTGGGCAATAGCTCATGAAAACAGTGATAAAACGTGAAAATGACGAGTTTTTGGTCATAACACACAAACATGTATCATGTCTTACGGGCCATGCAAATCGCCCTGGAACCCCAAAACTATGGGCAATAGCTCATGAAAACTGACATAAAACTTGAAAACGCCGAGTTTTTGGTCATAACTCGCAAACATGTACCGATTTTACTGGCCATGCAAATCCCAATTCAACACCAAAACTGTGTGCAATAGCTCATGAAAACGGCCACAAAACACGAAAACGATTATTTTTTGGTCATGCCACTCAAACATGTATCAGGTCTTATGGGCCATGCAAATCGACCTGGAACTCCAAAACCTTGGTCAATAGCTCATGAAAACGGCTATAAAACGCGAAAACGACGAGTTTTTTGTCATAACTCTCAAACATGTATCATGTCTTACGGACCAAAAATATTGCCCTCGAACCCCAAAACTATGGGCAATAGCTCATGAAAACGGCCATAAAACATGAAAATGGCGAGTTTTTTGTCATGGCTCTCAAGCATGTATCACATCTTATGGGACAATGCAAATCGTCCTGGAACCCCAAAACTATGGGCAATAGCTCATGAAAACGACCATAGAACACGAAAACACCGAGTTTTTTGTCATAATTCTCAAACATGTATCCGGTTTTACTGGCCATACAAATCCCAATTGAACTCCAAAACTATGGAAAATAACTCATGATATAGCCATAAAACGTGAAAACACTGAGTTTTCGGTCATAACTCTCAAACATGTATCGGGTGTTATGAGTCATGTAAATAACCGTGGAACCCCAAAATTGTGGGCGATAACTGATGAAAATGGCCATAAAACGCGAGAACGGTGAAGTTTTGTTCATATATCTCAAACATGTATCAGGTCTTATGGGCCGTGTAAATCGCCCTAGAACCCCAAAACTGTGGGCGCTCATGAAAACAGCCATAAAACACGAAAACGATGAGATTTTGGTCATATCTCTCAAACATGTATCGGGTCTTTTGGGCCATGTAAATCGCCCTGGAACCCCAAAAATGAGGACAATAGCTCATGAAAACGGCCATAAAACGCGAAAACGACGAGGTTTTGAACATAATTCTCAAACATGTATCATGTCTTATGGGCCGTGCAAATCGACCTGGAACTCCAAAAATGAGAGCAATAGCTCATGAAAACGGCCATAAAACGCGAAAACGCCAAGTTTTTGGTCATAACTCTCAAACATGTATCAGATCTTATGGGTCGTGCAAATCGACCGGGAACACAAAAAATCAGGCAATAAATCATGAAAACAGCTATAAAACATGAAAATGATGAGTTTTTGGTCATAACTCTCAAACATGTATCATGTCTTATGGGCCATGCATTTCACCTTGAACCCAAAAAATGCAGGCAATAGCTCATGAAAACGGGCAAATAGCACGAAAACATCGAGTTTTTGGTCATACCTCTCAAACATGTATCCGGATTTACTGGCAATGCAAGTCCCAATTGAACCCCAAAACTATGGGAAATAGCTCATAAAACGGCCAGAAAACGTGAATACGTTCAGGTTTTGGTCATATCTCTCAAACATGTAGCATGTCTTTTGGGCTGTGAAAATCACCCTAGAACCCCAAAAATGAGGGCAATAGCTCATTAAAACAGCCATAAAACGCGAAAACAACGAGGTTTTGGTCATATTTCTCAAACATGTATCAGATCTTATGGGTCGTGAAAATGGACCTGGAACACCAAAACTGTGGGCAATAGCTCATGAAAACAGTGATAAAACGTGAAAATGACGAGTTTTTGGTCATAACACACAAACATGTATCATGTCTTACGGGCCATGCAAATCGCCCTGGAACCCCAAAACTATGGGCAATAGCTCATGAAAACTGACATAAAACTTGAAAACGCCGAGTTTTTGGTCATAACTCACAAACATGTACCGATTTTACTGGCCATGCAAATCCCAATTCAACACCAAAACTGTGTGCAATAGCTCATGAAAACGGCCACAAAACACGAAAACGATTATTTTTTGGTCATGCCACTCAAACATGTATCAGGTCTTATGGGCCATGCAAATCGACCTGGAACTCCTAAACCTTGGTCAATAGCTCATGAAAACGGCTATAAAACGCGAAAACAACGAGGTTTTTTGTCATAACTCTCAAACATGTATCATGTCTTATGGACCATAAATATTGCCCTCGAACCCCAAAACTATGGGCAATAGCTCATGAAAACGGCCATAAAACATGAAAATGGCGAGTTTTTTTGTCATGGCTCTCAAGCATGTATCACATCTTATGGGGCAATGCAAATCGTCCCGGAACCCCAAAACTGTGGGCAATAGCTCATGAAAAAGACCATAAAACACAAAAACACCGAGTGTTTTGTCATAATTCTCAACCATGTGTCCGGTTTTACTGGCCATACAAATCCCAATTGAACCCCAAAACTATGGGCAATAACTCATGATATAGCCATAAAACGAGAAAACACTGAGTTTTCGGTCATAACTCTCAAACATGTATCGGGTGTTATGAGTCATGTAAATAACCGTGGAACCCCAAAATTGTGGGCGATAGCTGATGAAAATGGCCATAAAACGCGAGAACAGTGAGGTTTTGTTCATATCTCTCAAACATGTATCATGTCTTATGGGCCGTGTAAATCGCCCTAGAACCCCAAAATTGTGGGCAATAGCTCATGAAAACAGCCATAAAACACGAAAACGGTGAGATTTTGGTCATATCTCTCAAACATGTATCGGGTCTTTTGGTCCATGTAAATCGCCCTGGAACCCCAAAAATGAGGACAATAGCTCATGAAAACGGCCAAAAAACGCGAAAACGACGAGGTTTTGAACATAATTCTCAAACATGTATCATGTCTTATGGGCCGTGCAAATCGACCTGGAACTCCAAAAATGAGAGCAATAGCTCATGAAAACGGCCATAAAACGCGAAAACGCCGAGTTTTTGGTCATAACTCTCAAACATGTATCAGATCTTATGGGTCGTGCAAATCGACCGGGAACACAAAAACTGTGGGCAATAAATCATGAAAACAGCTATAAAACATGAAAATGATGAGTTTTTGGTCATAACTCTCAAACATGTATCATGTCTTACGGGCCATGCATTTCACCTTGAACCCAAAAAATGCAGGCAATAGCTCATGCAAACGGGCAAATAGCACGAAAACATCGAGTTTTTGGTCATACCTCTCAAACATGTATCCGGATTTACTGGCAATGCAAGTCCCAATTGAACCCCAAAACTATGGGAAATAGCTCATAAAACGGCCAGAAAACGTGAATACGTTCAGGTTTTGGTCATATCTCTCAAACATGTAGCATGTCTTTTGGGCTGTGAAAATCACCCTAGAACCCCAAAAATGAGGGCAATAGCTCATTAAAACAGCCATAAAACGCGAAAACAACGAGGTTTTGGTCATATTTCTCAAACATGTATCAGATCTTATGGGTCGTGAAAATGGACCTGGAACACCAAAACTGTGGGCAATAGCTCATGAAAACAGTGATAAAACGTGAAAATAACTAGTTTTTGGTCATAACACACAAACATGTATCATGTCTTACGGGCCATGCAAATCGCCCTGGAACCCCAAAACTATGGGCAATAGCTCATGAAAACTGACATAAAACTTGAAAACGCCGAGTTTTTGGTCATAACTCACAAACATGTACCGATTTTACTGGCCATGCAAATCCCAATTCAACACCAAAACTGTGTGCAATAGCTCATGAAAACGGCCACAAAACACGAAAACAATTATTTTTTGGTCATGCCACTCAAACATGTATCAGGTCTTATGGGCCATGCAAATCGACCTGGAACTCCTAAACCTTGGTCAATAGCTCATGAAAACGGCTATAAAACGCGAAAACAACGAGGTTTTTTGTCATAACTCTCAAACATGTATCATGTCTTATGGACCATAAATATTGCCCTCGAACCCTAAAACTATGGGCAATAGCTCATGAAAACGGCCATAAAACATGAAAATGGCGAGTTTTTTTTGTCATGGCTCTCAAGCATGTATCACATCTTATGGGGCAATGCAAATCGTCCTGGAACCCCAAAACTGTGGGCAATAGCTCATGAAAAAGACCATAAAACACGAAAACACGGAGTGTTTTGTCATAATTCTCAACCATGTGTCCGGTTTTACTGGCCATACAAATCCCAATTGAACCCCAAAACTATGGGCAATAACTCATGATATAGCCATAAAACGTGAAAACACTGAGTTTTCGGTCATAACTCTCAAACATGTATCGGGTGTTATGAGTCATGTAAATAACCGTGGAACCCCAAAATTGTGGGCGATAGCTGATGAAAATGGCCATAAAACGCGAGAACGGTGAGGTTTTGTTCATATCTCTCAAACATGTATCATGTCTTATGGGCCGTGTAAATCGCCCTAGAACCCCAAAACTGTGGGCAATAGCTCATGAAAACAGCCATAAAACACGAAAACGGTGAGATTTTGGTCATATCTCTCAAACATGTATCGGGTCTTTTGGTCCATGTAAATCGCCTTGGAACCCCAAAAATGAGGACAATAGCTCATGAATACGGCCAAAAAACGCGAAAACGACGAGGTTTTGAACATAATTCTCAAACATGTATCATGTCTTATGGGCCGTGCAAATCGACCGGGAACTCCAAAAATGAGAGCAATAGCTCATGAAAACGGCCATAAAACGCGAAAACGCCGAGTTTTTGGTCATAACTCTCAAACATGTATCAGATCTTATTGGTCGTGCAAATCGACCTGGAACACAAAAACTGTGGGCAATAGCTCATGAAAACAGCTATAAAACTTGAAAATGATGAGTTTTTGGTCATAACTCTCAAACATGTATCATGTCTTACGGGCCATGCATATCACCCTGGAACCCAAAAAATGAGGCAATAGCTCATGAAAACGGCCAAATAACACGAAAACATCGAGTTTTTGGTCATACCTCTCAAACATGTATCCGGATTTACTCGCAATGCAAGTCCCAATTGAACCCCAAAACTATGGGAAATAGCTCATGAAACGGCCAGAAAATGTGAATACGTTCAGGTTTTGGTCATATCTCTCAAACATGTAGCATGTCTTTTGGGCTGTGAAAATCACCCTAGAACCCCAAAAATGAGGGCAATAGCTCATTAAAACAGCCATAAAACGCGAAAACAACGAGGTTTTGGTCATATTTCTCAAACATGTATCAGATCTTATGGGTCGTGAAAATGGACCTGGAACACCAAAACTGTGGGCAATAGCTCATGAAAACAGTGATAAAACGCGAAAATGACGAGTTTTTGGTCATAACACACAAACATGTATCATGTCTTACGGGCCATGCAAATCGCCCTGGAACCCCAAAACTACGGGCAATAGCTCATGAAAACTGACATAAAACTTGAAAACGCCGAGTTTTTGGTCATAACTCACAAACATGTACCGATTTTACTGGCCATGCAAATCCCAATTCAACACCAAAACTGTGTGCAATAGCTCATGAAAACGGCCACAAACATAAAACGATTATTTTTTGGTCATGCCACTCAAACATGTATCAGGTCTTATGGGCCATACAAATCGACCTGGAACTCCAAAACCTTGGTCAATAGCTCATCAAAACGGCTATAAAACGCGAAAACGACGAGTTTTTTTGTCATAACTCTCAAACATGTATCATGTCTTACGGACCATAAATATTGCCCTCGAACCCCAAAACTATGGGCAATAGCTCATGAAAACGGCCATAAAACATGAAAATGGCGAGTTTTTTTGTCATGGCCCTCAAGCATGAATCACATCTTATGGGGCAATGCAAATCGCCCCGAACCCCCAAAACTGGGGCAATAGCTCATGAAAACGCGACCATAAAACACGAAAACACCGAAGTTTTTGTCATAATTCTCAACCATGTGTCCGGTTTATCGCCATACAAATCCCAATTGAACCCCAAAACTATGGCCAATAACTCATGATATAGCCATAAACGTGAAAACATCGAAGTTTTCGGTCATAACTCTCAAACATGTATCGGGTGTTATGAGTCATGTAACAAGTGGAACCCCAAAATTGTGGGCGATATGGCGAAAATGGCCATAAAACGCGAGAACGGTGAGGTTTTGTTCATATCTCAAACATGTATCAGGTCTTATGGGCCGTAAATCGCCCTAGAACCCCAAACTGGGCAATAGCTCATGAAAACAGCCATAAAACACGAAAACGGTGAGATTTTGGTCATATCTCTCAAACATGTATCGGGTCTTTTGGGCCATGTAAATCGCCCTGGAACCCCAAAAATGAGGACAATAGCTCATGAAAACGGCCATAAAACGCGAAACCATTTAGGTTTTGAACATAATTCTCAAACATGTATCATGTCTTATGGGCCGCAAATCGACTGAACCCCAAAAATGAGAGCAATAGCTCATGAAAACGGCCATAAAACGCGAAAACGCCGAGTTTTTGGTCATAACTCTCAAACATGTATCAGATCTTATTGGTCGTGCAAATCGACCTGGAACACAAAAACATTGGGCAATAGCTCATGAAAACAGCTATAAAACTTGAAAATGATGAGTTTTTAGTCATAACTCTCAAACATGTATCATGTCTTACGGGCCATGCATATCACCCTAGAACCCAAAAAATGAGGCAATAGCTCATGAAAACGGCCAAATAACACGAAAACATCGAGTTTTTGGTCATACCTCTCAAACATGTATCCGGATTTACTCGCATTGCAAGTACCACTTTAACGCCAAAAATATTGGAAATAGCTCATGATACGGACAGAAAACGTGAATACGTTCATGTTTTAGTCATATCTCTCAAACATGTAGCATGTCTTTTAATGTGAAAATCTCCCTTGAACCCCAAAAATGAGGGCAATCGCTCATTAAAACAGCCATAAAACGCGAAAACAACGAGGTTTTGGTCATATTTCTCAAACATGTATCAGATCTTATGGGTCGTGAAAATGGACCTGGAACACCAAAACTGTGGGCAATAGCTCATGAAAACAGTGATAAAACGCGAAAATGACGAGTTTTTGGTCATAACACACAAACATGTATCATGTCTTACGGGCCATGCAAATCGCCCTGGAACCCCAAAACAAACGGGCAATAGCTCATGAAATCGACATAAAACTTGAAAACGCCAGTTTTTGGTCATAACTCACAAACATGTACCGATTTTTTACGCCATGCAAATCCCAATTCAACACCAAAACGTAATGCAATAGCTCATGAAAACGGCCACAAAACACGAAAACGATTATTTTTGGTCATGCCACTCAAACATGTATCGTGTCTTATGGGCCATGCAAATCACGAACTCCAAAACCTTGGTCAATAGCTCATCAAAACGGCTATAAAACGCGAAAACGACGAGTTTTTTGTCATAACTCTCAAACATGTATCATGTCTTACGGACCATAAATATTGCCCTCGAACCCCAAAACTATGGGCAATAGCTCATGAAAACAGCCATAAAACATGAAAATGGCGAGTTTTTTTTGTGATGGCCCTCAAGCATGTATCACATCTTATGGGGCAATGCAAATCGTCCTGGAACCCCAAAACTGTGGGCAATAGCTCATGAAAACGACCATAAAACACGAAAACACCGAGTTTTTTGTCATAATTCTCAACCATGTGTCCGGTTTTACTGGCCATACAAATCCCAATTGAACCCCAAAACTATGGGCAATAACTCATGATATAGCCATAAAACGTGAAAACACTGAGTTTTCGGTCATAACTCTCAAACATGTATCGGGTGTTATGAGTCATGTAAATAACCGTGGAACCCCAAAATTGTGGGCGATAGCTGATGAAAATGGCCATAAAACGCGAGAACGGTGAGGTTTTGTTCATATCTCTCAAACATGTATCAGGTCTTATGGGCCGTGTAAATCGCCCTAGAACCCCAAAACTGTGGGCAATAGCTCATGAAAACAGCCATAAAACACGAAAACGGTGAGATTTTGGTCATATCTCTCAAACATGTATCGGGTCTTTTGGGCCATGTAAATCGCCCTGGAACCCCAAAAATGAGGACAATAGCTCATGAAAACGGCCATAAAACGCGAAAACGACGAGGTTTTGAACATAATTCTCAAACATGTATCATGTCTTATGGGCCGTGCAAATCGACCTGGAACTCCAAAAATGAGAGCAATAGCTCATGAAAACGGCCATAAAACGCGAAAACGCCGAGTTTTTGGTCATAACTCTCAAACATGTATCAGATCTTATTGGTCGTGCAAATCGACCTGGAACACAAAAACTTTGGGCAATAGCTCATGAAAACAGCTATAAAACTTGAAAATGATGAGTTTTTAGTCATAACTCTCAAACATGTATCATGTCTTACGGGCCATGCATATCACCCTAGAACCCAAAAAATGAGGCAATAGCTCATGAAAACGGCCAAATAACACGAAAACATCGAGTTTTTGGTCATACCTCTCAAACATGTATCCGGATTTACTCGCAATGCAAGTCCCAATTGAACGCCAAAACTATGGGAAATAGCTCATGAAACGGCCAGAAAACGTGAATACGTTCAGGTTTTGGTCATATCTCTCAAACATGTAGCATGTCTTTTGGGCTGTGAAAATCACCCTAGAACCCCAAAAATGAGGGCAATAGCTCATTAAAACAGCCATAAAACGCGAAAACAACGAGGTTTTGGTCATATTTCTCAAACATGTATCAGATCTTATGGGTCGTGAAAATGGACCTGGAACACCAAAACTGTGGGCAATAGCTCATGAAAACAGTGATAAAACGCGAAAATGACGAGTTTTTGGTCATAACACACAAACATGTATCATGTCTTACGGGCCATGCAAATCGCCCTGGAACCCCAAAACAAACGGGCAATAGCTCATGAAAACTGACATAAAACTTGAAAACGCCGAGTTTTTGGTCATAACTCACAAACATGTACCGATTTTACTGGCCATGCAAATCCCAATTCAACACCAAAACTGTGTGCAATAGCTCATGAAAACGGCCACAAAACACGAAAACGATTATTTTTTGGTCATGCCACTCAAACATGTATCAGGTCTTATGGGCCATGCAAATCGACCTGGAACTCCAAAACCTTGGTCAATAGCTCATCAAAACGGCTATAAAACGCGAAAACGACGAGTTTTTTGTCATAACTCTCAAACATGTATCATGTCTTACGGACCATAAATATTGCCCTCGAACCCCAAAACTATGGGCCATAGCTCATGAAAACGGCCATAAAACATGAAAATGGCGAGTTTTTTTTGTCATGGCCCTCAAGCATGTATCACATCTTATGGGGCAATGCAAATCGTCCTGGAACCCCAAAACTGTGGGCAATAGCTCATGAAAACGACCATAAAACACGAAAACACCGAGTTTTTTGTCATAATTCTCAACCATGTGTCCGGTTTTACTGGCCATACAAATCCCAATTGAACCCCAAAACTATGGCCAATAACTCATGATATAGCCATAAAACGTGAAAACACTGAGTTTTCGGTCATAACTCTCAAACATGTATCGGGTGTTATGAGTCATGTAAATAACCGTGGAACCCCAAAATTGTGGGCGATAGCTGATGAAAATGGCCATAAAACGCGAGAACGGTGAGGTTTTGTTCATATCTCTCAAACATGTATCAGGTCTTATGGGCCGTGTAAATCGCCTAGAACCCCAAAGCGTAGCAATAGCTCATGAAAACAGCCATAAAACACGAAAACGGTGAGATTTTGGTCATATCTCTCAAACATGTATCGGGTCTTTTGGGCCATGTAAATCGCCCTGGAACCCCGAAAATGAGGACAATAGCTCATGAAAACGGCCATAAAACGCGAAAACGACGAGGTTTTGAACATAATTCTCAAACATGTATCATGTCTTATGGGCCGTGCAAATCGACCTGGAACTCCAAAAATGAGAGCAATAGCTCATGAAAACGGCCATAAAACGCGAAAACGCCGAGTTTTTGGTCATAACTCTCAAACATGTATCAGATCTTATTGGTCGTGCAAATCGACCTGGAACTCCAAAAATGAGAGCAATAGCTCATGAAAACGGCCATCAAACGCGAAAACGACGAGGTTTTGAACATAATTCTCAAACATGTATCATGTCTTATGGTAGTGCAAATCGACTGAACTCCAAAAATGAGAGCAATAGCTCATGAAAACGGCCATAAAACGCGAAAACGCCGAGTTTTTGGTCATAACTCTCAAACATGTATCAGATCTTATTGGTCGTGCAAATCGACCTGGAACACAAAAACTGTGGGCAATAGCTCATGAAAACAGCTATAAAACTTGAAAATGATGAGTTTTTGGTCATAACTCTCAAACATGTATCATGTCTTACGGGCCATGCATATCACCCTGGAACCCAAAAAATGAGGCAATAGCTCATGAAAACGGCCAAATAACACGAAAACATCGAGTTTTTGGTCAAACCTCTCAAACATGTATCCGGATTTACTCGCAATGCAAGTCCCAATTGAACCCCAAAACTATGGAAAATAGCTCATGAAACGGCCAGAAAACGTGAATATGTTCAGGTTTTGGCCATATCTCTCAAACATGTAGCATGTCTTTTGGGCTGTGAAAATCACCATAGAACCCCAAAAATGAGGGCAATAGCTCATTAAAACAGCCATAAAACGCGAAAACAACGAGGTTTTGGTCATATTTCTCAAACATGTATCAGATCTTATGGGTCATGAAAATGGACCTGGAACACCAAAACTGTGGGCAATAGCTCATGAAAACAGTGATAAAACGCGAAAATGACGAGTTTTTGGTCATAACACACAAACATGTATCATGTCTTACGGGCCATGCAAATCGCCCTGGAACCCCAAAACAAACGGGCAATAGCTTATGAAAACTGACATAAAACTTGAAAACGCCGAGTTTTTGGTCATAACTCACAAACATGTACCGATTTTACTGGCCATGCAAATCCCAATTCAACACCAAAACTGTGTGCAATAGCTCATGAAAACGGCCACAAAACACGAAAACGATTATTTTTTGGTCATGCCACTCAAACATGTATCAGGTCTTATGGGCCATGCAAATCGACCTGGAACTCCAAAACCTTGGTCAATAGCTCATCAAAACGGCTATAAAACGCGAAAACGACGAGTTTTTTTGTCATAACTCTCAAACATGTATCATGTCTTACGGACCATAAATATTGCCCTCGAACCCCAAAACTATGGGCAATAGCTCATGAAAACGGCCATAAAACATGAAAATGGCGAGTTTTTTTTGTCATGGCCCTCAAGCATGTATCACATCTTATGGGGCAATGCAAATGCCCTGGAACCCCAAAAGCGTAGGCAATAGCTCATGAAAACGACCATAAAACACGAAAACACCGTTTTTGTCATAATTCTCAAACATGTATCCGGTTTTACTGGCCATACAAATCCCAATTGAACCCCAAAACTATGGGAAATAACTCATGATATAGCCATAAAACGTGAAAACACTGAGTTTTCGGTCATAACTCTCAAACATGTATCGGGTGTTATGAGTCATGTAAATAACCGTGGAACCCCAAAATTGTGGGCGATAGCTGATGAAAATGGCCATAAAACGCGAGAACGGTGAGGTTTTGTTCATATCTCTCAAACATGTATCAGGTCTTATGGGCCGTGTAAATCTCCCTAGAACCCCAAAACTGTGGGCAATAGCTCATGAAAACAGCCATAAAACACGAAAACGGTGAGATTTTGGTCATATCTCTCAAACATGTATCGGGTCTTATGGGCCATGTAAATCGCCCTGGAACCCCAAAAATGAGGACAATAGCTCATGAAAACGACCATAAAACGCGAAAACGACGAGGTTTTAAACATAACTCTCAAACATGTATCATGTCTTATGGGCCGTGCAAATCGACCTGGAACTCCAAAAATGAGAGCCATAGCTCATGAAAACGGCCATAAAACGCGAAAACGCCGAGTTTTTGGTCATAACTCTCAAACATGTATCAGATCTTATGGGTCGGGAAAATCGACCTGGAACACAAAAACTGTGGGCAATAGCTCATGAAAACAGCTATAAAACGCGAAAATGATGAGTTTTTGGTCATAACTCTCAAACATGTATCATGTCTTACGGGCCATGCATATCACCCTGGAACCCAAAAAATGCAGGCAATAGCTCATGAAAATGGCCAGATAACACGAAAACATCGAGTTTTTGGTCATACCTCTCAAACATTTATCCGGATTTACTCGCAATGCAAGTCCCAATTGAACCCCAAAACTATGGGAAATAGCTCATGAAACGGCCAGAAAACGTGAATACGTTCAGGTTTTGGTCATATCTCTCAAACATGTAGCATGTCTTTTGGGCTGTGAAAATCACCCTAGAACCCCAAAAATGAGGGCAATAGCTCATTAAAACAGCCATAAAACGCGAAAACAACGAGGTTTTGGTCATATTTCTCAAACATGTATCAGATCTTATGGGTCGTGAAAATCGACCTAGAACACCAAAACTGTGGGCAATAGCTCATGAAAACAGTGATAAAACGCGAAAATGACGAGTTTTTGGTCATAACACACAAACATGTATCATGTCTTACGGGCCATGCAAATCACCCTGGAACCCCAAAACTATGGGCAATAGCTCATGAAAACTGACATAAAACTTGAAAACGCCGAGTTTTTGGTCATAACTCACAAACATGTACCGATTTTACTGGCCATGCAAATCCCAATTCAACACCAAAACTGTGTGCAATAGCTCATGAAAACGGCCACAAAACACGAAAACGATTATTTTTTGGTCATGCCACTCAAACATGTATCAGGTCTTATGGGCCATGCAAATCGACCTGGAACTCCAAAACCTTGGTCAATAGCTCATGTAAACGGCTATAAAACGCGAAAACGACGAGTTTTTTTGTCATAACTCTCAAACATGTATCATGTATTACGGACCATAAATATTGCCCTCGAACCCCAAAACTATGGGCAATAGCTCATGAAAACAGCCATAAAACATGAAAATGGCGAGTTTTTTTTGTCATGGCTCTCAAGCATGTATCACATCTTATGGGGCAATGCAAATCGTCCTGGAACCCCAAAACTGTGGGCAATAGCTCATGAAAATGACCATAAAACACGAAAACACCGAGTTTTTTGTCATAATTCTCAAACATGTATCCGGTTTTACTGGCCATACAAATCCCAATTGAACCCCAAAACTATGGGAAATAACTCATGATATAGCCATAAAACGTGAAAACACTGAGTTTTCGGTCATAACTCTCAAACATGTATCGGGTGTTATGAGTCATGTAAATAACCGTGGAACCCCAAAATTGTGGGCGATAGCTGATGAAAATGGCCATAAAACGCGAGAACGGTGAGGTTTTGTTCATATCTCTCAAACATGTATCAGGTCTTATGGGCCGTGTAAATCTCCCTAGAACCCCAAAACTGTGGGCAATAGCTCATGAAAACAGCCATAAAACACGAAAACGGTGAGATTTTGGTCATATCTCTCAAACATGTATCGGGTCTTATGGGCCATGTAAATCGCCCTGGAACCCCAAAAATGAGGACAATAGCTCATGAAAACGACCATAAAACGCGAAAACGACGAGGTTTTAAACATAACTCTCAAACATGTATCATGTCTTATGGGCCTGCAAATCGACCTGGAACTCCAAAAATGAGAGCAATAGCTCATGAAAACGGCCAAAACACGAAAACGCCGATTTTTTGGTCATAACTCTCAAACATGTATCAGATCTTATGGGTCGTGCCAATCGACCTGGAACACAAAAACTGTGGGCAATAGCTCATGAAAACAGCTATAAAACGCGAAAATGATGAGTTTTTGGTCATAACTCTCAAACATGTATCATGTCTTACGGGCCATGCATATCACCCTGGAACCCAAAAAATGCAGGCAATAGCTCATGAAAATGACCAGATAACACGAAAACATCGAGTTTTTGGTCATACCTCTCAAACATGTATCCGGATTTACTGGCAAGGCAAGTCCCAATTGAACCCCAAAACTATGGGAAATAGCTCATGAAACGGCCAGAAAACATGAATACGTTCAGGTTTTGGTCATATCTCTCAAACATGTAGCATGTCTTTTGGGCTGTGAAAATCACCCTAGAACCCCAAAAATGAGGGCAATAGCTCATTAAAACAGCCATAAAACGCGAAAACAACGAGGTTTTGGTCATATTTCTCAAACATGTATCAGATCTTATTGGTCGTGAAAATGGACCTGGAACACCAAAACTGTGGGCAATAGCTCATGAAAACAGTGATAAAACGCGAAAATGACGAGTTTTTGGTCATAACACACAAACATGTATCATGTCTTACGGGCCATGCAAATCGTCCTGGAACCCCAAAACTGTGGGCAATAGATCATGAAAACGACCATAAAACACGAAAACACCGAGTTTTTGTCATAATTCTCAAACATGTATCCGGTTTTACTGGCCATACAAATCCCAATTGAACCCCAAAACTATGGGAAATAACTCATGATATAGCCATAAAACGTGAAAACACTGAGTTTTCGGTCATAACTCTCAAACATGTATCGGGTGTTATAAGTCATGTAAATAACCGTGGAACCCCAAAATTGTGGGCGATAGCTGATGAAAATGGCCATAAAACGCGAGAACGGTGAGGTTTTGTTCATATTTCTCAAACATGTATCAGGTCTTATGGGCCGTGTAAATCGCCCTAGAACCCCAAAACTGTGGGCAATAGCTCATGAAAACAGCCATAAAACACGAAAACGGTGAGATTTTGGTCATATCTCTCAAACATGTATCGGGTCTTTTGGGCCATGTAAATCGCCCTGGAACCCCAAAAATGAGGACAATAGCTCATGAAAACGGCCATAAAAGGCGAAAACGACGAGGTTTTGAACATAAATTCTCAAACATGTATCATGTCATATGGGTCGTGCAAATCGACCTGGAACTCCAAAAATGAGAGCAATAGCTCATGAAAACGGCCATAAAACGCGAAAACGCCAAGTTTTTGGTCATAACTCTCAAACATGTATCAGATCTTATGGGTCGTGCAAATTGACCTGGAACACAAAAACTGTGGGCAATAGCTCATGAAAACAGCTATAAAACGCGAAAATGACGAGTTTTTGGTCATAACACACAAACATGTATCATGTCTTACGGGCCATGCAAATCGCCCTGGAACCCCAAAACTATGGGCAATAGCTCATGAAAACTGACATAAAACTTGAAAACGCCGAGTTTTTGGTCATAACTCACAAACATGTACCGATTTTACTGGCCATGCAAATCCCAATTCAACACCAAAACTGTGTGCAATAGCTCATGAAAACGTCCACAAAACACGAAAACGATTATTTTTTGGTCATGCCACTCAAACATGTATCAGGTCTTATGGGCCATGCAAATCGACCTAGAACTCCAAAACCTTGGTCAATAGCTCATGAAAACGGCTATAAAACGCGAAAACGACGAGTTTTTTTTGTCATAACTCTCAAACATGTATCATGTCTTATGGACCATAAATATTGCCCTCGAACCCCAAAACTTTGGGCAATAGCTCATGAAAACGGCCATAAAACATGAAAATGGCGAGTTTTTTTTGTCATGGCTCTCAAGCATGTATCACATCTTATGGGGCAATGCAAATCGTCCTGGAACGCCAAAACTGTGGGCAATAGATCATGAAAACGACCATAAAACACGAAAACACCGAGTTTTTGTCATAATTCTCAAACATGTATCCGGTTTTACTGGCCATACAAATCCCAATTGAACCCCAAAACTATGGGAAATAACTCATGATATAGCCATAAAACGTGAAAACACTGAGTTTTTGGTCATAACTCTCAAACATGTATCGGGTGTTATGAGTCATGTAAATAACCGTGGAACCCCAAAATTGTGGGCGATAGCTGATGAAAATGGCCATAAAACGCGAGAACGGTGAGGTTTTGTTCATATTTCTCAAACATGTATCAGGTCTTATGGGCCGTGTAAATCGCCCTAGAACCCCAAAACTGTGGGCAATAGCTCATGAAAACAGCCATAAAACACGAAAACGGTGAGATTTTGGTCATATCTCTCAAACATGTATCGAGTCTTTTGGGCCATGTAAATCGCCCTGGAACCCCAAAAATGAGGACAATAGCTGATGAAAACGGCCATAAAATGCGAAAACGACGAGGTTTTGAACATAATTCTCAAACATGTATCATGTCTTATGGGCCGTGCAAATCGACCTGGAACTCCAAAAATGAGAGCAATAGCTCATGAAAACGGCCAAAAAACGCGAAAATGCCAAGTTTTTGGTCATAACTCTCAAACATGTATCAGATCTTATGGGTCGTGCAAATCGACACAGAACACAAAACGTGGGCAATAGCTCATGAAACAGCTATAAACGCGAAAATGACGAAGTTTTTGGTCATAACACACAAACATGTATCATGTCTTACGCCATGCAACGCCTGAACCCCAAAACTATGGGCAATAGCTCATGAAAACTGACATAAAGCTTGAAAACGCCGAGTTTTTGGTCATAACTCACAAACATGTACCGATTTTACTGGCCATGCAAATCCCAATTCAACACCAAAACTGTGTGCAATAGCTCATGAAAACGTCCACAAAACACGAAAACGATTATTTTTTGGTCATGCCACTCAAACATGTATCAGGTCTTATGGGCCATGAAAATCGACCTAGAAACTCCAAAACCTTGGTCAATAGCACATGAAAACGGCTATAAAACGCGAAAACGACGAGTTTTTTGGTCATAACTCTCAAACATGTATCACGTCTTACGGACCATAAATATTGCCCTCGAACCCCCAAACTATGGGCAATAGCTCATGAAAACGGCCATAAAACATGAAAATGGCGAGTTTTTTTGTCATGGCTCTCAAGCATGTATCACATCTTATGGGGCAATGCAAATCGTCCTGGAACCCCAAAACTGTGGGCAATAGCTCATGAAAACGACCATAAAACACGAAAACACCGAGTTTTTTGTCATAATTCTTAAACATGTATCCGGTTTTACTGGCCATACAAATCCCAATTGACCCCCAAAACTATGGGAAATAACTCATGATATAGCCATAAAACGTGAAAACACTGAGTTTTCGGTCATAACTCTCAAACATGTATCGGGTGTTATGAGTCATGTAAATAACCGTGGAACCCCAAAATTGTGGGCGATAGCTGATGAAAATGGCCATAAAACGCGAGAACGGTGAGGTTTTGTTCATATCTCTCAAACATGTATCAGGTCTTATGGGCCGTGTAAATCGCCCTAGAACCCCAAAGCGGGCAATAGCTCATGAAAACAGCCATAAAACACGAAAACGGTGAGATTTTGGTCATATCTCTCAAACATGTATCGGGTCTTTTGGGCCATGTAAATCGCCCTGGAACCCCAAAAATGAGGACAATAGCTCATGAAAACGGCCATAAAAGGCGAAAACGACGAGGTTTTGAACATAATTCTCAAACATGTATCATGTCATATGGGTCGTGCAAATCGACCTGGAACTCCAAAAATGAGAGCAATAGCTCATGAAAACAGCCATAAAACGCGAAAACGCCAAGTTTTTGGTCATAACTCTCAAACATGTATCAGATCTTATGGGTCGTGCAAATCGACCTGGAACACAAAAACTGTGGGCAATAGCTCATGAAAACAGCTATAAAACGCGAAAATGACGAGTTTTTGGTCATAACACACAAACATGTATCATGTCTTACGGGCCATGCAAATCGCCCTGGAACCCCAAAACTATGGGCAATAGCTCATGAAAACTGACATAAAACTTGAAAACGCCGAGTTTTTGGTCATAACTCACAAACATGTACCAATTTTACTGGCCATGCAAATCCCAATTCAACACCAAAACTGTGTGCAATAGCTCATGAAAACGTCCACAAAACACGAAAACGATTATTTTTTGGTCATGCCACTCAAACATGTATCAGGTCTTATGGGCCATGCAAATCGACCTAGAACTCCAAAACCTTGGTCAATAGCTCATGAAAACGGCTATAAAACGCGAGAACGACGAGTTTTTTTGTCATAACTCTCAAACATGTATCATGTCTTATGGACCATAAATATTGCCCTCGAACCCCAAAACTATGGGCAATAGCTCATGAAAACGGCCATAAAACATGAAAATGGCGAGTTTTTTTGTCATGGCTCTCAAGCATGTATCACATCTTATGGGGCAATGCAAATCGTCACTGAACCCCAAAGCGTAGGCAATAGATCATGAAAACGACCATAAAACACGAAAACACCGAGTTTTTGTCATAATTTTCAAACATGTATCCGGTTTTACTGGCCATACAAATCCCAATTGAACACCAAAACTATGGGAAATAACTCATGATATAGCCATAAATCGTGAAAACACTGAGTTTTCGGTCATAACTCGCAAACATGTATCGGGTGTTATGAGTCATGTAAATAACCGTGGAACCCCAAAATTGTGGGCGATAGCTGATGAAAATGGCCATAAAACGCGAGAACGGTGAGGTTTTGTTCATATTTCTCAAACATGTATCAGGTCTTATGGGCCGTGTAAATCGCCCTAGAACCCCAAAACTGTGGGCAATAGCTCATGAAAACAGCCATAAAACACGAAAACGGTGAGATTTTGGTCATATCTCTCAAACATGTATCGAGTCTTTTGGGCCATGTAAATCGCCCTGAAACCCCAAAAATGAGGACACTAGCTGATGAAAACGGCCATAAACCTCGAAAACGACGAGGTTTTGAACATAACTCTCAAACATGTATCATGTCTTATGGGCCGTGCAAATCGACCTGGAACTCCAAAAATGAGAGCAATAGCTCATGAAAACGGCCAAAAAACGCGAAAACGCCAAGTTTTTGGTCATAACTCTCAAACATGTATCAGATCTTATGGGTCGTGCAAATCGACCTGGAACACAAAAACTGTGGGCAATAGCTCATGAAAACAGCTATAAAACGCGAAAATGACGAGTTTTTGGTCATAACACACAAACATGTATCATGTCTTACGGGCCATGCAAATGCCACGAACCCCAAAACTATGGGCAATAGCTCATGAAAACTGACATAAAACTTGAAAACGCTGAGTTTTTGGTCATAACTCACAAACATGTACCGATTTTACTGGCCATGCAAATCCCAATTCAACACCAAAACTGTGTGCAATAGCTCATGAAAACGTCCACAAAACACGAAAACGATTATTTTTTGGTCATGCCACTCAAACATGTATCAGGTCTTATGGGCCATGCAAATCGACCTAGAACTCCAAAACCTTGGTCAATAGCTCATGAAAACGGCTATAAAACGCGAAAACGACGTGTTTTTTGGTCATAACTCTCAAACATGTATCATGTCTTACGGACCATAAATATTGCCCTCGAACCCCCAAACTATGGGCAATAGCTCATGAAAACGGCCATAAAACATGAAAATGGCGAGTTTTTTTGTCATGGCTCTCAAGCATGTATCACATCTTATGGGGCAATGCAAATCGTCCTGGAACCCCAAAACTGTGGGCAATAGCTCATGAAAACGACCATAAAATACGAAAACACCGAGTTTTTTGTCATAATTCTCAAACATGTATCCGGTTTTACTGGCCATACAAATCCCAATTGAACCCCAAAACTATGGGAAATAACTCATGATATAGCCATAAAACGTCAAAACACTGAGTTTTCGGTCATAACTCTCAAACATGTATCGGGTGTTATGAGTCATGTAAATAACCGTGGAACCCAAAAATTGTGGGCGATAGCTGATGAAAATGGCCATAAAACGCGAGAACGGTGAGGTTTTGTTCATATCTCTCAAACATGTATCAGGTCTTATGGGCCGTGTAAATCGCCCTAGAACCCCAAAACTGTGGGCAATAGCTCATGAAAACAGCCATAAAACACGAAAACGGTGAGATTTTGGTCATATCTCTCAAACATGTATCGGGTCTTATGGGCCATGTAAATCGCCCTAGAACCCCCAAAATGAGGACAATAGCTCATGAAAACGGCCATAAAATGTGAAAACGATGAGGTTTTAAACATCACTCTCAAACATGTATCATGTCTTATGGGCCGTGCAAATCGACCTGGAACTCCAAAAATGAGAGCAATAGCTCATGAAAACGGCCATAAAACGCGAAAACGCCGAGTTTTTGGTCATAACTCTCAAACATGTATCAGATCTTATGGGTCGTGCCAATCGACCTGGAACACAAAAACTGTGGGCAATAGCTCATGAAAACAGCTATAAAACGCGAAATGACGAGTTTTTGGTCATAACACACAAACATGTATCATGTCTTACGGGCCATGCAAATCGCCCTGGAACCCCAAAACAATGGGCAATAGCTCATGAAAACTGACATAAAACTTGAAAACGCCGAGTTTTTGGTCATAACTCACAAACATGTATCGATTTTACTGGCCATGCAAATCCCAATTCAACACCAAAACTGTGTGCAATAGCTCATGAAAACGTCCACAAAACAGGAAAACGATTATTTTTTGGTCATGCCACTCAAACATGTATCAGGTCTTATGGGCCATGCAAATCGACCTGGAACTCCAAAACCTTGGTCAATAGCTCATGAAAACGGCTATAAAACGCGAAAACGACGAGTTTTTTTGTCATAACTCTCAAACATGTATCATGTCTTACGAACCATAAATATTGCCCTCGAACCCCAAAACTATGGGAAATAGCTCATGAAAACGGCCATAAAACATGAAAATGGCGAGTTTTTTTTTTCATGGCTCTCAAGCATGTATCACATCTTATGGGGCAATGCAAATCGTCCTGGAACCCCAAAACTGTGGGCAATAGCTCATGAAAACGACCATAAAACACGAAAACACCGAGTTTTTTGTCATAATTCTCAAACATGTATCCGGTTTTACTGGCCATACAAATCCCAATTGAACCCCAAAACTATGGGAAATAACTCATGATATAGCCATAAAACGTGAAAACACTGAGTTTTCGGTCATAACTCTCAAACATGTATCGGGTGTTATGAGTCATGTAAATAACCGTGGAACCCAAAAATTGTGGGCGATAGCTGATGAAAATGGCCATAAAACGCGAGAACGGTGAGGTTTTGTTCATATCTCTCAAACATGTATCAGGTCTTATGGGCCGTGTAAATCGCCCTAGAACCCCAAAACTGTGGGCAATAGCTCATGAAAACAGCCATAAAACACGAAAACGGTGAGATTTTGGTCATATCTCTCAAACATGTATCGGGTCTTATGGGCCATGTAAATCGCCCTAGAACCCCCAAAATGAGGACAATAGCTCATGAAAACGGCCATAAAATGCGAAAACGATGAGGTTTTAAACATAACTCTCAAACATGTATCATGTCTTATGGGCCGTGCAAATCGACCTGGAACTCCAAAAATGAGAGCAATAGCTCATGAAAACGGCCATAAAACGCGAAAACGCCGAGTTTTTGGTCATAACTCTCAAACATGTATCAGATCTTATGGGTCGTGCAAATCGACCTGGAACACAAAAACTGTGGGCAATAGCTCATGAAAACAGCTATAAAACGCGAAAATGACGAGTTTTTGGTCATAACACACAAACATGTATCATGTCTTACGGGCCATGCAAATCGCCCTGGAACCCCAAAACTATGGGCAATAGCTCATGAAAACTGACATAAAACTTGAAAGCATGAGTTTTGGTCATAACTCACAAACATGTATCGATTTTACTGGCCATGCAAATCCCAATTCAAAACCAAAACTGTGTGCAATAGCTCATGAAAACGGCCACAAAACACGAAAACGATTATTTTTTGGTCATGCCACTCAAACATGTATCAGGTCTTATGGGCCATGCAAATCGACCTGGAACTCCAAAACCTTGGTCAATAGCTCATGAAAACGGCTATAAAAGCGAAAGCAGCCAGTTTTTTGTCATAACTCTCAAACATGTATCATGTCTTACGAACCATAAATATTGCCCTCGAACCCTAAAACTATGGGAAATAGCTCATGAAAACGGCCATAAAACATGAAAATGGCGAGTTTTTTTTTCATGGCTCTCAAGCATGTATCACATCTTATGGGGCAATGCAAATCATCCTGGAACCCCAAAACTGTGGGCAATAGCTCATGAAAACGACCATAAAACACGAAAACACCGAGTTTTTTGTCATAATTCTCAAACATGTATCCGGTTTTACTGGCCATACAAATCCCAATTGAACCCCAAAACTATGGGAAATAACTCATGATATAGCCATAAAAGCGTGAAAACACGAGTTTTGGTCATAACTCTCAAACATGTATCGGTGTTATGAGTCATGTAAATAAATGGAACCCAAAAATTGTGGGCGATAGGCGATGAAAATGGCCATAAAAGCCTTGAAACGGTGAGGTTTTGTTCATATCTCTCAAACATGTATCAGGTCTTATGGGCCGTGTAAATCGCCCTAGAACCCCAAAACTGTGGGCAATAGCTCATGAAAACAACCATAAAACACGAAAACGGTGAGATTTTGGTCATATCTCTCAAACATGTATCGGGTCTTGTGGGCCATGTAAATCGCCCTGGAACACCAAAAATGAGGACAATAGCTCATGAAAACGACCATAAAGCTAAAAGCGAGGTTTTAAACATAACTCTCAAACATGTATCATGTCTTATGGTAGTGCAAATCGACTGGAACTCCAAAAATGAGCAATAGCTCATGAAAAGCAGCCAAAACACGAAAACGCCGATTTTTGGTCATAACTCTCAAACATGTATCAGATCTTATGGTCGTGCCAATCGACTGGAACACAAAAAGCGTGGGCAATAGCTCATGAAAACAGCTATAAAACGCGAAAATGATGAGTTTTGGTCATAACTCTCAAACATGTATCATGTCTTACAGCCATGCATATCACCACAACCCAAAAATGCAGGCAATAGCTTATGCAAACGGCCAAATAACACGAAAACATCGAGTTTTTGGTCATACCTCTCAAACATGTATCCGGATTTACTAGCAATGCAAGTCCCAATTGAACCCCAAAACTATGGGAAATAGCTCATGAAACGGCCAGAAAACGTGAATACGTTCAGGTTTTGGTCATATCTCTCAAACATGTAGCATGTCTTTTGGGCTGTGAAAATCACCCTAGAACCCCAAAAATGAGGGCAATAGCTCATTAAAACAGCCATAAAACGCGAAAACAACGAGGTTTTGGTCATATTTCTCAAACATGTATCAGATCTTATGGGTCGTGAAAATGGACCTGGAACACCAAAACTGTGGGCAATAGCTCATGAAAACAGTGATAAAACGCGAAAATGACGAGTTTTTGGTCATAACACACAAACATGTATCATGTCTTACGGGCCATGCAAATCGCCCTGGAACCCCAAACTATGGGCAATAGCTCATGAAAACTGACATAAAACTTGAAAACGCCGAGTTTTTGGTCATAACTCACAAACATGTACCGATTTTACTGGCCATGCAAATCCCAATTCAACACCAAAAGCTGTGCAATAGCTCATAAGCGGCCACAAAACACGAAAACGATTATTTTTGGTCATGCCACTCAAACATGTATCAGTCTTATGGGCCATGCAAATCGACTGGAACTCCAAAAGCAGTCAATAGCTCATGAAAAGCGGCTATAAAAGCGAAAACGAGTTTTTGGTCATAACTCTCAAACATGTATCATGTCTTACGGACCATAAATATTGCCCTCGAACCCCAAAACTATGGGCAATAGCTCATGAAAACGGCCATAAAACATGAAAATGGCGAGTTTTTTTGTCATGGCTCTCAAGCATGTATCACATCTTATGGGGCAATGCAAATCGTCCTGGAACCCCAAAACTGTGGGCAATAGCTCATAAGCGACCATAAAACACGAAAACAAGTTTTTGTCATAATTCTCAAACATGTATCCGGTTTCTTGGCCATACAAATCCCAATTGAACCCCAAAACTATGGGAAATAACTCATGATATAGCCATAAAAGCGTGAAAACACGAGTTTTGGTCATAACTTCATAAACATGTATCGGGTGTTATGAGTCATGTAAATAACCGTGGAACCCAAAAATTGTGGGCGATAGCTGATGAAAATGGCCATAAAACGCGAGAACGGTGAGGTTTTGTTCATATCTCTCAAACATGTATCAGGTCTTATGGGCCGTGTAAATCGCCCTAGAACCCCAAAACTGTGGGCAATAGCTCATGAAAACAGCCATAAAACACGAAAACGGTGAGATTTTGGTCATATCTCTCAAACATGTATCGGGTCTTATGGGCCATGTAAATCGCCCTAGAACCCCCAAAATGAGGACAATAGCTCATGAAAACGGCCATAAAATGCGAAAACGATGAGGTTTTAAACATCACTCTCAAACATGTATCATGTCTTATGGGCCGTGCAAATCGACCTGGAACTCCAAAAATGAGAGCAATAGCTCATAAAAACGGCCATAAAACGCGAAAACGCCGAGTTTTTGGTCATAACTCTCAAACATGTATCAGATCTTGTGGGTCGTGCAAATCGACCTGGAACACAAAAACTATGGGCAATAGCTCATGAAAACAGCTATAAAACGCGAAAATGATGAGTTTTTGGTCATAACTCTCAAACATGTATCATGTCTTATGGGCCATGCATATCACCCTGGAACCCAAAAAATGCAGGCAATAGCTTATGCAAACGGCCAAATAACACGAAAACATCGAGTTTTTGGTCATACCTCTCAAACATGTATCCGGATTTACTGGCAATGCAAGTCCCAGTTGAACCCCAAAACTATGGGAAATAGCTCATGAAACGGCCAGAAAACGTGAATACGTTCCGGTTTTGGTCATATCTCTCAAACATGTAGCATGTCTTTTGGGCTGTGAAAATCACCCTAGAACCCCAAAAATGAGGGCAATAGCTCATTAAAACAGCCATAAAACGCGAAAACAACGAGGTTTTGGTCATATTTCTCAAACATGTATCAGATCTTATGGGTCGTGAAAATGGACCTGGAACACCAAAACTGTGGGCAATAGCTCATGAAAACAGTGATAAAACGCGAAAATGACGAGTTTTTGGTCATAACACACAAACATGTATCATGTCTTACGGGCCATGCAAATCGCCCTAGAACCCCAAAACTATGGGCAATAGCTCATGAAAACTGACATAAAACTTGAAAACGCCGAGTTTTTGGTCATAACTCACAAACATGTACCGATTTTACTGGCCATGCAAATCCCAATTCAACCCCAAAAGCTGTGCAATAGCTCATGAAGCGGCCACAAAACACGAAAGCGATTATTTTTGGTCATGCCACTCAAACATGTATCGGTCTTATGGGCCGCAAATCGACTGGAACTCCAAAAGCTTGGTCGATAGCTCATGAAAGCGGCTATAAAAGCGAAAGCAGCGAGTTTTTGTCATAACTCTCAAACATGTATCATGTCTTACGGACCATAAATATTGCCCTCGAGCCCCAAAACTGTGGGCAATAGGTCATGAAACTGACCATAAAACAAGAAAATGGCGAGTTTTTGTCATGGCTCTCAAGCATGTATCACATCTTATGGGCAATGCAAATAAATCTGGAACCCCAAAAATGTGGGCAATAGCTCATGAAAGCGACCATAAAACACGAAAACACGAGTTTTTTGTCATAATTCTCAAACATGTATCCGGTTTCTTGGCCATACAAATCCAATTGAACCCCAAAACTATGGGAAATAACTCATGATATAGCCATAAAAGCGTGAAAACACTGAGTTTTGGTCATAACTCTCAAACATGTATCGGGTGTTATGAGTCATGTAAATAATGGAACCCAAAATTGTGGGCGATAGTGATGAAAATGGCCATAAAAGCGAGAACGGTGAGGTTTTGTTCATATCTCTCAAACATGTATCAGGTCTTATGGGTAGTGTAAATCGCCCTAGAACCCCAAAAGCGTAGGCAATAGCTCATGAAAACAGCCATAAAACACAAGCGGTGAGATTTTGGTCATATCTCTCAAACATGTATCGGGTCTTATGGGCCATGTAAATCGCCCTAGAACCCCCAAAATGAGGACAATAGCTCATGAAAACGGCCATAAAATGTGAAAACGATGAGGTTTTAAACATCACTCTCAAACATGTATCATGTCTTATGGTAGTACAAATCGACCTGGAACTCAAAAATGAGCAATAGCTCATAAAAGCGGCCATAAAAGCAGCAGCGCGATTTTTGGTCATAACTCTCAAACATGTATCAGATCTTGTGGGTCGTGCAAATCGACTGGAACACAAAAACTATGGGCAATAGCTCATGAAAACAGCTATAAAACGCGAAAATGATGAGTTTTTGGTCATAACTCTCAAACATGTATCATGTCTTATGGGCCATGCATATCACCCTGGAACCCAAAAAATGCAGGCAATAGCTTATGCAAACGGCCAAATAACACGAAAACATCGAGTTTTTGGTCATACCTCTCAAACATGTATCCGGATTTACTGGCAATGCAAGTCCCAGTTGAACCCCAAAACTATGGGAAATAGCTCATGAAACGGCCAGAAAACGTGAATACGTTCAGGTTTTGGTCATATCTCTCAAACATGTAGCATGTCTTTTGGGCTGTGAAAATCACCCTAGAACCCCAAAAATGAGGGCAATAGCTCATTAAAACAGCCATAAAAGCGAAAACAACGAGGTTTTGGTCATATTTCTCAAACATGTATCGGATCTTATGGTCGTGAAAATGGACTGGAACACCAAAAGCGTGGGCAATAGCTCATGAAAACAGTGATAAAAGCGAAAATGACGAGTTTTGGTCATAACACACAAACATGTATCATGTCTTACAGACAAATGCATACGGAACCCCAAAACTATGGGCAATAGCTCATGAAAACTGACATAAAACTTGAAAACGCCGAGTTTTTGGTCATAACTCACAAACATGTACCGATTTTACTGGCCATGCAAATCCCAATTCAACACCAAAACTGTGTGCAATAGCTCATGAAAACGGCCACAAAACACGAAAACGATTATTTTTTGGTCATGCCACTCAAACATGTATCAGGTCTTATGGGCAATGCAAATCGACACGAACTCAAAAGCTTGGTCAATAGCTCATGAAAAGCGGCTATAAAGCAGCGAAAGCAGCGAGTTTTTTGTCATAACTCTCAAACATGTATCATGTCTTACGGACCATAAATATTGCCCTCGAACCCCAAAACTATGGGCAATAGCTCATGAAAACAGCCATAAAACATGAAAATGGCGAGTTTTTTTTCATGGCTCTCAAGCATGTATCACATCTTATGGGGCAATGCAAATCGTCACAGAACCCCAAAATGTGGGCAATAGCTCATGAAAAGCGACCATAAAACACGAAAACACCGAGTTTTTGTCATAATTCTCAAACATGTATCCGGTTTCTGGCCATACAAATCCCAATTGAACCCCAAAACTATGGGAAATAACTCATGATATAGCCATAAAAGCATGAAAACACTTGAGTTTTGGTCATAACTCTCAAACATGTATCGGGTGTTATGAGTCATGTAAATAATGGAACCCAAAAATTGTGGCGATAGTGATGAAAATAGCCATAAAAGCGAAGGTGAGGTTTTGTTCATATCTCTCAAACATGTATCAGGTCTTATGGGCCGTGTAAATCGCCCTAGAACCCCAAAGCATGGGCAATAGCTCATGAAAACAGCCATAAAACACGAAAAGCGGTGAGATTTTGGTCATATCTCTCAAACATGTATCGGGTCTTATGGGCCATGTAAATCGCCTAGAACCCCCAAAATGAGGACAATAGCTCATGAAAGCGGCCATAAAATCACGAAAAGCGATGAGGTTTTAAACATCACTCTCAAACATGTATCATGTCTTATGGGTAGTGCAAATCGACTGGAACTCAAAAATGAGAGCAATAGCTCATAAAAGCGCCATAAAAGCTTGAAAGCATGAGTTTTGGTCATAACTCTCAAACATGTATCAGATCTTGTGGGTCGTGCAAATCGACGGAACACAAAAACTATGGGCAATAGCTCATGAAAACAACTATAAAAGCGAAAATGATGAGTTTTGGTCATAACTCTCAAACATGTATCATGTCTTACGGGCCATGCATATCACCCTGGAACCCAAAAATGCGAGCAATAGCTTATGCAAGCGGCCAAATAACACGAAAACATCGAGTTTTGGTCATACCTCTCAAACATGTATCCGGTTCTTGCAGTACAAGTCAGTTGAACCCCAAAACTATGGGAAATAGCTCATGAAAAGCGGCCAAAAGCGTGAATACGTTCCGGTTTTGGTCATATCTCTCAAACATGTAGCATGTCTTTTGGGCTGTGAAAATCACCCTAGAACCCCAAAAATGAGGGCAATAGCTCATTAAAACAGCCATAAAACGCGAAAACAACGAGGTTTTGGTCATATTTCTCAAACATGTATCAGATCTTATGGGTCGTGAAAATGGACCTGGAACACCAAAACTGTGGGCAATAGCTCATGAAAACAGTGATAAAACGCGAAAATGACGAGTTTTTGGTCATAACACACAAACATGTATCATGTCTTACGGGCCATGCAAATCGCCCTGGAACCCCAAAACTATGGGCAATAGCTCATGAAAACTGACATAAAACTTGAAAACGCCGAGTTTTTGGTCATAACTCACAAACATGTACCGATTTTACTGGCCATGCAAATCCCAATTCAACACCAAAACTGTGTGCAATAGCTCATGAAAACGGCCACAAAACACGAAAACGATTATTTTTTGGTCATGCCACTCAAACATGTATCAGGTCTTATGGGCCACGCAAATCGACCTGGAACTCCAAAAGCTTGGTCAATAGCTCATGAAAACGGCTATAAAACGCGAAAACGACGAGTTTTTTTGTCATAACTCTCAAACATGTATCATGTCTTACGGACCATAAATATTGCCCTCGAACCCCAAAACTATGGGCAATAGCTCATGAAAACGGCCATAAAACATGAAAATGGCGAGTTTTTTTGTCATGGCTCTCAAGCATGTATCACATCTTATGGGGCAATGCAAATCGTCCTGGAACCCCAAAAATGTGGGCAATAGCTCATGAAAACGACCATAAAACACGAAAACACCGAGTTTTTTGTCATAATTCTCAAACATGTATCCGGTTTTACTGGCCATACAAATCCCAATTGAACCCCAAAACTATGGGAAATAACTCATGATATAGCCATAAAACGTGAAAACACTGAGTTTTCGGTCATAACTCTCAAACATGTATCGGGTGTTATGAGACATGTAAATAACCGTGGAACCCCAAAATTGTGGGCGGTAGCTGATGAAAATGGCCATAAAACGCGAGAACGGTGAGGTTTTGTTCATATCTCTAAAACATGTATCAGGTCTTATGGGTGTAAATCGCCCTAGAACCCCAAAAGCGTGGGCAATAGCTCATGAAAACAGCCATAAAACAAAAGCGGTGAGATTTTGGTCATATCTCTCAAACATGTATCGGGTCTTATGGGCCATGTAAATCATACAGAACCCCAAAAATGAGGACAATAGCTCATGAAAAGCGGCCATAAAAGCGAAAAGCAGCGAGGTTTGAACATAATTCTCAAACATGTATCATGTCTTATGGGCCGTGCAAATCGACTGGAACTCCAAAAATGAGAGCAATAGCTCATGAAAGCAGCCATAAAAGCAGCGCCGAGTTTTTGGTCATAACTCTCAAACATGTATCAGATCTTATGGGTCGTGCAAATCGACCTGGAACATAAAAACTGTGGGCAATAGCTCATGAAAACAGCTATAAAACGCGAAAATGATGAGTTTTTGGTCATAACACACAAACATGTATCATGTCTTACGGGCCATGCATATCACCCTGGAACCCAAAAAATGCAGGCAATAGCTCATGAAAACGGCCAAATAACACGAGAACATCGAATTTTTGGTCATACCTCTCAAACATGTATCCGGATTTACTGGCAATGCAAGTCCCAATTGTACCCCAAAACTATGGGAAATAGCTCATGAAACGGCCAGAAAACGTTAATACGTTCAGGTTTTGGTCATATCTCTCAAACATGTATCAGGTCTTATGGGCTGTGAAAATCACCCTAGAACCCCAAAAATGGGGGCAATAGCTCTTGAAAACAGCCATAAAACACGAAAACGGTGAGATTTTGGTCATATCTCTCAAACATGTATCGGGTCTTATGGGCCATGTAAATCGCCCTGGAACCCCAAAAATGAGGACAATAGCTCATGAAAACGGCAATAAAACGCGAAAACGACGAGGTTTTGAACATAACTCTCAAACATGTATCATGTCTTATGGGTCGTGCAAATCGACCTGGAACACAAATATTGTGAGCAATAGCACATGAAAACAGCTATAAAACGTGAAAATGATGAGTTTTTGACATAACTCTCAAACATTTATCATGTCTTGTGGGCCATGCATATCACCCTTGAAACCTAAAATGCAGGCAATAGCTCATGAAAACGGCCAAATAACTCGAAAACATCGAGTTTTTGGTCATACCTCTCAAACATGTATCCGGATTTACTAGCAATGCAAGTCCCAATTGAACCCCAAAACTATGGGAAATAGCTCATGAAACGGCTAGAAAACGTGAATACGTTCAGGTTTTGGTCATATCTCTCAAACATGTAGACTATCTTATGGGCTGTGAAAATCACCCTAGAACCCCAAAAATGAGGGCAATAACTCATTAAAATAGCCATAAAACGCGAAAACAACGAGGTTTTGGTCATATTTCTCAAACATGTATCAGATCTTATGGGTCATGAAAATGGACCTGGAACACCAAAACTGTGGGCAATAGCTCATGAAAACAGTGATGAAACGCGAAAATGACGAGTTTTTGGTCATAACATACAAACATGTATCATGTCTAACGGGCCATGCAAATCGCCCTGGAACCCCAAAACTATGGGCAATAGCTCATGAAAACTTACATAAAACTTGAAAACGCCGAGTTTTTGGTCATAACTCACAAACATGTAACGATTTTACTGGCCATGCAAATACCAATTCAACACCAAAACTTTATGCAATAGCTCATGAAAACGGCCACAAAACACGAAAACGATTATTTTTTGGTCATGCCACTCAAACATGTATCAGGTCTTATGGGCCATGCAAATCGACCTGGAACTCCAAAACCTTGGTCAATAGCTCATGAAAACGGCTATAAAACACGAAAACGACGAGTTTTTTTGTCATAACTCTCAAACATGTATCATGTCTTACGGACCATAAATATTGCCCTCGAACCCCAAAACTATGAGCAATAGCTCATGAAAACGGCCATAAAACATGAAAATGGCGAGTTTTTTTCATGGCTCTCAAGCATGTATCACATCTTATGGGGCAATGCAAATCGTCCTGGAACCCCAAAACTGTGGGCAATAGCTCATGAAAACGACCATAAAACACGAAAACACCGAGTTTTTTTCATAATTCTCAAACATGTATCCGGTTTTACTCGCCATACAAATCCCAATTGAAGCCCAAAACTATGGGAAATAACTCATGATATAGCCATAAAACGTGAAAACACTGAGTTTTCGGTCATAACTCTCAAACATGTATCGGGTGTTATGAGTCATGTAAATAACCGTGGAACCCCAAAATTATGGGCGATAGCTGATGAAAATGGCCATAAAACGCGAGAACGGTGAGGTTTTGTTCATATCTCTCAAACATGTATCAGGTCTTATGGGCCGTGTAAATCGCCCTAGAACCCCAAAACTGTGGGCAATAGCTCATGAAAACAGCCATAAAACACGAAAACGGTGAGATTTTGGTCATATCTCTCAAACATGTATCGGGTCTTATGGGCCATGTAAATCGCCCTGGAAGCCCAAAAATGAGGACAATAGCTCATGAAAACGGCCATAAAACGCGAAAACGACGAGGTTTGAACATAATTCTCAAACATGTATCATGTCTTATGGGCCGTGCAAATCGACCTGGAACTCCAAAAATGAGAGCAATAGCTCATGAAAACGGCCATAAACGCAGCGCCGAGTTTTGGTCATAACTCTCAAACATGTATCAGATCTTATGGGTCGTGCAAATCGACCTGGAACATAAAAACTGTGGGCAATAGCTCATGAAAACAGCTATAAAACGCGAAAATGATGAGTTTTTGGTCATAACACACAAACATGTATCATGTCTTACGGGCCATGCATATCACCCTGGAACCCAAAAAATGCAGGCAATAGCTCATGAAAACGGCCAAATAACACGAGAACATCGAATTTTTGGTCATACCTCTCAAACATGTATCCGGATTTACTGGCAATGCAAGTCCCAATTGAACCCCAAAACTATGGGAAATAGCTCATGAAACGGCCAGAAAACGTTAATACGTTCAGGTTTTGGTCATATCTCTCAAACATGTATCAGGTCTTATGGGCTGTGAAAATCACCTTAGAACCCCAAAAATGGGGGCAATAGCTCATGAAAACAGCCATAAAACACGAAAACGGTGAGATTTTGGTCATATCTCTCAAACATGTATCGGGTCTTATGGGCCATGTAAATCGCCCTGGAACCCCAAAAATGAGGACAATAGCTCATGAAAACGGCCATAAAACGCGAAAACGACGAGGTTTTGAACATAACTCTCAAACATGTATCATGTCTTATGGGTCGTGCAAATCGACCTGGAACACAAATATTGTGAGCAATAGCTCATGAAAATAGCTATAAAACGTGAAAATGATGAGTTTTTGACATAACTCTCAAACATTTATCATGTCTTGTGGGCCATGCATATCACCCTTGAAACCTAAAAATGTAGGCAATAGCTCATGAAAACGGCCAAATAACTCGAAAACATCGAGTTTTTGGTCATACCTCTCAAACATGTATCCGGATTTACTAGCAATGCAAGTCCCAATTGAACCCCAAAACTATGGGAAATAGCTCATGAAACGGCTAGAAAACGTGAATACGTTCAGGTTTTGGTCATATCTCTCAAACATGTAGACTATCTTATGGGCTGTGAAAATCACCCTAGAACCCCAAAAATGAGGGCAATAACTCATTAAAATAGCCATAAAACGCGAAAACAACGAGGTTTTGGTCATATTTCTCAAACATGTATCAGATCTTATGGGTCGTGAAAATGGACCTGGAACACCAAAGCGTAGGCAATAGCTCTTGAAAACAGTGATGAAACGCGAAAATGACGAGTTTTTGGTCATAACATACAAACATGTATCATGTCTAACGGGCCATGCAAATCGCCCTGGAACCCCAAAACTATGGGCAATAGCTCATGAAAACTGACATAAAACTTGAAAACGCCGAGTTTTTGGTCATAACTCACAAACATGTAACGATTTTACTGGCCATGCAAATCCCAATTCAACACCAAAACTTTGTGCAATAGCTCATGAAAACGGCCACAAAACACGAAAACGATTATTTTTTGGTCATGCCACTCAAACATGTATCAGGTCTTATGGGCCATGCAAATCGACCTGGAACTCCAAAACCTTGGTCAATAGCTCATGAAAACGGCTATAAAACGCGAAAACGACGATTTTTTTTGTCATAACTCTCAAACATGTATCATGTCTTACGGACCATAAATATTGCCCTCGAACCCCAAAACTATGAGCAATAGCACATGAAAACGGCCATAAAACATGAAAATGGCGAGTTTTTTTTCATGGCTCTCAAGCATGTATCACATCTTATGGGGCAATGCAAATCGTCCTGGAACCCCAAAACTGTGGGCAATAGCTCATGAAAACGACCATAAAACACGAAAACACCGAGTTTTTTGTCATAATTCTCAAACATGTATCCGGTTTTACTCGCCATACAAATCCCAATTGAAGCCCAAAACTATGGGAAATAACTCATGATATAGCCATAAAACGTGAAAACACTGAGTTTTCGGTCATAACTCTCAAACATGTATCGGGTGTTATGAGTCATGTAAATAACCGTGGAACCCCAAAATTGTGGGCGATAGCTGATGAAATGGCCATAAAACGCGAGAACGGTGAGGTTTTGTTCATATCTCTCAAACATGTATCAGGTCTTATGGGCCGTGTAAATCGCCCTAGAACCCCAAAACTGTGGGCAATAGCTCATGAAAACAGCCATAAAACACGAAAACGGTGAGATTTTGGTCATATCTCTCAAACATGTATCGGGTCTTATCGGCCATGTAAATCGCCCTGGAACCCCAAAAACGAGGACAATAGCTCATGAAAACGGCCATAAAACGCGAAAACGACGAGGTTTTGAACATAACTCTCAAACATGTATCATGTCTTATGGGTCGTGCAAATCGACCTGGAACACAAAAACTGTGAGCAATAGCTCATGAAAACAGCTATAAAACGTGAAAAATGATGAGTTTTTGACATAACTCTCAAACATTTATCATGTGTTGCGGGCCATGCATATCACCCTGGAAACCTAAAAATGCAGGCAATAGCTCATGAAAACGACCAAATAACTCGAAAACATCGAGTTTTTGGTCATACCTCTCAAACATGTATCTATATTTACTGGCAATGCAAGTCCCAATTGAACCCCAAAACTATGGGAAATAGCTCATGAAACGGCTAGAAAACGTGAATACGTTCAGGTTTTGGTCATATCTCTCAAACATGTAGACTGTCTTATGGGCTGTGAAAATCACCCTAGAACCCCAAATATGAGGGCAATAGCTCATTAAAATAGCCATAAAACGCGAAAACAACGAGATTTTGGTCATATTTCTCAAACATGTATCAGATCTTATGGGTCGTGAAAATGGACCTGGAACACCAAAACTGTGGGCAATAGCTCATGAAAACAGTGATGAAACGCGAAAATGACGAGTTTTTGGTCATAACACACAAACATGTATCATGTCTAACGGGCCATGCAAATCGCCCTGGAACCCAAAAACTATGGGCAATAGCTCATGAAAACTGACATAAAACTTGAAAACGCCGAGTTTTTGGTCATAACTCACAAACATGTACCGATTTTACTGGCCATGCAAATCCCAATTCAACACCAAAACTGTGTGCAATAGCTCATGAAAACGGCCACAAAACACGAAAACGATTATTTTTTGGTCATGCCACTCAAACATGTATCAGGTCTTATGGGCCATGCAAATCGACCTGGAACTCCAAAACCTTGGGCAATAGCTCATGAAAACGGCTATAAAACGCGAAAACGACGAGTTTTTTTGTCATAACTCTAAAACATGTATCATGTCTTACGGACCATAAATATTGCCCTCGAACCCCAAAACTATGGGGAATAGCTCATGAAAACGGCCATAAAACATGAAAATGGCGAGTTTTTTTTGTCATAGCTCTCAAGCATGTATCACATCTTACGGGGCAATGCAGATCGTCTTGGAACCCCAAAACTGTGGGCAATAGCTCATGAAAACGACCATAAAACACGAAAACACCGAGTTTTTTGTCATAATTCTCAAACATGTATCCGGTTTTACTGGCCATACAAATCCCAATTGAACCCCAAAACTATAGTCAATAACTCATGATATAGCCATAAAACGTGAAAACACTGAGTTTTCGGTCATAACTCTCAAACATGTATCGGGTGTTATGAGTCAAGTAAATAACCGTGGAACCCCAAAATTGTGGGCGATAGCTGATGAAACTGGCCATAAAACGCGAGAAAGGTGAGGTTTTGTTCATATCTCTCAAACATGTATCATGTCTTATGGGCCGTGTAAATCGCCCTGGAACCCCAAAAATAAGGACAATAGCTAATGAAAACGGCTATAAAACAGGAAAACGACGAGGTTTTGAACATAACTCTCAAACAGGTATCATGTCTTATGGGTGGTGCAAATTGACCTGGAACTCCAAAAATGAGAGCAATAGCTCATGAAAACGGCCATAAAACGCGAAAATGCTGAGTTTTTGGTCATAACTCTCAAACATGTATCAGATCTTATGGGTCGTGCAAATCGACCTGGAACACAAAAACTGTGGGCAATAGCTCATGCAAATAGCTATAAAATGCGAAAATGATGAGGTTTTGGTCATAACTCTCAAAAATGTATAATGTCTTACGGGCCATGCATATCACCCTAGAACCCCAAAAATGCAGGCAATACCTCATGAAAACGGCCAAAAAACACAAAAACATCAAGTTTTTGGTCATACCTCACAAACATGTATCCGGATTTACTGGCCATGCAAGTCCCAATTGAACCCCAAAACTATGGGAAATAGCTCATGAAACGGCCATAAAACGCGAATACGATGAGGGTTTGGTCATATCTCTCAAACCTGTAGCAGGTCTTATGGGTCGTGTAAATCATTCTAGAACCCCAAAAATGAGTGCAATATCTCATTAAAACAGCAATAAAACGCGAAAACGACGTGGTTTTGGTCATATTTCTCAAACATGTATCAGATCTTATGTGTCGTGAAAATTGACCTGGAACACGAAAACTGTAGGTAATAGCTCATGAAAACATTGATAAAACGCGAAAATGACGTGTTTTTGGTCATAACACACAAACATGTATCATGTCTTACGGACCATGCAAATCGCCTTGGAACCCCAAAACTATGGGCAGTAGCTCATGAAAACTGACATAAAATGTGAAAACGCCGAGTTTTTGGTCATAACTCACAAACATGTATCGATTTTACTGGCCATGCAAATCCCAATTCAACACCAAAACTGTGTGCAATAGCTCATTAAAACGGCCACAAAACACGAAAACGATGATTTTTTGGTCATGCCACTCAAACATGTATCAGGTCTTATGGGCCATGCAAATCGACCTGGAACTCCAAAACCTTGGGCAATAGCTCATGAAAACGGCTATAAAACGCGAAAACGACGAGTTTTTTTGTCAAAACTCTCAGACATGTATCATGTCTTATGGACCATAAATATTGCCCTCGAACCCCAAAACTATGGGCAATAGCTCATGAAAACGGCCATAAAACATGAAAATGGCGAGTTTTTTGTCATAGCTCTCAAGCATATATCACATCTTACGGGGCAATGCAAATCGTCCTGGAACCCATAACGGTGGGCAATAGCTCGTGAAAACGACCATAAAACACGAAAACACCGAGTTTTTTGTCATAATTCTCAAACATGTATACGGTTTTACTGGCCATCCAAATCCCAGTTGAACCCCCAAACTATGGGCAATAACTCATGATATATCCATAAAACGTGAAAAAACTGAGTTTTCGTTCATAACTCTCAAGCATATATCGGGTCTTATGAGTCATGTAAATAACCGTGGAACCCCAAAATTGTGGGCGATAGCTGATGAAAATGGCCATAAAATGCGAAAATGATGAGTTTTTGGTCATAACTCTCAAACATGTATCATGTCTTACGGGCCATGCACATCACCCTAGAACCATAAAAATGCAGGCAATAGTGTTGGAGATATGCCCTAGAGGCAATAATAAAAGTGGTTATTATTATATCTTTGTGTTTAAATTGTTTACATTCATGCTATAACAGTATTAAACGGAAACATTAATACTTGTGTGATTTGTAAACTAAATAAGAGTCCCTGGTAAAGCCTCTTTGTTATACTAGCTTGTTGGTTAATAGATGATCATGGTTTCCCAATCATGAACATTGAGATGTTGCTAACAACAAGATCATATCATTAGGAGAATGGTATGATGGACATACTCATATAGATAAGCGTAGCATTAATATCAAGTCATTTCAATAGTTCATTTGCTATAAGCTTTTTGATACATAGTAACCTAATTCCTTTAACCATGAGATCATGCTAATCACCATCACTGGAAGGATGCTTTGATGACATCAAACACCACACCATAACTGGGTGGGTATAAAGGTGGCATTGAGTGTTTGGAAAGTATGACGGATAGATATACTCTGGGGCCTCTCGGTGGAATGTCATCCAATTGGCTTGCAATCATGTGACTGGCTCACAAGGTATCACATATCACGGGAATGATAAAAGAGTACTTATCGGTAAAGAGGTTGAACTAGGTATGCAGAGATACCGACGATCAAAACCCCGGATAAGTAAACTATCGCGAGACAAAGGGAAATTGGTATCGTATGTAAGTGGTTCATTCGATCGCAAAGTAATCGTAGAAATATGTGGGAGACATATGAATTTCTAGATTCCTCTATTGGTTATTGATCAGAGAAGTGTCTCGGTCATGTCCGCATAATTCACGAACCGTAGGGAGACACACTTAAGGATCGATGTTGTTTAGTAGATATGGAATGTAAGTAGGGATACGGAATGTTGTTCGGAGTCTCGGATGGGATCCGGGATATCACGAGGAGATCAGGAATGGTCCGGAGAATAATATTCATATAAGGAAAGTCCAATTCCGGAGTTCGCGAATGATTTCGATGTTTTCATCGGAGAGATTCTAGAAGGGTCTAGAAGGTTCACCGGACCGGAAGGGGAATGGTACATGAATGTGTCATGGGTAAGTGGAATAATTGGATCATATCCTAGGTCACTTGGTTTGGGCATTTGCGAGAGAGAATTAAAGCTCTAAATTGAAAGTCAAACGGGAGGTTTGAAAAGTCAAACTGGAACAATGGTTTCCTAGTGGAAGAAGGAATGAGTCCTTCCTTCTATCCAACTTGGGTTTGGGTTTGGATTCAAACTCTCCCCTCCCAAGGCTGCCCCCCTCTCATAAATAGAGGGGGGAGGGCTGCCCCAAATAACACAAGAGCTAGCCCTCCCTACCTCGTGCGCCACTGCCGCCTAGCCGCCTCCACCACCCCGCCGCCTAGCACCGCCGCCGGCTCGTCTCCGTCGCCCTAGCTGTCGCTGGCTCCTCCTCCTCCTCCTCTCCGGCCTTGTAAACCTAGATCGCCGGAAAACCCTAGATCCACCATAACTCGCACCGGCTTAGGCAAAGCCCTGCGGGATCTTTCCTCTACTTCCGACACCACGCCATTGACGAGGTTTGATCTCATCAATGCCCATTGTTATGGACTTGGGTTTTGGAGAAGATGATGATGCTAGAGATCGCGGAACGGTTAGCAAACAAGCAACATGGGGATACGAGGTTTACCCAGGTTCAGGCCCCCGGAGGGAAAACCCTACTCCTACTTGTCTGCTCTTGATTACGGCGGAACCGAAGGTTACAGGGGTGCGCAGATTCGATCTGGCGTGGAGGTATGTATGCGAAAGTATGAGGGAGAGATCTAGGTCGTGCCCTCCTAGCCTTTATATAGACTGAGGCAGGTCGCGAGCATAGACCTAGTCGGTTACAAGTTCTAGGGTTTACCCCTTTGAATTTCCTATCTACGCTAGTCTTGCTCTCCAAGGATCCGAAGGCGTCATGGGCCTTGGCCACCCGAAAATCTTCATGGGCCGGCGTACATCTGTCGTGGGCCTTCCTTGGGCTGGACCAGGTATGCTGAGATCACGTCCCCGTAGGGTATAACCATGTCAGTAGCCCCCGAGTGATCAGTCGAATCGTAGATTCGGCTGAGGACTCTTCAATCTTTCGGGTGCAACTATGTATTAACAGTATGTGTGTAGGGATTGTTGATGCGTGTGCCTGACTCACCTGACGGATCAGGGTCAGTTAACTGTCTTAGGACGAAACAACACGATCTTCCTCAGGTTCGAGTCCCTTAACTCGAACCCGGAACATATGCTGGCGTAATTCGACTCAGGCCGTGGAGGACTTACACGAGTGGAATTCCAGTGATTTTAATTGATGTACCCAATGCGTCCATAGGGATTTTTTCATCGCGCCTGCTGGCACGGGTTTATACTAGTAGAGCGCAGTCGTGTGTGTTGCCAGGCCATCAGATGATATCTGTAGGTCTTATCTTTGTGTCGCAGACACAGCATCCGAATGTTTATCATCGCGGAGGTGTTTCGGTGGCCAAGGAGAACGTTGCTCGCTTAGCGTCTTGTTGGGGCAGAGTTGCCGAAAAGTTTTTTGCATGCTGATCCGAAAGATCGCAGTCGAAGAATTCATAGGGTGCGCGACCAGCGCTCCCTATGGGAGTAGCCCCCGAGTGTCTGTTCGAGTCGTAGACTCGAGCGGAGACTTTAATTCAGACATTGTTCAGTGTTAAGTCCGTTGGACACAAAAAAATTCGGATGCTTAAATCCATCCTCCCTATGGGAGTAGCCCCCGAGTCCGTAGTGGAGTCGTAGACTCGACATAGGACTCGAAGAAATAGTTCGCTTTTATTCATCTTTCGGGTGCGTGGCCAGCACTCCTAATAGGAGTAGCCCCCGAGTAATTAGTCGAATCGTAGATTCGAGTGAATACTCTTTAGCTTTGAAACCGAAGAAATTGTAGTTGTTGCTAGTATAGCTTTTGATGACATCAGTGCTGACGATCAATGACCTCAAGTGTCTGCTGCGCCAGAGATGAGTTGACTGGACGAACGTGGGTCCCACTTGCTGACCTTGAATTGACCAGTCACGCGCGGCGTGGAGATAATTACGGCGTCGCCTCGATTTCAGTGCGTAGTGGACGGCGTGGTAACGACGGTTCGTTGTGATGCTGACACGTGTATGGCCAGATCTGCTGTTGGCGTTAGGTCTTCTTGATGGATGGTTGTCGTGCGTCGTCTTCGTCGTTATAATCATTGGGGAAAGCTGCAGTTTGTTTTCACCGCATCGATTCTTGTTTTCACTGCCTCCTTGTGCTCTAAGAGTTCTTGCTGCGTGCTGGAATATCCTTCCACATTTCCTTCTTCCCTTCTGCGCTCTCACCGCCGGCGCCGCCGTAGTGCGATGGGGAAACCGAAGAAGTCGTCATATGCGGCTGGTACCAGCCCCACCAGAGGGAAGAAAGGCGCCACCGCTACCCGTGTCACCGACGGTGGTTGGCAGCGATCAGAGATGCGGGAGAGTGACCTCCGCAAACTTCGCGAGCGGGGCATGATCCCGCAGGATAGGGAGGCCGTCAGACTCCCCGGCAACGAGGTAATCCCCCGCCCCCCCCGCTGGGTATAGGGTTATGTTTCTCGCCTTCGTTATTCGTGGGTTTTATTTCCCAGTCCACGACTTCCTTCGTGGGCTTCTCTTTCTCTACGGCATCCAGTTGCATCATCTTTCCCCCAATTCTCTTCTTCACATTGCTTGTTTTATCACTTTCTGCGAGTGCTGGCTCGGCATCGAGCCGCACTTTGGCCTCTTCCGGAAACTCTATTCCGTGAAGAGGCAATCCGGTTCGGATGGTGTGTATCCCATTGGGGGTTGCATCATCTCCCTCAAGGCCAGTATTCTTTTCTTTTCTTTCTCTATGTCCGAATCTGTCCAGTATTGGCGGAGGCGATGGTTTTACATTTGCGACTCCACAGTGGCTGGGCAGCATTTTGGTCTTGCTCCTTTCGACTCCTCCCAGATAATCGAGCCAAAAAGGTCCTGCAAAACCAGATCTTGGATGGCGAGTCAGCGGAGATAGAGGCCCTTTACTGTCGGGTGGAGGATCTCCAGTTGACTCCTGAGAAAGAAGTGAACGGCATGGATATTATCCGCACGTTTCTCGAGCGTCGGGTGCAGCCCCTCCAGGCTAGGGCGCACCCGATGTTTCTTTATGCTGGGCGCCGTGATCCGAAGAGAGTTTCGGCCGAGAAGCTTTCCCAGGGTGATCTCGACCGGGCCCTTCGTACGCTGGAGAGGATATCCCGGGGAAGTCGCTGAGTCCGCCGTTTTCTTCGACGCTGGACGTTCCACAGGTGTAGATTCGTGCGCGTAGCGCTTTTCATCGACTGCACATTTATTTTCCTTTGTTTGCTAACAAAGTCCCTTCTTTTTTGCAGAGCTTTAAGGTGCCGGGCATGGTGCCGCCATTGCCCGAATTATTTCCGGATGCTCCGGATAATGACGTGGTGGATTCCGTGTCCGAACTTCCTTTAGCTAGATCACCGGCTGAAGAGGCCAACGAGTCGAGCGAGGACCATACTCGCAAACGATAGCGGAGCTCCAGCGAGTCTTCGGATGCATCGACTCCTCCGACTCCCAGAAACCCTCTGTGCCTTGAGCGTCCCAGTGACGGGCATGGAGGTTCTTCCTCTCCTATTCCTGCTCTTCCCGTGCGAGCTGTAGCACCGCACCCGCCAGCGAAGCGGAAGAAGGAAGAAAAGAAGGAAGAGAAGAAGGAAGAGAAGAAGGGGGAGAAGAGAGCCCGAAGGACTCCTCCTGTCTTCGACCTGAGCTCACTGGACTCGTAAGTTTCTTTTATACTGCTGTCCTTTTTGCTGTTGACTTTGTACTTGTTCTAATTATTTCGTGTGCAGGCATTCCTCCCACGACTCCTCCAGTGATGGTGCTCGGGAGATTATGGGAGAGTCGAAGGTTGCGTCTCCTCCTCCTCGGATGGTGGCTACCTCTGAGGGTGCTGCGCCGATCCCTTCTCCACAGGAGGCTCAGGTGGTTGTGCTTCAGAAGGCTATGAGTGGGCCTTTGGAGTCGCCATCGGAGGATGTAAGTACTTATGTTTCCTGCCACGGGGGGAGCCCCCGAGCATCTGCAAAAAGTTTTCTTTGTCTTGTTCATTCTTTGAGTCCCGGGGGAGCCCCCGATCGTTTTCGCGTGCGAGTTTTGTTTTTGTTCCTTTGTGTTGGGCGCAACCCCCAAGTCCTTTTCCTTACTGGTAGGTCTTCTTCTTGCAGCCTTTTGTGCAGGATGCCAAGCGACAGGTGCAGGAGCACCTGGTGCTGGAGGCCAACCTCCAACAGCTTCAAGGTACCTGTATGCTTTGGTGCTTCTTTCTTTTTGCATTATTGTCTTGCTTTCTAACGCTTGTATGTTTTGAATGCAGAGGAGCACAACACTTCCCTCCGTGAGATTGATGCTCTCAAGAAGAGCCTTGGTCAAGCGGAGAAGAAGGCCGAGGCCGCCGCTGGTGCGAAGGAGCGCCTTGAGCTGGAGTTGGCCGAGGGAGCCGAGGCTAAGGAGCGTCTGCAGCAGGAGGCCACGGACCACGAGGAGCAGCTTGCCACTGCTGCGACTGTGCGTGAAAGAGAGGTGGCAGGCAAGCTCATGGCTGCTGCCAAGGCTGTTTCGGGTGAGTATCTTATTTTTGCCCCTTTTCTTGTTTTCTTGTCTTTCTATAGTGATGCTTTCTTCATTCCTTTTCTTTTTTCCCTCAGATGCCGCAGGCATCGAGTTTGACCGCAGCGCTTTGGAGCACGGGAGTGCTCTAGATGATGCTACTGCAGCGGTCGAAGATCGCTGCAGCACCGTCGTCAACTCACTCACCAAGGCCAAGGAGGTCCTTGGCCGCTTCTACAAGGAGCTTGTCCCCAAAGGCGTGGCCCTTGATGATGTTGACGCCCTGGCGGAGGCCTTGTCAGCCAAATCCCCTGCGGCGTACAAGCGCAAGCACATGGGCATCGACGCGTCCGTCGGGATGGCGATGGCCTTAGAGGCTGGAGCGGAGCTGGACTTTCCCCAGATCACCTCCCGGATGCCGACGACCGCGGATGGATCCGAGGTAGCCTTTGCTACCTATTCTGCTCGCTGCAAGCGATATGGGCCGCGAAGCTCATTGATTTGCTGTCCGAGTATGTGCTGCGGCGGCAGGGGGAAGCCAAGGCGAGGCAATCCGGTTCTGAGGCTACTCAGGGTGCCATATCTTAGGCGTTGTAGCTGTAGGATAGTTTGTAGTCTTCTTTTGCTTGTAATTATGTTGAGGAACAAAAATCATTGTTCCACGTAGTGGCCTTTATATGCTTAATGAATTTTGTTGAGTTGTGCTCTTCTCCGTCTGAATGTTTATGTCCTTTTCTTTTCTGCTGCTCTAGGTTCCTTCGGGTGCTGATCGCGTTGACACTTCGCCTGCATCGCGGTTGCGTCCATCTTTGGATGATTCCTCACAACTTGCTTTTCTTCGGGACCGTGCTCGTAGTCTTGAGAAGGAGTTGCTTGCGGTGCGCGGTGACGCCGATGTTTGGAAGTCCAAGGCAGATCGTGGTGCAGCCAGAGAGGAGTACCTGATGGCGGAACTTCTTCGACTGTCTGAGCATCTTCAATGTAAGTTGTTCTTTGTTTGGAGCTGCAGCTCAGTTCTTTGGATGTTCCTGCTGGCCTTGCGTCTTATTTTGTGTGAGTATCGCAGGTGCTAACCTTGCTCCGAGGGAGGAGAAAGACCGTGTCGCTGTTCGGGTCAATTGCTTGACTCAACAAGACATGGAAGCCGCCGGGTTCTTCTGGATGGATCGTGACCGTGCCATGGCCCTGGCGACGGTACAGGATCGTGTGCACCAAGTTTTGCGGGTGCTTCGTCAGGTGTAGACATCACTTGTATCAGTGTTGCATGTCATGTTTCCTTTGGATGCCGCGCCAACAAGTCTTGCCGGTCTTCTGTCGAATTTTCGGAACGTGAGTAATGTTAAGGAGTTGGTGCGGCAATAGCTCGTCGCAGGAGTGAAGGCTGCTTTGTCCCTTGTGAGGCTGCACCGCCCTGATATGGATTGTCTACTGTACCTGCTGGGCCACATCTTCGGCCGGATGGTGATGAGTGGGATATGCGTCCGCATTATGCGGCTGTGAGGCAGTATGCCGAACAGGTTGTAGATTTGTTTGAGCAGCGTGCTCAAGTTATTCTTCAAAATAGGTAGTACCTGTAAAAGAGATAGATGTAAAATTTGTATGTATGTGTCTGGGCGTTTTGTGCCCCTTTGTTATAAAGATGCGGTTGTTATTTGAGCACGTAGTGCTTTGTTTGCGTACGTTTCCTTTTCGTTAGCCTGACGTGATCAGCTACTCAGGTATACATGTGTTATCCTCAGTCGATGAAATCGTGAGGTGGGGGCGGCCCCCGAGTGCGTTTTGTAGCATGTAGTAAGGGTGTAAATAGTAAAACGAAATTTTCAGGGCGAGACACTTAGCTTTATTTATATCGTAATGGAGGAAGTACATTGTTCGGCTGAGTAGCCTTGGCTGAATAGCCTTATTGAAAGTAAAGGGGTAGATAGCTAGGGGTAGAATCGTCGCAGGTGCGCGATGTTCCATGGGTTGGAGTATGCGACTCTAGATTCCACGTGCTTGAGGCGATAGGCGCCACCTGGGATGACTTCGTTGATGATGTAGGGTCCTTCCCATGGCGACTCGAATTTCTTCGGTCGCTTTTGCTTGAGTCGCAAGACGAGGTCTCCTTCGACGAAGGATCTTGGGCGTAGCCGGCGGCTGTGATAGTTGCGGAGACTCTGCTGGTACACTGCTGATCGAGCTGCTGCTACGTCTCTTGCTTCGTCGAGTGTGTCGACAGTGTCTTCGAGTGCAGCCGTGGATTCAGCTTCGCTATAAGCCACGACCCGGGGGGCCTGGTGGCGTACTTCGGCTGGTAGCACGGCCTCGGCTCCGTGCACCATGAAGAACGGCGTGTAGCCGGTGGAGTTGTTTGGCGTAGTCCGCAAGCTCCATAGGACGGATGGTAGTTCTTTCGTCCAGGCTCCAGCTTTTCGTTCGAGTGGGCTCATGAGGCGCTTCTTGATGCCAGCGCCGATTAGGCCGTTGGCCTTTTCCATCTGCCCGTTCGTTTGCGGGTGTGCCACTGAGGCGTACGTGATGTTGATCCCGAGGCCTTCGCAGAAGTCCTAGAATTCCTTGGAGATAAAGTTCGATCCATTGTCGGTGATGATGCTGTGCGGTACGCCGAACCTATAGACAATGGACTCAAAGAATTTTACGGCGGTCTTGCCCTTTTGGTTAGTGACCGGCATGGCTTTGACCCACTTGGTGAATTTGTCGATTGCGACTAGGAGGTAGACGTGCCCCCCTTTCGAAGATTTTGGCAGTTTGCCAATCATGTTGAGGCCCCAATGAGCAAAAGGCCAGGCTATAGGTATGGGTCTGAGCTCTGATCCGGGTGCGTGTGGTTTGTCAGCGAACCTTTGGCAGCCCTTGCATCTTTGAATGATGTCCTTTGCATCGCTCATGGCCGTTGGCCAGTAGAATCCAGCTCGTAGAGCTTTGGCAACAAGGGAGCGGCTGCCTGCGTGATGGCCGCAGATGCCCTCGTGGATGTCTTGGAGGATGGTTTTCCCGTCACCGATGGTGACGCATCTTTGTAGTACACCCGTAATACTGCGCTTGTACACCTCGCCATTGATGATGGTGAAAGCTTTCGACCGGCAAGATATGCGCCGGGCATCTGTCGGGCTGTCAGGCAGTTCTCCGTTGATGAGGAACTGGAGGTATGGTCGTGTCCATGTTTCTTCGACTGCCATCACCTACATCAGGTTGACCATGGCGACTTCTGTGTCCAGTTTTTCGGGTCCTTCATGACCTTCGGGCAGCGTAGCCCCCGAGTGTTCTGCTTCTTTGGGTGATCCCTTGGGGAATTTTCGCTTGATGGATGGCACACAGATCTGTTCGAGGAACACACCTGGTGGCACCTTTGCGCAGGTGGAGCCGATGTTGGCGAGTCTATCGGCCTCCTCGTTGCTTTCTCTTCCAACGTGACGAAGCTCGCTGCCGTCAAATTCTCCTTCGAGTGCATTGTAGAGCGCGCGATACGCGATCATGTTTTCGGCGTGTGTGTCGCACTCATTCATCGTCTGTTGGACGACGAGGTTGGAGTCACCGTAGATGACCAGGCGCGTTGCGCCGCGGATTTTTTCCATCCGCATGCCATGGATGAGGGCTTCGTATTCGGCCTCGTTGTTGGAAGCTCGGAATTTCATCCGAAGTACATACTTCATCTTGTCGCCTTGCGGGGAGGTCAGTATGACTCCAGCTCCTGCGCCGGCTTCACGCTTGGAGCCGTCGAAGTGCATTGTCCATGACTGCGACATGTATAGGGTGTCTGGTAGTTGTATCTCCATCCAGTGTACAAGGAAGTCCGGTAGGACCTGCGACTTGATTGCTAGTCGTTTCTCGTAGACGATGTCTAGAGGTGACAGCTCAATTCCCCACCGGGCCACGCGTCCTGTGGCCTCTGGGTTGTTCAGGATGCTGTTCAAAGGTGCCTCATTGAGCACCATCACCTGATGCTCCTGGAAGTAATGGCTCAACCGACGAGCCGTCATGAACACGCCGTAGGCGAGTTTTTGGTAGTGGGGGTATCTTTGTTTTGTTAGCGTCAATACCTCGCTGAGGTAGTAAATTGGGAGTTGGACCCCATGGGTTTTGCCTTCTTCAGGTCGTTCGACCACTAGCATGGTGCTTACCACCTGATGAGTGGCTGCTATGTATAGCAACAAAGGCTCGCGCTCCTTTGGTGTGACCAAAACGGGCTAGGTAGAGAGTAGTCGTTTGAGACTTTCGAATGCATCGTCAGCTTCGGGCGTCCATTCAAATTTATCTGCCTTGCATAGCAGCTGGTAGAATGGCAGGGCCTTCTCGCCCATGCGGCCGATAAACCTGCTCAATGCCGCTATTCGCCCTGCGAGCTGCTGGACACCCTTGAGGTTCTTTGGCTTCTCCATTGCCATGATGGCCCGAATTTTCTTCGGGTTTTCCTCGATCCCTCGCTGGGAGATGAAGTAGGCAAGGAGTTGTCCTGATGGGACGCCGAAGGCACACTTTTTAGGGTTGAGCTTGATCCTGTAGCGGTCGAGATTATCGAACATCTCGCGGACATCGTCGATGAGTGTTTTTGCCTCCCTGGTTTTGATGACTATGTCGTCGACATAGACTTGGATGTTGCGACCGATCTGGTCTTTCAGGCATGCCTGCATGCATCGCTGGTACGTGGCACCTGCGTTCTTTAGCCCGAAGGGCATTGTGTTGTAGCAGAACACTCTGAACAGTGTGATAAACGTTGTTTTCTCCCGATCTTCGACCTTGAGTCGAATCTGGTTGTAGCCTGAGTAGGTGTCGAGGAAGGAGAGTTTCTCGCATCCTGCAGTCGAATCGATGATCTGGTCGATCCGAGGAAGAGGGAAGTGGTCCTTTGGGCAGTGCTTGTTCAGCGACGTGAAATCCACGCACATCCGTAGGATGTCCGTGTCCATCTTTGGGACCATCACTGTATTTGCAAGCCACTCGCTTTCTTTGATCTCCCTGATGAAGTCTTCAGCGAGTAGTCTGTTGATTTCTTTGCCTATAGCTTCGGCCCGTGGCTCGGACAGTCTTCGGATGGACTGCTTGACGAGCTTGGTGTCTGGAAAGACGTTGAGTGCGTGCTCGGCGAATTCTCTGGGAACTCCTGGCATGTCGGCAGGACACCAGGCGAAGATTTCCTAGCGCTCACGGAGGAATTCGACGAGCGCGCTTTCCTATGCGGGGCTAAGGTCGTTGGCGATCAGCGCCGTCTTGGAGGCATCCGTCAGATGGACCTGCACCTTTTTTGTGTTGATGGTGGAGTCGAAGGACATGTCGGGTGCGTTTTGCCTTGCAACTGGGGGTGCCCCGTTATCCGTCACCTCACGGAGATTTACGAGCTTGTCTTGCATGCCGAAGGACTGGGAGATTCTGTTGAAATCCCTGTCGCATTGGTCCGATCGGGTGAAGCTCCCGTGGACTGTGATGACGCCCCTTGGTCCTGGCATCTTGAGTAGTAGGTATGCGTAATGTGGGACGGCCAAGAACCTTGCGAATGCCACACGCCCGAGGATGGCGTGGTACTATGATGGCCAGTCCACCACTTCGAATTCGAGCCGCTCGAGTGAGAAGTTATCCGGCTTGCCGAAGATGACATCAAGCCCAATTTTTCCCAGGGGGAATATGCCCTTCCCTGGAACGATGCCGTGGAATATTGTGTCTGATTGCTCCAGGCTGCACTACGGGATCCGCATTGCTGCTAGAGTGCTTGCGAACATCTGGTTGATGCCGCTGCCGTCGTCCATGAAGACGCGGCTCATCTCGAAACCTCCGATCTGCGCCTCCAGCACCAGGGCAGCATGACCTGGGCGAGGGATCTGGCAAGGGTGATCCGAACGGCTGAACGTGATGTAAGACTCCGATCAGCTGAGGTACTTAGGGATGGCGGGTGGAGTTGCTACTGCCAACTTGATCTGGCGAGTGATTTTCTTCTGCACTCTATTCGTGGGGCGCCCCTTCTGGATCATCAGTGCTCCTTTTGGCGGGGGATACCCATTCCCGGCATTGTTCTGTGCTGGTGCGACTGTCTGGTGCGGACCTCCCACAGGTGGTGGTGGGGGAGCTCCATGCGCTATTTCACCAGGCGCGGGTGCGTTTTCGAACACAGGAATTGGGGCTTGTTGCCTCATCTGGACCATGCTTTCGCTGAGCTTCTGGAACTCGCGGCAATCCTTAAGCATGTGGCTCGCCTTCTTTTTGCCATCCTGCTTGTCGATGTAGAAGTGGATGGTGCATGGACCTGAAAGTTTGTCGTATGTTGAGGGTCCGTTGTCGCGGTCGCGGCGCTGCCCCGACTATGCTCGGCATCCACCATCGCGGAAGTTTCCTCTGCGGTATCCTCCGCTGTTGCGGTTGGCATCGTTGCGGCGGTCAGCGTAGCCGGCCGCGACCATGTCTGGTCCGTCGCGATCGTCATAGACGCGCGATCTTCTCTTGCTACGGCGCTTCCGTCATCTGTCGTAGTCGTCTTCTTCTTCCGAGTGTGCTCGGTGGACATAATCTTCACCGTCGGCCCACCTGTTGGAGATATCCATGAGGTGGTCGAGTGTTTTGGGCTTGACGCGCCCGAGTTCCTCCTTGAAGTCATGGCGCTTGACGCCTTCCTTGAAGGCGTCGATGGCCCTTTCTTCGGAGATGTGTGTTGTGGAGTTCTTGGTGTTTGACCAGCGTAGTATGTACGAGCGAATGGATTCGCCCGTTCTTTGAGTGCAGGCGCCCAACTCTTCGATTGAGGCGGGCCTCTTGCTAGTGCCTTTAAAGTTTCGGATGAAGCTGTAAGCCAGCTCCTCCCAGCTTCGTATGGACCCTGAGGATAGGCTGCTAAGCCAGATCCGAGCTGCGCCTGTCAGCTGCAGCTGAAGGCATTGCATGGCGGTCTCGTTGTTGCCGCCGTGCAGCTTGACGGATGACAGATGGTCACTGAGCCATGCCTTTGGGTCTTGCGTTCCGTCGAACTTCGGAGTATCCAAAGGGAGTTTGAAATTACGCGACATCTTTGTTCGTCAAACAGATCTGCCCCACAAAGTTCTCCTTCGTCTTCGTCCATCTCAGATTCAGACGAGCATGCGCGCTTGGCTTGCGCTTTGTCTATTTTGCGCTGTGTGAGCGCGTCCCTGGCGTCGTAGTCACGGTTATGATGATGCGAGCTCTTCTTCCTTCGAGGAAGGTCGTGTTCCTCTTCTTCTTCGGATGAAGGGGTGGGGCTACGGTCGTGCCTGGCCGGAGCTTTCTTCTTCGGCTCCGCAGGAGCTTCCTGGTGGAGCTCGGCTCCGACAAGTCCAAGTCCGGTAAGTGCGGACTTATGCATGGCTCTTTTCGGGCCCCCCTCCGAAGGTGGGTGGGCCGCGAGATACGCAGTGGCTGCCATGATCGCAGCTTGCAGCGTTTTCGGGATGATGTTGCTGTCGGCGTCCATCTCCATGAAGGATGTGTGGAGAGTTCGGGTCACCTCACGGCGCTCCCTGGGATCCATGTTCTCCACCCGAGAGCGGTGCTTGTTTCCTTGGTTGCCATTCGTGCTACAGCCGGGGCCCATGGCAGAGAGCGCGGCTCGTCGCGCGCTGGACTCGGAGGCTGCTTGCTTGCGTTTGTCAAGCGTTTCTTGCATCTTGACTTGTTCCTTCAGCTCCTCGATGAGGAGGAAGTGGTATGCCATCAGTAGTTCTCATGAGGCGTCTGCAGGCAAGACTGTGTTACCCGCCACGGCGGCGCGTGCTTGGGCCCATCCCTCCTTGTTGAGGCGGATGACATGGCCGTTGTCCTCTCCTTCGGGTGGGGGGACTAGATTCTTCTGTTCCTGCCGTTTCTGTCCTGCGGGTTGGGGTTCGAGTTGTGCGGCGGGTTGGGTGGTTGCTGATCCACGTCGCTCTGTATGACTACGGCGCATTGGTAGCGCTCATAGATTGGTCCGCTGCTGCCGCAACTTTCGGATCCGGAACCGTAGGTCCCTTCATCCGATGGCGGAGTGCGTAGCACAGGGTGTGGAGCCCATGAAGCGGGCCTGATCGATGGTAGGGGCACCCGCTCAGGGAGGCGGAGGGTGCCAGTCTGACCCACCTAGAAGCAGAAGCTCCCGAATAGGATCTCGAGTCCATCGCTTATGGGCTTGAAGTCTTTCATGGTGGCCGGAGAGTGGGCGGTGAAGTCGAAAGCGCCGAAGAGGAGGTGGCTCTCCGTCGCCGCAGAGTTGTAGATCGTTCGGGTTGGGACCGTCACGATCGCACAATCAGCGTCCCCAGTTCCCACAGACGGCACCAATTGACGAGGTTTGATCTCATCAATGCCCATTGTTATGGACTTGGGTTTTGGAGAATATGGGGATGCTAGAGATCGCGGAACGGTTAGCAAACAAGCAACACGGGGACACGAGGTTTACCCGTGTTCGAGCCCCGGAGGAAAACCCTACTCCTGCTTATGCGCTCTTGATTACTGGCAGAACCAAGGTTACAGATTCGATCTGGCGTGGAGGTGTGTATGCGAAAGTATGAGGGAGAGATCTAGGTTGTGCCCTCCTAGCCTTTATATAGACTCAGGCAGGTCCCGGGCATAGACCAAGTCGGTTACAAGTTTTAGGGTTTTACCCCTTTGAATTTCCTATCTACGCTAGTCTTGCTCTCCAAGGATCCGAAGGCGTCATGGGCCTTGGCCACCCGAAAATCTTCATGGGCCGGCGTACATCTGCCGTGAGCCTTCCTTGGGCTGGACCAGGTATGCTGAGATCACATACCCATAGGGTATAACCATGTCAGCCGTCGTGCTGCCGGATTCGCGAGGGGAGAACTACAACCTCCGCTGCCTGCTGGAACAAGGGAGAGGAAGGTCTTCATCAAGTACCAAACGTGTGACCGATCATTGCGGAGCGCTGAATGGCAGGAAGGATCGTCTACGCGATCTTGAGATCGGCAAGTGTATGACTACATCACCCACGAGAATCTGCTCTCGTTAACCGCTTTAGAATCTTCGAGGGTGAGTGCTCCTATCGACTCGTTGCTACAATCTAGTAGATAGATCTTGGCTTGTTTGTGTGCATGCGGTAGAGATTTTTTTGTTTTCCATGCTACGAACCCCTACAAATAGCTCATGAAAACGGCCAAAAAACACAAAAACGTCGAGTTTTTGGTCATACCTCTCAAACATGTATCCGGTTTTAGTGGCCATGCATGTCCCAATTGAACCCCAAAAATATGGGAAATAGCTCATGAAACAGCCATAAAACATGAATACGATGAGGTTTTGGTCATATCTCTCAACCATGTAGCAGGTCTTATGGGCTATGTAAATCACCCTAGAACCCCAAAAATGAGGGCAATAGCTCATTAAAACAACCATAAAACGCGAAAACGACGAGGTTTTGGTCATATTTCTCAAACATGTATCAGATCTTATGGGTCGTGAAAATCGCCCTAGAACACCAAAACTATAGGCAATAGCTCATGAAAACAGTGATAAAACGCGAAAATGACGAGTTTTTGGTCATAACACACAAACATGTATCATGTCTTACGAGCCACGCAAATCGCCCTGGAACCCCAAAACTATGGGCAATAGCTCATGAAAACTGACATAAAACGTGAAAACGCCGAGTTTTTGGTCATAACTCACAAACATGTACCGATTTTACTGGCCATGCAAATCCCAATTAAACACCAAAACTATGTGCAATAGCTCATGAAAATGGCCACAAAACACGAAAACGATGATTTTTTGGTCATGCCACTCAAACATGTACCAGGTCTTATGGGCCATGCAAATCGACCTGGAACTCCAAAACCTTGGGCAATAGCTCATGAAAACGTCTATAGAACGCGAAAACGAAGAGTTTTTTGTCATAACTCTCAAACATGTATCATGTCTTACGGACCATAAATATTGCCCTCGAACCACAAAACTATGGGCAATAGCTCATGAAAACGGCCATAAAACATGAAAATGGCGAGTTTTTATTGTCATAGCTCTCAACCATGTATCACATCTTACGGGGCAATGCATATCGTCCTGGAACCCCAAAATTGTGGGCAATAGCTCATGAAAACGACCATAAAACACGAAAACACCGAGTTTTTGGTCATAATTCTCAAACATGTATCCGGTTTTACTGGCCATACAAATCCCAATTGAACCCCAAAACTATCGGCAATAAATCATGAAATAGCCATAAAACATGAAAACACTGAGTATTCGGTCATAACTCTCAAACATGTATCTGGTGTGATGAGTCATGTAAATAACCCCAAAATTGTGGGCGATAGCTGATGAAAATGGCCATAAAACACGAGAACAGTGAGGTTTTGTTCATATCTCTCAAACATGTATCAGATCTTATGGGTCATGCAAATCGACGTGGAACACAAAAACTATGGGCAATAGCTCATGAAAACAGCTATAAAACGCGAAAATGATGAGGTTTTGGTCATAACTCTCAAAAATGTATAATGTCTTACGGTCCATGCATATCACCCTGGAACCCTAAAAATGCAGGCAATAGCTCATGAAAACGGCCAAAAAACACGAAAACATCAAGTTTTTGGTCATACCTCTCAAACAAGTATCCGGTTTTACTGGCCATACAAGTCCCAATTGAACCCCAAAACTGTGGGAAATAGCTCATGAAACGGCCATAAAACGTGAATACGATGAGGTTTTGGTCATATCTCTCAAACATGTAGCAGGTCTTATGGGCCGTGTAAATCACCCTAGAACCCCAAAAATGAGGGCAATAGCTCATTAAAACAGCCATAAAACGCGAAAACGATGAGGTTTTGGTTAGATTTCTCAAACATGTATCAGATCTTATGGGTCGTGAAAATCGACCTGGAACACCAAAACTATAGGCAATAGCTCATGAAAATAGTGATAAAACGCGAAAATGACGTGTTTTTGGTCATAACACACAAACATGTATCATGTCTTACAGACCATGCAAATCGCCCTGGAACCCCAAAACTATGGGCAGTATCGCATGAAAACTGACATAAAACGTGAAAACGCCGAGTTTTTAGTCATAACTCACAAACATGTACCGATTTTACTGGCCATGCAAATCCCAATTCAACACCAAAACTATGTGCAATAGCTCATGAATACGGCCACAAAACACGAAAAGGATGATTTTTTGGTCATGCCACTCAAACATGTATCAGGTCTTATGGGCCATGCAAATCGTCCTGGAACCCCAAAACCTTGGGCAATAGCTCATGAAAACTGCTATAGAACGCGAAAACGACGAGTTTTATGTCATAACTCTCAAACATGTATCATGTCTTATGGACCAAAAATATTGCCCTCGAACCACAAAACTATGGGCAATAGCTCATGAAAACGGCCATAAGACATGAAAATGGCGAGTTTTTATTGTCATAGCTCTCAAGCATGTATCACATCTTACGAGGCAATGCATATCGTCCTGGAACCCCAAAATTGTGGGCAATAGCTCATGAAAACAACCATAAAACACGAAAACACCGAGTTTTTGGTCATAATTCTGAAACATGTATCTGGTTTTACTGGCCATACAAATCCCAATTGAACCCCAAAACTATCGGCAATAAATCATGAAATAGCCATAAAACATGAAAACAGTGAGTATTCGGTCATAACTCTCAAACATGTATCGGGTGTGATGAGTCATGTAAATAACCGTGGAACCTGAAAATTGTGGGCGATAGCTGATGAAAATGGCCATAAAACACGAGAACGGTGAGGTTTTGTTCATATCTCTCAAACATGTATCAGATCTTATGGGTCATGCAAATCGACCTGGAACACAAAAACTATGGGCAATAGCTCATGAAAACAGCTATAAAACGCGTAAATGATGAGGTTTTGGTCATAACTCTCAAACATGTATCATGTCTTACGGGCCATGCATATCACCCTGGAACCCTAAAAATGCAGCTCATGAAAACGGCCAAAAAACACGAAAACATCAAGTTTTTGGTCATACCTCTCAAACAAGTATCCGGTTTTACTGGCCATGCAAGTCCCAATTATACCCCAAAACTGTGGGAAATAGCTCATGAAACGGCCATAAAACGCAAATACAATGAGGTTTTGGTCATATCTCTCAAACCATAAAACACCCTAGAACCCCAAAAATGAGGGCAATAGCTCATTAAAACAGTCATAAAACACGAAAACGACGAGGTTTTGGTCATATTTCTCAAACATGTATCAGATCTTATGGGTCGTGAAAATTGACCTGGAATACCATAACTGTAGGCAATAGCTCATGAAAACAGTGATAAAACGCGAAAATGACGAGTTTTTGGTCATAACACACAAACATGTATCTTGTCTTATGGGCCATGCAAATCGCCCTGGAACCCCAAAACTATGGGCAATAGCTCATGAAAACTGACATAAAACATGAAAATGTCGTGTTTTTTGTCATAACTCACAAACATGTACCGATTTTACTGGCCATGCAAATCCCAATTCAACACCAAAACTGTGTGCACACTACTAGGAAAAGGGCTATAGGTAATCCGCACATCCGTGGCTCACATGGTTGAAGTGCCCCCCGTGTAAAATAGGCGTGGCTCACCTGTGGGCGGTGCCCTACTAGTAACTAGAACAACCGTGGCGCACATGGCGTATGTGCGCCACAGATATGTATTGGCCAAGGTCCTGCCAGCCGCATGCCACATACCCGTAGCGCTCATGGGGTAGGTGCGCTACGGTTGTGGCAAGTTCTGTGGTGCACTATTCCATGTGCGCCACGGATGTGTAAACTTAGTAGTAGGGCACCTTGCCCTAGTACCCTACGCCTAACTACCCTGCACCAACTCCATCCCTCGGTGGATCGCCTTTTTAGGCTTTGCAAAAAATAAAAGAAAATGATAAACACTTCAAAAAATAAAATCCTTTCATATTTAGGTAGATAATGTGGTGTAGTTTCTAGGAAAATTAACAAACATGAGTTTCCAAGTTTTCTGCAAAAAAAGTCAAGCCATGGTAAAATGGCCGTAACTTTTGCATACGATATCAAAAAAAATCGTATAATATACCAAAACGACGATAACAAGATTTCGCATCTTAGGGGGCAATGCAAATCGTCCTGGAACCCCAAAACTGTGGGCAATATCTCATGAAAACGACCATAAAACACGAAAACACCGAGTTTTTTGTCATAATTCTCAAACATGTATCCGGTTTTACTGGCCATACAAATCCCAATTGAACCCCAAAACTATGGGCAATAACTCATGATATAGCCATAAAACGTGAAAAAACTGAGTTTTCGGTCATAACTCTCAAACATGTATCGGTTGTTATGAGTGATGTAAATAACCATGGAACCCCAAAATTGTGGGCGATAGCTGATGAAAATGGCCATAAAACGCGAGAATGGTGAGGTTTTGTTCATATCTCTCAATCATGTATCAGGTCTTATGGGCCGTGTAAATCGCCCTAGAACCCCAAAACTATGGGCAATAGCTCATGAAAACAGCCATAAAACGCAAAAACGATGAGATTTTGGTCATATCTCTCAAACATGTATCGGGTCTTATGGGCCATCTAAATCGCCCTGGAACCCCAAAAATGAGGGCAATAGCTCATGAAAACAGCCATAAAACGCGAAAACGACGAGGTTTTGAACATAACTCTCAAACATGTATCATGACTTATGGGCCGTGCAAATCAACCTGGAACTCCAAAAATGAGAGCAACAGCTCATGAAAACGGCCATAAAACTCGAAAACGCTGAGTTTTGGGTCATAACTCTCAAACATGTATCAGATCTTATGGGTCGTGCAAATCGACCTGGAACACAAAAACTGTGGGCAATAGCTCATGAAAATAGCTATAAAACGTGAAAATGATGAGTTTTTGACATAACTCTCAAACATTTATCGTGTCTTACGGGCCATGCATATCACCCTGGAAACCTAAAAATGCAGGCAATAGCTCATGAACACGGCCAAATAACACGAAAACATCGAGTTTTTGGTCATACCTCTCAAACATGTATCCGGATTTACTGGCCATGCAAGTCCCAATTGAACCCCAAAACTATGGGAAATAGCTCATGAAACGGCCAGAAAACGTGAATACGTTCAGGTTTTGGTCATATCTCTCAAACATGTAGCATGTCTTATGGGCTGTGAAAATCACCCTAGAACCCCAAAAATGAGGGCAATAGCTCATTAAAACAGCCATAAATCGCGAAAACAACGAGGTTTTGGTCATATTTCTCAAACATGTATCAGATCTTATGGGTCGTGAAAATGGACCTAGAACACCAAAACTGTGGGCAATAGCTCATGAAAACATTGATAAAACGCGAAAATGACGAGTTTTTGGTCATAACGCACAAACATGTATCATGTCTTATGGGCCATGCCAATCGCCCTGGAACCCCAAAACTATGGGCAATAGCTCATAAAAACTGACATAAAACATGAAAACGCCGAGTTTTCGGTCATAACTCACAAACAAGTATCAGATCTTATGGGTCGTGAAAATGACCTGGAACACCAAAACTGTAGGCAATAGCTCATGAAAACAGTGATAAAACGCGAAAATGACGTGTTTTTGGTCATAACACACAAACATGTATCATGTCTTACGGACCATGCAAATCGCCCTGGAACCCCAAAACTATGGGCATTAGCTCATGAAAACTGACGTAAAACGTGAAAACGCCGAGTTTTTGGTCATAACTCACAAACGTGTACCGATTTTACTAGCCATGCCAATCCCAATTCAACACCAAAACTGTGTGCAATAGCTCATGAAAACGGCCACAAAACACAAAAACGATGATTTTTTGGTCATGCCACTCAAACATGTATCAGGTCTTATGGGCCATACAAATCGACCTGGAACTCCAAAACCTTGGGCAATAGCTCATGAAAATGGCTATAAAACGCGAAAACGACGAGTTTTTTGTCATAACTCTCAAACATGTATCATGTCTTACGGACCATAAATATTGCCCTCAAACCCCAAAACTATGGGCAATAGCTCATGAAAACGGCCATAAAACATGAAAATGGCGAGTTTTTTTGTCATAGCTCTCAAGCATGTATCACATCTTACGGGGCAATGCAAATCGTCCTAGAACGCCAAAACTATGGGCAATAGCTCATGAAAACGACCATAAAACACGAAAAAACCGAGTTTTTGTCATAATTCTCAAACATGTATCCGGTTTTACTGGCCATACAAATCCCAATTGAACCCCAAAACTATGGGAAATAACTCATGATATAGCCATAAAACGTGAAAACATTGAGTTTTCGGTCATAACTCTCAAACATGTATCGGGTGTTATGAGTCATGTAAATAACCGTGGAACCCCAAAATTTTGGGCGATAGTTGATGAAAATGGCCATAAAACGCGAGAAAGGTGAGGTTTTATTCATATCTCTTAAACATGTATCGGGTCTTATGGGCAGTGTAAGTCGCCCTAGAACCCCAAAATTGTGGGCAACAGCTCATGAAAACAGCCATGAAACGCGAAAACGATGAGATTGTGGTCATATCTCTAAAACATGTATCGGTTCTTATGGGCCATGTAAATCGCCTTGGAACCCCAAAAATGAGGGCAATAGCTCATGAAAACGGCCATAAAACGGGAAAACGACGAGGTTTTGAACATAACTCTCAAACATGTATCATGTCTTATGGGCCGTGCAAATTGACCTAGAACTCCAAAAATGAGAGCAATAGGTCATGAAAACGGCCATAAAACGCGAAAACGCTGAGTTTTTGGTCATAACTCTCAAACATGTATCAGATCTTATGGGTCGTGCATATCGACCTGGAACACAAAAACTGTGGGCAATAGCTCATGGAAACAGCTATAAAACACGAAAATGATGAGGTTTTGGTCATAACTCTCAAAAATGTATAATGTCTTACGGGCCATGCATATCACCCTGGAACCCCAAAAATGCAGGCAATAGCTCATGAAAACGGCCAAAAAACACAAAAACATCAAGTTTTTGGTCAGACCTCTCAAACAAGTATCCGGTTTTACTAGCCATACAAGTCCCAATTGAACCCCAAAACTATGGGAAATAGCTCATGAAACGGCCATAAAACGCGAATACGATGAGGTTTTGGTCATATCTCTCAAACTTGTTGCAGGTCTTATGGGCCATGTAAATCACCCCAAAAATGAGGGCAATAGCTCATTAAAACAGCCATAAAACGTGAAAACGACGAGGTTTTGGTTAGATTTCTCAAACATGTATCAGATCTTATGGGTCGTGAAAATCGACCTGGAACACCAAAACTGTAGGCAATAGCTCATGAAAACAGTGATAAAACGCGAAAATGACGTGTTTTTGGTCATAACACACAAACATGTATCATGTCTTACAGACCATGCAAATCGCCCTGGAACCCCAAAACTATGGGCAGTATCGCATGAAAACTGACATAAAACGTGAAAACGCCGAGTTTTTGGTCAGAACTCACAAACATGTACCGATTTTACTGGCCATGCAAATCCCAATTCAACACCAAAACTGTGTGCAATAGCTCATGAAAACGGCCACAAAACACGAAAAGGATGATTTTTTGGTCATGCCACTCAAACATGTATCAGGTCTTATGGGCCATGCAAATCGACCTGGGACTCCAAAACCTTGGGCAGTAGCTCATGAAAACGGCTATAAAACGAGAAAACGACGAGTTTTTTGTCAAAACTCTCAAACATGTATCATGTCTTACGGACCATTAATATTGCCCTCGAACCCAAAAACTTTGGGCAATAGCTCATGAAAACGGCCATAAAACATGAAAATGGCGAGTTTTTTTGTCATAGCTCTCAAGCATCTATCACATCTTACGGGGCAATGCAAATCGTCCTGGAACCCCAAAACGGTGGGCAATAGCTCATGAAAACGACCATAAAACACGAAAACACCGAGTTTTTTTGTCATAATTCTCGAACATGTATACGGTTTTACTGGCCATACAAATCCTAATTGAACCCCAAAACTTTGGGCAATAACTCATGATATAGCCATAAAACGTGAAAAAACTGAGTTTTCGGTCATAACTCTCAAACATGTATCGGGTGTTATGAGTCATGTAAATAACCGTGGAACCCCAAAATTGTGGGCGATAGCTCATGAAAATGGCCATAAAACGCGAAAATGATGAGTTTTTGGTCATAACTCTCAAACATGTATCATGTCTTATGGGCCATGCACATCACCCTGGAACCCTAAAAATGCAGGCAATAGTGTTGCAGATATGCCCTAGAGGCAATAATAAAAGTGTTTATTATTATATCTTTGTGTTTATGATAAATGTTTACATTCATGCTATAACAGTATTAAACGGAAACATTAATACTTGTGTGATTTGTAAACTAAATAAGAGTCCCTGGTAAAGCCTCTTTGTTATACTAGCTTGTTGGTTAATAGATGATCGTGGTTTCCCAATCATGAACATTGAGATGTTGCTAACAACAAGATCATATCATTAGGAGAATGGTATGATGGACATACTCCTATAGATAAGCGTAGCATTAAGATCAAGTCATTTCAATAGTTCATTTGTTATAAGCTTTTTGATACATAGTAACCTAATTCCTTTGACCATGAGATCATGCTAATCACCATCACCAGAAGGATGCTTTGATGACATCAAACACCACACCGTAACTGGGTGGCTATAAAGGTGGCATTGAGTGTTTGGAAAGTATGTGTTGAGGCACATGGATCAAGAGTGGGATTTGTCCATCCATATGACGGATAGATATACTCTGGGGCCTCTCGGTGGAATGTCATCCAATTGGCTTGCAATCATGTGACTGGCTCACAAGGGATCACATATCACGGGAACGAGAAAAGAGTACTTATTGGTAACGAGGTTGAACTAGGTATGCAGAGATACTGACGATCAAAACCCCGGATAAGTAAACTATCGCAAGACAAAGGGAAATTGGTATCGTATGTAAGTGGTTCATTCGATCGCAAAGTAATCATAGAAATATGTGGGAGACATATGAATTTCTAGATTCCTCTATTGGTTATTGATCAGAGAAGTGTCTCGGTCATGTCCGCATAATTCACGAACCATAGGGAGACACACTTAAGGATCGATGTTGTTTAGTAGATATGGAATGTAAGTAGGGATACCGAATGTTGTTCGGAGTCTCGGATGGGATCCGGGATATCACGAGGAGATCAGGAATGGTCCAAAGAATAATATTCATATAAGGAAAGTCCGATTTCGGAGTTCGCGAATGATTTTGATGTTTTCATCGAAGAGATTCTAGAAGGGTCTAGAAGGTTCACCGGACCGGAAGGGGAATGGTACATGAATGTGTCATGGGTATGTGGAATGATTGGATCATATCCTATGTCACTTGGTTTGGGCATTTGCGAGAGAGAATTAAAGCTCTAAATTGAAAGTCAAATGGGAGGTTTGAAAAGTCAAACTGGAACAATGGTTTCCTAATGGAAGAAGGAAAGAGTCCTTCCTTCTATCCAACTTGGGTTTGGGTTTGGATTCAAACTCCCCCTCCCAAGGCTGCCCCCTCTCATAAATAGAGGGGGGAGGGCTGCCCCAAACAACACAAGAGCCAGCCCTCCCCACCTCGTGCGGCGCTACAGCCTAGCCACCTCCGCCGCGCCGCCGCCTAGCACCGCCGCCGGCTCGTCTCCGTTGCCCTAGTTGTCGCTGACTCCTCCTCCTCCTCTCCAGCCTTGTAAACCTAGATCGCCGGAAAACACTAGATCCACCATAACTCGCACCGGCTTAGGAAAAGCCCTGCGGGATCTTCCCTCTACTTCCGACACCACGCCGTCGTGCTGCTGGATTCGCGAGGGGAGAACTACAACCTCCACTGCCTGCTGGAACAAGGGAGAGGAAGGTCTTCATCAAGTACCGAACGTGTGACCGACTGCGAAAGCGCTGCTGGAACATAGCGCCGGAAGGATGGTCTACGCGATCTTGAGATCGGCAAGTGTATGACTACATCACCCACGAGAATCTGCTCTCGTTAACTGCTTTGGAATCTTCGAGGGTGAGTGCTCCTATCGACTGGTTGCTACAATCTAGTAGATAGATATTGGCTTGTTTGTGTGCATGCGGTAGAGATTTTTTTGTTTTCCATGCTACGAACCCCTACAAATAGCTCATGAAAACGGCCAAAAAACACAAAAACGTCGAGTTTTTGGTCATACCTCTCAAACATGTATCCGGTTTTACTGGCCATGCAAGTCCCAATTGAACCCCAAAACTATGGGAAATAGCTCATTAAAACGGCCATAAAACGCGAAACGACGAAGTTTTGGTCATATTTCTCAAACATGTATCAGATCTTATGGGTCGTGAAAATCGACCTGGAACACCAAAACTGTAGGCAATAGCTCATGAAAACAGTGATAAAACGCGAAAATGACGAGTTTTTGGTCATAACACACAAACATGTATCATGTCTTACGAGCCATGCAAATCGACCTGGAAACCCAAAACTATGGGCAATAGCTCATGAAAACTGACATAAAACGTGAAAACGCCGAGTTTTTGGTCATAACTCACAAACATGTACCGATTTTACTGGCCATGCAAATCCCAATTAAACACCAAAACTATGTGCAATAGCTCATGAAAATGGCCACAAAACACGAAAACGATGATTTTTTGGTCATGCCACTCAAACATGTATCAGGTCTTATGGGCCATGCAAATTGACCCGGAACTCCAAAACCTTGGGAAATAGCTCATGAAAACGGCTATAGAATGCGAAAACGACGAGTTTTTTTGTCATAACTCTCAAACATGTATCATGTCTTATGGACCATAAATATTGCCTTCAAACCACAAAACTATGGGCAATAGCTCATGAAAACGGCCATAAAACATGAAAATGGCGATTTTTTATTGGCATAGCTCTCAAGCATGTATCACATCTTACGGGGCAATGTAAATCGTTTTGGAACCCCAAACTTGTGGGCAATAGCTCATGAAAACGACCATAAAACACGAAAACACCGAGTTTTTGGTCATAATTCTCAAAAATGTATCCGGTTTTACTGGCCATACAAATCCCAATTGAACCCTAAAACTATGGGCAATAAATCATGAAATAGCCATAAAACATGAAAACACTGAGTATTCGGTCATAACTCTCAAACCTGTATCGGATGTGATGAGTCATGTAAATAACCGTGGAACCCCAAAATTCTTGGCGATAGCTGATGAAAATGGCCATAAAACACGAGAACGGTGAGGTTTTGTTCATATCTCTCAAACATGTATCAGGTCTTATGGGCCGTGTAAATTTCCCTGGAACCCCAAAACTGTGGGCAATGGCTCATGAAAATAGCCATAAAACGCGAAAACGATGAGATTTTGGTCATATCTCTCAAACATGTATAGGGTCTTATGGGCCATGTAAATCGCCCTGGAACCCCAAAAATGAGGGCAATAGCTCATGAATACGGCCATAAAACGCAAAAATGACGATGTTTTGAACATAACTCTCAAACATGTATCATGTCTAATGGGCCATGCAAATCGACCTGGAACTCTAAAAATGAGGGCAATAGCTCATGAAAACGGCCATAAAACGTGAAAACGCCGAGTTTTTGGTCATAACTCTCAAACATGTATCAGATCTTATGGGTCGTGCAAATCGACCCGGAACACCAAAAATGTGGACAATAGCTCATGAAAACAGTGATAAAATGCGAAAATGATGAGTTTTTGGTCATAACTCTCAAACATGTATCATGTCTTACGGGCCATACAAATCGCCCTGGAACCCTAAAAATGCAGGCAATAGCTCATGAAAACGGCCAAAAACATGAAAACATCGAGTTTTTGGTCATACCTCTTAAACATGTTTCCGGTTTTATTGGCCATGCAAATCCTAATTGAACCCGAAAACGCGAGAACGGTGAGGTTTTGTTCATATCTCTCAAACATGTATCAGGTCTTATAGGCCGTGTAAATCGCCTGGGAACCCCAAAACTATGGGCAATAGATCATGAAAACGACCATAAAAACAAAAACGATGAGGTTTTGGTTATAACACTCAAACTTGTATCGGGTCTTATGGGCCATGCAAATTGACCTGGAACACCAAAATTTGGGCAATAGCTCATTAAAACGGCCATATAAAATTAAAACAACGAGTTTTTGATCATAACTTTAAAACGTGTATCCGGTGTTACGAGTCGTGTAAGTCTCCCTAGAACCCCAAAACTGTGGGCAATAGCTGATGAAAAAATCCATAAAACGCGAAAACGACGAGCTTTTATTCATTCCACTAAAACATATATCAGGTCTTATGGGCCATGCAAATCTACATGGAACACCAAAACTGTGGGCAATAGCTCATGAAAACAGTGATAAAACACGAAAACGATGAGTTTTTGGTCATAACTCTCAAACATGTATCATGTCTTAGGGGCCATGCATATCGCACTGGAACCCCAAAAATGCAGGTAATAGCTCATGAAAACGGACACAAAACACGAAAACATCGAGTTTTTTGTTATACCTCTCAAACATGTATCCGGTTTTACTGGCCATGCAAATCCCAATTGAATCCCAAAACTATGGGAAATAGCTCATGAAACAGCCATAAAACGCGAATATGATGAGGTTTTGATCAAAACTCTCAAACATGTAGCAGGTCTTATGGGTCGTGTAAATCGCCCTGGAACCCCAAAAATGAGGGCAATAGCTCATTAAAACAACCATAAAACGCGAAAAGAACGAGGTTTTGTGTAACACCCCAGCATTAGAGCTTAGAAATAAGTTGAACACAGATGTGTGCATTGCATTCATGCATAGAAAATCCGAATAATTTTTGCGCCTTTGAACAAAACTTGTCAAAGTGATCGAAGCTTCTCTCAACTTGATGGAATTGAAGTAGATCATCAAGTTGACTGTGGTAAGTTTCAATCTGACCTTTGCTAAAACCTTATTTTGGGTAAACATGATTTGATCTAAGGGTAGATCAAATATAATAAAACTAAACCATCAACACATGGCTTAATGGCTAATAGTTGATCCTTAATAAATCATATCATAGTATTCATTACATAACTCATGATTACCAAGTTGAAAATACAAATCAAGTAACAATAATTTAATAACTAAATATTTACCTATCTATTCTCATGTATTTCTGCCATGAGTATCATGGTAATACCTAACCTTAACTCTTTAGTGAGATTGAGTAGGAAAGAAACCAAGTCAAGATCATTCACCACATATATTCCTTCCCATATCAATCTTTAGAATCTCTATTGAACCTTATTCTCATATTTGTTGTTCATCAATGTTGAGAAATCAACTATTGATTCACCGATTCTTAACCTATCAATTATTGATATATCAACTCTTGTACATATCATAGCATTCACTTAAGGCCTATAATGAAAGAAGTAAGAAGAGGTAAATAGTAATGCTAGCTTTAGATATCATCTATATGATGGGAGTGTTTGAAGAGAATAGGATCAATATGATAATTGATGGAGTTAACTCACTCCTGAGTGGATAGAAGAGTTATCTGGAATATATATTTCTATGGTAACAAAGAAGATTACAACGATGAATATTGAAGATAGTTACCAAGGAGTAATCCTATTGGATTAAGTAGGCATAGTCAATGAATAATATTTCTTAGTCAGGTAGAGATACTAAGAAGATAATTATAATACAACTGTAATGTTGTATTGATGAAGGCCTTGATTAGCCAACTGGAAACCTATACCATAAAGGATCAAAGGATTATAATGATCATGCTTTAGTCACCAAGATTGAATGCTTATATCATGTATAAGTGACATTGGTGGATAGAACATGATTGAACCCTAGTATAGATATGTTATTCTAGGTTAGCCATGACAAGTCACCATGATATAATGTGAAGTTGAGTATAAGATATTGGAGTCAAGTAGAGATAAGATAGTATGATGAAGATGATGCTAGAGCAACTTTGGATTATAGAAGTAGTATTTTCCTCTTGGTAAATACTAAACACTTGAGGTGAAGTAGGATTTGATATATATATACATTTATCGGAGTAATGTTGGTGATGGATGATAAAGGAAGAGTATGAATGGAGACAAATGTAACCATCTGTTGGATTGGAGATTATTAGTAGTAGAATAGCTTGATAACCAAGTATAGATATGAGAAGATTATGAAGAGCTTTAGTGTCAAGCTCACTGGATTTACAAATGGGTTCAAAAGGATAAAGGGTGGATAAGATTATTCTTGTGAAGTAAAGCTCATCATGTTAACACATGATGATATATAGGAAGAAGTAGAATATCTAGGAAAGGAATTCCTTAATTATAAGTCATGTATTATGAAGTTTGGAAGATAGGGATTCTTGATAAACACTAAAACTTAAATCTATAATCAGAACTTAATATTATCTCATATGTTTGATCAATCATCTTATTTCCACAATGGATGATAGGAATATTTTCCTATATCAAATCACTTAAGCACATCTTTGTCATTTTCAACCATCATTATCATAGGTGCTTAGGAACTATATTTATCAATTATTTCTCATAAGTTAGCCTAGAAAACAACCCCACTATTTTACTTTAGATGGTGATATCATTCATGATCATAAACATAAAGACACTATGTCTTAACCATTCACCTTTATTCACAATTATAAAAGAATATGAGTATATCAAATCTCCTAAGAATTTATGGTAAGCATTTACAATTCAAACCCTAACTCCTATGTTTGTTATAATAAAATATATATACCTTGTTATTTCCTAGATTCATGGGAGCAATATTAACCATATTAAATCCTTAGAATATCATGCATCAAATAAAAATAGAGGATCATTATATAAAAGCTCCCCTCCAAACTATAAGTTAATAAGAACTAAGTTTTATAAATAAACAAGGAAAGATCATTTAATAAATCCATGTTTATTATGGAAAGAAATTTCATAACAAAATCCCTACTAATATTTAAAAAAAGCACTTATATAAGAAAATAAAGAAACTTTAAACAATATATAATAAAAGCTCACAAAAAGGATTTTAAATACATTTCATTTTTGCTGCAGTTATTTAACAAGTGAATTCTAAAAACAAAAATTGCAAACAATTGTGAAAATACAAATCTTAAAATGCAAAATAGGAAACAGAAAAGAAAAAACAAACAAAATAAAACAGCTTCTGGTCGCAGCCCATCTTTTGCTGCGTGGGCAAGCCGATGCCGTTCGCCGGCGACCTCGCGCCGCGATGCCCGTTTCCGCCTGTCCTATTCTGGAGACGGAGAGAAGACCGCCACACGCGCCATCTCTCATCCTTATCCCCATTCTTCCCCTGTGGAGCTCTCTCTCGATTTCTTCTTTCAAAACCGATACCCTAGCCTTAAACCCCGCCGGAGCTCGTCGATGTAGACCTGCCCGCGACTATCTGAGGTGCCCAGGAGAATCGCCTCGCCACCCTCATTCTCCTCGGCCAGGTTACGCAAGCCTGAGAGTCCCCTGTCAACCTAATCGACATGTCATCTCCGTCGCCGGCCATCTTCATCAATCGTTGATTGCCGCTTCCATAGGGCTCCTCCGGTCACGCCGTTGCGCCCTTTAGCTTCACGGTGAGCTACCGGTGCTCACGCACCTTCTCGATTTCCTCCTTACTTCCTCGTTTTCTATACCACCGAGCACCATCCACCACCACCATGGTAGCTCATCACCGGTGTCGCTCCGGCGACCAAAAACTGGCGGCGCCTCCACCCCAAGGTTCCTCCCAGTCGCCCGTGTCTAGCGCACACACTCTCGCTAGCCCGCGTGCCTCCAATCGCTGACCCCGAGCATCAACTGTGAGTAATTCCATTGATGAGGTCATGTTGATGTCATCATGAGCCAATAAACCATTTTCTTTTGTTTAATAATTTCTATAATCCTTTTCTAGAAATTAAATAACCTAGTGGGCCCATTTGTCATTAACTGTGAGTAGAAACAGGTGGAGTAACAAATGTGTTAACTAGCCTAGGCATGTGATGTGGCCCCTGTCCCACTAGTTAGTGACTAAGGTTAGAAATAGCCCTAGTGAGAAAAACCCTTCACCCCATGCTGACATCAGCATTACATCATAAACCATTTAGTTATTTATTTTAATTCCAGAAAATGATTAAATCTTAAAAATTCAATAACTTTTGTTTTATAGTTCAGAAATTTGTGTTTAATATATGAAAACTCAGAAAAATAAAATCTACAACTTAAAATTATTATCAAACATTATTTTGTTAATTATTTAAATAATTATTATTTAATAAACAAATTATAAGTAATTAAACTTTGATAATTCATATTTTAATAATGGTAAATGATAAAAATATAAATAATATATCAAAATTCTCAGAAATATAAGAACTATAACTTAAAACTATAATCATGTATTATTATTTCAATTAATTCAATATCTATTATTTATTAAATGTTTATAAAATAATTAAACTTATAAAAATCATATCTTATTATTTAAAATTCATAAAAATACATGTAATATACCAAAAAAATCACAAAAAATTATCTACATGTTAAAAATATAACATTCCACTTTTAAAGTAAATAAAAACTTAATAATCTAATAAATTGAATTTAAATCTAATTTCCTTAATTAATAATTCATAAAAGGGTAAATAAAATTTGTTAATATTTCTAAAATTAGCCAATTGAGTCTAATAAATAGTATTAGTCTTGAATATTGATAATATGGAGTCAAAATGGTTCAACACATTTTAAATACAATCTTATTGAATTATCATTCAACTATATGTGTAGATCATGTTCTAAAAAGATTCTTATCAATTATAAAACCTTTAAGATTGATATTTTCAACCAAATAAAACCTTTTATCATTCTTTCACTCACAACTTTGTAATGGACAAAATCCAAAGATAATTCATAAGTAGTAAATAATATTACTTACTTGTTCACAAACCATAATCACACTACTTTATACTTTACTGGTATATTAGGATTGTTAATACATAAGTGCCTTATAAATGTCAATACTTGTAAAGTAATATTTAAAAATAAGGCAATTCTTATATAAGTAATCTTTGAATAGAATTCCACAATTTTGTATCTTATTGTTGTATGATATTATAATTACATATTGTTTCACACACACTCACAAGCCCTAATAAGAAGCACAAATGTGAAACTTATGTAAAAGTACAACACATTCTAAAGGAACCATTTCTAGCATCCAAACTCTAGATCAACGCTTATTCCGGGATTCAAGTTTACAAAATTCCATTACCTTACTTATGCATAATAGCATCTTGCCTCTTTAAACATTAGTCCTTACCGGACAAATGATGCTGATTTCAGATATTGGATCTTATACTGTCTTGAAGACCGTGAGTGCATAATCTTGCAATCACAAAAGGCAAGTTCACACTTGCTCAAGTCCTTTGATTATTTTCTGTAAAGTATTTTGCAAATCTAGTGTTGTCATCACCTGAAAAAGGTTAGAAAACACTATTTTCATAATAATATGATTATAAGTTATTCACCATGAGGTAATAACCTACTATGAAAGTTCCGGTGGTAAAGGAACATATTATCTAGGACTTAACAACCAATGTCGCTAGTGATTCTTGCACCGTATATTACGCGTTAACCATGAGATTTGGAATGGGACGTAGAAGTCAGCTGGATCGGCTCCCTTTCGCATGCATTGGACACTGTTCTGGGCGTTTGTAAGTTGCAGATCGTGGGTATAAAAGTTTTATATGGGGAAAAGTCTACCATGGATCTGGGCTTACAAAAGACAAATTTCTAGTGTTAAATGGTTGTAGGGTGTATCCAACTAAGGTATAGACATTTTATACGGGGAAAAGTCTACCTTGAGTTTGGGCATACAACAATTGCGGTGTATGCGGGGTCGCGGAGTAGGACAGTGATTGGCTTGGATCTTAGTATGGGCCTCATACCAAGGAAGTGTGAACGGGTTGGCCATTCGGATGTGCAACAAAGCTAAGATATCTCATGGGAAAAGTAACGCACCTCTGCAGAGTGTAAAAACTGTAACTTGTTATTCCCTGTTCCGAGAAGGAGCTGCAAACGCTGCGGGAAAGGAAATCCATGAAAGTTCTGGTAAACCCGTGAAGGCTGATGGACATAGACTTTCAGAATAAAAGCAACCTTTGAAGAAATGTTTACAAACACTTGCATTGCCTACGACCTATGGTCTGTGGCTGTAGATATAGTGCATCAAACTCTCCTTTTTAGTGAACTTGCTGAGTACGCTCATACTCAACGTATCTTCTTAACCCTTGCTAGATTCTGAAGCCATTAAGACAACGTCTACATCAAGTTATGCTCCAGGAATCATCATCAAAATCTCAAGCTCTTCAATGAAGTCAAGAAAAACAACATATACATCTACTCAAGTGAATACGAAGTTGCTGATTAGATAGTAATACAATATCTAGCCATAGAACCTACTTCTGTAGAGTATTGCAATAGCAGCAGTGCAAGCCCAATAGTTTAGATGCTAGTCTATTAGTATGTTGGTTATGATTTGATTATTTCTGATTCTTCTTTGTAAGAAGTTTCTCTCTCTCTCTCTCTCTAACCTAGAGTGTTCTCTTGATCATATGTAAAGAGTCGAGTTGTAACCTATAGTCATGTCTTGGACCCGCTGTGTTTCTGTTGTACCACTGTGAGGGATGTAATACTAGTGAACGGTGTTTCATTGGTGTTATGTCAACGACTATAGTGTACTACATCATGCAGTGCTATGCTGGGTCACCGCATTTTGGTCATATTTCTCAAACATGTGTCAAATCTTATGGGTCGTGAAAATCGACCTGGGACACCAAAACTATGGGCAATAGCTCATGAAAACAATGATAAAACGCGAAAATGATGAGTTTTTGGTCATGCCACAAAACGCGAAAACGATGATTTTTTGGTCATGCCACTCAAACATGTATTAGGTCTTATGGGCCATGCAAATCGACCTGGAACTCCAAAACCATGGGCAATAGGTCATGAAAATGGCTATAAAATGCGAAAACGACGAGTTTTTTTTGTCATAACTCTCAAACATGTGCCATGTCTTACAGGCTATAAATATCGCCCTCGAACCCCAAAACTAATGGCAATAGCTCATGAAAACGGCCATAAAATGTGAAAATGCCGAGTTTTTTGTCATAGCTCTCAAAAATGTATCACATCTTACGGGGCAATGCAAATTGTCCTGGAACCCCCAAACCATGGGCAATAGCTCATGAAAACGACCATAAAACACGAAAACACCGAGTTTTTTGTCATAATTCTCAAACATGTATCCGGTTTTACTGGCCATACAAATCCCAATTGAACCCCAAAACTATGGGCAATAACTCATGAAACGGCCATAAACGTGAAAACAATAAGTTTTTGGTCATAACTCTCATACATGTATCGGGTGTTTTGAGTCATGTAAATCACCCTGGAACCCCAAAATGGGCAATAGCTGATAAAAATGGCCATAAAACGTGAAAACGATGAGGTTTTGTTCATATCTCTCAAACATGTATCAGGTCTTATGGGCCGTGTAAACTGCCCTGGAACCCCAAAACCGTGGGCAATAGCTCATGAAAACGGCCATAAAACGCGAAAACGATGAGATTTTGGTCATATCTCTCAAACATGTATCATGTGCTATGGGAGGTGTAAATCGCCCTAGAACCCCAAAAATGAGGGCAATAGCTCATGAAAACGGCCATAAAACGCGAAAACGACAAGGTTTTGGTCATAACTCTCAAACATGTATCATGTCTTATGGGTCATGCAAATCGACCTGGAACTCCAAAAATGAGGGCAATAGCTCAAGAAAACGGCCATAAAACGTGAAAACGCTGAGTTTTTGGTCATAACTCTCAAACATATATCAGATCTTATGGGTCGTGCAAATCGACCTGGAACACCAAAACTGTGGGCAATAGATCATGAAAACAGTGATAAAACATGAAAATGACGAGTTTTTGGTCATAACACTCAAACATGTATCATGTCTTACGGGCAATGCAAATCGCCCTAGAACCCCAAAATTATGGGCAATAGCTCATTAAAACGGACATAAAACGTGAAAACGCCGAGTTTTTGGTCATCACTCTCAAACATGTATCCGATTTTACTAGCCATGCAAATCCCAATTCAACACCCAAACTGTGGGCAATATCTCATGAAAACGGCCACAAAACGCGAAAACGATAATTTTTTGGTCATGCCACTCAAACATGTATCAGGTCTTATGGGCCATGCAAATCGACCTGGAACTCCAAAACCTTGGGCAATAGCTTATGAGAACGGCTATAAAAGACGAAAACGAAGAGTTTTTGGTCATAACTCTGAAACATGTATCATGTCTTACGGCACATGCATATCGCCTTGGAACCCCAAAATTATGGGCAATAGCTAATGAAAACAGCCATAAAACATGAAAATGGCGAGTTTTTTTTGTCATAGCTCTCAAGCATGTATCACATATTACGGGGAAATGCAAATCGTCCTGGAACCCCAAAACTGTGGGCAATTGCTCATGAAAATGACCATAAAAAAACGAAAACACTGAGTTTTTGGTCATAATTCTCAAACATGTATCCGGTTTTACTGGCCATACAAATCCCAATTGAACCCCCAAACTATGGACAATAGCTCATGAAACAACCATAAAACATGAAAACACTGAGTTTTCGGTCATAAATCTCAAACATGTATCGGGTGTTATGAGTCATGTAAATCACCGTGGAACCCCAAAATTATGGGCAATAGCTGATGAAAATGGCCATAAAACGTGAGAACGATGAGGTTTTGTTCATATCTCTCAAACGTGTAAATCGCCCTTGAACCCCAAAACTGTGGGCAATAGCTCATGAAAACAGCCATAAAAAGCAAAAAATGCTGAGGTTTTGGTCATGCCACTCAAACATGTATCGGGTCTTATGGGCCATGCAAATTGACCTGGAACACCAAAATTGTGGGCAATTGCTCATTAAAACAGCCATATAAAATTAAAACAACGAGTTTTTGATAATAACTCTGAAACGTGTATCCAGTGTTATGAGTCATGTAAATCTCCCGGGAACCCCAAAACTATGGGAAATAGATCGAAAACATCCATAAAATGCGAAAACGACGAGCTTTTGGTCATTCCACTAAAACATGTGTCATGCCTTATGGGCCGTGCAAATAGACCTGGAACACCAAAACTGTGGGCAATACCTCATGAAAACGACTATAAAACACGAAAAATATGAGTTTTTGGTCATAACTCTCAAACATGTGTCATGTCTTACGGGCCATGCATATCGCCCTAGAACCCCAAAAATGTAGGCAATAGCTCATGAAAAGGGCCACAAAACACGAAAACGTCGAGTTTTTGGTCATACCTCTCAAACATGTATCCTGTTTTACTGGCCATGCAAATCCCAATTGAACCCCAAAACTATGGGAAATAGATAATGAAACGGCCATAAAACGTGAATACGATGAGGTTTTTGTCATATCTCTCAAACATGTAGGTCTTATGGGCCATGTAAATCACCCTAGAACCGCAAAAATGAGGGCAATAGCTCATTAAAACAGCCATAAAACGCGAAAACAACGAGGTTTTGGTCATATTTCTCAAACATGTATCAGATCTTATGGGTTGTGAAAATGGACCTGGAACACCAAAACTGTGGGCAATAGCTCATGAAAACAGTGATAAAACGCGAAAATGACGAGTTTTTGGTCATAACACACAAACATGTATCATGTCTTATGGGTCATGCAAATCGCCCTGGAACCTCAAAACTATGGGCAATACCTCATGAGAACGGACATAAAACGTGAAAACGCCGAGTTTTTGGTCATAACTCACAAACATGTACCGATTTTACTGGCCGTGCAAATCCCAATTTAACACCAAAACTGTGGGCAATAGCTCATGAAAACACCCACAAAACATGAAAACGATGATTTTTTGGTCATGCCACTCAAACATGTATCAGGTCTTATGGGCTATGCAAATCGACCTGGAACTCTAAAACCTTGGGCAATAGCTCATGAGAATGGCTATAAAACACGAAAACGATGAGTTTTTGTCATAACTCTCAAACATTTATAATGCCTTACGGGCCATAAGTATCGCCCTGGAACCCCAAAACTATGTGCAATAGCTCATGAAAACGGCCATAAAACATGAAAATGGTGAGTTTTTTTGTCATATCTCTCAAGCATGTATCACATCTTATGGGGCAATGCAAACCGTCCTGGAACCCCAAAACTGTGGGAAATTGCTCATGAAAACGACCATAAAAAATGAAATCACCGAGTTTTTGGTCATAATTCTCAAACATGTATCCGGTTTTACTGGCCATACAAATCCGAATTGAACCCCCAAATTGTGGGCAATAGCTCATGAAACAACCATAAAACATGAAAACACTGAGTTTTCGGTCATAACTCTCAAACATGTATCGGGTGTTATGAGTCATGTAAATCACCGTGGAACCCCAAAATTATGGGCAATAGCTGATGAAAATGGCCATAAAACATGAGAACGATGAGGTTTTATGCGGTGACCCAGCATACCACCGCATGATGTAGTACACTATAGTCATTGACATAACACCAATGAAACACCGTTCACTAGTATTACATCCCTCAGAGTGGTACCACAGAAACATAGCAGGTCCAAGACATGACTATATGTTACAACTCAACTCTTTACACAAGATCCAGAGAACACTCTAGGTTAAAGATCGAGAGAGAAAGAAACTTCTTACAAAGAAGATCAGAGATAAAGAACTCAAAAACTATCATACTAATAAGACTAGTATTTTAACTAATGGTCTGGTATTGCTACTATTGCAATACTCTACAGAAGTAGATTCTATGTCTAGAAATTCTATTCTTATCTATTCCGCAACTTTGTCTTCACTTGAGTGGATATATATGTTGACTTCTTTGACTTCATTGAAGAGCTTTAGCTTTTGATGATGATTCTTGGAGCATAATTTGATGTAGACGTCGTCTTAAAGGCTTCAGAATCTAGCAAGGGTTAAGAAGATACTTTGAGTACAAGGTACTCAGCAAGTTCACTAGAAAAGGAGTGTTTGATGCACTATAGCTACAGCCACAAACCGTAGGTCATAGGCAATGCAAGTTTTTGTAAAAATTTCTTCAAAGGTTGCTTTTATTCTGAAAAGCTATGTCCGTCAGCCTTCACGGGTTTACTAGAACTTTCATGGAGTTCCTTTCCCGCCGTGTTCGCAGCTTCTTCCCAGAACAGGGAATAACAAGTTACAGTTTTTACACTCTTCAGAGGTGCGTCACTTTACCCATGAGAGATCTTAGCTTTGTTGCACATCCGAATTGCAGGTTCGTTCACACTTCCTTGGTGTGAGGCCCAGACTAAGATCCAAGGCAATCACTGCCTTCTCGGCGACCCCGCATGTCTCCTTGGTGTACGCCAGCCCACCTATTGAATTACGGCAATTGGCAGTACAGACCGTTCAGATGCCGGAACTATCATGGGACGTTGAGGGATCCCACCCATATGTTGCATATCCTCTACGAATTACCATATAATATGCACGCTATGAGTGCTAACAGCCACGACCCGCACATTTGGCTCCATGCGAGAGGGAAAATATATAGCTGACTTCTTCGTCTCATTCCAAATCTCATGGTCAACTCGTGATATACGGCGCAAGAATCACTGGCGACATTGGTTGTTAAGTCCTAGGTGATATGTTCCTTTACCACCGGAACTCTTATAGTAGGTTATTACCTCATGGTAAATAACCTATAATCACATTATTATGAAAATAGTGTTTTCTGTCCTTTTTCAAATGCAAGTGATGACAACACTGGATTTGCAAAATACTTTACAGAAAATAAGCAAAGGACATGAGCAAATGTGAACTTGTCTTTTGTGATTGCAATATTATGCACTCACGGTCTTCAAGACAATATAAAAGATCCAATATCTGAAAGCAGCATCATTGGTCCGGTAAGGACTAATGTTTAAAGAAGCAAGATGCTTTTATGCATAAGCAATGTAATGCAAGTTGATAAACGTGAATCCCGAGGATAACGTTGTTCTAGGGTTTGGATACTGGAAAGGGTTTCCTTGGAATGTGTTGCCCTTTTTGATTAAGTTTCACACATGTTCTTCTTATTAAGGCTTGTGAGTGTGTGTGAAACAATATGTAAGTATAGTAAAGCACACACAGTAATGGAATACTCAAGTGGAAAATATATCTGTAGACTATGTATATAAGGTTTGTTTATTATTTAGAGCTTTCATAAAAATGCTTATGTCTTGCTTTATAATGTTTCTTAAAAGAATAACTTTTGAAGAAAATCTTACTTAGCTAAATAGAAGTATTTAAATTTTAAGTTAACCTTATTAGGGTTTCTTTTAAGTTATAGTCTTTAAGTAAGAAAGAATTGATTTATTTGAATAGTGATATTAATAGTATTTGAGACTTATCTATCTTGGTTTTGAACTTGGTTAGTTTGGGATTAAGATGCTTTATAACTTAATTATAATAGACCAAGGTTAACTATAAAACACATAATAAAGTCTTTTTAGAATAGTATTTAAAGTATCATAGACTAAAGTTAACTTTAGAGACATAGATGGACTTAAGGCATATTGCTTATGTTATTTGCACCAGGTGTACTTTATAATGTTTCCCTAAGGATACTTTAAGAATGGTAATACTTCTATTTGAATAGTGGTTTCCTAATTGTTTAGTGGAATAGAATCATTTTCCTTTTTATGGATGAGTGGTTATAGTTTGTAAACAAAGAAATAATATTACTTAACTACTTATGGATTCAATATAGTGTTTTGGTTTGTTTATAACTTGTAGTTGAAGTATTGGAGTAGGTTTTACTACAAAATTATTTTTGGAGATTTTATAATGGATAAGGGTTCTTTTACAAAATAATTTATATTAATGGTTGAGAGATAATTTAATAAAATTGTATTTAAAGTGTGCTAAATTATTTTGACTTCACACTAACAATATTTAAGACTAATACTTTTTATTAGACTAAATTTATTAATTTCAGAAATATTAACAAATTTTATTTGACATTATATGAATTATTAACTAAAGAAATAGGTTTAAATTCAAGTTATTAAAGTGTTTAACTTTTTATTTACCTCAAAAGTGGAATATCACATTTTTAACATGTAGGAATTATTCTTGTGATCATTTTGATATATTTCATTTATTTTTTATGATTTATAAATAATAAGATATGATTTTTATAAGAGTTATTACTTTATAAATACTTAATAAATAATGAATATTTAATTAGGTGAAATGATAATGCATCGTTATAATTTTAAATTATAGTTCTTATTTTTCTTAGATTTATGGTATTTTATTTATATTTTTTTAACATTTACCATTATTAAAATATGAATTATCAATGTTTTATTAATTATAATACCTTTATTAAATTATATTTATTTACATAATCACCGACATAATATATGAGAATAGTTTTAAGTTGTAGATTTTATTTTTCTGAAAATTTTCATATATTAAACATATTTTTATGAATTATAAAACAAAAGTTATTAATTAAACAAGATTTATTTATTTTATTTTATTTCTATAATATTAATATTTGAATTCATATTGTGTTTATCAATTTTTTACTAAACAGCTAATACTTTTCTTACCGAGGCAAGATTACCACTTTGGATGCTGCGTGGCCACGCATGCACCAAGTCAAATGTGCTGACTGGGCTGAGGTGGCATGTGCATGACACAGTGATGATGTCATAGAGGATGATCTTCCCATCGATTGAGAGCGCATGGGCTAGCAAGGAGGGTGGTGTTCAAAAGAGTGATCCACGGCGAGTCTATTGGTGGCGGCGTAGCTCTAAAATGGTCACCGGAAGGTAGGACACGACGGCAACTGGCGGCTATACACGGTGGCGCTCGTCTGTGACTCGATATAGGAAGCAAGTAGAGCTTTTAAGAATGCGAGGAGATTCAGTGACTGTTGGGGATATGCTATATGGGTATCCTCATAGCATGTCTCTTATCCGACTAACCCGGGTGGCCCATAGTCGGTAGCATGGCCTATGGCCTGCTGGGCGGCCCAGTTAGGTAGATCCAGAAGGGAGGCCCATGCCGGATAAAGGAAGGCTACGGTGGAGTCACCAGCGTACCCAGAGCCTTGGAGTGCAAGATACACAAGACTAGTGATAGACGGTGTAGGACTCTATAACCTGTCCGGCTAGGACTTTTTCCCTGTAACCCTAGGATCTGACGACTATATAAGCCGGACCTATGGGAGCCTTTAGGGCACGATCATAGACAATCTCATACAACCTCGCACAGCGAACCTGTCTCTGTAACTCGGCGTATTGCCATTATAGTGATTTATAGCAGGAGTAGGATTCCGCCACCGTCAGGATCTCAACTGGTAAGCCGTGTTACCTCGTGCATCGTCAACCGTCCGCCTTACCCCACGTCTCTAAACACGCACTGTGAGGAACCCTCCATGGCGTACTCGTCAGCAATACCACGACAGTTGGCGCCCACCGTGGGGCAAGAGGCGCTTCAGGATCTTTAGCGGGCGAGGACCAAGATCTTCGCGGGAATCGGCGAAACCATAGCCATCGGTCGTGTTCTCTTCTCCGGAAAAGTTCCGATCGTCCCCCCTGACGAGTTCTGGATCCCGGCGAAGACGAACCCTATGCGGTGTTCGATCGTTCCTATCAGAGACATCCACCTCTTCATCGGCGAAACCGACTCGGGCACTAGTTCCCTGGGAGTCGGAGGAGCATCAAGACCCACACGGGCTGCCTACGGGCAGGATACGTTCACGGAAGGATCAATGTCGGATCTCTCTTCGGAGTTTGCCGGCAAAGATCGGAAAGCATCAAGACCCGCACGGACCGCCTACGGGCAGGATACGTTCGCGGAAGGATCGATGTCGGATCTCTCTTTGGAGTTTGCCGGCAAAGATCGGAAAGCATCAAGACCCGCACGGACCGCCTACGGGCAGGATACGTTCGCGGAAGGATCGATGTCGGACCTCTCCTGGGAGTTTGCCGGCAAAGATCGGAAAAATTCAAGGCCCACCCAAACCGCCCCTGGGCAGGATATAAAGGTGGAAGATCACTGCAAATCCGCCGGCTTCGTCCGCGCGTTTGGATAGCAGAGATCCAAGTTCGTCGGCGTGGTTACCATCTTCGATCTGGCGCGATGCGTTCAGAGAGAAGGTGAAAACCCCCGCGACTATCTAGCCAGGTGGCTCTGCATACGAGCCGATCTGACCAATTACCCCGATGATAACGCTTTGTATCACTTCGTGGAAGGACTGGACCGCGGCACGCTTCTCCGACATTCTTTAAGACGGCAGCAGACAACAAGACGCCTTACCCTCGCAGAGATGGTGAGCACCGTCAACAGCTACGTGGCGGCTGACGCGGCAGCCCAGATGGAGCTTGCACTCAGAGACGGAGAACCTCCGGTTCAGCAGCCGCCGCCACCGCCTCCTGCCGTCATCGTCGCAGCAGCACCACCACCAGTCATCGTCGAGGCCGTTGCACCTCCACCGCCAGTCATCGAGGAAGTCCTGGCACCCTCCGACTCTGTCATTGACGCACTTTATGTTAATTTCAGTGCATATTCAGAGGAGATAGACTTCAGTCCAGAAGAGCTAGAATCCGCTATGCAGGAGATGGAGGAGGAGTACTCGCGCGACAAGCAAGCTAACAGCACCGTCATGTCTCGAGGGGTGTTCGTCACCATTGGGACAACGATGGATGAAGATCAACCCGGGCAAGCTCCGCCTACGGCGCTGGAAAAGGGGAAGGGGCCACTCATTGCTGCTGACGATGATCGTGCAAAAGTCATGCCTCCTCCGCCTAACCCAAAGGCAAGAGCCACGTGAACTCGACCGCCCGAGAAACAACAACACCGCAAACTTGCCGCCTCCAGCATCCACGTCGGCAGCAGCCCATGTTACTCCAGCTGATAGAGTGATGTACGGCAATCTCCTCGTCGAGCCACTAACCGTTGCTCATATCCGGAACTTGACTCATCTTGACGAGAAGCGCCAGCAGCTGCTGGAGGAGGCACAAGCCATCGCAGAGAAAGGCGCTAAACTAGATCGAGGTTTGGTCAACGCGCAGAAGTCCATAGAGAAAGCTAGAGCAATGGAGGCCGAGTACAAGACTCTGCTACAGCAGCCGAAGGCTAAGAAAGCTCCGGCTCGCGTCATCAATGATCCTGGTGTACGGCGCAACCTAGGATGGGCTCCCTCGAAGCCGGCACAGGCCAAGCCATACATTGATAGTGAAGGCAAGCAGGTGATGCCCACCCCACTCTTTAACCTCGACGTCGCCAAGACCCTTCTGGAGCAGGATAGATCGCCTGAGGCAGTAGAACAGGTCTACGACCTAGTGGCCAAGGCGGTAAAGCAGCAAGAAAAGGCCACCTCTCAGAGGCTCGAGTCTGACCCAGTGCTTTGCCGATCTAGCCAGTACAAACCGCCAAGGGACGGATCTCCTCAGGATGTCGGATCACAGACGGGTTCATCAGAACGAAAACGAAGGGATACGCGCAACAAGAAGGATGCTATCCCCATATCCTCCAACCACGGAGAATAAGTCCGACCTCGTCGCACATCGCCACCGCCCGATCCCCCGACGTCAGGAAGATTACAAGGCTCACCATCGTACGGATATGCCCCCACCAAAGCAGTGCGGCATCGTCATCCGCGACAACGTGGCACAGACCCGTCATGATGAAGAGCGCCACCAAGGACACAAGAGCAGGTCACACCATGACCCTCCGCGTCCGACAAGCAACCGTGACAGGCGTGAAGCATCGCAGGAGGGTAACAGCAAGAAGGCTAACCCACCGCCACCTCCGCCTCCGTCGCTGCCAAGCAGTCACGATGGCGGAAGAGGCCCGCGTCGTTCACGCAGTCCATCCCCTGTTGACAACAAGAAGAAGAACCCGGAGCCGTACGATGCACGTTCGCGGATCGATAAGATCCACGAGGCCCGGGAAGGACCATACCTGGGACCACGTTGTTTTGGACCCGCAATACGGTCCGCAACTTACCCCAAAGGTTTCCGCAGTGACAAGACCATAAAGCCCTATGACGGCACCGCCAAGCCCGCCACATGGTTGCAGGACTACGGCAACGCGGTGGAGATTGCCGGAGGCAACCCCAACGTCGCCGTCAAGTACCTCCCGTTAATGTTGGCGGGCACGGCCCGTCAATGGATCGATGACTTGCCAGAGAGATCTATCTACAACTGGCTGGATATGCAAGAAGCATTCACCAAAAACTTTGAGGGTACATACAAGCGTCCTTGCACTGTGGGCGATCTACAGCGGTGCGTGCAAGAAAAAGACGAGACATCTCGCGCCTACCTCTCCTGTTGGCTGGATATGAAGAATTCCTGCGCAGGAGTGCACGCTCAGACCGCCTTCATCGATGGGTTGGAAAGGGGCACGCTGCTCCGACATAAGCTAAAGCGCTTGCAGGACAACCACCAGCTTGACCTGAATCAGATGATTCAGTTAGCTAGTGAGTTCGCAGCTGTCGACGACGATGCTCGTGGCTCTTTGCCGGCAACAGCCATTCCAACCCAAGCTCGGAGGAACAGCAGTACAAAGCGGAAAACAGCTCCAGAAGAAAAGCAATCTACCGACATGGTCGCTATGACTTTTGTAGGACGAGGAGAAGGCGGACAACGTGGCCGAGGAAGGGGAGCAGGCCGCGGGCAGCAGCGAGGAAGTGAAACCAACTCGGCGCCGCTCCGCGTTCCCCAAACCTACAAAGAGTACCGCGATATGCCGTGCCTCGTACACCTCGACGCCAACGGCAAGGCCACCCATACCAATCGACACTTCAAGTTCGTCAACAACCTCAAGGAAGACCCGGAGTCCGGCTACAAGCAAAGTCGGAAGAACAGACCACGAGGCAAGGGCAAGGGGAAGAAGAAGGAGGAGTCCAAGGATTCAAGTGACATGGACGAGGATGTTGACCCCAAGCACGCCGCCAAGAGCGACGACAAGGGCAAGAACCCCTTTGCAAAGAAGGCCCCAGTCTACCACACTTTCCTTGGCACCCCCACCGTCCGACAACAGAAGACCTCTCTAAGGATCCTGATGGCCACTCTTCCCCCAGTTCCCAGTACCTGCGCTGGTCGGAGGTTCCAATAACTTGGGACAGGACGGACCACCCAGACCTTGTGCCCATGGAGAACCAGTACGCCATGGTCATCAACCCATTGATTGACGGCGTGGAGTTCACCAAGTGCATGGTGGATAGTGGAAGCAGCATCAACATCATGTACCTGGATACACTGCAGAAGATGAACTTGACGGAGGCAAACCTAAGGTGGACCAACACCGTTTTCCATGGCATAGTCCCTGGTCGGGAGGCTCGGTCCCTTGGGTGCATTATGCTTCAGGTAGCCTTTGGAGACGTTAATAATTACCGCCAAGAGCGCATGACCTTCGAGGTGGTCCCCTTCAAGAGCGTGTACCACGTCATATTCAGCCGAGACATATTCCACACGTTCATGGCCAAGCCATGCTTCGTCTACAACAAGCTCAAGATACCCGGACCAAACGGTGTCATCATCGTATCCGGAAGCTTTACCAAGGCAAGGGACTGCGAGATCAACGAAGCAGCTGCGTAAGCATCCTCTACAAATAAGAATTCAAGGAGATCCAGAGAAAGGTCAATGACTCGGAGATGCCCGCGTCGAAGAAACAGATCTCCGACTCCACTCCTGCGTTCAAGGCCGCCATTGAGACCAAGCCGGTGGAACTTGTGGTAGGCGATGCCTCCAAGACCGTCGCCATTGGGACAAACCTGGATCCCAAATAGGAAAGCACCCTCGTCGAGTTCCTCCATGAGAATAGGGACATCTTTGCCTGGCAACCTGCCGACATGAAAGGTGTACCTAGGGAACTTGTCGAGCACAGCTTAAACATAGATCCAAAATGTAAACCAATGAAACAACCTCTACGACGCTTCGGAGATGAGAAGAGACGCGCCATTGGCAAAGAGATAGCTAGGTTACTTAAGGCTGGGTTTATCCGAGAAGTCCTTCACACCCGATGGGTGGCCAATCCTATACTTGTCCCCAAAAAGGGAACCAATGAATTAAGAATGTGTGTTGATTACACCGACTTGAACAAAGCATGTCCCAAAGATCCGTTTTCTTTGCCTCGCATTGACCAAGTCATTGACTCGACGGCTGGCTCGGAACTTTTGTGTTTTCTCGATGCATACTTAGGATACCACCAGATCAAGATGAGGAAGTCGGACCAATTGGACACTTCGTTCACTACCCCATACGACACGTTTTGCTACGTCACGATGCCCTTTGGGCTAAAAAACGCAGGTGCTACCTACCAGCGGACAATGCAACGTTGCCTTCATGACCAGTTTGGTCGGAATGTTCATGCCTATGTGGACGATATCGTGGTGATGTCTTAAAAATCAAACGACTTAATCTCCAACTTGAAAGAAACCTTTTATAATCTCCGTAAATACAACATGATGCTCAACCCTAAGAAGTGCGTCTTTGCGGTTCCAGCCGGCAAATTGTTGGGTTTCATCGTTTCCCAGCGCGGAATCGAGGTCAACCCGGAGAAAATCAAGGCCATCTTAAACATAAACCGTCTGACATGCCTAAAGGACATTCAACGACTAACAGGTTGTGTTGCAGCAGTTAGTCGGTTCGTCAGCCGACTTGGAGAGAAGGCTTTTCCACTGTACAAGTTGCTGAAGAAGGCGGACAAATTCACGTGGACGGACGAAGCAGATGCAGCATTGAAGCAGCTCAAGGAGATTTTTTCCTCAGCGCCCATCCTTGCAGCACCCGAGCCTGGTGAGCCCCTGTTAATTTACATGGCGGCAACCAACCGGGTTATCAGCATCATCGTTGTCGTAGAGCGGAAGGAACCAGGCTATGAGCACGGAGTTCAACGGCCAGTTTACTATGTGAGCGAGGTCTTGACGGACTCCAAGTAGCGTTACCCGCACTACCAAAATATAGCTTATGGAGTATTCCTTGCTTCACGGAAGTTGAGGCATTACTTTCAGGAGCACCCAATTACAGTGGTGAGCAAGACCCCATTGTCCGACATTATCAATAACAGCGACGCTACAGGAAGGGTCGCGAAGTGGGACATTGAACTTGCCGCCTTCGAGATCACCTACAAGAGACGCGACGCTATCAAATCACAAGCCTTGGCGGATTTTATTGCAGATTGGACGGAGATGCTAGATGCTACTCCGTTGCCAGAACTAGAGTACTTGGTGATGCATTTTGACGGATCAAAGTTGCTCAACGGCTCGGGGGCTGGTGTACTGCTACAGTCACCAAAAGGAGACAAGCTACACTACGTTCTGCAGATCCACTTCGAGGCTACAAATAACATGGCGGAGTATGAAGCACTCATTCACGGACTACGTGTAGCCAAGGATATTGGCATCAAGCGCATAGTTTGTTGTGGAGATTCCGACTTGGTTGCCCAGCAGGTGGCTGGAACCTGGAATGTGCGGAACCCTATGATGGCGGCATATCGAGACGAAGTGGACGAGATAGCCAAGAGCTTCTTGGGCTACAAAGCCAAGTATGTGCCTAGGGAACAAAACGAGGCGGCTGATCTGTTGTCTAAACTGGGATCAGGGCGCAAGCGAATTCCGCTAGGAGTTTTCCTAGAGCATCTACGCACACCTTCCGTGAAGGGCGCCGACATCGACAACCTGGATAGAGCTGACTCTTTCGTCAACATGGTGACAAAGATCCCTCCGGCTTGGACAAAACCATTCATGGAGTATCTCGGGCACGGAACTTTGCCCGGCGACGAAGTCAAAAGATGGCAAATAGTACGACAAGCAAAGGGTTATACCATAATCAACGGGCAAATCTACAAGAGGAGCACTACTGGTGTATACCTAAAGTGCGTTTCCCAGCTAGAAGGTATGGAAATCCTACGCGAAATCCATCTCGGAGATTGTGGGCATCACGCCGCTCCTCGATCTTTGGTCGCGAAAGCCTTCCGGCAAGGATTCTCTTGGTCGCGAAGGCGGATGCCGACAAGCTGGTTGAGACATGCAGGATGCCAGATATGCCCGACAACCACATGTTCCTTTGAAGAATTGCGAACAATACCAATAACTTGGCCGTTTGCGATTGGGACTAGACATGGGGTCGACATGCACAAAGACCATGTGGATTTACGACCGCTTGTAGCAGTTGACAAATTCACCAAATGGATAGAAGCTAAACCCATTAGAAAGCTTGATGGGGCAACTGCCCTCAGGTTTGTCCGGGATCTAGTGGTGAGATTTGGTCTCCCACATAGCATCATCACCAACAACGGAACCAACTTATCACTCGGCGAAGTGGAGGCCTATTGCTGGGAGAAAGGCATCCGACTTGACCTTGCATCTATGGCACACCCACAATCCAATGGTCAGGTTGAGCGAGCCAATGGATTAATTCTGTAGGGAATCAAGCCACGTCTTGAGGCACCGCTACATAGAGCAGCTGGAGCCTGGGCGGAAGAACTGCCATCTGTGTTGTGGAGTTTACGAACTACACCCAACAGATCCACCGGCTACACCCCTTACTTCATGGTATATGGAGCAGAAGCCATCCTACCTTCCGACATCCTCCACGATGCACCAAGAGTTGCCGCCTACGACGAAGATGACGCTGAAGGATACAGACGCCTAGATGTGGACCTTCTCGAGGAGGAGCGTGTTTTGGCATGCCAAAGATCCGCCATCTACCAGCAGAAACTACGCAGCTACCATAGTCGCCGCGTCCGGCATCGCTCGTTTAAAGAGGGGGATTTGGTGCTCCGACTTAAGAAGAAGAAGTCATACAAATTATCCCCGCCATGGGAAGGACCGTTCATCATAAGCAAGGCGCTTCTCAATGGGTCCTACTACCTTGTCGACAATCATGAACTCAAGGATAGACCCAACGAGGATCATAAGCGTAAGCTACGTGACCCGGATGATGACTACCCGGAGCTTGATCGGGCATGGAACATAGCACAGCTACATCCTTTCTACACTTAGCATCTTTTATCTAATTGTGTACCTCTTAGATGATCAATGAAGTAAAGCTCTTTGGTTCAATCATATTGCTGAGTCTTTTACCTCCTTTAGTGTTCATTTTTGGATCATGTAAAACTTTTATGCACAAGTCTTGCGATTGCACTTGTGAAAATTCCGCCTACGGGCGCTAGCTTAAGTTTTCTGGTCTACACGTTCTTTGTCGTTTTTATGTGGAATCTGGAGTAGTGACTTTTAGCACTTATTGTTGGCGATTTTCTGCTCAGGTTATTGACGGTGCCATTGGGCATCATCACCTAAGCGTATGGTTCCGACAACGAGTCTTCCGACTCACGAAAAGTCAAGCATAAGAACCAGAGTAATGGATAAACCAGCACTTGCTTAAAAAAAATATATACATACTGGGAATTAATTCTTAAGTAGCATGATATGACAACCACTGTTTTCCGCCTTAAGATTACATCACCAAGTTTTTTCCATGCGCACGTCAAAGGCGAAACAAGAATTACAAAGTGTTTTTCACTCTTTGGGCGCAGGGGACTTGGAGGCCGCATGATCACCAGCCGGAGAATCACCCTCGGCATCAGCGTTGTGATGAGACACGGAGGAATCCTGGTTGGCGTTGTCGATAAAGTTCCTGGGCACGAAGACGTCCACGTCCACCAACTCGGCAACCCTGGTATCATACCCCACGAGTGATGACAGGATGGCTTCGTGATCGATCTCCTTGCCGTCATCATCCACATCGGGGATACCTGAGGTTACCGTGTCGATGTCGGCATCTTCATAATGTGCCTTCACCATAGACAGCGTCATCCTTGCACCAGCCCGTGCACATGAAGCTTTCCAGCTTGTGACACGCTGGGGGGCTCGGCGCAGGATTTCCGAGTACTTCGTCATGGAGTCCGATGCCTTGATATATATTTGGAGGGGCTTGGCAATCTCCTTGGATTGGGTAATGGCAGTGTTGATGAAATTGCCGGCAAGAACCATACATTCCTTGTCCGAAGGAGGCGAGCGGGTTAAACCCATTGGAGCTGCAAATTCCGACAAGGAGTGCATGAGTTCAATAAACTCTAAAGTATCCAGACTTGTAGAAGTTCAAGGCGGAGGAAACTTACTGAAGATGCTAGCCTTGGCCTGCCAAAGCATGTCCGCCAAGGATTCCTTCTCTTGTTGGAGGAGATTAAACGCCTCGCTATGGCGAAGGTTTTGCTCATCAGCAGCTTGCTTCTGATCCTTCAGGATCGCAAGCTCCTCCTTCAAGTGATTGATCTCCGCGGAGGCGGAATCCTGCAGGGCTTTCATGGAGTCCTCGTGCATCTTCAGCATCTCTTTCCTCTCCTCCTTCAGGATCTTGTTCTCACTGTCCAGTTGTTGGATATCCTTGGTTTGCTCGACAATATCCTTGGCCTTGGCGACATGTTCTGCAAGTCGGAGAAAACACAGTACATAGTGAGTACTCGGAGATTGTGGACACAAAAGAAAGATAGAAATGCGTAATAAGAAAACAGACTCTTGTTTTTGATGATCTGTTCCTTCAAGATGGCGGTTTTACCCTTTTCGGCTTCGAGATCCGCGCGCATCTTCTGGTACTTGTCGTTGGCCATGCCCCTCCGAGCATTCTCGTTCTGTGGAAACAAATACAAAGTTAATTCGTTGTTTGGTCTGCTTGGAGCATCTAGTCGGAGATTTTCCACCTAGATGCTCGAGGGCTACAACGAGAATTTTTAAACTTAGCAATATGCTTAGCCTTTCTTTAAAAGCATCTAGTCGGAACTAATTCAGTTACAACTAGAGGCTTGGGGGCTACAACATTAAAAATCATTAACACTGCTTGTGCTACTCTTAAAGCATCTAGTCGGAATAATTCATTCCATATAAATGCTTGGGGGCTATAGTGAGATTTTTTTCTAACTTAGTCACTCTTAGAGCATATAGATGTAAAACCTATGGTTTTCCATCTACATCCTCGGGGGCTACAGTGGGATACTCGTATGAAATGCAAAAGGAAAAGTAAAAACTTACAAGTGCAATGATCTTGAGGTTCGTAGCACTCTCGGCTAGTAGCTTGCCGAAGGAAATGCTATTTCCTTGCAAGATATCCGCTTGTCGGAGTAGCTCCTCGAGGCCGCACGTCGGAGATGACGGCACTCCTCCAGCAACCATAGTAGTGTTACTCGGCAGAAGCACCGGGTAAACTATCTTTGGGAACTCGAAGGGTTTCTGGGGAGTAGGGGCGCCGCCTTCGGCAGAGGTACCAGCTCCCACCACCGCCTTGCCGCTACCTATGGAATCCTTAGCCGGAGCTTCAGCCATTTGAAGACCAGCGCTCTCCTGCGTCGCCTGCTCGCCGACAACAGCGAGCTCGGTAGAGGCACCAGAATCCACTTCCATGGTGGAAGGGCCTGGTGCCTCCTGGACTTGAGAGCTTGTCGGGGCAGAGGAGGGCTTGACGACAGGAGTGGCAGGGGCGATGGCGGGGGAGGAGTCGCGATGCAGCATTTCTTTGATATTTCTAGAAGCCCTAAGAGTCTTGGAGGACTTCTTGAGGCTGGTTATGGCTTTCTTCCTGAAACGTCCAAAATGCATAAGTACAGGAACAAGACAGATAAATAGACAATGTCGGAGAATGAGAGGCTTACACTAGGGGGGGCGCTTTGGCAAACATCCCGGTGGCTTTTCTCTTTTCCGCCTCCAGGCGGCAGTAGTCTTCTTGGAGGCTCCACCCTCCGTCTTCTTCTTGCCTCCGTCGGCAGCGTCAGAGGTGGAGCTCTTCCGCTTTCGCGCCAACGGGATATCGTCGTCGGACACGACCGTGACTTCCTTCATCTTTGGATCGTAGATTTGGGCAGCCAGGTTGCCCTCATCTAGATCGCTAAGCTGTTAAGTGAGAAATCATCGTGTTAGACAAGATGGTATTGGCAACACGGAAAAACTGGAGCAATGTCATACACGAAGAATAAAAATCTACCTTTGGGCACTTGCCGTCTACGAACATGTCGTAGGTGAGGGTGAAGCCACGCTTCTTATCCTTCAGCTTGACGATGTCCTTAAGGCGGAACTTGACGGAGTCGCTCGAGAAGTTATCCTCGAAGATCCGGAGGGTATCCCTTCGATCGCCGGTGTACTCGTGCATGAACTTCACGCGGTGCTGCAGAGGTTGGATTCTCCTGATGAACCAGCACATGGCTAGGTCCAAGCCGGTCAAACCCGTCTCTACGAGCCACTCGATCCACCTTATTGCGCGAGAAGCGTCGAGGTCGGAGGGAAGGGAGGCATGGGATCTCCATGTGGAAACTTCAGCGGCGGCTCCATCCACGAAGTCCGGGTACGTCACTTCTCGGCCCGCCAAAGGAATGTCGGGGCCGTAGAAGTACGCCCGCTGCCAATTTTTGCACGACTCGTGGACGACGATGTCGGGGAACCACCGGCTAGGTTGGATCTTGAAGCTTATGGTGCCACAGTTCCTAAGCTCCTCCCTACTGTGTCCAGCTTCACGTTTGACAGTGAAGAAGTACACGAACAAGTCTAGCCTAGGTCTAATCCCTAGGTAACCCTCACAAAGCGCCGCGAAGTTGCTAAGCACTAAGATACTATCGGGGGAGAGGTTATGGGGTTGGACTTTGAAGTGGTTCAAGACGGACAAAAAGAAGTGGGAGATGGGCAGAGAAACGCCGCGTACCAATTGAGCCTTGAGGTACACCTTCTCTCCGGCTTGGGGAGAAGGAGTCACCTCGCCGGCCGGCACCGCCCGCCAGGAGAGCCCCTCCGTCGCGGGGAGGTAGCCTTCGGCGACCATATCTTGGATGTCGCGGCCGGTGATGTCCGAGCCGCGCCAGTCGCCCTTGTGCGAGTCTGGTTCTTCCTCTAGTGGCTCTAGCGCCGCCAGATTATGGTCACCGGCGGTGGTTTCAATCACCGCCGACACAGGGATGACCAGGCCCTCTGGGGGCACGACGACGGAGCTCGCCGGCTTCGCCGTGGCTTCGCTCGACGCCGCCATCGACGGGGAGGAGCTGCTGCTAGCCATGGAGGATTGGAGAGGTCCGACTGGAGTAGAGAGAGGCTAGGGTTTCTTCGAGGTTTTTCGCGGAGAGCTCGCGGAGGCGTGCGGCTGGAGGAAGAAGATGATGACGCGAGAGAATGGGGTGAAAAAGTGGCAAGTGTCCCACGGTTACTATTTATCTTACTCTGCGTCAAGATTCGTGCAGCTAATCGGACGGTTGCCGCGTAGACGACGTGTTCGTGAACGTGCGCGGCAATTTCGCCACGTCTCCAACCGCCGCCGCCAACGGTTCGTTTCGCTCGCGCGGGAAAATTGGATATGATTGCGTTCTCTGCATGTGTGAGTTACGAGGCGTCGTTGACCTAAGCCTACGTCGTCATAACTGACACGGTAGATGAGCCGTTGCATCGAAGATTCCGGCATGGATGGATTTGATCCGACTAGCGGAAGAGTACGATGGAAGATTCAGCATTTCTCTGACTTACTAATAGAAGACGGAGAAAACTTTGCAGGGTTCTTTGGGAGGACTACAATATGTTGCTTGACGATTTGCCAACATCCATCTAGACGAAGCATTCCATGTGAAGAGGCAAGACGGTGCAAGATCTCGGAGTTCTCCGGGGGCTACTGTTGGGGATATGCTATATGGGTATCCTCATAGCATGTCTCTTACCCGACTAACCCGGGTGGCCCATAGTCGGTAGCATGGGCTATGGCCTGCTGGGCGGCCCAGTTAGGTAGATCCAGAAGGGAGGCCCATGCCGGATAAAGGAAGGCTACGGTGGAGTCAACAGCGTACCCGGAGACTTGGAGTGCAAGATACACAAGACTAGTGATAGACGGTGTAGGACTCTATAACATGTACGGCTAGGACTTTTTCCCTGTAACCCTAGGATCTGACGACTATATAAGTCGGACCTATGGGAGCCTTTAGGGCATGATCGTAGACAATCTCGTACAACCTCGCACAGCGAACCTGTCTCTGTAACTCGGCGTATTTCCATTATAGTGATTTATAGCAGGAGTAGGATTCCGCCACCGTTGTAGGATCTGAACCTGGGTAAGCTGTGTTACCTCGTACCCGTCAACCGTCCGCCTTACCCCATGTCTCTAAACACGCACTGTGAGGACCCCTCCATGGCGTACTCGTCGGCAATACCACGACAGTGACTCACCCAAAACACGATGGTGCGGTTGATAGGGCGAGGCGAGGTCGAAATCGACGATGAACGTCGGTGATGGGAGGCGGCAGTGATGTGTCGATTGCGCCGATAGGGGAATCTTCGTCCTTCATGGCTTGGCTTGGGAGAACCAGGACAACAAGTCGAGGCTAACGGTGCTCTCAGGAAGGCCAGGGGAGCTTGGGAACGACGGCGATGTTCAGCTCCGGCGAGTTAGGTTTTCAGTCAGAGAGGAACGAGAGAGAGAGAGAGAGAGAGAGAGAGAGAGAGAGAAAGGGTTTCAGAGGGGAAAATGGAGATGAGGACGAGCGGGAGAATCACGGTGGCAATCTTATCTCCACCCCGAGTGTCGACGGCGATCATCACAGCGCACGGCGGCAACGGACGGCATCGGCTACCTCCACCGAGCAGCTTCCAGTAGACGAGGAAGACGACGAAGGTCTTTTTGTGGAAAACCCCCTGCGATGCTTCAGGGTTCAAACCGCAGTCCCTTTCTGGCCCACTCGTCAGCCAGAGAGAAAACTATGTCGGGCTGGTTGTTGGGCTGCTACTGGGCTTCGGTTGGGTTGTTGTGGCTGCTCGTGGGCGATGGATAAGAAAGATGAAGATGGGCCACGGGCTAGAAACAAATTCCTTTGTTTTTCCTTGTTCTATTTCTTTTTCTATATTCTGTTTTGTATCTTCACATTTGTTTTAAGATTTGTATTTTACTTATTTGTTTGAAATTTTCTATAGAATTTTATCTGTTACATAATTGCAGCAAATCCTAAAATGTACTCAAAGTCACTTTGTGAATTTTTATTGTATAATGATTATTTCTTTATTTTCTTTATATATATATTTTTCTTATTAATATATGTAAGGCTTTTGATATGAATTTAGTAAAGCTAAAATTCATAAACTTATTCAAGAATGTATTAATATTAATCCATGAGTTTTAATTCTTATTGATATATAATATTAAAGAAACTTTTATATATATAGTGATCCTTCATAATTATTTGATACATAAATTCTAAGTACTAATAGTGTTTGAAATTATAATTACTTACCCTAGGGATTTAGGGTTCTTGATACATTTGTATTCTTTTATTGATATGAATAAAGATTGATGGCTAAATACATTGTGTTTATATTTGTGATCAGAATGATGTTACCCTTTTACAAACAGTGGGGTGATTCTTTAGAATGACTTATGAGAAAGAATTGATAAAGATAGCTCCTAAGCACATATGGTTATAATAAATGGAATTGAGAAAAGATGTGCTTAATTGATTTGTTATAAGAAAATATTCCTATAGAAGGATTTATCCATCAAATGAGATGGATGTTAAGCTTGATTATACATTTAGGGTTTAGGATTTACCAACAATTCCTATCTTCCATATTTCATAATTCTAGACTTCTAATTAAGGAATTCCTTTCCTAGATATATTACTTCTCTATGTCCATCATCATGTGCTAACATGATGAGCTTTTCTTTACAGAATTTTCTTATTCACCTTTTATTCTTCTAAATTCATTTGTAAGTCCAATGATCTTGACACTAAAGCTTTTCATAATCTTTTCATATCCATACTTGGTTATATCCACTACTCTGCTATTGATAATCCCCAATCCAACAAGTGGTTACTTCTAACTCCAATCATACTCTTCCTTAATCATCCTTCACTAATATCACTTCAATAGATGTATACATCAAATCCTACTTCACCTCAAGTGCTTAGTATTTCCAAAGAGGAAAATACTACTTATTTAATCCAATGTTGCTCTAACATCATTTTAATCATACTATCTTGTCTCTACTTGACTCCAATATCTAACATTCCAACCTCACATTATATTAATGTGACTTGTAATGACTAATCTAGGATAATATATCTATACTATGGTTCAATCATGTTTTATCCACCAATGTCACTTATACATGGTATAAGCATTCAATTATTGATGAGTAAGGCATGATCATTATAATCCTGTGATCCTTTATGGTTCAGGTTTCTAGTTGGCTATACAAGGCTTCCATCCATATAACATCACAGTTGTATTATAATTATCTTTTGTTTAGCTCTATTCGATTAAGAGATATAATTCATTGACTATACCTACTTGATCCAATAGGACTACTCCTGGTAACTATCTTTAGACTTCATTCTTGTAATCTTCTTTGTTACCATATTGATTTGATTTCCTCCAATCACTCCCATCCTATAGATGACATCTTAAACTAGCATCACTATTTACCTCTCTTACTTCTTTCTTTATAAGCCCTAAGTGAATGCTATAATAAGTACAAGAATTGATAGGTTAAGAATTGGTGAATCAATAGTTGAATTCTCAATATTGATGAACAACAAATATAAGGATAGGATTCAATAGAGATGATAAAGATTGATATGGAAAGAAAGATATATGGTGAATGATCTTAACTTTGGTTTCTTTCCTACTCAATCTCACTAGAGAGTTAAAGTTAGGTATTTCCATGATACTCAGGGTATAAGTCGATGAGATTAAGATATAGTTGTTACATTCTTATTATTTGTGTTATATTTATAATTTCATATTCATGAGTGATTATAATGAATACTATGATATGATCACCTAAGGATCAAATATAAATAATTAAGTAATGTATCAGGTTTGAATTTTATTACATTTGATCTACCCTTAGATCAAATCATGTTTACCCAAAATAAGGTTTTAGCAAAGGTCCTATTGAAACTTATCGCAGTCAACTTGATGATCTACTTCAATTCCATCAAGTTAAGAGAAGCTTCAATCACTTTGACAAGTTTTTATTTGAAAGCGCGAAAATTATTTAGATTTTCTATGCATGAATGCAATGCACACATCTGTGTTCAGCTTATTTCTAAGCTCTAATGCTGGGATGTTACATTTTTTTCATATCTCTCAAACATGTAACAGGTCTTATGGGCCATGTAAATGGCCCTGGAACCCCAAAACTGTGGGGAATAGCTCATGAAACAGCCATAAAAAGCAAAAACGATAAGGTTTTAGTCATGCCACTCTAACATGTATTGGGTCTTATGGGCCATGCAAATTGACCTAGAACACCAAAATTATGGGCAATAGCTCAGTAAAAGGGCCATATAAAATTAAAACAACGAGTTTTTGATCATAACTCTGAAACGTGTATCCGGTGTTACGAGTCGTGTAAATCTCCCGGGAACCCCAAAACTATGGGCAATAGATCATGAAAACGTCCATAAAACGCGAAAATGACGAGCTTTTGGTCATTCCACTAAAACATGTGTCAGGCCTTATGGGCCGTGCAAATAGACCTGGAACACCAAAACTGTGGGCAATACCTCATGAAAATGACTATAGAACGCGAAAACAATGAGTTTCTGGTCATAACTCTCAAACATGTATCATGTCTTACGGGCCATGCATATCGCCCTGGAACCCCAAAAATGCAAGAAATAGCTCATCAAAACGGCCACAAAACACGAAAACATCGAGTTTTTGGTCATACCTCTCAAACATGTATCCGATTTTACTGGCCATGCAAATCCCAATTGAACCCCAAATCTATGGGAAATAGCCCATGAAACGGCCATAAAACACGAATACGATGAGGTTTTAGTCATATCTCTCAAACATGTAACAGGTCTTATGGGTCGTGTAAATCAGCCTAGAACCCCAAAAATGAGGGCAATATCTCAGTAAAACAACCATAAAACGCCAAAACGATGAGGTTTTGGTCATATTTCTCAAACATGTATCAGATGTTACGGGTCGTGAAAATCGACCTGGAACACCAAAACTGTGGGCAATAGCTGAAGAAAATGGCAATAAAATGCGAAAACGATGAGTTTTTGGTCATAACACACAAACATGTATCATGTCTTACAGGCCATGTAAATCGCCCTGAAACCCCAAAACTATGGGCAATAACTAATGAAAACGGACATAAAACATGAAAACGCCGAGTTTCTAGTCATAACTCACAAACATGTATCGATTTTACTGGCCATGCAAATCCCAATTCAACACCAAAACACGAAAACGATGATTTTTTGGTCATGCCACTCAACAATGTATCAGGTCTTATGGGCCATGAAACTCGACCTGGAACTCCAAAACCTTGGTCAATAGCTCATGAAAACGGCTATAAAACGCGAAAACGACGAGTTTTTTGTCATAACTCTCAAACATGTATCATGTCTTACGGGCCATAAATATTACCCTCGAACCCCAAAACTATAGGCAATAGCGCATAAAACGGCCATAAAACATGAAAATGGCGAGTTTTTTTGCCATAGCTCTCAAGCATGTATCACATCTTACGGGGCAATGCAAATTGTCCCGGAACCCCAAAACTGTGGGCAATAGCTCATGAAAACGACCATAAAACACGAAAACACCGAGTTTTTGGTCATAATTCTCAAACATGTATCCGGTTTTACTGGCCATACAAATCCCAATTGAACCCCAAAACTATGGGCAATAGCTCGTGAAACGGCCATAGAACGTGAAAGCACTAACTTTTCGGTCATAACTCTGAAACATGTATCGGGTGTTATGAGTCATGTAAATCACCCTGGAACCCCAAAATTGTGGGTAATAGCGGATGAAAATAGCCATAAAACGCGAAAACGACGAGATTTTGTTCATAGCTCTCAAACATGTATCAGGTATTATGGGTCGTGTAAATTGCCCTGGAACCCCAAAAATGAGGGCAATAGCTCATGAAAACAACCATAAAACATGAAAACAACAAGGTTTTGGTCGTAAATCTCAAACATGTGTCATGTCTTATGGTCCGTGAAAATCGACCCGAAACTCCAAAAATGAGGGCAATAACTCATGAAAACAGCCATAAAAGGCGAAAACGCCGAGTTTTTGGTCATAACTCTCAAACATGTTTCAGATCTTATGGGTCGTGCAAATCAACCCGGAACACCAAAATTGTGGGTATAGCTCATGAAATGAGTGATAAAACGCGAAAATGATGAGTTTTTTGATCATAACTCTCAAACATGTACCATGTCATACGGGCCATGCAAATAGCCATGGAACCCCAAAACTATGGGCAATAGCTCATGAAAACGGACATAAAACATGAAAACGCCGAGTTTTTGGTAATAACTCACAAACATGTACCGATTTTACTAGGCATGCAAATCCCAACACAACACCAAAACTGTGTGCAATAGCTCATTAAAACAGCCACAAATCACAAAAACGATGATTTTTTGGTCATGCCACTCAAACATGTATCAGGTCTTATGGACCATGCAAATCGACCTGGAACTCCAAAAACTTGGGCAATAGCTCATGAAAACGGCTATAAAACACGAAAACGACGAGTTTTTTGCCATAACTCTCAAACATGTTTCATGTCTTACGGGCCATAAATATCGCCCTCGAACCCCAAAACTATGGGCAATAGCTCATGAAAACGGCCATAAAACACGAAAATGGCGAGTTTTTTTTCATAGCTCTCAAGCATATATCACATCTTACGGGGCAATGCAAATCGTCCTGGAACCCCAAAACTGTGGGCAATATCTCAGGAAAACGACCATAAAACACGAAAACACCGATTTTGTTGTCATAATTCCCAAACATGTATCCGGTTTTACTGGACATACAAATCCCAATTGAACCCCAAAACTATGGGCAATAGCTCATGAAACGGCCATAAAACACGAAAACACTGAGTTTTTGGTCATAACTCTCAAACATGTATCGGGTGTTATGAGTCATGTAAATCACCCTGGAACCCCAAAATTGTGGGCAATAGCTGATGAAAATGGCAATAAAACGCAAAAACGACGAGGTTTTGTTCATAGCTCTCAAACATGTATCAGGTCTTATGGGTCATGTAAATCTCCCTGGAACCCCAAAACTGTGGGCAATAGCTCATGAAAACAGCCATAAAACACGAAAACGATGAGATTTTAGTCATATCTCTCAAACAAACTCAATTTTCAAAACCCAAGCACCCACAGAATCCTCAACACATGCCTTGCACACCCACCATAAATCTTTTCAAAATTCAAAAGTAAGTTTCTTGCGGCCATTTCATCAAAAACCTTGCTCATTCAAATCAAACAAATCACAAACACTATTGTGAACAGTGAATTGGCCTAACTCGTTCCCTCTCTAGCTCACAGCAACCATTTAGTAGATCATCTAGCCTAATTGGCAACCTCTAGCACCACTGTGAGCTTGTCATTGCCATCAATGGTGAGCAGGCCGAGCCTCACCATGTCACCCCAGTGTGGACAGCCATCTAGAGGAAGAACTAGCTGTGCCAACCTTGTCTGGGAGGTAGCCCATGCCTCACTGCCCCCTCTCGACCAGCCCTAGCCCAAAGACAAAGACAAGAACCGCCAGGAACGCCATGCCGGCGCCACTGTCGACCATACCGACGCGCATCACCGTGCACGCGCCGTTCCCACTCAACTGGACCACCTCGAGCCCTTGCCGCCCGCCAGCATGCACCCCACCGTCCCAGGAGACCACTAGACATGATCATTTCATCGCCCGTACCCCGTAGCCACCGCATGCCGCGGAGTTCGCCGTCGGTACCACGCAGAGCACCGCACGTTCCTGACCAATTTCCACCGCCCCTACACGCGCATTCAATCTCTAGAGCATCGCCAGGAGACCGCCCAACGATCACCAACCTCAGCCATGCCTTTAGCCGCCCATAGCTGTGTCGCCACCATCGCCTGCCCATCCCTCTCGGTTTCGGCGTCGAGCCTATAAAAGGAGGCCACCCCCGCTCGATTTCTTCACACCATCTGACTCCCTACCTCTCACTGATACTTCCCACTTCTTCCCGGAGCAAGGCGAGCAGCGCATCGTCGGAATTTGGCCGGAGCCCGCCGCTGTTGGAGAAGAAGGGGGCCATCAATTGGAGCCGCCCCAGGAGAAGCTGTCGGTACCAGGAGGATCGCCGTCGTCGACTCGTTCGTTTGCCTGGCTCGCGGTTGTTGCTGGATCCCTGGTATGCCCCCTATGCACCCCACCGAGCCGCTAGGGTTTGAGCTCGCCGGTGACATGTTCATCGTCGACGACGACCCTCAGCCGTCGATCACCCTTCTAATCCAACGCACCACATAGCCCCGTACCGCTTCGCGTGTGATGAGCCACTGACGGGTGGAACCCCCTGTCAGCTGATCCCCGCACTGCGGAGTGACACTTGGCCGGCCCATTAGCATCTCTCACGCAGCCCAACCATTTGAATTTAGATTTTTCTATTTTCATTCAATCTCAGTTTTGTACCTAGTTTAAAAATCAACACAGCTCGATTCAGTGAACCAAATTGCATGAAACCAATTTTGTTAGAAAGGTACTGAAATGCTTAATCCAAGCCCGTTGGATTCAAATCATTTGGATCTGTAGATCAACCTTGGTAAAAATATCAAGTCAGAAGCTTTTCTGCATTCAAACATTTTTCAAATTTCAACCATAATAACTTTTGAGTTGATTCCAACTCTCAAAAATCACATTTGATCATACCTTTCAGAATATATAAAAACATATGGGTTTACTTACAGAAATAATGTTCAAGTAATAAAAGAATATCACATAGGCAATTCTAGTCACTTTATTTAATTATAATAAAAAGGTTAAACCTTATTAAATTGTGACACCACTTTAAATCACATTCCCATGTACTGAAATATGTGGTGATGACATGTGTCAACATGATCCCATGTTTGAGGTGGAGAATATTAAATCTTAAGTAGTTTTTCTATGAGTAGAAATTACTTTTCTAAAAATAAAATAAATAAGACAAAGGCTTTAATCTTGTAATGTTAGTGATGATGCTAGATCATCTATAGTACCCTTTTGTTTGATGATTGAAAATAGTTAAGTATTGTTTGGTGATTGTGTACCTCGTACTTATTTATAGACGCTAGTACCGACCAAGGATACGAGGAGGAAGGAGGATACTACGAAGAAGAAGCCGAGGAGAACTTTAACCACTGCTCTACTCAAGGCAAGCTTATACTGATACTTATGCAAGCCAATACTTGAAACCTTGCAACCTAACACTTGCAATTATGAAAGTTAGATAACCTATGCAATGCACTAAGCATGCTTGGTTGGACACATTTGATGATACCCCATCCTAGTTTTAATTTCAAGCTTTATACTTTATTTCTTTATCAAAGCTATCTCTTAGAGTTTACTTGTGACTTGTAGATTCTAGGAAGATAATTGAAGGTTGCATAAAGAGCATTAAATTTGTCCTAAGCTAGAAAATCTTGATATCATCCTAAAGCATGAGATTGAACTTAGTTAATCTCCACTTGCTTACCACCCCTCATTAGTACTTACCCCACTTGTAGATGCTAGTGCTAAGCATAGAACTTGATCAACTTTAGATGGGAACACTTGGTGAAAATGGTTATGAAAACCTTGGAATGATGAGTCATTCTACTGAAATGTTTTGACATGTGTTTCCGAACACCAGATGATTTTGAGGATAGAAATGTTGAGGCATGAGCCTTAGCCCTTTATAAAACGGATGGTTGTCTGGATGCGATACCATTCCAATTTTACCGTACAACCACAATACCCGAAAATTGGGTAGGGATTGACTGGAAACTTATATACCTTAGTATGGGTTCCCTCATGGCCAAGGTCTGAGCTGAGGCTACCTTGTGAAGATTGTCCACCTGTGCAGTACCCAAGATGACAGTTGGTCATGGTTGGGAGGCCAAACTCACAGGAGAGGTGCCTATACTAGGGCGTGTAATTGAAAGGTTAGGATTGATTATCCGCATACTAAGTATGGTGAATTCAGGATTTGTTCCTGATGGATGTATCGAATGCTGTGGTGAAAGTGTACAATCTCTGCAGAGTGTTAAACTATTCGAATAGCCGCATCCGCGGGTATGGACAGTTGGAGTGGCCATACTGTTCCCCCGTCAGATGTTTTCAAAATGAATTGAGACTTTGACTTGACCACAACAGGGTTGTGATATGAAATACAAGTTCCCACTTAGGTGTTGTAAAACTTCAACTAGTTCCTTGCTTCTGAACTTAGTAGAGGTAAATCTGGCTTTTTGCAAAACAACCCTAGAGCTTAGTGTCCTACTAAAAAAACCCGCTTAACTTGTTAGTATTAGTTTGCGAGTACTTAAAGAGTACTCATGGCTTTGTCCCTGTCTATTCCCGTGGCCAGACTACGAAGAGGAGTACCAGGATGATGGACCGCAGGAAGGTTACGACAACTAGGATCATCTCCCATCGTCAGCATTGCCTGTGACCCCGAAGATGGAGCTTCGCCTACGCTACCTTTATTATTACGTATTTCTGCTACTTGATTTGTATTAAGAACTGGATCATGAGATCCTTATTTGTGTAAGACCTTATGTATGGTTTGTAATGGATGATGTACTGTGATATCCAAATCTGTTATGTCTCGCAAAAATGGTAATCCTGGGATTGCGATGTATGGCATAACATGCATCTGGGATTAAAAATTCAGGTGTTGACAAGTTGGTATCAGAGCCATCCTAACCATAGGAGACCCTATTTATACTGGACGTTTGAATCAAAAACTTAGTTTCAAAACCAAAGGAAGCAAATATTTAGAAAAACTTATTCCCATTCTTATCACTTGGTTTCTTTCATAAAAATTCATGTTCCTCAAAAACTATTACAAAATACATAAAATTTGACACACTTGATGACTCTACTAACTTACTCATCCTATATTCTTATAGATGGACGTGAAGTACAGCAAGTTTTATCAGTTGGGGAATGGACAAGACCTCATCGTTGAGCGGGATTTGGACCAGCTTTCGGAACTTCTGGAGCATCCACACCCCAAGTTCTTCGGAGCTCAGCTCAATGATCAAGGAGGAGAAGATCTGCAGTGGCTAATTGTTGCAAGTCTCCGAGGAAAGATTAACCCCCCACTGCCGAGGGAATTCAGTTCACCTTAAGAGAAAACAACTGGCTAGATGGACTTGCCAGGGCCATGCAGGAAGCTCTTGCCCGTCTGTGTGGGCAGAGTATAACCAGATCAAGGGTACCCGCTTTGAGTTCTTTCCAAGGCGTGATGCTATGGGACAACCACTGGAAGCCCCATACCACCACGAGCTGAAGACTCAGTTGGACCACCTTAGATTCATGATGTATGATCGTAAGTAGGAGTTGGACAATGCCCGTTATTACTCCAACCACAAGTCCGCCATCATCAAGACGAAGGATCAGACCATCGCCATGCTAGCGAAGGATCGCAAATCTCATCGCCGCCAGCTCGACAAGAAGGAGCGCATCATTGCTCGTCTTCGCCACCGTATCTCGAGGAAAGGGAGACCATCCATGAGAGATACATGCAGCTAGAGGAAAGGGAGAATGCCGGAGAAGATCTTCGTGGATACCCCTACTCCTATCTCAGCGATGATGATGCTTTTCTAGAGGATCAGGCCATGGACTTCTTCACCGATGAGGATGACTTTGCCTTCATCGATGACGATGATGAGGATGACGACTACATCGACTCTGAGGAGTAATAGCACTTGAGCACTAGAGTTAGTGAGCTTTATTCGGTCCCACTGTATCGTAGCTTCCAGAATGGTTCTTAAAAGCATCTGTTTACCTTTGTTGTGGTGTGTGTTGTATCGTGTGCTATGGATGAATGAATGGAAAGCAAGTTGCTAGAAAATCTGAGTCAAACTTTAAAAGCTTTTCAAAGTCCCTGAACCTTAGAAATTTCTCTCTTTTCTCATGATCTATCTCAATCTTCATATGCCACGCGGAGGAAGTGGTTCATTCCCGGACCCGATGTTGCAGATACTGCAAATGTTGGTTTCTGACCGCGAAGCTGAAAGAGCAGAACGTCACGCCAACCTAGCCACCTCTCAGCAGATAGCTTAGCTGGCCCACAACAATCAAGGCCAAGGAAATCAGGACAACCATGGATCTAAGCTCAAGAATTTCCAGAACACCAACCCACCTGTTTTCACTAAGTCAGAAGAGCCCTTAGACGCAGATGATTGGCTGCAAACCATGGAAAACAACCTGGAAGTCGCCGGAGTGGAAGCTAATGAGAAAGTTCTGTTCGCCACCCACTATCTAGCCGAAGATGCAAGAGCATGGTGGAACAACGTTCGTTGAATGACCAGAGGACAGATGATGACCTGGGAGGAATTCAAGGTCAAGTTCAGCAGAACCCATGTGCCACCGGGTTTTATCAAGAGGATGAGAGATGAGTTCAGAGAACTAAAGCAAGGAAGGATGACCGTAGTGGAATACCGTGACAAATTCTTGTCATTAGCTAGGTATGCCTCGGATGAGATCGACACTGAAGCCAAGAAGAAAGAGAGATTCTTGAATGGTCTGCATGATGAGATGCAGACGGTGTTGGTCAATATCCCATTTGCTGATATTGAAACCCTTGTCGACTCTGCCATTCAGATGGAAGGAAAGATCAACTAGGCCAATGAGAACCGCAAGCGTCGCACGATGCATCAGCCAGGAACCCATCATACCCCAAAGTATTGCCCCAACCCATCTCCAGGATTTGCCCCGAGAACCAACAGACCCCCGATGAACCGTCCGACCTATCTCAACCGTGGAAACCCAAGGCCCGGAGGAAATCACAACAACCCCGGCAACTTTGCAATTTCAACCGTGCACCACCCAAGTTCAACAACAACAATGCTGCCACCAACACCAACACTGCCCCGAGGACTGGAAGCAATGTTGTGCCTGTTGCAGCAAAAGACAAGTCGCAAGTGACTTGTTATGACTGTGGAAATAACGGTCACTACTCCAATGAGTGCCCCAAGAAGAATTCCGCAGCCCCCAATGCAAATTCCCCAGCTCAGCAGCAGCGCCGTGTTCATCCCGGAAGAAGGTTTGCCCCAGGGAACTCTCTCAACCGCAATGGCCATCTTTTTCTCATGCATGCTGAAGAAGCCCAGGAAGCACCAGACGTCGTGCTAGGTATGTTTTCTGTTAATTCGGTACTTGCTAGAGTGTTGTTTGATTCTGGTGCATCACACTCATTTGTCACCGAAGAATTTGCATGCACTAGTAAGATTCAACCAACCAAACTGAAGCATGTTATGATTGTTCAAATCCCCGGTTCAACCACCAAAGCTAGGCAAATTTGCAAAGCCATCCCTATCCGAATCCATGGCATAGATTTTTATGCTAATCTGATAGTACTCGGAACTAAAGGTTTGGAAGTAGTGCTAGGAATGGATTGGATGTCCAAACATAAAGGATTAATTGAATGTGCCAAGAAAGCCATAACCATGACCAGTACAGCCGGAATATCAGTCAAGCATGTATCTGAAACCTTACCTCGTCAATTCAAGTGCAACAAGAGTATAGCCCAACCTACCATTGACCAAGTCCGGATAATCTGTGAATACCCCGATGTATTTCCAGATGTTTTTCCCAGTATGCCCCCAGATCGGGATATCGAGTTTATCATCAAACTAATCCCCGGAACAGGACCCATAGCCTAGAGACCATATAGTATGAACCCGTCTGAACTAGCAGAACTGAAGAAGCAACTAGATGCCATGTTGGAAATTGTATTGATTCAACCAAGTGTGTCACCATGGAGATCACCTATCTTGTTTGTGGATAAGAAAGATGGAGGTAACCGTTTGAGTACAGATTATCGGAAGTTGAATGATGTCACTATCAAGAACAAGTACCCATTGCCCAAGATAGAAGATTTGTTTGATCAGTTGACCGGTGCCAAAGTGTTTTCTAAGATTGATCTTAGAATAGGCTATCATCAACTCAAGATTCGTGCAGAGGATATTCCCAAGACTGCCTTTACCACCAGATATGGATTATACGAGTATACTATCATGTCTTTTGGATTAACCAATGCCACCGCTTATTTCATGAATCTCATGAATAAGATTTTTATGGACTTCCTAGATAAGTTTGTCGTTGTTTTCATCGATGACATTCTGATTTATTCCAAATCAGAAGAAGAACATGAGCTACACCTAAGGACCATTCTTGGAACCCTTAGAAAGCATCAGTTGTATGCCAAGTTTAGCAAATGTGAATTCTGGTTACAGGAGGTAGGATTCCTCTGTCACATTGTATCAGCCGGAGGAATTGCCGTTGACCCTGCAAAGGTGAAAGATGTCGAAGATTGGCAAGCCCCAACCACTCAAACCCAAGTTCGTGCATTTCTCGGATTGGCGGGATACTACTGCAAGTTCGTAGAAGGATTCTCGAGTATCGCCAGACCCATGACCCAATTGCTGAAGAAGGACAAGAAGTTTGAAATGGACGGACAAATGTGAAGCGAGTTTTCAAGAACTCAAGAGAAGCTTGATTTCAGCCCCAATCTTAATCATGACGGATATCACAAAGCCCTTTGACGTGTATTGTGACGCATCCAAGATCGGTCTCGGATGTGTGCTAATGCAAGAAGGCAAAGTTATATCTTACCTATCCCGACAACTGAAACAACATGAGAAGAACTACCCAACGCACGACCTCGAGCTCGCAGCCATAGTTCTAGCCCTGAAGACATGGAGGCATTACCTGATGGGAAACTGTTGTGAGATTTATTTGGATCACAAGAGACTGAAGTATATATTCACTCAGAAGGAGCTGAATATGAGACAGAGAAGATGGATTGAGTTGATCAAGGATTACGATCTGGACATTCACTATCACCCCGGTAAAGCCAATGTGGTAGTCGATGCCCTTAGCAGATTGCCGTGCCGCTTGAACTCCATGATTCTGAAGGAGCAACCAAGTCTGCACAAAGAGATGGAAGATTTCCGCATAGAATTAGTGAGTGAAGGATTTTCGGCTAGCATAGAACTTCAACCCACTTTGATCAGCCAGAGCAAAGAGGCGCAGAAAGGAAATGCTAGTATCGATGTAATCAGCGTCATGCAGGAAAAGTACCCGGATTCACGGAAGACGAAGAAGGAGTTCTGTGGTACAAAGGACGCCTTTGTGTACCAGAAGACTCAGAGTTGAAAGAAGTTATTCTGAAGGAAGCCGATGATACTCTTTATTCTATACACCCCGGAGGAACGAAGATGTATCAAGATTTGAAAGAACAATTTTGGTGGCATAAGATGAAGAGAGAAATCGGAAGCTATATCGCCAAGTGTGATATATGTCAGCGAGTCAAGGCGGGACATCAAAGACCCGCTGGATTGTTGCAACCATTACAGATTCCGGAATGGAAATGGGATTCCGTTGGAATGGACTTTATCACCGGATTGCATACTTCTAGTAGGGGGAATGACTCTATCTGGGTCATAGTGGAAAGATTGTCCCAAGTCGCCCATTTCTTACCAGTCAAGACCACATATCAGAGTTCGAAGCTAGCGGAGTTATACATCGCTAGAATCGTCAGTTTGCACGGAGTCCCCAAGAACATCGTATCTAATCGAGGAACACAGTTTACCTCGAGATTCTGGAACAAATTCCAAGAAGGTTTAGGAACCCGACTAGATTTCAGCACAGCTTATCACCCTCAGACCGACGGACAAACGGAGCGAGTAAATCAAATACTCAAAGACATGTTGAGAGCATGTGTGTTAGAGTATGGATCTAAATGGGAAGACTGTCTACCGTTTGCAGAATTTTCATACAACAACAGTTATCAAGCTAGTTTGCAAATGGCCCCATTTGAATTCATGTATGAAAGGAAGTGTCGCACCCCTTTGAACTGGTCGGAAGTAGGAGAGAGTCAGATTTTCGGACCCGACATCCTACGAGAAGCAGAAGAGAAAGTTCACAAGATTCGTGAGCACCTCAAGACAGCCCAGTCAAGGCAGAAGAGTTACGCCGACAAGAGACGTCGAGACCTCGCCTTCAACATCGGAGATTTTGTGTACCTAAAAGTGTCGCCATTGAAAGGAATACAACGTTTCCAACTGAAAGGAAAGTTAGCCCCCAGATATATCGGCCCCTTCAAGATTCTAAACCGTCGAGGAGAAGTGTCGTATCAATTGGAACTACCTGAAGAGATGTCAGCCGTGCACAATGTGTTCCATATCTCATTACTTCCCAAGTGCCTCAAAGTCCCGGAGAAGACTGAAGTGTTCAAGAACATTGATCACTAGACCATAGAGATCAACAATGACCTGACCTATTCCGAAGTACCCATCCTATTTTGGAAGAAGCTTTCAGAACTACCAAAACCCGAAGCATCAAGTTTCTCAATATTCAGTGGAGCAACCACACAGAAGAGGAAGCTACCTGGGAGCGCGAAGATCACATTAGGACAGAGTTTCCTGATCTCTTCAAATCCTAGGTAATCTTTTTCATCCTTTTTCAAATCTCGGGACGAGACTTTGTTTAAGGGGGGAAGGTTTGTAACATCCCAAAAATATTAAACTTGGATCATCAAACTCTAATCATCAAAATTAGGGTTAACAAAAACTTTCCCAACTAAAAATATGAAAGCATTCATATGTGTGTGTATTCAAAATTTGGATTCTTTTGAATTGACATGGTTCTGTGTTTCTTTTCTTGGAAAAGGATTATTAGTTGAAATAAACATCATCTAAACAATCCCCAAACTTTTCTCAAAGACAAACAAACCTAAATGAATAAATTAAGTGAATGGTCACTTTGGCCAAATTAACTCTCATGCCTAGTTTGGCTATCTCTAATTCTCAAAACTCAACAGAAACATGTCGGGATCTTTGCACCCCTTGATAGTACTCATAATAAGGTACCAAGGCCCACTTTGTGATCATCCAAAAACATTCAAATGCTCAGTTTAAATGATAGTTTAAAATTGAATCTATCTCATATGGGAAGATCCCACTATTTCAAAAACCACTCAAACAAACTCAATTTCAAAACCCAAGCACCCACAGAATCCTCAACACATGCCTAGCACACCCACCAAAAATCTTTTCAAAATTCAAAAGTAAGTTTCTTGCGGCCATTTCATCAAACACCTTGCTCATTGAAATCAAACAAATCACAAACACTATTGTGAGCACTGAATTGGCCTAACTTGTTCCCTCTCTAGCTCACAGCAACCATTTAGTAGATCATCTAGCCTAATTGGCAACCTCTAGCACCACTGTGAGCTTGTCATTGCCATCAATGGTGAGCAGGCCGAGCCTCACCATGTCACCCAGTGTGGACTGCCAGCTAGAGCAAGAACTAGCTGTGCCAACCTTGTCTCGGAGGTAGCCCATGCCTCACCGCCCCCTCTCGACCAGCCCTAGCCCAAAGACAAAGACAAGCACCGCCAAGAACGCCATGCCCGCGCCACTGTCGACCATGCCGACGCGCACCACCGTGCACGCGCCGTTCCCACTCAACCCGACCACCTCGAGCCCTTGCCGCCCGCCAGCATGCACCCCACCGTCCCAGGAGACCACTAGACATGATCGTTTCATCGCCCGTACCCCGTAGCCACTGCACTCCGCGGAGTTCTCCATTGGTACCGCGCAGAGCACCGCACGTTCTCGACAAATTGCCACCGCCCCTACACGCGCATTCAATCTCTAGAGCATCGCCAGAAGATCGTCCGTCGATCGCCAACCTCAGCCATGCCTCTAGCCTCCCGTAGCCGTGTCGCCACCATCGCCTACCCATCCCTCTCGGTCTCGCCGTCGAGCCTATAAAAGGAGGCCACCCCTGCTCGATTTCTTCACACCATCTCACTCCCCACCTCTCACTGATACTTCACACTTCTTCCCAGAGCAAGGAGAGCAGCGCATCGCCGGAATTTGGCAGTTGCCCGCCGCTGCTAGAGAAGAAGGGGGCCATCGATTGGAGCCGCCCCAGGAGGAGCTGCCGGTACCAGGAAGATCACCGTCGTCGACTCGTTCGTTTGCCCGCCTCGCCGTCGTTGCTGGAGCCCTGGTATGCCCCCTATGCACCCCCATCGAGTCGCTAGGGTTCGAGCTCGCCGGTGACATGTTCATCATCGACGACGACCCTCAGCCGTCGATCACCCTTCTAATCCAACGCACCACATAGACCCGTACCGCTTCGCGTGTGATGAGCCACTGACGGGTGGAACCCCCCCTGTCAGCTAAGCCCCGCGCTGCGGAGTGACACTGGGCCGGCCCATTAGCATCTCCCGCGCAGCCCAACCGTTTGAATTTAGATTTTTCTATTTTCATTCAAACTCAGTTCTGTACCTAGTTTCAAAAATCAACCCAGCTCGATTCGGTGAACCAAATTGCATGAAACCAATTTTGTTAGAAAGGTACTGAAATGCTTAATCCAAGCCCGTTGGATTCAAATCATTTGGATCTGTAGATCAACCTTGGTAAAAATATCAAGTCAGAAGCTTTTCTGCATTCAAACATTTTTCAAATTTCAACCGTAATAACTTTTGAGTTGATTCCAACTCTCAAAAATCACATTTGATCATACCTTTCAGAATATATAAAACATATGGGTTTACTTACAGAAATAATGTTCAAGTAATAAAAGAATGCCACATAGGCAATTTTAGTCACTTTATTTAATTTTAATAAGAAGGTTAAACCTTATTAAATTGTGACACCACTTTAAATCACATTCCCATGTACTGAAATATGTGGTGATTACATGTGTCAACATGATCCCATGTTTGAGTTGGAGAATTTTAAATCTTAAGTATTTTTTCTATGAGTAGAAATTACTTTTCTAAAAATAAAATAAATAAGACAAAGGCTTTAATCTTGTAATGTTAGTGATGATGCTAGATCATCTATAGTACCCTTTTGTGTGATGATTGAAAATAGTTAAGTATTGTTTGGTGATTGTGTACCTCGTACTTATTTATAGACACTAGTACTGACCAAGGATACTAGGAGGAAGGAGGATAATACGAAGAAGAATCCGAGGAGAACTTCAACCACTGCTCTGCTCAAGGCAAGCTTATACTGATACTTATGCAAGCCAATACTTGAAACCTTGCAAACTAACACTTGCAATTATGAAAGTTAGATAACCTATGCAATGCACTAAGCATGCTTGGTTGGACACATTTCATGATACCCCATCCTAGTTTTACTTGCAAGCTTTATACTTTATTTCTTTATCAAAGCTATCTCTTAGAGTTTACTTAAGTGACTTGTAGATTCTAGGAAGATAATTGAAGGTTGCATAAACAGCATTAAATTTGGCCTAAGATAGAAAATCTCGATATCATCCTAAAGGATGAGATTGAACTTAGTTAATCTCCACTTGCTTACCACCCCTCAATAGTGCTTACCCCACTTGTAGATGCTAGTGCTAAGCATAAAACTTGATAAACTTTAGATGGGAATACTTGGTGAAAATGGTTATGAAAACCTTGGAATGATGAGTCATTCTACTGAAATGTTTTGACCTGTGTTTTCGAACACCGGATGATTTTGAGGATAAAAATGTTGAGGCATGAGCCTTAGCCCTTTATAAAACGGATGGTTGTCTGGATGCGATACCATTCCAATTTTACCGTACAACCACAATACCCGAAAATTGGGTAGGGATTGACTGGAAACTTATATACCTTAGTATGGGTTCCCTCATGGCCAAGGTCTGAGCTGAGGCTACCTTGTGAAGATTGTCCACATGTGCAGTACCCAAGATGACAGTTGGTCATGGTTGGGAGGCCAAACTCACAAGAGAGGTGCCTATACTAGGGCGTGTAATTGAAAGGTTAGGATTGATTATCCGCATACTAAGTATGGTGAATTCAGGATTTGTTCCTGACGGATGTATCGAATGTTGTGGTGAAAGTGTATAATCTCTGCAGAGTGTCAAACTATTCGAATAGCCGCGTCCGCGGTTATGGACAGTTGGAGTGGCCATACTGTTCCCCCATCAGATGTTTTCAAAATGACTTGTGAAATGAATTGAGACTTTGACTTGACCATAACAGGGTTGTGATATGAAATAAAAGTTCCCACTTAGGTGTTGTTAAACTTAAACTAGTTCCTTGCTTCTGAACTTAGTAGAGGTAAATATGGCTTTTTGCAAAACAACCCTAGAGCTTAGTGTCCTACTACAAAAACCCCCTTAACTTGTTAGTATTAGTTTGTAGAGTACTTAAAGAGTACTCATGGCTTTGTCCCTGGCTATTCCCGTGGCCAGACTACGAAGAGGAGTACCAGGATGATGGACCGCAGGAAGGTTACGACAACTAGGATCATCTCCCATCATCAACATTGCCTGTGACCCCGAAGATGGAGCTTCGCCTACGCTACCTTTATTATTACGTATTTCCACTGCTTGATTTGTATTAAGAACTGGATCATGAGATCCTTATTTGTGTAAGACCTTATGTATGGTTTGTAATGGATGATATACTGTGATATCCAAATCTGTTATGTCTCGCAAAAATGGTAATCCTGGGATTGCGATGTATGGCATAACAGGCATCTGGGATTAAAAATCCGGGTGTTGATAACATGTATCGGGTCTTATGGGCCATGTAAATCGCCCTGGACCCCCAAAAATGAAGGCAATAGCTCATGAAAACGGCCATAAAACGCGAAAACGACGAGGTTTTGAACATAACTCTCAAACATGTATCATGTACAACACAAGTCTTTTCTGCGCACTTTGTCCTCACTCGTGCGCACCCGGTACCCATTTCCCGGTCGGTCACCCATCCTAGATTTGTTCTAGTCCAAGCACGCTGAACCTTAGAGTTCTTTTCGAATGAGCTTCCGGAAAAGAAGTTGCAACTTATTGGTATGATTATCCTATCAATCCTATTGCTTGGATCTCACATAAGATCAACCACAAGCCAGATTGATAGAACGAGGACATCGATCTTCTAAGGGTGGGTGTATGTGAGACCCTGGCGCATGGCTCAATAGGATTGATAGGAAACCCATACCAACAAGTTGTGACTTCTTTTCCGGAAGATCATTCGAAAATAACTCTAAGGTTAAGCGTGCTTGGCCTAGAGCAATTCAAGGATGGGTCACCGGTCGGGAAGTGGATAACCGGGTCCGCATGAGTGAGGACAAAGTGCGCAGAAAATACTAGTGTTGGTCTATGGGGCCAGTCTAGATATCCTATTAAGCTACCAGAAGTGACACCCCCCCGGTCCCAGTGGACGGGGTGTTACAAGTGGTATCAGAGCCGATTCTCGCGGTTAAACGAGTGTGTGCGGGTTAGTGGCGGGACATGTGGAGCATGACGCGTGTGGCCTAGAGTGGACACAAGATGGCACATCGGCACTGGACGCACATACGCGTGTCAGGTGTGTGCGGGTCAGCTGCAGGACATGTGGAGCATGGCGCGTGTGGCCCGGAGTGGACATGGCATGGCATATATGCCGGCACTGGACGCACATACGCATGCCAAGAGGGAACGCTCCTGAGGTGTTCTTGATCGATGAGGGCATCGATCTTCTAAAGGGTGGGTGTATGTGAGCTCCAAGCACATGACTTAATAGGATTGATAGGATACTCATACCAACAAGTTGCAACTTCTTTTCTGGAAGCTCATTCGAAAAGAACTCTAAGATTACAATTCTCAAACATGTATCATATCTTACGGGACATAAATATCGCCCTCGAAACCCCAAAACTATGGGCAGTAGCTCATGAAAACGGCCGTAAAACATGAAAATGGCGAGTTTTTTTGTTATAGCACTCAAGCATGTATCACATCTTACGGGGCAATGCAAATTGTCCTGGAACCCCAAAACTGTGGGCAATAGCTCATGAAAACGACCATAAAACACGAAAACACCGAGTTTTTGGTCATAATTCTCAAATATGTATCCGGTTTTACTGGCCATACAAATCCCAATTGAACCCCAAAACTGTGGGTAATAGCTCATGAAAGAGCCATAAATCATGAAAACACTGAGTTATCGGTCATAACTCTAAAACATGTATCGAGTGTTATGAGTCATGTAAATCACCGTCGAACCCCAAAATTGTGAGCAATAGTTGATGAAAATGGCCATAAAATGTGAGAACGATGAGGTATTCTTCATATCTCTCAAACATGTATCTGGTCTTATGGGCCGTGTAAATCGCCCTGTAACCCCAAAACTGTGGGCTTATGAAAACGGCCGTAAAAAGCAAAAACAACGAGGTTTTGGTCATGCCACTTAAACATGTATCAGGTCTTACGGGCTGTGTAAATCGCCCTAGAACTCCAAAAATGAGGGCAATAGCTCATGAAAACGCCTAGAAAACGTGAAAACGATGATTTTTTGGTCATGCCACTCAAACATGTATCAGGTCTTATGCCATGCAAATCGACCTGGAACTCCAAAACCTTGGGAAATAGCTCATGAAAATGGCTATAAAACGCGAAAACGACGAGTTTTTAGTCATAACTCTCAAACATGTATCATGTCTTACGGACCATAAATATTGCCCTCGAACCCCAAAACTATGGGAAATAGCTCATGAAAACGGCCATAAAACATGAAAATGGCGAGTTTTTGGTCATAACTCTCAAACATGTATCATGTATTACGGGCCATGCATATCGCCTTGGATCCCAAAACTGTGGGTAATAGCTCATGAAAACAGCCATAAAACGTGAAAACGCCGAGTTTTTGGTCATAACTCTCAAACATGTATCATGTCTTATGGGCCATGGATATCACCCTGGAACCCCAAAACCGTGGGCAATAGCTCATTAAAACAGGCCATAAAACATGGAAACACCGATTTTTTGATCATAACTCTCAAACTTGTATCTGGTTTTACTGGGCATGCAAATCCCAACTGAACCCCAAAACAGTGGGCAATAGCTCATGAAATGGCCATAAAACATGAAAAATAGAGTTTTTGGTTATAACTCCCATACATGTATCGGGTGTTACGAGTCGTGTAAAACGCGAAAACGATGAGGTTTCGGTCATATCTCTTAAACATGTATTGGGTGTTAAGTAAAGTAAACCCCCCAGGAACCCCAAAATGATGGGTCGTAGCTCATGAAAACGGCGACAAAACGCGAAAAAGGACGAGGTTTAGTCATTACACTAAAACATGTATCCGGTCTTATGGGCCGTGCAAATCGACCTAGAACACCAAAACTGTGGGCAATAGCTCATGAAAACATCTATAAAACGCGAAAACAATGAGTTTTTGGTCAGAACTCTCAAACATGTCTCATGTCTTATGGGCCATGCATATCGCCCTGGAACCCCAAAAATACAAGCAATAGCTCATGAAAACGGCCACAAAACACGAAAACATCGAGTTTTTTGTCATACCTCGCAAACATGTATCCGGTTTTACTGGCCATGCAAATCCCAATTGAACCCCAAAATTGTGGGCAATAGCTGATGAAAATGGCCAAAAAACACGAAAATGATGAAGTTTTGTTCATATCTCTTAAACATGTATCAGGTCTTATGGGCCGTGTAAATCGCTCTGGAAACCCCAAAATTGTGGGCAATAGCTCATGAAAACAGCCATAAAATGAAAAAACGACGAGGTTTTGGTCATACCACTCAAACATGTATCAGGTCTTATGGGCCATGCAAATCGACCTAGAACACCAAAACTGTGGGCAATAGCTCATTAAAACGGCCATATAAAATTAAAACAACTCATAACTTTCGAACGTGTATCGGGTGTTATGAGTCGTGTAAATCGCTCTAGAACCCAAAAACAATGAGCAATAGCTCATGAATACAGCCACAAAACGCGAAAACGATGAGTTTTTGGTCATGCAACTCAAACATGTATCAGGTCTTATGGCCCGTGCAAATAGACCTGGAACACCAAAACTATAGGCAATAGCTCATGAAAATGGCTATAAAATGTGAAAACGACGAGTTTTTGGTCATAACTCTCAAACACGTATCATGTATTACGGGCCGTGCATATCGTCCTGGAATACCAAAACTGTGGGTAATAGGTCATGAAAACAGCCATAAAACATGAAAACGCCGAATTTGGGTCATAATTATCAAACATGTATCATGTCTTATGGGCCATGGATATCGACCTAGAACCCCAAAACTGTGGGCAATAGCACATAAAAACAGGCCATAAAACACGGAAACACCGAGTTTTTGGTCATAACTCTCAAACATGTGTCTGGTTTTACTGGGCATGCAAATCCCAATTGAACCCCAAAACTGTGGGCAGTAGCTCATGAAACGGCCATAAAACATGAAAAAATGAGTTTTTTGTCATAACTCTCAAACATTTATCGGGTGTTACGAGTCGTGTAAATCGTCCTGGAACCCTAAAATTGTGAGGAATAGATCATGAAAATAGCCATAAAACTCGAAAATGATGAGGTTTTGGTCATATCTCTCAAACATGTATCAGGTCTTATGGGTTGTGCAAATCGACCTAGAACACCATACCAAAACTATGGGCAATAGCGCATGAAAATGGCCACAAAACACGAAAACGACTAGTTTTTGGTCATAACTCTCAAACATGTATCATGTCTTATGGCCCGTGCAAATCGCCCTGGAACTCCAAAAATGAGTGCAATAGCTGATGAAAACGTCCATAAAACGCGAAAAAGTCGAATTTTTTGTCATATATCTCAAACATGTATCAGGTCTTATGGGCCATGCAAATCGCCCTGGAACACCAAAATTATGGGAAATAGCTCATGAAAATGGCCATATAAAATTAAAACGACATTTTGCTCATAACTCTCAAAGGTGTATCAGGAGTTACAAGCCGTGCAAATCACCCTACAACCCCAAAACCATGGGCAATACCTCATGAAAATGTCCATAAAATGCGAAAACTCCGAATTTTTTGTCATATCTTCCAAACATTTACCGGGTCCTATGGGCCACGCAAATCGCCCTAGAACACCAAAACTCTAGGCAATAACTCATGAAATGGCCATAAAACACGAAAACGCCGAATTTTTTGTCATAACTCTGAAGCATGTATTTGGTTTTACTAGGCATGCAAATCATAATTGAACCCCAAAACTATGAGCAATGGCTCATGAAACGGCCATAAATGTGAAAACTCCAAGTTTTTGGTCATAACTCTCAAACATGTATCGGGTGTTACAAGTCATGTAAATCACCCTGGAACCTCAAAACTGTGGGCAATAGCTCATGAAAACCCATAAAACGCGAAAACAACGAGGTTTTGGTCATATCTCTCAAACATGTATCAGGTCTTATGGGAAGTGTAAATCTCCTTGTAACCCCAAAACTATGGGCAATAGTTCATGGAAATAGCCATAAAACGCAAAAACGATGAGGTTTTGGTCATGTCACTCAAACATGTATCAGGTCTTATGGGTCGTGCAAATCGACCGAGAACACCAAAACTGTTGGCAATACCTCATGAAAACTGCCACAAAACGCAAAAACGAAGAGGTTTTGGTCATAACTCTCAAACATGTATCATGTCTTACGGCCCGTGCAAATCGCCCTAGAACTCCAAAACGGTGGGCAATAGCTCATAAAAACGGCCATAAAATGCGAAAACAACGAGGTTTTGGTCATATCTGTCAAACATGTATTGGGTGTTACGAGTCATGTAAATCCCCTTGGAACCCAAAAACTATGGGCAGTAGCTCATGAAAACGGGCATAAAATGTGAAAACGACGAGTTTTGGTCATGCCACAGAAACATGTATCAGGTCTTATGGGCCGTGCAAATCAACCTGGAACACTAAAACTGTGGGCAATAGCTCATGAAAATGGCCATAAAACGTGAAAACGATGAGTTTTTGGTCATAACTCTCAAACATGTATCATGTCTTACGGGCCATGCAAATCTCCCTGGAACGCCAAAACTGTGGGCAATAGCTTATTGAAAGTCCATAAATCGCGAAAAACAATGAGTTTTTGGTCGAATCTCTCAAAAATGTATCAAGTCCTATGGGCCATGCAAATCACCCTAGAACAACAAAACTATAGGAAATATTTCTTGAAAACGGCGATATAAAATTAAAACGATGAGTTTTTGCTCCTAACTCTCAAACGTGTATCGGGTGTTACGAGTCGTGCAAATCACCCTGTAACCCCAAAACTGTGGGCAATAGCTCATGAACACATCCATCAAATGCGAAAACTCCGAGTTTTTTGTCATCACTCTCAAACATGTATCCGGTTTTACTGGGTATGCAAATCCCAATTGAACCCCAAAACGGTGGGCAATAGCTCACGAAACAGTGTATCGTGGTTTGGTCTAACTCTTAAACATGTATACACCGAGGTTTTGGTCATGACTCTTAAACATGTATCGGGTGTTACGAGTCGTGTAAATCGCCTTGGAACCTCACAACTTTGGGCAATAGCTCATGAAAACGGCCATAGAACACGAAAATGATGAGGTTTTGGTCATATCTCTCGAACATATATCGGGTGTTATGGGTTGCGTAAATCGCCTGGAACCCCAAAATTATGGGCAATACCTCATGAAAACTGCCACAAAACGCGAAAACAACGAGCTTTTAGTCATGCCACTCAAACATGTATCGGATCTTATGGGTCGTGCTAATTGACCTGGCACACCAAAACTATGGGCAATAGCTCATGAAAAATGCCATAAAACGCGAAAAATCCGAGTTTTTGTACTCTCAAACATGTATCTGTCTTATGGGCCATGCAAATCGCCATAGAACCCCAAAAATGTGGACAATAGCTCATGAAAACGTCCATAAAACGAGAAAAACGACGAGTGTTTGGTCATATCTATCAAACATGTATCGGCTCTTATGGGTCATGCAAATTTCCCTAGAATCCTAAAACTATGGGAAATAGTCATGAAAACGGCCATATAAAATTAAAACGACGAGTTTTTGCTCATAACTCTAAAACATGTATCGGGTGTTACGAGTCATGCAAATCGCCCTGAAACCCCAAAACTATGGGCAATATCTCATAAAAACGTACATAAAACACGAAAACGACGAATTTTTGGTCATATGTCTCAAACATGTATAGGGTCTTATGGATCATGCAAATCAACCTGGAACACCAAAAATGTGGGCAATAGCTCATGAAAACGACCATAAAACGCGAAAACAACGAGTTTTTTTTGTCATAACTCTCAAACTTGTATCATGTCTTTTGGGCCATGCAAATCTCCCTGGAACGCCAAAACTGTGTGCAATAGCTTAATAATACGTCCATAAATCGCGAAAAATGACGAATTTTATGTTGTATCTCTCAAACATGTATCAAGTCCTATGGGCCATGCAAATCGCCATGGAACAACAAAACTGTGAGAAATATTTCATGAAAATGGCCATATAAAATTAAAACGACGAGTTTTTGCTCCTAACTCTCAAACGTGTATCGGGTGTTACGAGTCATGCAAATCACACTGTAACCCCAAAACTGTGGGCAATAGCTCATGAAAACGTTCATAAAACGCGAAAACGCCGAGTTTTTGGTCATCACTCTCAAACATGTATCCGGTTTTACTAAGCATGCAAATCCCAATATAACCCCAAAACGATAGGCAATAGCTCATGAAACGGCCATAAAACATGAAAACACCGAGGTTTTGGTCATAACTCTCAAACATGTATCGGGTGTTACGAGTCGTGTAAATTGCCCTAGAACCTCAAAACCGTGGGCAATAGCTCATGAAAACGGTCATAAAACGCGAAAATGGTGAGGTGTTGGTCATATCTCTTGAACATGTATCGGGTGTTATGGGTTGCGTAAATCGCCTTGGAACCCCAAAATTATGGCAATAGCTCATGAAAACTGCCACAAAACGCGAAAACGACGAGTTTTTGGTCATGCCACTCAAACATGTATTGGGTCCTATGGGTCATGTTAATCTACCTGGAACACCAAAACTATGGGCAATAGCTCATGAAAAAGGCCATTAAACGCAAAAAATCCGAGTTTTTGGTCATAACTCTCAAACATGTATATATCATGTATTACGGGCCATGCAAATCGCCATAGAATCCCAAAACTATGGACAATAGCTCATGAAAACATACATAAAACGAGAAACATGACGAGTGTTTGGTCATATCTATCAAACATGTATCAGGTCTTATGGGCCATGCAAATCGTCCTGGAACCCTAAAACTATGGGAAATAGCTCATGAAAACGGCCATATAAAATTAAAACGATGAGTTTTTGCTCATAACTCTAGAACATGTATCGGGTGTTACGAGTCGTGCAAATCGCCCTGAAACCACAAAACTATGGGCAATAGCTCATAAAAACGTCCATGAAACACGAAAACGACGAGTTTTTGGTCATATATCTCAAACATGTATAGGGTCTTATGGGTCGTGCAAATCAACCTGGAACACCAAAAATATGGGCAATAGCTCTTGAAAACGGCCATAAAACGTGAAAACGACGAGTTTTTTGTCATAACTCTCAAACTTGTATCATATCTTACGGGCCATGCAAATCCCCATTGAGGCCTTGTTTGATTTGTAGAAATAGCAAAGGATTTTCATGGGAATAGAATCCTACGAATTGTCGTTTGATTTGTAGGAACAGAACCTGTATGATTTTTTCCTATGACACTTCCCCTAGTCTATTTCATAGGAAATTTTGCATAGATCATAGTCTCTTGGAAAATTTCATGTGGAGGAAAAGAAACGTGGAGGATTTCATTGGACAGGCCATACCAATCCTACGATTTTCTTATCCCTTCAGTTTTACGATCCTGCAAATCAAACAAAGCCATTAACCTTAAATGTTTTTTTGAAGTGTATGTGATTTCTAACAGCTACAGAAACTGACAAGTATCGGTATTGAACAGAGAGGACTGTTCACAAAGCATCCCATAAATATTAAACCAGTGGAAAGCATTGCACTAATTAATATAGCTGCTTAACCAGATGGTTTCGTAGCTAACCATCCTGGCGTACGCTTATTACCTAAGTTTGCCAGAAGTGGATTGTTGTGAGGCAGTTCGGTCTACGGTTCTAACTAGTACGAACGTAGTGAAGAACTATGGAAGACATGGAACGCAATCACACTACTTTCATATGGTGTTTCGAGTCGACCGAGAGTGAAAAGACACGTCGCTTCGAAAGAACGTGCGGAGAATTTGCGAAGCTATCTGACAAAGCTGTCTGATTGTTTCCGGAAATAAATCCGTGCAGTTTATTATCTTCTAATTAAATTGATTGAAAGAAAAGACACTTGTAAAACTTTGGAAAAAGAACACCGTGTCCATGTCATTGTCGACGTGGATAAGGTGCACGAGCGTGTCACGTCCCGTGTGTGTCTGTCTCCTCGATCTCCTTATCGATTGGTATGGACAGATTGTATACGCTCTACAGTGCTCCAATTCATTTCAGATGTGGTTCGAGTTACTGTATGTTACAATTGCGACAAGAAGATAATGAAAAAACGAAAACGAAAAACATAGCAAGGGGGACACAGATTTAACGTGGAAAAACCTCTCCAACAAAGAGAGAAAAAAACCACGGGCGCCAGCCAGCGAAACTTCACTATATCGAGAAGCGTTTACAAACGCCGGGGATTTCACAGATGCAACTCATCCCAACCGACGGCTTACAAGAGGTTTATATATCGGTGGAAACCTAGGTCTTCGACGATCCGTACCGTACCGAGGATTTACACTCGACCCAAGCCTCCGGCGACGGGCCTCGCTCCACTCGTCAGAAGTTGGCCTATACTTTTTAGAATTTGGATCAACATATAACAAACTCCACCTTGAGACAAATTCCTCCTTGTAGCATCAACAGCAACCATCTTCCTGAACAAACAAAGCAAATACTTTCGGCGCCAATAGCCACTTGGGCTAATCAGTTAAACCAACTAAGTTCGAGCAAAGCTCAAACTTAGCAACATGAACAGGTTTAGTCATCATATCAGCAGGATTATCATGAGTGCTGATCTTGCATACCTTTAATTTACCTTGAGCAACAATGTCTCTAACAAAATGGTACTTGACATCAATGTGCTTAGTTCTCTCATGGAACATCTGATCTTTTGTAAGGTATATGGCACTTTGACTGTCACAAAACAAAGTAATGCAAGAATCATCTCCACAAAGCTCAGTAAACAAACCTTTCAACCAAACAGATTCTTTGCAAGCTTCAGCAATAGCCATGTATTCAGCTTCAGTAGTAGATTGTGCAACAACAGCCTGCAATGTAGCCTTCCAGCTAACAGCACAACCTCCAACATTAAACACATAATCTGTGAGGGATCTTCTCTTATCCAAATCGGCAGCAAAATCTGAATCCACATAGCCAACGAGTCCCTCACCGGTCCTGCCAAACTTCAAACAAGCATTGGAAGTGCTAAGAAGGTACCTGAAAACCCACTGAACAGCCTTCCAATGTTCTTTACCAGGATTAGCTATGTATCTACTTATCAAACTCATAGCATATGATAAATCAGGACGAGAACAAACCATGGCATACATCAAAGAACCAACAGCACTAGAATATGGCACCTTTGACATGTACTCAAACTCTTCATCAGTAGTAGGACATTGAGAAACTGAAAATTTAAAATGAGGAGCAATAGGAGTACTAACTGAATTGGCACCATCCATATTAAAACGATGAAGAACTTTCTTAATATAACTTTGCTGACTAAGAAATAACAAACCAGATTTTCTATCTCGGGTAATCTCCATACCTAAGATCTTCTTAGCAGCACCAAGATCCTTCATCTCAAACTCACTACTTAGGTGTGCCTTCAAAGTAGTGATTTCTTTCATGCCCTTGGCAGCAATTAACATATCATCAACATATAGCAGCAAGTATATAGGTGACCCATCAACAAACTTGATATAAACACAACTATCATATTTAGACCTCTCAAAACCATGTGAGATCATAAATGAATCAAACCTTTTATACCACTGTCTTGGAGATTGCTTTAGCCATAAAGAGACTTCTTTAATTTGCACACAAAATCCTCTTTACCAGGCACTATGACCCTTCTGGTTGGTCCATGTATATTTCCTCATCAAGCTCTCCATGCAGAAAAGCAGTCTTGACATCTAACTGCTCAAGCTCAAGATCACGCATAGCCACAATACTAAAGAAAGTACGAATGGAACTATGCTTCACAACTGGAGAGAACACATAATTGTAATCAATACCTGGAATCTGGCTGAACCCTTTTGCTACTAACCTTGCCTTGTACCTTGAAGGCTCTTTGGGAGATAGACCTTCCTTTTTCTTGAAGATCCACTTGCAGCGGACCGCCTTCTTTTGTTTAGGCAAGCGCACAACATCCCATGTGCCATTTTTCTCAAGCGATTGCATCTCTTCTTGCATAGCAGAAACCCACTTCTCGCGGTCAACGGATGCAATGGCTTCATTATATGTAGCAGGTTCAGAATCGTTCTCCACCTGTTCAGCATAACTCAAAGCATAATGTACAAGATTACACTCTTCAATTAAACGAGGACGAGGATCACAGTTACGCCTCGGTCTATCAGCAGCAATGGACTCATGTGGCTACTGCAAAACAGTAGGTGTGCTGAACAACAATATCATCAATGTTTTCCTCATGTGTATCTTCAACGATAGCATCATTATCAACAGTTTTCTGCAGGTTCTCCACCTGCACATTAACTCTCTCCTCTCCAACAGCAACAGGAGAGGTATCTGATGGCAAGCTATCATGATACATAACGGACTCATTGAAAACAACGTTTCTACTTAGCAAAATCTTTTTAGTTTCAGGATTCCATAGTTTATATGCTTTAACTCCTGAACCATAACCAAGGAATATGCACTTAACAGCCCTAGGCTCTAGCTTTCCATTATCAACATGAGCATATGCAGTGCAGCCAAAAACTCTCAACTGTGAATAATCAGCAGGCGAACCTGACCATACCTCAATGGGAGTTTTCTTCTCAAGTGGAATAGAAGGTGACCTGTTGATGAGGTAACACGCTGTGTTGGCTGCTTCAGCCCAGAAACTCTTATGCATACCTGCATTAGACAACATACAACGAGCCTTCGAGATGATGGTTCTGTTCATGCGCTCTGCCATGCCATTCTGCTGAGGAGTATATGGGATGGTGTGATGCCTGATCATGCCATCGTTACTGCAAAACTCCTCAAACTCATTAGAACAGAATTCCATACCATTGTCAGTACGTAGTACCTTTACCTTCTTCTCAGTCTGTTTTTCAACCATAACTTTCCACTTCTTAAAAGCATCAAAAACATCAGATTTATGCTTCAGAAAATAAGGCCACGCCTTTCTTGAGTAATCATCAATAATAGTAAGCATATAATTAGCACCACCAATAGAAGTCTTACGGGACGGACCCCATACATCAGCATGCACATAATCTAATATGCCTTTGGTGGTATGAACGGAAGCATTGAATTTAACTCTTTTATGCTTACCAAAGATGCAGTGCTCACAGAACTCAAACTTACTCAAGTTGCAACCATCAATCAGCTCTCTTGACCAACTCTGCCATGCCTTGTTCGCTCATATGCCCAAGACGCATATGCCATAGATGTGTTTTACCACAATCATCAGAATCATTAGAAGTAACAGCAGCAGCAATACCAGGCAAAGTGCTACCTCTAAGAACATATAATTTAGCAGAATTCATATCACCTATCATGTGAATAAGAGAACCTTTTGATACCTCCAGAATTCGATGCCCACCGGCATACTTGTATCCATCAACGTCCATGGTACTCAAGGAGATCAAATTTCTGGCCATGCTTGGTATGTGCTTCACCTCACTCAACGTGCGTGTCACGCCATCATGTGTCCTAATCTTAACAGATCCAACACCAACGATATGGCATGGGTTGTCATTCCCCACACGCACAAAATCTCCATTCTGCACAGACTCATATGAACTGAACCAATCTTTGTTACAGCAAATATGAAATGAACATGCAGTATCGAGTATCCATTCATCATCACGAGAAGCACAAGCAGCAAAAACAGCTAAGCATTCACCATCAGAACTATCAGAAACAACAACAGCCTTACCAGAACCTTCAGTCCTATCTTTCGGTTGGTAAGTTCCGTTTCTTTTCTCCTTATTCTGCAACTTCCAACAATCATCAATAACATGATTAGATTTCTTACAATACCTGCAGAATTTATCCTTTCCCTTGGACTTTGAACGACTTCTACCGTCCTTGCTCTTATCTCTGTTGCCATAGTTGTTGTATCTCTGCTCGGTTCTGCCACGAACCTGCAGAGCCTCAGCCTTGGATGACGTCCCATCTGACCCTACCATAGTTTTCATCTTTTCCCTCTGTTTGAGGGCGTCATGTACTTCGGCAAGGTTTAGTTCATCACGGCTCAACAATATTGTATCACGAAAATGTGTATAGGAACTAGGCAACGAGCATAAGAGTAGAAGAGCTAAATCCTCATTATCATATTTTACCTCCATAGACTGCAAGTCTGAAACAATCTCTTTAAAAACAGATATGTGATTCATTACCGATCCACCTTCTTGCAGCCTGTGCGAGAACAACTTCATCTTCACGTTCATCTTACTGGTTAGATCCTTTGACACACATATCGTTTCCAGTTTTTTCCATAGGGCAGCAGCAGATTTCATCTCTAGTACTTCCTGCAAAATATTATTGGACAGATGAAGTTGAATCAAAGACAAAGCCTTACGGTCCTTCCGCTTCTCTTCGGTGGACCAGGTCTTAGCATCCTTTTCACCGAATCCATCCAGCGCTTCATCTAGATCAGAAGTTTGGGCGAGAATCGCCCGCATCTTCACCTGCCACAAGGAGAATCTTGTGGTGTAGTCCAGCTGTGGTAGATCGAACTTCAATGACGACATGTCGCAAACCCTAGATTAGAACCTGGGGCTCTGATACCACTTGTTACAATTGCGACAAGAAGATAACGAAGAACAAAAACGAAAAACACAGCAAGAGGGACACAGATTTAACGTGGAAAAACCTCTCCAACAAAGAGAGGAAAAAACCACGGGCGCCAGCCAGCGAAACTTCACTATATCGAGGAGTGTTTACAAACGCCGGGGATTTCACAGATGCAACTCATCCCAACCGGCGGCTTATAAGGGGTTTATATATCGGTGGAAACCTAGGTCTTCGACGATTACGCCGTGCAAGACCCCCCACAGGCGTCCTCGGCCCAAGCCTCCGGCGACGGGTCTCGCTCCACTCGTCAGAAGTTGGCCTATACTTTGTAGAATTTGGATCAACATATAACACTGTAGAAGATAGAAATAGAAACAGAGAGAGACGGAGACAGATGTCGTTAGTCATTACATTTACTGTCAAAAACTAAAGACTTGACAAGGTCAGGGCGGCGGCAGATCGAACGGTGCGGGTTACCCGCAAAAAAAAAATCGAACGGTGCGGGCGCCCGGCGGTCTCACGGAGATCAGGGCCCGGTCAGCGGCGGCAGATTGGTGTACCTCGTCGTCCTCACCTTTCTTTTGCCTACGGTTCCTTCGCTCTGTCCGTGGGGAGCATCTCTAACCGTGACATATACCAATTCCAGCTCGGTCTGGAAAAGCACAAGGCAACAACATAAGATAGGGGTCCCATGTACAGCACGTTCGACATCTACTACAAAAGAGAGAATCCACTTAAGATAACCACCTTTCTGCTAGACAGCTTGTCGAATGGATGAGAGCAGACCAAATGGATATATAATCCAAGCCGAGAGTGCAGTCCAGTTTACAGTCGACGGAAAACTCTTTTTTATCATTCGGAAGTAGGCGGCGGAGAACGGAACATGCATAATTAAGCGACCCGTATAAAACATAATATCTCGGTTCCACACAGTAAAGCCATGATTTAGACATTTCAACTACTCCCTCTGTTTTAAAATATAAAATGTTTTAGTTTTATGAAGAAAATGTATCTAGACTTTTTTAGTGTCTATATTCACTTCAAACTTGAGTGATCTATATAGTAAAAGTAGTCTACAAACATTTGCTTTATAAAGCTAAAACATCTTATATTTTAAAACGGAGGGAGTATTTCACAAGCCAAAACATATCTAAATTGATTCAATAAAAAGTACGGAAATTAGTTCGAATCAAATTATCATCCACATTACAAGATTATGAAAATCAAATTAGAATAATTGTTCCAATGAAATATATAAACAATAGTTCACACATAGGCCAAATAAATGTTTTTGTCACACAAACACAAATGGAACAAAGAAATTTGGATCATCGATGGCCATGCCTCACCCAGTGGTGCTCGATTAGATCTCGTTGGAGCTGCACATGGGTGCCCTCATGTTCAATAGTTTTGTAGGAATCAAGAAAACCTTGAAAGCGATTGGGGTTCCTTTGTGGTTTTACTTGACTTCCAACATTGTCATAGAAGCACTCCAAGTCTAACCCTCTCTCGTCCTCGATGATTATGTCGTAAAGAATGACACAACATGTCATGATATTCTTAAGGGTTTTATGTCCCAAAAGAGTGCAGGGTCTCGCACAATTACAAATCTAGCTTGCAAAACACCAAAAGCTCTCTAAATATCCTTTAGGACTGCCTCTTGCGCCTTGGTAAATTCAGCCTCTTTTCTTGTTTGAGGATCATGAATTGTCTTCACTAAAGTTTCCCAATCAGGATATATGCCATTAGCTAGATAGTAGCCCATTGTGTAGCCATGTTTCATGACTTTGTAATTGCAAGCAGGTGCATTTTTATTGACGTCTTGAAAATAGATGTGCTAGATGCAAGACATTGATGTCAGTCAGTGATCTCGACAATCCAAAAAAACAATGCCAAATCCAAAAGTCTTTAGATGCTACAGCTTCAAGCACAATCGTTGGATCGTTGCTTTTACCGCAATATTTCCCTTTCCACCTTTTGGGCAATTTTTCCACTTTCAGTGCATACAATCCACACTGCAAAGCATGCCCGGCCAACCACTCCTTTCATTCATCTCCATCAACCTTCTTGTATCTTCTTTGTTGGGAGCTCGAAGATACTCCTCGCCAAACATCCGAATGACAAGCTTGACAAACCACCGGACATATTCAATTGTTGTGTCTTCACCCAATGCAAAGGTACTCGGCGCAATAATCTGCGGGCACGCCATATGCAAGCACATGCATAGCTACCGAGATTTTTTGTTACGGGATAAACCTAGCTGCCCAGTGGCATCTCTATGGCGCTGAAAATATGTGGAGTTGGCCTCGCAAGCTTGTACGATTTTGACGAACAAATATCGCCGAATTCGTAACCTTCTAAGGAAGAGATGTGGGGGTAGGTGGGTACCTTGACGAAGTAATCTTGCATGAGCGTGTAGTGGCCTTGCCAGGGGTTGCGTGGGATCTTGATCTGGCTGAGCACTGATCCACGCCGCATGTTCAACATCTTCCGCCTATCCTCGATCTTCTTGACGGTGAGGACGATGGGCCAGCTTCTTGGCGTTCTCGTCCTAGAGCAACTCGTCGATGTACAAATCATCCGACGACAAGGAGTGCTAAAAAACAGCTCACTCTCGCTCAGTACCATGGCGGCGGGCGATTCGGTCAACAACGGTGGCGATGGCGCAAACTGGGTGACCGGATCTGTTGGCCCAGGGGCAGCGCCGACAAATCGCACCGAATAGGACTGACGACGTGGCGGGGAACGGCGGCGGAGGCAGGCGGAAGGATGAGAGGGGACGGAAAATATTAGCACGCCAACACTCGAGGGGGGGGTGAGGGGATAGGGTTCTCGTTCAGTTCGGCCTCTCGCACCTAGAATGTACCGGCCGCAGGGGGATATTCACCGTCCCCTCAAAAAAAGGAAGGGCTGGCACCTTTTACCGGGAGCGACCGTTTTTTGCGGAGACGAAAAACTAGCGGTTATTATACAGTTTTTGGGTGTTTATAGTCACGGTTAGAGATTCTCTTGGACGGTCGAGACAACTCCAACGGCCATCGTATTACCAAAACACGATGGAATATTATGTTGCTAGTACTTGTAGTACACTAAAAATACCATTGTAGGTACTCCCCGTTCATGCTCCTAAGGACCCACCTCTCGAATTTTGAATCCAACTTTAATTATGAATTTGACAAATAAAAAATAAATCATTTATCGTGGAAAATAAACTATCGAATTCATATTGTTTTAAATAAGTTTACAATCATATGATTTTTATGATAAGTAAATCATATTTTTTGTTAGTTAATTTCATATCAGAGTTGGAATCAAAACTTGAGTAGGTCTTACATGCTGGAACATAGTGAGTACATGCAAAAGAGGAGGTGTCCCGAAATAACCAAATGAGAGGAGAGAAGAAAGATCTCACATGTGATTGAGCGAATACCCGCCACGTGTCATTCTATTTTTATTTTCTTAGTTTCCTTCGGCAGTGGTCTCCGCTAGTTAGGCGGATGGACCGGGCCCACTTAAACATCACTCTTTAGTCTTTGCAAGGGGATGCGCTTCTTTTTGCGGATGGTGTGAGCTCTGTCCCGACTCCGATTTTGGTTTTTTTTTTTTTTCTCGGTTGCCTTGGGCTATGTTGTGCCGAGGCCCCCATGGTATCCTTTTGTTTTTTCCTTTTGACGCAGTTAGCATCGGACCTGTTGTATAACTGGTTTATACCTAGATGTTGATTTATTTATAAAGCGGGCGAAAGCCTCTTTCAAGATATATTTGTGCATGTGTTTGTAAATGGGAAAATAAGCACAACGAAAATGTCTGCTTTGAGCCAGATTTTTTAGATCAGACAGCTTTTCCTTCATTTTTCTTTTGCTTGGGATCCTTTTGCATATTTATCTACCACAAGTCCAACTTAATTTATTCATTAGGGGACATCGGTACATTCGGTCACTTAGTTTTTTAAGTTCGATCCGTTCAATTGATGTGTAATTTTGTCCCCTTAAATAAAATTTGTTCTGATGATAGAATGACTCAATTTTGCGGACATGAAAACCCAGATAAGGGGTATGGGGGCCAATGCCCCCCACCCCCTCACGAGATTGTTCGCATACTTGAGCCTTCTTTCATCTCTAGCCTTTCCCAAAATAAATTTATCAAAATGAAAGTTCTTATTAATATTACAACATGATTAGCATGCATGCGATCAACAAATCAGATGGTCTGAAAGTAATGGTTCCATAGCAGAAATCAAAGGTCTAGCAGCAGGATTCAAAGGTCCAGTAGCAGTGGCAAGAAAATGTGCACTTTGCGCCAGATTTTTGAGATCAGGCGGCTTTTCCTTTATTTTTCTTTTGCTTAGGTTCCTTTTGCATATTTATCTACTACAAGTCCAACTTAATTTATTCATTAGGGGACACAGGTACATTTCGGTCACTTAGTTTTTTAAGTTCAATCCGTTCAATTGATATGTAATTTTGTTCCCTTCAATGAAAGCTGTTCTGATAGGATGACTCAATTTTTGGACATGAAAACCCAGATAAGGGGTATGGGGCCAATGCCCCCCACCCCCTCACGAGATCATTCGCATACTTGATTTGCTTATCAAGAACGAAAAAGAAGCTAGAAAACATGTTGTGCCTCAAAAACGAAAAAATAAAAAAAGAAAAGAAAAAGGAGTAACATATCAAGACCTTAGGCCTGGCCCTGGGGGTGGGCGGGAGGGGCGGCGGCCCCGGGCCCAATAAAATTTGTGGCCCCTCCGACGTATGTCTTGTGTATATTGGCCTAATGATTCAGCTTGTTCCTAGTGCATCACATTAAAAAGTAACATCAATTGAGCTCTTCTATAGGCGCAGGCGCATGATGAGAAGTAGATCGAGCGTTGGGGCCCTCTACACGTTTTTGGTTCGATTCGACCTGGCCCCTAGCGACGACGTGCGAGTCCTATACTTGTTCCGGCTGTTTGTGAACTCGGGGATCCGCCTAAATTCCTCCTGGTCGGAATCAAGTCACCTCACGGTTCTCACCGTCTCGCTATCTCGCTCCATCCCACATCGTCTGACCTGGCTCCTTCCTTGCTAATTTTTCCAATTCAATCTCCTAGGGCGCCCATCGACACTTGATCTGAGAACGAGTACGGTGATCGTGTGATAGATGAATCCTCTTGTTCTCTAAATCTCTAATTCTCCAATACATGTTACTGTTAAGTTAGTCTATGCCTCCTCTATGCCCTAATTTTGATTCCTAATTATTATTTATTTTCAGCATTGTCATGAAGCCTCCATCCGGTTGTGCGAAAAAATGAAGCAAAGAAATGGACATAAGTTTATAGCATCACAGAGGATGTATTCACAAAATTTAAAAAAAATTAGTGTGGATATTTATTATCATGTAAATGGGTTAGTCTTGTTAGCAAAACAAGGGACACTTTTATATGAACATTTTTATCGAGTACATTTGAAGTCTTTATTCTTTTCAATATATACTTGTATATACCCAAAAAAAAAACTTAGAGGTCTCGGATTTTAGTTTCGCCTCGGGATCCCGAAATCTTAGGACCGGCCCTGCAAGCCCTTGTCGGACGATAATAAATACAAGGAGCGTGACAAAACAAATGGTTGATCATTCAAATGAATGGATTTAGAGCAAGTCCAAAGAAAGTAGTGCACTACAAAACGATATATCAGTACATGCTGAACACCGCTATACTGTAGCCAAAATTCGGGAGCTGGTTGGATGAGATGAGGGATTGACGTACCGGTGGTAGAATGGAACGGTGTCACTACCGACGTTTGATGCTCTCATCTTCTATATTTAAATAGAAACCCCCACTACCTGATTTTTCTCAACATGCAAACTGTTAGGATTTAATTAATAAGTTAATTAGATGGATAATCCTTCCATGTAATTCTCTATGTCGGTTTGTCATATGGCAACCGTCATACCTCGCACCCCCTTAAACCGACGCACCTCTTCGCTCGCGCCTATTCTCCTTGTATATAAGCACTGATTATCAATGGAATAAAGATACGATTGAATCACTTGTTATCTCTCTACTTTGTTTCTCGATTACACTTTCTAACACGTTATCAGCACGCTCTGCCGAGAGCATTGTAAATCGAGTGATAGAATCGCAGAAGAACAGGAAAATGATAAAGTGCTCGATTGAGAAGACAACCTCAAATACATGAAGCACATACAGATCGATGAAAAGATCCGGTTACTGGAGTGCTACGAGAAACAAGGTGCTTCTTTTCAATTTTGTTGATCCAACAAACTATCAGGAACTAGTACCTTTTTGCACTTGGTAGCACTAGTTCTTCACGATGCCAGGAACCACGCAGTTCTCGATGAAGCCCAGTACGCGGCGGCCGCTCACGCGACCGTAGGCGGCCAAAGGCGGTGGCCATGCCCATGGCGTCGCACGGCTTGCATCCTTGCGGTACGCCGGCGCCCACGACCGTGGCCTTCCGGCTCAACGTGCGGCGCTCGGAAACTGTCCTGGCGGCGACTAACCGACGGGAGCCTCCGCCTCCGCCTTTGGTTTTGGCTCCGACGTGAGCAGCTTGCCGAGCGCCGCGCCGTCGATGCCATCGCACCATGATGCATGCCATCACCGACTCCGCCTCGTCGCCCTCGGGCTGCCGCTCTCCAGCCGGCCGTCGAGCAGCCGTGGTCAAACCGTTGCCATCTCCGACCCCCGCGGTTGTCGAGGTCGCATCCGCCGCGCCGGAGCCTCCGTATCCATCTTCGGCTCCGGTGTAAGCAGCTTCTCTAGTGCCGCGATTTCCGATGCGGTCGCGCCGCCGCGCGTGCCCTCTTCGACGCCAGCGACCTAGCCTCCTTCACCTCGCGCCACGGCGCTCACCGCCTCCTTGGGGGCCTCGTCCTCCTGCTTCCCAGCCCGCCGTCGGGCCGCCGCGGATGCCGCGCCGGCACTCGGAGCCGGCCAAGTTGGGGCTCGCGAACGGCGTCATGCCTGGCACTCCCCTTCCCGGCGACTCCTCCGTCTAGGCCGCCTGTGGTGGGAGTAGCTACGGCCGCCGGTGGAGACCGCCTGTGCGGCAGCAAAGGCGCGTGGAGCTTGGTGGACAGGAGTTGACCGCCATGGATGGGAGTCGATTTGGGGATAGAGTGGTGAAATATCCACTCCTACCTTATCCTCTCGTATTTGGGACTGGTCCAAAATGGGCTGCAATTCCTCAACATGACCCCTGATAATGGTTCCGCAACCTGGCCCTGTTAATTGTGATACGCCTATGTATTTCAGTTAATTTTATCAAATCATTCACTTAACAGTAGATCTAGCAGTATTCTATTCTGTTATAGACCCTGTTATTATATTATTCTTGTTTAGTACTGTATTTCTACTGAGTACCATGTATTCCAGATTTATATGGATGCAATATATTTCCATGTTTACTACATGTTGAGATTAATTACATCATTTATTTGCAATAGAAATTTATAATTTCTTGTAAATAAAAATCGACTAATCTTAATTGACCCACTTTTGGTTCAATACGAGTAAGATACAAATATGAAAAATTCTAAGTGACTACTTCAAGTTGATGTTTGGGATCAAAGATAGTGCACAGATCTACTGCATGAATTGCAGATTATCTCCGCTACCATGATTACTTATTAAGTGATCTCTCATACATTTTAATTAAGTCATGACATAAGGTACTAGAAACATGAGTATCTACCGATTTCATCAGATTATACTCTCTAAGTACCGAGAGATGGACCCTGAAATTCTTTTTAGGGAGTATCTACAATGTGTCATTCTTAACAACTTGAAGTCCACACTAATGGTCTCAAGCCCACTTCTTGAAATTACTATTAATTTTGCATAGTTCGTTACAACATAACCACGATGGTTTGTGGTTTACCAAAGCGTAAATCAATAACCTCTGGTTTACCCAAGTAGGTAACTAATGGCTGGAAGAGAGTTCGATGTACTCGAACTTGATGGCCACAACTACCCTACCTGGGCCATGGATATCAAGATCGCCCTTGCATCCTGTGGGATAGTGCATGCCATCTAGAACCCGGTGGACCCCCTTTCCGGCTGGAGTCGCACCGCTGAGAGAAGAGCAGAAATATGATGCCTTGTACATTATAAGGCACAATATCCACCCGAATCTTAAGTCTGAGTATTTGGAGGAGGAATCCCCATTTACTTTGTTTCAGCCCTCAAACGAGGTATGAAAGCGTATGCGCTTGTCTTGCTGAAGCACTTCATGATTGGACTCATCTTCGATTCCAGGACTTCAAGTCCGTCGGGGATTGCAATCACGAGGTTCATAAGATAAGTTCTAAGTTGCGCTTTTGCGAGAAGGAACCTACATATGTGGAAAAGATAGAAAAAACTCTATCCACTATGATTCCATCTGAAAGGCTCCTCTAGCAGCAATACCACGCTCGTGACTACCAGGTCTATTCAGGCCTTATTTATATCCTACTTCAGGCTGAAAAGCATGATGAGCTTCTTGCTAAGAATGACTTCATACCGGTTGGTTCCCAACCTTTGCCGGAAGTTCATATGAATGTCACGAACGAAAGAAAGTTTGGTGGTGCCTTCAACGACAACCAATCAAACTTCAAGGGTAAGCATAAGCGCAACCGGAACAACAAGCCTTGAAACTCGGACCGTGGGAAAGGCACGACAAAGCCAAAGTATGATAATACTAGACTTTGTGACAAGTATGGATGCTACACGCACCCTACTAACAAGTGCAATACCCCAAAGCATCTGGCAATTCTCTACTAACAATCCCAAGGACGCAAAGCACCTCAAGGGAAAAGGTTTGAAGCCAACTTTAACCTTTATTCAGATGGCACCAATGGAGATGGTTGTTCGCAAGATGTTCCTCTTGTACCTAGCAACACCATTACTCTCCAGCTGTCAGAGGATCCTATGAGCACGGAGAACATGATTGTTGAGTATGCCTCAAATGACATGTTTGGAGACTTTGACTAGTCTTATTATCTCCTTTGTGATCAATTTAATCATGTCCTTTTGTGATGTTGTAACAGAACATAAGTATTGTATATCACAATACATTGTATCAGCACTCTGACATAAAAAAAAAAGAATTGTATGTATTCTATATATTTGAGAGAAGATTTCCATAGCGAACTCTAGCTCGATATATAGATTTCTACGGGACTCAATCCGATGGATGAGGAACAAGTATTTGAAAAAGTACCCTCTCTATTGTTTGGATTGCACTACTAGTACATCCAACCGTAGCACATGTTGCATAATGCAATTCCATTGGTCACAGTTTGCTTGAGTCCAAAATTTCCTCGGTCATCAGACTTTGTGTGCACATTGTGCAATACAGGGAAGCAAATTTTGAGGCATTCACACTTCAAAATATAAGTTGGACCGCTTCAATCCCTTGAACACATCCAGGGAGGCATTTGTTATTCCCCAACCATTGTGTGGATATTTTAAGGTATTCTGCATGGTTCTCAATTATGCATCTATACGATGCTCATACATGTGTTTTATGTCCACATGAAACCATGCATTTACCATGATAATGATGGAAGTAATCAAGTTACATTCCCATTATCGAGAAATTCGAATTTGACAAATTCGCAAAGAAAATGTTGTAGAATTCTTCTCATGTGCCTTCAATGAATATTGTATGGCCATGCGGATTGAAGTTCAACACTCTATCCCATACATCCACATTCATAATGGTTTGGTTGAATCCCTGAATAAGAGGATTAAACTCATTGCATGACCTTTGTCGATGAAATGCACTACCAACTTGACGTTGGAGTCATGTAGATTTATACACTGCTCAATGACTAACTGCATATCGCAATACTCCTCCTCTGTAAATGATACGTGGAAATCCTTCGAGCATTTCCCATCTGCGTAAATTTGGAAGCGTTTCACGCGTACCGATCTCACCACCACAACATACATCATTGGTCCCACATACTTGGGATCTGTGTGGGGTACAGATCTCCGTCGAGCAACATGTACCTTGAACCCCTCATTAGGGATACATTCATAGCCCAGTATGTTGATTGCTTATATTAAATGATGAATTATTTCCAGGCATTAGGGGGAGACTTCATGTACCACACAGAATGCCAGGAAATCAATTAGGACTCCACGTTCCACCTTATATCCACGTATTCAAGAATTTGGACTACGTCCGAAATTCACATATTTGCAACATATTGCAAATAACCTGCCATATTCATTTACTGATCTCAAAGGTGTTACAAAATCCTTTAGTCCGGCTAGAAATGTGCCCGAAAGAGTGGAGGTACCAATAAAAACCACTCAACTCTCCGTACCTGAGAAGAGGGGGAGTAGTACGGCCTCTAACCAAGATCTAGCTTCCTGCAAGCAACAAAGGAAATCGAGGAGATATCCTCTAAATCAGTAAATGCAAGTCAACCTAGCGTTGACAAACACCTTATGGGTAGTATACACCCAGTGGAAGGGAAACCTCCACAACCCAGCTTTAGCTTGCACACACTGGCTGGAACATCAGAACACCTGGACTCACGCGTATTGGGAAATCACAAACATTTGCTTTATAAAGCTAAAACATCTTATATTTTAAAACGGAGGGAGTATTTCACAAGCCAAAACATATCTAAATTGATTCAATAAAAAGTACGGAAATTAGTTCGAATCAAATTATCATCCACATTACAAGATTATGAAAATCAAATTAGAATAATTGTTCCAATGAAATATATAAACAATAGTTCACACATAGGCCAAATAAATGTTTTTGTCACACAAACACAAATGGAACAAAGAAATTTGGATCATCGATGGCCATGCCTCACCCAGTGGTGCTCGATTAGATCTCGTTGGAGCTGCACATGGGTGCCCTCATGTTCAATAGTTTTGTAGGAATCAAGAAAACCTTGAAAGCGATTGGGGTTCCTTTGTGGTTTTACTTGACTTCCAACATTGTCATAGAAGCACTCCAAGTCTAACCCTCTCTCGTCCTCGATGATTATGTCGTAAAGAATGACACAACATGTCATGATATTCTTAAGGGTTTTATGTCCCAAAAGAGTGCAGGGTCTCGCACAATTACAAATCTAGCTTGCAAAACACCAAAAGCTCTCTAAATATCCTTTAGGACTGCCTCTTGCGCCTTGGTAAATTCAGCCTCTTTTCTTGTTTGAGGATCATGAATTGTCTTCACTAAAGTTTCCCAATCAGGATATATGCCATTAGCTAGATAGTAGCCCATTGTGTAGCCATGTTTCATGACTTTGTAATTGCAAGCAGGTGCATTTTTATTGACGTCTTGAAAATAGATGTGCTAGATGCAAGACATTGATGTCAGTCAGTGATCTCGACAATCCAAAAAAACAATGCCAAATCCAAAAGTCTTTAGATGCTACAGCTTCAAGCACAATCGTTGGATCGTTGCTTTTACCGCAATATTTCCCTTTCCACCTTTTGGGCAATTTTTCCACTTTCAGTGCATACAATCCACACTGCAAAGCATGCCCGGCCAACCACTCCTTTCATTCATCTCCATCAACCTTCTTGTATCTTCTTTGTTGGGAGCTCGAAGATACTCCTCGCCAAACATCCGAATGACAAGCTTGACAAACCACCGGACATATTCAATTGTTGTGTCTTCACCCAATGCAAAGGTACTCGGCGCAATAATCTGCGGGCACGCCATATGCAAGCACATGCATAGCTACCGAGATTTTTTGTTACGGGATAAACCTAGCTGCCCAGTGGCATCTCTATGGCGCTGAAAATATGTGGAGTTGGCCTCGCAAGCTTGTACGATTTTGACGAACAAATATCGCCGAATTCGTAACCTTCTAAGGAAGAGATGTGGGGGTAGGTGGGTACCTTGACGAAGTAATCTTGCATGAGCGTGTAGTGGCCTTGCCAGGGGTTGCGTGGGATCTTGATCTGGCTGAGCACTGATCCACGCCGCATGTTCAACATCTTCCGCCTATCCTCGATCTTCTTGACGGTGAGGACGATGGGCCAGCTTCTTGGCGTTCTCGTCCTAGAGCAACTCGTCGATGTACAAATCATCCGACGACAAGGAGTGCTAAAAAACAGCTCACTCTCGCTCAGTACCATGGCGGCGTGCGATTCTGTCAACAACTGTGGCGGCGATAAATCGGGTGACCGGATCTGTTGGCTCAGGGCAGCGCCGACAAATCGCACGAATAGGACCGACGACGTGGCGGGAACGCGGCGGAGGCAAAGGAAGGATGAGAGGGGCGGAAAATATTAGCACGCCAACACTCGAGGGGGTGAGGGATAGGGTTCTCGTTCAGTTCGGCCTCGCACCTAGAATGTACCGCCTAGGGGATATTCACCGTCCCTCAAAAAAGGAAGGGCTGGCACCTTTACCGGAGCGACCGCTTTTTATGGAGACGAAAAACTAGCGGTTATTATACAGTTTTGGGTGTTTATAGTCACGGTTAGAGATTCTCTTGGACGGTCGAGACAACTCCAACGGCCATCGTATTACCAAAACACGATGGAATATTATGTTGCTAGTACTTGTAGTACACTAAAAATACCATTGTAGGTACTCCCCGTTCATGCTCCTAAGGACCCACCTCTCGAATTTTGAATCCAACTTTAATTATGAATTTGACAAATAAAAAATAAATCATTTATCGTGGAAAATAAACTATCGAATTCATATTGTTTTAAATAAGTTTACAATCATATGATTTTTATGATAAGTAAATCATATTTTTTGTTAGTTAATTTCATATCAGAGTTGGAATCAAAACTTGAGTAGGTCTTACATGCTGGAACATAGTGAGTACATGCAAAAGAGGAGGTGTCCCGAAATAACCAAATGAGAGGAGAGAAGAAAGATCTCACATGTGATTGAGCGAATACCCGCCACGTGTCATTCTATTTTTATTTTCTTAGTTTCCTTCGGCAGTGGTCTCCGCTAGTTAGGCGGATGGACCGGGCCCACTTGAACATCACTCTTTAGTCTTTGCAAGGGGATGCGCTTCTTTTTGCGGATGGTGTGAGCTCTGTCCCGACTCCGATTTTGGTTTTTTTTTTTTTTCTCGGTTGCCTTGGGCTATGTTGTGCCGAGGCCCCCATGGTATCCTTTTGTTTTTTCCTTTTGACGCAGTTAGCATCGGACCTGTTGTATAACTGGTTTATACCTAGATGTTGATTTATTTATAAAGCGGGCGAAAGCCTCTTTCAAGATATATTTGTGCATGTGTTTGTAAATGGGAAAATAAGCACAACGAAAATGTCTGCTTTGAGCCAGATTTTTTAGATCAGACAGCTTTTCCTTCATTTTTCTTTTGCTTGGGATCCTTTTGCATATTTATCTACCACAAGTCCAACTTAATTTATTCATTAGGGGACATCGGTACATTCGGTCACTTAGTTTTTTAAGTTCGATCCGTTCAATTGATGTGTAATTTTGTCCCCTTAAATAAAATTTGTTCTGATGATAGAATGACTCAATTTTGCGGACATGAAAACCCAGATAAGGGGTATGGGGGCCAATGCCCCCCACCCCCTCACGAGATTGTTCGCATACTTGAGCCTTCTTTCATCTCTAGCCTTTCCCAAAATAAATTTATCAAAATGAAAGTTCTTATTAATATTACAACATGATTAGCATGCATGCGATCAACAAATCAGATGGTCTGAAAGTAATGGTTCCATAGCAGAAATCAAAGGTCTAGCAGCAGGATTCAAAGGTCCAGTAGCAGTGGCAAGAAAATGTGCACTTTGCGCCAGATTTTTGAGATCAGGCGGCTTTTCCTTTATTTTTCTTTTGCTTAGGTTCCTTTTGCATATTTATCTACTACAAGTCCAACTTAATTTATTCATTAGGGGACACAGGTACATTTCGGTCACTTAGTTTTTTAAGTTCAATCCGTTCAATTGATATGTAATTTTGTTCCCTTCAATGAAAGCTGTTCTGATGATAGGATGACTCAATTTTGCGGACATGAAAATCCAGATAAGGGGTATGGGGCCAATGCCCCCCACCCCCTCACGAGATCATTCGCATACTTGATTTGCTTATCAAGAACGAAAAAGAAGCGAGAAAACATGTTGTGCCTCAAAAACGAAAAAATAAAAAAAGAAAAGAAAAAGGAGTAACATATCAAGACCTTAGGCCTGGCCCTGGGGGTGGGCGGGAGGGGCGGCGGCCCCGGGCCCAATAAAATTTGTGGCCCCTCCGACGTATGTCTTGTGTATATTGGCCTAATGATTCAGCTTGTTCCTAGTGCATCACATTAAAAAGTAACATCAATTGAGCTCTTCTATAGGCGCAGGCGCATGATGAGAAGTAGATCGAGCGTTGGGGCCCTCTACACGTTTTTGGTTCGATTCGACCTGGCCCCTAGCGACGACGTGCGAGTCCTATACTTGTTCCGGCTGTTTGTGAACTCGGGGATCCGCCTAAATTCCTCCTGGTCGGAATCAAGTCACCTCACGGTTCTCACCGTCTCGCTATCTCGCTCCATCCCACATCGTCTGACCTGGCTCCTTCCTTGCTAATTTTTCCAATTCAATCTCCTAGGGCGCCCATCGACACTTGATCTGAGAACGAGTACGGTGATCGTGTGATAGATGAATCCTCTTGTTCTCTAAATCTCTAATTCTCCAATACATGTTACTGTTAAGTTAGTCTATGCCTCCTCTATGCCCTAATTTTGATTCCTAATTATTATTTATTTTCAGCATTGTCATGAAGCCTCCATCCGGTTGTGCGAAAAAATGAAGCAAAGAAATGGACATAAGTTTATAGCATCACAGAGGATGTATTCACAAAATTTAAAAAAAATTAGTGTGGATATTTATTATCATGTAAATGGGTTAGTCTTGTTAGCAAAACAAGGGACACTTTTATATGAACATTTTTATCGAGTACATTTGAAGTCTTTATTCTTTTCAATATATACTTGTATATACCCAAAAAAAAAACTTAGAGGTCTCGGATTTTAGTTTCGCCTCGGGATCCCGAAATCTTAGGACCGGCCCTGCAAGCCCTTGTCGGACGATAATAAATACAAGGAGCGTGACAAAACAAATGGTTGATCATTCAAATGAATGGATTTAGAGCAAGTCCAAAGAAAGTAGTGCACTACAAAACGATATATCAGTACATGCTGAACACCGCTATACTGTAGCCAAAATTCGGGAGCTGGTTGGATGAGATGAGGGATTGACGTACCGGTGGTAGAATGGAACGGTGTCACTACCGACGTTTGATGCTCTCATCTTCTATATTTAAATAGAAACCCCCACTACCTGATTTTTCTCAACATGCAAACTGTTAGGATTTAATTAATAAGTTAATTAGATGGATAATCCTTCCATGTAATTCTCTATGTCGGTTTGTCATATGGCAACCGTCATACCTCGCACCCCCTTAAACCGACGCACCTCTTCGCTCGCGCCTATTCTCCTTGTATATAAGCACTGATTATCAATGGAATAAAGATACGATTGAATCACTTGTTATCTCTCTACTTTGTTTCTCGATTACACTTTCTAACACGTTATCAGCACGCTCTGCCGAGAGCATTGTAAATCGAGTGATAGAATCGCAGAAGAACAGGAAAATGATAAAGTGCTCGATTGAGAAGACAACCTCAAATACATGAAGCACATACAGATCGATGAAAAGATCCGGTTACTGGAGTGCTACGAGAAACAAGGTGCTTCTTTTCAATTTTGTTGATCCAACAAACTATCAGGAACTAGTACCTTTTTGCACTTGGTAGCACTAGTTCTTCACGATGCCAGGAACCACGCAGTTCTCGATGAAGCCCAGTACGCGGCGGCCGCTCACGCGACCGTAGGCGGCCAAAGGCGGTGGCCATGCCCATGGCGTCGCACGGCTTGCATCCTTGCGGTACGCCGGCGCCCACGACCGTGGCCTTCCGGCTCAACGTGCGGCGCTCGGAAACTGTCCTGGCGGCGACTAACCGACGGGAGCCTCCGCCTCCGCCTTTGGTTTTGGCTCCGACGTGAGCAGCTTGCCGAGCGCCGCGCCGTCGATGCCATCGCACCATGATGCATGCCATCACCGACTCCGCCTCGTCGCCCTCGGGCTGCCGCTCTCCAGCCGGCCGTCGAGCAGCCGTGGTCAAACCGTTGCCATCTCCGACCCCCGCGGTTGTCGAGGTCGCATCCGCCGCGCCGGAGCCTCCGTATCCATCTTCGGCTCCGGTGTAAGCAGCTTCTCTAGTGCCGCGATTTCCGATGCGGTCGCGCCGCCGCGCGTGCCCTCTTCGACGCCAGCGACCTAGCCTCCTTCACCTCGCGCCACGGCGCTCACCGCCTCCTTGGGGGCCTCGTCCTCCTGCTTCCCAGCCCGCCGTCGGGCCGCCGCGGATGCCGCGCCGGCACTCGGAGCCGGCCAAGTTGGGGCTCGCGAACGGCGTCATGCCTGGCACTCCCCTTCCCGGCGACTCCTCCGTCTAGGACGCCTGTGGTGGGAGTAGCTACGGCCGCCGGTGGAGACCGCCTGTGCGGCAGCAAAGGCGCGTGGAGCTTGGTGGACAGGGAGTTGACCGCCATGGATGGGAGTCGATTTGGGGATAGAGTGGTGAAATATCCACTCCTACCTTATCCTCTCGTATTTGGGACTGGTCCAAAATGGGCTGCAATTCCTCAACATGACCCCTGATAATGGTTCCGCAACCTGGCCCTGTTAATTGTGATACGCCTATGTATTTCAGTTAATTTTATCAAATCATTCACTTAACAGTAGATCTAGCAGTATTCTATTCTGTTATAGACCCTGTTATTATATTATTCTTGTTTAGTACTGTATTTCTACTGAGTACCATGTATTCCAGATTTATATGGATGCAATATATTTCCATGTTTACTACATGTTGAGATTAATTACATCATTTATTTGCAATAGAAATTTATAATTTCTTGTAAATAAAAATCGACTAATCTTAATTGACCCACTTTTGGTTCAATACGAGTAAGATACAAATATGAAAAATTCTAAGTGACTACTTCAAGTTGATGTTTGGGATCAAAGATAGTGCACAGATCTACTGCATGAATTGCAGATTATCTCCGCTACCATGATTACTTATTAAGTGATCTCTCATACATTTTAATTAAGTCATGACATAAGGTACTAGAAACATGAGTATCTACCGATTTCATCAGATTATACTCTCTAAGTACCGAGAGATGGACCCTGAAATTCTTTTTAGGGAGTATCTACAATGTGTCATTCTTAACAACTTGAAGTCCACACTAATGGTCTCAAGCCCACTTCTTGAAATTACTATTAATTTTGCATAGTTCGTTACAACATAACCACGATGGTTTGTGGTTTACCAAAGCGTAAATCAATAACCTCTGGTTTACCCAAGTAGGTAACTAATGGCTGGAAGAGAGTTCGATGTACTCGAACTTGATGGCCACAACTACCCTACCTGGGCCATGGATATCAAGATCGCCCTTGCATCCTGTGGGATAGTGCATGCCATCTAGAACCCGGTGGACCCCCTTTCCGGCTGGAGTCGCACCGCTGAGAGAAGAGCAGAAATATGATGCCTTGTACATTATAAGGCACAATATCCACCCGAATCTTAAGTCTGAGTATTTGGAGGAGGAATCCCCATTTACTTTGTTTCAGGCCCTCAAAACGAGGTATGAAAAGCAGAAGGCAGTTGTACTGCCTGAAGCACTTCATGATTGGACTCATCTTCGATTCCAGGACTTCAAGTCCGTCGGGGATTGCAATCACGAGGTTCATAAGATAAGTTCTAAGTTGCGCTTTTGCGAGAAGGAACCTACATATGTGGAAAAGATAGAAAAAACTCTATCCACTATGATTCCATCTGAAAGGCTCCTCTAGCAGCAATACCACGCTCGTGACTACCAGGTCTATTCAGGCCTTATTTATATCCTACTTCAGGCTGAAAAGCATGATGAGCTTCTTGCTAAGAATGACTCTCAGCGCCCGGTTGGTTCCCAACCTTTGCCGGAAGTTCATATGAATGTCACGAACGAAAGAAAGTTTGGTGGTGCCTTCAACGACAACCAATCAAACTTCAAGGGTAAGCATAAGCGCAACCGGAACAACAAGCCTTGAAACTCGGACCGTGGGAAAGGCACGACAAAGCCAAAGTATGATAATACTAGACTTTGTGACAAGTATGGATGCTACACGCACCCTACTAACAAGTGCAATACCCCAAAGCATCTGGCAATTCTCTACTAACAATCCCAAGGACGCAAAGCACCTCAAGGGAAAAGGTTTGAAGCCAACTTTAACCTTTATTCAGATGGCACCAATGGAGATGGTTGTTCGCAAGATGTTCCTCTTGTACCTAGCAACACCATTACTCTCCAGCTGTCAGAGGATCCTATGAGCACGGAGAACATGATTGTTGAGTATGCCTCAAATGACATGTTTGGAGACTTTGACTAGTCTTATTATCTCCTTTGTGATCAATTTAATCATGTCCTTTTGTGATGTTGTAACAGAACATAAGTATTGTATATCACAATACATTGTATCAACACTCTGACATAAAAAAAAAGAATTGTATGTATTCTATATATTTGAGAGAAGATTTCCATAGCGAACTCTAGCTCGATATATAGATTTCTCTGGACTCAATCCGATGGATGAGGAACAAGTATTTGAAAAAGTACCCTCTCTATTGTTTGGATTGCACTACTAGTACATCCAACCGTAGCACATGTTGCATAATGCAATTCCATTGGTCACAGTTTGCTTGAGTCCAAAATTTCCTCGGTCATCAGACTTTGTGTGCACATTGTGCAATACAGGGAAGCAAATTTTGAGGCATTCACACTTCAAAATATAAGTTGGACCGCTTCAATCCCTTGAACACATCCAGGAGGCATTTGTTATTCCCCAACCATTGTGTGGATATTTTAAGGTATTCTCGCATGGTTCTCAATTATGCATCTATACGATGCTCATACATGTGTTTTATGTCCACATGAAACCATGCATTTACTATGATAATGATGGAAGTAATCAAGTTACATTCCCATTATCGAGAAATTCAATTTGACAAATTCAAAGAAAATGTTGTAGAATTCTTCTCCTGTGCCTTCAATGAATATTGTATGGCCATGCTGATTGCAGTCCAACACTCCATCCCATACATCCACATTCATAAAGGTTTGGTTGAATCCCTGAATAATAGGATCAAACTCATTGCATGACCTTTGTCGATGAAATGCACTACCAACTTGACGTTGGAGTCATGTAGATTTATACACTGCTCAATGACTAATCATATCGCAATACTCCTCCTCTGTAAATGATACGTGGAAATCCTTCGAGCATTTCCCATCTGCGTAAAGTTGGAAGCGTTTCACGCGTACCGATCTCACCACCACAACATACATCATTGGTCCCACATACTTGGGATCTGTGTAGTACGATCTCCGTCGAGCAACATGTACCTTGAACCCCTCATTAGGGATACATTCATAGCCCAGTATGTTGATTGCTTATATTAAATGATGAATTATTTCCAGGCATTAGGGGGAGACTTCATGTACCACGTAATGCCAGGAAATCAATTAGGACTCCACGTTCCACCTTATATCCACGTATTCAAGAATTTGGACTACGTCCGAAATTCACATATTTGCAACATATTGCAAATAACCTGCCATATTCATTTACTGATCTCAAAGGTGTTACAAAATCCTTTAGTCCGGCTAGAAATGTGCCCGAAAGAGTGGAGGTACCAATAAAAACCACTCAACTCTCCGTACCTGAGAAGAGGGGGAGTAGTACGGCCTCTAACCAAGATCTAGCTTCCTGCAAGCAACAAAGGAAATCGAGGAGATATCCTCTAAATCAGTAAATGCAAGTCAACCTAGCGTTGACAAACACCTTATGGGTAGTATACACCCAGTGGAAGGGAAACCTCCACAACCCAGCTTTAGCTTGCACACACTGGCTGGAACATCAGAACACCTGGACTCACGCGTATTGGGAAATCACGAAGAGTCATTATAGGTGGATGCGATTTCCTCTAACTATATTGATTATGGAGAATCATACAACAAAAGCCTACAACTGTCGACAAACATTTCTCTTGTATGATTGCCAAAACCTTCACAATGATTCAGATCCATAGACCATGGCCATGGCAGAGTGTAAACCACTCACTCGGACTAAAACAATCAAAGGGTGCAATCCAAGCAGAAAATAGCCTCGCTCTTCCAACTAAATTCCCTACATGGGATTCAATATGTTTCCTTCTAGAAATAGAATGAGAACAAGGTGGTGAGAAAGCAAGGCTTGTAGCACATGGTCGGGTTTTCGCAGAGATCCGAGACCTACTCTCCAGACATGAGTGGAATCCTCATTTTCCGATACCTATATCATTGGCAGTGCAAAATCATCTATCTATGCAGTTGATAGATGTAGTGACGACATTTCATGTGGATCACTAGATTTGGACATGTATGGTTCCCGATGGAATCTCTATCCGAATCGAAATGTAAATACAACATGCATTGTGTAAAATCAATAAGTCATTACATGGCTTATTGTTGTCGGTATATTCTGGTACAACCGCCATAGTGAGTTCCTTATACACAAGGATTACTCCTACAGTGATGATTACCCATGCGTGTTTATCATGCTCAAGGATTACTCCTACAATGACGAAGCACGTGATCATCTAAAAGACGGAATTTGAGATGAAGAATTTGGATAAAACCAAATAGTTCTAGAGACCACAACTCGAACTCCTTCACTCAAGTATTATGGTACACCAAGTTGCCTATATTATAAATATTGGAGAAACCTAAAAATAGACATGTCATATCCATCTCCCATGACAGGTTGTTCGATCTCTAGACGTAGAGAAAGATTCACTCAAATCAAGGAATGATGTAGAAGGGATGTTGGGACTTGAAGTTCCATATCCCAGTGCCATTGGACCCACCAAGACAATTGGTTGGGAACCAAGAATATCTTTCGATATCTCCAAGGCACCACACATTATTTGATATGTTCATGTAATTTCAGAGAAATCTAAACTCCAATAACATCAGAATACACTGATGTTGGCTACTTGAATGATCCCCATATTGTGTACCTACATGGTAGAAGTGTCACTCCATTGATGTCTTCGAAATATACTTCGGTGACTACACCTACCAATCATTCTGAAATACAAAGCCACATTGCCATGTGTAGCTTTACAGAATGATAAACCACATACATGCGTCATGTGGTATTGGTTCTCTTGAATTATCGATCATTATCTATACAGATAATGTTGCTTGTGTTTCATAGATGCAAATAGGATACATCAAGAGCAATATCACTAAGCATATTGCCTCTAAATTGTTTTATCTCCATGAACTCCAGAAGAGTCGGAGAATAAACGTCTTGCGAGTCAAATCATGCGACAATAACATTGTTGATCTATTCACGAAGTCTCTACCAACTTTAACATTCCAGAAATGTTTTCATGGAATTGTTATTCGATGGCTTCATGATTTGCAAGAATCGCGGGGAGTATCACCCTGGACTACTCCTATTCAAAGCATCATATTACACTCTTTTTCCCTTTATGAGTTTACTATCCAGGTTCTCATCAAGGTTTTTAATGAGGTAATATCAATACAAGATCGTATGTCATACTTTCTTTTTCCCCACTGGGGTTTTTAGGAAAGTATACACGACATATATATTATCCTCTAAACTCTATGGGTTTTTCCCTTTTACAAGGTTTTTCTCATATGGAGTTAACACGGAGGCAATAATTATTATATGCTGTATCATTTTCTCCTTATTTTCCCACTGGGTTTGAAGGAGTTTTAACAGCATATCTAACCATTATATGTTGCATCATTTTCTCCTTATTTTTCCATTTGGTTTAAAGGAGTTTTAGCAACATATCATACACTACTCTCCTCATATTTTTCCCACATGGTTTTTGGAGGAGATAATTCCAAATATGATCAATCGCGAGGACAAGGAATGATTAGGGGGAGTGTTAGGATTTAATTAATAAGTTAATTAGATGGATAATCCTCCCTTGTAATTCTCTATGTCGGTTTGTCATATGGCAACCGTCATACCTCGCACCCCCTTGAACCGACGCACCTCTTCGCTCGCGCCTGTTCTCCTTGTATATAAGCACTGATTATCAATGGAATAAAGATACGATTGAATCATTTGTTATCTCTCTACTTTGTTTCTCGTTTACACTTTCTAACACAAACATATCATGTCAGCTCGGACAGTTTTGGTCCAGTTGTATGCCACGTCAGCTCACCCCAGTTTCTTCCATCCGTTCAAAAAAAAAACTGGCCATCATGTTCCATTCGTCTAGGTTGCTTTTCTATTTCTGTCCAATTTCCACATGGACCCAATACTCTCCTGCCCAGTACATCAACCCACGTGGTCAATTAATCTATGTGAAGAATTGCTTGAACCAGCCCGCCTTTTATTTCGTTCACGGCCTTGCTGCCACAACCTCATGCAACATCTTCTCTGTAATTTTCGCAACAACGCACTCTCGTGTCTCGCCTACTATCTCCACGTGAATTAACTTCACACGAAATTAATGGAGGAAGTCCAACCAAAAACCTTCGTTGTCTTCTCCCATTCCCATTCCATCCCTTCCTATAAAGTAGACTATTATTCTATATCTAAATAGGAGTTTTCCACTACCTAATTTCTCTCAACATACAAGCCTCTCACGTCAGCTTGGGCAGTTTCGGTCCAGTTGTATGCCACATCAGCTCTGCCCAGTTTCATCCATCCGTTCAAAAAAATTTGTCCATCCTATTCCATTCGTCTAGGTTGCTTTTCTATTTCTTCCCAATTTCCACATGGAGCCCAATACTCTCCTGCCCAGTACATCAACCCACGCAGTCAATTAATCTATGTGAAGAATTGATTGAACCAACCCACCTTTTATTTCATTCACGGCCTTACTGCCACAACCTGGTGCATCATCTTCTCCGTAATTTTCGCAACGGTGCACTCTCCTGTCTCGCCTACGATCTCTACGTGAATTAACTTCACACGAAATTGATGGAGGAAGTCCAACCAAAAAACCTTGGCTGTCTTCTCCCATTCCCATTTTATCCCTTCCTATAAACCAGACTATTATTCTATATCTAAATAGGAGTCCCACACTAACTGATTTCTCTCAACATACAGGCCTCCCACGTCAGCTCGGGCAGTTTTGGTCCAGTTGTATGCCACGTCAGTTCTGCCCAGTTTCTTCCATCCGTTCAAAAAAAAAGTGTCCATCCTATTCCATTCGTCTAGGTTACTTTTCTATTTCTGCCTAATTTCCACATGGAGCCCAATACTCTCCTGCCCAGTACATCAACCCACGTAGTCAATTAATCTATGTGAAGAATTGCTTGAACCAGCCCACCTTTTATTTCATTCACGGCCTTGCTACCACAACCTGGTGCATCATCTTCTCCGTAATTTTCGCAACGGCGCACTCTCGTGTCTCGCCTACGATCTCCACGTGAATTAACTTCACATGAAATTGATGGAGGAAGTCCAACCAAAAACCTTCGCTGTCTTCTCCCATTCTCATTCCATCCCTTCCTATAAACCAAACTATTATTCTATATCTAAATAGGAGTCCCGCACTACCTGATTTCTCTCAACATGCAAGCCTCCCACATCAGCTCGGGCAGTTTCGGTCCAGTTGTATGGCATGTCAGCTCTGCCTAGAAAAATATTGTCCATCATATTCCATTCGTCTAGGTTGATTTTCTATTTTTGCCCAATTTCCACATGGAGCCCAATACATCAACCCACGTAGTCAATTAATCTATGTGAAGAATTGCTTAAACCAACCCACCTTTTATTTCATTCACGGCCTTGCTGCCACAACCTGGTGCATCATCTTCTCCGTAATTTTCGCAACGGAGCACTCTCTACGATCTCCACGTGAATTAACTTCACACGAAATTGATGGAGGAAGTCCAACCAAAAACCTTCGTTGTCTTCTCCCATTCCCATTCCATCCCTTCCTATAAACCAGACTATTATATCTCTAATTCCCCATCTCCAATTCCCCATAGGATGAATTCACCATCCTCATCCCAAGGCCGCTTCTCCTTCCCTAGGCTTAGGGTGCACTGGCCATCGAGGCATGGTTCAACCGGCCGATCTTCTGTCTACCTTATGTTGGTATTGATGGAGTCTCCTTCCCTAGGGTGCACCGGTCGTCGAGGCATGGTTCAACTGGACGATCTTCTGTAGGTATATTTCTCCATGCACTGGTGTAAACAGCCCTATAGGTCCCGGTTGGTACGGGGCTTTAGTCCCGGTTGCCCAACCGGACGGGCAATCGACTAAGTTTCTAACCTTTAGTCCCGTTGCCCCACCAACCGGACTAAAGGGTGCACACGTGGCAGCGGCAGAGGGCGAGGGTGGAGCATTAGTCCCGTTCGTAATAGAACCGGGACTAATAACCTTCGCCATGCGAGATTTGGCCATTTCTTCCGTGGCGTAGAATTCATTTTGGCACATTTTGTTGCCACAAAGATTTTCGCCACTTTTTGTGCCGCGGCAGAGAATTCATTTAGGTTGTTTTATTGTTTATTTAGTGATTTGCACTTATCAATGAAGGAACCTTTATTACATCATGAATATCATGACAATATTACATTCAATACACGGATAGAGTTCATGCACTACATACAAAAGTTGTTATTCGATGCTACCGGCCAATTCCTTCAAAGTTGCTATTTTACAATCCCTATTGTCTATACATAGCCGAGTAGTATTCCCCTTTTGGGTCTAGGACTTGTGCATCCAAGAATCCTGCCAATTCCTCCTGAATTGCTCGTACGCGATCCTTTGGCAGAAGACCGTCCCGTAGACGTTCGATCTGATTTAAAAAAGGAGTCAGCCTATATGAATGAAACTAAACACAATTTGATTGTAATTAAAAACTATAGAAATTGTTTACGTACGTGGAGTTGCTCTAAATTTCTTCCCTTCTCATCGCACGTCTGCCGGATAAACTCGCAAACATAGTATCCACATAGATTGTTACCTGGTCCCTGCGCCAGGCACTTTACGAGAACAGAGTTCAATCAAAATAATAATCAAGCATGATAATAACTGTATCAAAACTAGAATCAAAGAGATGCGCGGATATAGCTAGTGGTGCTTACATCTAGTGGTTCAAATGTAAGCTCCTCTTTCCAAACACCCCTAGCCTTGTTGGTGAACCGTTTCCAAGCGCCCTCATGAAAAAATAAAATAAGTTATTAAGTACTTGATATCATAAAATTCACGAACGTTGCCGATATAGTATCGTAATGATTAGAATTACCTGGAGAAGTATCGCATGTCCTTCCACGTCTCAAGGGGTTTATGTTTCGAGTCCATGACTAGTACACGCCCTTTGTCAAGTTGAATGATTAACAGAATATAGTGGTAGCTGCGAATGCATAACTAATCAATTATATACTTAACATCGAGTAAGCGAAATAGAAAGTGTATACAAGACAATAACACTCACTCGAAGTTGTAAGAAAATAGTATTTCCCTTTTGGTTTCTTGAAACCTTAACGTGTACTATATTATCCTCCGTATCACGGGGTTTGTTTTGAGATTAGCTTGATGAACTCAATATGGGTCAATGAAGCCAATGTCATAGATTTGTCCTCTGCTGCATTCGAGAATCTTCATTACGCATATTACGTATGATTATATACATGCAATAAACAAGGTGAGATAGCTGGAGACTAAATTAATTACAGAATTAGTACTTACGCATAATAGGCATCGATGATCGATTTGTCCAAGGCGTCTTGATTGAATAATTGAAATAGTTCATCAAATTCAATGGATATCATGTCATCCATATCTTTCCCATAATGCTTTTTGTAACCTTCAAAGACTATCCGATTAGCTCGGCCCTTGTGGCATGCAAGTACCGATGCAATCTTAGCATTTTTGTTGGAAGATTGTTTACCTCCTCAGTTTGACGAGAGGTTTCCGTCTCGGTATTTGTATGCTACTTCACTCACGGGGAAGAACTCTAACTGGGATAAGTACTGGGCAATACTCATACCTTGATCAGCGGCAGCTTCTTCGTATTGTGCAACTACCTCTGGATCATACTGCTCTTCGGTCCCATATTTGCTCGACCCCACATTGGTTTGGGAAATCACCTTGAGAGGGGCGCAAGTCTGTTTTGCTTGTTCTCCGAGCTGGGCAACAAATTTCTCGCTTGCATCAGTACTACTCTTCGAGGCTTTTTGTGCCGCATGTGACTTGAGAATAGAACGCTCATAGTCTGATGACAGCTTTGGCTCGGGTTGATGAAGAGTCTTTAGCATTTTCAACACTTTGGCTTTTTCTTCTTTGGTCTTTGGGGAACACGGCTCTTTTCGGCCGCCTCAGCTTAGCGAAAAATGCTGTCGTTTCCGCATCAACGATCGCCGTAGTCTCCTCTTCAGTACAGTCATAAGCTCTCTTGGGAGGAACCTTTGGTACTTTTGGAAGAGGCTCTTGTTTACGTTTCGGCGATCGCTTACCACGAGGCACAGTAGCGGTACGCTTACGCTTTTGACCCTTAGGCGCCGGCGATGGCTCCCGCGGCGATGGCTGCGCCGGAGATTGGTGAGGCGGAGGCGGGTGAGGCGACGAACGGCTATCATGCGGCGACGACCTCGGCGGAGACGGGTGAGGCGGCGGCGAAGATGGCCTTGGCGTGTGATTTGAGCGCGATACATTCCTTCGCCATAGAATGGTGACGTTTTGCGTCTCCAGACAAATACATCCCTTCACCTGCAGGGTAGTGAAGATCCAAAACTTCAAAGGTGGGCATGATTTCATCCACGCCGACAACAGCGTAGCCCTCTGGAACCGGACGACAATGGTAAGTTGGTGTGGGTCCAATTGGTAAGGCATAGCTGACCGCCACCTTCATTGATATGTTCACAACTTTGACATGTAGCTCAGCAGTAGCCAAGGAGCCATCGCTGTGCATCATCGTCATCGCCATTGTCATCACCCGGGACCTCGGTGGAAGCCACACTGCTTTTTCGATTATTCGATAGGCCGGTAGCATCGAATGCAGTGTGCTGCTGAGATGGGCCGGTAGTACTTTGCTCTTTAAGTGCGCTAATTTCATCTTGTTGTTGCTTTAATCGTTATTCAATTAAACGCATTCGCTCTTTCTGACTATTTGCTTCAACTTCCACCCTGTCCTTTCTCCTCTGACGGCTTCTATCAGGATATTTCTTCCTCTCTTCGGGAAACCTAGTCCTCCATGGCTGGGAGCCTCTTATGCCTCGTGTTCGTCCATCATGTTCCTTATTTCCAAGGGCGAGTGTGAGCTCATCATTCTCTCTATCGGGAATGAAGTCCCCATCTTTAACAGCATGTACTTCTTTTCTCATCCTCTCGATTGTCAAGGGGTCTTCTTTATGTCGTATGTTATATATACACCTCCCTTCCGAGTCCAACGTGCCCCCATGCCCGTAAAACCAATTCCTTGCACGTTCTACCCAATAATCGCCTGCCTCTGGGTGATCTTTTTACGCAGCTCATTCTCAAGTTTCTCCCACTTAGGAATGCCACCAGAGCCACCTTGCCCCATAGTATGGTGATACTTCTTGTTAGCAGCATTCAGCTTATTCGTTTCAGACATTTTCTTAGCTTTTTCTGATTTCTTGTATTCCACAAACTCGGCCTAGAATGGTTTTATCTTCTCAAACTGAATATTCTTGAAATCGGGAGTCTTCTTTTTCACGACATAGTCAAGGTGCAATCTTTTCTTCCAGTTGGTGAAACACTGGGCCATCTTATTCAAAGCCCACTCCCTGACCTTAGCCTCCATGGCTATCCCATGTTGTAAGGCGTCCTCAACTGGATCCTCCGCATTTGGATCCAGCTCTATCTTCGGTAGTTTGAAATTAACCATGAGCCTCTTCCACAGTAAATCTTTGGCGTGGTTAGGGACAAATAAACATGTTCCCTCTTCATCCACATTAGCAGGCCTATTCCAATTTCTAATGGTGATCGGGATTAAGTCCCTAACGATTACTCCGCATTGTGCCACAAATTTGGTTGCGACAACCGGGGCTCGGTTTGCCGTCTTTAGCGACATCTTCGATCCTGAACCTCTCATGGTCTTGCAACTTTTTGGTTGGGCCTCGTCTGCTCTTTTCAGTAGATTCCTTCGATCCAGAGGGCTGAAAGAAGAAAGATCGTCGTTACTATTTCTATATAGATAGCAGATGATTAATTGATGAATTGATTTATATTACATGCACCTCATTTGGCGAGCGTCTTCTCGATTACACAAGGCATCGCCTTCTCCCTCGCGGAAGGCAACACCTTCAACCTCAAACAAGTTGTCTATTCTGGTAAAAAGAGGATCACCCTCATCGGAGTTGTTCAGAAACGTTGATACGTCTAAATTATCTTCCCCACGGATCACACCTTGGATCAACTCTTCCTTTTCTTCGTCTCTGACGTGTGGGTCCATATTTTCTGCATAGGCGGAAAAACGAATAAGTCAAAGCGGCTAAAGGAGAAAGTTAAGTACGGTGTTGAGAGATATAAACCCTAATTCAGAGAAACCCTAATATATACATACACAATAATAAAAATGAAGAGAAACCCTAAACCCTAAACCTAGCTACAAAAAGGAAACCGTGTAGTAGATAGGTAACTCTAGCTAAAATCAACTAAAATCAATATTAGGAGTTCGAGGGTGTAAAACCTAGTTCGGAGAAACCTCGGATGCATATGAGAGGGGAACATGAGTATAAGGCTACAAAAGGGAAACTATCCAGCAGATAGGTAACACTAGATACTAACAAAATACCATATTGGAATCGATTTAAGAGGGTTCGGAATGCCCTGGTGAAGGCACATCGTCGAACCCACATGCACCTAAGGGGCATGCAATTTCATGGGAAGATTTACGCGTGACCGAGCCAGACCGAGCTTTCCTACGTCAAACACAATGGTTTTGACCGCGCGATTCCTTCGCCCATGTCTCGCCCACGCGTGAGAGAACAGGGGAACTCCCATCGGCGCCGCCTCCTCCCCCCTCTCCTCACCTTCCCCGAGCAAACAGAGCTTCTGCATCTCTCTTGCCACAATACACCCGCCCCACGCGTCCCTACACGCCTCCCATGTCCTACAGAACCGGCCACCGACATCCCCTTTTCTCGAGCCTTACAAACCCGACATGAGGGAGTATAAATCTATCATTGAGTAAATGTGATACTCCTATAGCAAACGAGGATAGTCCGATGATAAGGATGTGATTAGGGATGGCAATGGGGCCCCGAAACCCACAAACCCGATGGATACCCGTCTTAAATGGGGAGGGTTTGGTAAAAAGTTAGACCCTCCAAGTTTAATGGGGCGGGTATGGGGGTGGCAAACCCATACCCGCAGACCCGCTCTAAGCCTTAATCCTATCCCTAAGAGCATGTTTAACGCAGACGTTTAAAGCAGACGCTAGCTAGGCTGATTTTACTTGCGGTTAGGCCTCCATCCCGTCCGATCCAGGGATTTTCTCTAGCGTCGACGTACGAGGAAGCGTCGGTCGCTAGGACTACTTTTTTTCAGCGCACAGGAGTTTGATTAGCGCTCCTAGCTGTTGCTAGCTACCCAAATTAGCGTTGTCTTTGGAGACGAGGCGTTTAGTCCATAATCCAATTTTCTGGCATTATTTTTTTAAACATAAGCGTCTGTACAAGAGCTTGTCATAGTACATGCCCTAATAATCATATGACTAACCACACGTACGTCCACGCGGGCCATGCACGCAGACAACACACATCGATCACCCGAAGCCGCCGCCCACCACCCGATCGAAGCCCACCAGCAGCAGCCGCCACCACCACACCGATGCCCACCATGCGGCCACCATCGTAGCCGCCGCCACCACCAGCAGCAGCAGAGAGGGAGGAGAGGAGGGGAAGGGCGACTGACGCCTGCAGCGATGGGGAAGAAGGGAGCTACTTGAGCGGCACGGGATGTCGGCGGGAAGAGAGGGCGGCGTGGCGAATAAGCAGCGTCGTCGATGAAATGAAGCGAGAAGAGAAGCAGAAGAAGAAGAGAAGTTATATAAAGGGAGAGTATCGTCGGTTGGTGGCACCAAGGACTAAAAACATCGTCGGTTGGAGCCATCAACCGACATATACTCAATTTTCAGCATTTGAAGAAGCGGCATGAGGTCTTTAGTCGCGGTTGGTGGCTCCAACCGGGACGTATTCTGCTTTCAAATTTTCGATTATTTTCTCTCTGTTCCCGCCTTATTTTTTATTTTGGGGTTTAAATTTTTAATGTTTTTAAATGATAATTACTTTGGAATTTAGAAAAACTTTAAACATAAAAAGTGTTTGAATTTGAATAACTAATTCGAAACCATTTTCTTTTTTGAAAAATAATTAATGTAACCATTTAAACTATGAACCATTTAAAATTAATAATGAAATAACTTATATTTTTTAAATATTAATTTGGAATTTAGAAAAACTTTAAACATAAAAAGTGTATGGATTTGAATAAATAATCCAAAACCAATTTTTATTTTTAAAAAATAATTAATGTAACCATTTAAAATTAATAATGAAATAACTTATATTTTTTAAATATTAATTTGGAATTTAGAAAAACTTTAAACATAAAAAGTGTATGGATTTGAATAAATAATCCAAAACCAATTTCTATTTTTAAAAAATAATTAATGTAACCATTTAAAATTAAAAATGAATTAACTTATATTTTTTAAATATTAATTTGGAATTTAGAAAAATTTTAACATAAAAAGTGTTTGGATTTGAATAAATAATTCAAAACCAATTTTTATTTTTAAAAAAAAATTAATGTAACCATTTGAAATTAAAAATGAATTAACTTATATTTTTTTAATATTAATTTGGAATTTAGAAAAACTTTAAACATAAAAAGTGTTTGGATATGAATAAATAATTCAAAACCATTTTCTATTTTTAAAAAGTAATTAATGTAACCATTTAAAATATGAACCATTTACAATTAAAAATGAATTAAATTATAAGTAATTCAAAACCATTTTCTGTTTTTGTGAAGGTTTTTTCGAAACATGATCAATATACCAAGTCTGGTATTTTTCCTTTCAACTATGTAACAAAATATGACACCACGCGAAGGATTTTCATTGTTCGGATTTTTTTGAATTTATTATGCCTGTTTTGAATTATCTGAATTTCTAACTTTGGTCGAATCGGTGTGCAGGAAGATAGGGGACGAGCATCGTTAGAACTTGTATTGGATCTCTGAAGAAACCACATATTGCGAGTCTAAAAATGATTTTTTCAAAAAATCACGGGCGATAGATCATGTACCTGTAGTACAAACCGGACCCACTTCCTACCGATTCGGCAGACATTTGTCCTTTTTACCCGGGATGGACGAAAAGGTTTGAGATGTACCGGTTGGGAGATAGTCCATGTAAGGTGGTCTAGTATTTTAGAAAAATGGGATGGTAGCATTCTGAAACAGCATTTTGGTGGTTACTTCACAAAACGACCCGTTTTTTGCGCTCGGAAAATGGAAAAGGGCTTTTCCGTGCGACCAAAAGGAAAACTTCCTCCTGCAACATTGTTCTCCATACCAATGTCCACACACATGCATAATATGGGCACAACATCACAAACTATGCCGTGATTCAGCACATAACATCGGTCATTTGGACCGAAAGCCATGAAACCTCGAACATGATAGGTCATTTTGTGAAGGTGTTTTCGAAACATGATCAATATACCAAGTCTGCTATTTTTCCTTTCAACTATGTAACAAAATATGACACCACGCGAAGGATTTTCATTGTTCGGATTTTTTTTGAATTTATTATGCCCGTTTTGAATTATCTGAATTTCTAACTATGGTCGAACCGGTGTGCATGAAGATAGGGGACGAGCATCGTTAGAACTTGCATTGGATCTCTGAAGAAACCACATATTACGAGTCTAAAATGATTTTTCAAAAAATCAGGCGATAGATCATGTACTGTAGTACAAATCGGACCCACTTCCCTGCCGATTCTACAGACATTTGTCCTTTTACCGTGATGGACGAAAAGGTTTGAGATGTACGGTTGGGAGATAGTCCATGTAAGGTGGTCTAATATTTTAGGAAAATGGGACGGTAGCATTCGAAATGGCATTTTGGTGGTTACTTCATAAAACGACCCGTTTTTATCGGAGAAAATGGAAAAGGGCTTTTCCGTGCGATCAAAAGGAAAACTTCCTCCTGCAACATTGTTCTCCATACCAATGTCCACACACATGCATAATATGGGCACAACATCACAAACTATGCCGTGATTCAGCACATAACATCGGTCATTTGGACCGAAAGCCATGAAACCTCGAACATGATAGGTCATTTTGTGAAGGTTTTTTCGAAACATGATCAATATACCAAGTCTGGTATTTTTACTTTCAACTATGTAACAAAATATGACACCACGCGAAGGATTTTCATTGTTCGGATTTTTTTTTTGAATTTATTATGCCCGTTTTGAATTATCTGAATTTCTAACTATGGTCGAACCGGTGTGCATGAAGATAGGGGACGAGCATCGTTAGAACTTGCATTGGATCTCTGAAGAAACCACATATTGCGAGTCTAAAAATGATTTTTTCAAAAAATCACGGGCGATAGATCATGTACCTGTAGTACAAATCAGACCCACTTCCTACCGATTCGGCAGACATTTGTCCTTTTTACCCGGGATGGACGAAAAGGTTTGAGATGTACCGGTTGGGAGATAGTCCATGTAAGGTGGTCTAATATTTTAGGAAAATGGGACGGTAGCATTCGGAAATGGCATTTTGGTGGTTACTTCATAAAACGACCCGTTTTTGCGCTCGGAAAATGGAAAAGGGCTTTTCCGTGCGACAAAAAGGAAAACTTCCTCCTGCAAAATTGTTCTCCATACCAATGTCCACACACATGCATATATGGGCACAACATCACAAACTATGCCGTGATTCAGCACATAACATCGGTCATTTGGACCGAAAGCCATGAAACCTCGAACATGATAGGTCATTTTGTGAAGGTTTTTTCGAAACATGATCAATATACCAAGTCTGGTATTTTTACTTTCAACTATGTAACAAAATATGACACCACGCGAAGGATTTTCATTGTTCGGATTCTTTTTTGAATTTATTATGCCCGTTTTGAATTATCTGAATTTCTAACTATGGTCGAACCGGTGTGCATGAAGATAGGGGACGAGCATCGTTAGAACTTGCATTGGATCTCTGAATAAACCACATATTGCGAGTGTATTTTCAAAAAATTACGGGCGATAGATCATGTACCTGTAGTACAAACCGGACCCACTTCCTGCCGATTCGGCAGATATTTGTCCTTTTTACCCGGGATGGACGAAAAGATTTGAGATGTATCGGTTGGGAGATAGTCCATGTAAGGTGGTCTAGTATTTTAGGAAAATGGGACGGTAGCATTCTGAAACTGCATTTTGGTGGTTACTTCATAAAACGACCCGTTTTTTGCGCTTGAAAAATGGAAAAGGGCTTTTCCGTGCGACAAAAAGGAAAACTTCCTCCTGCAACATTGTTCTCCATACCAATGTCCACACACATGCATAATATGGGCACAACATCACAAACTATGCCGTGATTCAGCACATAACATTGGTCATTTGGACCGAAAGCCATGAAACCTCGAACATGATAGGTCATTTTGTGAAGGTTTTTTCGAAACATGATCAATATACCAAGTCTGGTATTTTTCCTTTCAACTATGTAACAAAATATGACACCACGTGAAGGATTTTCATTGTTCGGATTTTTTTTGAATTTATTATGCCCGTTTTGAATTATCTGAATTTCTAACTATGGTCGAACCGGTGTGGATGAAGATAGGAGACGAGCATCGTTAGAACTTGCATTGGATCTCTAAAGAAACCACATATTGCGAGTCTAAAAATGATCTTTTCAAAAAATCACGGGCGATAGATCATGTACCTGTAGTATAAACCGGACCCACTTCCTGCCGATTCGGTAGACATTTGTCCTTTTTACCCGGGATGGACGGAAAGGTTTGAGATGTACCGGTTGGGAGATAGTCCATGTAAGGTGATCTAGTATTTTAGGAAAATGGTACGGTAGCATTCTGAAACGGCATTTTGGTGGTTACTTCACAAAACGACCCGTTTTTTGCGCTCGGAAAATGGAAAAGGGCTTTTCCGTGCGACAAAAAGGAAAAGTTCCTCCTGCAACATTGTTCTCCATACCAATGTCCACACACATGCATAATATGGGCACAACATCACAAACTATGCCGTGATTCAGCGCATAACATCGGTCATTTGGACCGAAAGCCATGAAACCTCGAACATGATATGACATTTAGTCCCGGATGTAGTCACAAACCGGGACTAAAAATATTTTCCGCCATTTCCCACCTCTTCCCGCCAAGTTTTCCCGCCCTTTCCTTTCTACTAGAGCTTTTAGTCCCGGATGTAGTCACTAACCGGGACTAAAGATATTTCCCGCCATTTCCCAAAGCTTCACGCCAAGTTTTCCCGCCCTTTCCCTCTATATTTAGGGTGATCGTGCCATGGCTATCCACACATCCACACCTTCCTCTCTTAGAACAATGGACAACGCCTACTGGGCCATTCTGACCCTCGAGGAGACCGAGGCGCCTCAACTACCCTTGTCCGCCATGCCGGCGCCGCCCGGATGTCTTTGGCCGGAGGGTTCCTGTCCCTCTTGTCCCTCAAGGTTCCGCACGCCAGGCGGCCATCACAAACCACTTCTACCACAAGCTCACGCCAGAGCAGCGGATGGATCCCCAGTGGGATCTCGACAACTACGACACCTGGAATGCCTTCTTCGCTAATAGGCGGGAAAGGGAGCTCGCCAGGTACGAGGGTGATGACCCGCCACCGGTGAACCACAACGAAGCCGGCCGTCGTCTGTGGTGGGCGAACCGTACTATCATCGGAGTGATGCGCTACATGGCCGGGGGAGACCATCCTCGCCTACGGTGCCCACGAGTCCACCCGCCACAAGCCCCACACTGTCCCGGCGGTAGCGGCATCGTCTTCTAGGATACCCCTCTCCCGCCCGCCATGAATCCGAGGCTAGAATGGCCCCTGGTATATTCCATGGATGGGCTGAGGATCCCCGGAGTGGCAGGTGACGATGACGATGATGATGACGATGAAGACCACGAAGCTGCGTGCTATAGGACTAGGCATGATTATGACTAAAGGGGCGGCTTTAGTCCAGTGTTAGCTAGTCCGGTTTGTCCCGGTTTTAATATTAATAAATGTCTTGAGTGTTACCTAATAAATAGAGGGAAATGCCTATATAAAGAGAGGTTCATCTTTAGTCGGTTGGAGAAACCAACCGCGATCAAGGGATTCGGCAGTGGGCGAGCAACACTAATAATAGGGGTGAGTGTCGACATTATGTCGTGCGGCTTGTACCTTGTCCCGGATGGTGTCACCAACCGGGACTAAAGATGAACCTTTAGTCCCGGTTGGTGTCTCTTTAGTCCCGGTTGGAGACACCAACCGGGACTAAAGATGAGTCAGCAATAATAATAGGGGTGAGTGTCGACATTATGTCGTGAGTGTCGACATTATGCCGAGCTGCTTGTACTATAAATAGGCATCCTTGTGAGTCCAGTCCTCCAGCCAGTTTTGGCATCTCCAAGATGGTTTTAGAGAGCAGGGACACCACTACGGCCAGTTCAGGAGATGCCGACGAGCCAGCCCTCCGGCATCTCCGAGAAACTGTCATAGAGGCACTCCTAATATGTGAAATTAGTTAGCTTTGAGGCGTATTGATCTAGTTAGTGAAGTTACAAGCTGCAAGATGGTTTTCGAGAGCAGGGACACCACTGCGGCCAGTTTCAGGGAGATGCCGATGGAGCCCAGTCCTCCGGCATCTCCGAGAAACTGGTCATAGAGGCACTCCCTAATATGTGAAATTAGTTAGCTCCGAGGCGTATTGATCTAGTTAGAGAAGTTACAAGCTGCAAGATGGTTTTCGAGAGCAGGGACACCATCTGCGGCCTTCGGGAGATGCCGACGAGCCAGGTCCTCCCAAGATCTCCGAGAAACTAGACATAGAGGCACTCTAATATGTGAAATTAGTTAGCTGAGGCGATTGATCTAGTTAGAGAAGTTACAAGCTGCAAGATGGTTTTTGAGAGGAGGGACACCACTACGACCAGTTTCAGGGAAATGCCGCCGGATCCCAGTCCTCCGGCATCTCCAAGAAACTGGTCATAGAGGCACTCCCGGTCCAGCCACAAAACGGGACTAACACTCAAGACATTTATTAATATTAAAAACTGAGACTACAAAACTGGGACTAAAGGCAACAAACCGCGAAAGATATCCTTCGGTCAAGCCATAAACCGCGAAAGACATGAACTAGAGTTACATAATATGAGCCTGAACTTCTTGGCATATGTCATTCCTTATGACCGCTTCAGACGTAAACATGGAGCATCTTCTTTACTTAACGGAATGCTTGGGTCAGTTTTCACTGTGAAGGGCGGAATTTCATCAAACTTATTATAATCTTCTGACATGTCTGTCTTGTCCTCGATTCCCACGATGTTTCTTTTCCCTGAAAGAACTATGTGACGCTTTGGCTCATCATATGATGTATTCGTTTGCATATTTTTTCTTTTTTTCAGTCTGGAGGACATGTCCTTCACATAGAAAACCTGAGACACATCATTGGCTAGGACGAATGGTTCATCTCTATAACCAAGATTGTTGAGATCCACTGTTGTCATTCCATACAACTGGTCTATCTTTACCCCTTCCCCATTCAGGTTGACCCATTTGCAGCGAAACAAAGGGACCTTAAAAGAGACTCCATAGTCTAGTTCCCATATCTCCTCTATGTAACCATTGATGGGTTTCGCGGCATAATAAATCAAAATTTTCTACGGATGCGAACAGAGGGAAGCCAAGATTTAATCTAGGAGATGCAAACAACGAGAGAGATTGGATTAGATCTTCATACCCTTGAAGATTCGCCTGATGAACGCTCTTAAACGCGTGGGTGATGTAGTCGTACTCGCTTCTCCACCTCGCGATCCGATCCGATCTAGCACCACAAGTGGCGATGCCTCCGTGAGATGCACACGTGCAGCACCTCGACGTCTCCTCCTTCCTTGGTCCAGCAAGTATGGTGGAGAGATGGGTTGGATCTACAACGCGACGGCGTGGTGCAGTGGGAGAATTTCTGCAGCAGGCTTCGCCACAAGCACGGAGAGAGAGAGGGCAGGCGGCGGCTAGGGTTGGAGGGGAAGGTGTAGGGGGTTGGTGCGCCCCCAGCCCTCTATATATAGAGGGGTGGGCGCATCCCTAGCCCCTCCCCCAAGCCAAGGCCGGCGGCCCCAAGGAGGAAGAGTGGGGGGCAAGGAAACCCCCCCTTCTAGAAGCTCTATCTAGAGTTTAAACCTCTCTTGGCCGGCTGGGCCCTATGGGCCTTGTGCCCCTAATCCTCCCTCATAGGCCCATGCCCCTCCGGAAGGTGGGGCCATGTTGGTCCCCTTCCGGAAGGTTCTAGAAGCTTCCAATTACAATTAACCCTTAACAATTCAACTCCAAAACTGCCGCCTTATATGAATCTTATTCCTGACCATTCCGAACCTCTCGTGATGTCCCGGATCCCATCCGAGACCAACAAAAACTCATAAACCAATTATACAATCTATCCTAGCGCCGAGACACGTTAAGTGTGTGACCTGCTGGTTCGAGAATATGCGCACATGATCTTCTATCAATAATCAACAATGGGTCCGGAAACCCATATTGACTCCACATTCATCTATGATCATATCGGATGAACCACGATGCCAGGATTCAATCAATCCCATATATATATTCCCTTCGTCTCGCGATATTTTACTTGCCCGAGATTCGATCGTCGGTACCATCATACCTAGTTCAATCTAGTTCACAAAGTACTTTACTGTTCCGTAATCCGATATCACTTTGTGATTAACTCCTTAACCACATGCTTGCAAGCGGTGTTGATATCGATTACCCAGTGGGCCCAAGTATATCTCTCTCCGACTTGGGAGGGACAAATCCCATCTCGATACATACAACCCAATGAGATATTTTCCGATCACCGAGAGACACCTTTATGATCACCCTCTCATAGGATGACGTTTGATGACCTCAAAGCTTTCTTCGATACCGTGGAGTTGTATTATCTCATGGTCTAAGGAATACAATATTTGACATAAGAAAAGCTTCGCAAAGACGAACACGATGACACGATCTAATTGCTTCGCTTAGTTTGGTGCATCCATCATATCATTCTCCCAATGATATGATCTCATTATCAATTGACAACTCATGTCTATGGTTAGGAAACCTTAACCATCATTGATCAATGAGCTAGTCCATAGAGGCGTACTAGGGACACGGTGTTGTTCACAAACCACACAAGTATTAATGTTTCCGCTTAATACAATTCTAGCATGGAATATAAACTTTATCATGAACAAGAATTATAATAATAACATCTTTATTATTGCCTCTAGGGCATAATTCCAACAGTCTCCCACTTGCACTAGAGTCAATAATCTAGTTTACATTTGGCAACAATCTCACACCCATGGCACTGAGGTGCTGATCATGTTTTACACGTGGAAGAGGTTTAGTCAATGGATCTGCGACATTCAGATCTGTATGTACTTTGCTAATCTTCGATCTCCATCGCTATATAATCTCGGATTATATGAAACTTATGTTGATATGCTTGGTCTTTGGATGATATCTTGGTTCCTTAGCGAGTGCTATGGCGCCGGTGTTGTCACACAATATCTCCAAGGGTCCAATGCACTTGGAACCACGCCAAGCTTCGATGATGAAGTTTCGATCCAAACTCCTTCACTTGACGCTTCTGCAGCAGCCATGTATTCCGCTTCTCATAGATCCCGATCACGCTTTGCTTGCAGCTTCTCCCGCTCATAGCTCCTCCATTCAAAATATACACGTATGCGGTCTGAGATTTAGAATCATCCTTGTCGGTGTTACAACTCGCGTCGACGTAACCTTTTCCGACGAGTCGTTCATCACCCCATAGACTAAGAACATTTCTTTAGTCCTATTTAGGTACTTTAGGATGTTCTTCACGGCTGTCCAAAGGTTCCACTCGGATCACTTTGATACCTGCTCGTCAAACTAAGAGCATTGGACACATCCGGTCTAGTACACAACATGGCATACATGATAGAACCTATGGCCGAGGCATAAGGCACTTTGCTCATAGCTTCCCTATAATTTACCATAGATGGACACTGAGCCTTGCTCAATATCTTACCTGACAACATAGGCACTGAACCTTTCTTTGCCTTATCCATTCTGAACCTTTTCAGAACTTTGTCTAGGTATGTACTCTGGCTTAAAGCTATCAGGCGTCTTTGTCTATCTCTATAGATTTTGATGTCCAATATATAAGCAGCTTCACCTAGGTCTTTCATTGAAAAACACTTGTTCAAATAACTCTTCACATCGTTAAGCATGTTAATATCATTTCCAATAATTAATATGCCATCCACAAATAGTACCAGAAATGTCACCGAGCTCCCACTCACTTTCTTGTAGATACAAGCTTCGTAGCAATTTGGAACAAATCCAAAGCTCTTGATCACTTGATCAAAATGAAGGTTCCAACTCCGAGATGCTTGCTTCAGTCCATAAATGGAACGCTGAAGTTTGCATACTTTATCAGCATCCTTAGGATCGACAAAACCTTCGGGTTGCATCATATACAACTCTTCATCAATGTTGCCATTGAGGAACGCAGTCTTGACATCCATCTGCCAAATTTCATAATCATGAAACGCAGAAATTGCTAATAAAATCCGAATGGACTTAAACATCGCTACGGGAGAGAAAGTCTCATCGTAGTCAACACCTTGAACTTGTCGAAAACCTTTCGCGGCAAGCAGTGCTTTATAGACGGTAACATTACCATCCGCGTCCGTTTTCTTCTTGAAAATCCATTTGCACTCAACGGCCTTTCGGTTGCTAGGAGGGTCCACCAAAGTCCATACTTGGTTTTCGCTCATGGATCCCAATTCGGATTTCATGGCTTCTAGCCATTTCTCAGAGTCTGGGCTCATCATCGCTTCCTCATAGTTCGTAGGTTCACTGTCTTCTACTAACAAGACAGTCAAGACAGGGTTGCCATACCACTCAGGAGGGGCACGCGACCTTGTCGACCCAACGCTCGATGGCAAGATCGTCCGAAGCTTCATGATCCTTGTCATTAGCTTCCTCTATTGTTGGTGCAGGCGGCACTGGAACAATTTCAGGTGCTGCGCTACTCTCAAACTCAAGAGAAGGTTGAATAACCTCGTATAGCTCTACTTTCCTCCCACTCACTTCTTTTGAGAGAAACTCCTTCTCAATAAAGGAACCGTTCTTTGTGACAAACACTTTGCCTTCGGTTCTGTGATAGAAGGTATACCCAATAGTTTCCTTAGGGTATCCTATGAAGACGCATTTCTCCGCTTTGGGTTCGAGCTTGTCCGGCATCAACTTCTTGACGTAAGCTTCGCATCCCCAAACTTTAAGAAACGACAACTTAGGTTTAGCACCAAACCATAGTTCATACGGTGTCGTCTCAACGGATTTAGATGGAGCCCTATTTAAAGTGAATGCAGCGGTTTCTAATGCATAACCCCAAAATGATAACGGCAAATCAGTAAGAGACATCATTGATCGGACCATATCTAATAGGGTTCGATTCCGGCTCGTACACACCATTGCGCTGTGGTGTTCCGGGTGGCGTGAGTTGTGAAACAATTCCGCTTGCTTTAAGATGCGTGAGAAAATCATAACTCAAATATTCGCCCCCACGATCGGATCGTAGAAACTTAATCTTTCTGTTACGATGGTTCTCCACTTCATTCTGAAATTCCTTGAACTTTTCAAATGTTTCAGATTTATGTTTCATTAAATAGATATACCCATATCTACTTAAGTCATCGGTAAAAGTGAGAAAATAGCGATATCCACCGCGCGTCGAAACACTCATCGGTCCGCATACATCGGTATGTATGATTTCCAACAAGTCCGTTGCTCGCTCCATCATACCGGAGAACGGTGTTTTGATCATCTTGCCCGTGAGGCATGGTTCACATGTGTCAAATGATTCAAAATCAAGAGACTCCAAAAGTCCATCAGAATGGAGTTTCTTCATGCGCTTTACACCAATATGACCTGACAGCGATTACACAAATAAGTAGTATTATCACTATCTACTTTGCATCTCTTAGCCTCAATGTTATGGATGTGTGTTTCATCCCTTTCGAGATTTAGAAGAAATAAACCATTCACAATAGGTGCATGACCATAAAAGATGTTACTCATATAAATAGAACAACCATTATTCTCCGAGTTAAATGAATAACCGTCTTGCAATAAACACGATCCAGAAATAATGTTCATGCTCAACACAGACACATAATAACACTTATTAAGGTTTAAAACTAACCCCGAAGGTAAAACTAAGGAGAGCGTGCCGACGGCCATCACATCAACTCTTGATCCGTTGTCAACGCGCATCGTCACCTCATCCTAAAGCCGCCGTCATTCCGTAGCTCCTGCTTCGAAGTTACAAATATTAGCAACTGAACCGTATCAAATACCCGTGCACTACCACGAGGGCTAGTAAGGAAAACATCAATAACATGTATATCAAATATACCTTTGATGGTGCCAGCCTTCTTGTCCGCTAAGTACTTGGACAACTTCCAAAGGACCTTGTCCTTGCAATAGAAGCACTCAAAGGTCCGGTTTAGGACCAGACTTGAGCTTCTTCTCGCAGGGCAACGCGCTTGTCACGCCTTTCTTGAAGGGATTCCTTGCACCCTTACCTTTCTTGAAGGTGGGGGGCTTGTTGACCATCAACACATGATTATTCTTTTTGATGTTCACCTCCGCTACTTTCATCTTAGCAAAAGAGCTCAGTGATCATATCAGTGGAACCAATCTGATTGTGATCAACTACAAAACTTTCGTAGCTAGGAGTGTCAATCTTGAGCTCCTCTGGAATCTTGCAGTCCAGTTGCTCAAGGCGTTGAGTGTATCCCGTCATCTCAATGGCGTGCTCACTAACGGAACTCCCTTCCTCCATCTTGTAGTTAAAGAATTTCTTAGAGATCTCATATCTCTCAGAACGGGCTTGAGTCTGAAACATGTTTTTCAGCTCCTCGAGAATCTCAAAGGGCCCGGCGAACTCCTCAAAACAATTTTGAAGATCCGATTCCATAGCATACAACATGGCGATCTTAATCAAATCATAATCATCCTTGCGCGACTGATAAACAGCTTTTTCATCAGCCGGCGCATCTATAGCGGGGGCGTCACCTAGCGCTTTCTCAAGGACATAGTCCTTTTGTCCGCCAGCGAGAATGATTCTTAGAATGCGGAACCATTTGGTGAAGTTAGACCCATTGTTTCTAAGCTTTTCTATCTCAGCAAAAACGTTGAAGTTGAAGTTGGACTTGGCCATGTGATCTACAGTATTTTCAAGTACAATTTAGACTATGTTCATGATAAATAGTTCAACTTAATCAAATTACTAGATGAACTCCCACTAAATTCAACATTCCTCAAGTTGTTTAGTGAACACGATCCAAATTCACCACACCTAATCCGATCATCACGAGAAGAGATCTGGTTTCAATGGTGGACAACGAAGTGTAGATCATATCATTCATATGACTCATGCTTAACCTTTCGGTTCTTGTGTTCCGAGGCCATGTCTGTACATGCTAGGCTCGTCAAGTTAGACCCAAGTATTTCCGCGTGTGCAAAACTGGCTTGCACCCGTTGTATGTGAGCGTAGAGTCTATAGCACCCGATCATCACGTGATGCTTGGACACGACGAACTTTCGCAACGGTGCATACTCGGGGAGAACACAGTTTTTATCTTGATCTTTAAGTGAGGAATCATCTTATAATGCTACCGTCGCGATCTAAGCATAATAAGATACATAAAAGGATAAACATCACATGCATATAACTTTAATGTGACATGGTATAGCCAATCTTCGCGCAATGATCTCCATCTTGTGCGTACCGGCATGATCTCCATCACTCCACCATGATTGCCTCCACCACGAATAGCAACTACAACTATTGGTAACTACTTAGCGATAAAGTGAAACTATTACATGGCGCATAAGAAGTTGACACACAGGTCATACACAATTATAAAGACAACCATATATTCCCGCGGTTGTGTACTCATCGACATGCAAGTCGTGAAACATTACAAAACATGATCATCGCATACATTATACACATCACATCTTGGGCCATACCATATCACAGAAAACACTCCCTGCAAAAACAAGTTAGACGCCTCTACTTTGTTGTTGCATGTTTGACGTGGCTTATGGGAGTAGATGCTAAGAACGATTCTTACCTACGGAAAGCCACAAAGGTGATATTATGGTTGCCAAACTCCGGTGTTAATCCCATGACAACTATAGTGAGAGAAAATGACATCCACCAGCCGCATGTGTGGAACAAGCACACGTCAAGTGCGGAGCCGGTCTCATGACGGCGTCGTAAGGTTGGCCTGGACCGCTTCAATCTCACTATCCCGCGTCATAAGAAGAACACAAACAAGAGGCTTGCAACAGAAAACATCAACGCCCCCAGCAACCATGTTGCGTTCTACTCGTGAATCACATCTACGCATAGATCTAGCTCTGATACCACTGATGGGTTTCGCGGCATAGTAAATCAAAATTTTCTACGGATGCGAAAAGAGGGAAGCCAAGATCTAATCTAGGAGATGCAAACAACGAGAGAGATTGGATTAGATCTTCATACCCTTGAAGATTCGCACAGCAGAACGTTCGTCGGAACGTGGGTGATGTAGTCGTACTCGCTTCTCCTCCTCGCGATCCGATCCGATCTAGCACCACAAGTGGCGATGCCTCCGTGATATGCACACGTGCAGCACCTCGACGTCTCCTCCTTCCTTGGTCCAGCAAGTATGGTGGAGAGATGGGTTGGATCTACAACGCGACGGCGTGGTGCAATTGGTGGAGAATTTCTGCAGCAGGGTTTTGCCTACAAGCAGTCGGGAGGGAGAGAGGAGGGCAGCAGGGCGGCTAGGGTTGGAGGGGAAGGTGTAGGGGGTTGGTGCACCCCCAGATCTCTATATATAGAGGTGTGGGCGCAGCCCTAGCCCCTCCCCCAAGCCAAGGCCGGCGACCCCAAGGAGGAAGAGTGGGGGGCAAGGAAACCCCCCTTCTAGAAGCTCTATCTAGAGTTTAAACCTCTCTTGGCCGGCTAGGCCCTATGGGGCCTTGTGCCCCTGGCCCAATGCGGCCAGGGCACTCCCTCATAAGCCCATGCCCCCTCCCGGAAGGTGGGGCCATGTTAGTCCCCTTCCGGAAGGTTCTAGAAGCTTCCGGTACAATACCGATTAACTCGGAACAATTCCGAACTCCAAAAACTGCACTGCCTTATATGAATCTTATTCTCCGGAACATTTCGGAACCTCTCGTGATGTCCCGGATCCCATCCGAGACTCCGAACAAAAACTCATAAACCAATTATCCAATCTATCCTAGCGTCGAGACACGTTAAGTGTGTGACCCTGCGGGTTCGAGAATATGCAGACATGATCTTCTATCAATAATCAACAGCGGGGTCTGGAAACCCATATTGACTCCCACACATTCATCTATGATCATATCGGATGAACCATGATTCCAGGATTCAATCAATCCCATATATATATTCCCTTCGTCTCGCGATATTTTACTTGCCCGAGATTCGATCGTCGGTACCGTCATACCTAGTTCAATCTCGTTCACAGTAAGTACTTTACTCGTTCCGTAATCCGATATCACTTTGTGATTAACTCCTTAACCACATGCTTGCAAGCGGTGTTGATATCGACACCGAAAGTGGGCCCAAAGTATATCTCTCCGACTTGGGAGGGACAAATCCCATCTCGATACATACAACCCAACAGACACTTTCCGATCACCTGAGAGACACCTTTATGATCACCCTCTCATAGGATGACGTTTGATGACCTCAAAGCTTTCTTCCGATACCAGGGAGTTGTATTATCTCATGGTCTAAGGAATACAATATTTGACATAAGAAAAGCTTCGCAAAGACGAACACGATGACACGATCTAATTGCTTCGCTTAGTTTGGTTACATCCATCATATCATTCTCCCAATGATATGATCTCATTATCAATTGACAACTCATGTCTATGGTTAGGAAACCTTAACCATCATTGATCAATGAGCTAGTCCATAGAGGCGTACTAGGGACACGGTGTTGTTCACAAACCACACAAGTATTAATGTTTCCGCTTAATACAATTCTAGCATGGAATATAAACTTTATCATGAACAAGAATTATAATAATAACATCTTTATTATTGCCTCTAGGGCATAATTCCAACAACCATAATATGTGTCCTTTTGTCCATTCTCGTCTATTGCATCAAAGCGGACACCACTATTTTGGTTGGTGCTCTTTTTATCTTGGGCGATCGTGTAGAATGTATTCCCATTTATTTCGTACCCTTGGAAATTCAATACAGTAGAAGATGGTGACGCGGCCAACAAGTATAGCTGATCTCCAACAGTGGTGTCATTCAAGAGATGTGTCCGCATCCAACCACCAAAAGACTTCCTGTGTTCATCTATAATCCATGATTCAGGCTTCCCTGGGTTTTTGGAGCGTACAATATTCTTGTGTTCCTCGATATACGGAGCTGCCAAGGTGGAATTATGTAGAACTGTGTAGTGTGCTTTAGTGAAAGAATCCCCGTCCCTACATATCATTGCTTTCTTTCCCAGCGTGCCTTTTCCACTTAGTCTCCCCTCATGCCGCGAGTCAGAAACACCAATCGGCTTAAGGTCAGGAATAAAGTCAACACAAAACTCAATGACCTCCTCTGTTCCATATCCCTTGGAGATGCTTCCTTCTGGTCTAGCATGGTTATGAACATATTTCTTTAAGACTCCCATAAACCTCTCAAAGGGGAACATATTGTGCAGAAATACCGGACCAAGAATGGCAATCTCTTCCACTAGATGAACCAGGAGATGCGTCATAATATTGAAGAAGGATGGTGGGAACACTAATTCAAAACTAACAAGACATTTTACCACATCCTTCTGTAACCTTGGCAGAATATCTGGATTGATTACCTTCTGAGATATTGCATTGAGGAATGAACACAGCTTCACAATGGGTACTCGAACATTTTCCGGTAGAAGCCCCCTCAATGTATGCATTTGCAACTGCGTCATAATCACGTGACAGTCATGAGACTTCAGGTTTTGGAACTTTTTCTCTGCCATATTTATTATCCCCTTTATATTAGATGAGAAGCCCGACGGCACCTTGATACTGTAAAGGACTTCAAAAAAGATTTCCTTCTCTGCTTTGGTAAGAGCATATCCGGCACGACTTAAGTGACGCCCTTTATCCGTCTTGTTATGTGTATGCATGTTCTTTGGGTCTTCCATAATTTGTTGGTCCTCCCGTGCTTCAGGTGTATCTTTTGTCTTCTCATACACGCCTAGGAATCCTAGCAGGTTCACGCAGAGATTCTTCGTCACGTGCATCACGTCGATTGAAGAGCGGACACGCAGGACTTTCCAATATGGCAGCTCCCAAAATATAGATTTCTTCTTCCACATGGGTGCGTGTCCTGTAGCGACGTCGTTCGGAACTGATTGACCGCAGGGACCCTTTCCAAAGATTACTTCTATGTCTTTGACCATACCAAATACATCATCACCAGCAGGGAGTTCAGGCTTCTTCCAGTGATCTGCCTCACCTTTGAAATGCTTGCCTTTCTTTCTTACGGGATGATTGGTCGGAAGAAATCGTCGATTCGCCAGGTACACAACCTTCTTGCATTTATGCAAATATGTACCTTCGGTCTTATCTAAACAGTGGGTGCATGCCTTATATCCCTTGTTTGTCATCTGAAAGGTTACTAAGAGCAGGCCAATCATTGATGGTTACGAATAACAACCCTCGTAGATCAAATGGCTCCTGTTTGTTCTCATCCCACGCACGTACACCTGGTTTGCCCCACAATTGTAAGAGTTCTTCAACTAATGGCCTAAGGTACACATCAATGTCGTTGCCCGGTTGCTTCGGGCCTTGGATGAGCACTGGCATCATAATGAACTTACGCTTCATGCACAACCAAGGAGGCAGGTTGTAGATACATAGAGTCACGGGCCAAGTGCTGTGACTGCAACTCTGCTCCCCAAAAGGATTCATGCCATCCGTACTTAGACCAAACCATAAGTTCCTTGCGTCACACCGCAAAGTCCGGGAAGTCTCTCTCGATTTTTCTCCTTGTGACCCATCGCCAGGGTGTCTCAACTTCCGTCTTTCTTACGGTCTTCTTTGTGCCATCGCAACAACGGCATGCTCTTTGTTTCAACATGCGTTTCAACCTTGGTATTATAGGAGCATACCACATAACCTTAGCAGAACCCTCTTCGGAGGGGCTCTCCTCAACATCACCAGGTCATCTCGTTCGATCTTATACCGCAACGCATTGCATACCGGGCATTTATCTAAATTCTCATACTCCTTACCGCGGGAGAGGATGCAGTCATTAATGCATGCATGTATCTTTTGCACATCTAATCCCAGAGGACAAAGAGTCTTCTTTGCTTCGTAGGTACTCTCGGGAAGTTCGTTATGTTTTGGAAACTTCGGCTTCATTATTTTCAGCATCTTTTAAATGAGGAGTCTTAGACCACACTCGCCTTCCATCGCAACAATTCCAGGTGGTACCGAGCTTTGTGTCGCCATCTTTACAATTTGGGTACAACAATTTCTTGTGATCTTCTAACATGCCCTCTAACTTCAACTTCTCATTTTCTGCTTTCACAGTCTCGCTTTGCATCGAAATTACCCTACCAAGTTCATCAGTAGGCTCATTTGATGCCCGTTCTTCACCTCTTTCCTCTCCATTGTCTTCCATTGCAAGTATCATCAGATTCAGAAACATATGATGATAGTTGTTATCATCATCTTCTTCTTCACCATCTTCCATCATAACCCTCTTTCCCGTGCTTGGTCCAGCAATTATAGTTGGGCATGAAACCTTTCATAATCGGTGGCGCGAATGATTTTCGAGAAAGAGTACTCCTTGTTGTTCCGACATTGAACACATGGACAACGATAAATCCATTCTCTTTGTTTGTCGAGACACATCGATAAATTTATCCACGCCTTTGATATACCTGCCACGCCACGGTCACCGTACATCCATTCCCACGCTCATCTCGCATCATATAAGTAAGTTTATCAAAAAACAGGACATCATAAATAGTGAAATAATCAATTCACACCGACACATGAATTGTATCAATGACCTAGAAAAGATAAGATTGCTAACCTCGATCGAGGGAAATAAAGAGGAGAAAGCTCAAGTGTGTCTCGGACACCTTCTATATTTTTGTTCTATGAGAAATTCAACGGGATTATTCACTCAAACATTTCAACAAACACCTTCAATGCATGCATGAGAAAAAACTAGCACACCCCCTCACACCTTCCACCATTCGAAAAAACAGAGTGGAGACAGAGGGGGTCAAGTGCATTTATAGAGGGCGGGGTCTTTAGTCGGTTGGAGCCAAGAATCGGGACTAAAGTGCGTACACGCCACGTGGCTGTGGCCAAACCTTTAGTCCCGGTTGGTGGCTCCAACGACGACGCATGCCCCTGGCCCTGCGTTCGCCCAACCGGGGCCAGCGTGCCAGATTAGTCCCGGATGGCGAACTGGACAAATGCTCTGAGGGGTCGCGAACGGATAGCCCTTTTTCCACTAGTGATGTGGATTTATTAATTTTGTTTCATTGTGAAAACAGAGCGTTATGGAATGCTAAATGCAGGGAATAAGAAACAGTAAAGATCTGTGCAAGTCCTTCAGCGCCACAATGTTGTGTAAATATTTGTGATATGGTAAGTACTCTTTCTTTTCTGAATTTTTATGGTCCGGTATGATTTCTTCAATTGTATATAAGACTTCAACTGTAGCTAAAAGGACTTGACTCTACACAAAATTGGACAATCGGATGTAGGTGAATAGACAGAAAAACACTTTTGGAGTCATTTTTATGCAATAGATTCTGCATCCCTCAACATATTCGATAGTACTTCCCAGTTCCCATTGTATCCTGACAGGCCACCGCAGACAGGTTTTTGCCTTTGCTGCTTTGCACCGGCTGGATATATTCAGCTCGTGGTGTATTTCGGATGTTTCATCACACAACCGATAGTTGCCAACTGTGAGCATTCTCATGTACCGATCAGGAACGAGGCTGCTAAATTGTATAATTTATAGGCTGTGTGGATTTTTTTGAATCTTATTTCCAATCTTATTCTCTCACAACTGCCATCTTCATTGTTGACGTAAACAAGCGATTATGCACATTGCATGTCATCTTTCTGTTCACAGAATTGTCTATTCTGATTTTGCATATATGTCATTGCTCTTTTACGACCGCCTCAACGCGTGGGGTATCATCTAGTTTGTTTAATGATTGCCGGTAGTTTTGATAATATTATTGTCATATGTGGACAAACTATTCAGAGTCAGAGAAAAGTCTGTTGATGTAGTCGCGTCATCGCGTGCATGATTTTTCTTTTACTACATCGTGCTTCCTCCATCAAATCTATAATATACGAAAAAAAAATGAAAATAAAGAGAGAATGATCACTTGAATCGCTGTGTGCTCGCTGAAGGAGTCCAGTTGCTCCAGTGCGCTGAATCGCTGTGGTGCTACCTGGACCTGGATGTCTCGTGGCCCAAGCCAAAAGGCCCATCACGGCAACCAGTTTTTTCTTTTTTGAGAGAGAACGGCGACCAGTTTTTGCCCACGCTCGCTCCGATTTTCCTAGCTGAAATCGATCTCCCGCTCGAGGCGAGGTGACGTGACGTGAAGCCCGGGCGAGGGCTGGGTGATAGGGGCGCTGTGTGCGTCCGTGCAACGGAGAACCATAGCTCACCGGCATGCAGTCACCACCGGCGATGGAGCCTTCTTCATCTCTAGAATTTTTCAAAAAAAAAGTTCTTATTAACAGTACTCCCTCCGCTCCATATTAGTTAACTTGGATTTGTCTAGACACTATTTAGTATATAGATTCATCTAAATTTTAAGAAATTCAAGTCAACTAATATAAGTCGGAGGGAGTATTACAAACATGGTTAACATGCATGCCTCCTAGAGAACGAACTTGTAAGCTTTTTTGAAACGGTAAACAAACATGTAGTTAGATAGATAAGAGCGCGGTGGTACCTTTAACCTAGCAGGGATTAAATCACATGCTTGGTTCGGCTGCCTCATAAAAGCAAAATACTGCATTATTTCACTGGATGATGATTTTGCGTTGACAGCGAGACCTTTGTTTTAAGACATGCTGGCTCGGTCTCTTGAAGGTGCTCATAGGGTTAAGCGAGATTGTTGTATATTTTTATGATTTCTCTCCCTAGTATTTCTAGCTAATTTATGCTATGTAATCTCATAAAAATGGAAACAAATTGCGCCAAAATCATGGTCCTTTTGAGCACGATCAGAATCTCTTTCGGAAATGAACATGGCCCCGCATCTTCTTTTTGCAGAAATCCCATTTCTACTTTTTTCTTTTTCGATGTTAACTTGGGAATTCGGAGAGTTACTGATGATTGCAATCCAATTTGTTGAAATTTTTTCAAATTATTATGCTGAGTAGTTAGTTCTTACCAAAAAAATGGAGACCACCCGCCCCCGCATAAATAGCCCCCGTGCCATCTCAGTTCTCACCCTCGCCAACCACGCCTGCCCCTCTCTGCCCACCGTCTCCTCCCGCTCCATTACTCCTCAAACACCACCCAGCTCAATCAATCAGCGATGTCAGGAAGCTACTCCTCCCGGCTCCGTGGCGGCGGCAGAGGCGGCGGTGGACTGGGCGCGACGACGGTGCTGGCGGCCAAGGTGGCGTTGGCGTCTGCCGCGCTGGCCGCGGCCGCATCCCTAGCGCGCATGGCCGTGCCGCTGCTCAAGCCTGGCGCCGACGCCTTCCTCTGGAAGCTCTACCTCTTCGTCACCGTGCACGTGGTCATCTTCGTCATCTGGAAGCTCTCTGACAACAAGCACTTCCACGCCCAGCAGCACAAGGACCCGTGGGCTCCGACGCCCCCGATCCTGACAGAGCGAGTGATCCTGTCCTCCATGAAGCGCAAGGTGGAGTTCACGCCCGCCGCTGATGTCGTCCCGTGCGAGGAGTTCCGCGTGCCGCCTCCGGTGTCGCGGCCACTCGAGGCCGCCATCGCCGCACGGGCGGATGAGTTCCGCGTGCCGCCGCCCATGTCGCAGCCACACCTCGAGGCTGCTGCCTCTCCGGTGAATGACGAGTTCGGCTCCCCGGGCTCGTGCGGCGGCGAGTCGTGCGTAACGACGGAGTCCGAAGAGGATGCCGCGTCGGCCTACGTCGGCGTCGTCAACTCTAGGCGGAACGTCGCGGCCGTGCGGGACCGCGCTGTCCTGGGGCGGGGCCACTCCCTGCGTCCGCCTCAAGCCATGGTGGCCACGGACGGACACTTGGACGGCGCCGATCACGACGATGGAGGCGGCGACGACGACCTGGACGCGACGTGGAACGCCATCATGCAGAAGACCTCCCCCCCTCCGGCGCCACGCTCGTCGCCGCGGCCTACAGCCCGCGATCCGTCGGTGGGCGCGGCGGAGCTGAGCAAGCGGTCCGAGGACTTCATCAACAAGATCCACCACTCGTTCGGTCGGCAGCAATAAATCCCCAGTCCCCCACCTTCTCTGATCCAAACTTCCATCCGATCGAAATCTTGATGTGATATATCCTCTGCCGCGTCGTGAGCATGCTCTGCGCCTCTGCCACGGCAGCGTCTTTCGCCTGATGCTGTCTAGGCAGTAGCGCCACGACTGGCACGCCATCCACCTGCCGGTCCTCCGTGCGCGGCCATGTCAGCCGAGTTTGCCGCTCTGCGGGAGACTGTACCGAGGACATCGTGGCCAGAAAATGTGTCTTCCCCACACAAGCCCCTTCTCGACGTCATACTGGATCGACATACCAAGCCCGGTGTTTCGTAGGGGTTCAACCAGAGGTTCGGCGGCGATTTCGTCAAGCCAGCGATCCACCGGCTCGATGTCGGCAACGCCTGCCTCTCCTCAAGAATTCTCTCAAACTCTCAATGTAATTCAGGAGACACTAGCATCCCGTGCTGCATCTGTATGAACACTAGCAAGAAGACAAACACAGTCGGTGAAGCGTCACGTTTGTTTAGGGCAGTTTCTCATGCACAATTGTTAAAAAATGTGGGAGATCGTCTTCTTATGTAGATGCTTGATTAATTATCTTAATAGATTATTGAGCATCTTGTCATGTACCCCAACGAATCATAGTTAACCATTGCAGTTTACCAAAACACATCCCCGAGATCCAAAAACAATGCTGCAATTTGATCGATGCTACTACTACTTGTTAACTAATTTTGAAAGTTGATAACGTAATGTAACTCACTATTATTGTGCAAGTAACATGACCCATCCAATGTTTTTTGATAGTTCAGTGCAGTGTTATTTTAGCTGCATGATAAGAAGGCGAAAGGAAGCACGCACTACCTGCTCCAGCTTTGCCATTGTTTTTGCTAAGGGAAACTTTGAACTTTCCGATTTCATTCTGCCACCTGTTGCTATGTGACGCGGTGAGCAGGCCTTGAATCTTACACTCAGTAAAAAGGCATCGGTTGCATTACTCACACCACTAATGAAACTTAGAAGAAGTAGTACAATACTTGTTATCTTGCCAAAATATAATAAGGAGCTCGATCCATAAGAAAGTGGACTGATTCTTGTTCAAGACAGCACTGTCCAAACCCGACGAGAGCCACACTAAGCATTCTAACTGTATTTTAGTGTGAGCGGTCCACATCTGAAACTTTGAACATCCGCATATGTTTACTCTGTTCCCGCCATGTTTTTACTCTGTAAGCTTTCCTCCACGGAATTTGCTTTGAACAAAATCAGTCCAAAATTACTGAGGCCGACTGTAATTCTGCCGCCGGCGTGTCCGCATGGCCAGTGAGGTCCGGATCGCAGCATGACAGGGGCAAGCGAACATGTGCCTGGATTTGACTTGATGGCCGAGCGGGCGTCGCTAACATATGGTCGGTCGGTTGCTAATGGCGACAGGGGCTGTGCACAACAGCTGGGCTCGATAGTAACCCCAGCTCGATGGTAATGGCCGAGGTAGATGATGATTATCATGATAAGCAGCGGCTCATTTTTTGGTGGCTGCGGCGGAGAGCGACGGCGCACGCACAGATTCGAAATCATGAAAGATACTGCTTGCTCGATGGAGCATCTCAGCCGGAAGACCCAGTTAGGACACTGAATGTGTCTGTTTGCGATTGGCCCGAGGATATGAAATTAGCGTGTGTCTGTTTGCGTTAAGTGTACTCCCGGCTGTTTGATCAAAAAAATTCATAATATTTCATTCCAAACACACTTAATTTACAAGGAAAAACATAAAAACTTACTAAAAAACTATAAAACCCAATGCAAGCTTTGGCTAGGGCATGCAGCGATGCCTCCTACTCGTCCTCGTCCTAGAAGAGGTCGATGAAGGACACTTGTAACCACGGCATTGATGGCCATTGTATTGAAATGTGCTGCTTCTGCGGTGGCAGGGAATGTCGTACCTCGTGCCAACACTCCCACCGCTCTCCAGGACACACAAGTGTGGGATGATGTTGCTGTGGTGGCGGCGGCGGCCATGGTTGATGTTGCTACTGCTGCGCCACCATTGCTGAGTCGTTTAGCGTCGTGGCCAATCTAGTCCAGCGTGCCTCCTCCTCAAGTGTGGATGCCTCCTCCGGTTCGAGGTCTTGCGGTTGTATGGTAATCTCCTGCTCATTTTCGGCCTCCGTCATGTGTGTCGTCCCGGTTCTCTAGCGGCGGCTCCCAATCCATGTCGTCGTCCTCGTCCTTGTCCATCTCGAGTAGCTAGTTGTCGACCTCCGATTGGAAGTCGCTGATGATAGAACACCTCCGGTTGGAACGCGATCAAGAAGGTACAGCGTCGGTACACAGGGACATTGCGAAGGTGTTGCAGTAGTTGGCGGTGCCGCCGGTCAAATTCTAAGTCCAGTGCGTCCCCATCTGTCGGCACTGGTGGCACCAACACACGCACCTTGTTCAGCCGCTAGGGAGGCTGATGTCTCAATGCTCGCATGGAGCCTGCTGCGCCCACCTCCAGCGGCACTGCTTGTCCACTTGCACGTAGCGACGGTCGCAGTGTCCACGAGGCTACGGGTGCGATGAAGTCACGTGAACACGTTTGTGGCGGCAGAGGCAAAGGCTGTGTCGTCGATCGACGACGATGCCGACCCGAGGAAGATCCGGCCTCGTGGTCGTGCTTCATTGTTTTCTTCCACCATAACGGCATGGTTGGGGCTGCCGGGGAAGTAGGGCATGGCTGGGAGGAAATGGCAATGGTGGAGCATTGAGCGTGCCCACGGGCTAGTTAAAAGCCCTTGAACTTTCTGTGTGCTTCAATGCGGACGCGGTGGTAAAGATAGTCGTTGCATCGGTTTAGCTGCGTTGTTTGCCCATCAGTCTGCACCGTATCAATGGCCGCTAACTGCTGCAAGACATTGATTGCCAGGACAGAGGATGAAGCGATGGTTCACTGGCAGGTGGGCCCCCCTACGGGTGAGGTGTGACGTGGGAGCGGGCGGCCTGTTGCACGTCCGTCTAGACTAAATTTGGGCCAGAAATGGATTGGCCCAGACAGGTGGGTCCCGCCGCGGAGACGGGTTTTTACGGACCGCCTATCCATTCGGACACATTCGGACATGGTCATTTGGGTCGGCCAATCAAAATGCCCTAACAAGCCTACTTGCTGACCAAATTTTTCACAAGTACTGTTCTGTTCGGCCTGTGGTCGTCTGAACATCTGCATATATTTTCTCTGTTGGCCATGAAAGCACGCGCGCAGATTCGAAATCAGTACTCAGCTGGCCATGAAAGCTATCTACTTGCCACTCCTGAGCCCTAGCTGCTGACCCAATTTTTGTACTACAGTACTACTCTTATTTATTAAGTAGGAGTACTCTTTAGGCGCCCATCTCTCCTGAAAAGTGCAGCAAGCTGTAGGTTCGATCAGGTTTCCCTCCAAGCAGCATCCACACTGACCGTGGCTGACTGACCACACCGGCGTTGAGCTCTTTCTCGGCGCCGTTTTCGGGCCGGACTCATCTACCGTTGACGCAGTCGTGGATCGCCGACACGGCGGTTCCATCTGCTCTGATCACGGCGCGCGTGTTCATTGCAACCAAACAGGAACGGATCGGATCGACTAGCTGCAACTAACTAAGTACACATCAATTTTGCCGTGCCGACGTTCTCCCCGATATATCTAACTGTGTTCTGGTGCTGGCTGGCCAGATGCTACCTCCAAAAGCACATGCCCTGTATTGTATTCTGTCCTTCCACCGTATAAATCTAGCGTTGCACTGTAGGCAATAACAGGCTCATCATACTACGGCTTCTCATTGCCTGGCCTTCAGGCCTTGTACTGCTGCACAAGCGGACGCTCATGTCTGACCCAGCTATCGTAATTTCACATGCCTAATCACTTTGACCGGCAACCGCGCCCACCATCTAGAGACCGACGGCAGAAAAGATGACGTTTTGGGGAATAATCATTTCTTGCGCCACCAGTTCCGGTGAGATCTTGGTTAACACAAACTGATCTGCCGATTGAGCACCAGGGTCTTACTACCCTGATCAACAGGCCACAGTGGCCGATCGCAATACAAAATCGTGGCTCGATTACAGAACTCAGACCCCAGCAGTCAGGCAGGGGACACCCAACTCAGGCCAAAAATCACCAGAAAAAAAAATCGTGGCTCCATTACAAAATCGTGGCTGGATTACAGAACTCAGACAACATCACCGGAAAACGTGTCTTCTCTTCCTACATAAGCTAGCTGCTTCCGGGTGGCACGCTGGATCGATACGTAGCCCACAGAGCTTGTGTTCAGAGATTTCCACTGACATCATGTGAACTCATAGTGGGATGGGCCACAGCACAAGACGACCCAACTTGGACACCACCCAACGAAAAAAAAAGGAACGACGCCTCGCCAGGGGAGTGAACGCCGAAGACACTAAGACGGGCTATGAGGGAGCCGCTGAGCCGCCTCCAAGAGCCGGCGAAGAGTCGCGTCCAACCTCGCCTTGTCCCGCTATCTACACAACGGATACCAAAGCTGCAGAGAAGCCAGAAAGTGAAAAACCGAGTCAGACGCATGCCTAGGGAGAATCTTCTTAATACCATCTTATTCCGAATGTTCCAGAGGGACCACGAACACAAGCCAGAAGAGGCGACGACCCTTCCCAGCTCGGTTTGCTTGGGTTTCTAGGAATTCACCGAGATCGTGGGCCAGCCAGTCCGGGTCCAACGCCTCTCTGGTGAAAGTCCACAGAAACCGGGCCGCGGGACAGGTGAACAATATGTGGGTGCCCGTTTCAGGGACCCCACATAATGGACATAATCCATCCCCCGGCCCATGTCTCTTGGCCACCTCAACTCTCGAGGGGAGTCTATCGCGTAAAAGTTGCCATACAAAATTTTTTGTCTTCAGCGGGAGCGGAGCTTTCTAGAGGTGCTTGGTCCAGGGGAGAGTGGCCTGGCCAAAGAGGGCCCGATATGCTGAGCCAACCGAGAAAGATCCGGACGGGGTGAGAGTCCAAAATACACTATCGGGTTCGTTGGCCAAGGAGGCCGGGAGCTCCGCCCTGAGTTCCCTCCATGCTTCCGTTTCCTCCGGGCCGAAGGTACGACGGAACGAGATGTTCCATGTACCTCCCTGTGCCGCGTTGGATACATGGAGCGCTGGGTCGGAACAGATGGCGAATAGGCTCGGGAAGGCCTCCTGCAGCGGGCGCTCTCTGAGCCAGGGGTCCAGCCAGAACATGGTCCCCTCCCCGTTCCCAATGGAGAAGGCGAGACCATGCCTGATCACAGACAAATGTAAGGTCTTCTGCCTATAAGTTATCCTAATCAATCAGTGAGCACATTGTCATGTATGCACCCAACCCATGCTGCAGTTTACTGAACGCATCCTCGCTCGAGCCCCACAACACAATGGAAGCTTCATCACCGATCTTTAGCGTCCATCGTCCGTTTCTGTCGCCGTGCGATCGATGGAGCTGCTTTCAAATTGGAGAGTTGATACCTCACTGGTAGTATTGTTCATGGACATTATGATCAACCCAGTTTAGTCCTAATCATCCAGTGCGGTTTTGTTGTACGTGCATGATGAGTGCCATCTTTTTTCTGTGTGTCAGCAAAAAGGAACACTGCACTGCCTTCTCCAGCCTCCTGTTCTTCTTCGCTCGGTTAACAAACCTCTGAACATTTCATATAAATCAGGATCATCCTGCTTCCTTCTCATTTGTCCCTTTCGTTAGCTACTTGCCACTTGTTGCAATGCGACGAGCAGACCTTGATTCTTGCTAGTAAAAGGAACTGTTGTGCCACTGGCACCACTACTGAAAATTGCAGTTGTAGTATTATTAGCAGTACTCTCCCTGAGCTAACCAAGTCATGAAACAAGTTATTTGGTAACTGATGGCGATCTCACTAGGGACAAAAAGAGCCCTTGCAGTAGGAGTCGTACCAGAAATGAGACCCAACACAAGGTTAGTTCCTTCCTTAGGCAGCTAGATCGCTTTGTCCTTACGTCCTCACATTGCACATCTACCGAACAAGATAGATAGCATATGTGCATCCATACTTGCACTTCTGGTGACGAGTAGCATGAATGAGGACCACAGGCACAAAAAGGCCCTACGCTACTCATCCATTATTTTACAGACCATACTAAATTTCTGAAGAGAGTAGATCGATCGAGGTGGTTGTGGCGCCGCCACAACAGAGCTCCTATGTTTCCTCAGGCTTATTAGTGGAGTGCTAATAATTAATCCCTGTGCTGACATTGTTTAGTGGTCAAAATTGAAGCCTATGGCAGCTAGCCTCAACCTAATTAAGACTTAAGAATCTCTCCCTAGCTATCTATCTAGCTATCTCCACGACAAATGCACAGATGTTGCTAACAGTGTGATTGACCATTAGCATTTGTCATTGTCAAATCATGTCTTGCAGGCGGAAGCTACCAAGCAGTTAGGGTGTAGCAGTAGGCTTTATAAACTTAGGTCATTAGGTGCATGTGGCCCGCGAATCTCATGTTGGGATGAAATGCGGCTGATGAAACTTTGTAGAGCATGGATAAAACGACGAGTTAAAGCAGACCTGATAGGTGAGTTGATCGGTGATGGATGACAATTGCAATAAAAAATGCTGTGCCCTTTTTAGAAAGTTGCGTCAAGGCGAGTTCTAGAGGTTGTTCACGCAAAGAGATATTATGTTCTAACTTCGCCAAATCACAATCAATCTTGTAGTAGCAAAGAAGGTTCAGTGCGTGATCTTTTCTCACGAGTAAGCGGTAGTTCAGAGACGACCACTTTATGGAGCCGCCCACACTCCTATCAGTCACTAGGCAGTGTAGGGACACACACTCCCCTCAATCTCATCTAAAAGTAAAAGGCAGCTAGTAGCTCAGCAAACAAAATAACCCACACAGAGCATACATAGAACGAAAACATGTTATAGAGGGAAATTCAATTTGGCTCATGGTTGCAAATAAACCTATTATGTGAAAATATATTTTAAAATATCAAAAAATTCTCAAGTTTTTTTAGAAAGGTATAAGTGCTTACTCGATTGTCATCCCCCTAATGGTCGGTCGTCCATTAGGGGGATAAGCATGCAGCGGGTCGCGTTTTGGTCGCCGCTGCGGACGTATAGCGCGCGCGTGCTGACCGCGCAGCACGCGCGCGTACGTGCATACAAATCATCGCGCCCTAGAAAGTTCCGAGTGCGTGCTTACTAGATTGTTTCTACTCCCTCCGTCTTAAAATAGATGTCTGGGGTTTTTCAAATTTTAGATAAATCTATATACTAAATAGTGTCTAGATTAATCAAATTTTTAGCAAACTTAAGACATCTATTTTGAGACGGAGGAAGCAGACCAATTTTGCTCTGCCTCTCCGTTCAGGTTCCCCTGTATGCGGCAGCCACGCGGAAGGCCAATTGTATCATGTCAGCAATGGTACTCTCCTGGGCTATAGCACACGCACACACTGGCTGCAGCCTGCAGGTTAAGTTTGGGCCTCCTTCAGTCTGTCAACGTCGAGTAGTTGCCTGATACCGTCGTGGATCGCGGGTCGGCAGGTTCTGTTCGTTGCATCTACAGCAGAGGATCGGATCCGGATCGCAGTAGCTGCCTGCAGTTCATTAAGCACACAGTCAATTCAGCCGCGCGCGGGCGCCCCCACGTTCTCTCTCTCTATTTTCAGCAACGATCAGCGAACTGTTGTGCTTCTGGCTGGCAGCTAGCTCGGCCAGATGTCCTCCAAAACACATGCAGTGCATATGCTACTCCTGCATAGTGTCCGTCCGTTGTCTGGTGTCCATTCTAGTCATGTACTAGTTTCTAGTTGGATCATATGGCCGATTATATTCTCTGGCCTTGTTGCAGATCACATGTACAAGTTCCATCCCCAGCAAGGTATTGTAAAATGTTGGTTGCTAGAGAGTAGTTGTACACGTCCCGTTTATCAGCTGTACCGTGGCTCAACATGGCGTGACACGATACGCGCTCTTTTCTCTCTATACCTGCGTAACATGTCGAAATTTTGAACAAACATAATGTTTCCTTGCAAAAGATGACTTTATTCGCGGACTATCATTTCTTGCACCACCATTTTGTTTCGGCAGTGGAGGTCTAATGATTATCTCACACAAATTAGCAAACCTAACTCAGATGTGCAGTTCGGGTGGGATCCACGAGTACTGTATATCTCTACTACTATAGTACACGAGTTTTTGAACTTGGATTAGCCATTCACCCTGATATAAAACCACCTAATAGCCGTTGATTTTTTCCATGGCATAAATCGCTACCGTTTATCAATATTAGACCGAAGTTATCCAACGGTCACAATTCTTCGGATTCCCTCCGTACGGAACGCACCAAAAAGAGGCATCGTGAAGTGGTCTTTCTCGAGTTATCCTGAATTCTTTAGATGGACTGGGCCTTCACGGCTTCACCTGATCCACTCAAGATCTTCTATGGCTGATTTGTGAAGTACTCACAGAGTATAAGACATAGAAGATCCACTTCGAACAAGTTGTTTAAGAGATAACGAGAAGGCACGGAGTTAGCTCATTTACCATGTTAAACGTGTTTCAAAAGTCAACAAAATCCAAATCAAAATTTAGTGCGTACACATGTGCATGACACAATATTTTGCGGGAATTTTTTTTTCACATACATACACTCAGTAAAAAGGACAACTTTCTGCAGTGCTGCAAACTGCAATCTTTTCCCGTGATTTTTTAATTTAGAAATGTTTTTTTTTACATTTAGAAATGGGGTTTTGGAAACGGGAAGATGTTCTATGTTGAGGGATGTATTTCCTACATATATAATCAAATCTTGTTTGCAGTTTGATCATAATACACCACGTGCATAGCACGTACCTTCTACTAGTAGGAAATGTGGTGTCGATTAACGACCTACAGGAATGAGAAAAAAAGAAGATGGTGGAAAGAGGAGGCCCAGATCTTGTGCGATTGCACTGCATCGGCCATGGAGAAAGATATTCATTTGGGCCTGGTGCAAAAAATTAAGCCACAAGCGGTGCTAGTTGCAAAAAAAATGATCTTGTTTCTTTGTTTTGTGAAAGAAATGACATAAAGGGTGGTGTTATCAGCAATTTTATCGACCAAAATCCTACTTGTAGTTCATATAGTGATTCCTAATTCAAATTTTGGTCTCAAATTTTAATCTAGAACTTGAAATGGGATTTTGGTGAGAACCTGATTGACACTTAAGATGTGAGAAAGAAAGCCTCGTGAGTATATATTTGTGCTTGTGTCGTAACTAATGTCCACATGATCATTTCAAAACAGAAAAAGGCATAACGCTGATGTGCTCGGCTGCAGCTTTGGGCCAAATTTGTGAGACCTAGAGCCTGCTTTATTTTTCCTTTATTTGTTGTCTTTTATGTGTATTCAGGTGCAATTATTTATTTGAATATCTATGTTGATGTAGATTCAGATAAAATGAAATAAAAATTTAATAGATCCATATAAATATATAATAATAGGTAAATAAGAAAAAATAATGTTCTAAAAATGTTAATCTGAATCTTAAAATCTAATTAAAAATGGAAGTAAGTTCAACACAAAATTTAGATCGACCTTCAGCTATATTTTACGAAAAAAACTATTGAATGAAACTACGACATACAATTTTTTTTTAGTAAATTCGCATGTGCCAAGGGATAGATAGTGAACAACCCCCCACCCTACCCTGACACATACACCACACAAGCACCACTGCCACCCACTCACACACATGCCCTAAATAAAAAGATGAGCAAATTGTTTCTCACATTTGTATATTGTAGAACATTCTACCAAGTTGTGTAAATATCAAACAATACTTTGGAGTAGGACACATATAACTGAATAGTACACCGATAGAAATAAATCTATCTAAAATACTTATTTTCTATCATCCCAAACTAAATTAATTAAAGTAAAAAAACTACAGTGAATCTTTATTGTTACGGAAATATTTTTCCATGGAAGATATGTATCTCAATACAAAAGACACCGATTACATCATTAATTCTTCTAATTATACATATAAACAAATGTGAATAAAACTAGGATGTATTTAGACAAAACGAGTCATGAAGAAGTATAAATGTTTAGTATAAATAAAATATATGTGAATTTCTATAAGAGAAGTACATAATAAAATTTAAATAACAAAGATTTATAGTTGAATTTGAATAAATGCATTCACATAGATTGAAAATACAAATAGATTAATTACAAAGCGAATGTTTGCATATTTTACCAAAATCTCAACTATTACATGGAAGTTTAAGATAACTACGAAAACACAAAGGAAGGAAAAAATCATTGAAGAGAGAACATGTGAAATAATATAGGAAGAATCAATGTCTTTATCCTTTTGTTTTCCGAAGACTTTATCGATGAGGTCCTCAAGATGCCAGTTAAGCATAGGCTTCTAGTTGCGTCCTTGCTATACTAGTGGGGGAGACGCATAACAAAACAATGGCGGGAGATAATTGTTTTCCTAGTGTAACCAGGTGTTGTGTCTACTGTGAGGCACACAAGTGAAATAGTGAAGATTGAATGCCTTGGTCAGAAGAAGTTTCGCTTATATGATTAGGGAAGTCATTACGACCCTAACGATGTCTTCCATGCATGGGATTGGGAGTGGCCTTGGACGGTTGGTTGCTCTCACCTGAAGCTACAAGTGAACAAAGTACATGCACGCACACATCTCGGATTTTTAGATCTCTGATAAATCCAAAACAAGAATATCCCAACTTTATCATGCATTTCAAGTGAAGTTCGAACTGACCATCCTCTCATGCCTTATGTGCATGTGAGCCGAATCATGGACGATACTACCAAACAAAGAGAGTAGGTGAGGCGTCATGTTTTTGTTTAGGGCAGCTTCCCACGCACGATCACTAACAAACGCGAGAGATGCCCAATTAGTTATCCTAATCAATCATTGAGCACATTGTCATGTACCCAACCCATGCTGCAGTTTACTAAACGCATCCTCAAGCCCCACAACACACCACAACGGAATTGTCCACACCTTTAGTGTCCATTTCCTTTTGTCGCCGCGCGATCGAGGTTGGAGGTTTGATAACTCACTGGACACGCTTGCTCCTGCCTCTCGTATTTTTTGCTCTGTTAGGCTTTGTTCGGTTGTCAGGGAACAAATCCAGGGCATGAAACGGAGCACCACATGGAATTGGTTAATCCATTTGGTATTAATTATCAATAATCCATGCGTTATGTTTTCGTTGGATTATGCCAGAAACGCGCTCTCGAAACAATACGACTGCATCGTGTCTTCCCATGCCTTCTCTCCTAGAAAATTTTCCATACATCAGGTGGCATGATTATTTTCCAGGCCCAGTCATAGAAAAATCCATGGAAAGTATTGGACCATAATCCAGACATGGGCTAAACGGGGAGTAGAATTATTAGGGCTGGAAAAATCACCTGGCTGGGCTGGATAGCCCTAGATTGGGCCCCAATCCATGCTGACCCGGTAGGTTCGGGCATAAACGAACGGAGCCTTAACAAACTTTTGAACCTCTCGCAAAAATAAAAACCTTTGAACGTCTCATATAAATTTGGACCATCCTGCTTCCTTCTCATCTGTCACTTTAGTTGTTATTAATTGCCACTTGTTGCGATGCCAGGGGTAGAGCTTGACTCTTTTCAATAAAAGGAATCTGTTGGACTACTCGCACCACTACTGAAAGCCCTTTACTAACCATAATCATAAACAAATTTGCTTGATTCTCCTTGGAGATGGACATCATCTCGCAAAGCTGACGACTGCGCACATGTTAGTATTTCATTTTCTCTGTACTGTATTTTACCGTGGGATCCCAGCCTCAGATTGACCAAAGTCATGGGATGAACTTTGAGCATCTGCAAATTTGAGCTGGAACTTTAAGCATCTGAAACATTGAAATGAAAATGCATAGTATGGTCAAGGAAACGAAAAAATAACTAAGGCACGCTAGCCAATCCTGTTGCAAGGTCGCCAAGGCCAACAATCACACAACATAACTGGATCACATAACTGATGGCGATCTCATTTGGGACAAATGAGCTCTTGCAGATAGTATTTCCGACGCTCCACACACCCATCGCTTAGGAGCTAGCTAGCTAGCTTTGTTCATACGTCCTCACATTGCACTGCACAACGGAACAAGATAGATATAATATGGGCATCCAAACATGCACTTCTGGTGGCGAGTAGCATGAGGACCACAGATACAAAAAGGCCCTACGCTAATCATCCATTCTACTCGGGAACATACAAATTTCTGGAGGGATTGGATCGATCCAGGTAGTTGTGGCAGGGTTAGTGGAGTGCTAATTAATCTCTGTTCTACCATTTGTTTAGTGCTCATAATTGAAGCCTACGGCAGCTAGCCGCAAGCTAATTAAGATTTAAGAATTTCTAGATGAAGACTCCCTAGTTATCTAGCTAGCTAGCTCCATGACAAATGCACAGATGATCCTAACAATGTGATTAACCATTAGGATTTGTCAAATCATGTCTTGCAAGAGGCTACCCAGGAGTCAGGGTGTAGTGAGGGCCGGTCCTGGGGAGGGTCTAGAGGGGCGGTCGCCCCGGGCCCAAAAAAATTAGGGGCCCTCCCGAGGTATAGCCCAGTATAGCTATATAGATGTGAGTTAATCTCAGGAAAAAAGTACAAACGTACTGGCATTGTATTGGGCCCGATTGGGTCATTTTCGTTACCTGGACACGTAAATGTGAACTGCTAAATTAGTAATCAGCCGATCACCGACCCTTCTCAAAAAAAAGACGATCACCGATCGATTATTATCTGACATAAGGATCCACATCTTGATTCTAGAACTCGCGATCGGAAGTAGGACGACATACTGTCGCCATCGCCCATGGCCTAGGAGTCCAAGTCCACTTGCCTGATTGAATGCTCCTCCCTGTTGTTTTCCAACTCGCAAGGAACCAAGACGACCGCTCGTCTTGTCCAACACCAGGTATCAAAATTCAAAACGTTCGTGATTTATCCCTATTCTCTTTGAATTTGGGTGCTACTTTTTTTTATGTTGTTTATATATGATATAGTCTACTTTATTCCCTAATCTCCCAATCTGGTTCATCTGGTACAAGTTGTCCATCTGGTTCATCTGGAACATTTTATGTCGAGTTAAATGATCTTATTTGTGAGTTAAGTATTATGAACTTGATTTTGCCGAAGAAACCAATGTCTGCTATGGAGTTTTTTGAGTTTGTCAGCGAAGCATATTCCTATCCTAATATTGATGCCGTTTATCGGATCTTAGTTACTATCCCCATGATTGTTGCATCAACTGAAGGAACATTTTCAAAGTTGAAATTATTTAAAAACTATTCAAGATCTATAATGTCTCAGGAAAGGTTAAATGGTTTGACAACTTGATATATTGAGTAGAAGTTATTTAACGAGATTGATATTGATTCCTTCATCGCTGGCTTTGATCATGGAATTTACGGAGAAAATTTTAAGGTACAATATAAACATTGTTATTATTATATGAATATATTGCAATTGGTACACTTGAAGTCTCTATTTTTTCATCATTTTATACATCTATGAATATATAAAAAAAATGATAGTAGAGGGCCCAAAATTTTAGTTTCGTCCTGGGCCCCTGAAATCTCAGGACCAGCCCTGGGTGTAGTGGTAGGCTTTACAAACTTAGGTCATTAGGTGCATGTGGCCAGACGATCTCATGTTCGGATGAAATGCAACTAATGATACTATAGATAGCAGCGATAAAACTACAAGACAAATTCAGACCTGATAGGTGAGTTGATCGGTGATGGATGACAATTGCAATAGATAATGCAGTGCCTTTTTTTGAAAGATGTGTTAAGATGAGATCTGGAGGTTTCACGTAAAGAGATATTATGTTCTAACTTCACCAAATCACAATCAATCTTGTACTAGGAAAGATGGGTTCAGTTCATGGCCTTCTCTCACGGATAAGCGGTTCAGACGCCACATTTAGTAGCCGCCCATACTCCTATGACTCTATGAGTCTCATCTCAAAGGAAAGATAGTTGCTGGCCAGGACAAGGACATAAGTGGTTAGACAACAATACGACCACACAAGCATACATAGTCATGTGAACGTCAAATGAAAGTGACTGAAAGCAAGCAGGAGTAGCATATTTCCTTGTATAGTTTTGGCATAGCCATTTATATACTTCCCTCAATTTCTTATTAAAATCAGTACAACCTTCACCCCATGACAAGTATTGATTCTGCTTATGTCATAATGAAAGCAATGCTAGAGAATCTAGAGCAAAGTACAACATCTATACCACTATATAGTACACGAGTTTTTGAATTTGGATTTACCGCTCAGTTTTACAGTTTTCCCGCCAATGCACCATTGAAGCAATCCAAACCGTTGATTTTTCTGTTGGAGCTTCTATTTACCGTTCATCAGACAAAATCTCATTTGATCTAACGGCTGTGAGTGTTTGGATTCACCACCCTGTAGTCCCGTGGTCGTAAGTCCCACTGCTGAAGTTCTGGAGGATTCGAGATAAGTCCATGCTCCAGTAAATAAAAAAGCTAGACTATCATCCTACTGTGTCAAAGGCTACATGTTACAACAGTTCACACGGAGACAAGAAAAGCCGGGCAACCAACTTACCAATTTTTTAATGAAATCCAAGAGCTGGCTGAAGCTTTCGAGTCTTTTTAACTTTTGTCTTATAGGCAAACCTTGCTGCTCATTTGACTGCTTGGCCAGGTGCCAGCGTCACAGCGTGTATGAACTCATGCGTCCAGCATGACAAATCTGCTACTGATTAATCATCCAGGAACTTAGCGGGTTTTCCAGGAGTTTAGTGTTTTTTTTTGGATTTGCTCTTAATGTGTAGCATGTTAGATGTATATATATATGTATATTGTATTTCCCCCATATGTTAGGGGGCTTCTTGCATATTTGTCCTGTACCTGTACTATATATTGTGGCCTTTGGCCCCCAGAGGAATACAAGTTGCTTATTCCTAATATGGTATCAGAGCCTAGTTAGTCTCCTCCTACTCGCAACTTCGTCGCTGCAGCCGCCACCGTCCCTGTCGCCGACGGCCTTGCCGCCGCCGGTCGCCGCTTGTCTGAGTTCGTTGCCAGATCGGTTTCTCGATCCGGATCCTCTCCAGATTGATCTGCCAGTTCTTCTTGATATCCGCCAGCATCGATCCAGCATCGATCGGTTTCTTGATATCCGCCAGCACCGCCCGCTACTAATTTTTCTCGATCGGTTTCCACCCGCCGCCTCCACGCGCGGCCTCAGAATCGATCCAGCATCGCCTCGGTCCACGCGCGGCCAGGCTTTTTCTCCTCGCGACCTCCACCTGCCTCGATTCAGCGGGAGCCACCACGCGCAGGTCCCGTCAGGCCTCTGCCCACGCGCGGGCCATCTCGCCTCGGTCCACGCGCCACGCGGCCACGCGTGGACTGCCCTCCTCCACGCGCCTCCACGCGCGTCCACAACCGCCTCCACGCGCGACCTCGCATCGGTCCACGCGCCACCGCCGGTCCTCTGCGCCTGCCGACGCCTCCACGCGCGTCCACCCACCCGTCCTCTGCGCCTGCCGACCTCCACTTGGGTGGCCACCCGTCTGCGCGCCACCGTCCTGTCTGCTCCATCTGATTCCAGCTCAAGTCTTCGTCAGTTCCAGATTAGATATGAGTGAAAAAAAATTGAGAGAGATGTCTTCTGCATCGGGCTATGTTGCGATTCCTCGCTGCTCGGTGATCTTCGATGGCACGAATTATTCTAATTTCGCTGCCTTTATGCGCGTTCACATGCGCGGTCTCCGGCTTTGGGGTGTGCTCTCCGGCGAGGTCTCCTGTCCGCCGTGCCCCCTGCTCCTGTGGCTCCTCTTCCACCGACGCCGATTGTTCTTGGTGCTGATGCTTCTCAGGAGGCCAAGGATGCTGCTCAGAGTGCCGACGATAGTGCTGTTGCTGCTTATGACCTGAAATTCAAACAGTACTCTGCTGATCTCGAGACCTATCGCCATGCTCTGACTGCCTACACTCAGTGGGTCGATGAGGATGCTCGCGCTGCTGCTGTTCTCACCTCCAGTGTTACGCCTCAAGATGTCTTTGAGTTCATGAGTCTCCCCACTGTTGCTGCTCAGTGGGCACATCTTCGTCAGCGCTATCAGCCGTCTGGTGATTCTCTTTACCTGTCCGTGGTTCGCCAGGAGCATGCTCTTCAGCAGGGTGATTCCACTATTGATGAGTTCTATACTCAGAGTGCTGCTATCTGGCGTCAGCTTGATTCTCTCTGTACTGCTGTTTGTGGCACATGCTCGTGCTGCCAGATTATGCGCTCGGATTTGGAGTTTCACCGCATCTATGAGTTTCTGTCTCGGCTTCGCCAGGAGTTTGAGCCACGGCGTGCTCAGCTGAATGCTCGTGGTCGTGTTCCGCTCTCGGAGGTGTTGTCTGAGCTTCGGGCTGAGGAGACCCGTCTCCGTGGTGCCGGTCTCCTTGCGGTTCCGTCTGTGCTTGCTACTCGTGGTGCTCCTTTGCCGTCTGCTCCCTTGACCCAGCCGCGGTCCCCTGTGCCGCCACCGCCGATACTACCCACTCCTCCAGGTCAGGGTCAGCTTCAGCATCGCTAGCCTGGTCGAGTCCGCACCAGCCTCGTGGTCGAGTCGCACCAGAGTCGTGGTCAGGGTCGTCGTGGTTCTCTTCGTCACTGCTCTTACTGCAACAGGGATGGCCACACTTGGGCCACCTGTTATACACGGGATCCCAGTTTACGTCAGCAGCACCAGGCTCGTGGGCAGTCGGCTCCTTCCGGATCTTCAGCTGTTGCTCTCTCTGATCAGGACATTATCAGGAGTCTTCGCGGTCTGCTTGCTGCTACAGGCTCTTCTTCTTCGACGAACCTTGCTGGTTCTGGATCGATTCTTCAGTAATCGCGGACCACCACCTTCTACACAGTCAGGTACGTCTCCATGGTATCTGGATTCTGGAGCTTCTTTTCATATGACCTCTGAGTCTTCTCTTCTGTTCGCACTTCGTTCTCTCCCTTCTCCTGTCCGTGTTTTTACGGCTGATGGTACCTCTCTTCCTGTTTCTAGTCGGGGCACCCTTTCTACTTCTTCTTTTTTTGTTCCTGATATTTCTCATGTCCCTCTTCTTAAGATGAATCTGTTCTCTGCTAGCCAGCTTACTGACTCTGGTTGTCGCGTCATTCTTGATGCTAATTCTTGTGTTGTTCAGGACCGTCGCACCCAGACCATGGTTGGAGCTGGCCCTCGCAGCCGTGACTCTTCAGGTCTTTGGGAGTTAGACTGGCTTCGTGTTCCTTCCGCTGCCACTTCATCTGCCAGTTCTTCTCCGGTTGTCGCCTCTACTACAGCTCTTTTCAGCAGTGGCATCATCGTCTTGGTCACCTCTGTGACTCTCGCCTGTCGTCATTAGTTCATCGTGGTCTTTTGGGGTCTGTCTCAGGAGATGGGTCTTTGCATTGTCAGGGCTGTAGGTTGGGTAAACAGATTCAGCTTCCCTATCCTACTAGCGCGTCTGTATCTCAGCGACCTTTTGATTTAGTTCATTCCGATGTTTGGGGTCCGGCTCCCTTCGCTTCGAAAGGGGGCCATCGCTACTATATTTTATTCATCGATCATTTTTCTCGGTACACTTGGTTGTATTTTATGCGCTCTCGTAGTGAGGTGCTCGCCATATATCAGCGTTTTGTGGCCATGGTTCGTACTCAATATTCTACCCCCATCCGTGTGTTTCGTGCTGATTCTGCTGGTGAGTATATCTCTCAGATGTTGCGAGGTGTTCTTGCTGAGCAGGGCACTCTTGCTCAATTCTCCTGTCCTGGCGCACATGCCCAGAATGGCGTTGCTGAGCGTAAGCATCGCCATCTTCTTGAAACTACTCGCACTATGATGATTGCTTCTTCTCTACCGCCGCATTTCTGGGCTGAGGCTGTCGCTACGTCGGCTTACCTCATCAATATTCAGCCTTCTGCTGCCTTGCAGGGTGGTATCCCTCTTGAGCGCCTCTCTGGACAGTCTCCAGATTACTCCATGCTTCGCTTGTTTGGTTGTGTTTGCTATGTTCTCCTTGCTCCTCGCGAACGCACCAAACTGACCGCTCAGTCTGTTGAGTGTGTCTTCCTCGGATACAGTGATGAGCATAAGGGCTATCGCTGTTGGGACCCTGTTGGTCGTCGGATGCGTATCTCTCGTGATGTTACTTTTGATGAGACGCGTCCTTTCTATCCTCGTCCCACCGCTGGTACTTACCCGGTGGAAGATATCTCTTTTCTTCTCTTTCCTGACACACCTCCTTCTACCCCTATTGTGTCTTCTTCAGGATCTCCTCCCCCTGATGTATCTTCTTCGACGCCGTCCTCTTCTGCTCCGTCTAGTCCTCCTAGTTCTCCTCGTTCTCCGGCGTCTTCCCCTACTATTCCCTCTTCTTCATCGTCGTCTCCTGCGTCGTCTTCCTCTGATGATCTTCCCTCTACTCGTCCTGTTCGTCAGCGTCGTGCCCCCAACCGTTACTCTCCTAGTCAGTATGGTCTTTCTGTTGCCTCCGAGCCGACTTCTTATCGGGATGCTGAGCATCATCCTGAATGGCAGCTGGCCATGGCTGAGGAGATTGCTGCGCTTGAGCGCACTGGCACCTGGGATCTTGTTTCTCCCCCTCCCGGTGTTCGTCCTATCACGTGTAAGTGGGTCTATAAGATTAAGACCCGCTCCGATGGATCTCTTGAGCGCTATAAAGCGCGTCTTGTGGCTCTTGGTTTTCAGCAGGAGCATGGTCGTGACTATGATGAGACCTTTGCTCCTGTGGCCCATATGACCACTGTGCGTACTCTTCTTCTTTGTTGCTTACATTGCGTCAGTGCGTGTCTCAGCTTGATGTTCAGAACGCCTTTCTCAATGGTGAGTTGAGTGAGGAGGTTTATATGCAGCCTTCTCCTGGGTATTCTGTTCCCGAGGGGATGGTTTGTCGTCTTCGACGATCTCTTTATGGCCTCAAACAGGCTCCTCGTGCCTGGTTTGAGCGCTTTGCTTCTGTAGTGATTGCTGCTGGTTTCTCCCCTAGTGCTCATGATCCAGCGCTGTTTGTTCACACTTCTTCTCGTGGACGCACTCTTCTTCTTCTCTATGTTGATGACATGATCATTACTGGTGATGATCCTGAGTATATCGCCTTTGTTAAGGCTCGTCTTCGTGATCAGTTTCTTATGAATGATCTTGGTCCTCTTCGATACTTTCTTGGGATTGAGGTTTCCTCCACTTCTGATGGCTTTTACATCTCTTAGGAAAAGTATATTCAGGATCTTCTTGCTCGTGCTGCTCTTGGGGATGAGCGCACCGTTGAGACCCCTATGGAGCTTAATGTTAAGCTTCAACCTACTGATGGTGACCCTCTTTCTGATCCGACGCGTTATCGTCATCTTGTTGGGAGTCTAGTTTATCTTGCTGTCACTCGTCCTGACATCTCTTATCCTGTTCATATTCTGAGTCAGTTTGTCTCTGCTCCCACCACTGTTCACTATAGTCATCTTCTCCGTGTTCTTCGTTATCTTCGTGGTACGATCACTCGTTGCCTTTTCTTTCCTCGTTCCAGCTCTCTCCAGCTCCAGTGCTATTCGGACGCTACGTGGGCGAGTGATCCTTCGGATCGTCGTTCACTTTCTGCTTACTGTGTGTTTCTTGGTGGTTCGCTCATTGCTTGGAAGACAAAGAAACAGACAGCGGTTTCCCGTTCGAGTGTTGAGGCTGAGTTGCGTGCTATGGCCTTGTTGACTGCTGAGGTGACCTGGTTACGATGGTTACTTGTGGATTTTGGGGTCTCTATTACCACACCCACTCTGGTTTTATCTGACAGTACATGTGCTATTAGTGTTGCACGTGATCCGGTCAAGCATGAGCTTACCAAGCATATTGGTGTTGATGCTTTCTATACGCGTGCTCAGGTGCAGGCTCAGGTTGTTGCGCTTCAGTATGTGTCTTCAGATTTACAGTTGGCGGATTTCTTTACGAAGGCACAGACCAGAGCGCAACATGATTTCTTACTCTCCAAACTCAGTGTTGTGGATCCACCATGAGTTTGAGGGGGAGTGTTAGATGTATATATATGTATATTGTATTTCCCCCATATATTAGGGGGCTTCCTGCATATTTGCCCTGTACCTGTACTATATATTGTGGCCTTTGGTCCAGAGGAATATAAGTTGCTTATTCCTAACATAGCACAGCGTCTCCTGAAAAACATCCAGAAGCTAAAAGTGATTTTTCTAGAACGCACGTGAACGCGAGTTGCCCATTGCCCCTTTATTCTCTACTCTCAAGAATCTTCTGGGTAATTTCATTACAAAAGCAACACACGGAAATAAAAGATCCGGTAGGGCGTAGGTCGTATTGTGTGAGAACGTTGAAACTTGGTAGTAGAGCATTATACGATCCAGCTCCACTTATCATCATGTTATCATGTTTCCATGAAGGTTTCTTTAAGGCACTAAGTTCCATCATTTTATGTTGTATTTTTGTTTTGCGAAACATTTTACCCAATTCAACATCAAAACCCTCCCTGACATGGCACTCATAATGTTATGATGTAATTCCGAATTCCCTCTGACCCATATTAGTTGACTCAAATTTGTCTAGATAGCACTAAAACTTGACTAGATACAATAATATCTAGATAAATCTAAGCCAACTAATATGGGTCGGAGGGAGTACTTTAATTGAATGAAAATACTAGAAATATCATCCAACTCTTTTCAAGGAGATGATGAATAAGGAGAGGAGGCAGGTGTTAGAGTATGCATCGCCTTTAGTGACGTTCTTATGAAACAAGATGGAATTTCTCTAAGACATTTCCTTATAATGTATTTTAAATGTTATATACTGGATCAACTGCATGAAAGTTGCCACTTCCCACAGCTAGGTGTCAAAATTAATTAGCCAATAACCAATAGTGTAATTCATATGGATATATTTTAACTCTTTTAAATTTTATTTGAACAAGGGTAGGAACCGAAGGATCCAGAAGTTCCGTTAAATGAGAGCAATGTGCTCAAAGTTTACAAACATGACATCAAACAAAAAGAAATTATATCGCACTCTTGAATTTTATTAAAAGGACCTTCAATAAATTATAGAACGCCATTATGTTCTTCTCTACCGTTAAAGAAGGCAAGCTCATCGCGGCCACCTGCGTCACCTCCGGGGGATAATAGCACTTGGAGGCAGGTTAGTCTTGAGCATCGCGATGAACCTGGAGAAAATCCTCCCCTTTGGCTCTTGGGAGGGGAGGGAGAAAAGAAACGGAGATGGTACCAGCACATGGCTAGCACCAAATCACAGAACAGCTACCTAATGTCCATGAAGGTCAGCAGAAGGACAAAGGGTCACCGCCGCAGAAGATGTGCTCAAAGTGTGCTACACGGAAACTCCTTTGTAGCAACCTCGACACCTAGAGCTCTAGATCTTGCCGAATCCCATGCCATGTCCTCCACTACCTTTCCCCACCTTGGCGACTGAGGAAGAAGAAGACGAGATCACAAGAACTCACCACATCCGGGGGCCCAAACGAGCTTTTTTTACAGGGAAGACCACGAGGATCTCCCTCTCCACTACGACCTCCAGAGTACCATGAATAGGCAGATCACCGACACCAGCTAGCTGGAGTCGTCGACTGCTCTAGCGACCTTGTATCCATTTACATAGCGCTATACTCCATATGGGGATACTTTGGAAAGGAAAACTCACTACTACTACGAACATGGGGCTGACCTTCTTTTTGCAACTCACTCCGGCCGGCGGAGCCGCTAGAGAAGAGGGGGAGAAGAGCCGGGGCGGACACAACAAGACTCTTTTAAAGTTGTTTCTTCTATTGATGCTCAAGTGCAAAGCACGTGCAATTTACTAGTATACTTGTAGAATACCACGCTTGATAGCTACAGAGTATCCGTACATGGAGCTCAAAATGTTCAGCCAATAGAAGTGCTACAGGTGTCAGATCAATTTCATACTTCATGTATCAAATAAAATAGTCTCATGAAAATCATTGTACACAGCCCAGGATTTTATTTGTCATCCCATATCGTGGGTTTTCCATCTCGTTAGCACTGTATGAATCTAAGGTTTGATGTCCTAACGAATGGGTGATTCTTCACAGTTCACACAGTGACCGAGTACAAAGCAACATAGAGCATTTTCTATGTGAATGATCATGCAACAGTTATTTTCTGGGTTTCACCAAACCACAATCAATCATGCAGGATTTTGCCTGTAGCAGCGATGGTTCAGTGCATATGAATAGGTTGAGAAACCACTTTCGGTAGGCAGTATGGAGTAGAGACACGCACTCCCTTCAATCTCATCTAAAAGTAAAAGGCAGCTAACAGTAGCTAGCAAACAGAGTAACCCACAGGGCATACACATATAACGAAAACATGTGGCCGACTTCTTTTTAGCTTATGATTGTAGAGAAGCTGGATTTTGAGAGATTGTGGAAAGAAGCTGTGGTGGGGAGAAGCTGTCAGAATCTGCTGCCCTCTATTCTTTTTAGCTTTTAGATATTTGGCTTGTTTGATGGATTGAGTGGTGAAATGTCTGTAACGCCCCTAAATGTCATTTGTATGCTAGTTTTTAGTACAAATGAGATAGAAATGAATATAGAAGATTATAAACCAGACTATCACACAAGAACAATAGCAAGTCCAACAACAGTACCAATTTATAAGTTCATCTTTACCTATCCAATTTGCTGGTCATTTTTCACGTTTATCAATGAAAGGAGAACACTATAAGGTGAAACGACACTAATCTGGAATTACACTATAAATGAACTACACTGAAATTCATTGTGTAATGCCTAATCAATTTCACTGTAAGTAAACTACGCTAAATTTGCTAATGCCTAATCATTTTCACTGAAAGAAAAACAAAGAAAACATGGGTTGTGCTATCCGCGGCGGCGGCTGGGAGGAGGACATGGCGAGGTCGGCCTGCAGGCGGAAGACGGTGGCAGAGTGCAGTGGAGGACGTCGGAGGGCGGCGGACAACGGCGGAGGGCGGCGGTCCACGGAGCAGCGAGCCGGGAGTGGGCCGCCGTCACAGGAGGGGTGAGGGCTGGTGCAGGGGGATTCTGTCACATGGACGAGGAGAGGGTCGGGGCGACGACCGCCGGTGGTAGGCGGCTGACCGGCGAGAGGGGGCAGCTGCAGCGGCGGCAGGTGCTGGCGGCGGCGACGTAGGTGCAGCTAACCCTAGCTCTACGCAGGATGAGGAACGAGTGCGGGATGAAGAACGAGTAACTAGCGATGCGTTGTTGCTTTTTTTTCTCCTGATTCTTGCCGGTGGCATTTCTCTGTTAATTGAAGGAACAACATGTCTACAAATGGATACGTTTTCATTTCAGTTAGACTACTCGCGGGAATCTGCTCAGAGTCGAGTCCAGACCCGATTCTCAAATTGCGAAGGAAACCAGCTTCTCGGTGGAAATAAGCTGGACAGAATCGAGACCCTTCTTTTGAGCTTTTGTGATTCTGGGCCTAGAATCTGTCTCAGAAGCTAAAAAGAAGTCGGCCTTATAATCCTATAGATCCTGAAGTGAAGCTGTTTGAATGCAGTGCTCATAGTACCAAACATACTTCAAGTAACAACATACTAGTATGACTTCTTTCGAATATTCTGCGCTCCTGTCATACCCAAAGCAATTCTATAGCAAAGCACATCATATATGCTTGTATAAGTACCAGGCTAATAGCTACAGAGTATCTGTACAGGAAGCTGACAATGTTCAGTTGGCATCATGTCAGAACCAACTGTCGTCGTATCCGATTTGCAGCCTTAAAATTTCAATAAACACAGGCCCCAGTTATATGCTGTACGTTCGGATCATCATTCATCCTAGATTTTATTTGCACATACGAGAGGACAAAAAAAAGGAGCAGTGTGTATGGTGAGATAGATACAATAACAGCGCGGGGCCAAATCAATCCTTTTCTAACCACTAGGTCTTGTCTATATGCAAAACAGTGGACCACTCGTTGTCTGTGGCCATGCTTATTGGTTACTACAAACAGGTACCTAGTACAAAGCACTACACACTACAGGAATAGGAAGCTACGCCGACGGCCGGTTGCTACGCCGACGGCCAAACGTCGGGGTCGTCGGCGTAGCCATCGTCTAGGCCAGCTTCGCCAAGCAGCCGTCGGCGTAGAATTGCCCTCGGCATATCCTATGCTACGCTGACGGCTGCCCTCGGCGTAGCTATTTTTTATTTTATCTCATTAAACTTTGAAAAATCATAACTAAATCATTCTAATTCGAAAAAATACAAATAATATATTAAAATTTGTAAAAAATAAGACCTATCTATCTACACTCAAATATTACACATTTGTAAATAAAAATTAAGCAAAACATAAAACATTATATATAGTTTAAAACGGGCATAAAAAATTCAAAAATGATCGAAACAATGTGAAACCTTCGCGTGGTGTTATATTATGTGACATAGTTAGAAGGAAAAATATAAAACTTGGTATATTGATTATGTCTCGAAGAAACCTTCACAAAATAATCTATCTCATTCGAGGTTTATTTTTGGCTTTCTGGTCAAATGACCAATGTTATGACTAGAATCAAGGCATAGTTTGTGATAATGTGCCCATATTGTGCATACACATGCATCACAGGATAGCGAACAATGTTGCAGGAGGAAGCTTTCCTTTTTGTCGCACCAAAAAGGCATTTTCCATTTACCGAGCATAAAAAACGGACGGTTTTGTGAAGCAACCACCAAATGGCTAATTCAAAATGGTATCACCACATTTTACGAAAATACTATACCACCTTATATGTACAATGTCCCAATAAGGGGATTCGAAACCTTTCCGTCCACCTCTGGTGAAAAAGACAAATTCCTGCCGAATCGGTAGTAAGTGGGTCAGATATGAACTACAGGTACATGATCCGATGCTCATGTTTTTTTACAAAAATCATTTTTAGGTTCACAATATGCTATTTTAAAAAAAATCCAATGCAATTTTAGCGAGGCTCGGCCCCGAGCTAAGAATCTTCATGCCCGGCGTTCGACAAAGTTTGACGATAGTTTAAAACGGGCATAAACAATTCAAAAACGATCGAAACAATGCGAAACCTTCGTGTGGTGTCATATTATGTGACATAGTTATAAGTAAAAATATTAAACTTGATATATTGATTATGTCTCAAAAAAACCTTCACAAAATGACATATCTCATTCGAGGTTTCTTGCCTTTCGGGTCAAATGACCAATATTATGGCTAGAATCAAGGCATTGTTTGTGATAATGTGCCCATATTGTGCATACACATGCATCATGGGATGGCGAACAATGTTGCAGAAGTAAGTTTTCCTTTTTGTCGCACCAAAAAGCCATTCCCATTTTCCGAGCACAAAAAATGGACGGTTTTGTAAAGCAACCACCAAATGGCTAATTTAAAATGCTACCACCACATTTTACAAAAATACTATACCACCTTATATGCACAATGTCCCAACAGGGGGATCCGAAACCTTTTCGTCCATCTCTGGTGAAAAAGACAAATTCATGCCGAATCGGCAGGAAGTGGGTCAGATATGAACTACAGGTAGAAGATCCGATGCTCATGTTTTTTTACAAAAAACATTTTTAGGTTCATAATATGCTATTTTATCAAAGATCCAATGCAAGTTTATCAAGGCTCGGCCCCGAGCTAAGAATCTTCATGCCCGCCGTTTGACAAAGTTTGACGATAGTTTAAAATGGGCATAAAAAATTCAAAAACGATCGAAACAATACGAAACCTTCGCGTGATGTCATATTATGTGACATAGTTATAAGTAAAAATATCAAACTTGATATATTGATTATGTCTCAAAAAAACCTTCACAAAATAACCTATCTCATTCGAGGTTTCTTGTCTTTCGGGTCAAATGACCAATGTTATGGCTAGAATTAAGGCATAGTTTGTGATAATGTTCCTATATTGTGCATACACATGCATCATGGGATGGCGAACAATATTGTAGGAGGAAGTTTTCCTTTTCGTCGCACCAAAAAGCCATTTTCCATTTTCCGAGCATAAAAAACGGATGGTTTTGTGAAGCAACCACCAAATGGCTAATTCAAAATGATACCAACACATTTTACAAAAATACTATACCACCTTATATAGACAATGTCCCAATAAGGGGATCCGAAACCTTTCCGTCCACCTTTGGTGAAAAAGACAAATTCCTGCCGAATCGGGAGGAAGTGAGTCAGATATGAACTACAGGTACATGATCCGATGCTCATGTTTTTTTACAAAAATCATTTTTAGGTTCACAATATGCTATTTTATCAAAAATCCAATACAAGTTTAGCGAGGCTCGGTCCCGAGCTAAGAATCTTCATGCCCGGCGTTCGACAAAGTTTGACGATAGTTTAAAACGGGCATAAACAATTCAAAAACGATCGAAACAATGCGAAACCTTCGCGTGGTGTTATATTATGTGACATAGTTATAAGTAAAAATATTAAACTTGATATATTGATTATGTCTCAAAAAAACCTTCACAAAATGACCTATCTCATTCGAGGTTTCTTGGCTTTCGGGTCAAATGACCAATGTTATGGCTAGAATCAAGGCATAGTTTGTGATAATGTGCCCATAATGTGCATACACATGCATCATGAGATAGCAAACAATGTTGCAGGAGGAAGTTTTCCTTTTCGTCGCACCAAAAAGCCATTTCCCATTTTCCGAGCATAAAAAATGGACGATTTTATGAAGCAACCACCAAATGGCTAATTCAAAATGCTACCACCACATTTTACAAAAAATACTATACCACCTTATATGGACAATGTCCCAACAGGGGTATCCGAAACCTTTTCGTCCACCTCTGGTGAAAAAGACAAATTCCTGCCGAATCGGTAGGAAGTGGGTCAGATATAAACTACATGTACATGATCCGATGCTCATGATTTTATAAAAATCATTTTTAGGTTCACAATATGCTATTTTATTAAAGATTCAATGCAAGTTTTTCTTTTCATCGCACCAAAAAGCCATTTTTCATTATCCGAGCGCAAAAAGAGAATTTTCTAAAGCAACCACCAAATAGATAATTCAAAAAACGGAGGGTTTATGATTAGTTGATATGGATATCATATTTGGATTCCTCTCATTTTTCTGATCAATTTAGACATATTATTTGTTAAATTCCGATTTACAGATTTAAAGATATTAATTATTTCATATTAAATAGAAAAACAGAAAAAAGTAAAATTATTATATTTTTATTTGAATTCAATAATATTTTTACTTATTTATTAATTTTTACTTAGATAATTGTTTGTAATTTTAAAAAATACAAACATATGACATATTGATATAAGGGTTAATAGGATTGATATCATAGTATTGACAACAATGTATGAATTACTTTATGGAAACAGATTCTGAAGGAACGAGGAAGTTAAGCGTGCTGGAGCTGGAGTAGTATTAGGATGGGTGACCGGCTGGGAAGTTTGACCAAGACTGTAATTTAATTAAATATTAAGTGTAATTAGTGTTAGAAATATTTAAAGTGAGAGATTAACGAGTGAAACAATTCAAAAATTGAGAAAAAAATAATTATTATTTTTTAAAAAAATGTTTTATAACCTTTCGACAAGCTATGCCGACGGCCGATACGCCGACGGCCTCTACGTGCTCCGCCGAGGGAGACCTTTGCCGAGGGCAGCCGTCGGCGTACCATATGCCGAGGGCATTTTAACCTATGCCGACGCCTTTTTGCCCTCGGCGTAGCGCGCGCGTCCTGTAGTGACATAGTTGATGCCCTAACCTGCACAATCAAAATAACCATGCCATATTGGCAACAACACAAGTGGCATGGAACAAGATGGTGGAATGGCCATCAACCTCTTGCTTGCATCTACTCCCTCCGTTTTAAAATATAAGATATTTTAGCTTTGTGAAGTACATATATCTCGACTACTTTTAGTATATAGGTTCAGTCAGGTTTAAAGTGAATCTACAGATTTAAACAAGCTTAGATACATTTTTTTTATAAATTTAAAACATCTTGTATTTTAAAACAGAGGAAGTAGACAGCAAACACAAACATAGAGAACCCGGACACCTTGTGGCGCCAACACATAGTGAAACTCTCTTACACCCAAAAGGAGTATGTGAAAATTCATTGGAACCTCTCTAGCTTGTAGGAGGCATGCTCCTGTGCTCCTCCCTCCCGAAGCTTGAAAGGGTAATATATTTCTCCTGGCAGATGATAAATTTTTACTTGGACTATCATTTCTTCCGTGACCATTTGATTTCGACAGTGGATGTCTAATGATTAGCTAGCTAGCACAAAGCCAACCCCTCAACTCAAATGTGCGGTTTTCTCAAAATAGGCTTTCGTCCCGCTTTATAAATAAAGCACACCGGTGAGACCGCTGCTGGGCCAGACAGCACAACGCCCAAAGGAAGAGAACGCACAGACAAAAATGCTGGGGCAACAGCTACAACATGCCCAAAAAGAAAAGAAATGGAGAAAACGGCGATACGATGAAACAAGGGTGACCCGCCATCACTGCGCCGTCCGAAATTGTGCCACCACACACCTAATACCCTAAATCGCCCAGTGCCAAACAACACCTTCAAGAAGGGGAGCGTCGTCGACACGTCGCTGCTGTCCGGACCAGCGAACTGGCCCTAGGGTTTCCCCCGACACTTGGAGTCGAGAGGACGAGGGGTATCCCAGACGCCCTCCAGGAAGGAATGGCGCCACCCGAAGGCGGTGCCGCGTCGGAGTCGGACAGACCAACAAGGATTTCTCCCTACCCTGTCCCCCAAAAAACCCCGGGCAATTCAGAGCATCACCACTAGCTTCAGCGCCCACTAGCACACGCAAAAACTAACTTGAGGCCACCATTGTCATCGTTGCATCGAGGACACTATCAAGCAGCCCGCAAGCTGGAAGCAAACGACAAAGCTCGAGCTAGAAACGACACTGCAGAAGCCACACGGGAGGAGCCCACCTCCACCACCAAGTAGTGGTCGTCGACCGGACAAGGCAGCAGGGGCACACCAGGCCCAAGCGGGCCCGGCCGAATCCAGATGGGCCCGTAAAGCCCCCGCCACCTTGCTGCGAACGGGCGGGCCGCTGCTATGCCATCCCCAATCAGAGCTTCGTCCCTGCCGCCATCTACAGGAACCGACGCAGCTGCGGGGGCGCAGGCCCGCCGGTGCCCAGATCGAGCCCAAGGGGCCCAGATCTGGGCCGGGAGATCTGCACCCGATCTGCCCGCGAGGAGCCGCGCCGCCCCGCCGAACCACGTCGGCGCCGCCGTCAAGTGGCCCACGGAGGAGCTCCGAGCCGCGCCTTCCCGAGGAGCACCGCCGCCGGAGGGAGAACCGGCCCCGACCGGACCCTAAGGCGGAAGAGGGCCGCCGCCGCCAAGCCAGCGGCCGCCGGGCGGCGACGGGCGGCGGAGAGGGGAGGAAGGGGGGAGGTTGGCCGGAGCAGGTGGGTTGGCCCCCGTCGCCCTCGGGGGGGGGGGGGGAGAGGAGCAGGGTCCGACTGTTCTGACCATTTTGGAGGTGAGAAAACAAGGAATGAATCGACCACACAACAGCAGCATGCATGACCATGCCAAAAGCATATGACCCGAGAGACCACCCGTCCGTCCACCCAAATCTGCAAAGTTTTGTGCATGCCACATCGTATTACAGCTGAGTCAGACAGTTACCATGCCGACCTGGCACATGCAGATACTACATCTTCTTCTTTAAATAATAGTCCCTCCGTTTTAAAATATAAGATGTTTTAATTTTATGAAGCAAATATATTTAGATATCTTTTAGTATTTGGTTCACTCGGGTTTGGAGTGAATCTACACATTAAAATAAATTTAGATATATTTTCTTTACAAATCTAAAATATCTTATATTTTAAAACGAAGAAAATACTCTTTACTGCAGACCGACTCCTGGATGGCCTGGCCAAAAATTTGCTAGCATCTCGAGTCGACTATTGAAGCCAGTCGTAGAACAATATCGTTACATACATAGATCCACTAGTGATTAGGGAGCCACCCGGCGTTTGGCAGCACTATAACCTTATCCATCGTCATCATGGGACTTTGGGACGAAAAAACATCCACTGCCATGCCCATCGCTTTCACGGAGATTGCATGCCTTGGTCACAGAAAGCAGCTTTAGATCCCTCCTATTCCTTTCTTCTCCTTCTCTATCCTCTTTTCTCCTTTTCGGATGAATGCGGAAAGGGGAGGTGCGGGGCATCCAAGATCCCTGAGTATCATATATATGATTATATACAGGAATTGTGGGTGTGGATTAGCGAGTGACGACGACATTAGTGAGTGAGAGGAAGAAGATGGTGGAAAGAGGAGGGCCAGGGCATGCACGATTGCACCGCCCATGGAGAAAGATAAGAGCTGCATACCCCCACGGCCCCACCATGGATGGCACATTATTGCTACTCTAACTTGAGTGATGGGCATGCCTCTTTGTCTGCTTCACCCACATTTATTCATGCAAGAACTCTGCAAGATTATTTCAAATTAAGCTGCAAATATGGCCTGTATTCAGAATTGATGTGAAAATAAGCTGATATGGTACTTGGTATTGCCAAATGCAACTCAGCACTATATGCTATTTCATAAGTTCTGGACTCTTTGGACAAGCCGGTTGTTTAACCTTGTTGGATATATATAATCATATAAATCTTCGAAAGCAGCCTCAGACGGTTGGTCTCGCCTGAAGCTACAAGTGGACACTTGAATAATCCATGTGGATATGAAGTGCCTCCTACTTGCGCTGCACTTGCTTAATTGCCCGCATAATCAAAGTTCAGTTTTTAAGTACCGATGCAGAATTATAAGGTGTGTTTTCCCTATAAATTATAATGCCTATGTAGTTGACCTCTCATCTGATATTCTTAACATGTTCCTACTTAGATTACTCTTAGATGGTTCCAACTAAACAATAATTGAATGGAGAGCAACTACTACCAAGCATGCATGATCACTTTAGCTTAGTTTATATACCTGCTGGCTGGTGCATCATGCAGTATTTATTTTAGGAGAAGCAACGAATAACTAAAGCTATGCTAAAAAAACTAAAGCGAGCTTCAAAGAAAGCCACTCCTGTTGAACTTGATCGTACGGAGGGAGGCCAAATTAAGCTTCAGTGGTTAGGCTAAGCGCTTCAGCTTTGGAGCTAGCTAAATCCTTGTTTAATTAGCAAGCTCATGCATAAGCACGCTAGCTACCATCCAGACCTTAAAAAATGGTGCAAGTACATAATAAGCACTTGTATGATTTTTCAGTAGTATCATATTAAAAATCATAAGTTCGTATTTTATCTAAGTATGATTCGGTCTACAATCATGCAAACTTGGTTGCAGTTCTGTGCTTGGTATATTGTTTTCCAAGACAAACTAATGTACCATTATACACGAGAACCACCAAAGGCTAATCCTACTCAGTTTTGGGGGTACAGTACTACTCATATGATTGCAAACAACGAATAAGGTCTGCGCCCGGCCTGATCGGATGCGAATTATCATGAAGTAACGAAATTGAAGAATAAAAGTGTGAGAGTATGCATGTCGTGCATACTTTCTTGCCCTTGTTGATCAATTTCTCATCGCTCTTTTTCATATAAAGGCAAAACATGGATGTGTAGTACGTACGTAGACGGTAGACCAATCCCCATAAAGCCAAAGTGCATCGAACATTTCTCCCTGGTTTTCTTAATTACACACCGTTTGTTTAAAAAAAATCACACATCGTTCTCCTTGCAAGTTTCAGGCACTGTTTGTCGATATTCCGACTGTGAGCGTGACCGCTGATTTTTCTTTTTCTTTATCAAGTCAAGTTCAGGGGCCATCCTGACGCTGGAGATCTCGTTCGATTTGGATTGTGCGCCCGCGACGTAATTGAATGGAACGGATTACTTACATAACAGCTGCGACAACGATATATATGCATGGTATCGTGATCAGCGCATCATGGGCTCTACCTAGGCGTTTCACTCTATAGTGGTATGCAGTGAAAACCGTGTGTGACATAGAACATTCACGACTTTCATGGAGTTGATAGATAGATAGATAGATAGATAGATAGATAGATAGATAGAAAACACATCGAAACGACCTAGAACGTCGTCTCATGTTTCAAAAATTTGAGCATCTTCGAAAATTTGAGCTCAACTAGAACGCCATCTACTAGCGCTAGATCTTGCTTTAGGGTTAGTTTTAGTTAAAATCATTGGCGCGTTAGATTTTTAGTTGACCAGAATTACCTTAATTCTCAGCCACGTAATGTCAGTCAATGTTAGTTGCAAGCCCACTTGCAACTAACAATTTCTTAATGAAAACTCTACTTGCTACTAAAAAAGTTTTAGCTACGACCGCATTTTCAATTGAAAATCCCAGATGCAACTCACATGACGCACAAATTGTGATGCAAATCTAATAAAAATAGGATATGATTGAGCTCTAACTTAACTCTCAGTAGACTTCTCTCAAAATAAAAATTAGAGGAAAGATACAATAAATAATTTAGCCGTAAGATGAAGAGAGATCAATGATTCCCAAGAAAAAAAATACTTTTTTATATACAACCATGCGGTTCCGGCTACTTTCAAGTTAAATCACATGTTAGGCCATATAGTTTCACAGTAATAACCAAGCAATTACTAACTTTGTAACGGAGTTGACAAAACAAGGTATAGCTCACGGATGATTTTGACTGCCAAACAGAATCTCAATGAATGTGTTATTTTACTCTTGAATATAGATAAGACGATCGTATGCCAAGAGCCCATGAAAGGTACTCCATTGTTTGGGCTGAACTGACCAAATTTTCGGTTATTCTCTCTGGTAGATCGCCTGCAGGCGCCTCTCGATGGCTCTGGGCCTGTACCTTCTGCCTGAGGGGACCCATGCCGACTTCGCCAAGGAGTTATCTAGGTTTTTTTAGGCCGCAAGGGATGGCCATCAGAAATATCATATGGTCAAATGGGCAGATATTTGCGCCCCCAAATGTCTTGGGGGCTTAGGGATCCTTGACTCCTGGCGCTTTAGTGTGGCGCTGATGCTGAAGTGGGTGTGGCGCATCCTTAGGGATGACGACGGAGGGCTCTGGCTGCAGCTTATTAAGGCCAAGTACCTCCGGGGCCGACCACTTTTGGCATGTGAGAGGCGGGAGGGCTCTCAGTTCTGGAGAGCCCTCCAGGAGATAAAACACTTCATTGGCTTGGGCGTGTCCTTTGGGGTGGGTAGTGGCTGTGGGGTGCGTTTCTGGCTTGACCCATGGCTTCTACCTATCCCGTTGGGGGTCTAGTTCCCCGGGCTGTTCGCCATCTCTTCCTCCCCAGCAGCGCTGGTGGCCGAGGTCTTTGACGATGGTCGCTGGAACATCCTGTTCCGGCGCTACCTCGGCGTGGACGAGGCCACGGACTTGTTGCAGCTTCGGAGCTCCCTCCCGGCTGCCTTAGCAACTTCCCCGGATTCGGCCTCATGGCGGTTGCAGTCGTCCTGTTCCAGGGCCCGGAGCTGACCTGGACCTCCCCCTTGTGGAAGGCCCCCCTTCCGCTTAGTATTAGGATCTTCGTGTGGCAGCTGCTTCGGGACAGGCTCCCCTCGGGGGTCGAGGTGGCCAAGCGTCACGGCCCGGGCACTGGTTTATGTCCCCTATGTGGGACTCCGGAGACCTGTTCTCATATTTTGTTCTCCTGCTCGGCGGCGCGAGCTATGTGGTCCTTTGTCCAGGAGGCGCTGGGGCCTGCTTGGCAGGCGCAGGAGCTCGGGGAGTTCCTGCAAACCCAGGCAAACAGGGCCGGAGGAGGGCGCCGCCTCTTCTGGCTCGTGTTTGCGGGCATCTTTTGGACCTTGTGGAATGTGCGTAACAAGATGGTGATTGAGAAGATCTTCCCCTCCCGCGTGACTGACCCAGTTTTCTCCTTTCTTGGCTTCCTTCAGCAGTGGTCTCCCCTGGTGCGGCAGCGTGACCGGTCGTCCTTCGACGACACTCTTCGGACCTTGAGGACGGCGGCGCTCCCCCTCTCGGCTCCTGCCCCGTCGACCCCTTCGGTGGCATGAGTGTCCCTCCAGTCGTCCTGCCGTTCCTTTTTGCTTTGCTTTTGTGCTTGTCTGTGTTGTGGCCCCAGCGGTCCGTCGTTCCCTTTTCTTTCTTGTTTGGCTTCGGCCTGCTTGAATGATGTACGAACCTTGTTTGTGGATGTTGCTTTATTTATAAAGCGGGGCGAAAGCCTATTTCAAGAGAAAGACTTGAAAAGTATTATGTCCGCGCGCGTTCGCCGCTGTCAACAGTTTGTTGACGCGCGCCGTTCGCCGTTGTGAACATCAGGTAGGCAGGCTCTGTTCGTTGCATCTGCTGCAGTTTGGATCGGATCGGATCGGAGTAGCTGCAGCTCATTATTAAGTCAATTCAGCCGCGCCCACGCTCTCTCTCTCTCACGTTAGGGAGCGCTAGCTCCAACTGTTGATGCTCCAAAATAAACATATGCCGTGCATATGCCACTGCACATTCTCCAAGTCTCTCCACTCTAGTCGTGTACTGTTATTTAGTTACTAGTAGTTGGATCGTCAGCAAGTTCTCAACTTCAGATCACATGTCAAGTTCCATCCCCAACAAGTACTGTAAGCTTTCTCTTTTATTTCTTTTCTCTCTCACAAGAGCCCACTGTTGAGATTTCGACAGGACATTATCCTCGCAAAAGACAACAACTTTCTCTGTGGACTATCATTTCATGCGCGCCAAGTTTGTTTCGGAGAGAAACGCTTCAAGCCAACTCTACTGGTCACCACCGGGGGGGAGTAGTGCCCGATCGCAATCCAACATACACCATGATGGTGGCATCTAGGCCTGGGAAAAAGCTGAAACCATCCAAACCGTGTAAACCGTTTAAGTTAGTCCTAGTTCATTTTTCTTCAAAAGCCCAATTTAGATTTTTAATCTAGTTTAAAAAATGAACTGACCCAAACCGGGTAAACCAGTCAAACTGTTTTTGCCCACCCTTAGGCCTTGTTTACTTCTCCGGTATTTTTATCCCTAAAAGATGTGGGGATATGCGAGGATTTGGTGTTCACCTAATACTCTTAAATCCCTGCAAATACCTTTCCCCAAAAATACTCTACCATAATAGAAAGTTTTCAATCTAGTCAAAAATACACTAGTGTGAAGGGGGTTTGTGAGGATATTTCGGGATTATCCCTTCCAAACCCGGCCTAGTAAACAACCTATCGGGAAATTTTTTGGATACGAAATAATTTCTTCCCGTCCCCTCAAATACCCTAAAAGTAAACAAGGGCTTAGTGGCATCCATCTTCCGACTTCCGGTTGGAGAATCCAGATATATGATGGCCAGTGCCAGCATAGTGGTCTAGTGATTAGATGTGCGATTTAGGAAATCGGGAGGGACGACACAAACAAGTAAGGAATCGACCACATCACACATGCATGCATGATCGATTGCTAAAGCAAAGGACCCCAGCACCGAGACCCAAACCAACGAGACCCCTGAAATTTATGTACTACTAACATTCTTTCATCCGGTTGTTCGGGCAGAGTCAGTCGGTCAAATCCGAGATGCTGACCTGGCGCATGCAGATACTACGTACATCTTCTTCTTTCATAAAAAACAAATTTACTCTGTACCATAGATGACCGCTCTGAATGACATGGCCGAAAATTTTCAGGATCTATCTGAGTCTCTGGCTATTAAAGCCAGGCGCAAAAGAAAATTTGTTGCATGGATCCATAGGTGATTAGAGAGCCACCGGGCGTTTTGCAGCACTCAGCTTATCGTCCATCATCATCATCATGAGACTTTAGGCCGAAGAAAAAATCCTCCGCCATATGCCCATCTCTTTCACGGAGATTGCATGCCTTGGGCACAAGAAGTTCCGGTTCAGATCCTACCTTCGTCTTTGCCTTCTCTTTTTCTCTTTTCTATTCTCCTTTCAGGGGCAGGAAGGCGACACGATCATGCGCATGGATCAACGAATGAGGACGACGTTACTGTCAAGAAGAAGAGGAAGAAGATGGTGTAATGAGAACATGCACTATTTTGCACCGGCCATGGAGAAAGATAAGAGCAGGCTTGGCCCCACCAAGTACTGTATGTAATGCATGGCATACACACCCACTATGCAATTGGGTTGGTACTTATGTGTTTTGCCTTGAGTGATGGGGATCGGGCTACCTGCCTGTCACGGACCCAGCATCCATTCAATCATGCAAGAACCCTCCAAGATCATATCAACTAAAGATCAAGATATATGTTCAAAAGTGAACCCAAAATATCGCATTCAAATTGCATGTTGGATATTATTTTGGATTGAACTGGTTGGTCTATACCAGTACAACTCAGTAGTAATATGTGCTATTGCAAAGTGCCCAACTCAGTACGTAGTAAGGCATGCTTAGCTCCTTTGTCTTACTCAAAGAGTGCATAAACTTGTTTGGGTGTTGGCCATATCTCCCCCCCCCCCCCGGTGTTGCTCTCCAGGGCGACACCGGGGGCGAAACGCCAGAGGTCCCCCCTCACCTCATCCCCTTGCCTCCGCTGCCGTCGGTCCTCTCCACGGCGGCGGCAGGCCCAGCGGCCAAAGGCAGTTGGGGTGGTGGTGCGCCGGGGGTGATCGCAAGAACTGTTGGGGCGGTGGTTGTCTACGCGCAGCGACCGGGGTGGTATCCCTATGTCGGGGTGGAGGTGGTGATCTCCGGTGGAATCGATCTGGCAGGGGCGGCGTCTCCTAGGCCATGGTAGATCTGGTTGTGGAGGCATGCCTAGGGCCTCTCCCACGACGAAGATCTGGCTATGGAGGTGCCTTCCCATGATCGGGACATGGCCGCTGCCTTTCGGTGGTATCGGGAGGTCGTGGCGTAGGCTGCCATGGCCCTTCTGGGCGGCGCCGGGCGCGAGTCAGAGCGGCGAGGTAGGGGCGAGTGTGTGTCCTCCGTGCTGCTGATCCGGTGATGGCGGCGGTCGAGGCACCGCGATGGATTTCTCCTCGGTTGCTCTGATCGGAGGCGTGAGGGCCTGCCGATGTTGCTTGCATAATGGTGGTGGTCCTAGGGTTCCTCTAGCGCGAAGATGAAGATTTACTGGTTGTCTGTCCTCATTGATCTGTCCGTGTTTTGAAAGGCTCCACTAGTGAACTCTCATGGGCGCGTAATGCCTGGAGATTACTGGATCAGAAGAAATGCGGTCGTGCGCACCCATGTTTTTTCTGACCGTTTGGTTTCAGAGGAAGTGTTGTAAAGCTCTGCTATCGGTTACCATCATGTGTCATGTCTTCGAAGATCCATGATAAATTTAGAGGTGGAGAATGTCATGAAATAAGGAACAAGGGGTCTCGTGATGGTGGATTAAGTCTTTGTGGTGTTGAGGAACTAGCTTGGTGATCTATGACTTGCAGTAGTGTCTGTTAGAGGGGGCGTCAGTACAGGAGGAGTTCACAGTCTTATATTGCAGGGTGAAAACCCAGGTCTGCTACATGGACGCCCATGAGCCGGGCCAGCAGTGTGGCCTCGAGGTTAGACTTCTGATGCTGTTTTGGTGGTGTTAGTGTTGCTGCTACAAGGAATGGACTGCTCTAGCGAGACTTTTCTTTTTTGTAATTCTTCTTCTTTTATTGACTGTGTACATTCGTAAGGCCACTAGGAAAATGCGTTGTTGCAGAGACTAGGTGTAATTGGTATTTTTATGATATTAATATATGCTCCTTTCCAAAAAAAATCTTGTTTGGGAAGTCACTATGACCCTAACGCTGCCTTGCATGCATGGCTGGCTCGCTTAGTTAAACTTGCATAGAATAATCCTCCCTCGGCCGGTTGGTTGCTCTCACCTGAATCTATAAGTGGACACCTGAACAGCCGGTGTGGATATGAAATGCCTCCAACTTGCACCGCACTTGCTTATTTTCTATAATGCCTAGTTTGTTTTTTTTAACACCCACTCCCTCCGTTTTAAAATATAAGATGTTTTACGTTTGTGAAGAAAATGAATCTAGACTTTTTTAAGGTGTAGATTCATCTCAAAGTTAAATGAACCTACATACTAAAAGAAGTCTATTCATTTTGTCCATAAACCTAAAACATCTTATATTTTGAAACGGAGGGAGTACTAGTTAGTTGACCTATCATCAGAATTCAGACATTCTTAACCAGGGTCTTAATCATCTTACTCTTAGGTGGTTCCAACTAAACAATGATCGAATGGATATTGGAAAGCAAACTAAGTTACATGCACATGCTTTCTTCTTTATATACTAATGGATATGTGGTTGGTGCATCACTTGGTAGCAGTATTTATTTTACGAGAAGCAACGAATAAAGGCATGCTAAAAACTGAAGAAGGGAGCATCAAAGAAAGGCAGAAAGCAAACTGTGTTGAACTGGAACGTATGGCGGGGAGCCAAATTAAGCATGCGCTTGTCATTGCCTAGTTCCCTTGCTGATTTCTGATAGCCCTGTCCTGTGTGCATGACCTGGCCAACTCCTTATGTTGGAGAATGCTCATCAGGTAGACCAATTCATAAACTCAAATTAGGCCGGAAAAGGAGTTAAATACGTTAGTAGTCCTTGTACTTGTATCGTGTGGCTCGATTTAGTCCTCATACTCAGAATTTGCAGAATTTTAGTAGTGTACTCCATGACTAATTGGACTCGATTTAGCCCTAAACTAGAACTTTCGTCGAAACTGAGCTGACTCGTGGACGAAACAAAGACATTTGTCCCACTTGCAGGATTGCATATGTCCTGAAAATTTGCACTTAGCCTCCTCTGGAGTCTAGAACTTATAAATGTGCTCCCATACGTTTGCATACAGGCTCCTCCGAATCTACTATACATTAATCCGCTGCCATTTCAGTTCTAGACAGTTCCATTCTATTCGGGCGAGGGAAAGAGGGTGGTGACGGAGAGGGAGGCACGACAAGGAGATGGCGGTGACAATCCCTCGTCCGAAACATGTTGCGTGACTATTTGAAGAGGGGATACACGATACTCCTACGCACCTGAGCTCGAACCACGAGAGCCGCTTGCCATGCTCGAGCTCCGATCCAACCATAGGAGCCGCTCGCCGAAGAGGAGATGGGGCGAAGGGCATGGACTCACAGATGCACTAGGGTTAGGGATTAGAAGAAGCGGGAATTTTAGAGCAGAGGATATCTTTAATTAATAAATGGAGGGTTTTCGCATATTTTACCTTGCGGGAGATAACTAACCGTAACAAAGTCACATGAGAGGGGCAAAGTGCAAATTTCCAGAGCAGAGGCTTCTCTACAAGTGGGACCAACGTTAACGTGTTGTCCACGCCAGCTCAATTTCGACGGCAAATTTAGCTTAGGACTAAATAAATTCCAATTAACAAGTACAGGGCTAAAATTCTGCAAATTGCGAGTACGAAGAGTAAATTAAACCACACGCAAACGTAGAGGGACTACTACTGTATTTACTCGAAATAGGCTTTCGCCCCGCTTTATAAATAAAGCCATACGGCCAAACCGATACAAAGTGATGGGAAGTTCCTCTTACAAGCAGACCAAGGATAAACTACGAAGCCTAAGAAGCAGCAAGCTTGCCACCGAAGACGACGAGGTTAAGGAGACCGGAGCTCCACGACAACGCCTCCAAGAAGGTAACGACGTCCCAAGCGCCGCCGCCGCCGAGACCACATGGGTCTAGGGTTTTCACCCGGAGCCCTAATGGGGTGAGAGTAGCCACAACAACGCCCCCAAGAGGGTCACGACACCCGCAGGCATCGCCGTTGTCGGCGCCAAAGCGCTAGGATTTCGCCCGGAAAAACTCTCGCCCCATTCGGTCCCTCGAACCTCCACCACTCTTCGAGCCGAGCTGCCAAAACATGATCTGGGTGCTGCCACCACCAGGAGCCCCCGATACCCACTCCTTGCCACCCGCATGGTCCAAAGAGATGGGCCATCACCACCGCAATGCCGCCCTGCCGTCAAGACGCCCGTGCAGTCCACCTTCCGGGGCCGCTGCCCCGCCATCCGTGGACTCGCTCCCGACTATTGAGACTCCTCGAGTGGCCTGCGAGATGGATGGGATAGAGATGGTCGGAAAAGGAGGGCGGCATCAGAACTGCCACCCGGAGGAGACCGTCCTCCACAGTCGTAGGCCATTGCTGACCGGACGCGGCCGCAGGGGCACACCCGCCCTTCGGCGGCCAGCCCAAATTGGGCTGTAAAGCCCTCGCCGCCACGCTGCTGCAAGAAGGCCGCCGCCACCCTCCCGATCGTCTCCGCCCCACCGTACCATCTCTGAGAGAGCGCCGCTGTGTTAGGCCGCTTTAGACCCAGATCAGGCCCGAGATCTGGGCCAAGCAACGGCCAAAGGCCACGGTGCAGCCCCGCTGCCCCGCCGGCGGCCACCATAACCACCATGAAGAAGCTGCTGCCGAGCCGAGCCGCCACGGACCGGGCGCAGCAGTGGGACGCCTCGCCGCTGCACCGGCCCACCGCCACCATCCAGGCCCGCAGCCGACACCGAAGCCGCGCCATCGTAGAGCCACACCACCACCTCCTCGCGCCGTCACCGTCGCCGTGGACTTGCTCGCCCCCGCCGCCGGGAACCATCACGAAGTCCGCGTCGCCGCCATGGAGGGTTTCCCGCGCCACCAAAGGCGGGAAGGAGGAAACCTCGCCGCCGCCGGCGCGGCGCGGGCTTTGCCCGGCCACGCCCTCCGGCGATGGTGAGGGAGGGGAGAGAGGGGAGGGAGGGGAGCGGGGCGGCGGCGCAGGGGGTTTCCTCGTGACGCTCGTGGGAGCGTCGCGGGGTCCAGGCTTCACTACTACTGTATTTAACTACGGAAAAATTTTCTGGGATTTATTAATCGTGAAACCTGGCCGAATAAGCGCTTGCCATACCGTTTAGGGTTTCCCAAATCTGAGTGTGACTTTGACAGCTGATTTCTTTTGATTTCTTCAGAGGATCCACCCTGATCTCGTGAGATTTGCGCGACGTAATTAAATAAAACGAAATGTTCTGGACTGAGTGTGTCGCTGCCGCTCCAACCGCCGCCGCTGATATTTCCATCTACAGGGATGACCGGGAAAGATACCGGCCGGCGGTGAGCTTGCGACAGACGGCGTCCGCTTCCTCCATGCATGTGGCGTCGCGGTCAGAACATCATGGGTTCATAGTGAGGCGTTTCGCTCTACAGTGAAGATCAGCTACGTGAAACATGGAACGCGCATCGATCGACTCTGCCGGTGTTCCGCGCGCGAGACACTTGGGGAGAACGTGCGGCCATATTTGCGACCCCGCTACCAAATAACGTTGTACCTATCGTGTTTCCCGAATTAATTAATTTGTCCACTTGCTTAATCCTGCTGAATAATTGACTGAAAGAAAAGAAAATTCTGAAACTCGGCAAAAAAAAAAAACACCTTCCATGCCATGCCACTGTGCGCACGAGCGTGTCACATCCGTGTATGTCCCCCTCCTTATCGATCGGTATGGATGGAAAATAAAAACAGAGAGAGAGAGATCGATGTCGTTCGAGTCACTGTAGAAAAAATATATATAGAGAGAGAGATGTTGTTGCAGTTACTGTCGAAAAATGGAAACAAAGAGAAGAGAGATGCGTCGCATCTTGTAGTAGATAGATGGAGTCCAAAATGTCGATCGATCCTATTCGGGGCGGCTGCCCGGCCTTCTCTGCGCGCGCGTGATCAGTCCAGTCTTCCGGAGATCAGGCCTGGTGGTCGGCCGTAGATCGTACAGCAGCACTACGGGTGTTCGGCGGTCTCCCCCGCGTCCCGGCTTCCAGGGGATCAGGCCTGGATGGTCGGCGGCAGATCGGTGCAACTCTATCCACTATCGTCTACGCCCTCACCTCATCTAAAACAGAAACGTACGTTCGTCACTGTATGTATACGTTGTCACCTTGGCGTCTTATGATGATGAAGTAGGGGTCCGTCCAAGTCCAAGTCCAAGCCAGGACACAATACGTACGCACGTACCTATACTCGTATACGTGTCTCACAGGCTCGCAGCTGATTCCCATGCGGTCCACCGCTCGGATGGCCGGTCAAGACGACGTAGGCGACGCATATTGGCAAAGCACCGTGGCATATTAATTCTACCTTGGTATCCGTCCATACCACTTTTATTTTTGACCCAACCATATATTTTATTAAACAATCCTCTTATAAAGATCACATATATATATAATCAAAAGAGAAAAAATGGTGTGTCACGCAACTTTGCGCCAAGTATCCCGCAAGTAGAAAAATTACAGTTCCACCCGTGGAAAAACTTGTGCCTCGCTGAAACGTTATCCACCATCGTCCTCTGCTGCCACCATGGCAGCGCCGGAAAAAGAGGAGAACAGCCATCATACCGAGACCTTGGAGAGCACCTTCGCATAAAACGATGCTTTTCGAGCCGATAAACCGGACCGTCGCAAGCGACAAGACCTAAACTTTGTGGCACATCGACCAGTGATCTTCCCCGTGGTCACCGGATCTTGACGCCGTCAACTTAATCCAACGTAGTTGAAGAAGAGGAACACAGTCGCCTGCCGTCATCCACACGCCCAACTGCAAGACAGCAAACACACATACACAGCTGACAAGACCATCACCGCGAGAGTGCTGATCGTGGACCACCAAACACGAACCTCACCGTATCTACAGATCGGTGAGACGACCAGGCCACCTGCCCCCTCGATGCCACCCGTTGGAGTGATGCCGAGATGAAGGAACATCATAGACAAATTATTCCGATGTAACGACGTCGTCTCCTCCATAGAAGTAGCGCCCCAAGGAAGCACGAGGCTAACCCTAACTACAGTTCAGAGCCTAAGCACCGAGGTCCCCACCCCCTCTAGTTGTTGGAGCAGGCGACGGAGGAGGCAGGGTCCGGCGGCTTGGCGATGTAGATGGGAGCAGATGCGATTGCCTCCCGATCCTTTTTTCCAGAGCGAACGGCCATCCATACCACTTAGATCATTGTGTCACTTATGCATGTGCTAAATTGTCTTCTTTCAACTGCACATCAGGTAATTAAAGTTAATCTCGGAGTTCATTGTAAGCTGTGGGCTGTGTATCTCCCCCCCCCCCCCCCCCCACCCCCCCCCCCCCCCCCCCCACACACACACAACCACCACAGCCATTACCCTAGCTCACTCCTCAACATTAATTCATTGTAACGATCGTTATTTGAATAATCAATCGGGCCACGCCACCTTTTGAAAGAGTGCTGTGGACGAAGGCATCCGTCCAAAACGGACGGGACGGGACGTGGTCCTGATCCGCACGCAAGGCCACCGCTCCGGCCCGCGTGCGCGTCGTGCGCGCGGCCATGCCGGCCGAGGTCTCGTTATTTCTCCTCCCTCCCTGACCGTACGTATGCATGGAGTTTGTTTTGCAAGGCACCTGAATTATTCAAAGTTGTACATACAGTACTCTTTCAGATCCATATTAGTTGATTTTGATTTGACTAAATTTGAATGAATCTTAAGATATACTAATAAGTTCATCCAAATTTTAATAAATCAAAGTCAACTAATATGGGTCGAAGGGAGTATATTATGTACACGTATATATATATTCCGTGATTCACATCCAACGCGCAGCCATATATATTTTGGTTGGTTGATATATAATTCAACATGCATGTCGATCCTAATTATTAAGCAAGTAGCGAAGAAAAATGCACGGGCTTTCTGCATGGGCGGCCGCGCGGCTGTAGCGTGAAACGGTGTCACCCAAGGCGCATGACGAACGTGGCAAAATTAATTAAGTACCGCTCCACTTGTATGCACGGAGCGCGCAGTGGCAATTTTTTCTTTTTCGTTTGCTCGATCGGCCAACCGTTTCTTGACTCGCGCGTTTAAAATTTCCCTCGTTTCAGGAGAAAGTCTACTCTCTGTCCAACAGTCCAAGCCTATCCATGGTGCTGGTCAGTGTGGTCGGCCAGCAGTAGTATTCACAATCTCAGGTAAAAATTGATGGCATGTTCATCAGTACTACTACATGTGAGAGCGGTCGGTGCGTGGTTAACAATTCAGTTGACCGTATGCAACGGTTAGCTGAAAGGCATCATGGTGCTTTCCAAACAAAACAACTGCTCCGCGTGAGTCAGGTCGACAGATCTGGTCTGGATCGACGAATAAGTAGGGCGATCCCAAGTATTTATCAGTGGGGGAGTACGTTGACCTGCAACAGGTGTGGACACGCTGCACGATACTCGAAATCTCACACACCCAGATGGAGTAGTGATTGGCCATCATATAGGCGGCATATATACCGCTGGCGGAGAGGAATGATGTACCACCGCCGACGTTCGGCGGTTTCATATGCTTAAGATCACAGGTAGCTTTGCTTTTTTTTTTCTAATGTCGTATATGGGACAAGTATTCAAACGATTGCACCGGCCACGGAGAAAGATAAGAGCAGGCTTAGCCCCACCAAGTATATATGCACCCACTTCGCAAAAAAAAAAAAAATTGAACAGAAATCCACTTTGCAATTGGTTTAGTACTTATGGTTTTGCTCTGCTTTGAGTGATGGGGATCGAGCTACCTGCCAGTCACGGACCATCGTCCATTTATTCATGCAAGAACACTCCAAGGTCCTTCCAAGCCAAGATATGGTCTGTGTTCAAAACACCACATCCAAATTGCACGTTCGAGGTTATTTTTGGATTGAACTGGTTGGTCTATAATACAACGCAATACTGGCATGTGCTATTGCAAAGTGTCACACTTAGCTAGTACTTATGTAGTAAGGCTTACATGCTTAGCTTCCTTGTCTTACTCAAGAGTGCATAAACTTGTTTGGGAAGTCACTACGACCCTAACGCTGACTTGCATGCATGACTGGCTCGCTTAGTTAACCCTAACGCTGTCTTGCATGCATGACTGGCTCGCTTAGTTAAACTTGCATAGAATAATCCTCCCAGGAGGCCTCGGACCTGAAGCTACAAGTGGCCACCTGAACAGCCCGTGTGGACATGAAATGCCTCCTACTTGCACCGCACTTGCTTATTTTCTATAACGCCTAGTCGATAGAGTACTAACCCTCGAAGACTCAAAACGGTTAACGGAAGCAGATTCTTATAGGTGATGTAGTCGTTCACTTGTCGATCTCAAGATCGCATAGACGATCCTTCCGACGCCGTGTTCTGGCAGCGCTCCCGCAGTCGGTCACACGTATGGTACTCGATGAAGACCTTCATCTCCCTTGTTCCAGAAGGCAGTGGAGGTTGTAGCTCTCTCCTCGTGATTCGGGCAGCACGACGGCATGGTGTTGAAAGTAGAGGGGAGATCCCGTAGGGCTTTGCCTAAGCCGGTGCGAGTATGGTGGAGTAGAGCGAGGGCCTCGGCAATCTAGGGTTTAGAGGGCCGAGGGGTTTAGAGGTAGCCGGTGGCTAGGGTTTAGCTAGAAGACAGTTTTGAGGAGATCTAGGGCAACTGCATCTAGAAGGGGGGTCGGCTGGCCTAGGGTTTAGAGGGGGCGTCAGCTAGGAGCAAGGTGTAGGGACAGGGGGCGCCCCCTCTCTTTTATATAGGTGGGAGGGGCCTCTAGGGCTAGCCGTGTCCTCCCCCAACTCCTATGCTAGCCGGCGGTTTGGTGGAGGGAAGGGAAACCTTCTCTCCCAAGGTTTCCTTCTCTTCCTCCACTTGGAAACCATTGTCCCAGTTTGACTTTTTCAAACTAGCATTTTTTACTTTCAAACTAGAATTTGATTTCTCTCTTCCAAGTGTCCAACCAAGTGACCTAGGACATGATGCAACCATTTCACTTTGTCATGACACATCTATGTACCCTTCCCCTTTCGGATCGGCGAAATATAGTCTACTGGTTGCGTCCTCGCTATACTGGTTGTGGATACGCATAACAAAACAGCGGCAAGAGATGATTGTTTTCCTAGTGTACCCAAGGGTTGTGTATACTGTGAGGCACACAAGTGAAGTAGTGTTGTCGAGGATACAGATGACAAGTTGAATTAGGTTCTTTGATCAATGAAAACCTATGATCAACACTTGTTTGAGGTGATCGTGCCGACAATGTGGCTTAGACCCTAGTTCGTTACATCGTTGCCTCCAACAATAGACTTATCATGCCTCAAGGCATCCGCACATACCTAGATGTACATATGTAGCATACATTGATACTAACACCATCGTTTCATTGAAAATCATGGTAAATTTCATAGATTAATAGCTTTAGGAGAGATGGATTACACGCGAGATGAAAGACTCCAAGGACAATGAAGGCCAAAAATTTACGATCTCGAGTCTTTGACTGTTAAAGCCAGGCGCAAAAGAAAGTTTGATGCATGGATCCATTAGTGATTAGGGAGTATTTTGCAGCACTAAGCTTATCCATCATCATCATGAGACTTTGGGGCAAAGAAAAATCCTCTATCATGCCCATCATTTTTACGGAGATTGCATGCCTTGGTCAGAAGTTCCATTTCAGATCCTACCTTTGTCTTTGCCTTCTCCTTTCTATACAGTCATGTGTAGGCAACGGGGGTCTGGATTAACGAATGAGGACGACATTACTGTCAAGAAGAGGAACATGGTGTAAAGACGAGGACCAAGACATGCACGACTGCACCGGCCACGGAGAAAGATAAGAGCAGGCTTAGCCCCCACCAAATAGGACATGCACAATTGCACCCACTATGCAATTAGTTTGGTACTTATGTCTGCTCTTACTTGAGTGATGGGGATCGAGCTACTTCAGTGGCGGACCCAGAGAAAGAGATGAGTGGGGGCAAATAAAGTGAGTGGAAGCATTCCTTGTATCATATTTGTATAACTCAAATTTTTTGGTGTCAAATATGAACAAATTATAAAGAAATTCGAAATTTTGAGTGGGAACCAAGTCCCCCACTCAGCTCTACTTGGGTCCGCCCCTGCCTGCAGGTCACGGACCCATTGTCCACTCATTCATGCAAGAACCCTCCAACCAAGATCATGTCAAGCAAAGATGATCTGTGTTCAAAACTGAACCGAAAATACCACATCCAAATTCCAAGTTGGAGTTTATTTTGGATTATGTGATATTCCAAAGTGCCCAATTCAGTACGTAGTAAGGCATGCTTAGTTTCCTTGTCTTACTCAAAGCTTGCATAAACTTGTTTGGTAAGTCATTACGGCCCTAACACCATCTTGCATGCATGGCTGGCTCGCTTAGTTAAACTTGCATAGAATAATCCTCCCAGGCGGCCTCGGACCTAAAGAAGTGGCCACTTGAACAGCCCGTGTGGCTATATGAAATGCCCACTACTTGCACCGCACTTGCTTATTTTCTATAACGCCTTTTTTTTACGCCTACTAGTTAGTTGACATATCATCAGCATTCAGACATTCTTAACCAGATCCTAATCATCTTACTCTTAGGTGGTTCCAACTAAGCAATGATCGAATGGAGATTGGAGAGCAACTAAGTACGCTTGCACAATGTGTTCATCTTTATACATTGGTTCTGTAGTGCATCACTTAGAAACAGTATTCCCCTTTCCGAAGAAAAAAAACTTAGTAAATGTATTTATTTTAGGAGAAGCAAAGCAACGAATAAAACCATGATAAAAACTAAAGAAGAGAGCCTCGAAGAAAGCCACCCGTGTTGAACTGGAACGTACGACGGGGAACCAAATTAAGCATCGGTGGTTAGGCTCCACGCTTCAGCTTTTGGAGCCAATGCTAGTTTAGTCAGTAGGAATGCACAATGCCAATTAAACTGAGGAGCTGGTGAGTGCGCTCCCCCTCCTCCCCCAGTGCCGCCACCCTGCGCGCGGCGGCCGGGGCTCCCTCTGCCTCCGCCTCTCCTCGAGCTCCTTGCATCCTCCTTCTCTCGTGCCGCCGCTGGAGGGCGCCGTCCAGGCTGTGCTCGTGCAGGTCCGGCAGCGGTGGATTGGCTTTCCCCGTGCATAGGTGGTGCCGGCACGGGAAGCGGTGCCCTGTGGCGGTGTGGCTCGGCTGGCTTCTGGTCCGACGGGGCGCCTCCCTTGGGGGCGAGGTGCTCGCCTGGGCGACCGACGGTGCCCTTGAGGCCCAGATCTAGGCCCTGCGGGCCGGATTTGGGTCTAAGGCGGGCTGACTCGGTTCGTCTGCTCCTCCGGCGGCCCAAGGAAGACGCTGACTTGGGTTGGTTCCGATGGCGTCACCCCTGCTGCAGTGTGGCGGTGGGCTTTGCGGGTCCTCTCTGGGACCGACTGGGCCTGATGCCGGGGGTGGCAATGACGATGGCACGCCTACTTTAGTGCGATGGCGGGGTTTTACGGGACCCTTCGGGACCTCTGTTGAGCCAGGTTTGCCCCTGCGGATGCATCTGATCGCCTACCGCCATTGGTGGTGGAGGTCGGTTCCCCTGTGTGCTAATGTTCTACCACTCCCTGGTGAGCCCAGTTTGCTCCGACCGCCACATCCGGTCGGCTACCGCCTTCGGCAGCGGAGGTTTGTCCCTCCCGGGTTGGTTGCTGGTCTACCGTCCTTTGACTGCTGTGTTCTCTGGGTCAGCCAATCTCGCTTCTGGTGTTTTAGCGAGATGACGAGAATGATCGCAAGACTGTTGTGGCGTGTGCTCGTGGGCGGCAAGTCTTTGGAGCGCTTCGGAGTAGCGAGGGTTATGCTTTTTGGGGTCGGGAGAAATCTCTGCCTGCTCGTTCGGCACCGACGTCGTGATGCCTGCGGGTGCCTCTGTCCTTCCTGAAGGGCGCCGGGTGTATCCCTTTTCCACTCCCCTCCGCATATCGAGGAAAACGCTAGGCCTTGTCCGGGCAGCAGCACCATCCTCATCGCAGTCCTTTCTAAAGGTGTTGATTGTTACACGACACTCTGGAGTGCTAGGTTTGTGGTGGAGCTTCTCCGGAGGGCGCAGCAGTTGCAGATCATCTTAGCTTTCATTGATCTTCCAGTGTCTCCATTTGTTTCTTTCTTTTTTGGCTTGGTTGTGTTGTTTAGCCCCACCTTTCGACTCACACGTATCATTTGGATGCTATATTAATAATAGCTGTGTGAAAGCCTATTTTAAGGAATGCACGATGCGAATGCATGAATACGCTAACCACATACGCGCTTGCATGTTTTTCAGGACCATATAGTATAAATCAGAAGTTTGTATCAATATATAGTATTATTATTTGGATTCCAATCATGCGTACGTGTGGTTCTGATCTTGAACCCATGCTTGCTGTTTTGTTCATCATCAAGCAGCATGGGAAAATGATGTACTAGGAGAAGGGGAATGCATATATAGTCCTTCCCTGGTTCCCTTGCTGATTTCTGATTGCCCTTTTCCGTGGCATTATGTAGGAGAATGCTCAGCTGGTAGACCCATTCGTAAAGCCAAAGCACGGCGTAAAAATCCCCCCGGATTTTGTTTGATCGCGAGCCTCGACGAAAAGCTCTTCAGAGGATCCACCCTGATCTCGTGCGATTTGGGCTGTTCTTGCGCGACGTAATTAAATAAAATGGATTAGTACTGCCGTCGTTCGTCCGTAGATATGTGTGGACTGGACCGAGTGTGTCGTCGCTGCCGCTCCAACAGCCGCCGCGCGCTGATCGATATTCCCATCTAGTAGTACGTACAGGGAGTACCGGCCGGGAAAGGTACCGGCCGGGAAAGGTACCGGCCGGCGGTGAGCTTGCGACGGCGTCCGGTTCCTCCATGTGGCGTCGCGGTCAGCACGTCATTGGTGCATAGTCAGGCGTTGCGCTCTACAGTACTGGTACGCGCGCAGTGAAGAGATAGCTACGTGAGACACAGGATGGAACACACATCGACTGTGCTGGTGTCCCGAGAGACTTTGCGAGAACGTGCGGCCGGGCATTTGCGACGCTACGAAGAAGAACGTCGTGTCGTGTTTTTAGAGTTATAATTCGTGCACTTAATCCTGCTGAAAAAATTGACCGAAAGAAAAGACATTTCTGAAACTCTGAAAAAATTGCACCGTCCATGCATGCCACTGTCGTCATGGACAAGGTGCGCACGAGCGTGTCGCATTCCGTGTCTGTCTCCCCTCCGATCCTCATCGATAGGTATGGACAGAAAATAAAAAGGGAAGAGAGACCGATCAAGGTCGCTGGAGTTACTGGCGGAAACTGAAAACAAAGAGAGAGATGTTGCATCTTCTGGATAGAGTTTTTTTTTTTGAGCGTAACTACGGCGGGCTTACGGCAGCCTGAACTTCTCATTAACTTGAACGGTCCCTTACAAGTTTGCGCACCACCACCTGAAGCGGCTCATCGATACCGTTAAAGACAATAGCGTTCCTACGCTTCCAAATAGTCCAAGCCAGAGCCGTGACAATAGTCCGCATTTCGAACGAGGTGGGGTTCAAAGACAGAGCCGAGTTGAGACTATCAGGAGAGGCCGGGAGGAAAACTGACCAGACCTCCCTGGCACGACGGCATCTTCCCAGAAGGTGATCAGTGTCCTCAATCATGTCACATGAAGGGCAGGAAGCATTGTCGGTTAATCGATGCCGGAAGCGGCGTTCGTTGGTCGGCAGGCGATGGCGCGGAGCAAGCCAGATGAAGATCTTGCACTTCAGAGGGGCAGCGCTAACCTAGGCCGTGGCAGCATGGTCCTCCTGTTGCAGGTGCCTAAAAAAATTAACATAGAAATCCTTGTTTGAAAGGCTGCGGTTAGTAGTAGTGTAGGTTCGTTCGTCAGAGACATCGTCCCGAAGAGAGAAGGTGTCCAAAGTAGAGTTGCGGGAGGCAAGCTCCGAGGTGGCGGCATAGGAGAGGCGGGAGGTGAGGTGCCATGTGAGGCCAAGGCGAAAGGTGTCAGCAACGCTGGCGTTTGGGTGAAGAGAGTGGGAGAAAAGAGCAGGGAAATGGTCACTGAGCGGAACAGGGACGAACCAAGTGTCCAGCCAGAAGGCGGTGGAACGACCGTGTCCAACGCGAACAGAGGTGAGGGCCCGGAAGGAAGGTAGCCCCGCACGCAGATCCTTCCAAATAGGGGTGTCAAGAGGGTGCTCGTCACCAAGGTCACGGCCCGGTGACCAGCCATACTAACGCCGGAACCAGCAGGCCCAAGGGGCGGAAGAGGGAGAGTGAAGCTTGGAGAGGAACTTCGAGAGCAGAGCAGAGTTTTGAGATGGAAGGGAGAGGATTCCAAGACCCCCCTTCTCCTTGGGGGTGCACACATCATGCCAGGCGACTTTACACTGGCCACCAGAACATGTTTCCTCACCGGTCCAGAAGAAATCCCGGCGGCGTTTGTCAATGGCTTCAATAACCCCGGCAGGGAGAAGGCCGGCGCTCATAGCGTGGGTTAGCATGGAAGTGAGAACAGAGTTAACAAGGAGAAGGCGCCCCCAATAGGGAGGGAGCGCCCACGCCAACCCGATAAACACATGTCACTTTTGGCGATAATAGGGGCAAAGTCGGAAAAACGTAATTTATGGGTAGAAAGGGGGAGCCCGAGGTAGGTTTGGGGGAAGGAAGAGACCGCACAGCCGAAGGAGGAAGCCATGACGGAGGCGAGAACGTCATCCGTCCTGATGGGGACAAAGGTGCTTTTATGAAAGTTGATCTCTAGGCCAGAGGCAGCCGAGAAATCGTCGAGGAGATTTTTGAGATTAACAACATGCTCAGGGATGGCCCGGATAATAATGAGAGTATCGTCAGCATATTGGAGGATAAGACACGGAAGGTCATCCACAAGGGGGTGCAGAAGGAGGCCTTCCCGGGAAGCCTGCAGAAGCAGCTGTTGGAGGACATCAACCACAATATTGAAGAGGAAGGGAGAGAGAGGGTCGCTCTGCCGCAGCCCCCGACGACACTGAATCCAGGGTCTGCGAACCCCGTTAAGGAGCACAGCAGTTTGACTAGAAGAATTAAGCGCCTCAATCCATTGGATCCACGGCTCCGGAAAGCCCTTAGCCCGAAGGATGCGGGCCAGAGCCTCCCAGCTGATGGAGTCAAAGGCTTTGCGGAAATCCAGTTTGAACACAGCGGCCGGCGTCGAACGTCTGTGGCAGGTTTGCACAATGTCCGCAGCGTAGATGAAATTTTTAGCAATGGAGCGACAGGAGATGAAACCAGTCTGGTCAGGGTGGACAAGACGGGGATAAGGTCGCGAAGACGGAGGGTAAGGCATTTGGTGAGGAATTTAAGACAACTATTTTGGAGGGAGATGGGGCGAAAGTTATAGCTTTGTTGGCGCCAACTTTTTTTGGGAGGAGGACAATGAAGGATTTGTTTATAGGTCTAAGGTCCACATTCAGCGAGTGGAAATCATGAAGGAAGGCAAGAAGGTTTTGCTGGACCAAGGACCAGTTTTTGTGAAAGAAGGCGGGCCCGAACCCGTCTGGTCCCGGACTAGAATTGACATTCATGGAGAGGACAGCCAAGCGCAGCTCCTCAAGGGAGAAAGGTTTAACGAGGGAGGCAGCCTGGAAGGAGTCAAGAGAGGTAGAGGAGACAAGCGGCGCCAGGTTTAAATTGTCAGAGGAAGCCCTAGGAATGCCAAGGAGGCCCTTGAAGGAGTGGAGGATTTGGGCTTTAGCTTTGTGGGAGAAGGTGGGGAGGCCGTCATTTTCCTCGAGGACTTTAATTTGATTTTTTCGTAGTCTCCAAAAGGCGCACAGGTGGAAGTATCTAGAGTTTTCATCCCAAAGAGTGCAATTTTTAATTTTGGCACGTTGTCTCCAATAGGAGGCCCGAGCAGCATTCATTTGGCTAAGGGACCCTTTTGCCAAAAACCGAAGGCGGCTCTTCAACGGAGAGATGGCCCTGTGCTCCTCAAGACGGTCGATCAGAGAAATAACAGTACGACAGTTTCTAAGATAGACGGAAGGCAGCTTCCGGGATCTGGCCCAAGCTCGAGCAGCCGCCCGGATACGCTTTAGGCACAGGCAGAGTTGGCCCACCGGAGGACTATGGCAATGGGATGGGCCCACACTGTTCTGGATGGAGTTGAAAATGTCGATCCTCCAGTCTCCCGGATATGAGGCCTGGTCGGCCGCAAATCGAACAGCACGGGTGCTCGGCGGTCTCCCGGGGATCAGGCCTGGATGGTCGGCGGCAGATCGGTGCACCTCTCTATCGTCGACCTCACCTCACCTCATCTAAAACAGGAACGTAGTACGTTCGTCACTGTATACGTTGTCACGTTGGCGTCTTATGATGAAGAAGTAGGGGTCCACCGCTCGGACGCCCGGTCAAGACGACGTAGGCGACGCGTATTGGCAAAGCACGGTGGCATATATATATTAGTGCCTTTTCTCTAAAAACACAAGGTGGCATATATAACAACACTGGTCTTGCTTTGTTTTTCTCATCTTTCTGCGAATAGGACTTTGATATTAAACGAAACAGCAAGCAGAGAACAGTACAAAACACGTCAACAAAACAAGAAATTATATCAAAATTATTGAGATGTCTTTCATTTTCAACCTCCAGATCGTATCGATGGCGCGTCATCGATCACTATAGCTCCTCCCAAAGCCAGTCTCTGCAGACAGGAAGTTGTCTAACGGGTCTAGAAGACCACATCCGTCCTACAGACAAACAAGACGGATGAACCACCAATGAAGCTTCTTGACGATTCGAAGATTCCCACGACGAAAAGAAATTCTTGAGGATGTCACCACTCCCACAAGCTTCTCCACGCCGACGTCGAGATTGGGTTGAAGCCGAGAAGACTTTATTGAAGAAGACGCCGCCGCCACCACCCGAGGTCCGCCCCCACCAAGCTTTGAACTAAAAACAGGAAAACGGAGCCCTCCCACCGACGGGGACCATGATCCACCCTGCCTCCATGGCCCAAAGGACACAGGAGAGGGGCAAATCGCCCACGGGAGGCATGGAAACCCTAATCTCCTCCTCGTACTCCTTGGAGGTGAAGGATGGAGTCCCTTTTTTTTTGTCTATTTTGGTTCAGTTATATGCCATCTTTAGGTTGTATCAAATTTCTTTTTATCCATTTCTTGTTAAGAAAACATTGAAAAATATGAAATAATCATTTTAACTACAATCTATTAAGAGTGTAGATTAAAAAAAACAGTTTTACTACAAAGAAATAATTAATTATAGGTAAAAAAGAAAACAAGAAGGTTGCAAAATTTTAGGCCCTTCTGTCATGCGAGGGGCCAAAAATTTCTGATAGCTATTTAAGGAATCAAATTTAGACATGAGAAAAAGTTGAAGGAATCCAAAACATACCCTTGCCCCCTTTAAACATAATTAAATCTCACTCTTTTTCATGTCAGAAGAGTTCCCAAAACAAGAGAAGTTCAGTTTTCCACCATTTCATTGAATTTCTAATCTATAGGCTAATCAGGATGCCACATGCCGATACCCATTAGATTGTCATCTTTATATGAAGCAAGGGTTTTTGACAATTAAGGGTCCAAGACTAAAAATATATATACCTTTCAGGACGGAGAGGTAATAAGGCGCAGACGTATAGGTCGAGCACTCGAGCCACTGCGATAGAGTCCAAGGAGAGGCAATTATCGAGGACCATCTTAGGGCCGCAAACTCCTTCTCTCTGATCTAAGTGTGTCACCTTCCTAGCCTCCTTTGGGCACCACCTCGCCGCCTTCTGCGACCACTCTCCCATGGCCACGGTTGACGCGCTCGTGCTCGGCCCTCACCGTTCTCGTCGGCCGCTTTGAACATGGGTGCGCGTATGCGGGAGAGTTAGGGACCAAAGGATTGGATTAGATAATTATCTAGGGTTTTTTTTTGTAAAAACAATGCCCACAATCAAACAGGTTCGGGAATAAATTTAGACCGAGATTCAATAGTTGAGGGTACAAGCGACAGGGATTTTGTTGCCAGGGTTTCAAACCTCCTCGAACGTCTACGAGTTCAGTGTTTAAAATAGAAGTACTAGTAAAACTGGAAAAAAAATACATTTTTTCATTTTATATTAGGAGTAAAGTGAGCATGGAAAATACTACAAGTTGGATGGAAAAGAGATTAATGCAGTCTATGGTAAGCGCTGGTTTCTCTTCTACTACTAAAAGAAGCCATATTACCCAAGCCCACTCCATGGTAATTCATTTGGACGATCATCTATCTGATACGACGAATAATCGGTCGATGAGGCCGCACCAGCACCACCTTTTGAAAGAGTGTTGTGGACGAAGGGATTCTGATCCACCGCCCCGCGAGCGCGCGCGGGCATGCCGAGGAACGCGACGGATTAAACAAGACAGAGAGGTCTCATTTCGATCTACTGCCTCACCGTACGCGCGCATGGAGACGTACGTAGTCCTGATTCATTCAGCGCAGCCATATTTTCATTGCTTGGCTTGCGCGCGCTTATTTCCCTGGTATCAGCAGAAAGTCTACTCTCTGTCCAAGCTAGCAGCCTATCCATTTGGTGTGGTCGTCGGCAAAGTCAGTATATTTTGGTACTCGGTCGTCTAGTACTATTCGCAATCATCTCAGGTAAATACTGATGACATGTTCATTATCTGATACTACTACAGGTGAGAGCGGTCGGTCGGTGGTTAATCGTCATTCAGTTGACCATATGTAACGGTTAGGTGAAAGGCATCATGGTGCTTTTGATTCCAACAGGCGGATCCCCGTGTCGACGGATCCGGATGCAGGAATACGGCGTTCCCAGGTTTACAATAAGTAGATTGTTTGTCAGTGGGGGAGTACACGTTGACCTGCAACAGGTGACGACGACACGCTGCACGATACTCGAAATGTCACAGACTCTCTGTTGCCAGACCAGATGACTGATTGGCCATCAGATGGGCGGCATATATACCGCTTGCGGAGAGGAAGGGTGTGCCCACCGCCGACGTTCGGCGGTTTCATATGCTTAAGATCTCAACGGTAGCTTTGCTTCTCTGTAATAATGTCGTATATGGGCGCCCAAGTATTAGTATATTTGAACGGAGGGAGCACGTACGTAGTAAGGCATGCATGCTTAGCTTCCTTGTCTTACTCAAAGACTTGTTTGGGAAGTCATTACGGCCCTAACACTGTCTTGCATGCATGGTCGTTGTTTTGGTGTTGAGTTCCTTGTAACTAGGGTTGCAGGTGGCAGCTTAAGCGGGACGGATTGGGTTTCCGGATAGTACAATTTTAATTAAAAGGAGATTGAGTGCTGTAGTACGATTTGTACATGCATGGTGGTTTTGCGGGCCAAAACAGGGCCGCTTCTGAAACCCTACTTTTTTTTTTGAACAATCTGCAACCCTACTTGTAACTCTTTTCCTCTATCAATGAAATACGCAGGAGAGCTTCAAAACTTGCATAGAATAATCCTCCCAGGCGGCCTTGGACCTGAAGCTACAGGTGGCCACCTGACGCGCGCCTACTAGTTAGTTGACTTGTCATCGGAATTCAGACATTCTTAACAAGATCCTAATCATCTTACTCTTAGGTGGTTCCAACTAAACAATAATCGAATGGAGATTGGGAAGCAACTAGTAAGTTACATGCACATGCTTTCATCTATTATACTGGATCCGCCGTGGATCACTTAGTAGCAGTATTTATTATACGAGAAGCAACGAATAAAGGCACGCTAAAAACTAAAGAAGGGAGCATCAAAGAAAGCCAACCGTGTTGAACTGGAACGATCGTGCGGCGAGGAGCCAAATGAAGAATGCGCTAGGCATCGCGTAGTTCCCTTGCTGATAGCCCTTTCCTGTGGCAATAATGCTAGACCTATGTAAACTTTCTTACAGGATGAGATGGGGCACTCCGCCGGTTGGCCTAAAAACTTTCTCTCCCGTGATTTAAGGAACTAAAAACTACCCCGTGATCTCCACGTCTGCCCATAAACCATATCCCGTAAGAAATATTCCGTAAGTGTAGCATTGCTGGCGTGACCTGACGAACTCCTTATGTACTTTGGCGAAGTAGGAGAATGCTCAGCTGGTAGACCGATTTGTAAAGCCAAAGTACGCCAGAAAAATCCCCCCGGATTTATTAATCGCGTGCCTCGACGAAAAGCGCTTGCCATACCGTTTTGGATTTCCCTAATCTAACTGTGACAACTGATTTCTTTAGAGGATCCACCGTGATCTCGTGAGATTTGCGTGACATAATTAAATGAAATAGACTGGACTGAGTGTGTCGCTGCCGCTCCATCCGCCGCCGCTGATATTTCCATCAACATGGAGGACTGGGAAAGGCACGGGCGGTCAGCTTGCGACGGCGTCCAGTTCCTCCATGTGGCGTCGCGATCAGAACGTCATGGATTTTTTTCGAAACAGACTTTCGCCCATCTTTATAAATAAAGCAACATCTATGCAAGGTTCAATATATAATCAACGAAACCAAATGAGCGAGAGCTGGAGCCAACAGCACAAAGAAGCCCATGCCAGACAACAAGGAACAAAAACAACAATCATAACGACGATACATCTCCCTTAGGAGCTACACTCAACGGCTAGACGGTGTAGAAAGTTGGCACAATCAAACGCTCCAGCATCACGTCCAGACGCTACCTGCCACGTTGTCTATATAACGGATACCACTGATGTAAAAAAAAGTCAAGAATTTGAAGCTCGAGTTAGAGGCACGACGGAGAAAGACACGCTCTATGGAACGTGTCATGGGTTCTTAGTCAGGCGTTTCGCTCTACAGTGATACGGTGCGTGTGGGACATGGAACACACATCGATCTACTGTGCTGGTGTTCGGGAGAGACTTTGCGAGAACGTGCGGGCGTTCGTGACCCTAGCTACTCCGTGTTTTCAGAATTGATCCGTGCACTTAATCCTCATGACAAAATTGACTGAAAGAGAAAGACGCTTGTGGAACTCTGAAAAATACTAATACACCGTCCATGCCATTGTCGTCATGGACAAGGTGCGCAAGAGCGTGTCGCATTCTGTGTCTGTCTATCTACTTATCGATCGGTATGGAGATCGAGATTGTATACTCTACAGTGTTCTGATTAATTTGAGATGTCATTCGAGTCAACGTGGAAAATGAAAACAGAGAGGGAGATGTCATGGGAGTTACTGTCAGAAAATAAAAACACAGAGAGATGTCGCAATGTCGCATCTTCTAGATAATGGAGATGAAAATGCCGATCCTATAGGTGGGTGCCCGGCATTCTCTCCCTTAGGAGCAACACTCAGTGGCCAGACGGTGTGGAAAGTTGGCGGGCTGCCACAATCAAACACTCCGGTATCACGTCCAGCCGCTCCATGTCACGATGTCTACATAGCGGATACCACTGTTAGAAAAAAACCAAAAATTTAAAGATCAAGTCAAAGACACGATGCAGAAAGACACGTTCTATGAAACGTCATGGGTTCTAAGAAAAAGACACTTGTGGAACTCCGAGAAAATAATAATACACCGTCCATGCCATTGTCATGGATAAGGTGCACACGAGCGTGTCTCATTCTGTGTCTGTCTGCCTCCTTTATCGATCGGTACGGTATGGCGATCGAGATTCTATACTCTACTGTGCTCTCATTAATTTGAGATGTCGTTCGAGGCTTCGAGTCAAGGTGGAAAAGAAGGGAGAGAGATATGTCGTCGTTGGAGTTACTGTCGGAAAATAAAAACAAAGAGAGATGTCGATCGCATCTTCTAGATGGAGTTGAAAATGTCGATCCTATATGGGCGGGTGCCCGGCGTATTCTCTACCTGTATCCCGGCGGGGATCTAGCCTGGTCGGCGCGCGGCAGATCGAACGGTACGTACGGTTGCGTTGCGTGGTGGTCTACCGGCGACCAGGCCCCGTCGGCGGCGGATCGGTGCAACGCCATCGTCGGTCGTACTCGTCCTCACCTCATCCATCCAGAACAGAAACGTAGTACGTTCGTCACTGATGTGTTGTCACGTTGCCGTCCTATTATGAAGTAGGGGTCGTCCAAGTCCAAGCCAGGACATACATACTTACGTATAGTCGTATACGTACGTGTCTCCCAGGCTCCCGGCTGATTCCCATGCGGTCCACCGCTCGGACGGCCGGTCAAGACGACGTACGTAGGCGACGCGTATTGGGAAAGCACGCTGGCATATATATATTGTGCCTTTTCCTCTAAAATACTACAAGTTGGCATGCACAACCAGGGTCTTGGCTTTATTTATCCTTTATTTATTAGGGTCTTTTTTTTCGGTGTATTTGGGTTCAACTATATATGCCATTAGCGTTTTGTATCAATTTTCTCTTTATTCATTTACTGTTAAGTAAAGACTCTAAAATACAAAAAAAGTTTTAAATATAATAATATTTCAATCTATTTAGAGTGTAGATCTGAAAAAAATGAATTAGAAAGAAATAACTAAAAATAGGCAAAAACAGGAAAACAAGAAGGTTTCGAAAATGTAATTCCAAAACATGTGACGTGTTCGTCATGCGAGGGATCCAAAATTTCTAATATCAATACAAGGGATCACCCCCCCCCCCTCCAGAGGGCGACGGGGGCCAACCCCCTCGCTCAGGCCAACCTCACCCCATTCCTCCCTTCTCGTCACCGCCACCGGCAGGGGTCGCCGGGTGAAGCCGGGGCGGTGCCGGCTGTCCTCTTCCCGCATCCCTGGGGTCCGATCGGGGCCGGTTCTCCCTCCGGCGGTGGTGCTCCTCGGGGAGGCGCGGCTCAAAGCTCCTCCGTGGGTCACTGGACGGCGGCGCCGGCGTGGTTCGGCGGGGCAGCGCGGCACCTTGCGGGTAGATCGGGCACAGATTCTCATGGCCCAGATCTGGGGCCCTTGGGCTCGATCTGGGCTCTGGTGGGCCCATGCGCCCATGGCTGTGTCGGCTCCTGTGTATGGCGGCAGGGACTAGGCTCTTGTTGGGGATGGCACAACAACATTCCTATTCACAACAAGGCGGCGGGGGCTTTACGGGCCCATCTGGACCCGGTCGGGCTCGCTTGGGCCTGGTGTGCCCATGTTGCCCTGTCCGGTCGATGAGCACTACTTGGTGTTGGAGGTGGGCTCTTCCCGTGTGGCTTTAGCAGTGTCGTTCCTTGCTCGAGCTATGTCGTTTGCTTCCATCGTGCGGGCTACTTGATGATGTCCTTGATGCAATGATGACAATGGTGGCCTCAAGTTTGTTTTGGCGTGTGCTAGTGGGCGCTGATACTCTGAATTGCCCGGGTTTTTGGGGGGACGGGGTAGGGAGAAATCCTTGTCGGCCTGTCTGACTTCGACGCACCGCCGCCTTCGGGTGGCGCCATTCCTTCCTGGAGGCGTCTTGAATACCACTCGTCCTCTCGACTCCAAGTGTCAGGGGAAACCGTAGGGCCAGTTCGCTGGTTCGGACAACAGTGACATGTCGACATCGCTCCCCTTCTTGAAGGTGTTGCTTGGCACTGACGATTTAGGGTATTAGGTGTGTGGTGGCACAATTCTGGAGGACGGCGCGATGGCGGGCCACCATTATTTCATCGCATCCCGTTTCTTCCATTTCTTTTCTTTTTGGGCATGTTGTAGCTATTGCCCCAGCATTTTCGTTTGTTCGAACTCTTCCTTTGGGTGTTGTGCTGTCTGGTCCAGCAACGGACTCACCTATGTGCTTTATTTATAAAGCGGGGCGAAAGTATGTTTGTTTCAAGGAGGCGTACAAGGGATCAAAATTAGACATGAGCAAAACTTGAAGAAACCGAAACATACCCTTGCCCCCTTTAAAAAAAATGAAATCTCACTCTTTTTCATATCAGCAGAGTTCCTAAAGCAAGACAAGTTCAAATTTTCACCATTTCCTCGAATTTTTAATCTTAAGTTTAATTCGGATGCCACATATCCGATACCTATTACATTGCCATATTTTTTATGGAGCAAGGGTTTTAACACTTTATGGTCCAAGAATATATAATATTTGAGTTGAGGGGCAAAAGTTAAACTAAGGCAATAGTGATAAACAATGTTATTGGGGCAAACAACCTTGACCCAGAATGTTGGCCTGGGTCAGTTTATATAATAGGATTAACAAAGTTTTGTTATAATATGTTTACACAAAGGACTTCTACTCCTTATCCTATACAGAGTCTCACACCCTCCTTCAATCTTAACCTCTTTTAGAATCTAGAAGATTGAGATTGCGTCTATAACCTACAAACTGCGGTTGTGAAAGAGGCTTCATGAAGATGTCAACAAGTTGATCTTTGGAGGGAATGAACTTGATACGGAGTAGCTTTTGTGCAACACGTTCCCTGACAAAATGATAGTCAACTTCAATGTGTTTTGTTCAGGCATGGAATATCGGATTAGATGAAAAGTATATAACACCGATGTTGTCACACCAAAGGACTGGAGGATGATCTTGAGAGACTCCCAACTCTCTTAATAAGGACTTCACCCATATGAGCTCAGCTGTGGCATTAGCAACCGCCTTATATTCAGCTTCACTACTGCTGCGAGACACTGTAGCTTGTTTGCAAGTATTCGAGGCGATCAAGTTAGGACCAAAGAATACTGCATAGTCCCCGATGGATCGTATGTCATCAGGATTGCCAGTCCAATCCGTATCCGAGAAGGCTGGGAGATCACAAGACGGTGCAAGTTGGAGAAGCAAACCATACGAGGAAATGAGACAGATGTAGCGCTTCACAGCTGATGAACAAGATGTCCTGGGCGTATGAAGATACGGACACACGGTAGACGACATAAGAGACATATTTTTGGTGATAGTGAGGTATTGTAGATCACCAATGAGACTGCGGTACTCAGTAGCATCATCAGGCTATCGGGAGCAAGTTACTGTTTGAGGACAACTTACTGTTTGCGATCGACTTATAAAGTAGTTGTTTTTCAGTTGAAATTCGTAGTCATTCGAATCACGACTCTTTGTACTCGCACGAGTCTCGATGGCAAAAGGGATGGCGACATAGCAATAGTCATAGATTCTAACTAGAAGTAGGAAAAAGTTCCTTTAAACCCTAATGTCGTAGAGGCTCGGTGGTTTAAACCCTCAAATCCAAATCACTATCTTTTGCAGTGTAAACTATTAAATCGCAGTCTAGATTGAACCCTGAATTTGTTTGGCGTACCAGGATAGTGATAATCTGTAGATGGCTGCAAATTGAATAGACATGCCAGTCTGTCAGAGCCATGAAGCACACGAGACCCACATCCTCTCGCAGTTCCGAGATGTAGACACTAACATATGGCACCGCATCAGAGCACCAACACTGTGAACCCGATACCATGTCCTCTCAGGACAGAGAGGCAAGGCGCGAACGCGAGGTTGAGCACTCGAGCCGTTGCGACGCCATCCAAGAGAGTCAATGGTCGAGCACAATCGTAGGGCCGTAGACTCCTCTCGATCCAATCGTGTATCCTTCCCCTTCTCCTCCATGCACCACCTCACCGCCTTTTGCTATTAGTCGAGTGGCCATGGCCGGAGTCGATACGCTCGTGCTCGATCCTCACCGTCCGCGTCGGCCGCTCTGAACATGGATGCGGGCACATGGGAGATTTTTTTTTGCGGGCACATGGGAGAGTTAGGAACCAAAGGATTAGATTATATAATTATCTAAGTTTTTTTGTAAAGGAATAGCAAATGTACCGTCAGTCAACTTGATCAATTAAGTCTAGGATTCAATTTAGACCGGGATTCGCTAGTTCAGGGGCACAGACAACATGGGTTTTCATGTCAGGGTTCAAATTGAATGTAGTCCATGCTAAGCGTTGGTTTCTCTAGGTGGTTCATCGACCTATTTGTAATTTTTATTATTTTTAGACCTGTTTGTACTACTGTTAATGATTATTAATAGATCGATGGAATTTCGCAAAAAAATAAATTCCATCACCCTTACTCATCATTCCACGATAATTCTTGGAAGAGGCCGCACCACCTTTTGAAAAGAGTGTTGTGACGAAGGAATCCGTCCAAAACGGAGACGTGCTCCGGATCCGCGCGCCCGCGGGGGCGGGGCGGTGACCTGCATGCATGCCGAGGTCTCATTTCGGTTGCCAGACCGTAGGCGCGCATGGGGAGTATGCTTGGCAAGGCACTTTGATTCGCTTAGCTACAAAGCGAGAATTCAAACAAGTTATCTACTCCCTTCATTTCAAATATAAGATATTTTAGGTTTGTAAAAAAAAAAAATTTAGTGTCTAGATTCGAAGTAAACCTACACACAAAAAAGGGTCTAGAAACATTTTTTTCAAAAGCTAAAATATCTTATATTTTAAAATAGAGGAAGTACTACTAATACGTAGTCCGTGATTCATCCAAAGCAGCCATAATTTGGCTGATATTATTATTAACATTTCCATCCTAATTAAGCAATAGAGCGAAAGCACGGGCTCTTTTTGTACCGGCCGGCCTGTAGCGTGAAACGGTGCGACCAACGCGACGAACGTGACAGATTTAGTACTGCTCCACTTGTATGCAAAGTGGCACTTTATTTTCTTTGCTCGATCGTCGAACGGTTACTTGACTTGCGCGTTTGTTTCCCTCGGATCAGCACAAAGTCTACTCTCTTGTCGTCCAAGCCTATCCATTATGCATTTATATGCTGATCAGTGTGGTTTTCCAGTAACATGGGCAACTTATTATTAGTACTCTCTCCGATCCATATTAGTTGACTCACATTGTCTAAATTTCGATTAATCTAGACACTATTTAGTATATAGGTTCATCTAATTTTTGAAAAATCCAAGTCAACTAATATGGATCGAAGGAAGTACTATCTTTATAGTGTATAGTATTAACATAGATCTAGTACAAACCCTCATTTCTTGTTTTATAGACTTATACTCCTATCTTTTATGGGTAAGCGTGATGTTACGGTAACATAATATGTCAATCTATCTCTCTTCTTATTAATTATTTGCCATATCTTTCTATTTGTCTAGTTGGTATGTATGTTACCATTCAAATTACTTCCACTATAACTAGCATTATAGGAAAGTAACTTAACTACTAGTAAAATGCATCGAAGTGTCACATAGCCATTTAGATGACATGGTGCACTATTAATTAGAAGAGAGGTGTTTGTGGTAACTAGGTACGTTACGATAACATCATACATCTTTGAGACAAGTTTTGCCTATATCTAACAAATAAGACTTTATATGATACCATATATATGTTACTATCCACTATTAAGGTAGTAAGATACACTGGTAAGAACACATACATGTTACTTAGTCCAAATTTCTATCCAATATGACTAGTCTCCGTAGTACAGTATCGGTACTCGGTCTAGTATTCACAATCTCAGGTAAAAATTGATGGCATGATCATCTGATTCATGTGAGAGTAGTTGATCGTTCAGTTGACCATAACGGTTAGGTGAAAGGCATGGTGCTTCTGATTCCAACTGCTCCGCGTGTCGGGCCGATGGATCTGGATCCAGGAAAATACGTACCGTGATTCCTGGTTTATTTATACACTAGGAGTACTACTTATCAGTGGAAGAGTTGACCTGCAGCAGGTGTGGACACACTGCACGATACTCGAAATCTCACAGACTCTAATTGTCCATCAGATGGGCGGCATACCGCTGGCGGAGAAGAAGACTATGTTTAAGATCACCGTGTTTTTTAATGTCGTACGTATGTGGACCAACAATGTGCTCAGAGAGAGGAAAATATGTTGATGCAGTCGCGTGCCCTTTTTTTTTTACATTACATCAAAGGAGCAACGTCCAACGACGATGCAGTCGCCGGTCACCACCGTCAGGCAGGCCCAACACCCACCCCAATGGGGCCGTGGGCTCCTTTCACAGATTTTCATAATAAATAGCTGCAAATCCACCCCATTTTTGAAAACTGTTATCCTATAACATGACAAAAATCAGAACATTTTATGGATATATCATCACGCTCTGGTTAACAAACACGACTATGTGTAGGCTCATATTTCTCGAGTAAGGGCATGTACAATGAGATTCCTCATGTAAGCTCATATCATTTTTTTTTTGGAGATAACAACCGATGGAATTTCAGCAATGGCGGAACCGATTACAAACGACTTCACAAAAAAAAAGGAAAATATAACATGGATCCAGAAGACCACACACCGTACTTCCAAATCGGGATCAAGCCCATCGTCCTTATCGTCACAACCCAAGTACCGGGACCGGATCTAGAAGCAGCACATCTTCAGCCACCATCGAATCACCGCCGCCACCTTCGCCACTGTACTTCCTCATGTAAGCTCATATCAGCCTTCCCTTAAACCTGTCACATTAGATTTTTTGTTTAGTTAGACGAGAGAGAATGAAGAAAGAGATAGATGTCTTCTCTTAAGTAAGGGATGCTCTCCTAGAAAATAAGATAAGCCTATTTTATAAATTATATCACATGTTTTCTCTGAGCTATATATTTTCCTACTAACAATTAATTTGTTCTCATTAATTGCTAGGGAGTTCAACAAAAGATAATGCCTTATTCCATTTATAGCTATTACCTTCTCTAGATGATGTGGATGCTAAGAGAAGACTGGACTTCTCTATCATTGGACATTCCCTAATGGCATGTACTCCCTCCATCTCAAAATATAAGATGCCTAAAGTTTAGTCAAAAGTCAACGTTTTCTAAGTTTAACTAAGATTATACATAAAAATATAAAATATTTAAAATACCAAATCAATATCAATAGATTTATAATAAAGTATATATATTTAATGTGTCTATTCCATAATATAGATGTATATATTTTTTTCTAAATATTTGGTCAAAGTTAGTGGGATTTAACTTTTAACCAATCCTTAGACACCTTATATTTTGGAACAGAGGGAGTACGATGATTGTGATATCTTAGCGAAGAGATCATCTCTTGCCAACAATTTCTCTCACCACATAAATATGATGTCTACTTATTAGAGATAAGAGTAAACATACCTATAGTACATCATGTTTTATTGTTATATCTAGATGACTTAACGAAATTAAGATAAGATGGCCCGCTCAACGCACATAGAGGGTATATTATCTGATATGTTTTCACTCCTTGCCTAGCATTTTTAGTTAGGTAATCTTGTAGAAAGGAAACATATCAGAAATTACAAAATCCGTCCACCATTTTAGAGATACTGAAAAACATGTATGAATTGGATGAATGCTTGACATAAATGGTGGTGCACAAGATGGAGATTTTTTTTTTGATCTTATAGGATTTCTCTTGATAGTATTTTCACCGAATTTATTCTATACAATCTCATAGAAATGGAAACATATCGGACCAAAATCAGGGTCCAATTGGGCACGATCAAAGTTACGGCACGGGGTTAATATTTTTCCAAAAGGTATAGGGATTGTGGACGATTGCAATCTCACTATTTGAAAATTTCCAAAATATTTTGCTGGGTAATTAATTTGTTTCCCAAAAAAAAAATGGACACCGCCCTCCTCCATAAATAGCCCCGTACCATCTCCACCTCGCCAACCACGCCTGCCCCTCTCTGCCCACCGCCCCCTCCCGCTCCATTACTCCTCTTTGCCCCGCCCCCAGCTCAAGCAACCTGACATGTCAGGCAGCTACTCCTCCCGGCTCCGTGCCGGAGCAAGTGCCGGCGGCGGGCTGGGCGCGACGACGGTGCTGGCGGCCAAGGTGGCGTTCGCGTCCGCCGCGCTGGCCGCGGCGGCGTCACTGGCGCGCGCTGTGCTGCCGCAGCTCGTCTCCGGCGCCGACGCCTTCCTCTGGAAGCTCTACCTCTTCGTCACCGTCCACGTGATCATCTTCGTCATCTGGAAGCTCTCCGACAACAAGCACTTCCACGCCGCCGCCCACAAGGACCCGTGGGCTCCGGTGCCCCACAACCCAGCGCCCACGCTGCTGACCGAGGAGGCGGCCCCTAAAACCATGAAGCGCAAGGTGGATTTCGCGCCTGCCGCCGACGTCGTCCGCGGCGAGGAGTTCCTCGTGCTGCCACCGGTGTCGCGGACGCACGAGGCCGCCATCGCCGCCCGGGCGGAGGAGTACCGCGTGCCGCCACCGGTGTCGCGGCCGCACCTCGAGGCTTCTGCGTCTCCGGTGGACGAGGGGGTCGTATCCCCCGGCTCGTGCGGCGCCGAGTCGTGCGTCACGACGGAGTCCGAAGGGGACGCCGCCTCGTCCGACGTCGCCGCGTCGGCCTACGTCCCCGCCGCCGAAACTAGGTGGAGCGTGTCGCACGTGCCGGAGCGCGCGGTCATCGAGCGCGGGCTCTCTCTGCCTCCGCCCCAAGCCATGGCGGCCACGGCCGAGCACTTCGACGGCGGCGACCACGGCGAGGGCGGCGGCGACGACGACCTTGACGCGACGTGGAACGCCATCATGCAGAAGACGCGCCCCGCGACGGCGCCAGCTTCCTCCTCCCCCTCCGCTCCCGCGCCACGCTCTTCACCTCCACGGCCGGCACCGTCGCCGCGGCCCAGAGCACGCGAGCCGTCCGTCGGCGCGGCGGAGCTGAGCAAGCGGTCCGAAGATTTCATCAAGAAGATCCACAACTCCTTCGGCCGACACCAATAATTCCCACACCTCCGATCCAAACCCCCAAACCAATCCAAAATTTTCTTGGTGTAAAGACATATCTTAGTTAGTTTTTTCCTTCTTGGTGTGCCTGCCCATCGCCGGAGCAGATCATGCGAGCTCATCCGATCCGACCACCTCCTCATTTAGGTAACTGACCTGAATCCGGAGCTCGATCTGCTTGCTATTTTAATGGCGAATAATGAGATTTTGTGTCGATGAAGAAAGTAAAAGTAGTAAAAAATTGGTTGCTTGCTTGCTTACTTGGACTGCCCGTCGTTAGCCGGAAGAGATGAGTTGTCGCTTGCTGCTTTCGCACAAAAAACTGGTCGGCTTGTGCACTGGCAGTCCGGTCCACTTCTTTCTCTTTCGGTGGTGCCATTAGGACCCAACACATGCATGGTGCATTGCTTACCATTTAAGCTGGATTAATACTGTACAGATAGAGTCAAAATTGCTATCTAGAACCAACTAGATAGAGTCAAAATTGTTGGTGAATTTCCTCTCTGAATGTTCAGTTATGCAGGGCAGCAGCAAACAACTCTGTTTCAGATCCAGTATGGTTTTCATCTCAAGAAGATGATACTTATATATGTTGCTTATGAAAGTTACATGTGTGCATATGTACAGTGACATGGACAACTGACAAATGGCTTAAGGACCATAAATTGACAAGTTTGTTTCCATGCTTTTTGGAATTTGCAGCATCTGAAGGTTCTGGATGCATGGGTGTATGGTGGTGCTGTGGGAGTAGTGGTAATAGGCTAATAGCTGGAGATGATCCTGACCTTTAAATGTGCTGTGCTGAAATGATTGTATGAGTTGGTGCTTTGGTTGTTAGGTTCTCCTTTTCTTTGGGTGGCCTCGACTGGCATTTGTTCTCAGTAGATGCTTTTTCCTACAGGTCTTCTGCTGATCATTACAGCAGTGCTGATCATGGCGCTGATTGTAAACTGTTGGCGCCACATGGTGTGTTCTGCCTCTGTGTGTGTGCTTGCTTGCTGCCTGGATGCCAGCCACAGGTCAATGGCCATGCCACCATCTTGTGTGTTCCTTGCCACTTGTGCTCACTGCCATGCATGGGAATATGGCATGGTCATTCTGACTCTCTTTTGATGGAACCTGGTGTACTAGGTACCTGTTTGAAGTGAGTAAATCATTCAGCATGGGCAACAGACCATGGGTTCATAGAGTGCTACTAATGAGATGATGAAATGGCCACAGACAAATGGTCCTCTGTTTTGCATCTAGACAAGACTTAGTGGTTAGGAAAGGATTGATTTGGCCCTGCTGTTATTGTATCTCTCTCACCACACACTCTGCTCCTTTTCAGTGCTCCCATATGCAACCACAAATAACTCCAGTAATGAAAAATAATTTGAACTGCAGAGAACTGGGGTCTGTTGTTATCGAAACCGTAAGGCTGCAAATCTGATATGACAGTTGGTACTGACATGATTCCAAGTGAACATTGTGAGATTCCTGTACAGATACTCTGTAGCTATCTAGCATAGCACTTGTACAAGCATGTAATTTTGCTGTAGTATTGCTTTCAGTACGACAAGACCAGAATCGTCAATAGAAGTCATACTGGTAGGCTGTTGCTTGAAGTCATCTTCATCGTCTACCCTGAAATGTCGAGTAAATATTAAACTTATAATAAAGATACTGCATTCAGACAATTCCACATCAAGGTTACATGTTTTTGTTTCAAGATTACTCTGCTAGCTAGCAATTAGCTGACTTTTACTTTTAGATTTAGATTGAGGGGAGTGTGTGTCCCTACTCCCCTACATGCCTACCGAAAGTGGCTTCTCAACCCATTCATATGAACTGAAGCATCGCTGCTACAGGCAAAATTCTGCATGATTAATTGTGGTTTGGTGAAGCCCGGAAAATAACTGTTGCATGATCATTCACATGGAAACTGCTGCATGTTGCTCTGTACTCGGTTCTCCGTGTGAAGAATCAGCAGCTCGTTAGGCCAAGAAACCTTAGATTCTTGTGTACAATGATTTTCAAGCGAGTTTTTTTTTTTTTGATATATGTAGAGGCTGAAATCTGATATGGCACCTGTAGCATTTCGATTGGCTGAACATTTTCAGCTTCCTGATGTACAGATACTCTGTAGCTATCGAGCCTAGTATTCTACGAGTATATGTTGTACTTTGCTCTGGATTCTCTAGTTTTGCTTTCACTATGACGTAAGCAGAATCTATACTTGTCAGGGAGTGAAGGTTGTACTGATATTAATAAGCACTTGAGATCATATTTAGGGAGTATATAAATTGCTATATATATATATGAAAACTCAGTATGGAAATATGCTGTTCACATGAGTATATGCATGCTTATGTGTTCGTATTTTTTGTTTACCACTTCTGTTCTTGTCCTGACTAGCAGCTATCTTTTCTTTGAGAAGATGAGACTGATAGGAGTGTGGGCGGCTAGTGCTCGTGAACAGAACAATCTTTGCTACTACACTGATTGTGGTTTGGTGAAGTTAGAACATAATATCTCTTTTGGATGAACAACCTCCAGATCTCGGCTTAACACATCTTTCTAAATGCCAGGCATTCTGCATTCTTCACTGCAGCTATCATCCACCGATCAACTCACCTATCAGTTCTGAATTTCTCTCGCAGTTTTTATCCCTACTCTGCAAAGTTACATTAGCTGCATCTTATCCCAACACGAGATGGGCTGGCCACAGGCACCTACCGAACTAAGTTTGTAAAGCCTACCACTACAGCCCGAGCCCTGGGTAGCCTCTTGCAAGACACGATGTGACAAATCCTAATGGTTAAGCACACTGTTAGCAACATCTGTGCATGTGTCATGGAGCTACCTAGATAGATAGATAGCCAGGGAGTCTCCATCTGGAAATTCTTAAGTCTTAATTAGCTCTAGGCTAGCTGCCGTAGGCTTCAATTATGACCACTAAACAATTGGTAGAAGAGAGATTAATTAGCGCTCCACTAACCCTGAGAAAACATAGGAGCACTGTTGTGGCGACGCCACAACCACCTTGACCCGACCCTTTCAAAAAATATGGTATGTTTTCAGCTTGAATAATGGATGGGTAGCTTAAAGGGCCTTTTGTGTGCCTGTGGTCCTGATGCTACTCACCATCAGAAGTGAATGAATGGATGCATGTATGCTATCTATCTTGTTTCGGTTGTGCAATGCATTGTTGATGTGTAATGTGAGGACGTACTGAGAAAGTGATATAGCTAGCTAGCGATGATGGATGCGTGTGGAGCGTCGTAACAAAGATCATCTTCACCGGCGCTCCCAATAGAGCAACTGGCAATAGTGTCAGACAAGCATAATTGGGAGTGCGGCACTGCTTGCCTCCGTATAGGGGGTGGTTGTTCCCAGTGTAACGAGGGTTAAACTCATCAATGCCTATTGCTATGGGTTGAGTTTGAGGAATAGGGGTGCACTAGAGATCGTGAACAGATAAGCAACCCGGGACACGACGTTTACCCAGGTTCAGGTCCCCGTAGAGAAACTCTACTCCTTGTATGCTCTTGATTATTGATAAAACCGAAAGTTACAGGGGGTGTGCAGATGAGATCCAGCGGGTGTGTATGCTAGGGTTTATGTAGATCCTTCTCGCCGTGCCCTCCTGGCCTTTATATAGGTAGGCTAGGTCTCGGGATAAGTCCGAATCGGTTATAGATTATGGTTTGCTAACTTATTATGTAAAACTAGTCGTATCCTCCAAGGAATCATGTCCTTCATGGCCTGGTTCACCCGAATTCTTCTTGGGCTTCGTCATCAGGTGCAGATCATCACGTGGGCTCCCGATGGGCCAAACCGAATAGGCCAATATTGGTTACCCGTAGGGCATACCAATGTCACAGTGACTCTATTGATCGGTTTTAATTTGATTAAAAACCTAAACTAAAACTGCATAATTTTGGCGCCGGCAATCATTGAAGACGATATAGTCATCACCATTGTCATCATCATTTCCATCTTCGTCGAAAGCCGAGAAGCCACTGTATTAACTTTCCTTGCCATCAAGGTCGGTGTTGCTAATGTAGTCCCACGCCAACCAAGCCAACGTGAATCCCTGAAGTGCCGCTGGCACGATGTTTCCGGATTACCACATGGAAGTTTGAGGCCTAACTTGCTCTCTAGTCAGTGGTGTTACGGAGCACCGTCTGCAGCCACTGATCGTCCTATTGGTCCACATAGAGATAAACAAAATGGTTTCACTACGCGGTGTTTTCAAGATCTAGTCGGGGTAGAAGGCCACGATGATTACCACTAGACGCGCATATGCGTATTATCGATGAAGCGTGTCGGTTGAGGCAGTGGAGTCCCACGATCTGATCCCACGATAGTTCAAGTGCTAACGTACAACACCTATGCCACTATCCACATATACGAGGAGGAGCACCGGTGGTGGACTACTAGGTCCGATACGTTGACTGGAGTGAAATGGGGTTAGGGTTACCAATTCATGAAATGGTCGAACCGTATCCATTGGGCATCCTGCGCCCCCAGTATATATAGGCAGTGATAATGGGCATCACAACATTAGTGGCCTATCCACTAAACGTCTATCTGATCACTGTGAGTACAAATCACTAACCTAGTTCGTGTCTTGTTCGGGTCCAACCCGAATGACATACTTTTTAATTGGATTCTCATCCGACTTATTCCCGCTCTTCAATGTGTGCCCCCACGGTCTCATGGCGACTTGGACACGATTGATGTCTGACTCATAATCGACCAAACGGTAGCGGCTCCTAGCAGAACATGTTGAATCCTAAGTGCCACAGCGACCTAACTTTTCAATGCGACTTATGTATGAGTCCCTTTTTTCCTCACGATATACCTTGTCTAACTATAGGTGAATCATCTTCATCCCTTTAATAGCTCAAGTCTCTTCTTGATCTGTGATATGTGATTCATCCGACTTACTCTTAGTCGACTGCCTTGGTTAATACTTAACTGAGTGACGCATGGCCATGCTTTCCGAATCAGATCACCCTAGAGGGCCCAGAGAATATATCTCCAGCCGGAGGGAGGAAATCTCATCTTAGTTAATCCACATCACATAGCTTGATTCTCACTCGGCCCAAACTCTGCCTTTAAAACTGCCTTATGACGGAACAACGTTTGACAGAACCGAAGTTGGTTGATCCACAACTTGAAACTTGCGATAAGCTTATGTCTAAGGATTACATTGATTGAGACGTACATATGACGACTTAGAGACGTAGAACTATGTGTAGTATAAGATCCATACTTTTATCATTTTTGTGTAGCTTATAACGCAAAATATTTTAAATTGGTATTTTGCATGTTTGTAGGATAAATCATTGGCTATGTTCCGGATTTTGTTCAGAATTGTTTGAAAATAAAAAAATATGATCTTTGTTTTTTTAAATCGGGATCACTAGTGTCCATGTACATCAAAATCTTCACTCGTTATTATGACAATATAAAATAACCAAAACCGTTGGCATCATTACACAAATCTTAGCGCCGAACGTCGGCACTGACCCTGTTCTGATATTCTGCGACCAGGACGTACTACGCCCATCTGACCATCTCATGACATCTAGTACTCCCTCCGTTTGTAAAATATAAGATGTTTTAGGTTTATGAAGGAGATGTATCTAGACACATTTTAGTGTCTAGATTTATTTAAACATATATATATATATATTAAACGTGTCTAAATACATGTTTTTCACAAACCTAAAACATCTTATATTTATAAATGAAGGGAATATAAGAGAAGTAAGCCCATGCCATGCCATGCCATGCCAATCAAAAGCATCCACCTGACAATACTGGGGTTTGATCCAGATCCGTCGACCTGACACGTACGCGGAGCAGTTGGAATCAAGAGCACCGTGCTTGGTGCGTAACCGTTAGGGTCAACTGAATGTTAATCCACCGACTACTCGCCTGTTAATCACAAGCATAGTTTTAGGGTAAATCTATTTTTAGGCGGTCGCTGGATGGCCAAACCTGGCGGGCTCGCGAGAGCCGTTAGATCCGTGATCCCTTCCTCCTCTGGCTCCCTACGCGTCTGGATATGGTCGTCTCCACCAGGCACCCTGACCCACCGTACTCCTCCTCTTCGGGCTCTCTTTCCCGGCGTCCGCACGCAGCCGAGCGCGCCTCCACACCGCCACGGCCCCGGCCGCCGCCAAGAGCTTTCAACTCCGTCTCCGACCACACGTTGTCGTCTTCTCACCATCCCGACCGCCGACTCGCCCCTGTCGGCCTCTAATGCTCGTGGACTCCCTGCTGTCCGAAGCTTCTTTCGCCCTGCTCGCGGATTTCCTACCGGCAGGTGCTTCGTCGATCTCTTTGGCTGTCACTCGCCCACTTTCTGCAGGCCGGTTCCGCGCCCCTATCCTGCTCTTTCCCACGGGGCTCTAGTCGCCGACGTGCCTTCCGCACGATCGCTGCAGCTTGTTAGAAATAATGGGGCTAATCCATTTAGGCCCATGTGTATTTCAGATTTTCCCTAAATCTCAAAGGCCAAATTTGTGGCAGCCCATATGTGTTTGGGTCCATGTTTGTGGCAGCTCACATGGAAGTGGAGTGGGAGCTAAAGTTTAGTCCCACATGGAAAGTTGGAGGAGAGTTGTACCACCTTATAAGATGGAGTGTTGCACCACTTTGTAAGTGAGTGGGAATAAGAGAGATACACACGCGCGCTCCTCCGACGACGACGCCGCCGTCGCTCGCACGCACGCACGCACGCCTCGTCACGTCACGTCACGACACGCGGGTTGCGGGAATCTCGCCGAGCCGAGCTTTATTTTGCTGCTCAGGAAAATTGACAGACGTGTCAAACGGCTCCTGAGCTGCTCTATATAAAGTCCTGCGCGGCTACCGCCACAATACCACCGAAAACCAATCTAGGGTTTTGCCATCCTCTCTACTTGCGCCGTCACCGTAGTCTACTCCATCCCGCTTGCCGGCGTGCACCGGCGGACGGGAGAGCAGGTCTCCGGAACCACTCATCCTTGTGATCCTGTACGGGAGAGGGCGAATAAGGTTTTTGGGAAGCGCTCGATCGCCGAGTTCTCCATCACGGGTCGTCTTCCATCCAAGTCGGGCGGTGCTGCCTACCGCCGTCTTCGTCGCCATCTGCTTCGATCAGTCTTCCCTAAAGTTTCTACTACAACAACTGAACGGTACGTGCTACGTGCTTCTGTTTGGTTATTTATCATGTTCTGCGAGTACATGTTAAGCTGCTGTTTGTTTCTGATCATCCTGTTGTTTAGTACATCTAGTATGTTCGAGTTACTTGAGCTAGTAGCTGGTTTTGTCATGATTTATATTCTGAAAATAATCATGGAAATTATGCCTAATAATCCAACAATCCAAAAAACTTAGTGTAGGCAATTTCCTGAATTAACAATGGCTGGTTTTACCGATGCACTGAGGCCGGATAAGTTTATCGGTGTGCACTTTAAGAGGTGGCAGTACAAGGCTAAGCTTTGGCTGACCACGATGAAAGTGTTTCATATCAGTAAAGGCAAACCTGAAGAAACTATGGCCCAGTTCTTTTGGCGGCTTCTCCCGAAAGCGCCTACTGACTTCACAGGAAGCAGTTCAAAAAAATTCGAGGCTTCCAAATTTGTTTAGACTTAACTATTTTGGAAGCCTGGCAATTTTTTTAGACCGGCTTATCCAGGAAGCTGGGGGGAGGGCGGCTTCTCGGAGAAGCCCCAAAAAGAACTGGGCCTATATCTGACGAGGATCAGAAGAAGTTCGAGGATGCCAATACTGTCTTTGTGGGATGTATTCTGAGCATTCTTGTTGACCGTCTGTGTGATGTGTTTATGCACATAAAAGACGGGAAGGAGCTCTGGGATGCACTGGATGCCAAGTTTGGTGCTGCAGATGCTGGCAGTGAACTGTATGTCATGGAGATCTTTCATGATTTTAAGATGTGAAAGGACCTTCCTGTGGTTCAACAAGCTCATGAGATACAGTGCATTGCCAAGGAGCTCGAACTCATTAAGTGTACCTTACCCGACAAGTTTGTGGCGGGTTGCATTATTGCGAAGTTGCCCCCTTCATGGAGAAACTTTGCCACAACTCTCAAACACAAGAGACAGGAGATATCAGTTGAAAATCTGATAGCGTCCCTTGATGTTGAGGAGAAGGCTCGGGCTAAGGACACTACTGAGAAAGGAGAGAGTCATGCTACTGCCAACTTTGTGCAGAAAGGCAAATCTGTAGGCAAGAACAAAGGGAACTTCAAACCCTCCTTTAACAAGCCTGTAAAGACTACAACCTTCAAGAAGAAGAAGACGAACAGGGACAAGAGTGAACTGTCTTGTTACACTTGTGTAGAGCGCAGCCACTTTTCTAAGGACTGTCCAGAACGCGCAGACCGCAGATGGAAAAAGGCCAAGACTGTCAACGTCGTGACCGCTAGCAATACTGATGGGTATGGTAATTTATTTACTGTTCTTTCAGTATTTCAATCACCTTGTTGGTGGCTTGATACGGGTGCTAATGTTCATGTGTGTTCTGACATCTCTATGTTAACTTCTTATCAGGTCGCTCGGGATTCATCCGTCTTAATGGGGAATGGATCACATGCTTCTGTTCATGGTGTTGGCACGGTGGATCTGAAGTTTACTTCCAGAAAGATCATGCAGCTGAGGAACGTGCATCATGTCCCTACTATGAACAAGAATCTCGTTAGTGGCTCCCTTCTATGCAAAGATGGGTTTAAGGTTGTCTTAGAGTCTAATAAAGTCGTTGTTTCGAAACATGTATAATTTGTTGGTAAAAGTTATGAGTTCGGAGGCTTATTCCGGTTTTCACTTTCAGAGTTTTGTAGTAAATCCGTGAATCATATCTGTGGTGGTGTTAATGATGACACCCATGTTTGGCATTCTCGTTTATGTCACATTAATTTTGGTTTGATGTCTCGGATGTCCAGTATGAGTTTAATTCCAAATTTCACTATTGCCAAAGGTTCTAAGTGTCATAGTTGTGTGCAATCAAAGCAACCTCGAAAGCCTCACAAGGCTGCCGAGGAGAGAAACTTGGCACCTCTAGAACTCATACATTCTGATCTATGCGAGATGAATGGTGTGTTGACAAAAGGTGAGAAGAGATATTTCATGACATTGATAGATGATGCTACTAAATTCTGCTATGTTTACTTGTTGCAAACTAAAGATGAGGCTTTAGACTACTTTAAAATCTATAAGGTTGAAGTTGAAAATCAACTAGAGAGAAAGATCAAGCGTCTTAGGTCGGATCGTGGTGGTGAGTATTTTCCCAAAATATTTGACGAATTCTGTCAGGAACACGGAATTGTTCATGAGAGGACGCCTCCCTACTCGCCCCAATCAAACGGGGTTGCCGAGAGGAAAAACCGCACGCTGACTGACTTGGTGAATTCCATGTTAGCCACTGCTGGTTTATCAAAGGCATGGTGGGAGGAGGCTTTGTTGACTTCATGTCATGTCTTGAATAGAGTTCCTAACAAGAATAAAGAAAAGACCCCTTATGAGGAGTGGGTTGGGAGAAAACCATCACTTTCGTATCTGCGCACTTGGGGGTGTTTGGCGAAGGTCAACATACCGATTTCCAAGAAACGCAAGCTCGGACCCAAGACAGTGGATTGTATCTTTCTAGGATATGCTCCACGGAGTGTAGGCTATAGATTTCTAGTGGTTAAATCTGAGGTACCTAATATGCATGTTGATACTATAATAGAATCTCGTGATGCAACATTCTTTGAGAATATTTTTCCTATGAAAGATATGCATAGCATTGGTAGGATTTCTTCTGAAATACTTCCTGAATCTAGTGCATCTATTGAGAATTCAGAACAACCACATGAGGAATTCCTTGAGAAGGATGACGATGAACCTCTCACGAGGAGTAAGAGACAGAGGGTTGCAAAATCCTTTGGTAATGATTTCATCGTGTACCTTGTGGATGATACTCCTAGATCCATTACTGAGGCATATGCATCCCTTGATACAGATGATTGGAAAGAAGCTGTCCAAAATGAGATGGACTCAATTCTTTCTAATGGAACTTGGGAATTATCAGAACGACCCTATGGTTGTAAACCTGTGGGATGTAAATGGGTGTTTAAGAAGAAGCTAAGGCCTGATGGTACTATTGAGAAGTACAAGGCGCGTCTTGTAGCTAAGGGCTACACACAGAAAGAAGGCGAAGATTACTTTGACACCTATTCACCTGTCGCTAGACTGACCACCATTCGAGTATGTAACATCCCAAAAATATCAAACTTAGATCATCAAAACACTAATCATCAAGATTAGGGTCAACAAAAACTTTTCTAAATAAATTCATGAATGCATGTATATGTGTATGCATGAATTTTGAATTTCTTTAAAAACCACTTTGTTTGTGTGATCCATTGCTTGTAAAATGTTTCTTAGGTGAAAATAACATCATCTAAAACATTTCCCACACTTTTCCTAAAGACAAGTAAATCAAAACAAATATATTAAGGGAATGGTCATTTTGACCAATTTAACTCCCATGCCTACTTTGGCTGTCTCAAACTTTCAAAACCTAACATAAACTTTTCTGGATCTTTGCACCCCTTGAATGTACTCATAACAAAGTATCAAGGCCCACTTTGTGATCATCCAGAAACTTTCAAATGCATAGTTTAAATGACATTTCAAAATTGAATCTTCTTCATATGGGAAGATCCCACTTTTTCAAAACCCACTCAAACAAGCTCAATTTTCAAAACCCAAGCATCTGCAGACTCACCAGCACCAATCTAGCAAACTCACCAAAATTCGTTTCAAAATTCAAAACTTGAGTTCATGCGGCCATTTCATCAAACAGGTTGCAGACACAAATCAAACAAAACCACAAACACTATAGTGTGCAGTGTTTTGAGCCTAACTTGTTCCCTAGTTAGCTCACACACAACCCAGTAGATCATCTAGAAAGATTAGCCCAACACTAGCACCCCTGTGAGCTTGCCATTGCCATTAATGGTGAACAGCCGAGCATCCCCATGTCACCCCATTGTGGACAGCAAGCTAGGAGCAGCAGCAAGCCTAGCCAGCATGTCTGGGAGGCAGCCCACCGTCCACCGCCACTGCCTGTCCCAGCCGCGAGCGTTGCCAAGCCCTGGACCACGCGCATGAGACACGCCCAGACCTTGCCGAGCGTGCGCTAGAGCGCCACCCTCGACCATCACCCACAGACCGCGCGCCGCCCTTACCGCGTGCACACACGATCACCACTGACCCAGGACACCGCGAGACACCCCCGTTTGCCGCCCCGTGCCATATAGCCACCGCCCGCCGTCGAAGACGCCGTCTCTGCCGCGCAGAGCACCGCCCGTTCCAGACCAAACCACACCGCCCCATGCCTCGCGACCATGCCGTTGAGCATCGCCAGGAGACACAGCACCGTCCCCTACCCGTGCCCATGCCATTAGCTGCCTGTAACGTCGCCCCCTACGAGCTCACCTTGCGCCCCGACGGTCGCTTCGCTCGACTATAAATAGAGACCACCCCCGCACGAATTCATCACACCATCTCACTCCCCTCTCCCCACTGACCGTGCCACACTATTCTCAGAGCAAGGCGAGCACCACCTCGCCGGAATTTCACCGGAGCCCGCCGCCTCTGGAGCAGAAGGGAACCAGCGATTGGAGACGCCCCAGGAGAAGCCACCGGTACCAGGAGGTTTGCCGTCGTCGACTTCGTCGTTCGCCCGCCTCGCCGACCCTCGCCCGTACCCCGGTGAGCCCCTAGCAACCCTCACTGGCCGCGCTAGGTTTCATTCTCGCCGGAGCTTTCTCGCGTCGACGATGACCCACAGCCGTTGGATTAGAGCTAGATCGAACGTCCCACGTTCCCCATACCGCTTCGCCCAGCCCCGTGTCACTGACGAGTGGGGACACCCACTTACGCAGCCCGCGGAAGCACTGCGCTTAGCAGGCCGGCCCGTTAGAATTTCCCGCGCAGCCCAGCAATTCAAATTAACTCTTTTCTTTTTAAATTCAAAGACACTTCAGCACCCAACTTCAAAAATCAACCCAGATCGATTCAGTGCATAAAATTGGGTGAAACCAATTTTGTTGGAAAGGTCTGTGAATGCTTAATCCAAGCCCGTTGGATTCAAGTCATTTGGATCTGTAGATCACCCATAGTAAAAATAACAAGGCAGAAGCTTTTCTGCATTCAAACATTTTTCAAATTTAAACCATAAAAGATTTTGAGTTGATTCCAACTCTCAAAAATCACATTTAACCATACCTTTCAGAATATATAAAAATATATAGGTTTACTTGCAGAAATAATGTTCAAGGAATAAAAGATTGCTTCATAAGCATTTCTAGCCACTTTAATTAATTAAAATAAAAGGGTAAAACCTTATTAAATTGTTACACCACTTTAAATCACATTCTCTTGGACTACAATATGTGGTGATGACATGTTTCAACATGATCCCATGTTTAGTTTGGAGAATATTAAATCTTAAGTAGTTTCTCATGAGTAGAAATTACTTTTCTAAAATAAAAAGATTTAAACCAAGTCTTAACCTTGTAATGTTAGAGATGATGCTAGATAATCTATAGGACCCTTGTGTGTAATGATTGCAAGTAGTTAAGTATTGTTTGGTGATTGTGTACCTCGTATTTATTCATAGACGCTAGTACCGACCAAGGATACGAGGAGGAAGGAGGATACTACGAAGAGGAAGCCGAAGAGAACTTCAACCACTGCTCTGCACAAGGCAAGATTTACTAACCAAGTTGACACTGATGCAAGCTGATACTATACCAATGCAAGCTAACACTTGCAAGATACTATACCTCTGCAAGCTTACATTGACATTGTGCAAGCTAACCCTTGCAAAATACCCTATTGTTGCCACAAACCCATACTTGTGATATGAATACTATATGCCTTAAGCATAAGTGATCATACCCACTTGTTAAACCAATCCTAGTTTTATGGCAAGCTTCTTACTTTATTTCTTTATCAAAGCTTACTTAGAGTCTACCTAAGAGTTTGGTAGATATTAGACAGTTGTGCTCAAGGTTGCCTAAAGAGCATAAAATTTGGCCTAAGCTAGAAACCCTTGATATCATCCTAAGATATGATGTTAGACTTAGTGAAACTCCACTAGTACCACCCCTCATCATTATTACCCCCACCTGTAGATGCTAGTGCTAAGCATAAAACTTGATCAACCTTAGATTGGGAATACTTGGTGGAAAAATGGTTATGAAAACCTTGGAATGATGGATCATTCTATTGAAATGTTTTGGACATGTGTTTCCAAACCCTTGATGATTTTGGTGATGAAAATGTTGAGGCATGAGCCTTAGTCCTTTTATAAAACTGATGGTTGTCTGGATGCGATACCATTCCAATTTTATCGTACAACCACAATACCCGAATTTTGGGTAGGGCTTGACTGGAAACTTATATACCTTAGTATTAGTTCCCTCACGGCCAAGGTCTGAGCTGAGGCTACCTTGTGAAGATTGTCCACCTGTGCAGTACCCAAGATGACAGTGGTCATGGTTGGGAGGCCAAACTCACAGGAGAGGTGCTTATACTAGGGAGTGTAATTGAAAGGTTAGGATTGATTATCCGCATACTGAGTATGGTGAATTCAGGATTTGTTCCTGACGGATGTATCGAATGTTGTGGTGAAAGTGTACAATCTCTGTAGAGCGTCAAACTATTCGAATAGCGCGTCATGATTATGGACAGTTGGAGTGGCCATACTGTTCCCCCGTCAGACCCTTTGAAAATGACTTGTGAAATGAATTGAGACTTTGACTTGACCACAACAGAGTTGTGACCTGAATTACAAGATCCCATTTAGGAGTTATAAAATTTGTGACTAGTTTTGGAACTTAGTGAAGATAAACCTGGCTTTTGCAAAACAACCCTAGAGCCTAGTGTCCTATTATCCAAAAACCCCTTACCTGTTAGTATTAGTTTGCGAGTACTTAAAGAGTACTCATGGCTTTGTCCCTGGCTATTCCCATGGCCAGACTATGAAGAGGAGTACCTGGAGGATGGACCCTAGGAAGGTTACGACAACTAGGATCATCTCCCATCATCAGCATTGCCTGTGACCCCGAAGATGGAGCTTCGCCTACGCTACCGTTATTATTACGTATTCCGCTGCTTGAAGTTGTATTAAGAACTGGATCATGAGATCCCTATTTGTGTAAGAACTTATGTATCGTTTGTAATGGATGAAGTACTATGGTATCCAATTCTGTTATGTCTCGCAAAAATGGTAATCCTGGGATTGCGATGTATGGCATAACAGGCATCTAGGATTGAAAAATCCGGGTGTTGACAAGTTGGTATCAGAGCCATCCTGACCATAGGAGACCCTAGTTAGGTTGGACGTTGAACCAAAAACTTAGTTTCAAAACCCAAAGAAAACAAATATTTACAAAAACCTATTCTCATTCTTATCTCTTTAAATTCTTTCATATAACCTCATGTTCCTCAAAAACTCTTGCAAAATAGATAAAATTTTGACACACTTGATCACTCTGCTAATCTACTCGTCCTCTATTTTTATAGATGGACGTGAAGTACAGCAAGTTTTATCAACTCGGAAATGGAGGGGACCTTATCTTTGAGAGGGATCTGGATCAGCTTTCGGAACTTGGGCGTCCACTTTGAGTTCTTCGGAGCTCAGCTCAATGATCAAGGAGGAGAAGATCTGCAGTGGCTAATTGTTGCAAGTCTCCGAGGAAAGATTGAACCTCCCACTGCGGAAGGAATTCAGTTCACCTTAAGAGAGAACAACTGGCTCGATGGACTTGCCAGAGCAATGCAGGAATCTCTTTCCCGTCTGTAATGCGGAGCATCAATCAGATCAAGGGTACTCGCTTTGAGTTTTTCCCAAGACGTGATGCAAATGGACAACCACTGGAAGCCCCATACCACCCCGAGCTGAAAACTCAATTGGACCACCTTAGCTTCATGATGTATGATCGTCAGCAGGAGTTGGACAACTGCCGTGACTATTGCAACCACAAGTCTGCCATCATCAAGACGAAGGATCAGACCATAGCCATGCTAGCAAAGGATCGCAAGTCTCGTCTACGTCAACTCGACAAGAAGGAGCGCATTATTGCCCGTCTTCGCCACCGCATCTCATATCTAGAAGAGACCATCCACAAGAGAGACATGCAGTTGGAGGAAAGGGAGAATGCCAGAGAGGATCTTCGTGGAGACCCTTACTCTTATCTCAGCGATGACGATGATTTTCTGGAGGATCAGGCCATGGACTTCTTCACCGATGAGGATGATTTCGCCTTCATCGATGATGATGAAGATGATGAAGCCACGAACTCCGAGGAGTAGTAGCACTGAGCACTAGCATAGTGAGTAGTAGTCAGTCCCACTGTATCGTAGATTCCAGAATGGTTCTTAAAACCATCTGTTTTCCTTTGTTGTGGTTTGTGTTGTACTGTGTGCTATGAATGAATGAATGAAAAAGCAAGTTGCTAGAAAAGCCTGAGTCAAACTCTAAAAACTTTTAGAAGACCCAAAACCTTAGAAATTTCCCTCTTTTCTCATGATCTATCTAAATCTTCAGATGCCACGTGGAGGAAGTGGTTCAGCCCCGAACCCAATGTTGCAGATCCTGCAAATGTTGACCTCTGACTGTCGAAAGAGCGGAACGTCAAGCCAACCTAGCCACTCTGCAACAGATAGCCCAGCTAGCCCATAACAACCAAGGCCATGGAAATCAGGACAACCACGGATCTAAGCTCAAGAATTTCCAGAATACCAACCCACCCGTTTTCACCAAGTCAGAAGAACCCCTAGATGCCGATGATTGGCTGCAAACCATGGAAAACAACCTAGAAGTAGCCGGAGTGGAAGCCAATGAGAAAGTTCTATTCGCCACCCATTACCTAGCCAGAGATGCCAGGGCATGGTGGAACAGTGTTCGTGCCATGACGGAGGCCAAATGATGACACAGGAATTCAAGGTCAAGTTTAGCGAACCCATGTGCCACGGGTTTGATTAAGAGAATGAGAGATGAGTTCAGAGTTGAAACAAGGAAGGATGACTGTAGTGGAATACCGTGACAAATTTTGTCATTAGCTAGGTATGCCTTGACGAGATAGACACGAAGCCAAGAAGGAAAGATTCCTGAATGGTGCATGACGAGATGCGGTGTTGATCAAAATCCCTTTGCTGATATTGAAGCCCTTGTTGACTCTATCCGGATGGAAGGAAGATCAACCAGGCCAATGAGAACATAGCGTCGCATGATGCATCAACCAGGAACCCATCAGACCCCAAAGTATCGCCCCAACCCATCTCCAGGATTTGCCCCAAGAACCAATAGACCCCCTATGACCCGTCCGACCTATCCCAACCATGGAAACCCTAGACCCGGAGGAAATCACAACAACCCTGGCAACTCTAGCAATTTCACCCGTGCCCCACCCAAGTTCAACACCAACAATGCTACCGCCAATCCCAACACTGCCCCAAGGACTGGAAGCAATGCTGTGCCTATCGCAGCCAAGGACAAGTCACAAGTGACCTGTTATGACTGTGGAAATAAAGGCCACTATTCCAACGAGTGTCCCAACAAGAAGAATGCTACAGCCCCTAATACCAACGTCCCAGCTCAGCAGCAGCGTCGTGTCCAGCCAGGGAGAAGATTTGCCCCAGGGAATTCACTCAACCGCAATGGCCGTCTTTTTCTCATGCATGCTGAAGAAGCTCAGGAAGCGCCAGACGTCGTGCTGGGTATGTTTTCTGTTAATTCAGTACTTGCAAGAGTGTTGTTTGATTCTGGTGCATCGCATTCATTTATCACCGAAGAATTTGCTTGCACTAGTAAAATTCAACCAACCAAATTGAAGCATGTGATGATTGTGCAAATTCCCGGATCAACCACCAAGGCTAGGCAAATTTGCAAAGCCGTCCCTATCCGAATCCATGGCATAGATTTTTATGCTAATCTAATAGTACTTGGAACTAAAGGTTTGGAAGTAGTACTTGGAATGGATTGGATGTCCAAACATAAAGGATTGATTGACTGTGCCAAGAAAGCCATCACCATGACCAGTACCACCGGAATATCAGTCGAGCATATATCTGAAACCTTACCTCGCTAATTCAAGTGTAACAAGAGTCTAGCCCAACCTACCATTGACCAAGTCCGGATAGTCTGTGAATACCCCGATGTATTTCCAGATGTTTTGCCCGGTATGCCCCCAGATCGGGATATCGATTTTATCATCGAACTAATCCCCGGAACAGGACCCATAGCCCAGAGACCCTATAGTATGAACCCGTCAGAACTAGAAGAACTAAAGAAGCAACTGGATTCCATGCTAGAAATCGGATTGATTCAACCGAGTGCGTCACCATGGAGATCACCTGTCTTGTTTGTGGACAAGAAGGATGGAGGTAACCGTTTATGTACGGATTATCGGAAGTTGAATGATGTCACCATCAAGAACAAGTACCCTTTGCCCAAGATAGAAGATTTGTTTGATCAGTTGACTGGTGCCCAAGTGTTTTCTAAGATTGATCTTAGAACTGGCTATCATCAACTCAAAATTCGTGCAGAGGATATTCCAAAGACTGCCTTTACCACCCGATATGGATTGTACGAGTATATAGTCATGTCTTTTGGATTAACCAATGCCCCCACTTATTTCATGAATCTCATGAATAAGATTTTTATGGACTTCCTGGATAAGTTTGTCGTTGTTTTCATTGATGACATTCTGATTTATTCCAAATCGGAAGAAGAACATGAGCTACACCTAAGGACCATTCTTGGAACCCTTAGAGAGCATCAGTTGTATGCAAAGTTTAGCAAATGTGAATTCTGGTTACAGGAAGTAGGATTCCTCGGTCACATTGTATCAGCCGGAGGAATTGCCGTTGATCCTGCCAAAGTGAAAGACGTAGAAGATTGGCAAGCCCCAACCACTCAAACCCAAGTTCGTGCTTTTCTCGGATTGGCGGGATATTACCGCAAATTCGTAGAAGGATTCTCGAGTATCGCCCGACCCATGACCCAATTACTGAAGAAGGACAAGAAGTTTGAATGGACCGACAAATGTGAAGCGAGTTTTCAAGAACTCAAGAGGAGATTAATTTCAGCCCCCATCTTGATTATGCCGGATATCACGAAGCCCTTCGATGTGTATTGTGACGCATCCAAGATTGGTCTCGGATGTGTGTTAATGCAAGAAGGCAAAGTTATATCTTATCTATCGCGACAATTGAAGCAACATGAACAAAATTACCCAACCCATGACCTCGAACTCGCAGCCGTAGTTCTAGCCCTGAAGACATGGAGACATTACCTGATGGGAAACCGTTGTGAGATTTATTCGGATCACAAGAGCCTAAAGTATATATTCACTCAGAAGGAGCTGAATATGAGGCAGAGAAGATGGATTGAACTAATCAAGGATTATGACCTGGACATTCACTATCACCCTGGAAAAGCCAATGTGGTAGCCGATGCCCTTAGCAGATTGCCGTGCCGCTTGAACTCCATGATTTTGAAGGAGCAACCAAGTTTGCACAAGGAGATGGAAGATTTTCGAATAGAATTAGTAAGTGAAGGATTTTTGGCTAGCATAGAACTTCAGCCCACTTTGATCGTCAGTTAAAGAGGCGCGAAAGAAATGCTAGTATCGACGGAATCAGCGTCGTGTCGATGCGAGCAAAGTACCGGATTCACTGAGGACGAAGAAGGAGTTTTGTGGTACAAAGGACGCCTTTGTGTACCAGCAGATTCGGAGTTGAAAGAAGTGATCTTGAAGGAGGCTCATGATACTCTTTATTCTATCCATCCCGGAGGAACTAAGATGTATCAAGATTTGAAAGAGCAATTTTGGTGGCATAAGATGAAGAGAGAAATCGGAAGCTATATCGCCAAGTGTGACATATGTCAGCGAGTCAAGGCAGGACATCAAAGACCCGCTGGATTGTTGCAACCTTTGCAAATTCCGGAATGGAAATGGGATTCTGTAGGAATGGACTTTATCACTGGACTACCTACTTCTAGTAGGGGAAATGACTCTATTTGGGTCATAGTGGACAGATTGTCCAAAGTTGCCCATTTCTTGCCCGTCAAAACCACCTATCAGAGTTCGAAGCTAGCCGAGTTGTACATCGCTAGAATCGTTAGTTTGCACGGAGTCCCCAAGAACATAGTATCGGATCGAGGAACTCAGTTTACCTCGAGATTCTGGAAGAAAGTCCAAGAAGGTTTAGGAACCCGCCTAGATTTCAGTAGCGCGTATCACCCTCAGACCGATGGACAAACGGAGCGAGTAAATCAAATACTCGAAGATATGCTGAGAGCATGTGTGCTAGAATATGTATCCAAATGGGAAGACTGTCTGCCTTTTGCAGAATTTTCTTACAACAATAGTTACCAAGCCAGTTTGCAAATGGCCCCATTTGAATTCATGTACGGAAGAAAGTGTCGCACCCCTTTGAACTGGTCGGAAGTAGGAGAGAGTCAGATCTTCGGACCCGACATCCTACGAGAAGCAGAAGAGAAGGTTCACAAGATTCGTGAGCATCTCAAGACAGCCCAATCCCGACAGAAGAGTTACGCCGACAAGAGACGTCGAGACCTCGCCTTCAATATCAGAGATCTTGTTTATCTGAAAGTGTCGCCATTGAAGGGAATGCAACGTTTCCAACTCAAGGGAAAGTTAGCCCCCAGATATATCGGACCTTTCAAAATTTTGAATCGTCGAGGAGAAGTATCTTATCAAATTGAGCTACCTAAAGAGATGTCGTCTGTGCACAATGTGTTCCATATCTCATTACTTCGCAAATGTCTCGAAGTCCCCGAGAAGACCGAAGTGTTCAAGAATATCGACCACCGGACCATAGAGATCAACGATGACCTGACCTATCCCGAAGTGCCCATCCGCATTTTGGAAGAAGCTTTTCGAACTACCCGAACCCGAAGCATCAAGTTTCTCAAGATTCAGTGGAGCAACCACACAGAAGAGGAAGCAACATGGGAGCGCGAAGATCACATCAGGACAGAGTTTCCCGATCTCTTCAAATCCTAGGTAATCTTTTCGTCCTTTTTCAAATCTCGGGACGAGATTTTGTTTAAGGGGGGAAGGTTTGTAACATCCCAAAAATATCAAACTTAGATCATCAAAACACTAATCATCAAGATTAGGGTCAACAAACACTTTTCTAAATGAATTCATGAATGCATGTATATGTGTATGCATGAATTTTGAATTTCTTTAAAAACCGCTTTGTTTGTGTGATCCATTGCTTGTAAAATGTTTCTTAGGTGAAAATAACATCATCTAAAACATTTCCCACACTTTTCCTAAAGACAAGTAAATCAATACAAATATATTAAGGGAATGGTCATTTTGACCAATTTAACTCCCATGCCTACTTTTGCTGTCTCAAACATTCAAAACCTAACAGAAACTTTTCTGGATCTTTGCACCCCTTGAATGTACTCATAACAAAGTATCAAGGCCCACTTTGTGATCATCCAGAAACTTTCAAATGCATAGTTTAAATGACATTTCAAAATTGAATCTTCTTCATATGGGAAGATCCCACTTTTTCAAAACCCACTCAAACAAGCTCAATTTTCAAAACCCAAGCATCTGCAGACTCACCAGCACCAATCTAGCAAACTCACCAAAATTCGTTTCAAAATTCAAAACTTGAGTTCATGCGGCCATTTCATCAAACAGGTTGCAGACACAAATCAAACAAAACCACAAACACTATAGTGTGCAGTGTTTTGAGCCTAACTTGTTCCCTAGTTAGCTCACACACAACCCAGTAGATCATCTAGAAAGATTAGCCCAACACTAGCACCCCTGTGAGCTTTTCATTGCCATTAATGGTGAACAGCCGAGCACCCCCATGTCACCCCATTGTGGACAGCAAGCTAGGAGCAGCAGCAAGCCTAGCCAGCATGTCTGGGAGGCAGCCCACCGTCCACCGCCATTTGTCCCGGCCCGCGTTGCCAAGCCCTGGACCACGCGCATGAGACACGCCCAGACCTTGCCGAGCGTGCGCCAGAGCGCCACCCTCGACCATCACCCACAGACCGCGCGCCTCCCTCACCGCGCGCACACACGATCACCACTGGCCCAGGACACCGCGAGACACCCCCGTTTGCCGCCCCGTGCCATATAGCCACCGCCCGCCGTCTACCTGCAGCACCGCCCGTTCAGACCAAACCACACCGCCCCATGCCTCGCGACCATGCGTTGAGCATCGCCAGGAGACACAAGACCGTCCCTACCGTGCCCATGCCATTAGCTGCTCAGAATGCGCCCGACCAGAGCTCACCTTGCGCTTCACGGCCGGCTTTCGACTATAAATAGAGACCACCCCCGCACGAATTCATCACACCATCTCACTCCCCTCTCCCCACTGACCGTGCCACACCATTCTCAGAGCAAGGCGAGCACCACCTCGCCAGAATTTCACCGGAGCCCGCCGCCTCTGGAGCAGAAGGGAACCAGCGATTGGAGCCGCCCCAGGAGAAGCCACCGGTACCAGGAGGTTCGCCGTCGTCGACTTCGTCGTTCGCCCGCCTCGCCGACCCTCGCCCGTACCCCGGTGAGCCCCTAGCAACCCTCACTGGCCGCGCTAGGTTTCATTCTCGCCGGAGCTGTCTCGTGTCGACGATGACCCACAGCCGTTGGATTAGAGCTAGATCGAACGTCCCACGTTGTCCCATACCGCTTCGCCCAGCCCCGTGTCACTGACGAGTGGGGACACCCACTTACGCAGCCCGCGGAAGCACTGCGCTTAGCAGGCCGGCCCGTTAGAATTTCCCGCGCAGCCCAGCAATTCAAATTAACTCTTTTCTTTTTAAATTCAAACACACTTTAGCACCCAGCTTCAAAAATCAACCCAGATCGATTCAGTGCATCAAATTGGGTGAAATCAATTTTGTTGGAAAGGTATGTGAATGCTTAATCCAAGCCCGTTGGATTCAAGTCATTTGGATCTGTAGATCATCCATAGTAAAAATAACAAGGCAGAAGCTTTTCTGCATTCAAACATTTTTCAAATTTAAACCATAAAAGCTTTTGAGTTGATTCCAACTCTCAAAAATCACATTTAACCATACCTTTCAGAATATATAAAAATATATAGGTTTACTTGCAGAAATAATGTTCAAGGAATAAAAGATTGCTTCATAAGCATTTCTAGCCACTTTAATTAATTAAAATAAAAGGGTAAAACCTTATTAAATTGTTACACCGCTTTAAATCACATTCTCTTGGACTACAATATGTGGTGATGACATGTTTCAACATGATCCTATGTTTAGTTTGGAGAATATTAAATCTTAAGTAGTTTCTCATGAGTAGAAATTACTTTTCTAAAATAAAAAGATTTAAACCAAGTCTAGTACCGACCAAGGATACGAGGAGGAAGTAGGATACTACGAGGAGGAAGCCGAAGAGAACTTCAACCACTGCTCTGCACAAGGCAAGCTTTACTAACCAAGTTGACACTGATGCAAGCTGATACTATACCAATGCAAGCTAACACTTGCAAGATACTATACCTCTGCAAGCTTACATTGACATTGTGCAAGCTAACCCTTGCAAAATACCCTATTGTTGCCACAAACCCATACTTGTGATATGAATACTATATGCCTTAAGCATAAGTGATCATACCCACTTGTTAAACCAATCCTAGTTTTATGGCAAGCTTCTTACTTTATTTCTTTATCAAAGCTTACTTAGAGTCTACCTAAGAGTTTGGTAGATATTAGACAGTTGTGCTCAAGGTTGCCTAAAGAGCATAAAATTTGGCCTAAGCTAGAAACCCTTGATATCATCCTAAGATATGATGTTAGACTTAGTGAAACTCCACTAGTACCACCCCTCATCATTATTACCCCCACCTGTAGATGCTAGTGCTAAGCATAAAACTTGATCAACCTTAGATTGGGAATACTTGGTGGAAAAATGGTTATGAAAACCTTGGAATGATGGATCATTCTATTGAAATGTTTTGGACATGTGTTCCCAAACCCTTGATGATTTTGGTGATAAAAATGTTGAGGCATGAGTCTTAGTCCTTTTATAAAACTGATGGTTGTCTGGATGCGATACCATTCCAATTTTATCGTACAACCACAATACCCGAATTTTGGGTAGGGCTTGATTGGAAACTTATATACCTTAGTATTAGTTCCCTCACGGCCAAGGTCTGAGCTGAGGCTACCTTGTGAAGATTGTCCACACATGCGTACCCAAGATGACAGTGGTCATGGTTGGGAGGCCAAACTCACAGGAGAGGTGCTTATACTAGGGAGTGTTATTGAAAGGTTAGGATTGATTATCCGCATACTGAGTATGGTGAATTCAGGATTTGTTCCTGACGGATGTATCGAATGTTGTGGTGAAAGTGTACAATCTCTGCAGAGTGTCAAACTATTCGAATAGCCGCGTCCGTGGTTATGGATAGTTGGAGTGGCCATACTGTTCCCCCGTCAGACCCTTTGAAAATGACTTGTGAAATGAATTGAGACTTTGACTTGACCACAACAGAGTTGTGACCTGAATTACAAGATCCCATTTAGGAGTTATAAAATTTGTGACTAGTTTTGGAACTTAGTGAAGATAAACCTGGCCTTTGCAAAACAACCCTAGAGCCTAGTGTCCTATTATCCAAAAACCCCTTACCTGTTAGTATTACTTTGCGAGTACTTAAAGAGTACTCATAGCTTTGTCCCTGGCTATTCCCATGGCCAGACTATGAAGAGGAGTACCTGGAGGATGGACCCCAGGAAGGTTACGACAACTAGGATCATCTCCCATCGTCAGCATTGCCTGTGACCCCGAAGATGGAGCTTTGCCTACGCTACCGTTATTATTACGTATTCCGCTGCTTGAAGTTGTATTAAGAACTGGATCATGAGATCCCTATTTGTGTAAGAACTTATGTATCGTTTGTAATGGATGAAGTACTATGGTATCCAATTCTGTTATGTCTCGCAAAAATGGTAATCCTGGGATTGCGATGTATGGCATAACAGGCATCTAGGATTGAAAAATCCGGGTGTTGACAGAGTACTACTATCCCTGGCTGCCTCTTATGGTCTTCTCATTCATCAAATGGACGTGAAGACATCTTTCCTTAATGGAGAGTTGGAAGAGGAGATCTATATGGATCAGCCGGATGGGTTTGTGGTAAAAGGTGAAGAGACAAAGGTGTGTAAGTTATTAAAATCTTTATATGGCCTGAAACAAGCACCTAAGCAATGGCATGAGAAGTTTGATAGAACTCTACTTTCTGCTGGCTTTGTCATTAATGAGGCTGATAGGTGTGTCTATTATCGCCATGGTGGGGGCGATAACGTTATATTATGTTTGTACGTGGATTACATTCCGATCTTTGATACAAACATGAAAGTGATAAATGAAGTCAAGTCTTTCTTGTCAAAGAGTTTTGATATGAAAGATCTGGGAGAGGCTGATGTGATTCTGAACATCAAGCTTATTAAGAACGAGAATGGGATTACTTTAACGCAATCTCATTATGTTGAGAAGGTCTTGAGCCGATTTGGATTTAATGATGGCAAGACTTATCCAACACCTTATGATCCCAGTTTGACATTACGAAAGAATAAGAAGGAACCAACAGATCAGCTGAAATATTCACAAGTTGTTGGTTCTCTCATGTACTTAGCAAGCGCTACAAGACCTGATATCTCTTTTGCTATGAGCAAGTTGAGTAGGTTCAGGTCTAACCCGGGTATTGATCATTGGCATGCATTTGAAAGGGTCATGTGCTATCTATGTGGTACAATGAGCTATGGGATTCACTATTCAGGGAATCCTGCTGTGCTTGAAGGATATAGTGATTCGAATTGGATCTCTAACGTTGATGAACTCTATGCCACGAGCGGGTATGTGTTTACCCTTGAAGGTGGCGCAGTGTCATGGAGGTCTCGTAGACAAACCATATTGACGAGGTCAACTATGGAAGCAGAACTTACTGCTTTAGACACAACCACTGTTGAGTCAGAATGGCTACGTGAGCTCTTGATGGACTTGCCTGTGGTTAAGAAACCTGTGCCGACAATCCTTTTGAATTGTGACAACCAAACTGTTATTGTAAAAGTGAACAATTCTAAGGATAATGCGAAGTCATCAAGACACGTGAAAAGACGTTTGAAATCTGTCAGAAAATTGAGAAACTCTGGAGTAATAACTGTTACGTATATTCAAACAGACAAAAACCTGGCAGATCCCTTTACAAAGGGACTATCACGAAATGTGATAGAAAGTGCATCGAGGGAGATGGGGTTGAGACCCATGGATGTCACACCTAGTGGTAACCCAACCTATGTGATCGGAGATCCCGTGAATTAGGACCTGGAAAGAACAAGCTAGTGGGTGGACTGAGGAGAGCATTTTGTAACCCTCTCTAAGTGAAGATGCATAACTCTCATAATCTGTAAGGCAGGTTGGCAACACGTCTTAATGTATTTCTGTTGGCTTTAACTAGCAAAGATGTCATCCTATAGGGCATTCTTAAAAGAACACACCTATATGAACTCGACTGTAAACATCGCAGTCTATGAGACTTGGGTGATCTCTAGTAAACTCATGAAGAGACCAGGGAGTATGAGGCATATGCTCCAACCCGCGGGGTAGGCTACTGACAACCAAGTACTAGTTATGATTTTGAGCGAAATCTATTGGCACCAAACTTGCAATTCAAGGTTCGTCCATTGTTCAAGTTGTTGATAGACGTAGTTTAAGATTCTAGGCGTAAGTTTAACTTAACAGTCTCTGCTGAAACACTGGAATATAAACAAGTAGCAAGGATTGGAAATTCTTTAAATGGGCATTTGAGATCTAGTGGGGGATTGTTAGAAATAATGGGGCTAATCCATTTAGGCCCATGTGTATTTTAGATTTTCCCTAAATCTCAAAGCCCAAATTTGTGGCAGCCCATATGTGTTTGGGCCCATGTTTGTGGCAGCTCAAATGGGAGTGGAGTGGGAGCTAAAGTTTAGTCCCACATGAAAAGTTGGAGGAGAGTTGCACCCACCTTATAAGGTGAAGTGTTGCACTACTTTGTAAGTGAGTGGCAATAAGAGAGATACACACGCGCGCTCCTCCGACGACGATGCCGCCGCTCGCACGCACGCACGCTCGCCTCGTCACGACGTGCGCGCCACGGGTTGCGGGAATCTCGTCGAGCCGAGCTTTATTTTGCTGCTCAGGAAAATTGACAGACGTGTCAAACGGTTAGCTTATTCGGGTCGCTCCTGGATCGTGGGCTACCGTAACCGACCCGAACATGCGCAACGTGGACTCGGCCCACGTTCGCCTCCGTTAGGGTTTCCTGAGCTGCTCTATATAAAGTCCTGCGCGGCTACCGCCACAATACCACCGAAAACCAATCTAGGGTTTTGCCATCCTCTCTACTTGCGACGTCACCGTAGTCTACTCCATCCCGCTTGCCTGCGTGCACCGGCGGACGGGAGAGTAGGTCTCCGGAACCACTCGTCCTTCTGATCCTGTACGGGAGATGGCGAATAAGGTTTTTGGGAAGCGCTCCGCGCGACAGCTCGAGTTCTCTATCACGGGTCGTCTTCCATCCAAGTCGGGCGGTGCTGCCTACCGCCGTCTTCGTCGCCATCTGCTTCGATCAGTCTTTCCTAAAGTTTCTACTACGACAATCGAACGGTACGTGCTACGTGCTTTTGTTTGGTTATTCATCATGTTCTGCGAGTACATGTTAAGCTGCTGTTTGTTTCCGATCATCCTGTTGTTTAGTATATCTAGTATGTTCGAGTTACATGATCTAGTAGCTGGTTTTGTCATGATTTATATTCTGGAAATAATCATGAAAATTATGCCTAATAATCCAACACAGCTGCCTTCGGTTGCAGCTTCACTAGCGACGCCATCCGCTGTCCGCTTGCTTGCTGCTGCAGGTTGAGGCGCTCACGTTCTAGCTAGATGTTGCTCAATGTTGATGCTTTCTCACGTGGTTGTGATCCTAATTCAGTTGTGTTGTCAGACATCTACTCCATGTGATTTTTACTGTCGGAACAGTGAATTTAATTGACACTACAAGTGTGCAGACAAGAAGGTAGCAATATGTAATCAAGTGGACATGGTAGATCAATCTATTTAAATCCCCGATTGCAGTCGAGCAACCGGATTTAGCATACCAATATGTATTACAATAAACAAGATTGGTTAAAATGGACTCGACATATGTATCTAGCGGAAAAACTAGAAAATAACCTCTAATTTTGTAGTTTTGGGAGAAATATGGTCGATATGATATCGCGCAAAGTCGGCAAACCCCGAAAAAAAGTATCGAGCCCCCACCACCACCACCACCACCAAAAAAAACATCGTCCCTCAAATTTTTGATTTTGGAGGTAATATTTTAGTAAACTAGAACCGATCTGAAGTTTGGCGGGAGGAAACTTCCGGTCTGATCGCCACCCAACACGTGGTCCAGCCCCTCAGCTCGATTTTGGTCAAACTAGACCCAATTTTCAGTGGCCATTCCCTATTTCGGTCTAATCTCATCGATCACGTGCGCGAAGTAAGACCCGCTGGTCATCGGCTTTGGAGACAGCTAGTTCTAGGAGCAGGGAAACCACCGCGATTCACCAGGGCGGGGGGGAGGGGGGGCGAGCATGCACATGCCCATGGGCGGCCGAGCGGGCTGGCGGGGATGGGGAGGCATCAGCGGCATTGAGCCTGTGGGGGTGGGGCAAGCTTGTGGTGGCGTCTGTTTTGCACGACCACAAATTGAAGTGCAAAATGTTTTCAAGTTTTCCACATCCATGTTTTGTAGTACCAATTTATTTAGGACCTGCTAGAGATGCTCTAAATAGACATGGAGTAAACATGTGTCATCTATTTTTTTGCATAAGTCCATGTATACAAAATACAATCTACTCTATGTAAAAGTAATGATCGGTGTTAAAAATAGTTAGAATACCTCTATGTAAAAGTTATTCACCCACTGCTTATAGATTTATCCACCTGATCAGGGTTTATACTTATCAACTGATTTCTTATAGACTTATCCAGGTGTTCATGGTAGAGTTACCCATGTGCCTATCGTATAGCTATCACCACCAATTCAATGTAGTTATCCACTCTCTAGATAAAATTTATCCACCCATTGCTTATAGAGTTATCCACCTGATCAAGTTATAGTTATTAGCTGATTTCAAATGGAGTTATCCACCTACTTCTTATAGAGTTACCCATCTAATTAGATTATAGTTATCAACTAATTTTAAAGGGGGTTATCCAGATTTTTAAAATAGAGTTATCCATGTGTTTGCCATATAGCTATCATAATCAGATCGATGTAGTTATCCATCATCTAGATAAAAGTTATCCATCCACTTCTTATAGAGTTATCCACCTGATCAGGTTATAGTTATCAACTGATTTTAAATAAAGTTATCCACCTACTACTTATAGAGTTATCCACCTGGTCAGTACAGTTATCAACTGAATCCAAAGTGACTTATCCAGGTGTTCAGAATAGAGTTACCCATATGTTTGTCATATATATATCATTATCAAATCGATGTAGTTCCATGCTATGTACGTGATATTTATCTACCTATTACTTATAGAGATATCCGGTCTATTGTTATAGCATAGCTATCATCACCAATTTAACGTACTTATCAACTTATCATACCCTCTATGTAAAAGTTATTCACCCACTGCTTATAGATTTATCCATCTAATCAAGGTTTATACTTATCAACTGATTTTATATGGACTTATCCAGGTGTTCAGGATAGAGTTACATATGTGTCTATTGTATAGCTATCATCACCAATTCGATGTAGTTATCCACCCTCTAGATAAAAATTATCCACCCACTGCTTATAGAGTTATCCACCTGATCAGGTTATAGTTATCATCTGATTTTAAATAAAGTTATCCACCTATTTCTTATAGAGTTATCCACCTGGTCAGATTATAGTTATCAACTGAATCCAAAGGGAGTTATCCAGGTGTTCAGAATAGAGGTATCCATGTGTTTGTCATATAGCTATCATCATCAGATTGATGTAGTTACCCACCCTCTAGATTAAAATTATCCACCCACTGCTTATAGAGTTATCCACAGGTTATAGTTATCAATTGATTTCAAATCGAGTTATCCACCTACTTTTTATAGAATTATCCACCTGATTAGATTATAGTTATCAACTATATTCAAAGAGAGTTATTCAGGTGTTCAGAATAGAGTTACCCATGTGTTTGTCATATACTTATCATCATCAGGTCGACGTAGTTCCATGTTCTATTCGTGATACTTATATACTGCAGCCCAGATAACTCAAGTGTTATGAGTGCGTAACCTTTGGTCCAAAAAATTATCAGAACATACCATCATAGGATGTAGTTTCAAAGATCTCGTCGCGATTAGTGCAATGGTAAAAACGGATTCAATATGCTGACGTTTCATCACCCATACGCCGCGGTAGCGGCGACGATCGATAAAGCCGAGCCGCTAGACTATTGGTTGCACATTATGTTGTTTATAATGGCTTCGTGTGGTGGGTGGGTAGGGCATACGACCTTATTTATTTATATCATTTGCAAAAAAAAGTTTCACGACTAGCCTAACGGTAAAAACGGATTTTAATTCGAATAAAGGGTTTCACCTAGAAAACATTTTGAATTTTTGTATATAAATTGAGCTGGCTAATAAAAAATATTGTCGTTTAGTGCTTAGAAAAAAACAGTGCATGCTGGAGCGATTATTGTCCAAACGTTCGCCAAGTTTTAATTTTTGACCGGTCGCTATGTAGCACTGGTGAATAACTTTTGGTTCCAAAAATATATTATCGAAATATATCAACATTTGATCTAGTTTTAAAGATTTTCTCGCGACTAGCCCAATAGTGAAAATGGATTTGATATCGAATAAACGGTTTGACTTTAAAAACATTTTAAATTTTTGAATTTGTATTTAATTCCGTTGACATGTCTTGTTTGTGATAAAGTTTGGAGATATAGCTTGGGGGCATGCGTGCAGGAGGAAGGGCTCGTACTCAATTTTGTCATTTAGCGTTTAGCTTGCTGGATTGATTGGGTCAGACGCGTGTTGGTTGGTCGGATGCCCGTCATGATTTGTATTGTACAGACTGGTCTGAACGTAAAAAATTCCAATTCATTAGCTTCACAAAACTAAAATTTCTTATATTTTAAAACGGAGGAAGTATATTACAGCTTACAGCTTAGGTTACTGACATGTAATATATATTACAACCTAGGCTACTCACATGTAACTTTTTGTCTAAAAGAATCGTTAGAACATATCAACAAAGAATTTAGGTTTAAAGATCTCGTCATAATTAGTCTAAGCATAAAATCGGATCGTAAATCGGATTAGTGGTTGGACTTACAAAACATTTGAAGTTCCAGAATTTTGGATTTAATGCATTTCGTCTTTTTTTTTGCTTAAGCTCTAAATCCTGACGATCACCACGTCCGCAAGTTTAACCACACACCACACGCACTTGGCCTGCCAAGCTGGCTTTGGTTGCCGGGGACGGGCGCCCTCGCCTGCACCTGTCGGAGGCTGCGTGCCCACCGAATTTTGATATTCATAGACCGATCGCTGTGTAGGAAAGTCCTAATTTTTAAAACTGAATTGATTCATTGGTTAAACGAAAAAATATTGTTTAAATATGGCCCTGTTTTGTGCATACGCGACGCATACGTCGCCTTGGCCGGCGAAGCGGTGGATGGAAATAATCCGGAATCAGCGTGGCACGTGTAGTACCTACGTCTGCACGTCCACGGCTTGGACGTCCTCGATCTTTGGTTCTGGATCAGGCGAGCGAGGACGACGAACGACGCGCACCGATCTGCCGCCGCCGACCAGGCACTGACGATCCCCGCCGGGAGAAGGATCGACCTTAATTGTCAACCTGATTGTCACAAACATATACAACAATGCGGTTTTTGTCATCACGATGAGACAATTCGTTATTTATTCTTTTATTATAAATTTGCTCGTTCTATATGGTCATTCTCCAAATAGCTTCTGGTTTATCTCATCCACGTTCTGTAATCAATGTTTTTGATAATTGGTTGCATGGAATTGTGGATAAGTACAACACTTTGTTTAGGGTGGAAGCGCTTGCCATTATATGGTCCCTATGGTTTTGTAAAAATGATAAGATTTTTAATAATATTGTGTCTTCTCCTATGCAAGTTATTTATCGAGCAACGGCTATACTCCGATCATGGACTATTCTTCAGCGCATGGACTTTCGCGACCTATTTGTGGAGGGATGTACGCGATTGCAGGACACGACGGGGATATTTTCTCCCGACATGGATAGCCACGTGATTTGAGGATTGATCCACCTTAGTTTGAAGACAATTATGTTTACTACTTTTTGTAATGCGCGTATACTTTTTTTTGCGAGAAAAGACTTGTATTACTCATATCAACAATCAGGTATTATATTCTCGACGACATATGCTCAGTAGACCATCAGGTCCGGACCCAAGCCATACAGCCGTACGAGACTCAGATCTAGCAAAGTTTGCCATGAAATGACTACTATTATTTTGGCTCCTCCTAATATGAGTAATACTTGTCTGACGAACCTTCATCAAGGTTTTGATCTCCTCTATTATTGTAGAAAATACAGACCGATCCATCTCTCCATTCTTTAGTGCATTAATCATCTCCAAGCAGTCCACTTCAATAGTCAGAGGTAGGTTACACCAATGCAGGGCCAAGGATATACCTTCCAACAGCGCTCCAAGTTCAGCTCCAAGAGCATCACGGCAACAGGCCAGTTGATGGCAAGACAATATGATGATTTCTCCATTGTGGTCACGAAGGACAATACCAGCACCTGCACTGCCATCGCATCCAAAATAACCATCTGTATTCAGCTTAGCCCATCCTTCAAGTGGCGGACTCCAACTCGGCAGGATGACAGGCTGCTGAACTGTGTGCAGTAGTTGCTCATCGGGGTTCATAATAAACTTGCCTTTGATAATATTTTTAAGCAGATGATGCTTTACTTGGAAAATAGAGTCGAGATAGCTCACCAGAAAACGCCTAGAAACATCCAACGGAGGCGGTGGCTTGTCATGAACAATTTCATTGCGGACATACCATATTCTCCATAAGATCATCAGAACTCTGCTGATCATTGCGTGTGGCAGATTGCTCAAAAAGTTCAGAAGCCAATCTGTACCTGAATTGATGACGGAGACAGGCGATGGTAGCTGCCATAGTTGAGCCATATATGTCCATAGATGCATGCCGATATTACACCCGAGGAACGGGTGGAAATTGCCCTCTGGCTCCTGACCACACACAGGGCAATGATAGAGGCCTCCAAATTGCGAATGTGCTTATTTTTCCAAGTTGTCAATGAGTCTGTAACCAATCTCCAAGCGAAGTGCTGCACCTTAGGTGGTACGGATTATTTTCAAACAAGATCCCACATCTTCCTCGAGTCGTCCGGTGCAGAACTAGTAGAAACAGTAGAGGCTCTCCAAGACTCCTCCATACCAAATCTGTATGCGCTTCCAACAGTGAAGAGGCCATGTTTGGAAGGCGCCCAAGCCAGCTGATCATCCAACAATCTCGGTGACGGGATTATTTTTAGTATCTCTGACACATCAGCTGGAATGAAGTATTGGTTTAAGAGATCAGTACGCCACCGACCATGTTGATCAATCAACTCATTGACAAAACGGAGTCGGCGTCTATTTTTCTGCGATATTGGTCGGAAGGAGGGGGGCCTAGGTAACCAGGGATCTCTCCATATCCTGATTTGTTGTCCATGCGCCAAATCAGACCCTTCTTCAACAAATCTAGTCCATATGAAATCGCCTGCCATGTAGAGGAAGCGTTACCCGTGAAGACGGTATCTTCTAATCTTCCATTAGGATAATACTTCGCCTTAATCACTCTAGCACAAAGGCTATATGGTTTCATAATTAATCTCCACGCTTGCCTAGCGAGGAGTGCTTGATTGAACATATAGAAATCACGAAAACCAAGGCCTCCTTGATTCTTTGGCCTTTGCATTTTCTCCCATGACCGCCAATGTGTCTTCCTTTTACCGTCCTTTGATCCCCAATAAAAGTTCCTCACCATTTTTGTGAGATCGTCACAAACAGAAAAGGGAAGCTTAAAGACTCCCATAATGTAAACTGGAATAGCTTGAGCAACTGCCTTAATGAAGACCTCCCTTCCAGCTTGAGCAAGGTTGCCATCACCCCACGGCACCAACCGCTTAGCCAATTGCGCTTGGATATTCTGTAGTTTACCCCAAGACATTCGACCATCTGGTGTAGGAAGACCCAAGTACTTTTCATCGAAAATCAGATTTGTAACTTGGAGAGCTAGCCGAACACCCTCCTGCACATCAGCGACACATGAATCTCCAAATAGCAAGGAGCATTTTGCAGGGTTTATGAGTTGACCCGTAGAAGAAGCATAGACATCCAGGATTTGCTTGACAGCGCCTGCTTGGGCAACATTAGCTTTGAAGAAGAGCAGTGTATCATCAGCAAAAAAGCATGTGTGAAATACCAGGGGCCCTCCGACACACTTTGATAGGAGAAATGGCATTCTCGACAATTCCTTTATTTAGGAGAGCAGACAAACCATCAGCAACAAAAAGGAATAAGAATGGAGATAACGGGTCACCTTGTCGTAGCCCACGCGACGGTGCAAATGAATCCAAGAGAGTCCCATAGAATTTTACAGAATAGCTCACCAACGTTACACATGACATAATACAATCAACGAACCGGTGAGAGAAACCCAACTTTTGCATCACTTGCCTCAAAAATGACCAATCAACCCGATCATACGCCTTAGACAGATGAAGCTTATATGCACAATAGCTCTTTGTAGGATCCTTTTCTTGTTTGATATGATGAATACATTCAAAAGCAAGAAGGGCATTGTCTGTAATCATCCTCCCAGGAACAAACGCACTTTGGGATGGTGAAATAATATCATCAAGGAGGGGCCTTAGACGGTTAACCAAGCATTTTGAAACAACTTTATAGACAACGTTGCACAAACTAATAGGGCGATAATCAGATAACTTAGTTGGATTTGATACCTTAGGAATCAAAACAATAGAGGTATTATTTGCTCCTACCGGCATGATATCTGTTTTGGAAAATTCCTGGACAACACCAATGACTTTCTCTTTCAACGTCCCCCAAGTTCTGTTGGAAGAACTTAGCTGGAAAACCATCTGGGCCCGGTGCTTTTAATTGGCCGATCTGAAAGAGCGCATTAGAGATTTATTTCTCAGAGAAATCGTTGAACAGCATGTCATTTGATTCATCCGAAATGCGCCTCTCAACCAGATCAACTACCGATTTCGGGTCCAAACCAACATCCGCAGAAAAGAGTGAAGAGAAGTACTAGTTGACCATGGCTTGCATAGTAGGGACATCATCATGAACAACGCCAAGGTCGTCCTACAATTTTCGGATTTTATTTTTTCGTGCTCTCCAGATTGCTTTATTATGAAAAAATTTGGTGTTCCTACCACCCTCCTTTAGCCAGGTGAGCCGAGATCTCTGTAGCCACATCATCTCCTCCCGGTAAATTAACTCATTCATTCTATCAGTGACTTGTCTGATTTCATGCATGTCCGCATTCATAAGCATAAGCTGCTCCAGTTGCTCGCGGGACTTATGCAGCTCTAATTTGACACTACCAAATTTTGCTTTACTCCAATCTTGTAATTTGGACATGGTACTGCCAAGAGCTGAATCAATATCACCCAAGTCCTTTACCGAACCAAAGGAATTCCAGGAATTCTTTATTACCTCAGGAAGAGAGCATTCACGTTCCCACATCTCTTCATATTGTTTGCATCGCTTCCCACCATGCTGTATATCTTCCTTTTCACCAGAGACAGACACCAATATCGTCACATGGTCAGAGCATGGAGTCACAATGTGCTTAACCGAATAATGAGGGAACAAATTACGCCACGAATTTGATGCAAGAGCTCGATTCAAGCGCACTTTAACATTAGCGACACCAACCCTCTTGTTATCGTATGTGTAGGAAACTCCCGAGAAACACAAATCAACTAGTTCACATGCTTCAACAACATCCCTGAAAGCAGCCATTTGAGCCTCTGGCCTAGGTGAATTCGATAAGTGTTCGAAACTCCAAAGGCATTCATTGAAATCCCCTACAACAAGCCATGGAAGATCATGGCGTGTATGTAGCTGAAGCATCTTTTTCCACATAAGATGACGATGCTCAGTTCTAGGCTCCCCATAAATACAAGTAAGCCTCCATTGGGGAGTATCCCCGTCCGGGCTATTAATAGTAAGATCAATGAACCGGTCCTCCACATCCTCAATGGTAACCCGCAGCGAATCATGCCAATACACCGCCAATCCACCACTGAAACCTTCGCTGTCTTTACCAGCAAAACCTCGCAAACCAAAGCGACCACGAAAACTTCTCATCTTATCAGCTTTCTGTCGTGTCTCACACAAAAACACCATAGAAGGGGAAAGCGACTGGATTAGTGTCGCCGCCTCTCAAACTGTCTGAGGGTCCTCCCCCTCGACAGTTCAGGCCTAAAAGATTCGTTGGGACGGGCGGTACCCCGTCATGGAGCCCGCGAAATTTGCATTAACAATATCCACGTCATCTGTATTCAGATTATCAGATCTTCCAGCACCATCCATGTTTCCAGCAGTGGAATCATCAGTCCTGCTTCTCTTTGGATCCCTCTTGGGCGGAGGGCTCGCCGGGATAACTGGCGGCTCTTTCTGAAACTGCTATACCAGCGCATTCACCCCAACCACGTACTGCTGACCCGAGCGAGCAAGGTCTAGATTCATAGGATCTACAGAGTCTACTAAGCCATCCTTCCCGACTTGAGTTGGATCAAAGTCATCATAACCTGGATCATCCATGCTTCCTCTGCCACGACCACGACCAACTCCTCTTCCACGGCCTCTGCCCCTTCCAGCACCACAAATAGCCCATGATGCTTTCAGATTCTTGTAGATTGAGGTTTCAGGGGCATGAACCCCATCCCCATGTTCTGTGTCCAGGTGACCAATCATGCCGCAAAAGGCACACCAATCCGGCAGGCGCTCGTACTTCACAAGAAACAATTGGTGTTTACTTTCTCTGATCATTGAAACAACAATTTTCACCTGTTTCCTCACATCATACTTGATCCTCACACGGTAAAAATTTCCTATGAAATGAGACGAAACTGGTTCTACTCCAACAACAAGACCAACTTTAGATGCTAGCACTTCAAGCATAGGCCGAAATCCTATCAGCAGATCATGGATTTGGATCCATATCTTAAAAGTGTGGAAATCAATCAGCAATGTCTTAGTAAAACCATCATACTCAGCCATCAGGACAGGATGCCCCCTGAACGTCCATGGTCCTCCCTCCATCACTTTATCCCAATCGCCCAGGCACGAGAACTGCATAGTGTACATGTTGTTATCCAGTGCTCTAAAGTTCACCTCCTGCGCCAGATCCCAAGCCGTCCTCATGTTCTTGAAGAACCAAAAGTCGCTAAACTCCCGATCTGTATAAACCACCTGGTGGCTTCCGCCGGCGGGTGGGGAGGCGGTTGGTCCTCGTAAACAACATCATCAAGATCATCCTCCCGCAAACCGAGCCGCTTCATCATCCCATCCAGATCATCACTGGTTCCTCCCGCGTTCGACGCGGCAGCAGCCATCCGTGCCCTAGCCCGTGCTTGGCCCCGGAGAGAATTGCCCTACACCCAGACCAAAGCGGAAGGAACGACGGGCCTAGCGCGATCGGTAGTAGGGCGAGGGTAAGAGGTTTGTACGAGATCTCGACGCCGAACGAAGTCGATGGGAGGAAAACGAAACCCTAGCGAGAGGGGAGATTTATTTGAGAACTCAATGCGCGTATACTTTTTATTCCCTAGTTCTATCGTTTGTGTGGTTGTATGTATCTTAGTTATGCAGAGGCCGGGTGTAATTATTAAATATTTTATGTTAATAAAAACGTCCAATTCAAAAAAAAATGTAACCTCCAGCGACATCTTTTTTATTTTTTGATTGATGATTGACAGCAACTTCGGCCGGCGACATCTCTCTGTTCCTATCCTCGAACCACGTCTCAAATTGAATGAGAGAGCACTGTCTCCATACCGATCGAAAATGAGAGGAGACAGACACGGAACGAGACACGCTCATGCTGCGCCTTGTCCACGACAACGGCCTGGACGGTGTACTTTTCTTTTGGAAAGTGCCGAGCGTCCCGGGGGATCAAAACCCCCGATCTCCTGGATCCAGAGCGCGACGCGTGTCCGGTTAGCCTTTTCCAATCCCGCTTTTGCTTCCATAAAGCATAATACAGCAAAAAAAACGTTTCGTTTGTATTATTTGAAGCAAAAACCGGTTTCCACATAAATCCCGTTTTGCTTCCATAAAAGTACAATGAAGCAAAAAAACGTTCGTTTGAATTATTTGAAGCAAAATCTGGTTCTCACATAAAACCCACTTTTGCTTCCATAAAGCACAAGAAGCAAAAAAAAAAGTTTCGTTTGCATTGTTTGCAGCAAAAAAGGTTCCCACATAAAAACCCACTTTGCTTCAGAACGTAACGGTGATTAAAGCAAAAGTTATGGGATATTGTACCAATAATTATAGCCCATTGTGGCAAAACCGATCTCGTCGTAGACTCTTGCTGGAGATGTTGTAAGCAAAAAATTTAAATAGCAAAACCACAGAATGATTGTAGTAAAAAAATATGTTATTATAGCAAAAACTGACACCGTCGGAGACACCGTCAGAGACCTAGTTGTAGAATTTGTGTACTATTGTAGCAAAATCACATAAGGTATGTAGCAAAAATATTATACAAAAAATCGCCAACTCGCAGTACGGCCCTCGTCGGAGCTCCGCCTTCTTCCGGTTGTAGCACCGTCGCGAAAGGTAGCAACACGGCCTGCCGCTGTGAGCAATGCCTGGCACCGTCGGGAGCAACTCCCGACATCGAGGGCAGCAACGCTGCCCGCTGCACGGAGCAATGTCCGGCACTGTCGGGAGAAGAAACACGTGGACGGACGCGCCGGCGGAGGATAAGAACGCGGGCGAGCTCGCCGGCGAAGCAGCAGCACAAGGGCGGGCACGGAGATGCAGAAGGAGATGCACGGGGATGGGATCTGCCTGCAGCGAGGACGACGGCGGCGCTGGGACATGCGGCCGGCGGGGCGGCTCTTGGGCCTATGGCAGGCGGGCGCATGTAGGCAGCGAGGAAAGCGGAGGGACGCCGACGCGGGGCTGCCTGGCGCACGAGAGAAAAGGAAGGAAGATGAAACCGAATCGAGAAGAAGGAAAAATCTGCACGGGATAAGGCTTCGTGGTGGGCCCTCCCATCGATGTCTCTCACGCAGATGGACGCGTGGCACGCGTGCAGGGCGGAGGACGCGAGCGGAGAAAGGACAGCCCTACGCGTCCCCCGGGGATATGTGGTTTTTATCCCCCGGGTCCCCAGCCAACCACGTGTCCTTCTTTTGGATTCAAAATCCCGCTTTTGCTATATTTGTCCCGTTTTTGCTACATTGTAGCAAAAAACGGTTCAGTCTAGAAAATAAAAAAACAGACTGGACCTCGCCGGAGATCTCGCCGGAGACCGTGTAGCAAAAAAGTTGAGCTAATGTAGCAAACCCGACCTCACCGGAGACTCGCCGGAGGCTTTCGCCGGTAGACCTCACCGGAGACCGTGTAGCAAAAACGTTACGCTATTGTAGCAAAAACGCAAAACGGTGGTAGCAAAAAAGTTGTGCTAATGTAGCAGATCTGATCTTGCCGGATATGACCTCGCCGGAGATCGCGTAGCAAAAACTCAACACTATGAGTTTGTAGCAAAATTATCCCTCGCTTCGCCCAAGGTAGCAATATTATGCACTCATAGTAGCAACATCGCAGACCCAAGGTAGCAGAGCCGTATGCCGTCGGTAGCAACGGTTATACCCAGGGTAGCAAAAGCCACCGGCCATGGGTAGCAACCCATGCCAACTAGAGAAGCAACACCGTCCAACATTGGTAGCAACCCATGCCAACTAGAGTAGCAAACACTGGAGATTGTAGTAGCAACCCGAATTCCTTAGGTAGCACCTCATCGCTGAAGGCCATGGCTCCAGTACTACCGTAGCAAAAAGCTAGCAGAGAAGGGCAACATCACATGCCTCGCCCCGCCATGGCCTCATTCTCCCACCTTCTCTGACCTCGGTCCCTCTCGGCAGCAGCAACACCGCCTAATGGGCGGAGGAGATGACAGGTGGCAGGGCGATCTCGAGGCGGGGAGTGGCAGACGACGGCGGTGGCGGGCGAGATCCCTAACGGAGGGAGCAGTACCAATCCGTTCCATTCAATTACGTCGCGGGCGCGCATGAGTGTTTTTTTTTCTGTTTTGGCCCTCAAGATTGGACCACATGAGTGTTTTTTTTTCTGTTTTGGCCCTCAAGATTTTATGCCTCTGAATGTGATGCTAAAACTATCTTGAAATTTTGAGTTATTACATTCTTAATCTAGCGGAAGGGGCTAAATCTCCCACATGTTGAACCATTCTGTCCCTGGTACCTTGTGTATTAGAACTTCTTTTATTTGCATAGGCTAAGTAGGCATTATCGTTTGGATATATAAATAATCTTTGCTTATATGACCACACTCTTTTATAAAATTTTACCCTACTCTCTAATGTATCACTGTCATAAAAGTCGAAATACTGATCAAAAATATCGAATATTTGGGCATCTACTTCCTTCACTACAATATAAAAAGGGAATTTAACACAATGGTGTCCTCCCATATTTGTAGAAAATTCGCACACAAATATGCGTGTGCAACATCTTTAGAATGACCTAGTTTTTAAATTGAATTTCTAGTGATATGCAATATATTTTTTCTAATTCATCTATTTAAAATGCATCCAATTTTATTATGTTCTTCTAGTTTTGAGATTAGGTTGTAACTATCATATAATACATATATTATATTTATAGTTACATAATACAAGAACTTTGGTTTTGTATAAAAATGCAACGACATCTTATTTTGTGTATCATAAACCACATACTTTTATTTGACTATAAGTACACTTCAAATTTTGTAACAGGGGGTGTATTTGTAAGCAAGATGCCTATTTATTTTAACTATACATATGTTATTTTGATCTTGTAAGTTATAATTTGCACACTCCCTCCGTCTCAGTTTACTCTGCGTTTTGGGTTTAGTTAAAGTCAAACTTTATAAACTTTGACTATGTATATCAGAAAAAATATCAACATCTAAAATATATAATAAATATAATTAGACTCACCATAAAACATACTTTTATATTGTATGTAATAGATTTTATAAATGTTGGTATTTTATAGAATATGCTTGGACAATTTTTAATATGTTTGACTTTGACCAAACCTAGAAGACAAAGTAATTTGGGATAGAGGGAGTATATTCAATAGAAAGACATCTTTAAGTTGATAGCCGAACTTATACATCAGATCATTCTTTCATCCCCACTTGGTAAAACATTGGTCATGGAATCTACAACTCGTAAAAAATTAGATTCAAGAGAAATCCATGTAAAAATATGGCAGAGTCGCGTACCCCCGGATTAAGAAGTTTTACTCATGCTAACATCTATGTTATACAAAAGCAAAAAATATAGAAAGTCTTCCATGTGGGACCCAATCTAATAGGGTACCTTTCTACCGTCGAGTAGGACGCATTAGACACCATTTATCATCTTCTCCCTAATCCTTGTTTTCTTTAGCTAAATCTCTCTACTCCGCTCACATACGATGGTTGCGATATCTGAAGTTGCCTTTTAACTTCTATTTCAAACCAACATAACAAATTTTAAGAATTTCTTGGAGACATACCTATGGAACATCTAGTGCTTTGTAGTTTGTACAGTTCACATCCTACCATTCCACGAATATAGTCTAATAAAATGATGGTTTGAGTGCCAGGTTGTTCTTTAATTCCATGAGTTTGAACAAAGTAACGGATGTGAGAATATAAATTTATGTCATATTATATCCCCACGTCCCCTTATTTTCTTCATTTTTTTCTTCCAGTAGACATTGTTCTACTTGCACTCCTTTGAAAAGCTAATGTTGGTCTCTAATCCGTACTTTCATGGAGAAGTAACAAAATAATGTACTCCCTCAAATCCATAATAAGCGTCGTTGGTTTACTATAAAGTTATACTAAATCAGCGGGACTTATTATGGATCGTACGGTAGTATTAATAATTACTACACATGAATATTTAAAAACAATTTCCCGTTAAGTGGATAAGCATGCCTAGTGTCCAACCGAAAAACTCCCATGGCTTGATTACGCAAATTGCATGCTTATATTAAATGAACAACATGTGACTATCTTTACTCCATGACTGATGTACCTTTTCCATCACTTGATATGAAGTATTGACCTGAATTAGCATATATGTAGTATAAGTTGCTTTACCTCGATCTCAGGACTGTTGTCGCCGCTCTCCTCCTCGATAGGCGTCATCCAACCGGACTAAAGCAATCCCTTGGCTCTATAGTTGTCGTGGGCGTATCCATCATACACCGGTACACTCTCATGTAGATAAACGTCATTTATCTAGCTACAAGAATTCTAGCAGGATCACCGGAAAGTATCGAAAGTGATACACCTACAATTAGAACAACATTCCCTTCGTAGAAAATGCTACCAGTTGGAGAGATGGACTGTGTTTCCATGAAACTTGAACCATAAGGTGCTAAGACCTTTCCATGTCAAACGGAACCTGAGGATACATTTTGTTAAAACCTTGTCCTAGTCTATAAATCTAACTGTCTAAATAATTAAGAGGATGTGGGTTACTTTAATACCTTTGAAAAATCATGTATATTGCTTTTAGCACGCTAGCTGATCGATTTGGTTTATACAGCTCGCTGACTGCTCAAAGCTAGCTAGCTTGATCAACTGATCGATAGTTTTGGTGTGTTATAGCCCAAAGTATTTATCCATGCCAGATCCTAAAGTACACTTATGCCTGGTAGGTACTGTATATCTTAACAGCCCAGAGTTAACAATTTTTTATTTTAGAAATACCGGAAGGAAATTGACTACCTATGAAACTTGATTTCCACGTACTACATGTATTTGAGACGGACTCTGTCCAACAACAATCGGTTTGTTGTAGTTTTTTTTTCGAAGTATATGTTCGCTGTAGTAGCTCTGGTGCCGTCCTTGATCGTGAGGTTTCAGGTTGGAACCCCATCCAACGCAAAAGAGAAGGACTCTTTCCATAACTGCTAACGTGCCATGGGACCTTTTATGTACGTTTAATTTTACGTAACATTACTTGTCTCTTAATCTCAGACTACATCCTCACCATTAATTATAGATCTAATAGCTAAAATAATTTTGATGAAGTGGATCAACATGGTGTCTCCAAAAAAACAACCTTATACTGCTTTTAGTATATAATAGATAGATAGATATCCTAAAGAACAGATTTCAAACTCAAACCAAGTATGCATGATTGGAAACAAAATCATACAAGAAGACATAAAATACATAATTACGATTTACAATATGATACTCAAAAAACAAGCAAGTGTGTATGTACTTGCTCCATTTCTTAAGGTCTGGTCAGTAGCTGGCGTACTTATGCATGCACTTGCTGATTAAACATGGATTAGCTAGCTCCAAAGCTGAAGCACCTAGCCTAACGACCGAAGCTTAATCTGGCTTCCCTCCGTACGTTCCAGTTGAACAGGAGTGACTTTCTTTGAAGCTCGCTTTAGTATTTTTTTAGCATAGCTTTAGCTATCCGTTGCTTCTCCTAAAATAAATACTACTGCATGATGCACCAACAGGTATATAAAGTAAGATAAAGTGATCATGCACGCTTGGCAGTAGTTGTTCTCCATTCGATTATTATTGTTTAGTTGGAATCATCTAAGAGTAATCTAAGTAGGAACTGGTTAAGAATATCAGATGAGAGGTCAACTACATAGGCATTACAATTTATAGTGGACACAACCGATAATTCTTCTTCGGTACTTAAAAACTAAACTTTGATTTTGCGGGCAATTAAGCAAGTGCAGGGCAGGTAGGACCAACTTCACATCCACATGGACTATTCAAGTATCCACTTGTAGCTTCAGGTGAGACCAACCGCCTTTCGAAGATTTGTACTCCACATGGATTATTCAAGTATCCACATGGAGTATGATTATATACAAGGTTAAGCAGCCAGCCACACTAAAAATTCTGGTACTTGTGCAACAGCAAATAGTACTGATTTGCATTTGGTACCTTTGCAACTCAAATTTGAAATGATCATTCAATTTCAGAGTTCTTCAACAATAAATGTGGGCCAAGCAGGCAAAGAGGCATCCCCGTTACTCAAAGGTAGGGGCTTATAGCTCCTATGCGACGTCTTTACATGGAATTGGAAGGAAAGCGACATCGTTAAAAAGAATAGCTCGCATGCGACGGTTGTGAGGCAGCTAATATCCCAGGGCCACACGGGCCTTAAAAGCGATAAGGACACATTTAACTTTGTTCCAAGATTAGGGTTAAGCCAAACCAGTTGGTTGGGACAGCCAGTCAAGCCGATCAAACCAACCGCTTCCGACCGAGAGCGCGTCCTGGCAGATAGCTTCCCGACGGCGGCGGACCTCACCCATCGTTCTCGGCGCGGCGGCGGCAAACAATTAATTTAAGCGGCGGCGCTCCGTTCGGCAGCGAAGGTGGTGAGTGCCATTTGAAAGCTAATTCCTCTCCCATTCTTCTCAATTGAGATCTGGCGTGCCCATTGATGCTAGATTGTGGAGGCGGTGTGCTGAGCAGGCGAGAGCGATATGGAGCATGGAGAGGGACTTCTAATCGGTATATCCGTATCTACGCACTTAATTTCTCTAAGGTTGAGCTCTTTGTTCGCTTCCGCTAGCTCACAGTGCCCGCCAAAAACAGGGGAGCGATGTTGCGCCAAACCTTGAATTCGCATCAATTTCTTTCCCTCTAGGGATGTTTTAGTTGATGGCACGCAGATCATTGAGAGAGACACGGTTGTTAAATGGGAGGTGGAATTAGAACATGTTGATCCCCAAGAGCTAATAAACATGGGAGAGGAGGCGATAAGGAAAATGGTGGAAAAAATTGGGGATAGTGTGGTTTGGGGCGAGCAAGATGTTTCTTTATTACGATTTGATGATTGCAAATGTGACTATGTTAGGGTTGAGACAGGGAACATATAGTTGATGAAATCGATGGCGAAAGCGGTTGGACAAGCAAAACTTTTTTCTGTTTTAGCAGAGCTCATTGATCTGAAACCTGATTCGAGGGTTGGATATGTGGCCTCGAAGCTGGCTGCTCAGATGGTCGAGGATGATTGGGCTGCACAAAGGCAAGTAATGCCTATACTTACTGAGTTGGAAGTGTTAACAGTGGAGGATGATGATGCTAATGCACAAGGGGAGGCTGCAGATGGTAATGCACAAAGGATTATGCTGTTGATTGGAATTCGGTTGAGATACATGACCGGACTGATTTGGTCATTGCACCAATAGATGACATTGAAATGGCAAAGCTTTTTGGCATTCCTATAGATGACAGAGACAAGGAGAAGAAGAGGGATGAAGCTGCAAATGATGGTGACAACCATTTAAGAGATGAAGAGGCAGATATAGATCTAGAGTTGTTGGAAAATGCTGCAGTTCATGTAGATGATGCACATGATGATGAGCTAGTAACAGTTTATGACAAAGAGGACCCAGTTATTGAAGTTGGGAGATTGTTTCCAAGCATGGATGAATTCAGGATGTGTTTCAGGACATATGCAGTCAAACGTGAGTTTGCTACCAAGACTATGTGGACTGATAAAAAGAAGTTCTATGCAAAATGCGTAGGTTATGATGGTGGTGCCAAGCCTTGCAAGTGGTATATATCTGCTAGACGCCAACCTGATGGAAGGACAATAAGAGTGAATCAAATTCCAAAACCTCATACTTGCATTACAAGTTCTCAAACAGTTACAAAGATGACATCACAATTATGGGTTGCAGAAAAGATCAAGCCCATTTTAGCCACAACACCAAACAACACTGCAAAGAGACTGAAAATAGACTTGGAAAAGCAGTACCCCATTAAGCTGAATTATACTACAGTGTGGAAGGCAAAGCAAAGGGCAATGAAAGAGCTATATGGTGATTGGGCAAATACCTTTCGAATGCTTTATAACTTCAAAGCAGAAGTAGAGAAGAGGTCACCTGGCAGTGTTGTGGAGATAGATATTGAGGTAACAGCTGATGGGAAAGTCTTCTTCTCTAAATTCTTCATGGCTTTAAAGCCTTGCATCGATGGCTTCAAAGCAGGTTGCCGTCCATATTTGAGTATAGACTCATCTTTCTTGACTGGAAAGTGGAATGGTCAACTAGCAGCATGCAATGCTTTAGATGGACACAATTGGATGTTCCCTGTAGCTATTGGCATGTTTGATGCTGAGACGAGGCATCATGGACATGGTTCATGATGCAGTTGAAAAGATGCATAGGGCCAGTCTCTCCATTGGCAGTGCACACAGATGCATGTAAAGGTTTAGAAAATGCAGTGAAGATTGTTTTCCCTCATGCTGAGCAGAGGGAGTGCTTCGGCCATATGTGGATGAATTTGATAAAAAAATCAGAGGAGATGATTTTGGGGCATGTGGCCGTGACAAGATCTTACACCGTGCGGACACATTCATATCACCTTGAGAAGATTAATGCGGCATGCTCACGAGGAGGATAGGGTCAAGTTTTGTACATGGTTGAAACCTACCATTCTCTTTTATGGTACAGTCTGGTTTTAACACTACCATCAAATGTGATCATATCAACAATAATTTGGCGGAAAGTTTCAACAACAAAGTGAAGGAGTTAAAAGACTTTTGTCCATGACATGGTTGACGGATCAGGATCATGATCATGAGGTTGTGGGAATTGAGAAGAAGGCTTGGTGATGTTCTTCAAGGAGATAAGCTTCACGATGTTGTGCAGCGGTGGTCAACGTGAGCGAAATCTTGCACATTTGCGTGTTGAGAAATCCTCATTATGGGGTGCTGAAGTCGAGATACAAAGACTGGCGGGAGGCATGTTGTTGACACTCAATTGCATGAATGCACATGCCTGAGTGGCAACACACTGGGAAGCCTTGTGAGCATGCCATACTTTTCTTGGCCTCCAAACACAAGCTAAATATGCACCCATATTTGCATGAGTATTATTCTGTAGCAAAATTCAAGGCTGCATATGGAACACCAATTCCAGCACTTACAGATCAGTCTCAGTGGCCTGAAGTGGACATTAAGTTCTCCTTGTGTCCTCCTTTGATGAAAAGAAAGGCTGGCAGACCCAAGCAGAGTAGATTCAAGGCTTGGTTTGAGAAAGGTGGGAGCAGCAAGAAGGGAAAGAAAGATGAAAAGAAAGATGCCAAGCCAAAAAGGGCCCAAAAAGGTAACAAGAATATATGCAAACTCGTGAAGAACTTGGACACCGAAATGGCTCTACCAAGTCTTGAATACACTTTGAAAAGCCAAAGTATGTTCATCCAAAATCTATCCCATTTCTTGTTGATGATTTTTCTCCCCCTAACTTGCTTGTTTTCGGGAGGCGTGGAGAAAAAGGCCCACCTCTTGTTGTTGACGAATGCTGGCCGATGAAAAGGGCAAGAATCAATGGCCAAAGAAAGAAGAGAACCGCCGGATCATGTTTGGTCTTCTTTGAGGTGCAATCTGAACTTGTTTTGGAGGATGATGTGCAAACTGTTGAGGCTTTAGGGCACACCGTTTCTGATTTGGAAGCTCTGGTGAAAAATGAGGGGCAAAATGAGCCTGATGTTGAGGCTCTAGTGCAAAATGAGCCTGTTGTTGAGGCTCTGGTGCAAAATGAGCATTGTTGACGCCTGGTGCAAAATGAGCCTGTTGTTGAGGCTCGGTGCAAACCCACCATGTTGTTGAGGCTCTGGTGCAAAGTGACCATGTTGATGAGGCTCTGGATCATGATCATGAGGTTGTTGAGGAGGTGCAGGAGGTGAAGGAGACTCTTGGACGTCTTTGTGGGGAGGCCAGATGGTAATGGTAAGAAAAAGAAGAGCATAAACCTATTGTGTGGTGTGAAACTTGTGAAGGAGAAGAAAACGAGGGGTAAGAAGAGCCAAAAGAAATAGATATTTGTTATTGTAAACATTTGTTATTGTTGTAAACATTTGACACTTGTTGTTGTAATAATTTGGCACTTGTTGTTGTAAACATTTTTTATTATAATAATTTGTCACTTGTTGATAATTTGGACAAAATTCAAATATGATGGTAAATTTGAATTTCAACAAATGTAGCTATGTCACTTTTCTATGTTTGTATCAGCTTCCAACGTTTTTCTCATATGTACAATACAACTCATCCTCACCCTGATCCCTTTTGTGAAGTACAACTCACCCTCACCCAAAATGGGGTAGAAATGGGCTCCAAAGCTAGGGTAAACCACCCCATTTCTAAGCAAGTTTTTTTCGACCATTTCTAAAACCAAGTTTGATATTTTTCCTCAGAACTATGTCACATAACATGACACCATGCGAAGGTTTTGTATTTTTTTTATTTTTTTTTTGAATTAGTTATGCACATTTGAATGTCTGGTCAAACTTGAAGGGTTTTCATAAATATTCTTAGCTAGGGGCTGAGGCTCACAAAACTAGCATTGGATCTCTGATAAAATAGCATGTTGTGAACCTAAAAATGATTTTTACAAAAAATCATCAGCATGGAATCATGTACCTGTAGTTCATATCTTACCCACTTCCAGCCGATTCGGCAGGATTTGTCTTTTTCACCAGGGATGGAATAAAAGGTTTGAGATACTCAAGTTGGGAAATTGTACATTCTAGGTTGTCTAGTATTTTTGAAAAATAGGATGTTACCATTTTGAAACTTCAGTTTGGTGGTTGCTTCACAAATCCCCCTCTTTCTTTTCGGAAAATAGAAAATGATTTTTCTGTAAATGAAAAGGAAAACTTTAATGCTACAACATTGTTAGTCATCCCATTATAGACATGCATGCCAAATATGGGCACATTATCACAAACTATGCCTTGATTCTAGCCATATCATTGGTCATTTGACCCGAAAGCCAGAAAACCTCGGAGGAGATAGGTCATTTTGTGAAGGGTTTTTTGAAATATGATCAATGGACCAAGTTTGATATTTTTCCTCACAACTATGTCACATAACATGACACCATGCGAAGGTTTTGTATTTTTTTGATTTTTTTTGAATTAGTTATGCACATTTGAATGTCTGGTCAAACTTGTGAAACCCCGTTGACTGTATCCTAAACCCCGCTAACCCTAAGGCCGAATGAGGACCGTAGATCTAACCCTAGCACGACAATGTGGCCGTCCGATCGCGTCTTCTAGAAGGATTCCGCGGGTGGCTCTGGGCGATCCGTGGAAGGGCTTGTTCTGCAACCTGATTGGTTGGCGTCTCTTAGAAGGATTTCGTGGCTAGCTCTTGGCGATCCGTGGGATGGATGATTCTGGAATCTGATTGGCTTCATCGTTTTTACGTGCAACAGCGTGGCATGCGAGCGTGGCATGCGAGGGCGCTGGACGGGGCGGGATGCACCATGCATGCAGCTGCCCCTAGCGTCGCAGTCTAGCTATTTTACGTGCAACAGCGTTGCAGCGTATTTACTCCCTCCGTCGCATTAAATAAGTGTATGTGTAAGAACTTTCTTCAGTCAAACTTACTCCCCTCAGGTTCATTATAATAAATGAGACTTTGCATGATACCACATCTATGTTATTTTGCACTATGGAGTAGTAACTTAGACTAGTAACATATGCATGATACCACATCACCTATGTATAAGGTGAACCTTTGCTATAAGATGAGACCCACACAGCTTATGAAAATGGCTATAAGGTCAAGTTCACCATAAGCTGGGACCCATATGTCTGTTAAAAGTACACACAAGCAAGAGAGAGAGGAGAGAGTAAAATAATTGTTTATTGCTTGTGCGCAACCCATAAGCTTGTAGGTCACCCTTAAGGAAAATCTTCTAAATTTTGTGGACAAATTTTTGTGGACAAATTTTATGGACTTTGTGCATTGGATGCCCAAGTGCATTGGAAAGGTAGAAGTACACTTTTTGTGGACAAATTTTGAAGCCAAACGTACACTTATTTGTGGACAGAGGGAGTATGCATGTCACTATGACCAGTCTAAAAAAAATATCAAAATCTAAAATATGTAATAAATATAACGTACAGCGTTGGCACACTCCATTGACCGTTGGACCGAGCGTGGCATACGAGGGCGCTAGGCGGGACGGGCTGCACCATGCATGCAGCAGCTGCCCCTAGCGTCGCAGTCTAACTATTTTGCGTGCAACAGCGCTGCCCCATTAATTAAGTGTACGTCGAACAACTTTCTTCAGTCAAACTTACTCCTATCTGGTTCATGCCCATACAAAAAGTCAATATTACTCCCACAGATTTTTCTTGCGTGTGTAAAAACGAACGAGTTTGTTGCATGCGGTGTGTAAAAACGAACGAGTACCTTTTATTTTTCCCTTTTATTTTTCACTGCCAATGAACAACTACCTTGGACGTTTTTTTCTCTCTTTCGCATTAATGCATGCATGCATGCAGGGGCGGGGGCGGCGGTGCAGGGGTTACAGTACATCGCATCCTAGCTATTTTTTCTCTCTTTCGCATTGATCACGCCCGCTTCCCACACGCAACGCAGCGCACGCGTCTCGTCTCGGCGTCTGCGCCAACGCGACGCTGGATTCCCACGCCGCCCTTCACGCCCCGCCCTCAATAAATAGGCAAAACGCCTTTGCCTCCTCATCTCATCTTGCCCCTCATCTTCAACCTCGAGCCCGTCCCTTTGCCTCCTCCCAGCCCCCAAACACTCCGACCATGGCGACCTCCCCCTTCCGCTTCCCTTCCGACACCGAAGTAAGCGACGAGGACAACCACCCGGACCACAAGCGGTGGTGGGAGGCAGGCGCCACAGCTAAGCGTGGCAAGAAGAAGAAGTCCCCGCCCTGCCCCTGGGGGGAGCAGGGCCCCATCGTCACCAACCCAGTCCCCAACCTCCCCGGTGGCGGCGACCTCCCGTCCGAAGCCTACAGGGCTAAGGCGGCGAAGGACGAGCAAAAGGAGGAGGCTGCTTTCTCCAGGTGGGAGGAGAAGCAGGCCCAGCGCGCCTTGAAGAAAAGGCGCAGACGGGCGGACGACGAGCGACGGGAGGCCAATTGCTGGGCCTTCCAGGAGGGGCAGCGGAAGCGGGAGCACCGGGAGAGGCTGGCGGCGTGGAATGCCGCGAAGGCGGCTGCACCGGCAGCACCGCCTCCACCGCCGATGGAGTAGGGTAGCTAGGGTTATGGTTTAGGGGCTAGCCCAGGGTTTAGGCGGGGCGCCTATTCCCTTCTATATTATTGTACTTTTTTCTTTTTATTGTAATGTTATCGATCCCCCCTATCTAATATAAGTAATGTTATCCCAATATTATCTATCCCCTTGTTTTATTGTAATATGTGTTTTATTGTATTGTCATTTGTCAAAACACCCAAAACAACAAGTGTATAAAACAAAAGACACAAAAACAAGTTCATATAATACTCGTGCAATATTTATATATTTACAAGTGTATAAAACAAAAGACACAAAAACAAGTTCATACAACACATGGTTCATTTTCAAATAAGTCATTTACATATTTTCATAAGTTAAAGGAGCGCCCAAGTTATGTTAGTTAAATGGATGTCCTTGGACTTCATTTATATATTTACTTTTGCAAAAAAAAAGATTGCAACCTGAGCACGAGTATCTGCAGATCCACACGTCCCTATTTAGATTGTAACGTGAGTACCTTTTTTTTTGCCCAATCAACATATAGTTACTATTGGGCCTGGATACGTCTATTTTGGCATGGCTAAGTTATATTTGGGTCTGGCCTTTTTCAATCCTCGTCAATTGTTTTTTTTACTTTTCAACCCCTCCCCTGCACACGGGCGCCCCTGCACACTGATAAAAGGAACAACTGGCTGAAGGAACACGATTTGAAACAGAGCAGCTCAAAAATTAGCCCGAATTTGTGTTGCATTTTATTCAAGCCAAAGACATAGACCATTACATCCATTACAAAGCATCACTCGAACACTGACTGCGCTATCTAATGACTAACGATGAGGAGATAAACTAATCCGAGAGAAATTACACAAAAATAAAAAACCGCCATCAGTTGTCACCTTCTTCAATTCGATGATTTGCCTTAGCTGTTTGTTCATCTTCTTCAGCTTGGCCTTCACTTCCGCATCCACCATAGTACCAGCGGAAATGGGGTTGCCACATCCCAATTGCTCCACCACGGACGGGTTTTCGAGCTCCCGGGATGCTACCTCCACCCCAGTTCGCTCGATGTACTCATCAAGCCACTCAAAATGCCCACATTTTGGCAGTTCCTGAAATCGCAGAGATGAACCCTAAATCCCAAATTCGATGAAATACATGAAATTTTAAAAGAAAAGCGAGAAATTGGCGCTCGAAACACTCAGATCTCACCTTTCCCGGCTCAGGCTTGCTCTCACACTTCACAAATTTCCGGCCAATGTTGCCGTTCTTGTCGGTGGATGTGACAAGCCGCTTGAAGCGCGATGCAGGGCAATCAGGGCACCTCCTCCGGCACCGCACCATACCGAGGCCATGAGCGGTGGGAGAAGCGAGCTCGACATCCTCGCCGGCGTTGCCGCACTTGCTCGCGGAGAAGAAAAGCGGAAGGGATGAGATGCTGGAACGGTGGCGGGAGTGCTCGGGTGCGGGGACGGATCGGGGCCAACGGCTCTCTTCGACCACAGGGTGGGTCCCACGATATGAGGTGGACATCAGGTGAGTTCCGCCGTGACGTGGAGAGGCTGTGGGTCCTACTGTGCTCAGCTGATTCGAATTCGTTGCCGGTCTCGTGGGGTTAAGTAGAAGTGTCGCACGGAGATATTTGCCGCCTTACAACCGTCGCATGCCAGCTATTGTTTGCGACGATGTCGCTTTCCTTCCAATTCCATGTAAAGACGTCGCATAGGAGCTATAGCCCCAAAGGTAGAGCAACAATAACGTACAAAACCATGGTGGGGCTATGCAGCTCTTATCTTTTCCCATGGCCCGTGCAATCGTGCATCCCTAGCCCACCTCTTTCCACCATCTTCTTCCTCATGCAGCTCTTATCTTTTCCCATGGTACTCTTTCACACTTGTTAATCCACACCCACGTTTCCTATATATATACACGATACTCATGGATCATGGATGCACCCCATCTCCCCTTCCCATGTTCATATGAAAAGGGAAAAGAGGAAAGAGAAGGAGAAGAAAGCAATATTAGGAAGGATCTTGAAGTGGAACTGCTTCTGACGAAGGCATGCGATCTCGCAGAAAGCGATGGGCGTTTCAATGGATTTTTCTTCTTTGCAAAGTCTCGTGATGATGACGGATAAGGGGAGTGTGCTGCCAAACGGCCGGTGGCTCCCTAATCACTAGTGGATCCAATGCAACGAAATTTCTTCTGCGCTGGCTTCAATAGTCAAAGTCTCTCAGAGACTCGAGATCGGGAAAATTTCCGGCCGGGCCATCCAGGGTCCGTCTACAGTATAGACTAGTACTACCTCCGTCTCAATGCTTAAGGCCTATATTATTTTCTAAAAGTCAAACTACCTAAGGTTTGACCAAGTTTTTTTTGATATTTATTTACAATATGTAGTACATACCTTTTTATACATCATCAAACATAATTTCACATGGTATCTATATCATATAATAGTTTTTGATAATTTTTTCAAATGGTACACTAGGAAAATAATTATCTGCCACCACTATTGTGTTATATGTCTGCCCCCAATCGGTATAGCAATGACGCAATCAATAACCTATGCTTAATTGTCATCTCATGATTCCATCGACAAAGTCTTCGGAAAACAAAAGGATGAAGACTTTGGTTTTTGCAATAGTATTTTACGTGTTCTCTCTTTAATGATTGTTTTCCTTCCTTCGTGTTTTCGAAGTTACCTTCAACTTCCATGGAATAGTCGAGATTTTGGCAAAATATGTTATTATTCTCTTTATAATTAATCTAGTCGTTCATGATATAGATTGCAGTTAGTCTGTTCAAGAGAACTCACTGTATTGGAAACTACCAAAACTTAGGCTTTCAATTTAGGAAAATTTAATACTTCCATCAATAGAAAATTATCGAAACATGAAAATCTAACGAAATCTAAGTTCAGAATATTATGAATCTATGTGTATGCTCTATGTTTTTCATGAAATCATTGTTTGACATGCAACTATAACCTATAGTTATTTGAATTTTATTATTTACTTCTCTTAAAGAAAGTCAAATATATATTATTTAAACTAAACATTTATACTTTTTAATGACTCGTTTTCTATATACATGCCACTTTTATTGACATTTTTATAGGCATAATTAGAATAATTAATGATGTAATATGTCTCTTATATATTGATATACATAGAAAAACATTTCCGTAACAGTAAAGCTTAACTATATATATTTCCTTTAATTAATTTAGTTTGGGTATTAGAAAATAGTATTGTAAATACATTTATTTATATTGGTGTGTTATGCGATTATATGTGTCCTTCTCCAAAGTATTGATCAATATTTACACAACTTGGTAGAATGTTCTACAATGTACAAATGTGAGAAACAGTTTGCTTATCTTTTTATTTGGGGCATGTATGTGAGTGGGTGGACGTGGTGTGTGTGCGGTGTATTTATCGGGGTGGGAGGGTGGACGGTTGATTCAGTAGCTATCCCCTCGTCACATGTGAATTTACTACACAAATTTGTGTATGTCGTAGTTTCAATCAATAGTTTTTTTTGTAAAATATAGCTCAAGGCCTAAATTTGGTGTTGAACCTTGCTTCCATATTTATTTTTAGATTTTAAACTTCAGATTAACATGTTTAGACTATTATTGTTTTCTTATTACCTATTATTATATATCTATATTTCTTTGTTAACTTTTGTTTCATTTTATCTGAATCTACTTCTGCATAGATATTCAAATCAACAGTTGAACCTGAATACACATAGACAACAACAAATAAAGGGAAAATAAAACCAAGGTCCTAGATCTGTCAATTCTTGCCCGAGGCTACAGCCGAGCACATCTCCGTTGCGACATCTCCGTTTTCCAAAGGAACATGTGGACATTAATTACACCAAAAGTATAAATACATACTCATGAGGCTTTTCTTTCTCTCATCTTATTAAGTGTCAAACAGGTTTCCACCAAAATCCCACGTCTAGTTCTAGTTTAAATTTGAGATCAAATTTTGACCTAGGAATCCTCAAATAAACTATAAGTAGGATTCACATCTCGCATGCATCCACATCTCATGCCTTTGGGTCCTCCCGTGAGTCGTGACATGACTTTTGCACATAGTCTTCCTGTTCTAATTAAAGTAATTGAACTTAATTATATGATTGTCTCGAGTCAAACATATCTATCATTCGACCAAAGTGTTATAAGAAAATGTGTCAATATCTGTTAGATGTATATTTGTATATGTGTATTTCCCCCACCTGTTAGGGGGTTTCCTGCATATTCTCACATGTACATGTAACTATATGTTGTGGCTTTTGGCCCCAGGGAATACAACTTGTCTATTCCTAACATGGTATCAGAGCTTTAGGTTTAGCTCTTTTTTTTTCGTTGCCGCAGCCGCCGTTCGTCCCGGCTCTCTGCCGCCGCGTCCGGCCGCCGCCGCAGCCTCCTCTCGCCGCCGGCGAGCTCTGGTCTTCTCTTGTTCGTCACCTGGATTGATTTCTTGGATCGATTCCCTGCCTGCCTGCGCGGGATCGACCACAGCTCGCCCCGGCCTCCGCCGGTTCCCGCTTGCCGGCCGTGGTCCTCTTCCCACATCCGTTCAGATCCGGTTGTCCTTCTCCTCCTCCACATCTACACACATACACTTGCCCCTAAAAAACCATCTTCACCCAATCCACCTTACCCTCTTTCATACACCCCCACTTCCGCTTGGGCCCCGCCATCTGCCTGCTGCACCGTCCTTCCTGCTGCCAGCGCGTGCGCGTGCGCTCCTGCCAGCTGCTGCCTCCCGCCTGACCCTGTACCGATTTGTTCAAAAAAAAAACGATGTTGTCTCCGTCTCTTGCTGCTGTTTCTTCCGATGCTCCCGTCGTGCGCTCGGGTCTTCCTTCGTTACTTGGCCCTTGCCCGTCGACTTCATCTTTGTCGGCGCGCCACTCTACGTCGGTCCTCGCGGATTCTTCCTGTGGTTATCCGACCTCGTCTCCGCTGCCTTGTTGCTCTTCACCGACTCTGTCTATGTCGGCTCGCCGCTCTACATCGACTCTCGCGGCTTCTTCACGCGGTTCTGTCCGCGTTTCGCCGACTTCGTCTTCGTCGGACTGCCGCTCTACATCGAATCTTGCGGCCTCTTCACGTGGTTATGGCCGCGCTTCACCGACCTCGTCTACGTCGGCTCGCCGCTCGACATCGACTTTTGTGGCTTCCTTAGGCGGCTATGCGCCCATGCTTCACGTCGGCCTGCCGCTCTACATCGCTTTTCGCGGCCTCTTCACGTGGTTATGGCCGCGCTTCGCCATCCCCGTCTATGTCGGCCCGCCGCTCGACATCGACTCTTGCGGTTTCTTCAGGCGGCTGTGACCGTCCTTCATCGGCGTATTGCTCTCCGTCGTCACCTTTGGCGGCCTCTGTGTGTGTTGGTGACAGCTCCTCGTCGGCACCTGATTGTACCTCGACCTCTCCAGTCGTGCCCCTTTCTGCGCATGAGATAGCGCAGCTTTGATGCCTGCTTGATGCTTGGGATTCTTCACCGACAGGTTCTGCTGGTTCTGCGACTGAGTTTTCTGGCATTGAGCGACCACCTCCTCCTTCTCCAGGTACATCCCCATGGCTTCTTGATACTGGAGCTTCTTTTCATATGACTCCTGATTCTTCCTCATTGCATTCTGTTCGACCTGTCGACCCTCCTATTCGTGTTCTTACTGCCGATGGTACCCCTCACCCAGTCATTGGTCGAGGCATTCTTAGTACTTCCTCGTTTTATGTTTCTTCTGTTGCGCATGTTCCTCAACTTAACATGCAACTCTTTTCTGGTAGTCAGATCATTGACTCTCGTTTAGCATCACTCTCGACTTTGATTCATGTTCTGTTCAGGATCGTCGCACCGGCACTATGCTTGGTGCTGGCCCCCGCCGCCATGATGGCCTCTGGGAGCTTCACTGGCTTCGTCTTCCTTCTGATGCCACCGTCGCCAGTTCCTCGGCATCTGTAGCTGTCGCTACTAGCTCTTTTCAACAATGGCATCATCGTCTTGGACATTTATGTGGTTCTCGCCTCTCGTCTTTAGTTCATCGTGGTGTTCTGGGGTCTGTCTCCGGAAACGCTTCTTTGGATTGTCAGGGCTGTCACCTTGGTAAGCAGATTCAGCTACCGTATCCTCACAGTGAGTCTGTGTCCAAGCGTCCTTTTGATCTTGTTCACTCTGATGTTTGGGGTCCAGCTCCTTTCCCCTCGAAAGGAGGTCATCGCTACTATGTTCTCTTTATCGATGATTTTTCTCGTCACACTTGGATATATTTCATGCGCTCTCGCAGTGAGGTGCTGTCCATTTATCGGCGCTTTGCGGCTATGGTACGCACTCAGTATTCCTCGCCCATTCGTGTGTTCCGTGCTGATTCTGCTGGTGAGTATATCTCTCAGCACCTGCGTGGTGTTCTTGCTGAGCAGGGCACCCTTGCTCAGTTTTCTTGTCCCGGTGCACATGCTCAAAATGGTGTCGCCGAGCGTAAGCATCGTCATATTCTTGAGACCACCCGTGCTATGATGATTGCTTCTTCTCTTCCGCCGCATTTCTGGGCTGAGGCTGTCGCTACGTCGACTTATCTCATTAACATCCAGCCTTCTGCTGCCCTCCAAGGTGGCATCCCTCTCGAGCGTCTCTCTGGTGGTTCTCCAGACTACTCGGCTCTTCGTTCGTTTGGTTGCGTTTGCTATGTTCTTCTCCCTCCTCGTGAACGCACCAAACTGACCGCTCAGTCTGTTGAGTGTGTATTTCTTGGCTACAGTGATGAGCATAAGGGCTATCGCTGTTGGGACCCTGTTGGTCGTCGGATGCGCATCTCTCGTGACGTCACGTTTGATGAGACGCGTCCCTTCTACCCTCGCCCCACCTCTGGTACCTACCCGGTGGATGATATCTCCTTTCTTCTATTTCCTGATGCACCTCCTTCTGTTCCTATTGTCCCTCCTCCTGGACCTCGTTCTGATGCGCCCTCTTCGTCCCTGGCGCCATCCTCTTTGACTCCGTTGTCCTCCTCCTCACCTAGTTCTCCTCTTTCTTCTTCTGATCCTCCGCCCACCTCACCGTTGTCTCCTTTTCCCTTTCATTATTCTCGTCGCACTCATGTTCTAGATCCTCCTCCTGATGTCCCTTCTTCTTCTTCTTCTGATATGTCTTCTTCTTCTTCTGACGAGCTTCCCTCTCCTCTTTCGGCGACTTGTCCACGTCGTGCTCCAGACCGTTACTCTCCCAGTAAGTACGGTCTTTCTGTTGCCTCCGAGCCGACTTCTTATCGAGATGCTGAGCGTCATCCTGAATGGCAGCTTGCTATGGCTGAGGAGATTGCTGCGCTTGAGCACACTGGCACCTGGGATCTTGTCTCTCCCCCTCCCGGTGTTCGTCCTATCACGTGTAAGTGGGTCTATAAAATTAAGACCCGCTCTGATGGATCTCTTGAGCGCTACAAAGCGCGTCTTGTAGCTCGTGGCTTTCAGCAGGAGCACGGCCGTGACTATGATGAGACTTTTGCCCCTGTGGCTCATATGACCATTGTGCGTACTCTTCTTGTTGTCGCTTCTGTTCGACACTGGTTTGTGTCTCAGCTTGATGTTCAGAACGTTTTTCTTAATGGCGAGTTGAGTGAGGAGGTTTACATGCAGCCTCCTCCCGGATATTCTGTCCCTGATGGGATGGTTTGTCGCCTTCGGCGTTCTCTATATGGCCAATCTATATCGTACATGAAAGTAGATAGTGTACTAATAGAACTAAGTTGGCGTGGGAATGTTGATGTACTTCCCCTGTATTATTTGACTAGAGACAAACATATAACTTCAATTATTTCAGAATGAACTGAGTGTAAGTAGTACGGTGTACTAGCAACATAATATGCCACCTTGTGGAGAGAAAGGCAGAGCATGTCACCGTGTTTTGCACAGACGCGTCGCGTACTTCGTCTGGAGGCACCGGCGAAGCGGTGGATCGAATGCAGAATCAGCTTGGCACGTACGTATACACATGGAGTACGTCCACGGCTTGAACGGACACCTATGACCTACCTCGTGATAGAACGCCGACGTTGTAAGTAGTGATGTACATACCTACGTCCGTTTTGGTTCTGGATCTAGGCGAGAGGACGACGAACGACGCGCAACGATCTGCCCTGACGATCCCCTCGGTGAGAAGGACCGACCTTAAATTGTCAACCCGATGGAGCAGACGAAAAACCTGCAGCGACATTATCTCTCTCTGTTTTTTATTTTTTGATTGATGACAGCAACTCCGGCCGACGACATCTCTCTGTTCCTATCCTCGACAGTAACTTGAGCCACATATCAAATTGAATCAGAGTACCGTAGGGGTATTTTTTTTTCCAAATCTGACCTTTTGGCGAAACTAATTTCACGTCTAACCCTTTCCCGAAACTAATTCGAAATCTGACCCCTAGGGTCGGCGCCATTTAAAATAACGTCGAAGTTGTGCAGGTCGGCGTCATTTAAAATAACGTCGAAGTTGTGCAGGTCGGCGATCGCGTAGGGTATGCAAATCTCTCCAGGGGTCAGATTTCAAATTAGTTTCGAGGGATTCAGTTGAAGTTACCGGATTTGGGCAGATTTGGCAAAAACAAATACACGCGTAGGGTACGCAAATCTCTCCATACCGATCCATAACGAGAGGAGACAGACACGGAATGGGACACGTTCATGCACCTTGTCCACGACAATGGCCTGGACGGTGTACTTTTCTTTCTTCAGAGCTGTCTTTTTTATCAAATAACTCTAGCGGTCCAGCAATAGTGCCTTGAAATTTTAGGATATTTATATATTTGAATCAATTTATGTTTTAGTAATTCTTGGTCGATTGAGAGTTAACTTATAGCTTAGTCATGTCCTGTTTTTATTGGATTGTGAGTTGCAAGTAGCACTACGGGAATAACTAAATAGGCCGACGGCCTTTTTATACGCCGACGGCAAAATGTCGGGGCCGTCGGCGTAGATTGACGGGCCGTCGGCCCAGTTTTGCCATCGGCGTAGAATAAATAGGCCGACGGCCGCCGTCGGCGTAAACATGACCGTCGGCGTAGTCCATTGGGCTAACGGCAGAGCAACGGCGTCAAGTCTACGCCGACGGCAAAGCCGTCGGCGTAGGTTTTAGAACCTATCTGCCGGCTTTTGCCGTCGAAGCTAATTTTTTCTTTTTTGCCATATTAATCTTAGAAAAATCATAACTAAATCATTTAAATTCAGAAAAATACATATAATATATCAAAATTTGCAGAAAAATAAGATATATCTATATAAACTCAAATATTATATATTTTTACTCAAAAAATACATAAAAAATACAAATACTTTCGTATAACATATTTTTTATTTTTCAAGTGCAAAAAACGGGGTGTTTTGTGAAGCAACCACCAAAAGAAAGTTTCAAAATGATAATACCATATTTTTCAAAAATACTAGACCATATTGAATGGACAATTTCCCAACCTAGGAATCTCAAACCTTTCTGTTCACCTCTCGTGAAAAAGACAAATTCCTGCTGAATCGGTAGGAAATGAGTTAGATTTGAACTACAGGTACATGATATATTGCTCATAATTTTTTGTAAAAATCATTTTTAGGTTCACAATATGCTATTTCATCAGAGATCTAATGCAAGTTTAGTGAGACTCGTCCCCAAGCTAAGAATCATCATGCCCCTCGATTTAGGAAGTTTAATGATAGTTTGAAATGTGCATAAAAAATTAAAAAAACGATCGAAACAATGTAAAACCTTCGCGTGGTGTCATATTATATGACATAGTTCAATGTAAAAATACCAGACTTGGTATATTCATTGAGTCTTAAAAAAACCTTCACAAAATGGCCTATCTCAATCGAGGTTTTCTGGATTTCAGGTCAAATGACCAATGTTATTGCTATAATCGTGGTATAGTTTGAGATAATGTGTCCATATTGTGCACACATGTGTATCATGGGATGGTGAACAATGTTGCAGGAGGAAGTTTTCCTTTTCGTCGCACCGAAAAGCCATTTTTCATTTTCCGAGTGCAAAAAACGGGGTGTTTTTGTAAAGCAAACACCAAAAGAAAGTTTCAAAATGATAATACCACATTTTTCAAAAATACTAGACCATATTGAATGGACAATTTCCCAACCTAGGAATCTCAAACCTTTCCGTTCACCTCTCGTGAAAAAGACAAATTCCTACTGAATCGGTAGGAAATGAGTTAGATTTGAACTACAGGTACATGATATATTGCTCATGATTTTTTGTAAAAATCATTTTTAGGTTCACAATATGCTATTTCATCAGAGATCTAATGCAAGTTTAGTGAGACTCGTCCCCGAGCTAAGAATCATCATGCCCCTCGATTTAGGAAGTTTAATGATAGTTTGAAATGTGCATAAAAAATTAAAAAACGATCGAAACAATGCAAAACCTTCGCGTGGTGTCATATTATATGACATAGTTCCATGGAAAAATACCAGACTTGGTATATTCATTGAGTCTTAAAAAAACCTTCACAAAATGGCCTATCTCAATCGAGGTTTTCTGGATTTCAGGTTAAATGACCAATGTTATTGCTATAATCGTGGTATAGTTTGAGATAATGTGTCCATATTGTGCACAGATGTGTATCATGGGATGGTGAACAATGTTGCAGGAGGAAGTTTTCCTTTTCGTCGCACCGAAAAGCCATTTTTCATTTTTTGAGTGCAAAAAACGGGATGTTTTTGTAAAGCAACCACCATATGAAAGTTTCAAAATGATAATACCACATTTTTCAAAAATACTAGACCATATTGAATGGACAATTTCCCAACCTAGGAATCTCAAACCTTTCCGTTCACCTCTCGTGAAAAAGACAAATTCCTACTGAATCGGTAGGAAATGAGTTAGATTTGAACTACAGGTACATGATATATTGCTCATGATTTTTTGTAAAAATCATTTTTAGGTTCACAATATTCTATTTCATCAGAGATCTAATGCAAGTTTAGTGAGACTCGTCCCCGAGCTAAGAATCATCATGCCCCTCGATTTAGGAAGTTTAATGATAGTTCGAAATGTGCATAAAAAATTAAAAAACGATCGAAACAATGCAAAACCTTCGCGTGGTGTCATATTATATGACATAGTTCCATGGAAAAATACCAGACTTGGTATATTCATTGAGTCTTAAAAAAAACTTCACAAAATGGCATATCTCAATCGAGGTTTTCTGGATTTCAGGTCAAATGACCAATGTTATTGCCATAATCGTGGTATAGTTTGAGATAATGTGTCCATATTGTGCACACATGTGTATCATGGGATGGTGAACAATGTTGCAGGAGGAAGTTTTCCTTTTCGTCAGACCAAAAGCCATTTTCATTTTCTCGAGTGCAAAAACGGGTGTTTTGTGAAGCAACCACCAAATGAAAGTTTCAAAATGATAATACCACATTTTTCAAAATACTAGACCATATTGAATGGACAATTTCCCAACCTAGGAATCTCAAACCTTCCGCTCACCTCTCGTGAAAAGACAAATTCTCACGAATGAGAGGGAAATGAGTTAGATTTGAACTACAGGTACATGATATATTGCTCATGATTTTTTGTAAAAATCATTTTTAGGTTCACAATATGCCATTTCATCAGAGATCTAATGCAAGTTTAGTGAGACTCGTTCCCGAGCTAAGAATCATCATGCCCCTCGATTTAGGAAGTTTGACGATAGTTTGAAACGGGCATAAAAAATTAAAAAACGATCGAAACAATGCAAAACCTTCGCGTGGTGTCATATTATATGACTAGTTGCATGGAAAAATATAAAACTTGATATATTGATCGTGTCTCAAAAAACCCTTCACAAAATGACCTATCTCAATCGAGGTTTTCTGGATTTCAGGTCAAATGACCAATGTTATTGCTAGAATCGCGATATAGTTTGCGCTAATGTGCCCATATTATGCACTCATGTATATCATGGGATGGCGAACAATGTTGCAGGAGAAAGTTTTCCTTTTCGTCGCACCAAAAAGCCATTTTTTATTTTTCGAGTGCCAAAAGCAGGGTGTTTCATGAATCTTGACATAGTTTCAGTTGGTCTAATATTTAAAATTTATGATATATAATTAAATAGATGATAGGGATGTCATATTTGGATTCCTCTCATTTTTCTGATCGATTTGGATATATTATTTGTCGAATTGTGATTTACGGATTTGTAGATATAAATTATTCAAATTTAAATAAAAAAAGCAAAATAAATAAAATTTATTTTATTTTTATTTGAATTCAAGATTATTATTACTTATTTATTGTTGTTTACTCAAAAAATTGTATGAAATGTAAAAAAACAAATATGTCTAACATTATAGTGTAATGGTTAATAGGTTTGATATGATAATATTCACAACAAGTTCTAGTTTGTTTGTCGGAAGCTCATGTGGAAGGAACGAAGAAGTTAAGCGTCTTTGAAATTTGGAGTAGTATTAGGATGGGTGACCGGTTGGAAAGTTTGACTAATTGTGCAATTTGATTTGAGACTAAGTATACTTAGAATTAAAAATGTCCATGTGAGATTAACAAGTTAAACAATACAAAAATGTTAAAAAAAGTTGAAAAAAAATTGAAAAAAAAAATTTGAAAAAAAAATTGAAAAAAGAATTGGAAAAAAAATTCAAAAAAATCTAGGCCGACGGTAAAGCCGTCGGCGTAGCCAAACGGCCGTTAGTCATCTAGGTGGGTCCCATATGGTCTACGCCGACGGGAGAAGAGGCTACGCCTCTGGAGCCGTCGGGCCAGCCTACGCCGACGGCATTTAGGGCCTACGCCGACGGGACCCGGCCGTCGGCGTATTAAGCTTCTCCCGTAGTGTAGGATTTTTGGTTGGAAGTACGTTGCAACCGGAATTTTTAGTAGCAACTGGAGTTGCAACTAAGAAACTTTTTGTTGCAAGTGGGCTCGCAATTGAACCCATGTCTGAGAGTTAAACTAAGAGATTCTTGGCCAGATGAAAATTAGATGCACCCAATTAATTTAACTAAAACTAACCCTAAACCAGGATTTAGCGCTGGTTGATGTTGCTATAGTCGAACTCGACACGGTCTGCTCCTCCTCTTTCTCCTTCTTCGTCCGACAAAACAAAATTCGGCACTGACGTGGCGAGGGCGGCAACTCCACCTTCGACGCCCGAAAGATGATGCATGGCACCGAGTATCATGAGAATGGGGGTGGAGATGGGAACCTCTCTGTCCCGGGGACGAGGAGAGGTTGCCATGCGAGAGGAGGATGACCGATGCGAAGACCCGTGCAAATAAGATGAGCTGCGCGAAGTCATTACACGAGGCGACCGCCCATCACACCAGTTCTAGAGGACGCCCTCCACCACCGCTTCTGATAGGAGCACAATTGTCGGTCCAACAAGCGATGGCGCGACCGCTCATGTTCCAGTAACCAGGAAGGTGTGTGTCCGACGGGACGAGGAGCACGTACCAGCCCTCTGACTGGTCCTTGTTGAAGCCTCGTTATTGTGCGCCATTGCTGGTGTGTTCGGTGTGTGTGCAGGAAGCGGCTGCAGACGAGGAGAGAGCACACAACTTTTAGGGAAAAGAACATTTTCTATGTCTTGCATAAAAGGATAAAAAATATATAATAGTCATGTTGGAGGAACGGAATTTTGTCTTTTTACACGAAAACAAATAAAATATTTTATTTTTTCGCAAACTTTTGTGTAAAACATAGAATGTTCCAGATGCGAGTCCTAGTTTATCTTTCTGAATTTTTGGACAGTTTGAGACATGTTTTCAAAAGATAGGTTCATGTAGATTTGAATTTCGGGAACCATGCATGGGAGGCTATCAAGTGGCCGCCGAAGATGCTCAGGTTTTCGCAAATGTCCGCATGTTCTTCTGGAGCGACGTGTCCTCTATCTCTCTAAACACCATGGAAGTCGTGATCTTAGAGAGTGAAACGCCTGAGTAAGAGCCCATGATGCTCTGATCGCGATGCAACGTATATATGTATCGATGTCGCAGCTGAAGGGTAGCTTTCACCTGTAGATGGAAACATCAGCAGAGGTTATGTCGACTTTTCTGAACATCGCCACAGTTCTCCACACGTACGGACGAGAGGAGCAGCCGTGGTACTACACTGTGGTAGTAGTAATCCGTTCCATTCAATTACGTCGATCGCGGGCGCGCAATCCAAATCCAAATCCAAATCCAACGAGATCTCGGACCGCCTCTGATCTTGACTTGATAATGGAAAAGAAAATCAGCGCGCGGCCAGTCACGCTCACATTCGGAAAAACGACAATGTACGGTGTGTGATTAAGAAACCAGGGAGATATCGTTCGATGCACTTTGGCCGGCTTTATGAATTGGTCCACCGCGTCTACCTACGCACAATCCGTTTTGGCTTTTACGAAAAAGAGCGATGAGAAATTAATCACAAAAACAAGTCTGGCACTTTGACGTCTCCGTCTAGTTTTTTCTCCTACTCATATTTTTTTCCAAGCTTAATAGTGTAGGTATTTCTCTTGGTAAGAATGCTAGTGATGTTTCTGTTTCTACTAAGGCCTTGAGGTGGATGAAATTTGACCGTCTAACGGTTGTTCTAAAAGTTTTGACCTCTTTTGTTTCCACTTATTCTGATGAAGATGAGGATGCGAATGCCACAGCGGATGGTCAACTCCTATCTCATCTAGTTGGTGAAGTGGTGGAGGTTGGTTTTGACGAAGACAGATTAAGTTCGATATATGAACTAACTGCTTCTAGTCGAAAATCTTCCTCTAGTAAAAAAATGCAATATGTCTTGAAAACAAGATTTAGCTCCAAAGTCCATTTTTGTTTCCCAATGAATGACATGTTTTTAAATATCAGAGGTCTTCGTGACTTGGCTAAACATCCACATATCGCACTTTGTGCTAGGGAACATATCTAGATTTTATAGTTATTTTAGAACAGGTAGATGAGAATTCTTATAAAGTTTACTTGATCGCCTTTCGGGCGGCATTGACTTTGTGTGGAATTCCCATCCACCTAGGGGACGCTCTGGCAGCATATTACTAAATGTAAGGACTGATACCATGGATATTTTAGCTTGTTCGGAAAGAGAGTTTCATATAAAACTCCATATTTGTAATAAAGCAGTCAATTTTACATGAGCCTTGTCGCTGTGTATGGTGCGGCCTAGGATGCGTTCAAGGCTGATTTTCTTCGAGAATTGGTGAACCTAGCTAAAGATAATTCATACCCTATTCTCATAGGGGGTGATTTTTAATCTGTTTGGGTTCCCATACGAAAAGAGTAAAGATCGGTTTGATGATCATTGGCCGTTCCTATTTAATCCTGTCATAGACAGTCTTGACTTGAAGGAAATAACCATGAACGGCGACAATTTACTTGGGCTAACCTACATACAAAAAACTAGATCGCGTATTGATGGACTCTGATTTGGAAGAACACTTTCCACGAGTCTTGGTACGCGCTCTAGAACATATCGAAGCTCTATCTGACCACGCTCCCATTTTGTTGACTACTGGTTTACCTCGGACACGATGTTCTCATCCGTTCAAATTTGAACTTGGATGGTTACGTCAAGAAGGTTTCCAGGACATGGTCAAAACAATGTGGAAAAAAAACGGTTTCGGGTAGTACCCCAATCCAGAGGTGGAACAATAAAGTGCGTATACCATGCAAACACCTTGGGGAATGGGCACGACACACAACCAGTATTGTTAAAAAAGAAAAGCAACGACTTTCGTCTACCATAGATGAACTCGGAGCTTTAGTAGAAAATCGTTTGTTAACCACGCAAGAGATTGAGCTCAAAAGCCAAGCGAATACGGAGTTAGCATGACTTTTGGGTGAAGAGGAACTCAAATTTTATCAACGTTGCAAAGCTCAATTTATTTTGCATGGGGATTCGAATACTAGGTACTTCCATAGTGTGGCCAATGGCCGACACAAGAAGAAACTTATTCGATCTTTAACGCAAGATGATGAGACAATTGAGGGACATGAGCAGTTGAAATCCTATATTGCAAATTACTATAAATTTTTGTTTAGGGAACCAGAAGAAGACACCTTCTCCTTGGACGTGTCCCAAACAAATGATGTACCTCAGTTTTATCATCAGGAAAACGACCTTATTGGCCGCTCCCTATTCGGAGGAGGAGGTTAAGAAGGTTGTTTTCCAATTGAAACATAATAAAGCCCCTAGTCCTGATGGCTTTCCAGCTGAGTTTTATCAAACTTTTTGGGATGTTATCAAAACAGATCTTCTTGACATGTTTGGTGCTTTGCACGCTTGTCAATTAGACTTGTTCAGATTGAATTTTGGATAAATTATCTTACTACCTAAGATTAACGAAGCAGAACGGATTCAGCAATATAGACCAATTTGTCTTCTTAATGTTAGTTTTAAGATTTTCACCAAAGTTGCTACTATTAGGTTAAATTTAGTGGCTGATTATGTAGTTTGCCCATCTCAAACTGCCTTCATGCAATGTCGCAGCACACTTTACGGTTTGGTTATCTTACATGAAACAGTTCATGAACTACATTGGAAGAAATTGAATGGGGTCATTCTAAAAATTGATTTCGAGAAGGAGTATGATAAAGTCAAATGGCCTTTTCTTCAACACACTCTTAGAATGAAAGGTTTCTCTTTTGAATGGTGGGCTTTAATCAATAGTTGTGTGTCAGAAGGTAGTGTAGCCATAAAAATCAATGATGAAGTTGGAAAATACTTTTAGACCAAAAAAGGGCTTAGACAGGAAGATCCACTATCACCAATGCTATCTAATATAGTGACTGATATGTTATCTATCTTGATTGAGCGTGCAAAATTCAAGGGCCAAATTAAAGGTATTATTCCACATCTAGTAGATGGAGGCTTATCTATACTTCAGTATGCCGACGATTAAAAAGGTGAAGAACATGAAACTCACACTTCAACCTTTGAACATCTATCGGGATTAAAAATAAACTTCCATAAAAGTGAATTGTTTTGATTCGGCGAGGCTCAGGATGCAGTTCACCTATACGCTAAACTTTTTGGTTGTAGTCAGGGCGTTTTCCCGATTCGGTATTTGGACATTCTGGTTCACTACCGAAGGCTCACAAATGCTGCATGAAAAATCGTTGAACAAAGATTATAGCTAAGAATTTCTAGTTGGAAAGGAAAATTATTATCTATTGGGGGAAGATTGGTACTCATTAATTCAATACTCAGTAATATGGTACTATATATGATATCTTACTTTCAACTACCAAAAGGTTGGACTATTTCCGATCAAGATTCTTTTGGCAAGGTGATAATAAGAAAAAGAAATATAGACTGGCTAAATGATGTTGGAGATATGCCCTAAAGGCAATAATAAATGTAGTTATTATTATATCTTTGTATTTATGATAAATGTTTACATTCATGCTATAATAGTATTAACAAGGAAACATTAATACTTGTGTGATTTGTAAACTAAAATAGAGTCCCTAGTAAAGCCTCTTTATAATACTAGCTTGTTGGTTAATAAATGATTGTGGTTTCCCTATCATGAACATTGAGATGTTATTAACAACAAGATCATATCGTTAGGAGAATGATATGGTGGACATACTCCTATAGATAAGCGTAGCATAAAGATCAAGTCATTTTAATAGTTCAATTGCTATATGCTTTTTGATACATAGTAACCTAATTCCTTCGACCATGAGATCATGCATATCACCTCCACCGGAAGGATGCTTTGATGACATCAAACACCACACCGTAACTGGGTGGCTATAAAGGTGGCATTGAGTGTTCAGAAAGTATTGGTTGAGACACATGGATCAAGAGTGGGATTTTTCCATCCATATGACGGATAGATATACTCTGGGCCCTCTCGGTGGAATGTCATCCAATTAGCTTGCAATCATGTGACTGGCTCACAAGGGATCACATACCATGGGAACGAGAAAAGAGTACTTATCAGTAACGAGGTTGAACTAGGTATGCAGAGATACCGACGATCATAACCTCGGATAAGTAAACTATCATGAGACAAAGGGAAATTGGTATCGTATGTAAGTGGTTCATTCGATCGCAAAGTAATCGTAGAAATATGTGGGAGCCATATGAATTTCCAGATTCCTCTATTGGTTATTGTTCGGAGAAGTGTCTCGATCATGTCCGCATAATTCACGAACCGCAGGGAGACACACTTAAGGATTCGACGTTGTTGAGTAGTTATGGAATGATGAGTAAGAGACTGAATGTTGTTCGGAGTCTCGGATGGGATCCGGGATATCACGAGGAGATCCAGAATGGTCCGGAGAATAAGATTCATATAAGGAAAGTCCTGTTTCGGGGTTGGAGAATGGTTCCGGTGTTTTCATCGGGAATGTTCTAGAAGGTTCCGGAATGTCCGGCACTCTGGAGGGGAAGGGTACATGAATGTTTCATAACAAGTTGGAATGATTGCATCATGTACTAGGTGTCATCGCTGAACAAAATAAAGGGTTTAATCAAATCCTAGTTTGAAAAAGTCAAACGGCTATTTTGTGAGGTGGAGGGGAAGTAGGAAACCTACTTGGGGAGGAGTTCCCTCCCTCCACCGCCGGCCCACTTGGAGACCGAGTTGGGGAGGTACTCCCCTCCCCTAGCGCGCCCCCTCCACCTATATAAGGAGGGGCAGGGCTGCCCCTCCAAGTACGCAACACCTCCACCGAAAACCCTAGCTCCTAGCCGCCGGCGCTGCCACCTCCTGCCGCCGCCTAGGGCAAACCCTAGCCGCCGGCCTTGCCCCCTCCTTGGTGCGTCTAAACCCTAGATCGCCGAGGATCTCTCTCATAGTCCACCATACTCGCTCCGGCTTAAGGCGAAGCCCTGCGAGATCTCCCCTCTACTTCCGGTACCACGCTGTTGTGCTGCTGGAATCGCGAGGAGAGTGCTACAACCTCCACTGCCTGCTGGAACAAGGGAGAGGAAGGTCTTCGTCGAGTACCGAACGTGTGACCGAGTATGGAAGCGCTGCCAGAACGCAGCGCCGGAAGGATCGTCTACATGATCTTGAGATCGGCAAGAGTACGACTACATCACCCACGAGAATCCGCTCTCGTTAAACACTTTGGAATCTTCGAGGGTGAGTTATTCCATCGACTCATTGCTACAATCTAGTAGATAGATCTTGGCTTGTTTGTTTGTATGCGGTAGAAATTTTTTGTTTTCCATGCTACGAAACCCTACAAATGAAGTGTGCTTTGTCGCCCCAAAGAACAGGGAGGCCTGGGTATCCATGATCTGGAGATCAAAAATATTGTCTTACTTAGTAAATGGCTCTTGAAATTGTTAACTGAAGAGGGGATATGGGAAACTTTACTTAAAAGAAAATACATTGGATCAAAAGCATTGTCCCAAATGGTTTGGAAACCTGGTGACTCTCACTTTTGGGCCGCCCTAATGGCAACGAAGAAATATTTCTTCCGCTTCGATACATTTTCTATTAAGGATGGGTCTCAGATACGGTTTTGGGAGGATAAGTGGCTTGGTACTACTTCACTCCGTGAACAATATCCCTCTTTGTATTCCATAGTCCGGTATAAGGAGGAAACGATCGCCACTGTGCTGGGATATTTTCCCCCTAACTTGACTTTCCGGAGGGATTTAATTGGTGCAAGGCTTGACTCTTGGATCATGTTGCTACATCGGTTAAAAGATGTTCAACTTTCAACTGGGCATGATGAATTTCGATGGAACTTAAGTGAGATTGGCTCCTCCTCTGTTAGTTCTTTATACAATGCCTTAATCCAGCCAGTCTTACCAATTTTAGATAATAGGATGATTTGGAAGATGAAGATATCTCTAAAAAATAAAATCTTTGCTTGGTATCTTCGTCGAGGGGTTATCCTTACTAAAGATAATCTTATTAAGCAGAATTGGCATGGGGATCCTAGGTGCACATTTTGTCAGCATAACAAGGCAATATCGCCAGATCTATATGGTCAGTTACCTAAGCAGCTTCTGGCTTGTATCCACCGAATAGTATTGCCAATATATTTGGGAATGGATTACACGGTATAGATCACAAGTATAAGTTACTTCTTCGGGTAGGAGCGATTGATATTATATGGTCGCTTTGGCTATGTAGAAATGATAAAGTGTTTAACGATGCAAACTGTTCAGTTCTGCAAGTTATTTACAGATGCACATGCATCTTTCGGTCTTGGTCTGCACTACATCATGCGAATCATCGCGAGCTTTTTACGGAGGTATGTACGCGGTTGGAGGACACATCACATGATTTGTTCACCCGGCATGGCTAGCAACATAATCTGCGGATAGAGCTTCCTTCAGTACCTTAGGCGTTTTACAATTTCTCATTATAATATGTAATCCGCCTTACGTTATTTTTTTCCTTATGTTTGGATTTGTGGACCTATGATGGCTATGTGCATTCTAGTTATGCAGAGGCCGAATGTAATACTTAATATTTCTTAAGTAATAAAGCGTTCTTTATCAAAAAAAAATTACTTTATAGTAATTCGCATCCGTCATGCATCTTATTCGTTGTTTGCAATCGTATGAGTAGTACCCAAAATCTGAGTAGGACTAGCCTTTGGTGGTGCCGTGATAATGGCACATTATTTTGTCTTAAAAAACTATATAACAAGCACATAACTGAAACCAAGTATGTTTGATTGAAAACAAAATCATACTACTAGAATAGATAAAATATAAACTTATGATTTATAATATGATACTCAAAATATAAGCAAGTGTGTATGTACTTGCTCCATTTCTTAAGGTCTGGTTAGTAGCTGGCGTACTTATGCATGCACTTGCTGATTAAACAATGATTAGCTAGCTCCAAAGCTGAAGCACACCTAGCCTAACGACCGAAGCTTAATCTGGCTTCCCTCCGTACGTTCCAGTTCAACAGGAGTGGCTTTCTTTGAAGCTCGCTTTAGTTTTTTTTTAGTATAGCTTTAGTTATTCGTTGCTTCTCCTAAAATAAATATTGCATGATGCACCAACAGGTATATAAACTAAGATAAAGTGATCATGCATGCTTAGTAGTAGTTGCTGTCCATTCGATTATTGTTTGGTTGGAATCATCTAAGAGTAATCTAAGTAGGAACTGGTTCAGAATATCAGATGAGAGGTCAACTACATAGGCATTATAATTTATAGGGGACACGACTAATAATTCTTTAGTACTTAAAAACTAAACTTTGATTATGCGGACAATTAAGCAAGTGCAGCGCAAGTAGGAGACACTTCACAGTTCACATCCACATGGATTCTTCAAGTATCCACTTGTAACTTCAGGTGAGACCAACCATCCGAGACCGCTTTCGAAGATTTATATGATTATAAACAACAAAGTTAAGCAGCCAGCCTTACTAAAAATTCTGCTACTTGTGCAACAGCAAATACTCTCTCGTGTAGGTTCAAATTAATCTACATACTAAAAGATGCCCAGATACAATTACTTCATAAATCTAAAACATTTTAAATTTCCAAACAGAGGGAGAACTACCGAGTTGCATTTGGCACCTTTGCACCTCGAATTTGAAATGATCTTTCAATTTCAGGGATCTTCCATGAATAAATATGGACCAAGCAGGCAAAGAGGCACCCCCGCTACTCAAAGGTAGAGCAGCAATAACGGAAAATCCCTTTTGGCTCATGGGTGTGTGAGAAAACATTTTTCAAAATATCAAAAAAATTGAAAAAAATGTCTATTTGTATATTCGAACATTTTATGTTCGCTCAAAAAATTTCGGGGTGAAAGAACATTTTACATGTCATGTATAAAAAAGACAAAAAATATCACGTGAGTATGACTATTCATAGGACATTTTTTATCTTTTTTGCATGAGACACGTAGAATGTTATTTTATTCCAAAAGCTCGTAAACGACATAAAATATTTAAATGTATATGTAGACAATTTTTTAATTTTTTTTGACATTTTAAAATATGTTTTCTCATAATAGGTGTAAATGCATCTATAAGCCGAATAGCAACCTCCAGCAATAACGTACAAAACTATGGTGGGGCTATGGCGCTATGCAGCTCTTAACTATTCCCATGGCCGCTGCAATCGTCCATCCCTAGCCCACCTCTTTCCACCATCTTCTTCCTCTGTGTTAGAGTATATCATGGTTTGAACTATATTTGGTAGTTTAAGTTTGTAATCCAATTATATCTTAATAGTTTTCTTGCTCTCAAGTCTTTTAGTACTATATAAACAGCCTAAGGGCTCAAGATGTAATCACCCCAGTCAATATCAATATAATCTATTTCCGCAATCTTACATGGTATCAGAGCGGTTCGCTCCGCCTAGGGTTTAGCCACCTCTTCTGCCGGATCGCCCCTGAGAAGATCGTTCTTCGCCGGGGGCGACGCAATAGTAGATTAGATCTTACTTCGCCAAAATTTTCTCGTCGACCGCTTGACCGGCGTTTCTTCTTCTTTCACTAAAAATGTCTATTTGGTACCTTTGCAGCTCAAATTTGAAATGATGTTTCAGCTTCAGGGTTCTTACACGAATAAATGTGGGTCAAGCAGGCAAAGAGGCATCACTGTCACTCAAGGTAGAGCAGCAATAACGTACAAAACCATGGTGGGGCTATGCAGCTCTTATCTTTTTCGATGGCCGGTGCAATCGTGCATCCCTAGCCCACCTCTTTCCACCATCTTCTTCCTCTCACTCTTTCACACTCGTTAATCCACACCCACGTTTCCTATATATATACGATACTCATGGATCATGGATGCACCCCATCTCCCCTTCCCACTTTCATTTGAAAAGGGAAAAGAGGAAAGAGAAGGACAAGAAAGCAATATTAGGAGGGATCTTGAAGAGGAACTGCTTCTGATGAAGGCATGCGATCTCGCAGAAAGCGATGGGCGTTTCGGTGGATTTTTCTTCCTTGCAAAGTCTCATGATGATGACGGATAAGGTGAGTGCTGCAGAACGGCCGGTGGCTCCCTAATCACTGGTGGATCCAATGCAACGAAATTTCTTCTGCGCCTGGCTTCAATAGTCAAAGTCTCTCGGAGACTCGAGATCATGGCAAATTTCCGGCCGGGCCATCGAGGGTCCTGTGTCTACAGTATATGACTATTAGTTTCTCAAAGAAAAAGATGTACTGGTGTCTGCATGTGGCCACCTCGAACCTGATTCTGCATGCAAAAGAATGGTACAGAAATTTCAGGGCTGGTTGCATTGCAAGATCTAATTGGTTTGGTTGGTTGCATTGCAGAATCAGGCATGTTGTGGTGCGGTCGATTCCTTGTTCGCTCAACTCCCAAACCGTACATCTGAGTTGGTTTTGCTTTGTGCGTGCTAATCATTAGACTGCCACTGTCGAAACAAAATGGCCGTGACGGAAATGGTAGTGCAAGAAAAAAGTTATCTTTTGCGAGAAAAAATGTAGTGTCGAAATCTCGACAGTGGGCTCTGTTCGTAGCTTATTAACCTGTCGAGTCACGGGGATACAACCAACAGTTTACATTAATTACTCTCTGGGATGGAACTTGAACATATGATCTCCCTCCGTTTTAAAATATAAGATGTTTTAGGTTTGGGAAAAAAATATATAGACTTGTTTTAGTGTCTAGATTCTCTCTCTCGAAATAGTCTTTCGCCCCGCTTTATAAATAAAGCCAACCGGCCAAACCGATACAAGGTGATGAGGAATTCCTCTTACAAGCAGATCAAAAGATAAGCAACAAAGAACTAGGAGGCATCAAGCTTGCCACTAAAGACGCCGATCGACTAAGGAGACCAGAGCTCCACGACAACGCCCCCAAGAAGGTGACGACACATCAAGCGTCACCGTCGCCGAGACCACTAAAGTCTAGGGTTTTCACCCGGAGCCCTAATGCGGAGAGGTAGCCACAATGACGCCCTCAAGAGGGTCACGACGCCCTCAGACGTCGCCGCCGTTGGCGCCGAAGCGCAGGGATTTCTCCCGGAAAAACCTTCACCGCACCTGGTACCTCAGACGATAGCCATCTCTGAACCGAGCTTCCACACGATCTGGGCACTGACCACGCCAAGACGCCGCCAACACCAGGAACCCCCGACGCCCACACCTCGCCACCCTCATGGCCCTAGGAGACGGCCATCACCACCGCCACGTCGCCCGCCGCCGAGCCACCCGTGCAGTCCACCTTCCGAGGCCGCCGCCCCGGCATCCGAGATATCGCCCTCCGGTGTAGCACAAGCCACAACAACACTCCCCACAAAGCGGGCACGAAAGACCAAGACAGCTAGGCAATGCTCGGACACCGGGGGTTCAACTAGCAGGGCGCACCCGCCAATTAAACTTGTAGCACCCGCGGGACGGGGCTGCTAGGCGGACACCAGAACCAGGCCTCCTAGCCCGGATCCAGCACCCCAACCACTATGTGGCCAGGGGATGGGCTCATATGCCTGAAACTGCGTGGGCGGCCCGCCAAACCAGTCGGGCCGAATGGGCTAGATCTAGGCCGAGGCAGGCTAGCGCTACCAGCAGCTCACCTGCCCAGTCGCGTGGTTGCCGGCCGACCCAGCCGTCGTCCCCGACTCCGGTGGAGGTCGCCGCCGCGAGCCCTGCCTCTCCACTGGCGAGGATCTCAAGAAGACGCTCTAGCAGCCGCTGCCTTCGTCCATGGGAGAAGCTGCAGCGCCGCGGAGCCCCGCCGCCTCCACCACGAGAACCCACCGCAGCCGTAGCTCGCCGGCTCGCTGCGCCGGGGACCACAGGGTCGTCGCGTCAGGTTAATGCCTCCTGTTAGATCTGCCCTGCGCCGCCCTCCATGCTAGCAGACAACCAAGAGAAACCGCCGCCGCCGGCACCGCACGGGCTTTGCCCGGCGGCGAGCGCCGAAGGCGGCGGTGGGGGTCGGTGAAGGGAGGGACCGGGGGCGGTTAGGGTTGGGGACTCCTGGTTGCCCGCGGGGAGCAACGCAGGAGAGAGGAGGCAGTCATCGTCTAGATTCACTCTAAACCTTAGTGAACATATATACTAAAAATAGTCTAGATACATTTGCTTCACAAATCTAAAACATCTTATATTTTGAAACGGAGAGAGTACAAGCACAAGGCTACACAATCGTCGGCCATACCCTTCGACCGGGTCGTGGATCCATCAATCGAGCGGTCTCCCCTCCTCTGAAACCTCTCCTTGAGAGTCGACCCCCACCTTCTGCGGCCGCCCCTCTCCTCCTCTCTCTCCGGTGGCCAAGGTGGCCGGCGAGGAGCTGGAGTAGGTGGTAGGCTTCTTCCTTTTCTTGTAGTTGTAGTTTTTTCAGATCCAGTGTTTGTGAGTTGTCCCCTTGTGGTGTCTGCGAGTAGGCGGCTTGATCTCCGCGGCCAGATCTTGCCCGTCCCGTTTCTTCCTAGCTTCGATTCGCCCCGCCGGTGGCAAGCGGCGGTGTTAGAGAAGGTGGAGGACCCATGCATCTCGCTGAATAAGGTCAGCAAATGGAGCAGCTTCACAGGTGCGCTTCCCAGCATCGTCCCTGTGAGAGGGTGCTCGCGATTTGACTCGATTCCAAGGTGGAATCTGGCGAATCGTCGATCCAACTCCTGCTCTTCAATAAGCTGGAAGGTCTCCCTGGTACGTCTCCACTGCTATCTCCTACACTCGCCTCCCCGAGTCCGTGGCAGGGCCTCTGGTTGGGATGGAGAGTCGCTTTCCCTGTCGTGGTGTTGGCGTACCTCTGCTACCCCTGCTTTCCTGTTGGCTCTGGACTACTTCTTCTCCTCAAGCTCCAAGGCGGTGATGGGGAATCAAGCGGTCAAAGCCGATGCTAAGCGGGGGCAGCGTCGGAGTACAAGAACCTACCTTTCTTGGAGCATCCTCCTAGCGTCCTCAATCAAGACGCTGGAATCCTTCTTCATGCCGGTGAGCTCCGGCAAATCTTCAACCTCCATCGAGAGGCCCCGTCCGAGCTCAGGCGTTGAGTGCTTCGCCGGGCCGGAGGCAAGTGGTAGCATCCCCGCCTCTGTCCATGGCTGCAACGCGCTGATCTCCTTGCTCCGCAGTGGAGAAGAGGATGGACTAGATGGCAATTGCAAACTATCTGCAAGGTTCTTCCTACATATGCTAGGGACACTAGTGGAAACGAGACTTTTTGTTGATCATGGAAAAGGGCTTTAACACCGGTTCTTCTACGAACCGGTGTTAAAGGACCCTGCACCAGTGGCCCATGCAGCCCCCCCTTTAACACCGGTTCGTGGCTTGAACCGGTGTTAAAGGGGGGGCTATATAAGACACCGCATCCCACACCCCACTCTTCCATTTTTTTCACTATCTCATTTTGGAGCCTAGCAAGAGGGTGTGAAGAGTGCTAGTTTGTGTTTTTTCATATGCACAAGAGGTGTTCGGTGAAATGCCCAAGAGCTCAAAATAAGTTTTCTCGTTGCTCTTTCCTTCTCGGTCGAGGTCGGCAACTATCCTTTCATGTGTCATTGATGTACTATATATAAATGGTCATCTCCCTATTAATTTTTGATATATACTACATATTAATGCAGATGAACCGACAATGGATGTACGGTGACCGCCACTTCCGAGTACATTACGGGCCTCCAAAATTTCATCGTTGTGGCTAATGCAAACCGTGGTCACAATGGTTTTATGTGTTGTCCGTGTGTTCACTGTCAGAACAAGAAAGACTACTCAAATACCAGAACTATTCACGCCCACCTGCTTCGATCCGGTTTCATGCCCAGCTATAATTGTTGGACCAAGCACGGAGAAAAAGGGGTTGTGATGGAAGACAACAAAGAAGAAGAGGATGATGACAACTATCATAATATGTATCCTGAATATGATGATACTGCAACGGGGGTAGATAATGAAGATCAAGAGGCAGCAGATGGGCCCGCTGATGACGATCTTGGTCGGGCCATTACTGATGCAAAGGAAGAATGTGAAACTGAAAAGGAGAAGGATAAGCTGGAGCAGATGTTAAAGGATCACAAAACATTGTTGTATCCAACTTGCAAAGATGGCCACAAAAAGCTAGGTACCACACTGGATTTGCTGCAATGGAAGGCAGAGAACGGTGTGACTGACAGCGCATTTTCAAAGTTGTTGGTAAAATGAAGAATCTTCTTCCAAGAAATAATGAGTTGACGGTACATACCAAGCAAAGAAGGTTGTCCGCCTCTAGGATTAGACGTGTAGAAGATACATGCCTGCATTAATGACGCATCCTCTACGCGGTGAGAAGTACGGGAATTTGGATGCATGCTGGTATGCACCTTTGCATGGTATAAGATCAGACGAGACGATCCTGGCGATGTTGAGGGCGAGGCCCCTAGGAAGAAGGTTCCTACCAAGGTTATGTGGTATGCTCCTATAATACCACGGTTAAAACGTCTCTTCAGAAATAAAGAGCATGCCAAGTTGTTGCGATGGCACATGGAAGACCGTAAGAAAGACGCGATGTTGAGACACCCCGCTGATGGGTCACAGTGGAGAAAAGTCGAGCGAGAGTACCCGGACTTCACACGTGACACAAGGAACTTAAGGTTTGGTCTAAGTGCATTTACATGAATCCTTTTGGTGAGCAGAGCTGCACACAAAGACACTGGCCTGTGACTCTATGTATCTATAACCTTCCTCCTTGGTTGTGTATGAAGAGGAAGTTCATTATGATGCCAGTGCTTATCCAAGGCCCGAGGCAACCCGGCAACGACATTGATGTGTACCTAAGGCCATTAGTTGAAGAACTTTTACAGCTGTGGGCCAAACCAGGTGTACGTATCTGGGATGAGCACAAAGGGGAGCCATTTGACCTACGAGCATTCCTTTTCTTAACCATCAATGATTGGCCTGCTCTTAGTAACATTTCAGGGCAGACAAACAAGGGATACAATGCATGCACACACTATTTAGATGAGACTGAAAGTGTATATTTGGATAAATGTAAGAAGGTTGTGTACCTAGGGTATCGCCGATTTCTTCCGAACCTGCATCTAGTAAGAAAGAAAGGCAAGCATTTCAAACGTCTGGCAGAAACCCGGAGGAAGCCTGTCCTCCGTACCGGTGAGGAGGTATTTGGTATGGTCAAGGACCTAGAAGTAATCTTTGGAAAAGGCCATGGCAGTCTATCTGTCAATGACGATGCGACACGCTACCATGTGGAAGAAGCAATCTATATTTTGGGACCTACCCTATTGGAAAGTCTTAGAGGTCCGCTCTTCAATCGACGTGATGCACGTGACGAAGAATGTTTGCATGAACCTGCTAGGCTTCCTAGGAGTGTATGGGAAGACAAAAGATACACCGGAAGCACGGCAGGACCAACAACGTCTGAAAGACCCTAAAGAGCCTATGCATCCTGAGAACGCGAAGGGTAAACGATGCCACTTAACTCCTGCCAGCTACGCTCTTACCAAAGCAGAGAAGGAAATCTTTTTTGAATGTCTGAGAAGTATCAAGGTCCCGTCTGGCTTCTCGTCGAATATAAAGGGAATAATAAATATGGCAGAGAAAAAATTCCAAAACCTGAAGTCTCATGATTGCCACGTGATTATGACACAATTGCTTCCGATTGCATTGAGGGGGCTTCTACCTGAAAATGTTCGAGTACCCATTGTGAAGCTATGTGCATTCCTCAATGCAATATCTCAGAAGGTAATCGATGCAGAAAGCCTACCAAGGTTACAGACAGATGTGGCCCAATGTCTTGTCAGTTTTGAGTTGGTGTTCCCACCATCCTTCTTCAATATTATGACGCATCTCCTGGTTCACCTAGTAGAAGAGATTGCCATTCTCGGTCCTGTATTTCTACACAATATGTTCCCCTTTGAGAGGTACATGGGAGTCTTAAAGAAATATGTTCATAATCGTGCTAGGCCAGAAGGAAGCATCTCCACGGGCTATATAACAGAGGAGGTCATTGAGTTCTGTGTTGATTTTATTCCTGACCTTAAGGCGATTGGTGTTCTAGAATCACGACATGAGGGGAGACTGCGTGGAAAAGGCACCCTAGTATGTAAAGCAATGATATGTAGGGACGGGCATTCTCTCAATCAAGCACACTACACGGTTTTACAAAGATCTATCTTGGTTGCCCCGTATATCAATGAACACAAGAATTTAATACGCCTCAAACACGGGCATCGATGAATGGATTATAAGTGAACACATGGCGAGTTTTGGCGGCTGGCTGCAAATACTTCTCACGAATAACACCACTGTTGGGGATCAGTTGTACTTGTTGGCCAGGACACCATCTTCGACTGTATGTACTTTCCAAGGGTACGAGATAAATGGGAATACATTTTACACGATAGGCCAAGATAAAAAGAGCACCAACCATAATAGTGGTGTCCGCTTCGATGCAGCAGAAGACAATGGGCAAAAGACCACGTATTATGGGTTCATAGAGGAGATATGGGAACTTGACTATGGAACTAATTTTAAGGTCCCCTTGTTTCGATGCAAATGGGTCAAGCTAACAGGAGGAGGGGTTGAGGTAGACAAGAAGTACGGAATGACAACGGTGGATCTCAACAATCTTATGAAGGTAGACAAGAACTTAGACGAACCATTCGTCCTAGCCAATGATGTGGCTCGGGTTTTCTATGTGAAGGACATGTCCTCCAGACCAGAAAAAAGAAAAAATATGCAAACGAATACATCATATGATGAGCCAAAGCGTCACATAGTTCTTTCAGGGAAAAGAAACATCGTGGGAATCGAGGACAAAACAGACATGTCAGAAGACTATAATAAGTTTGATGAAATTCCGCCGTTCGCAGTGAAAACTGACCCAAGCATTCCGTTAAGTAAAGAAGATGCTCCATGGTTACGTCTGAAGCGATCATAAGGAAGGACATATGCCAAGAAGTTCATGCTCAGATTATGTAACTCTAGTTCATGTCTTTCGCGGTTTGTGGCTTGACCAAAGGATATCTTTCACGGTTTGTGGATTGACCGGAACTATATATAGGGGGGACCGGTTTTGTAGTCTCAGTTTTTAATATTAATAAATGTCTTGAGTGTTAGTCTTGTTTTGTGGCTGGACCGGGACTATGAGAAGAAGTTGTCCCGATTCGTACTTACCATTAAGATCTGATCTCCAAGCAGCAGTCACATATTAGGAGTGCCTCTATGACTTTTCTTGGAGATGCCGAGGATCGGGCTCACGGCATCTCCCTGAAACTGGCCGTAGTGGTGTCCCCGCTCGAAAACCATCTTGCAGCTTGTAACTTCTCTAACTAGATCAATACACCAGGAGCTAACTAATTTCACATATTAGGAGTGCCTCTATGACCAGTTTATCGGAGATGCCGAGGATCGGGCTCCGCCGCATCTCCTCAAACTGGCCGTAGTGGTGTCCCTGCTCTCGAAAACCATCTTGGAGATGCCTCAAACTGGTTGGAGGACTGGACTCACAAGGATGCCTATTTATAGTACAAGCAGCTCGGCATAGTGTCGACACTTACGAAATAATGTCGACACTCACCCCTATTATTAGTGCTGACTCGTGTTTTGTCCCGGTTGGTGTCTCCAACCGGGACTAAAGGTTCATCTTTAGTCCCGGTTGGTGACACCATCCGGGACAAGGTACACGCCGCACGACATAATGTCGACACTCACCCCTATCATTAATGCTGCCTGGCCCAGCCTGAAATCCCTCCAACCGTCCCATTTTTAGAACAATGTCATATTTCTTCTGTTAACAGTATATGTATTAAATGAGCCATTTTTCTTCCTTCTATTTCTTCCCTCCATTTTTCTTCCCGCTATTTTTCTTCCCGCCAGTTCTTCCCTCCAGTTCTTCATGCCAGTTCTTCACTATATATATATATATATATATGTAGGGTTGGCCTCCATTGTCATTGCACATCTCTAGACTCATATCTGCAACCTCATCACTCTTTCCCATGGCTTCCACTGTAGTACTAACCCCCAGGGAGGCGGAGGCGCTTTGCGCCTCGAACTACCCCTGCCCACCGGGCTACTGTGTCCCCGTCGGCTGGATGTTGAGCGCCGGAGGCGTGCCGGTTCCTCCTATCCCTCTAGGTGTGGCGCGCCGGATGGACATCACGAACCACTACTACTTCGAGCTCACGCCAAAGCAACGGAGGAATCCCAGATGGCATCCCGACTATTTCCCTACTTGGGAAGCCTTCTTCGTGGATCGGCGTGAGAGGGCACTCGCCAGGCACGAGGAGGACGGCCCACCTCCTCCGAACTTCAACGAGGCCGGCCGTCGGCTATGGTGGCGCGGTCGGACTCTCCAGAGCGTCATGGCCTATGACACTGCCGCCGACTCTAACCCCCGTCTGCGCTACCCTCAAGTCCAGCTCACGCGTACTCAGCCTTCAAGGTTCAATTACGGCGACCCGACATTTACAATGATGACGGCGGCGCAGTACGACGACTACAGTGGCGAGTATTACAGGTGTAGGCAGGAGCATGACTGAATCACTCCAACATTCCGAAACAAGTTCGGCCGATTGTTACTTAATCTGGCCATGTATCTTAATTTTCAGTTCTTTTATGTATCTTAATTTTAAGTCGTGCTTTATGTAACTTACTATTAGTTGCATTCTGTATTTTAATTCCAGTTCTATCTCCTTCACAAAATGACCTATCTCATTCGAGGTTTCTTGGCTTTCGCGTCAAATGACCAATGTTATGGCTAGAATCAAGGCATAGTTTGTGATAATATGGCCATATTGTGCATACATGTGCATCATGGCATGGCAAACAATGTTGCAAGAGGAAGTTTTCCTTTTTATCGCACCAAAAAGGCATTTTCCATTTTCCGAGCACCAAAAACAGACGGATCTGAAACCTTTCCGTCCACCTCTGGTAAAAAAGACAAATTCCTGCCGAATCGGCAGGAAGTGGGTCAGATATGAACTACAGGTACATGATACGATGCTCATAATTTTTTACAAAAATCATTTTTATGTTCACAATATGCTATTTTATCAAAAATCCAATGCAAGTTGAGCGATGCTTTGTCAGATTCAAGTGTATACAAAAGATGCGGCATTTAAATATCCAATCAATTCAAAAATGTTAATACAAAATAAAATATAATTTGCTCTAATAAAATAGGGTTAGATTCCTTTTTAGATGCTTAATATTTCTTATGTTCAAAGTTTTAGGATTTGACAATTTATTTTTGTTTGAATTGAATAATCAAAATTTATATGTAAGTGTTTTAATCATTTTGAAAATTTTCATCTAAAGTAAATATAAAATGTTTTTACATGAATGGATAGATATTATTTTTCTGAAAATTATGATATATTATTCATATTTTTCTGAGTTGAAATGAATAAGATATGAATTTTCTAAATTCATATCCTATTTTTTGAATTATAAATGCCCCCACCCCTTTAATGCATGAAATAATGCCCCCTAAGACTTCCCCATTAACACCGGTTCGTATCTGGAACCGTGTTAAAGGAGGTGCGCTGAAATTAATTTCCCTTTAACACCGGTTCCAGCCCCGAACCGATGTTAAAGGGGGGTATTAAATGCGGGCCTTCCCCTTCCTTCTTCCCCCCAGAGCCAGATCGAAAGCCGCGTAGAGAAAAACAGAGGGAGAGCCACCGGCGCCGTCCAGCCCTCGCCGTCGCCGCCCTCGCGTCGGCCAACACCACCAACTCGATCGGAGCCGCCGTCGCCATCGCGCGCGCCAACAGCGCCACCGCCACCGCGCGCGCGCCACCGAAGCCGACGACAACGCCGGCGCCTACAAGAACCCCACCGTCGTGCTCGTGGTGAGCTAGCGGACCTCCTGGTCCCCTCTGTTTCCTCCCTTTTGCGCGCTGTCCCAATGAGCACCTTGCACGTGGAGGCGGCGGCGGAGCTCGCGGTGGCGCCTAGGTGGTGCGAGCTCCGGTGGTGGACATGGCGGTATGCCAGCGATGTCGGGGTATGCATGGTCCTTCTCGGGTTGTAGGTGTGTCCGCTGGCAACGACGGCACGGCGTCCCTCTCTTCGGCGATGCGATGTGTCGTTGGTCGTCGGAGTGGTGGCTAGAGTTCGCGGATGTCGGTGGCGGGCTTAGAAGGTGGACCGCGCGGGCAGCTCTTTGGCGAGCGTCGTGGAAGACGGGCGGGCGGGGCAGAAGACGAGGAGCGGTACGGAGGTTTTTTCAGGCGAAGGCGGCGATGCTCAAGGTACCGTTACAGCCTGGGGCACGATGCTGCTACCTTCTTCGTCACAGGGCTCCGGGTGAAAACCCTTTACCATAGGTCTCGTTGGTCGTTACCCTCTTGGGGGCGTCGTTGTGGAGCTCTGACTCATCCTGATCTTGGCTCATTGACTTCGGTGGCAAGTTTAGGTTCTCCGCGGTTTTTCTTGCTTATTTTGATCTTCTTTATAAAAGGGATATCCCCTCCACATTGTATATGTTCTGCCAAGTTGTTTGTCGTCGCTGTCGTTGCTCCGGTGACCATACTAAGGCGGCGCCGCCACTATAATGCTTGCCTTGGCCTCCTCTTTCGAACAACGCCCATTTTAGGTAGGCCGCATCACGCTACCTCGCGCGCCCTAGGTCGCTCTCCAATGCCGCCAGCCGCCGCTTTCTGGAGCATCCTCCGGTCAGCCACTGTAGCTAGCCCCTCACATATGCATCCGGGATTTCTCCGAATTAGGGTTTGGACCCCTCGGAAATCGTTTAAAATGATCAAGCATCCTTAGGGTTTTAATTTCATTTGTGTATTTATTTGTGTATTTTTGTATGAATAATATGTATATTTGTGTATGAATCCAAGTCCACTTGAATGTTTACTCTCTTACTCTAGATAATATTATTGTTTTAGAAACTATGGATCCACTTAGTAGAAACTTTGAAGAAGAAGAAATAATGGAGAACATTATCGATGAGGACACCTCACAATATCTGAACTTGGAGGGACATGATAACAACTCAAGTAGTCATGGAGAAGATGAAGACTCCGGTGAACGCAATTTAGTGATTACAAAGTCCGGCGAGGTATATGCATTGATTAAGCCTCTGCTGACTTTCACCAACAATCTTCTTCTACATGTATTAATTAACGCTTCTTTCTTCTTTTAGCCCTCTGGATCGACCAGCCAGCAACCATCTTCTTCTACGAAAAAGAGCAAGCGAGGCGCGAGCCATCGATTGAAAGATCGTGCAAAGTTCACGATCGAAGCAGTCCGTGTTGATGGCAGGCCGATGGAGCCCAAGAAGGCCGCAGACAAATTTGTACACCAGGCTGGAGTTCTTGTTAGGGACCAAATCCCAATCATAATTGAATATTGGAATAAGACAAAGAAGGGCGACGGTACCTTTGTCGATGAAAGATCCAAAGAAACGCTTTGGAATTCGTTGTTGGTAAATTTCACCCTTCCGCCAGAGGAGGATGAAAACAAACCGGTTATAAAGGAAAAGGTCAAAGAGTGGACTCTAAAGAAGATGGCTGACGCTCAAGAATCGAAGACAAAATTGAACAAATTTGTCAAAGCTCGCGAGACTCCAAATTTCGAAGACGCATATTATGCGAAGATAAGACCTCACTGGCCCGAATTTGTGGCATATAAGGAAGGTGCTATAGCTAAAAAGAGGTCAGAAACCAATACGCTAAATGCCCAGAAGAAGGAATATCACCAGAGGACGGGGTCAGGTGGCTACATATCTTAGAGGCCTAAGTGAGGGGGAGTTGAGAAGGCCCTGCGCTCTAAAGGGGTCACACCCCAGACAGATGGGTGGGACCTACGTGCAAAGACTTGGTTCTACGAAATCGGGGCAAGGTTGGACCCAGAAACAGGATTGTGTATCTTCCCAACACTCCTTGCCAAACCCGTCACTCAACTCATCACGGCATACGAGGAAACAGCCGCCAGGACCTTCCATCCCGACAGAGAGAATGACCAGCTCACACGCGCCATCGGTAAAAAGAACAACTTGGACATGCATGAGGCACAGGGGGTATGACGTGGAAGGATGGGTTTGCCGAGTGGAGCGACTCTTCATGATGGCGCGCGTAAAAGAAAAAGAGCGTACAGAGCGGATGACACAGATAGAACATGCACTTGTGACGCTGCAGGCGCAAGTGAATGCACAACAGAGCCATCAAGCTACCGGCCCATCTCAGCGGCACGAAGAGCCTGCATTGGAAGCTGCCGCCTGACTCATCACGAAAAGCAACGTGGCTTTCACGGAGAACGTGCAGCCCACGCTTGAAATGGCGGGTCCTCGATACCCCGTGGATGAGATCACGGAGAGCGAACGCGCTGAGATGCATGTGAGATTAATGGGATTATCCATTAAGGTGGCTGTCGGCTATGCCTTACCTCCTGTAGCTAGTGGAACTTACCACTGCCGACCAATTCCAGATTGCTATGCTATTGTCGGGGTGGATGAGGTTGTGAAGGAATATGAGGAAGCACAGCTTGATCATGCTACAGGTGAAGGGGAAACTCAACTCAAATTTGCAGTGAAAACAACCATTCTTTGGAAGAAGGAACACATCGTGCTTCCAAATTGAGGCCACTTGCTTCAGCCATCTCCTACGCGGCAGCCATCTCCGGCGCTTCAGCCATCTCCGACGCGCCAGCCATCTCCTGCCCGTCAGCCATCTCCGGCGCTTTAGCCATCTCCTCAGCGTAAGCGGAAGAGCACTGCCACGAAGAGCATCACTAGCACTGCCACAAAGAAATCCGCAGGAAACCGTACGCCAAAGAGTTTAAAAAACTACGTCCCGCAGCCTTCTGCCAAGCCATTGCCGGTTTTACCGAGGAATCGCAGCGATGAGGAGACCAATAGGATCTCGGAAAAAGAGGTCAAGAAATTCTATGCACCTAGACGGGCCGAGCCAAAGGAGAAAATAGATCCGGCGGTGGTGGAGAAGTTTTACAATAATCTTTTGAAACCTGAAACCCCACTTGTGTCGGACTACGAGCGCCAGATTTTGAAGGGGGTGCAAGGCGCCGTAGGGAGACTGAAAAGTAGCAAGGCACCCCAGAAAACAGTTCCCATGCTCGGAGAGCAGGAAAACCAATCATGCGCCCCGCTCCAAGTGTTCGACACACGGGACGCTCCTCCCGTAAATGATTACGAGGCAGAGCTACAAAGAAAGGCCAATGAAATGGGGATGACTTACATTGCATACTTGAACATCATGGGAGACAACTTGCCCAAATGCGATGCCAACCCCATACAGCCATGGAAGTATGGGAAGAATCTCGTCAAGAAAGAGGAGCTCAAGAATCTACCAACAAAGATGCGAAGATTGCACAAGTGGTACCTTGATTTCTACAAGATGAGAAAGGAAGAATGGATCACGATGCATATAAGAGATGAGATTTTCTTGTGCGGAGACAACGAGATCGACTTCAACATTCAAGACTTGCATTTTCTATTCAATCAGAAGGAACTCGACAAAGCTGCCATCAGCCTTTATTGTGTGTAAGTACTATTTATGTAATTTATATCTCATCTCATTCACTTTATTAATTGCATGTATATATATATGCTCACCATATATGTATATACTATTATGCAGGAAAAAGGTTATGGAATGCATGAAAGGAGGCCCTTTTGACATTGGGTTCGTTGACCCAAATAAAGTTCATGAAGAAGTGGTAAGAACCAAACCCGGGCAAACAGCAGATTACTTGCTAAGGTCTTTACTGAGACAACAAACCAAGAGAAATACTATTGCCTTACAACTTCTCGTGAGTACTGTTACCCTCTCTTGTACACATTCTATTTTGGCTTACTCGATGTTAAGTGTAACTGATGATGAGTTATGCGTGCGTAGGTTCCACTTTATTCTGCTAGTCATTTAACCCGACTCAGGAAAAGTCCTTGTCATGGACTCGTTACGAAAAGAAAAAGAGATATGGGTAGACTTTAGAGAGATGCTCCAGAGGTAATTTCAATCATATTATCACACTAGATCGGAAACTTTCGTGACAACAAGTAATTAATTACTCATTTATCCATTTTCTTTGCCGGACAGGGTTTGGAAAAGGTTCACGGGAAGGGCCGTGGATGAATGGTCAGAAGAACTAAAATTTGTAGACCAAAATGTAAGTAATACTAGCTAGTTAGGTATGCGTATCTCTTTGATTCTGCTTCCAATTCCATTATATCATGCTTTATTGATTACTATTTTGATTGAACTCTCTATTTTTGTAAAGTGCGCGCATCAGGGACACGGCAATAACTTATGTGGATACTATGTTTGCGAGTTCATTCGCAACACGATATGTGCGACGGGCCAAGCCGCACTAGAACAACTTAGAATAAGTAAACAAAGTACACAACATTATTTTATTACCATCAATTGTGTTGAGTTTTATTCTTATATATATATTGACCCCATTCTTCATATATCTTCAGATCGAACGGATGCGAGACCAACTCCTACCATTTGAACGCATACGAGCCATTCAAGAGGAATTGGCGGGATTCATACTTGATGAGGTCGTCACGCCTGGCGGAGAACTCTTTAGATATCCACCAAAATAAACGTTGTATATATGCTTGAATGTGTTTCTCTTGTACTTGATGCTTCAACGTTTACGAAGAATACCACACAATGACGATGTTGTGTATAATAATAGTTGCTTAATTATTCATGTACTCGTATGTACCGATGACGATGTATGTGTATACCGCTCCCGATCGATTCCTCCCGCCCAAGGCTTGTAAATACGCCTTAACGGGCAGGATGTAACTCGCCAGCAGAGATTTAGGCCGTTTTCCTACCGCGGCAGAAAACCTTTAACACCGGTTCGTGTTACGAACCGGGGTTAAAGGGTCCTCGAAGGCGTTATACCAGCCCGTCGCCACCCTTTAACATCGGTTCGTATAAGAACCGGTGTTAAAAGGGGGCCCTCCAAACCGGTGTTAGAGGAGGGTGTGCACTAGTGGGACCTATGTGTTATTCTCCAATTTTATGAGGTCCTTTGTAATGAATTTGTCCCTCCACTATAATATTAATACAAGGTTCTAGCCACTTCTGGGGCGCTCCACTGTTTAAAAAAAAAAATCGTCGGCCATACGGTCCAACTAGCAACTACAGGAAGCAGTACACGTCGACTGGGCACCGCGAGAAGCCAGCCAACAAAGCTACTTAATAAACTGCAGCTACTCCGATCCGATCCTCAGCAGATGCAATGAACGGCAGGCCCTGTCGGCGTCAACCAACTACCCTCTGCCTGTGTGGATGCTGCATGCAGTGCAGGGGAACCTGAATTAACCTGCTTCTGTCTGCACTTTTCAAGTGCTTCAAGATCGAGAGCCAAAGCCAGGTGATCAGATGGGTATCTAGAGAGAATACCTGATTTTTTGGGGTCACATTAGCCGAAACTATGGAGCCATAACGTACTATTAATTACCTTGGTTCCAGAATTTAATCCTTTCTAACAGTTGGGATTAGCACCGTTGCGATGGATCACTCGCAGAGTATGGAGCTAGCTACTGATTTCGAACCTTGCGTGCGCGCGTGCGTGCTAGGCGGTCGCTGTCTGCCGTGGCGACCAAAACGCGACCCGGCCGCCTGCTGCCAGCCTATTACGATATCATCATCTATCTTGGCCGCTACAATCCGGGTCGCTATTAGCACAACTGTTGTGCACGATCTGTGTCGTCGCCATTAACGACGCACCGATCACTAGCGAGGCCCCGAACGCATATATGGTTGCTTGTACCTGTCGCATACGTTGCAGCCCGGTGCCCATGCCGCCACGCAAGCATTATGGCAACCCGCATAAACCTGCAAAACTAAAATTTAAGTATGAACTAGACTCAAAAAATTAGAGCTAAACTAACCAATTTTAACTACGGAGTGGGGTGGATGGGTGCCGCTTTGCAACCCTGGCGGGGCATCCCCGTGGTATGGTAGGGCAGGCTATGCATCGCAGCATTGCTCCGGTGGCCTTGGACAGATTTGGGTTCTAAATAACTTTTGCGGTCCCCCCACCCTTCTCTCTTTCAAACTTTGACAAACAAAAACTCGATACCGATTATTTAGAGAACCGTACGAACCATCCAAAGTCCGTATGGTCCTTTTAAACGTATACTCCTCATATATTTATACTCATGTGTATGTGAAAGACGAAAATCGAAAGTTATATAACAGGTAAAATATGACATGCAAAGACATAGATCACGATAATGGGAGGTGGAATCAGCCGACCGAAACGTGGATTATACCCAGTTCGACCGAGTACACATAAATGTATATATACATGGCCTTGATATGAATTTTAATGGGTCAAAAAAAAAATAGCTCATGCAACTTAAGTTTAAGAGGGGGACCGAAGCACACCTCTAAATCCGTTCTAAATAGTTTGTTTGCTCTCTAGATGTCAGCCGCATGTCAATGGCCATGCCACCGTTTTGTTCCATGGCACTTGTGCTACTAGCATGCATGCCATGCTCATTTTGATTCTCTTCGCATGGAAGCCACGGCATCTGCTAGGTGCCTGTTTGTAGTGAGTAATCAGCATGGGCAACGGATCACCCCGTGTTCATACAGTGCTAATGAGATGAAATGGCCACAAACAAATGGTCCACTGTTCTGCATCCAGACAATACCGTAGTGGTTAGGAAATGATTGATTTGGCTGCTGTTAATGTATATCTATCACCACACACTCTGCTCCTTTTCTATCCTCCCATATGTAAGTACAAACATATCCAGTAAAAAAATAATTTGGACAGAGAACTAGATAGGGGTCTGTTTTTATCGAGATTTTAAGGCTGCAAATCTGATATATGACAGTTGGTTGTGACATGATGCCTTGTCAGCTTCGTGCACAAGCATCCTGTACAGATAGGGTAACTATCTAGCCTAGTACTTGTTACACGTAGTACTTTGCTGTAGTACTACTTTTAGAGTGACAAGAGCAGAATCATCAGTAGAAGTCGTCATACTAGAATGCTGTTACTTGAATAATTATAAAACTTATAATGAAGATACTGCATTCAGACAATTCCGCACTAAGATTACACATGTTTTTGTTTTATGTGCCCTCTGGGTTACTTTGAGAAGATGAGATTGGCTGGCCAAAGGCACCTACTGAACTACTACTAGGTAGCCTCTTGCAAGACACGATGTGACAAATCCTAATGGTTAAGCACACTGTTAGCAACATCTCTGCATCTTTAGTTTGAGGCTAGCTGCCATAGGGTTCAATTATGACGACTAAACAATGTCAGAACAAAGATTAATTAGCACCCCACTAACCCCGAGAAAACATAGGTGCACTGTTGTGGAGACGCCACAACCACCTCGATCGATCCACTCCCTTCAGAAATTTAGTATGGTCTGTAAAATAATGTATGAGTAGATAATGATTGATTATGATAACTAATCGGGGATCTCGGAGCAGAGAACCTCATATTTGTCCGTGATCGTGCATGGGAAGCTGCCCTAAACAAAAACACGACGCCTCACCTACTCTGTTTGTTTGGTAGTAGTGTCCATGATTCTGTTCACATCCACATGCAGCATGGGAGGATGGTCAGTTCGAACATCACTGGAAATGCACGAGAAAGTTGAGATCTTGGTGTTTTGGATGTATCGGATATCTGAAAATCTCAGATGAGTGCTCGTAATTGGGAAACGTACTTGACCGGTTTGCATGATTACGATTTTTGGATTACACCATTTTGGAATGGAGCACCCAGTGTAACTTGACATGTAAGTGCAGATCTCTGAGCACAATCTGCTGTGTACAGGAATTCCAGGTTTTCCATAAAAGACAACCCAGAGCATGGTAGGAGGCAACATTCAGTTTTTATAACGGTCAAAATGCAGCTTATGATACCCGCAAAAAAAAAATGCAGCTTCAGAGATTACAGAATTCTTAAACCGATCTCTCCCAAGGCCTGTAAACACGGAAAAGAGAGGGTTCGACAAAATGGTCGGTACTTTGTATTGACGCATACGTAAATGTTGTATACAAATCTAACCCTAAAAATAAAATCTATTAGAGATGTCCCATTGTACATCGTCTATTAGAGATGCTATTGAACAAGGATTATTAGCTCTCAAATCTAACCCTAACTACGGGTGTTTAATTTGGTCCCCCCTATACGTTCTAGCTCAAAACAGAGGTTGTTTTCGTCGATGCTCTCTTTACTTCTCACTAGCTCCATCATCCGTTTTAATAGGGAAACTTCTTTTTTCATGCCAAACTTTGACTAATAATTTGGTCAACTAAATGCGAGATAATGTCATCCAAAAATGTATTATCGGAAAGTTCTTGAAATGTGCATCGGATGATATATTTTTGGATGATAAATTATTAATCAAAGTTTGGCAGAAAAATTGAAGTAGGCCTATAAAAACGGATGGAGGGAGTAAGTCTTGCACGGCTTTACTCGTTGCTTCTCCTCATGGAAATACTACTGCGTGATGCACTGGTCTGCCCCAAGGCCCCAATATATACTACTCCATAAAGACGCATCATGCATGCATACTTAGTTGCTTTCCATTCTCTATTTGATTATTGTTAGGTTGGAAGTTGCAGAACTAACTAAGAGTAAATTAAGCTAATTGAGAATTGGTTAAGGATACCGGATAGGAGGTAAACTACACAAGCGTTATTGGAGACAGCACTACTACTAGGTTTTCAGTACTTGAGAACTAAGCTTCATTATTCAGAAAATTCTTTGTAGCTCAATTGTAAATGGCTTTGGAGATTGCACGAATGAATCATGGCCCCCTGACAATAATAGGCACAGTGGGAGGGATCACTCGATCGCCATACACTCAAGGCATGCATAGCAACAACAACGAATCAAAACCAAGGTGAGGCTAAGTTGTTCTTATCTTTTCCCCATGGGCGGTGCCATCGTGCAGCCCTGGGCCCTCCTCCAGGGCCGGACCTGAGATTTTTTGGGCCCTGGGCGAGACTAAAATTTGAGGCCCTCAATATAGACTTCACAACAATAATACTGGATATAAATATGTTGTCCATAACACTTAAATGCAACCGAAAACAATAATAAATCAAATAATATATATATATATATATATATATAACCTTAAAATTTTCTCTAGTTGGTTGCTCTTCCTCTAAGTAAACTATCTCCAACTAATCATTTCAGTTTATCGAAGCACCAACATTGCTGGTGTAAAATAGGGACACTTCTTTTTCATGCCAAACTTTGACTAACAATTTGGTCAACTAAATAAGAGATATATGTGACCCAAAAATATATTATCAGAAAGTTCTTTGAAATTTGCATCGGATGACATATTTTTAAATGATAAAATATTAATCAAAGTTTGGCAAAAAATTCAAAGTAGGCCTATAAAAACGGATGGCGGGGATAAGTCTTGCACGGCTTTACTCGTTGCTTCTCCTCATAGAAATACTACTACGTGATGCATTGGTCTGCCCCAATATATATACTCCTACTATAAAGACGCATCATGCATGCATACTTAGTTGCTCTCCATTCTCTATTTGATTATTGTTAGGTTGGAAGTAAATTAAGCTTAGACTGGTCCTAGTGCTAGTATCATAAGGTGTATCATGCATGCCAACTTGGCAAAAATCTGATGTGACGTCATAATTAATGAAGAGAGAGGTGATTAGTGTATCATAGATAGATACCGTATCATAGCACGTAAAGCTAGAAATCATAATGGCAAGTAAATCTTGTACACACATTTTACATAGAGATTCTATAAATTAATAAATATACCATTACTATGATACTACTATATGATACAATGCACTAGAGACATAGTATCATGCACTAGTACCAGCCTTATTGAAAATTGGTTAAGGATACCGGACAGGAGGTCAACTACATAGGAGTTATTGGAAACAACACTACTACTAGGTTTTCAGTGCTTAAGAACTAATAAGCTTCATTACTCAGGCAATTCTCTGTACTAAGCTCAATTGTAAATGGCTTTGGAGGTTGCACGAATGAATCATGGCCCCCTAACAATAGGCACAATGGGAGGAATCGGTCGATCGCCATCATTCAAGGCATGCAGAGCAACAACAACGTATCAGACCAAGGTGGGGCTAATTAGCTTTTATCTTTTCCCATGGGCGGTGCCATCGTGCAGCCCTGGGCCCTTCTCCTTCCACCCGTTCTCTTTACACGAACAATGTCTCATTATTAATCCAGGATGCACCCCATCTCTCCATCCCTCCTCTGCAAAAGCAAGGTTGGAAAAAGCGTTAGGCGTAGGCGAGGCGTTTGGCCTTCGCCTAGAGCCTAGGCGATGCTTAAGCGCCCTAGGCGTGGCCTAGGCTAGCATATAGTTTTTATCATCAAGGGTATATATGGGTTATTATATGTGATATACATTAATTTAGAGCATGTAAATGAGTAAACAACCAACGACCGCCATTGGAATATGGCCCAGCTAGCTAAAAAGTGAAAAAAAATCATGATTTCTTGCTCGATAAGAAAATTTATTAGTTATCCTGCCTAGACTTCTGCTTATGCTCTAGGCGAGGCGTTTGTCTACCGCCTAGTGCCTAAGCGTGCTTAAGCGTTGCCTAGGCGCGGCCTAATCCAACAGTGTGCAAAAGAGAAAGAGACGAAGGTGGAGAAAGGAATAAGAAGGATCTAAAGTGGAACTTTTTCTGACGAAGGCATGCAATCTCCTTGAAAGCGACGAGCATGCCATGCCAAGTGGATTTTTCTTCGTCTCAAAGTCTTTTGATGATAACCATGGCTGCGAAACTACTCCATGGTGGATGCAACAAAAATCCCTTTCATTGGCTTGGACTCAAGATAGGCATGGGCAGCCCGGCCTAAAAAAGCCCGACGGACCAGGACTTGGTTGTAGTTTTGTGGCCCGTGTGCAACTTGGGCCAGACTCGGGCCTAGAAAAAGGCAAAAATAAGGAAGGCCCGGTGGTATTTGCGCAATATAGGTCGGGCCTGGGCTAAATTTGGGCCCAGGCCTTGGCTATAGTTTTGTGGCCCGTGTGCAACTTGGGCCAGACTCGGGCCTAGAAAAAGGCAAAAATAAGGAAGGACCAGTGGTATTTGCGCAGTTTAGGTCGGGCCTGGGCTGAATTTGGGCCCGTGCCTTGGCTGTAGTTTTGTGGCCCGTGTGCAACTTGGGCCAGACTCGGGCCTAGAAAAAGGCAAAAATAAGGAAGGCTTAGTGGTATTTGCGCAGTTTAGGTCGGGCCTGGGCTGAATTTGGGCCCGGGCCTTGGCTGCAGTTTTGTGGCCCGTGTGCAACTTGGGCTAGACTCAGGCCTAGAAAAAGGAAAAAATAAGGAAGGCCCAGTGGTATTTGCGCAGTTTAGGTCAGGCCTGGGCAGAATTTGGGCTCGGGCCTTGGCTGTAGTTTTGTGGCCCGTGTGTAACTTGGGCCGCACTCGGGCCTAGAAAAAGGCAAAAATAAAGAAGGCCTGGTGGTATTTGCGCAGTTTAGGTCGGGCCTGGGCTGAATTTGGGCCCGAGCCTAGGAAATACATGGGCGGGCTTCTTCCGGCCCGAGCCTGGCCTGGCCCGAGAAACTCCCATATATTGTTCTGACAAGTCAATGAAGCGAAAATTTGGATTTCGTCAGCCGGACCATTTAGGAAGGGTCTGAAGTAGATTATTATTTTTATTCGATGAAATATAGTCTAATTTGCATCATTGCATGCCAAGCCGGCATCTTACATTTAACTTTTTTTAGGGAAATCTTACATACATTTAATTATGTTCGAATCTGATTCCACATGCAGAATAACAGTACAGAAATTGCACGTTCGTCGTGTTCGGTTAGTGGCAAGGTCTCGTTTGGGTGGAACTGGACGACGCACGGATGATTGTCTCTCCCGATCGAAAACCCTTTGCTTTTGGCATCCATCGTGCACGCGTCTGGTTGATTCCTTCCTTGTTAGCACACACACCCCAAACTGCACACTTGCGTTGTGCTTGGCTTTGTGGGAGTTAATCATTGGACCTCGATCTCATCCGATCCGATCCGATCCTGTCAGGGGACGGTCAGAGCAGATGAACCCGCCGTACGTGTCGGCGATCCACGGCGGCGTCAACTTGATTACTCGATGTGGCCATCAACGGTGGAGCAGGCCCGCCTGAAAACGGCGCCGGTCTTGTTAGTCAGTCAGCGAGTGTGGCTGCTGCTTTCAGGGGAGCCTGAACCTACTGCTTGCTGCACTTTTCAAGTGCTCTCAGAGGCAGACCCAGGAGAGATCTTTAGCTAGACACAGATTCGGTCGCGGCAGCTAGGCTCATTACTGGGCAGAGGAGCGCCATCGAGCAAGTAGGTAGCTTTCATGGCCAGCGATCGAGTACTGATTTCGAATCTCTGCGTGCGCGCATGCTGGCCGGTCGCTCTCCGCGGGCTCCGCCGCAGCGACCAAAACATGCATGACCCGATGCTTATCATGATAACCATCATCTACCTCGGCGGCGACGGCTGTTACCGTCGAGCCCCTGTCGCCATTACCTCGGCCGTCGCGGTCGCGCGGAGCTGTCATGCACCGTCGGTGTCGCCGTTAGCGATCGATCGACCGACCATACGTTAGCGACGGCCCTGACTCCGGCCGCCGTCAGGTCAAAACCCAGGCGCATGTTGCGGTCCGGGGGTCCACTCGGCCATGCATGCCGGCGGGGCTGTGCATGGCAATAATCTTCCACGGCAGGTCGGCACTCGGTGGAAGGATTACTACACTCTGCCCAAGCAATCTTGGAAGGATTTCGTTCCAAGCAAATTCGGTGGAGGCAAGCCAGGGTAAGAAAATGGAGAAAGGAAACAGCGTTGCAAAAGGTCAATTTTCAGATGTGGACTTCTCACACTAAATTACAGTACTACCAAGAAAGCTAAACATAGTACCTACATGTGGCTCTCGTCAGTTTTGGGCAGTGCTGTCTCGAACAAGAATCAGTCCACTTGCTTACAGATTCGATGTTCTTTACTACTATTAAGCTTTTCTAAGATAACAAGTACTCCTACTGATTCGATGTCGTTTCAGTAGTGGTGCGAGTACTAGTTTACAAGAGATGCCTTTTGTAAGTGTCAAGGCCTGCTCACCGCATCCCATAGCAACAGGTGGCAGTTATCAGACGAACAAGACAATCGAATGCAGATTAATGTTCCGTTATATAATCAGCCGGTCAAAAGTTCAAAGTTTCGTTAACAAAGACAATCGAAAAGGCTGGAGCAGCTAGTGCATGCTTCCTTTCGCTCTCATCATTTTTTTTCGCTCTCATCATGCAAGTAAAATAACACTGCACTGAACTCTCGAAAAACTGAATGGGCGATCTGATCAATTAACACTACGTTATGGACATCCACTCAGATCAATTAACAAACACCACCGATCGAACAACGCTATTGAAGAGGTGTTGAAGGCTCCATCGTTTGTGCAATGATGATTCGTTAAAAACAGGGGTTGGGTACATGACAATGTGCTCAATGATTGATTAGGACAACTAATCTAGCATCCCAGAGCCGAAGAGGACCTCACACATTTGTTAACGATCATCGTGCCTGGGAAGCTTGCTGGGTGATATTCTAATCATCTCTTTCTGTTAGCAATCATAATCCCGATCGACGCCAGCGCGGCGTCATGTGCGTATACGCTTCCAAGTACGAGTAGTATAACAACATGTATCCTAGTAGGACCTGGACACCAAGTCGTAGGTAGAGTCTGTTCGTTTAGCTTTGCAATAGACTAGTCTAGATCTATTCGGTAGCACTTTATCTAGCATATCTAGACACTAAACTGAGAGAGGGAGAGAGGGATCTGAGAGGAGAGAAAACCACCTGCGCCCTGGCTCGACATGCACGAGCCAGAGGGGATGCCGGAACTTGTGCCGGAGCTGGAGTCGACGTCGTTAGCCATAGGAAAAGGCGCGACGGCGTGGGTGTGCTGTGGTGGCAGTGCTTCCCGTCGGCTCGCGCTAACCCTAGATCGGTAGGGGTGTAGGTGGGGTGATGGCACAGAGGCGAACCTCGTTCCGTGTGCTGCCAGCCCCCCACCACTTTATATAGCGCGGCGATAGGGGCCCACCAACCAGATAGGGTTGGGCGCCCCCGATTAGGACGCGGTTAGGGGCGTGACGGGCCGTTGGGCCCTGTCACGTTGAGATCAATCTAACATTCTCCCCCTTGATCTCGACTTTACTTTTAACTTTGTACTTTACTCGTTTCATCACAGATTGATACATAGAGCATGTTTCATCGTCTTAGCTCAATTGCCGATAGAATCACACAACCACTATATACCTTCCTGTTTTGAAACAAATCATGTTACTTTTGGGCCTCTATAGTCCAGGAATCATAGGCTTTCCATTAAACCCATGCCGGCTATGTGTTCCTTGAACATATTGGGTGGTAAGCCTTTCGTTAGCGGATCCGCAAGCATATCCTTTGTCCTTATATGCTCGAGTCTTATAGTTTGATCCTGGACTTTGTCCTTCACAACATAATACTTTATATCTATAGACTTTGTAGCATTAATCGACTTGTTGTTGTGAGCATAGAATACTGCGGGCTCGTTGTCACAGTACATTTTTAGTGGTCTGCTGATGCAGTCAACCACTTTCAAGTCGGGTAGAAATTTCTTTAACCATAACGCCTGTCCCATGGCCTCATAACACGCTATAAATTCTGCATACATCGTAGATGATGTAACTATCGACTGTTTGGCGCTTCTCCACGAAATAGCACCCATCAGTGTGGCCATTAGCGATCGATCGACCGACCATATGTTAGCGACGCCCCCGTTTCGGCCGCCGTCAGGTCAAAACCCAGGCGCATGTTGCGGTCCGGGGGTCCAGTCGGCCATGTCGGCGGGGCTGTGCATGGCAATCTTCCACGGCAGGTCGGTTAACAAAAAAAATCGAAAAGGCTGGAGCAGCTAGTGCATGCTTCCTTTCGCTCTCATCATGCAAGTAAAATAACACTGCACTGAACTCTCGAAAAACTGAATGGGCGATCTGATCAATTAACACTACGTTATGGACCTCCACTCAGATCAATTAACAAACACCACCGATCGAACGACGCTATTGAAGAGGTGTTGAAGGCTCCATCGTTTGTGCAATGATGATTCGTTAAAAACAGGGGTTGGGTACATGACAATGTGCTCAATGATTGATTAGGACAACTAATGTAGCATCCCAGAGCCGAAGAGGACCTCACACATTTGTTAACGATCATCGTGCCTGGGAAGCTGGCTGGGTGATATTATAACCATCTCTTTCTGTTAGCAATCATAATCCCGATCGACGCCAGCGCGGCGTCATGTGCGTATACGCTTCCAAGTACGAGTAGTATAACAGCATGTATCCTAGTAGGACCTGGACACCGAGTCGTAGGTAGAGTCTGTTCGTTTAGCTTTGCAATAGACTAGTCTAGATCTATTCGGTAGCACTTTATCTAGCATATCTAGACACTAAACTGAGAGAGGGAGAGAGGGATCTGAGAGGAGAGAAAACCACCTGCGCCCTGGCTCGACATGCACGAGCCAGAGGGGATGCCGGAACTTGTGCCGGAGCTGGAGCCGCCGTCGTTAGCCATAGGAAAAGGGGCGACGGCGTGGGTGTGCTGTGGTGGCGGTGCTTCCCGTCGGCTCGCGCTAACCCTAGATCGGTAGGGGTGTAGGTGGGGTGATGGCACAGAGGCGAACCTCGATCCGTGTGCTGCCAGCCCCCCACCACTTTATATAGCGCGGCGATAGGGGCCCACCAACCAGATAGGGTTGGGCGCCCCCGATTAGGACGTGGTTATGGGCGTGATGGGCCGTTGGGCCCTGTCACGTTGAGATCAATCTAACATTCTCCCCCTTGATCTCGACTTTACTTTTAACTTTGTACTTTACTCGTTTCATCACAGATTGATACATAGAGCATGTTTCATCGTCTCAGCTCAATTGCCGATAGAATCACACAACCACTATATACCTTCCTGTTTTGAAATAAATCATGTTACTTTTGGGCCTCTGTAGTCCAAGAATCATAGGCTTCCCATTAAACCCATGTCGGCTATGTGTTCCTTGAATATATTGGGTGGTAAGCCTTTCGTTAGCGGATCCGCAAGCATATTCTTTGTCCTTATATGCTCGAGTCTTATAGTTTGATCCTGGACTTTGTCCTTCACAACATAATACTTTATATCTATAGACTTTGTAGCATTAATCGACTTGTTGTTGTGAGCATAGAATACTGCGGGCTCGTTGTCACAGTACATTTTTAGTGGCCTGCTGATGCAGTCAACCACTTTCAAGTCGGGTAGAAATTTCTTTAACCATAACGCATGTCCCATGGCCTCATAACACGCTATAAATTCTGCATACTCGTAGATGATGTAACTATCGACTATTTGGCGCTTCTCCACGAAATAGCATCCATCAGTGTGGCCATTAGCGATCGATCGACCGACCATATGTTAGCGACGCCCCCGCTCCGGCCGCCGTCAGGTCAAAACCCAGGCGCATGTTGCGGTCCGGGGGTCCAGTCGGCCATGTCGGCGGGGCTGTGCATGGCAATCTTCCACGGCAGGTCGGTTAACAAAAAAAATCGAAAAGGCTGGAGCAGCTAGTGCATGCTTCCTTTCGCTCTCATCATGCAAGTAAAATAACACTGCACTGAACTCTCGAAAAACTGAATGGGTGATCTGATCAATTAACACTACGTTATGGACCTCCACTCAGATCAATTAACAAACACCACCGATCGAACGACGCTATTGAAGAGGTGTTGAAGGCTCCATCGTTTGTGCAATGATGATTCGTTAAAAACAGGGGTTGGGTACATGACAATGTGCTCAATGATTGATTAGGACAACTAATCTAGCATCCCAGAGCCGAAGAGGACCTCACACATTTGTTAACGATCATCGTGCCTGGGAAGCTGGCTGGGTGATATTATAACCATCTCTTTCTGTTAGCAATCATAATCCCGATCGACGCCGGTCATGCGCGTATACGCTTCCGAGTACGAGTAGTATAACAGCATGTATCCTAGTAGGACCTGGACACCGAGTCGTAGGTAGAGTCGGCAATAGGCTGCTAGTATACAGAATGGCGATTCTGGCGTGCACGGGATATACCGTGCACGGCCCCACACTCTCTCTCATCTGTTATATGAAATTTTGTGCAAGACTAATCTCTTATCTTCCATATTGGTGTATAGTTTAAGACGTTTATAAATTTTAAACCACAAGTCTAATTTAAAAATCGTTTGCATTTCTGAGTTCATAATAAAGAGAGCTTCAAAACAAGACTAATATTAAATATATTTTAATTATATTTATAAATCGACTTTTGAAATTTGATGAAACAATGAAAAATGGTGTGAAATATGGTGGTTTTTTAATATTGAAATAGTCTATTTCTTTGTGTTTTAAAGTTCGTCCAGAGTTAGAAAATAGCTAACAAATTCCTTCTAGTTCAAACAATAAAATATATTAAGAAACAAAGAAAACAATAACACAATTTGTTTCATTGGGAATCATATCATTTTATTGGGTTTCAAAATTTAAGTTTTCGATTTTATTAATTTTAGGCTTGTTTAAAAGATTTAATCGACACAAATACACATTTGATGAAACAATGAAAAATGGTGTGAAATATGGTGGTTTTTTATTGTTAAAATAGTATGTTTCTTTATGTTTTAAAGTTCGTCCATCAGAGTTAGAAAATAGCTAACAAATTCCTTCTAGTTCAAACAATAAAATATATTAAGAAACAAAAGAAAACAATAACATAATTTGTTTCATTGCGAATCATATCATTTTATTGGGTTTAAAAATTTAAGTTTTCAATTTTATTAATTTTAGGCTTGTTTAAAAGATTTAATCGACACAAATACACATGTTCAAAAATATTTTTAATTTGATAATTATTTCGAATTATATGACTGTTTTAAATCTTGGATTAAGAGTTAAATAAGTAAGAAAGAGAGTGTCATAGACTTGTCAACTATTGTACTATGTACATGTAAAGATTCCTTTTTGGTGTAAATCTCAAAGCAAATGAAACTGATGGACGTCTGGTATATGCACGCTAGATCAGGTGCATGCTAGAGTTGCATTTTCCCTGCTAGTATATATGTGTGTCAATCCTAGCTTTTAATCAACACACCGTGAGAATCAATATAATCTACAACAGGCTCGATACGAGCCTATGGCAATACATAGTCTTTCGTGTGCGTGAGCCGTGGAGTTGGAGCTAGCTGATTGTGTAAGTACGTGGGCTGCCGCTTGTTGCAAAATAGCTTTGGCTTATTTGCTACGTGTGCGCAGGTCGTCGTCTCGCCAGAAAGTCTTCGTTGTTGATTGTCGTCGGATCGTACTCGACGGCGTAGTGGGGCTGGGCCAACAATTGGTATCAGAACCTCGAGAAGGATCTCCTAGTAACGGGAGGTCATGACGTCGAAGGAGGTGGGCAAGTACTCTGGTGCAGCTGCGGGTGCATCGGTGTCGTCGCAGTACCCGCGGTATGATCGCGGCAACTACACGACGTGGGCGAAACGGATGGAGTGGGCAATGGAGGGCAACGACATCTGGGAGGCTGTTGATCCCGGCGGCGACGAGTTCAAGAAGGGCGCGTTGAAATACCGCAAGGACCGACAGGCACTCACGGCCATCGGCTCCGTGGTGCCGGCGGACGTGATGCATCACCTGATCTCGAAGGTTTCTGCAAAGGAGGCGTGGGAGACATTCAAGACGTTGAATCTTGGGCACGAGCGCGTCCGCAGGGCGACCCTACAAATCTTGCAGAAGAAGTACGAGAACCTGGAGATGGGAGGAGATGAGACGCTAGACGCTTTTGCCTCAAGGGTAGCCACAATTGTCAACGGGATTCACGCGCAAGGTGAGAAGCTGGAAGAGATCTCAGTCGTAATGTGTTTCCTATGCGCGGCGCCGCTGCGGTACATATCTGTGGTGTCGGCAATCGAGCAATGCGTTGATCTCACCACCTCACGATGGATGACCTGGTTGGACGGTTCAAGGCGCATGACGAGCGGATGAAAATCACCTACGGCGACGCGAAACAAGATGAGCATCTCATGCTTACGCGCTCCCAGTGGCAGGCAATGGTCGCCAAGGAGAGGAGCAATAAAGCATCCGGCAGTGGCGATGGTTCGGTCCCGGCGAAGAAGTCGGACAACAAGCCGAACAAGCCAAAGAAGAAATTCGACAAGAAGAATCTTCGTTGTCATAAGTGCAATCAGCTCGGGCACTTCAAATCGGAGTGTCCCAACCGTTCAAAGAAGAAGGCTCTCATGGCGAAGGAAGGAGATGATGGACCGATGATGCTCATGCTCGAAGCTTGCGAGTTAATGACCACCAAGGAATCAACTCCTCAGGAGTCCGCTACGGAGATCGTCACGCTCGTGGAAGAGAAGGTCTTCCCGCGGAGGATGCAGACGGCTCACGACGTTTGGTACCTCGACACAGGCGCTAGCAACCACATGATCGGAGACAAGGCTCAGTTTTCTGAGTTAAACCTCATGGTTGGAGGCTCCGTTCGATTCGGCGATGGGTCGAAGGTGGAGATTGCAGGGTGAGGCACTGTCATGTTTGAGTTGAAGGATGGAGGTGACAAGGTACTCAGTGATGAGTACTATATTCCCAAGCTAAAGACCAACATTATCAGTCTTGGTCAGCTCGCGGAGCGTGGATGCAAGATCGTGTTGGAGGACGAGTTCCTGTGGGGATATGACCGCCAAAGGCAACTCATCATGAAGGTAGAGAGGTCAAAGAATAGACTCTACATCCTCAATCTCAATCGCGCGGATCCAGTATGTTTGATGACAAGCATGGAAGACTCGGCATGGAAGTGGCATGCACGCTACGGACATCTAAATTTCCAGGCTCTATGGCAACTTGAATAGAAGGAGATGGTACATGGCTTACCGTGTGTTGATCATGTTGAGCAGGTGTTCGACGGTTGTCTCATTGGGAAGCAAAGGCAAGCCCCGTTTCCAAGGGAGGGACAATATCGAGCAAGTAAGGTTCTTGAGTTGGTGCATGGAGACTTATGAGGACCAATCACGCCGGCGACCCCCGCCGGGAACAAGTACTTTTTGCTCATCCCCGACGACTTCAGTAGATACATGTGGGTTGTGTTGCTGAAGAGTAAGGATCAAGCTTTGCAAGCATTCAGGATTGTGAAGATGGCGGCCGAGGTGGAGTCCGAGGCAAAGTTGAAAGCCCTCTATACGGATCGGGGTGGAGAGTTCAAATCCAATGAATTCAAGGCGTTTTGCAAAGCTCATGGGATCCAGCAGTACCTTACCGCACCATATTCACCACAGCAAAACGGTGTTGTGAAGATAAGGAACCAAACCGTGGTGGCCATGGCACGTAGTATGATGAAAATCAAAGGCGTGTCGGGCAGGTTTTGGGGCGAGGCGGTCACGACGGCCATCTATTTGCTGAATAGGGCGCCAACTAAGAGCGTGGTTGGTATGACACTGTACGAAGCATGGTACGGACACAAGCCCTCGGTTGATCATCTTCGCACTTTCGGGTGCGTGGCGCATGTGAAGACGGTGACCGGGCATACTAGCAAGTTGGCGGATCGAAGTACTCCAATGGTCATGATCGGCTATGAAGCCGGTTCGAAGGCGTATCGCGCGTACAATCCAGTGAACAAACAGTTGGTGGTGACATGCGACGTCATCTTCGAGGAGGAGAAATCATGGAATTGGGGCTCCACGGAACAGGTACAATCAATTTCTGATGAAATATTTACTGTAGTCTACAGTGATTTGCATGCAGATGATCAAGAAACAGCGTCCCGTGGTATTACGGATTTAGGCGCTGGTTCAGAAGATGTAGGTCCGGAAGTGAGCAGCAGCAGCGCTACGCCTGGAGACATCTCTCCGCGTGGGAGTCCCGGCACGAGCAGCAGCTCATGCGCTGCACCTGGAGGCTCAGCGTTGCCATCGAGTCCACGTGCGGACGAGAGCCCTCTTGGCGCTCGATCAGGCGACTCTCCGTACGAGGAGTCCTGGAGGATGCAGCAGCCTAGGACGTGCTCCAGAAGGAGCTGGCGCAAGTGGCCCATCAGCTGCACACTCCCGTCCAGAAGGGACTAGCGGAAGTCCAGAAGTGGACGCGGGCGACGATATCATGTCGTCAACATGAAGTACACCGACAGAAACTGCAGGAAATTCAGTAGACGCTGAAACAACTACTACGTCAGCTTCCGCGTCTCCTCCAAGTGCACAAGAAGAAAGGAGACGGCCGCCTACTCCGGAAAAATTCTGAAGTGTACTTGAATTGTATCCGCCGGAGACCCTTCGTACAGATCATGCGCGAGGGAGAGGACAAGGTCGGTGTTTACTCACCGAGGAGCCGACAAAATTCGAGGAAGCTGATACGGAGGAGTGTTGGCGTCGTGCTATGGATGAGGAGTTGGGATCAATCAAAGACAACGATACATGGGAGCTTGTCGATCTACCCAACAATCACAAGTCCATAGGGCTCAAGTGGGTGTACAAGATCAAGAAGGATGCCGAAGGGAAGTTGGTGAAACACAAAGCACGGCTAGTGGCCAAAGGATACGTGCAAGAGCAAGGTGTGGATTTCGAAGAAGTGTTCGCTCCCGTTGCAAGGATGGAATCGGTGAGATTACTTATCGCTCTCGCGGCTCAAGAATCATGGAAGTTACATCACATGGATGTGAAATTCGCGTTTTTTAATGGGGAGTTAGAAGAAGAAGTCTATGTCAAACAACCACCGAGATACATCAAAGAGGGAGAAGAACACAAGGTTTTGAAGCTACACAAGGCGTTGTACGGGCTACGGCAAGCCCCTCGGACATGGAACATCAAGCTTGATCGTACATTAATCTCTCTTGGATTCGAGAAGAGCCCACTGGAGCATGTGATGTATAAGCGAGGTAAAGGAAGGGATCATCTTCTAGTTGGCATCTATGTCGATGATCTATTGATAACCGGAGCGGATGAGAAGGAGATTGCAAAGTTCAAGCTAAAAATGAAGGAGTTATTCAATATGAGTGATCTAGGTTTGTTGAGCTACTACCTTGGGATCGAGGTACATCAAAAGCTGGGTGAGATCACACTATGCCAGGAGGCATATGCAAAGAAGATACTCGAGAAGTGTGGCATGCAAGAGTGCAATCCAACTCATGTTCCAATGGAACCTCGTCTTAAACTGAGCAAAAGGAGTGAAGCACCCGCGGTTGATGCAACGCAGTATAGGAGCGTTGTCGGAAGTTTGAGGTATCTCATTAACACAAGACCCGACTTGGCCTATTCCGTTGGCTATGTGAGTCGCTTCATGGAAGCACCCACAATGGAACATTGGACATCTGTGAAGCATATACTCAGGTACATCAAAAGGACAACTAACTTCGGTATTGTCTATTTGAAAGAGAAGGAGAAGGTGAAGCTACTAGGCTACATTGATAGCGACATGGCAGGTGATGTTGACGACCGTAAGAGTACCTCGGGCGTGGCATTCTTCCTGGAAAGAAGCCTTGTAAGTTGGTTGTCACAAAAACAGAAAGTGGTTGCACAGTCATCCTGTAAGGCGGAGTATATTACAGCTGCAACCGTGGCGTGTCAAGGTGTGTGGCTAGGAAGGCTACTCAGTGACCTCAAGAACGAGGAGGCGGAACAAGTGGTGCTCAGTATTGACAACAAGTCTGCAATCGCTGTATGCAAGAACCGGGTGCATCATGCACATTGATACAAGATATCACTACATACGGGAGTGGGTGGAGGAAAGCAAGATTGAATTCAACTACGTTTGCACCGATGATCAGCTTGCAGATATTCTAACTAAATCTTTGGGACGAGTGAAGTTCGCGGAGATGCGAGGAAGGATAGGCGTTCAAGTTGTGAAGACAAGCACGTCAGGCTTACGGGGGTGATTGTTAGCAATCATAATTTCGATCGACGCCGGCGCGGCGTCATATGCGTATACGCTTCCGAGTACGAGTAGTATAGCAACATGTATCCTAGTAGGACCTGGACACCGAGTCGTAGGTAGAGTCGGCAATAGGCTGCTAGTATATATGTGTGTCAATCCTAACTTGTAATCAACACACCGTGAGAATCAACATAATCTACAACAGGCTCGATACGAGCCTGTGGCAATACATAGTTTTTCGTGTGCGTGAGCCGTGGAGTTGGAGCTAGCTGATTGTGTAAGTACGTGGGCTGCTGCTTGTTGCAAAATAGCTTTGGCTTGTTTGCTACGTGGATGCAGGTCGTCGTCTTGCCGGAAAGTCTTCATCGTCGATGTCATCGGACCGTACTCGACGGTATAGTGGGGATGGGCCAACACTTTCTTCATTAATTATTGTGTCTTATCAGATTTTGCCGACGTGGCATACATGATACTAATTATAATACTCCCACTATGGCTAGCTTTAAACAAAAAGCAGGACGTCTTGCCAACTTTGTTCGTTTGTTTGGTAGTGTTCATGCACATGCAGCATGGGATGGTCAGTTCGAACTTCACCGGGAAAAATACAGATAAAAAGGTCGAGATTTTGGTGCTTCATGCTGTACCCATAGGTCGATAGGAACATGAGATCAGCTCAGGGCTACCAGAAAGTGCACGGTTCTGCTTTGTTCTGGAGGTTCTTCAGACAAACAACAACCCAGAGCAGTCTTTTCAATCAGCTTGGGATTAAACCAGGAAACATGGTATCCAGCCTTATTTTCTTGCATATTGCAAGGTGGCCAAAAACAAGGAAAAGCCTTTAAATTGAAAGGAGCGAGTTTGAGAGAATGCTCGGTACTATACTCTGGATTGATTCATACGCAGGTGCTATACTCTGGATATATCTCATTACGTCACGAATTTTTTCGACCGGAATGAGGTTTGGATCAGAGAAGGAAGGAGTGTGCGGATTATTGCTGCCGACCGAAGGAGTGGTGTATCGATCATGTTGATGAAGGAGACGACCTGTTTCGGACTATCTGATCACGCTTGCCTGCACTGGGGATGGAAAACATGTGCATTATTACTGCGACTGTACAAGTCCTGAAGGAGGCCAGACAATCACCCGTTTGATCCGATTAGTAACTAGAGTACAAGAGTGCAAGACTAGAGTACACGATGGAAGGACACATTGCAGGGCATGTGCTTTTGGAGCGAGCATCACAACAGTTGGATCTCGGAGAACGTCGGCACGACTCCATGCGGCCCAAAAATCCAGACTACTTTCGTTCTGGATCATGTTCCTGCCTTGCTTGCTGTAAGAGTTTTATTTTTCAGTCATCCCTATTCGCTTTTCTTTCAGGTCGCTCTGTCTGGCCTTGTAACTTCTTCTGTTGTAACCGGATCTCTAAGCTTTCTATTTTTGAGGCGGTTGGCTTTAGTTTTTCTGTGTGGTCTCTTCCGTTGTTCTCTAAGTTACTCATGTTAATTAAACTTCGTATTGCTTGCTGGAATGTTAGAGGCCTTGGCCAGAAACGCAAGAGAGATGATGTGCGTGCCGCCATTGATTCCTTCCTCCCTTCCATTCTCTGCCTTCAAGAAGCCAAACTTTCCGACATCTCCTCCTTTCTGGCTTCCTCCTTCCTTCCCCCTTCTCTCCGCTCCTTTGTGTTTAAACCTTCGGACGGGACTGCGGGAGGGATCCTTACCGCTTGGGACTCCTCTCTCATTGACCTTGTGCAGCATGCTATAGACGATTTCTTCATCACCACTACCTTCGCCTTTCGCTCAGATAACCTCTTATTCTCCGTGGTGAATGTTTACGGGCCTTGTACGCATGCTCTAAAACCTCAGTTCCTTTCCTCTATTGAACAGATCTACGTTGGGTTTACCTCTCCTGTGGCCATTTTGGGAGACTTCAATCTCATCAGACTCCCTAAAGACAAATCCAACGACAATTTTAACGCCTCGGAAGCTACCCTCTTCAACGATTTCATTAACTCTGCTAGCCTCTTGGAAATCCCTCTCCTGGATAGACAATTCACTTGGTCTAATCAGCAACATCCTCCGATTCTCGCCCGACTGGATAGAGTTCTCGTCAATACTGCCTGGAGTATGGCTCTCCCGGATTCCACTCTTACCTCTTCCGATAGGCCTACTTCCGACCATGTACCTCTCCTCCTTGAGGCCTCTTCCAAGGCCCCCCGCAGCCCCATCTTTCGGATGGAGAATGGGTGGCTTTCTCACTCCGATTTTCCTGCCATTGTCTCCACCAATTGGAATAGCGTCTGCTCAGCCCACATGCGCCTCTCTCAAGCTGGCCAACTCTGCCTTAGACTGAAACGCATCAGATCAGCTGCTCGCGCCTGGTCTAAATCCCGTAAGCTTCCTTCTGTGTACCTCTCTAACTGTCGTACTGTCATCAATCGCCTTGAAGAGACCAGGACGATCTCTCCTCTTGAAGCTCGGCTTCGTGTCTTGGCTAAAATCTCGCTCAGCAAAAAAAATGCCACTCGTGCTACTTACTGGCGCCAAAGAGCGAAAATAAAACATTGTGTCCTTGGCGATGAAAACTCTCGTTATTTTCATCTTTGCGCCTCGGGCCGGCTCCAGAAAAACCAAATCAAAGTTCTTGACGATGATGATGGGCTGCCTATTTTTTCTCATGACGCTAAGGCTCAGGTCCTTCACTCCTTTTTTAAAAACCTGCTTGGAGTGCCTAGAAACTCCTCTGATATTTTAGACCTTGGCCCGCTGGTCTCCTCTACTTCCCTGGACTCCTTTCAGGCTGCGTCGCTTATTAGGCCTTTCTCCCTTGATGAGCTCCACCTTGCTGCTCTCTCTATGAACGCTAACTCTAGCCCAGGTCCAGATGGGTTCGGACCCGCTTTCTTTCACAAATTCTGGGATTTGGTCAAGCAAAATCTACTTGATTCTCTTAATCAATTCCACTCGCTTGACTCCGATCTCCGTCCTATTAATAAATCCTACATTGTCCTCCTACCAAAAAAAGCAGGTGCTAACAAGGCAGACAACTTCCGGCCAATCTCACTCCAAAATAGCATTCTTAAAATTCACTCTAAATGCCTCACTCTTCGCCTTCGGGATCTTATCCCGTTCCTTGTTCATCCGGACCAGACCGGTTTCATTTCTGGCCGCTCCATTGCAGAAAATTTCATCTACGCGGCGGATATTGTCCAATCCTGTCACAAAAGGTCTGCCCCGGCAGCTGTCTTTAAACTTGATTTTCGAAAAGCTTTTGACTCCATCAGTTGGGAAGCTCTAGACCGCATTCTTCATGCTAAGGGGTTTCCGTCTCTTTGGCGCGAGTGGATCAAGGTGCTTAACACCACCAGCCATACTGTTGTCTTGCTTAACGGCATTCCCGGCCGCTGGATTCAATGCCGTCGGGGCTTAAGGCAAGGCGACCGGTTGTCCCCCTTTCTTTTCAACATTGTCGTCGACGTTCTTCAGCAGCTCCTTCTGCAAGCCTCCCGCGACGGCCTCCTCCTCCACCCTCTTGTCGATGACCTTCCTTCCCCTATTCTTCAGTACGCGGATGATACTCTCATTATTATCCGTGCAATCCCTGAGCACGTCGCTAACCTAAAAAATCTTCTTGATAAATTCTCCGATGCCACTGGGTTAGACATAAACTTCCACAAAAGCACCTTTGTCCCAATTAAAATGGACATTGAGACCGCTTCCTCCATGGCAGCTTCCTTCGGATGTACCGTATCCTCCTTTCCTCAAACCTATCTTGGTCTCCCCTTGTCCACCCATAAGCTCCGCTTCTCCGATTTTGCTCCCATCATCGCCAAGAGTGACATGCGCCTTTCTGGATGGCGCGGCCGCTCCCTTCCCATTGGTGGACGGCTTCTCCTGGTCAATTCCGTTCTTACTGCCTTACTTGCGCATGCTATGAGTGCGGGCCTGCTGCCAATCGGGGTTAGTGAGGCCATTGATAAGCACCGTCGTGCCTTCCTTTGGACTGGTAAGGAAGCATGCTCAGGCGGGCAGTGCAAGGTTGCCTGGGCCGACGTGTGCGCTCCTAAAGAAAATGGTGGGCTTGGGGTCCTCTCCCTCCCTCTTCAAAATGCGGCCCTTCTCTCTAAGTTTCTCTCCAAACTGCACTCTGATTGTTCTGCTCCTTGGGTGAGCTGGTTCCGCCGCCAGTACGGTTGGACTCCTGGCAAAGACCTTGGGGATAGACATTCTCTTGACTCCCCGGTCTTGCACGAAATTTCGGCTGGCCTTTCCGCTTTTCGCTCTCTCTCCATTGTCCAAGTTGGCAATGGCGTCTCCACCTCCTTTTGGACGGACAGCTGGCTTAACGCCACCCCTCTTATGAGCCAGTTCCCAGCCCTCTTCTCCCACTCTCTCAGGCCGAATGCCAGGGTTGTTGACACCTTTCAAATCGGCCTGTCAAGCCAACTAACCACTCGGCTCTCTTCAATCGCTTCCTCCGAATTTACCTCCCTCAATGATGCTCTTGCTAGCTTCACTCTTAGGGGAGACGTCGCTGATAAACGTGTTTGCGTCACCACTAACCGTAGCCTTTCGAACAAAGATTTCTATGTCAATTCTTTCGTGCACTGCAAAGGATGTGCAGCAGCGAATCTGAAGTGCTGCTCCCTCAAGAGCAAAATCTTCCTCCGCTGGCTCGGGCGCCGTCTCCCCACCAATGAACGCCGCTTCCGCCACCAGTTGACGAACGCTGCAACTTGCCCTTCGTGTCCCATGGCTGAAGACACGGATCACCTGCTTGGAGGCTGTCACCGAGCGCGTGAAGTTTGGGACTTCTTCCTCGATCCCCCCCCCCCCCCCCCCGGAAAGACTTGACTCAATTCTTTCACCGAGCTCCTACACCTTCGAGAAAAGGACCATCTACACCGCCATTGCTTGGAACATTTGGAAGCGTAGGAACGCCCTGATTTTCAGTTTCAGAGATGACAATCTTCAGGTCACTATTCGCAACTGTCTTGAAGACATTAGACTGTGGGCTTTCAGATGTAACTCATCCTCCTCCTCTAAAATAAATTTGTGGTGTAATAGGTACGATCCGCCTTGAGAGATCTCGATGTATCTTCTCTGTTTCTTGGTTCCTCTTCCTGTAATAGCTATGTAAACAAACCAGTTGGATTTTATGAAAAGTTCAGGCCGGCGTAAGCCCGCCGTAGTCAGGCTCAAAAAAAAAACTATATTTATGTGTGCTTAATAAACTGCAGCTACTCCGATCCGATCCTGTCAGGGACGGTCAGAGCAGATGAACCCGGCTTGTCGGCGATCCCCACGACGGCGTCAACTTGATTACTCGATGTGGCCGTCAACTGCGGAGGAGGCCACCCAGAAACGGCTAGCGCCGGTCTGGTCAGTCAGCAGTTTGGCTGGTGCTTCCAGGGGAGCCTGAACCTGCTGCTTGCTGCTGCACTTTTCAAGTGCTCTCAGTCTCAGAGGCAACCCAGGAGAGATCTTTAGCTAGACAGAAAAGTACTTGCGAAAATTTGGTCAGCACCGGAGCGCCATCGACTAGCTTTCATGGCGATCGACTAGCTACTTCGAATCTCGGCATGCTGGGGGGTCGCTCTCCGCCGCAGCGACCAAAACATGACCCGTTGCTTATCATGATAAACATCATCTACCTCGGCCGTTGCCGTCGAGCCCAGCTGTTGCGCATGGCCCCTGTCACCATTAACGACCGACCGACCGACCATATGTTAGCGACGCCCGCTCCAGCATCAGGTCAAAATCCAGCCCCATGCATGTTCGCTTGCCCCTGTCATTAGTGTGGCTGCTGCTTGCAGCTGATCCCGAACCTACTGCTTGCTGCACTTTTCATGTGCTCTCAGAGGAAGACCCAGGAGAGAACTGTAATTGCGAAAATTTGGTCAAGTAGCGCCATCGAGCAAGTACGTACTCTTTTTTTAAAAAAAAAACTAGCATGGTGGCCCTCGCAAATGCGAGGGCAATCTCTAAAAGTTTCTTTAGCCAAAGAAGTATGTTTTCTTATGCGTAGAAATATGGATCGCTATTTAACGGTAGGCTTACATTGGCCATATGATCAATCTATCTTTTATAAAATGAATTTGGCAAAGTTTTGAACTAATCAATGACCAACACACCCTCAAGATTTTGTTCTTGCGATACTATGTTCACAAGAATGGTATGGTAGACTTATGTTGCATATTTAATTGACCTATCTTTTATAAAAATATCTAGAATTTTTTTGAACTAATAAATGACCAGTACACCCGCAAGCTTTCTATTCCTACAATTAGAGATCCATCTCTTACTGCTATGCCAATTCGTGGTCATGCGGGTTTCCTTCTTAGTGTATCACTCTTCATGAGTTCAATATGTCCCCGATAATACCAATTTCCCACAAAGCTTTATGTTTTAGCAAAGAAGACTAATCTATGGTTGAATAGAAATCATATTGAATCCTATATTATATAGTACATAATCATCAGACGTGACTGCTCTAAAGATAATAAGGGTACCTAGATACATTCGACAAAAATATTTGTATGCATATCTTTTTGTATGAATCATTTGTATGCATATCTTTTGGTCCTTCCACCGAGCACATAAGACTATTTTTCTAGACAATCGAAGAGCGAATGATAAGTCGATTAAACTATATGGAAAAATATACCATTCAACACAATTTTCTCTCACTCTAATAATTTAAAGCGATAAGAACTGAACGGTGAAATATCTAATAAAACAACATAATACATAATATTACCTTTTATTGCTGAACCGTTCTGCCAAGATGCACAATTGCACCTTTATGCATAGATGCAACTAAAGTACATGCACTTGTACCTTAGTGCATATATTAGTTCAACTCGCTCCTTATGTGCACCAATCACCCTATTATAATGTTTCTCCAATTATTACCAACACCTTTTTCTTTCAGAATTTGGAATTCTTCTTGTTCTCCAAATTTGCCACATTTATTTTGAACCATGTACGGTGAAACATTAGTTTAAGCATATAATTAAGTTGGAACATTTATTAATCTTACATAAATCTATAATTAACACATCAATTATTGGTATAATTTTGTCTTCATTGTTCGCATTTGAAGTTTAACCATGAATTTCATATTTAAAATTTTGTCGGTAGTTACAATATCAGAGTCATAAGTAATTTATCTCGTAATATATTTATAGTAACATTTGAATACACACCACTTTCATAGTTGAAATCATTATATCTTCAATGTCGTGCATAATACATGTGAAGGAAATGATTAACCCACGACACAAATATCTAGAGGTTATGAAGAGGAATGCTCGTCTAGTCATTTTCCTTTTTATTGAAACAAATATCTAGAGATCCCATGGTGTGCTCCCAAACCAAGCAAACAAAGTCGGTGACCAATCCAAACAAATATTGCATCCACTCCAATGAATATGGCCTATTTTTTTTAAAAAGTCAAGCTAAGTAAAGTTTAACCAAACTTTTACAAAAAACTATCAAGAACTATGATATTATATAGATATCACATGAAAATATATTTCATAATGTATCAATTTGTCTTAATGTTAGATTGTACATATTAATGTTTTTCTAAAGCTTGATCAAATTTTACTCATTGGAATCGGATATAGTATACACACCTAACGGTGTCTAGCTCCACTCTTAAAAGAACATGTTAACGAAAACATTGTCGGATATTCATTATTTTTATTTTCAAATAATGCTAATACTTGTGAGAGAAAATCCTTACATCAGTATTGAAATTCATTTTTTTCTCCCTTAAAAGAACACCATATGCAAACATGAGAAATATAAATAAACCATCTTTCAAATATTCATATACTTATATATTTCCCCTTTTGTGCCAGAAGTATTATTGTAGTTGTTCGCGTGGATTAGTTCTATATACTTATCAGTTTCTATATATAATCCAAATATTTATTCCGTGCAATTCCTTATGCAGCTTTCCCATCGTTTTTCCTTTGCAAGACTACACAATTTTCTGTCAATCTCCATTCTACACATGGACACTATTTTATTTGCGGCCGGTAGGAAAATCCGGGCTTGTTTGCGGCCGGCCGGAAGATACGGGCTGTACCTGCAGATTGTTGCACCTATTCTGTTCAATTCCTTGTGCAACGGTGGGATATCTGAATAAACTTTTTTTTATACTACACGATACCAGTCTGTCTAAGTTGTACACAAGGACTCCTTTCCCGTTTACCAAAGAAAAAATCAGAACCATACACGCTAGATGTGTTGTGTACGGGTTGGACCTAACATGTATGTGGAAGTTTGTTGACAAAAAGGTGAACGTGAACCTTCCTTGAGAAAAGATACGTAAAACTAATATCCTCATTAAATCTTAGCCATACATTTTAGATCTAAGTCTTTAAAATAATTGAGATGATGTGGATTCACCCGGTGTCTCTATTGAACAACCTTATATTGCTTTTAGTATATAATATAATATAATATAATATAATAGATATAAGATGTTTTAGCAAAATACAAGATGTTTTAAAATATTTTATATTAAGAAATAGAGGAAGTAGCTTTCATGTCGAATCTCTGCGTGCGCGGTCGCTCTCCGCCGCAGCCTTCAAAACATGACCCGTTGCTTATCAAGATATATAACCACCATCTACCTCGGCCGTTGCCGTCGCGCAGAGCTGTCATTCACGATCGGTGTCACCATTAGCGACCGGCCGACCATTTGTTAGCGACGCCAGCTCCAGTGTTAGTTTAATCTTAGTAAGAGAGTCAAGTTAGTTTTTCCTTGTCCGAGTAGTACTAGACACTGGTTTGCTTGTACGTGTCGGATTTGAATACTAGTAGGTTTAGGTAGTTTAAGTCGGTGTCTTAGACGTCTATATATACACGAGTAGGATGTAATTTCTATGTACTGTGAGTTGAGAAAGAAATAAAGAAAATTTGAGGACACGATACGTGCCCGTGGTCACAAGTTTTTTCGAGCGTATTTGTTTGTCTAGTTTGATGTAGTTAACATCCAGCATCAAGTCAAAATCCAGACGCATGTTCCCTTTCTCCTCTGTCATGTTGCGGTCCGGAGCCCGCTTGCCTTGTTGCCCTTGCCGCCATGCACACCGGCGGCAGAATTACACTCTGCCTCGATGATCCTGGAAAAATTTCGTTCAAAGCAAATTCCATGGATGAAAGCTTACGGAGTAAAAAACATGGCGGCAACAGAGTAAACAATTTGCAGATGTTCAAAGTCTCAGGTGTGGACCGCTCATGCTAAAGCACGGTTGGAATGCTTAGCCGTGTGGATCTCGTCAGGTTTGGACAGTGCTGTCTCCTACAAGAACCAGTCCATATGTCAAAAAAAAAAATCAGTCCACTTGCTTACAGATTGAGTTCCTTATTATATTTCGGTAAGACAACAAGTACCTGTGTACTACTGCTTCCAAGTTTCAGTAGTGATGCGAGTAATACAAGAGATGACTTTTAGTGCCGAGAGTATAAGGTTCAAGGCCTGCGCATCGCACCACATAGCAATAGGTGGCAGAATGAGAGAAAGCAGATTAGGTACAAAGTACTCCCTCCGTTTTAAAATATAAGATGTTTTAGATTTATAAAAAAAATAAATCTAAACTTTATTTAGTATGTAGATTCATCCCAGAGTTGAGTGAACCTCCATACTAAAACAAGTATAGATTTATTTTTTTCACAAACCTAAAACATCTTATATTTTGAAACGGAGGGAGTACAAAGTTTCCTCAACAAAAACAATCGAAAAGCCGGATCAGGTAGTGCGTGCATGCTTCTTTTTTTAAAAAAAAATGGTAGTGCATGCTTCCTTTTGCTCTCGTCGTGCGGCTAAAAATAACACCGCACTGACTATCAATAGGTCATGTTACTTACACAACTAGTTATTATTGCACGTGCAACGCACGTCTACGTAAGCATAAAAAAATTAAAAATTCTAAATCAACATAAACAATAGAAACTTCTAAATTTGCCAAAACACAGTTTCAGCAAAATTCTAAAGTTTCACCAAAGTACCCAATGTGTACCACATAAAAATTATAGAAATAATTTCTCACATAAATATGTTCTGAAACAAATAGACAAATATCTACACTAATTGCAGATATTATGGCAATTGTAGTGAAAATTGCACCAAGGTTCAAATTGTTCTACACTTTTAACATAGTGCGGTGAATAGAGTCAACTTGCAGTCGATGTATAGCAATAAGGTGGACCATCAGTCCTCGATAAACATCAATATCTTCATGTGTAGAACCAAATGAACAAATTATAAATCCTTCACTCTACGAGCTAAAAGATCAAAATTAACTAAGCACGATTTAGAAAAAGAATTACACAAATAACATTGTTACCATTTTGATAGCAACGCATGCTTATCATACAAGGTTAAAACAATTAAGATTTGTAGTATGTTTGATTGATCAATTCACTAATCTTAAATTCTCTAACATAGCACTATGTAATTTATCAGTAAAATTATTGTATCTCCGTATTGGGCGGGATGTGGAGGCTCACAAAATCGTTATGTAGATACTCCAATGTCAGATTGATTTGTACGGTCAAAGTATTGTTCTTTGGCTTGAGATACCAGTAAGTCGCAAAGAAGCAAATATAAAGGCCACTCTGGTAAGGAGCCGTTGCACGCCGTGCTCGCCTCCATCGTGCTCTCCGCCGTGCTGGTCGTCAGCGTGCTCGCCGCCGTGCTCGTCGTCAGCGTGCTTGTTGTCGTGTCGATGCCCATGGCGACGCAAGGCCCCAAGACCGGAGGCGCCGCGCGCTCCGCCGCTCCCTCGCCTCCTTCCCCTCGCCGCCGACCGCCGCTTCGGCCTCGCCCACAGAGCCGCCGACCGCTGTTCTCCGCGCAGAAGCACACACGCGCCGAGGAGGCCGCGTGGGTCGGCTCCAACACTGCTGCCTCCCAGCACGCGCCGCCGCCCCTCGCTGCTTCTTCTCCGGCCAAGCCGCGTCGCTGCTCCTCCAGCCGCTCCGAGTCGCCGGTTTCGGCACGAGGCTGTCGCCGTAGAAGCGCGGGGCGGCTGCGGCCGCGTCCTCCGTCTCCGGGCGGAGGCCTTGGACGGACTCAAGCCCCAGACCGGCAGGGGGTCGAGGGTGACGGCGTCTACGTCCTCCATCTTCAGGTCGGTCCGGCGGCCGTCACGGCGTCGGCGTCGATGCGTACCCAAGTCCACTGCTCTCCAGGCGCGAGGCTTGGCGGCGAGGGTGCTATCTTAGAAGCTTGGGGGAGACACACGGCTGGCAATCTCCTCCTCCTCCGATGTTGTAAGCTACGCAATTTTAGATGGTATGGCCCCTGCATGCATACTTTGATTTGTAGGAGTAATCGGTTGCAGCTTTAGTTCGTTTCCTTGCATATAGCAGATAGTAGTACTCCAATAAAACTTGCGCCATTAATTTGGAATGAAGATTGCATGCAGCAGTTATACCCAGCACAATTTGCGCCACTAAAATGCGGATGCAGGGACGGCATATTCCTCTGCGGGTGGAGCACGGTCAGTCAACTTAAACTGCTACTCCCTCCCTTCGTAAATAAGTGTACATCTAGATTTTGCCTAAGTCAAACATAACTAAATTTGACCAACTTTATAGAAAAATATATGAATATATATTATATTAAATTGACATATTATGAAACTAGGTTTAAAAATAAATCTAATCGTAACAATTTAGTGTCATAAATATTGGTACGTTGTCCTAAAAAGTTAGTCAAACGTAGTAAAGTTTGACTTAGGACAAGGCTAGAAGTACACTTATTTGCGGACAGAGGGAGTAAGTGCACACTATACAATAATTAGATTAATATCGATGGTTAGATCAGATCTATTGGTGTAAACAAGCGGTGTTGATTTGTCTGTGTAGAATGAGCGGAGTGTCCCTAGGAAAACTAATGTTTGCTTGTTTAATAGTAGTAGTGATAACAGTGAGTTGGCATGCATGAATCTTCCTCCGACCCATATTAATTGATTTAGATTTGTCTAGATTCAATTAACATGTTTTTAGTGTTATATATATATCCGAATGTAGAGAATTCTATTACAACTAGTAATATGAGTCAAAGAAAATATCATTGTTTGTGGGCCTCGAGGATGCGGATCAAGTTGTATCATTGTTTGTGGGTCTCGAGGGTGCGTTTGGGTAAACTGCAATGATTAACTATGATTGGTTGGGTACATGACAAGATGCTCAATAATAATCGACGATTAAGATAACTAATCGAGCGTGTACATAAGAAGATCTCACACTTTTTTGAACGATCGTGCATGAGAAGCTGCCCTAAACAAGCATGACGCCTCACCAATGTTTGTTTGTCTGCTTGTTCCTGGTGTTCATACAGATGCAGCTAGCATGGGATGGTCAGTTCGAGCTTCACTTGAAATTGCAGATAAAAAGGTTGAGATATTGACATATTGGTGCTCTCCATGCCATATCAGTATTCATTAGAACAGGAGAACATAGCAATGTTTTCATTCAGTTTACATGAAACCATGAAACAAGAGGCGCAAAATGCAGCTTCAGATCAATAATAATCCTGAATTACATTCAGAGTTGGAGAGGATTCTGGATAGTGTTATACACAAATTGCATTGAGGAGAGGCAGGCGTCGCCGACGTTGAGCCGGTGGACGGGGTCGGGTTGAACGGTGCGCAGGGATGCTGGCTTGACGACGTCTCGCCGAAATCGCCGCTGAAGCTCTGCTTGAATCCCCTGACGAAACACCGAGGTTTGGTATATCGATCCAGTGTGACGTCCACAAGGGGCTTGTCTTGTGTGGGGAAGACACATTTTCTGGTGAGCGGCAAACTCGGCTGACATGGCCGCGCGCGGCGGATGGCATCAGGCGAAAGACGCTCCCGTGGCAGAGCATGCTGACGCCACGGCAGAGGATACCGCATTACATCAAGAAATTTTTCGATCGGATTTTGAGGGCTGGATCAGAGAAGGTTGGTGTGGATCATTGCTGCCGACCGAACGAGTGGTGGATCTTGTTGATGAAGTCCTCGGACCGCTTGCTCAGCTCCGCCGCGCCCACCGACGGATCGCGGGATTTCGGCCGCAGCGACGAGCGTGATGCCGCCCGAGGGGAGGTTGACAAAGACGGTGCCGTCGCGGGGCGCGTCCTCTGCATGATCGCGTTCCACGTCGCGTCCAGGTCGTCGTCGTCGCCGCCTCCGTCGTCGTGATCGGCGCCGTCGAAGTGTTCGTCCGTGGCCGCCATGGCTTGACGCGGACGCAGAGAGAGGGCCCGCACGGACGACGACGCAGGCGCGACGTTCCGCCTGGAGGTTACGACGCCGACGTAGGCCGACGCGGCGATGGCGGAGGAGGCGGAGTCCTCTTCGGACTCCGTCGTCACGCACGACTCGCAGCTGCGCGAGCTCGGGGAAACGACCCCGTCACTCACCAGAGAGGCAGCAGCCTCGAGGTGCGTCCGCGATACCGGAGGCGGCACGCGGAACTCCTCGCCGCGGACGACGTCGGCGGAGAGCGCGAACTCCACCTTGCGCTTCATGTCTTTAAGGGCCTCCTCCTCGGTGAGGAGCGTGGGCAATGGGTGATGGGGCACCGGAGCCCACCGGTCCTTGTGTGCGGCGTCGTGGACGAAGTGCTTGTTGTCAGAGAGGTTCCAGATGACGAAGATGATCACGTGGACCGTGACGAAGAGGTAGAGCTTCCAGAGGAAGGCGTCGGCGCCGGAGACGAGCTGCGGCAGCGCAGCGCGCGCCAGTGACACGGCCGCGGCCAGCGCGGCAGACGCCAACGCCACCTTGGCCGCTAGCACCGTCGTCAATCCCAGCCCGCCGCCGGCACTTGCTCCGGCACGGAGTCGGGAGGAATAGCTGCCTGACATGTCAAGTTGCTTGAGCTGGGCGGCGGAAGAGCGGGGTGGCGAGGAGTAGTAATGTAGAGCGAGGAGGCTGTGGGCAGGGCGTGGTTGGCGAGGGGGAGATGGTACGGGGATATTTAGGCTTTGTTTGATTCTAGTGTCTTAGTGGGGATTAGAGAGGATAATCCCTTAGAGAATTGGGTGAAACCCCATCTACACTTAAACCCCTCTAATCCCCACAAAATCTCAATCCCCACCAATCCACTAGGTAGGGATAGTGTATTGGATATGGAAAAAAATACACTATAATTTAGGGAAAAATGGGGATTAGTGAGGATTGAATCGGTCAAATACTCTAGAAACAAACATACAATTTGAACTAAGTGGGGATTTGCGGTTTGGTGGGAATTATCCCCTCTAATCCCCACAAATACTCTAGTACCAAACAAGGCCTTATGGGGAAGTGCAGGGCCGTGTCCATTTTTTTTTTGGAAACAAGTTAATTACCCAGCAAAATAATTTGAAAATTTTCAAATAGCGGGATTGCAAGCTAATTTTTTTTAATAATATATTTTTTTATTAATTTCATAAATAATACACGGATAGAGTAATTTGCGAAACTAAAGGACCATCGTCTTTTTGGGAAGACGACCGAACCTGGTCTTCATTTGAGAAGACGACTAGAAGATTCTTTAATTGAAAAGACCACGCGAGCTTCTTTAATTAAAAAGACGACGTCTAGGAGCTTCTTTAGCACATCACGTACCATGCATGATCAGATCCTGGTCGTCTTTTCGAAAAACGATGGCGTCGGGTCGTCATCTGGAATAAAGACCTGATCCTGATCATCTTTTCAATTAAAGAAGACGCTCGTCGTCTTTTCAAACAAAGAAGGGCTTCGGTCGTCTTTTGAAAAGAAGACGACTCGTTAGTTTCGCAAATTTCTCGTTCCGTGTATTATTTGTGAAATTGAATAAAAATATATTATTTAAAAAAAATAGCGGATTGCAATCGTCCACAAACCTTATACCTTTTGGAAATAATTAATACCGAACCATTATTGTGAAGTTAACATGGAAATGAGATTGACATTTGAAATAAAATAAATAAATCTCACCGATCTATTAATAATCACCAGTTAGGTACAAATATTTTCAAAAGTAATAAAATTATAATCAGGGACCTCCTAGCAACAAGTTTACAATTCCAATAGTGATATCTTGCCGTGTATATTTGCCTGAAACTTTGATCGTGCCCAATTGGACCCTGATTTTGGTCCGATATGTTTCCATTTTTATGAGATTGTATAGCATAAATTAGGTGAAAATACTATCAAGATAAATCCTACAAGATCACAAAAAAAAACTCTGCTTGTGCACCACCATCTATGTCAAACATCATTCCAATTCATACATGTATCTCTAAAATGACGAAGGGGTTTTGTAATTTCCGATATGTTTCCATTTCTACGAGGTTACGTAAGTGAAAATGCTACTAGGTAAGGAGTGAAAACATATCAGATAATATACCCTCTATATGCGTTGAGGGTGACATGTTAAGGCATGTACAATGGTTGATAAGGCCATCTAATTTTATTTTCGTCGTGTAATCTAGATATAACAATAAAATATGACAATAGGAATGTTTAAGTAGACATCATATTTATGGGTATGATTGAGTGTTTTTTTTTTCAAGACGTGCTTCTGGCTCTATTTTTCTTTTTCTTACCTATCTTCAGCAGTGTTACCCATTATCTAGACAGTGGGACCAGGAGCACTTGGGCATCACTCTCCGGGCCTTGAGAGTGGGGGCACACCACTTCTCATCACGTCCACTTTCCTGATCAGCTCATCTCGGAGGCTATCTTGTGCCCTAGTTTTTTCTTTATTTCTCCTTTGGGCTTTGATGTGCTTTCACCCTAGCGAACACTGGGTTTTCTCTTTTGTTGCATTTGCGTTTGGACCTTGTGTGGAACTCTGTTGTACTCAGTTGGTGCTTTATTCATAAAGCATGATGAAAGCCTATTTCAAGAGATTTTTGCCAAGAGATAATCTCTTAGATAAAGAGAAAACAACAATTGTACATGCTATTAGGGAATGTATAATGGTAGAGAAGTCTAGCATTCTCTTAGCCTCCACGTCATCTAGAAAAAGGTAATACATAGAAGTGGTACAGTGCATTATCTTTTTTTAATGATATTCCATCGATCTTTAATAATCATCAACTATTATAAAGAGATCCAAAAGTAATAAAAACTACAAACAGATCATTGGACGGACCACTTAGCGAGCAACAATGCATTATCTTTTGCTGAAGTCCCTGGGGCGATTAATGAGAACAAATTAATTCTTAGTAGAAAATTATATAACTATGAGAAGACGTGTGGTGTAGTATAGAAAATAGTCTTCATTTTTTTTAAGAGATCATTCCATACCTAAGGGCAGCCAGTCTTGTGTTTTTTAATTCTCTCTTCTCCAACTTAAAAAAAAAACTAGTGTGAACTCATTACGGGAGGAATATGAGCTTACACATAGTTATGTTCGTTAATCAGAGCGTGGTCAGATTCATCAGTAAACGGAGGTATAGTCCAGTGTTTATAGTTTGAGAACCAGTGAAAGAAGCCCAACGTCCCCACTGGGGGTAGGAGCGAGATGGGCCTGGTGGTGGTGACCGGCGACCTGTGTTTTCGTTCGTTGGACTTGGCTGCTTTGATCTGAGCACAGTACTTTTGAATAGTTGGTCCACATACGACATAATACTCCCTCCGACCCATATTAATTGACTTGGATTTGTCAAAATTTGGATGAATCTAAACACTATTTAGTATGTAGGTTCATTTAAAATTTGACAAATCAAAATCAATTAATATGGGTCGGAGGGAGTAGAAAATTTAAAATAAGCAAAGCTACGGGTGATCTTAAAAAGGTCGACGGTGGCACATCGTTCTTCTCCGCCAGCGGTATATATGCCGCCGCCCATCTGATGGCCAATTATCACTACTCGATCTGGTTTGGCAACAGAGTCTGTACGTGAGATCTCGAGTATCGTGCAGCGTGTCCACACCTGTTGCAGGTCAACGTACTCCCCCACTGACAAACAATGTATAAACCTGGGAATGCCGTATGTAACACACGGTCAACTGAATGATTAACCACTGACCGCTCTCACATGGAGTATATCAGATGAACATGCCAGCAATTTTTACCTGAGATTGTGAATATACTACAGAATAGGATCAACGACCGTGCTTACAGGAATCAGATGATGGATTAACCGCCGACCGCTCTCACATGAATCAGATGACCATGCCAGCCTGAGATTGTGAATGCTAGACCCAGTACCACAAAACTACCTATACACGCAGTCCAGCTCCAGCAATATTGTACGTACTACTAGTACGTGCTGCTAAATTCCGACCCGCCAGGCTTGCACAGACGCTAGACTTACTTCATGCTGATCTCATCTCACGGAAATAAACGCAAATCAAGCGTACTCCACCCCCACCCCCCGCCCACCCATGTTAATTGGCTTGAATTTATTCAAAATTTGAATAAACCTATATAGTACCATTTAGTGTCTAGATTCATCCAAATCTAGATAAATTTGAGTCAATTAGAATTTGATCGAGCGGATAAAAACGTGAATGCCACTTACAAGTGGAGAAGTATTTAATTTGTGACGTTCGTCATGCGCCTTGGTGCGTGATGCCGTACAAAATGCACACCCGTGCATTCGCTGTTGCTTAATTAGGATCGAAACTTCAATTATCAGAGCATCTCCACTTGTTGGCCGAACTCAGGCCGAAATCCGGACCTTTTTCCAGTCGGACGGCGCAAGTTTCCGGTCTGGGTACGCCCAGTTTCCCACTCGGCTACCCAGGCCGAGTACCCAGGCGAACACAAAACGGCTATATATTTGAATTTTTATCGTTTTCGCTGGCGAGTGCTCGGCCACAAGGTGTTCGACAGATACGCCCACAAGTTTGGTGACATTTTTATTACATAACAGGGGAAACAACTCTCAGTCGTCGATGGGGATGGGCTCCTGCGGCGTGGCCGACGCGGCGTTGTCGTCCATCTCGTCGGTGAAGGCCCCCGGGTTGGAGAAAGTCGAAGCAGAGCTCGGCGTGAGAGCGTTCGGCGCAGGCACGTTCGGCGCAGAGGAAGGAGAAGCCGTGATCATGCCCTCCAGGATGGCCTGACGTGGTGCCATGTACCAGGACTTGACCGGCGAGCTCATCTTCGACGTGTCCTCGCCGCCCATGAGGAACTTGAGGTCCATGTGGTGCTTCTTCGCGGCGTAGTTGGCCTTCCTCTCGGCGAGGTTGGACTTGATGAGGGTCACCTTTTCCCCTTGTGTCTCGATCAATTTCTTCCAGCGCTCCTCGCTCTTCTCAGCCCTCTTCTCGGCCTGCGCCCTTGTGTCGGCGAGGCATTTCTCGATCGAAGCCTAGAGACGCTCGGCGGGAGGTCCGGCGGCCTTGAGCATCTTCGCCTTCTTCTGGCCGAGCTCAGGTCTTCCTTTGCTGGCAGCAGCTGCCGGGGCCTCGGGGTTGTAGACGTCGTCCTTGCTCTTGGAGAGACTCAAGCGAGTGTCCCGCCAATTCTCGCAATGCTCGATTTTCTCGAAGACATGATGGAACTTGAACTCCATCTTCATGTCTTCTCGAAACAGAGCAAGTGCACGCGCAGCTGCAAAATGAAATGTGTCAAGTTTGTCAAAATGGAAGAGAGTGCACGACAAAGCTAGTGTTCGCGAGTACCTTGTTGTCCATGTTCTCTCCACTGGCTTGTGTGCGGTCGACTTCTTCCACGCAGCTGTGCCACTTGCTGCATGCAGTCTGGATGATCGCCCAATGGTTCGTTATTGCCTTCTCCCCTCGCTCCATGTGGATCTTGCGATACTTTGGGTCGCACATGCTTCGCTCGTCGAATGCTGCCTTCACGCGTCACCAATAATTGTCGGAATTTTGGTTCGCACCGGTGATCGGATCCATGCTTACCGTCTTCCAAGCTTTGGCGAGGCAGGTGTCCTCGGCCACGGTCCATTTGAGTCGAGCGTCCGCCGTCTTCTTCCCCTTCTTGCCTTTCGTCTCAGTCTCGGCGTCCTCTGGGTGCGTCTGCTCGGCCTGTGTCTCCTCGGCATCGATGTCGGCGAGGTCCTGGGACTCGATGCCACGCTCGGCGTCGACCCGGGTCTGCTCTTCCGTGAAGAAGGAGGGGTGGTTGGAGGCCGAGTCTGTTGCGATCAAGTCCTCCATGTATGCCTCGGGCGTCATGCCGGCCGGAAGTGCGCCGGGCATTCCACCGAACAGGTTGCGCGCGTCGGCCTCGCCGAGTTTTCAGTGAAAGGCATCGGTCCGCGGCGCAGAGCGGGGCTTGCTTACGCCGGAGAGGCGGAGTAGGGGAGGTTGATGTCGACGCCGAAGGCCGATGGAGGGCGCGGCGCCGGGAAGGGGAAGAGCACATTGGGGTTGAAGCCGCCATCAAACTCCATCGACGAGGAGTACCTCTGCCGAGCAACCGCCTGGCCCTCCTGGAAGCTGGCCGGAGAGATCGGCGAGAATCCGGTGGGTAAGCCGACGCTCGCCTGACTTCCCCAGTGTGGTGGGTACGGCGCGACCATCAACGCCGAACGCGCCACCACCGTCTGCTTCGCCTTCACCATCGCCTGTTCTTCCGCTGCCGCCTTCACCATCACCTTCTCCTCCTCCGCATGCTGTTGCCGGAGCTTCGCCCTCTCCTTCTTGTCCTTCCGCACGTCCAACGAGATCTGCCTGGCGTGCTCGCTCTTCTCCCACTCGGCCGAGGACATTCCCTCCGGCTTGGTCGGCGGCGCTCTCGGCTTCCTCGCCTTCTTCTCCGCCGGACCCTCGCCGAGGATCGATCTGGGTTGGACAAAGCTCTTGGGCGGCATGTCGGGCGGAGTGATCGGCGGAGCGTCGGGGTGGGGGAATGGGGAAGAAAGGCGGGAGGGGGTAGAAAAAGGCGGGAGCTCGGCGAATTGGCGGGAGTGGTGTCTTCTCTCGCCGATAGAGCTGGCTCACGCCCGATTTCGCTGAGTCCGGCGTTTCCAGGACGTACCCGAGATCCTGGGTACGGCCTGGGTAGCCCGGACCAAAACACGCCGAAATCCGGACGAAACCAGGTCTCTTGATACGCGACTGAGCCGATTTTCAACGTCCGGACCGAAATTCAACGTCCGGAACGGTGTCCTGGATAGGCGAGTGGAGATGCTCTCAAACAACAAAAAAAGAAAAGGCTAGCTGCTGTGGATGAATCACGGACCGACTACGTAAAGATAATGAAGTACTCCCTCTGTTTTTAAATACTCCTTCATATAAAACTAAAACATTCTGTATTATAAAACGGAGAAAGTACTATACAACTTGTTTGAATTCTCGGTTTGTAGGTAGACGAATCAAGGGCCTTCCTTGCACCTTGTTGGTGACGAGCCGCTGGCTTGATATTTCCCCGGACTTTCTCGTGTGGTCAGCTTTTAGTTGATCGGCCAGGCGCTGTGCGATTGTTGAATAAATTCTCCCCGATTTTCGTGCAAAAGAAAAAGTGCCCAAAAGAGACACCGTCGGCCGTCGCGTTCCTCGATATGGCCGCACCCGCGGGAGGGAGCGGTGGCCTGCGGGCAGATCAGGAGCACGTCCCGTCCCGTCCGTTTTGGATGGATGCCTTGGTCCACAACACTCTTTCAAAAGGCCTCGTCGATTGGTCCATGGTATCAAGTGATCGTCTTAATGAATAATTATCGTGGAGTGCGCTGCTAGGGTACGCAATAGCTTTTTAGAACAAATACAATAAGCTAATGTAAGCAGGCTATAAGTAATTAAATAATATATCTTAGTCTAGTTAGAGAAGAGAGAAGAAGAGAGAGAAAATAAGTGGGTTCTTGGCTAGGAGCCAATTGCAACGCATGCTCCTAGGTATCATGTATCATGTGAGAGTAAAAAGTGAGCCATGCTATTAATAAATTATTATAATTTATGATTATCTATTATATTAGCTGGCTATTAGCTTGACTATAGATGACATGCATTTCTTACTATTGCCCTTGCTCTCATAGTATATAGAAATCTGAGTTTACCATAGACTTTATTAAGCCTAAAATCTAAGGAGAAAATGTGCTCTCCCTAATCACTAAGAGCACCCACAAACATAAGTTGTCAGGGTATTTTACATGGCATTTTGGTTTTTTGGAGATTTTTTCTTTCGCTTTTTTCTTGCTCTGTTGGATCCTAATCATGTGACCAGGAGAGGCGTCACGCGACTGCACCAGCGTGAGCACGTTCGCACGCTGGCAAACTCCTTATTTAGTGCATCTACTCTAGCCAACCGATTCACAATATTTAGAGGAGTATGAAATGACTCCCTATGAATTAGAGGAGTTTATTTGGTCCTATAAAATAAACGTTCCAATCCAAACTCTTAAACTTAACTCGCTAAACCATGGTTTCATAGGATTTTGTTTACAAATTTATATGATACGCACGCCACGGTAGTTCATCACTGACGGTGACATAGGCAGGTTTTGGAGACCAGAAGAGCCACCGCCTTGGGACGGCACGTGGCGCTGATTCGCGCTCTAAATTGGCAGACAGGACCAACGGTGGGATGATTCGGCCATCTCCAGCGGCACGTCAGCGGTCTGGAGTGGTGGCGGGCGCGGGAGGGAGGGTTGTGATGTCAGTGGGAGGGGAAAATTTTTACTCTCCACCGAGAGATAGAGGCGATTTTTTTAAAATAATACGAATTACTTACTTAATTTGAGTTCTATTATACGTTTTTTCGAATTTACAGATCTAGCACTTTGTCGGCCTGGAACAAACCGACTGGGCCAATCGGCAGCCACGGCAGCGGCCGGTGGGGCCTTGGACCGACCAGTCGACAGTTCGATCGGCCAGGCCGACTGCCCAATCGGCCAGGCCCACGCCGACTGGGGGCAGGATAAGGACCACCCGACGCCGCGACGCCAGACTCCCTTTCTTCTCCACGCGACGCCGCGCTCCTCTCTCTCGCTCCTGTTCGTCGTTCTCGTTTCTAAAACACCATTTTTGCCCGATTTTGCTCGATTTGACCACAAAAACTTCAATCCAAAACCATTAGAGAGGTAGGAGAAGCCCGATCTACGGATGGGTTAGCTCATGGCTCGATTTGGTGTTGGTTTGTTGGAGGAACGGTGGTGGAGCTGTGGTGGAGCAATGGCAATGGTGGTGAAGCTGTGGTGGAGGAGCTGAGGCTGTCTGTGGTGGAGCTGTGGTGGAGCTGTGGTGGTGGTAGCTTCTCTCGCTTCAAGCGTAAACTCTAATCTCTCGATAATCACGGATATTGTATATGGTTACGTACGTGGGTATGGTTAGTCTATTAGAATATTTGGCTAGTGGATTAGTAACAATATTTGACCGATGGGTTAGGCATAAAAATTTGGCCGGTGGATTAGTAGCAATATTTGATCGGTAGCAATAATATCATATTTTTTAGAATATTTGCAAGCATTGCCCAAAGTTATACGGGTTGTCGATAATTAATTGATTAGGTTGTTTATTTTATGTCAGCAGAGATGACCAATTTAGTGAAGTTCGTGTTTTATTACGGTCCTACGAATGTTCGAACAAATGATTTTGGAGCAAATCTGGGAGAGTTCATGTGTACACAGTTAGATTTGACTGCCCCCTCAAACTTGGAGTGGTAGTCAGTTGAAGGAATGGTTGACAGGATGTTTATGCTATAACATCGAGACGTACACCGTCAGCGTGCAAGCATTGTGGACAAAGTGAAGAAAAATCATTTTCTGGACTTTAAGGCATGTAGATACTGACAGAGACTGGTTTAAGTGGTTAAAAGGCTGCGAAGATAGGCATGTAAACCCTCGTGCATTAGTGCTTCCTGTCTTGAAGGAGATCGATGGTGGACATGTTTCTCGCCATAGTGCTGATTTAAGTTACGGGATGTACTCTATGTCCAGTGCTGGAGGCGGTGGTTATGAATCGGGGCAGAGCAGTCAGATAGGAGGAGGAGGAGGCGGTGGTTATGAATCGGGGCAGAGCAGTCAGGTCGGAGGTGGAGAAGACTATAGTGGAGAGGCAGATGCGGACGAGGACGATGGAGGCATGCAGAACATGATGGAAGAGGAGGATTACATGGATGGCGAGAGTGGTGATTCTGATGACCCTGAGGATTCTGATGAAGAAGGCAATGGTGGAGAGGACTTGCCGATTCCTGCTTCATGAAATCAAAACATGTCAACCGGAATGACCGTTGATGATGGTCATGATTCTGCGTGGGAATATCACAGCAACAAAATTTCCCAGGGTGCCAGATATCAAGACAAGCAACATTTGCAAGATGCAGTCGTTGCTTGGGTAATGTCAACACACAGGATTTTGAAAACAACGGTGTCCTCTAAGAAATACTTGACAATAGAATGTGTGGATATAAATTGTCCAGGCAGGGTGCATGCCTATGTTCCTACGTATGACACAACTTGGTTGGTGAGCGACTTTGTGCAGCACACATGTGAGCTACACAGTGTTTCTGAAGATCATCTTAACCTTTCGTCCACACTTTTAGCTCGGTTGCTTTACACGGACTTAGTAGAGTGCAAAGCGATGACAGTACCCAGTATACAGAAGAAAGTAAAGACCCGGTTTATTACTCCATTTTGTATGGCAAGGCTTGGAGGGCAAAGAAAAGGGCTCTTGAGGAGAGGTTTGGTTCGTTTAGAGACTCGTATGACTCCGTGGTCCGACAACTTCAGATACTACAGGATAGAAACTCAGGCACCTATGTCGACATACAATATTATGTGATACCCGAGGATCCATCCGTGAAGGTGCTTCATCGAGTGTTCTTTTCTTTTTCTGTATGCATCCAAGCTTTCACTTATTATCGTCTAGTGATATGTGTAGACGGTACTTTTCTAACTGGCAAGTACAAGGGCCAGATCCTTACCGCCATTGGTCAAGACGGCAACAATCAGATTGTCCCACTCGCATTTGCTTTCGTGGAGGGTGAAAACACTGAAAGTTGGACATGGTTCTTCAGGCAGCTCAAAATAGCAGTTGTGGAAGACAAGCCCAATGTATGCATCATTCATGATAGGCATGCAGGTATACTCAATGTCGTAAAACGGCTTACACAGCCAGGGCCGGAAGAGCAAACACATTGGCTTGACATGCAAAGACGATGGTGCATGCGCCATTTGGGTGCTAATTTCTTCTCACAGTTCAGAAACAAGAACCTCATGAATCTATTCAAAAAACTGTGCAAGCAGAACCAAGAATGGAAGCACGATTTCATACGCGCAAAGCTCGATAAATTTACTCAGAAACATGTGAGGGCAAGGAAAGCTGCGCAAAACGCAGCCGTAGCTGCACATCAAGCAACAGTAGCTGCACAGGTAGCTACTGGAGCTGCGCCTATGGAGGAAGATCCTGTAGGGCTTTGTGACTTGCCTGGATTTAATCCACCTGGTACAAGGAGAAGGCTCGGCAGATCGATCAAGAACTTCCAACAGTGGATAGAGCACGAGCCTTTGGAGAGGTGGTCTTTGCTACACGACACACATGGAGCTAGGTACGGTGTCATGACTACAAACCTAGCTGAGTCATATAACTTTGTCCTCAGAGGTAACAGGGCACTTCCACAGACAGCCATAGTAGAAGGTATTCTGTATGACACGATTTCATATTTTAGAACCAGACGACAGGGTGCTCAGATGCATATCATGGACAATCCAAACACACGCTTCCGTGAAAAGATTATGAGGTACATGGATAAGAAGATGGCGAAGGCTATGTCACACACTGTCGTGTGCATAGGTAATGAGGACAGAAGGTTTGAGGTGCGGCTAGCCACCGATAGTTTGGGTGTGGTAATGAACTAAGAACGCATGAGGTGAAGATTGGTAATGAGCAATGGCCAACCTGCGAGTGCACCTGCAACAAACCAAAGTTGCTTCACCTGTCTTGCTCTCATGTGCTTGCTGCTTGTCGGCAGCTAGGGTTGGACGCCATATCGTTCGTGTCTCCCTACTACCTGAAAGAATCTGTGGTCAATACCTGGACGGGTGAGATGTCAGGATTTCGAGTAATGGGTAATTTCAACACCATGAACCCTGGTGAAAGGCAGTACATCCCACACCCTGCTCTAATGCAAACAAGCAGAGGCAGACGCCAGTGTAGGCGCATCCGGAATGATATGGACGAATCAGAAGCTGGCGGCCCAACTCGGCAGTGTTTTCTATGCAATGCAGTTGGTCACAGGGATACTCATTGTCCCACTTTCGGTACAGGCGTCACACCTACGCGAGGACGGGGTGCGCGAGGTCGAAGAGGTAGAGGACGCGGGTGAAACTATGTTTTAAGTTGTAATATGTGGAGAACTATGTTTTAAGTTGTAATATATGGCGAACTATGTTTTAAGTTGTAATATGTAAATGCTTATGTTAATTTTTAAATTGTTTAGAAATGGCGAGAAGATACAGGTTGCTCGATCCAGACATTGAAAAGAAGCATCGGGCTAGAATTTTGGAGGATGAGCCCAACTCACTTGAGCCTTTGGTCACTCGCACACCGAATGTTAACTGGAGGATACACCCCGCTTGGGTTCCTAGGTACGATTTAATCATGAATTATATGAGTATTTTTGGGTCGCGGTAAATGATTGATCACGTTTTTTGGTCATGCAGGTTGAAGTGGGCTGGGCTTTTACCTTTTGTTCGCTCGGTAAGGTGATGTTCACCGAGAACCATGTCACCACTATCACCGCTCGCTACATCCCTATCGCATTGGAGATCACCAATGCAACTAGCGCTGACATGATTATACAGAGGAGTTGGGGTTCTGCGGTCTTAGCGGCCACGTACCGAGGTATGTGCAGCGGTTGCCAACAGAGGGCGCCGAAGTCAGGCCTGCTTGGATGCCCACTATTGTTGCAGCTTTGGTCTTGGGAGCGGTTTCCTATCGGCCGGACGGACGTTATGGTTGAGACGCCTTACCCTACAGCTACTTTGGGCGACCCTCTGACTGGACTGTTCGATCCAGACCACATTGACTTGCCTACTTTCGGTTCAGTTTGGACACATCGCCAGGTATGTGAAAAGTTACTTGTTACATTCATTATTTAGTTGACATAAACTATGCATGGAGCTAACAAATTATTATTCGCAGAGACGCTTTTCTCACAGTCAGGTGAGAGGTTGCTACCCCGCACTGTCCGAGCAGTTTGACGTACTGCTAGCGAGTTCGGTGATGTGGGAGCCCTACAAGAATGAAGCTGTCGCTGCTAGATTCCAGAGGGATGGGGACAACATACAGATGTCTATTCTATGCGCCAGGGACAAGCCGTATTGGCTCACAAAATCGAAGATCATCTTCGACATGCAGGCAGAGGAGATGAGCCTACATAGAGTAATGAGGCAGTTTGGTCTTCGCCAGTTGGCTGATCCTCGTCCTATGGAGAGCACCATACCTTCAGTCATACACACGTATGTTTTCTTTACACATTACTTCCATCTTAACATGATTTATTGACATGACACTAACCATGTTAAATGTTAGGTTGTCGAGGAAGGGAAGTAGCAAGACCGCCACGGGTTGGCTACACAGGGTTGGGGTGTACGTTCAAGAGTGGAACACCGCTACAGCCCGAGTCTAGGACTCGAACGCCGAGTTTGACATGGAAGAGTTCAACAGGTATTTGGATAGCTACATGAGGGTCACACGACTACGCATCACGCAGCAATCTCACCCAGAGGAGATGCCGGGCGCGGCTACTTGGGATAGTTATCCGAGCCAGTCGACTGTGGGCAGCAGACAACACGCGGTATGTTCTTCATCTAATGCACCTATTTATACATAATTTACCATCTATATATGGCGAACCTTGTGGTGTCACTTGTAGGCACAGATGTTAGTCGATCTTGAGACGGAGAGTGCTGAGTACAGACGCTCTCTTTCGTCCGGACTCCTACTTATTCACCGGCAGGACCAGGAGACCTGGCTGAGTCGCCTGGAGGAGAAGATACGGCGTATCTACGGGGTTATCACGTGCACCCGCCCTTCGGACATTGCTCACCACCAGGCACCACAGCGTCCTCCGCGGCACTCGACGCACCACTAGCAGCAGCAGCCACCCTCGCCCCTACGACAGTCTCTCCGTCCACGGCTTACACCACAAACGACTCTGAGACCTCCTCCCCCAGACCAGGCTGGAGGTTCGACGTGGCATCAGCAGTATTCTTTCGACCGTTGGCAGCAGCAGCAGCCACCTTTGCACGATGGAGGTTCGTCGTGGCAGCACCAGCAGCAGGAGCCTTGGGGTCACCCTCCCATGCCAAACTACGGGTTTCGCCCACAGCCACAACCACAGGGTATGTGTCTTACAAGATAAGCGTCGAGGCTCAGTTCATGTCAAGTTCTTACATACTTTGTTTTCATGTGCAAGAGCATTCGGAATGCAGGGGTCTATGCACAGCTATCATGCCTATGTCCGGATCCGCCTGGACTGATCAGGACGCTGATTATAGCACTCAGGATTTCATGACGCAGAGCAGTTGGCTGAACATTTTTCAGACTCCCCACTGACACCACACAGGAGACTCAGTATGATGAGTACGGGTCGGTGATTCCTCCCCGACAGGTTCGGCCGCCCCACAGGTTCGGTTGGACGACGCCTCCTAACCCACCACCCGAGCGTCGCGGCCAGGCAGCGTCAGAGACATATATTTATCTATGTATGAGACATATATTTATCTATATATGAGACATGTCTATCTATGCATGAGACATCTACTTATGTATGAGACATATATCTACCTATATATGAGACACCATTCTATCATTTCACGATTTTTATTGCAACACAGTTCAACATAACTTGCAACATAGTTCAACATAACTTGCGGTACATAAATAAGAGTCCTATCTATCCCTAGCATGATGCCTTTCCCTTTCCCTTCGATGATGCCTCGTCCTTTCCCTTCGACGATCCCTCGCACTTGCTCTTCTTGGCCCGCGCTTTCTTCTTCTCCTGCCTCTTGTCCCACTCAGCTCTCGTCTTGCTTCCAACGGGTGGCGGCATGAAGATATCATCCTCATCTTCGCTCTCTTCTATCCAGGCCCTAGGTGACACAAACTGCTCCGTCATGTCAGCTTGACTCTTCTTGGCCTGCGCTTTCTTCTTCTCCTGCCTCTTGTCCCACTCAGCTCTTGCCTTGTTTCCAACGGATGGCGGCATGAAGATATCATCCTCATCTTCGCTCTCTTCTATCTAGGACCAAGGTGCATCAGCCCGCTCCATCATGCGAGCTTCACTCTTGAAGTCGAGCTTGTCCCACCTTGCCTGGATCCTGATAAGCTCTACTCGTACCTGATTTGGGGTCTTCAGTTTCCACCCTCTCCGATGAAGTGACTTACCAAGCATAACGAGAGCATCATAGTTCGTTACCAACGTATCCCAGTGGGCTGGTTTATCGCCTATCATAACACTTCTGGCTATTTGGAGAAGCCCAATGGACATATCTAGAGGCCGAGGAGGCCGTGGTCATAGTGGAGAGGAGTGGAGGGAAATGCGAGAGCAAGAGGAGAGGAGGGAAATGAGAGAGTAAGAGGAGGAAGAGATGAACTGGGTTAAAGGATACATCTCGTTGCCCGGATTTATAGAGGCACCGAACCGAATAGGCGGGAAAAAAGGGCGGGAAGTAGTGGCGGGAAAAAAGGGCGGGAAGTAGTGGCGGGAACAAAGGGCGGGAAAAATCGGCGGGGAGTACTGGCGGGAAAAATCGGCGGGAAGGATTGGCGAGAAAAACAGCGACGGGCGATTATTTAGAGGCAGGGTTGCATTGATCATGTAGGATTTGGTTAATGGCAGGACGATTAGGCTGTCGGTCTAGGTCTGGCCGATTGCACTAATCGGCCTGGGCCAGACCGATTGACCCAATCGGCCTGGAGCAAGCCGATTGCATGTGTGGGGCAAAGCCGACTGCATGGTGCCACCTGCTGTCGGCCAGGGCCTGGCCGATTGGCCCAGTCGGCTTGCCCCAGGCCGACAAAGTGCTAGATCTGTAAATTACAAAAAAGTATAATAGAACTCAAATTAATTAAATAATGCGTATTATTTAAAAAAAAATCGCCGAGATAGATTATATCCGAGAGTTGGCCAAGACGACTACTGAAAATTATATTCCTCTGAAGGGGTTTCTATTTCGGTTAGCCGCAGTTTAGAGGAGAAAAACCGAGATTTTTTACTCCTCTAACTGGATATTGGGGGTCGGCTAGAGATGCCCTAATTTCTTTTCTCTTCAACTATTTCTCATGCCCACTTTACTCTAAAATGAAAAGGTATACTCCCTCCGTTCAAGGAAATAGTGGAATTTTAAAGTTTTCTTATTTTGGAAATCCGCCTAACATGAGAAGAGTGAGATTTAGTTAACTTTTAGGGAGGCAAACGTACAGTTCAATTCCTTAGTTTTTGCTACGGTCTAAATTCTGTCCCTTAAATTGATATAAAAACGTGGTCCCTCTCTTAAGAAAGCGGTGTATTTTTTCTATTTTCTTCACCGAAAGTGGTTTTAACGGTGAGATGACGTGGAACGCATGAAAGCCTAGATACCATAAAATTTGACTACACCAAAAGAAGAAGTAGAAAATGAAAAAAAAAGTAAATAAGTAAAGTAATTTTGTGGAACGACATAACTATCTATCCAAGTCAGTAGAGACTATAAGAATCTCATAAGTACATAACAATGAGAAACATCTTGAGAAAACATAGAGTTCAGTAATCCAAGAAACCTTTTCTTCTATGTTTATTTTAAGATTTTAAATTATGGATTTACATTTTTAGAACATTATTGTTTTCTTATTACCTATTATTATTATTATTATTTTCATTTTACCTAAATGTATAATCAGCATGCATAGATATTAAAATCGTCGCGTACGTCGCCTTGGCCGGCGAAGCGGTGGATCAAACACGAAATCAGCGGGGTATATGCATATACATATACGTTCACGGCTTGGACAGACAGATACCTCGTGATCAGACCTGCCTATAGGGCGAGGCATAGGAGCGCTCGCCATGATATAGGGGTCCTGATCCAGTCTTTCTCGTGTACCCATATTAGTCTACTATTTTGAGCCTTAATAGTGTAGACTAATTTTAAAAAATATAGATGGTCCAATTTATAGCCTTCCATGCATCTACTCATACTCATATTTTCTAAAAAAAATACTTCAGCATTTTGGAATTTTTTTCTTGATGCCATGATTTCTACAGCCTCTCCAAATATGTAGAACAACAGCACGCCTCATGTGCCTTTATAAAATATGCCAATTCAGTAAAGACTAACGACGCAATACAAAACTATACCATTCCACAAGCAGCCCCCTTCACTCGCCGACGGTTCTAGTGTCCCCATCATACATGTTTGAGAAAGAATTTACATCCTCTTATCAATTCGGTGCCTAATATGTAAACTCTTCTACTCATTTTTTTCACAGACATATATACACAACGAGCAATTGGTAGAAATAAGTACCACAGTATATAGTTCGCTCGATCAATACAAATAAGTAGTTCGAATGTTTTCACCGAGATTTTATATACCATGGATCTATCAAATGTACTGATTATTTAATTTTCTATTACTTTATAAAAATATTTCTCTTATGAAATAATAATATTTTTAAGTATTTCATGTGTGAACAAATGGTGTAGCTTGATAGACATTGTCGAGAGACCCAAAAATGCAAATTATGCTTTAACTTTGATTAATTTTTACAAACTAAGCATAAATATTAAAATATCTCGTGTTTTCTAGAGTAGGGGGCCATTGCCCCCTTACCCCAGGAAATCTCTTGCACTTTAAATTGGGGCACTTGGTGTTCGTGTTTTCCTAGGGCCCAAAAATCTGTGAATCGGCCCTGCTCGTGATAGAACATACGCTGGCGTTGCATTTTCTAGCCCCTACCACTCCCTCCCCCCGACGCCGACGCCGGTGGCGCCGCCTGGCAAAGTCCGGGTGGCGTGGCGGCGGCCGGGGATCTTCTCCTCCTGCTTCGGGTAGCGGCTCGGCTTGATTTTTGCTAGGGCTTCGGGGGACGTCGTCGGGATGGTGGATCCCCATCTCGGCAAGGCGACTTGTGGCAACGCTGGCGAGATGCTGGCTTGGTGTCCCCTCAGATCTGTAGATCTAGGGAGGGTGGTTTCTCCGGGCATGGTTGAATTTAAACCCTACCTTGGAGTTTGTGGGGTCTACTCAGAAGTCGGAGGAGTGCTTATGTTGTTGTCTTCCCCTCGGCCAGCTGTGGTGGCGAGGGAGAGGAAGGGGATGACACCACCATCTTCCTTTTTTAGGGTTGTTTGTGTTCTTCTGGTGTTGTGCGACTGTTGCGTCTTGAAGCTTCTTCCGGGCGGCCTTGGTGGCGAGGGGAGGAGGCGGCTCGACGTGTCGACGCCTAAATCTGCCAGATGGTGGAACGTTCTGCTGGTGGTCTGGCTCTACTGCTCGGGGATCTTCGGTTGGAGGTACTGCTTGTTCTTCCCCATCTCATGCATGCCAGATGGTCTGGAAAACGTTCTTAGCTCTCACCCCTCGGGGTGGGCACTCCTATGGTGTTCAAAGCCCAATGTGGCGACGGATACGATGGCGTCTGAAGATGTGCTGCTTCTGGATCCGGTCCCTGTACTTGGTTGCTGATGACGAGGACGATGGGCTTGATTGCATTTTGAAGTACGGTGTGAGGTCCTTCTTGCAAAATTTTAGGACCATATTATATTTTCCTTTTTTGGAGTAGTTTGTAATCGGTTTCGACAATGTTGAAATTCCATTAGTTGTTGGAGACATGGAATGAGAAACGCTCATGCACCTTGTCCAGGAAGGTTGCGGAGAGAGGTGCGTTCCTTAGTGTTTTAGGGGCTGTTTGGTTCAGAAGGTATCGTTTAGAGGATGAGGATATCCCTAGCCACCTGGTTAGGGATAGCCAAAATTTCCGTTTGGTTAGGCAGAATGAGTGGTGGTTAGGGATAACCAATTTTGTGTTTGGTTCAAAGGATAGAGAGTGGATGGGTTGGTGTGATCACCTCTTCCATCGTGGTGGTAAGACCAAAATTAGCTCAACTAGTTATACAGTTTAAATCCTAATTTGGCGAACAAATTATAATCATAAATTTTGGCTTTCTAATCACTCTTTTGTGAAAATGTAGCACAAAATGAGCAATACTGTAGTACTTTTTCCTCGGAAGAAGTTTGATACATGGACAATGAACAAATCCGATGAAGATTCTTGGTGAACTATGCCACTCGATGAGTAATCATGATTACTCATAGCCTCGTCCATTTTCTTTTTACACTAGCTAGCTGAACCGAGAAAGCACAAGCTAGCTAGCTGGATCTGGGAGAGAGATCAGAAAGCTAGCAAGCATCGTCCCCAAGCTGCCGTCGGCGCGTGCACCATCTGGTTAGCAGCCACGCACGAATCGCCTTGCTCACCCGCCGCTGCCTGCCTCCCCTGCTCAGTCGCTCCACCCGCACGTACCACCTTGTCCCAGCACCAGCGGCGAGCAACCCATCTGCACCACCAGGAAGGATGCCTGCAAAGACATGGAGAGAGGAGTACATAGGGGAGAAATCAACTTTCTAGCCACCGTCGCCGCCCATGATGCGCCACAGCCGCCGCCCTTGATCTGGCGCCGCCCCTACAACCACCGATGAGAAGGAGAGACTAGGGGATAAGGATCGGTACGGAGTATTTTCACGGGAGGTGAGCGAGCAAAACGCTTCGGAGGTGAGCCAGCCAAAAGTGGTTGGCTTCATCCGGCCGATTTGGTGGGATGAGCTCAACCACCGTTTCAAGGGTATATTCTAAGAATCTGGTTATCCCTATCCCCTGCCAACCTCTGAAGCAAACATATGGCAACCACCAAAAAAGTGGATATCCCCTGCCATCCAGTGGATAGCCACTGAACCAAACAGCCCCTTACTAGCTATGCCACTGAACCAAACAGCCCCTTACTGGATAGCCACTGAACCAAACAACCTCTTACTGGATAGCCACTGAACCAAACAGCCCCTTACTGGCTATGCCAGACAAATTTTGGCTATTGGAAGCCGGCAGGAAGCCTTTTTTGTGTTGAGGGCACCAATACGAGGTGACGTTTTGGCTCGCGGAAGCATACAAACCTATTTAAAAAATGCATGAGAATTTCATGAAAAAAATTGTATATAAATCCAGACATTTTACATTCGCGCACAATTCTTCGAGAATTTCATGAAAAAAATTGTATATAAATCCAGACATTTTACTTTCGCGCACAATTCTTCGAGAATTGTTTTTATGTGGCTTATGTACAAAAGATAAAAGAATATCCATGCATTCATATTGAAGCCTCAAAATCTGTCTTTTTACATGGGTTACATAAAATGTTCCATTTTTTTCGAAAAGTTGTGTACAAAAACAGAATGTCCAAGATGTACATTCTACTATATTATTTCTGTTTTTTTTTGCCATTTTGTGGTATATTTTAAACAAGGGATTCATATATGCTCGATTCCGGCGGTACCTGTACTGGGAGGCTGTTATTTGCCGCCGAAGATGCTCAAATTTTCGTAACATGAGACGACGTTCTACGTGGCTTCCTAAATGTCCGCATGTTTTTACGAAGCGACGTGTCCCCTCTCTCTCTGTCTCTGTGGAAAGTCGTGAGTGTTGCATGTCACACATATTTTTTCACTGCATATCACTGTACAGTGAAATGCCTCACTAGCAGCCCATGATGCTCTGACAGCAACGTCATATGCTCTATCTATTTTAAAATACAAGATGTTTTAGGTTTGTATATGGAGGGCGGGAGTATATGGTCATCGCAGCTGACGGGTAACTTTCCCTTGTAGATGGAAACAGCAGCAGCTGTTGCTTCGACTTTTCTGAAGATCGCCACAGGCACAGTCCACACGTACGGACGACGGGAGCATCAGTGTGGTAGTAGTCATGTATTCCATTCAATTACGTCGCGGGCGCACAATCCAAATCGAACGAGATCTCCAGCGTCAGGATGGCCCCTGAACTTGACTTGATAAAGAAAAAGAAAAATCAGCGGTCACGCTCACAGTCGGAAAATCGACAATGGTGCCCGATTAAGACACCTGCTGGGAGCGGAGAACGGTGTGTGATTAAGAAACCAGGGCGAAATGTTCCATGCACTTTGGCTTTAATTATGAAACGGTGTGTAATTAACGAGCCGAGTCTTAACGATTCGAGCTACTCGATAGTCTAGCCCTATTACTAGTCATCTATTCCATTCAATTACGTCGCGGGCGCACAATCCAAATCGAACGAGATCAGGGTGGATATCGATCTCGTTGGCATCTGATTTGATGAAGAGGAAGAAAAATCAGTGGTCACGCTCACAGTCGGAAAATCGACAACGGTGCCTGGTTAAGACACATGCAGGGAGAACGGTGTGTGATTAAGAAACCATGGCGAAATGTTCCATGCACTTTGGCTTTTATATACGAAGGTCGAATTGCTCTAAGTGGCACAACCATGTTTTGGCCTTATGAAAAGAGAGACGAGAAATTAATCAACAATGGAAGAAGTATGTATGCATGCTCTCGCAGTTTTATTCTTCGGTTTCGTTACTTCATGATAATTCGCATCCGATCAGGCCTTTGGTGGTGCCGCGATAATGGCGCCTTATTTTGTCTTGAAAAACAATATATACCAAGCACAGATCTGAAACCAAGTAGGAGAGTGGTGCTAGTCTTCCTAATTTGCCTCACTATCGAATGAATCCAAAAACTATCAGAGAATAGCCAACACCGAAGACCATTTCAGAAGTGAGAAGCTTTCATGGCATTCTATAGGCGTTTTGTGAAGAACTTCAGTACGGCACATGGCGCCTATCACAGAATGCTTGAAGAAAGGCAAGTTTCACCGGAGTCCACATGCTGAAGCTAGTTTCAAGAAGATCAAAGTGCATCTATCAGATTTTGGTGTTGCCGAACTTTGACAAGACTTTCGAACTTGAATGTGATGCAAGTGGAGTTGGCATTGGTGCAGTCCTATCTCTGGAACGGAAGCCTATTGTATGAAAGACTGAAAACCAAATCATCCTAGTAGAATAGATAAAATACAACTCATGTTTCATAGTATGATACTGAAAAAACAGCCAAATGTGTATGTAGCATACTAACGCATTTGCATCCGTTTTCGAAGATCTGGATGGTAGCATACTAACGCATTTGCATTTGTTAAAACCGGAGCACCGTTGGCAAAGGCGTTTGCCGTGCTAACTAAACAAGGATTAGTTAGCTCCAAAGCTGAAGCGCTTAGCCTAACCACCAACGCTTAATCTGGCTTCCCTCGGTACGTTCCAGTTCAACAAGAGTGGCTTTCTTCAATGGTCTCTTTAGTTTTTAAGCATAGCTTTAGTTATTCGTTGCTTCTTCTAAAATAAATACTAGTACATGATGCACCAACAGATATACTACACTAAGCTAAAGTGAGATCATGCATACTTAGTAGTAGTTGCTCTCCATCCGATTATTGTTTTAGTTGGAACCATCTAAGAGTAATCTAATTAGGAACTGATTCAGAATATCAGATGAAGGTCAACTACATAGGCATTATTATTTATAGGGGGACACAACTAATAATTCTTCAGTGATTAAGAACTAAACTTTGATTATGCGGGCAATTAATTAACCAACTGCAAGTAGGAGGGCATTTCATATCCACATGGATTAGCGAGGTGTCCACTTGTAGCTTCAGGTGAGACCAACCGTCCGAGGCCTTAGAGCATCTCTACCGGACAAAAAAACGTGAACCGAAAAACGCGTTCCCAGGTCGCGTTCGAGCTAGTTTTTTCTTGAAAAAGACGATGGCCGGCACCGGTGAGCCCCACCTCGTGTAGTGTAGGTCGGCACGCTTGCGCGCCCCGTTCGAGCGCACGCACCGACGGCGCTCCTCCTCCTCCGTGGGCGTGAGGCGACGGAAACACGACGTCGATGGTCCCCGCCGGTCCATCGCTGCGTGAATCGGGCAGATCTGCTACCGCCGGCGAGAAATTGCGCGTCGGTGCTCGGCGATTTGAGCGGTGGTGCGCGGTGGAGGCGTCGAGGGGGCGGTGGCGGAGAAATGGATCGAGACCTGGAAATCGAGCTCGGAACTGGGATTTTATGGGTTGACGGGGTCGATTTCCTGGGGCCAAAAAAAATTTCCGGGTCAGGCCGTGTTTACGGTGTCTGTTCGGGCCAGATTTTGCGGCCCAGCCCAAAAAACCGCCAGAATTTTCTGGGTCCGACGTTTTTTCGTGTGCTAGAGATGCTCTTACTATAATGTTGGGCACTTCTGCAACGGCCTATTGTACCGAGTTGCATTTGGCAGTGCGAGTACTATAGCAGCTTATATTCGCACCAATTTTGAATACATGTCATCTTTGCAGCTCAATTTGAAACTGTCTTGTATGAATAAATGTGGGTCAAACAGTCAAAGAGGCATCCCCATCACTCAAGGTAGAGCAGCAATAATGCCCTAAACCATGGTGGGGCTATGCAGCTCTTATCTTTCTCCATGGCTGGTGCAATCGTGCATATCCTGGCCCTCCTGTTTCCACCATCTCTCTTTACACTAACGACATCGTCACCCGTGTCAATCCACACCCACATTTCCTATATTATATAATAAGATACTCATGGATCATGGATTCACCCCATCTTCCACTTCATGCATTCATTGAAAAGAGGAAAGAAAAGAGGAAAAAATAGGAGAAGGGATTAGGAAGGATCTAAAGCTGAACTGCTTCTGACGAAGGCATGCAATCTCGATCTGTGGAGGAAAGCGATGTACATGACGGTGGATTTTTCTTCGCCCCAAAGTCCCATGATGATGACGATGGATAAGCTTAGTGCTGCCAAACGCCGGCCCAGGGGATCCTTAATCACTGGTGGATCTATGTAACGAAAGTTATGCGCCTGGCTTCAATTAATACTCAAAATCTCAGAGACTCGAGATCCAGGCAAATTTTTGGCCCGGCCATCCAGGGACCGGTCCGCAGTACGGACTACAGAGGTATTTTTTTCAAAGATGAAGATGTAGCATCTGCATGTGCGTGTCTGACTCTGTTCGAATACGATTCGGCATGCAAAAAAAAAATGCAGATTTGGGTGGACGGAATTATGGTCCCTTGGGTCCTTCGCTTTTGCCATATATCTAGGGACGTAAGCGGCACACCACTTAATCCCTAATACCGTTTATTAGTATTCTAATTCAATAAAGTTTGTTTATTTTTTAAAAACAAAGAACTAACAAGTTGAATAAACAGGACATGCGGATGCCATTTAAGTGCCATTTACATCCCTACGTATATCATGCATGCTAGCTGTGGTGTGATTGATTCCTTTCTTGCCTGCGTCCCTCTCAAACCGCACATCGATCTGCGGTTGGGGCGATGGCTTTGCCCCCCCCCGCTTAGTGCTTACCACTCGCTCCGACATTGCCATCATATATAGCAGGAAGGATTTTGCAATGCGATAATGGATCCTAGCCACCATGGCGTATATATATGTTGAATTGCGATCAGGCGGGACTACTAGTAGATGTTTGGACAATAGTACACTGTGCGGTAGTAGAACATGCACGACATGTGGTTTGGAGCATCTGGTCTCGACAACAGCACAACAGTTGGCCGATCGCTACGCTACTTGACTGGGCGCGCCTGAATCAAGTACGTAACTGGTATGCTTAATGAACTGCAGAAGCTACATCCTCTGATCTGATCCTCTCTGCAGCAGATGCAACGAACTACACTCTGATCTTATCTTTCTTCGTGGCCGGTGCAATCGTGCATGCCCTGGCCCTCCTTTTTCCTCTATCTTCTTGCTCTCACTCATGGATCATGGATGCACCCCATTTCCCCTTCCTGCATTCATCTGAAAAAAGAGAAAAGAGAAGGAGAAGAAAGGAACAGGAAGGATATAAAGCTGCTTCTGACCAAGGCATGCAATCTCCATGAAAGTGATGGGCATATCAGTGGATGTTTCTTCGCCCCAAAGTCCCATGATGATGGATAAGCTTAGTGCTGCCAAACGCCAGGTGGCTGCCTAATACCTGGTGGATCTATGTAATGATATTTTTGCGCCTGCCTGCATGGCTTCAATAATCAAAGTCTCAGAGAGACTCGAGATCCTAGCTAATTTTTGGCCAGGCCATTCAGGGTCGGCCTGCTGCAGTACTAGAGAGTATATTTTTCCAAAGAAGAAGATGTAGTATGTGCATGTGCCAGGTCGGCGTATCTGATCTAACTGTCTGACACTGCTCGAAAGAAAACGATGTTAAATTTTTTTTTTGCAGATTTGGTTGGACGGATGGATGGTCTCTCTGGACATTTGCTTTTGGCATCGATCATGCATGCTGCTGGTGTGCGGTCTCGTCGATACCCTGTTTGCCCACCTTCCAAGCCGCACATTTGAGTTGAGGGGTTGGCTTTGTGTGCGAGCGTCGAGCGAGCTAATCATTAGACCGGCCTCGCTCCACTGTCGAAACAAACAAAGAAATGATCGATGGTCCAAGAAAAAAAATTATCTTCTGCCACGAGAAATTGTCTTGCCGAAATCTGGACAGTATAGTACGTGGGCTCCCGTACTTGCTGGGTATGGAAACTGCTTGAACATATACGATCTGCAAAAGGCCAGGGGCAGCCAATCGTCGGCGATACCATCCAACAACTGCACGACATGCTGTGATTTGGTTGGCCGATCGCTACTTGACTGGGCGCGCCTGAATTGGCTGGGTATGCTTAATGAACTGCAGCAGCTATATACTCTGATCTGATCCTCTCTGCAGCAGATGCAATGAATTACTTCCCCGCCGGCCGGCTACCCCGGTGTTGACAACAGAGCTCAGACTTGAACCTGCTGTCCTGCTGCTGAACTTCTCAAGCGCTTTCCGAGCCAGCGCCAGAGAGAATGCCTGAAAAATTTAGACAGTTCTGTCGAAACAATCTTAGTAAAGCACACACATCATGCGCCTTTGATGGGCTAGCCACTACTCATTTCTTGTATGGAGCTAGCCAGTACTGATCTGCGTGCTGGGCCGCTAAGGTCCGTGTCGCTATTAGCACCGCTGTTGTGCACGATTTTGGTGTCACCATTAGCGACCGACGACCGACCATCATCAGGGCGCGTGTTTGCTAGCCCCCGTCACGTTGCGGCCGTGTGTTGCCCACTGCAGGTACAGGCTGTGAATGGCAATGACATGGCAGGATTGGTTCGTCCCGGACAGATTTTTGTTCTAAAATAGTACTCCCTCGGTCTTAAAAAAGATGTCTTAAATTTATTTAAACTTACATGTATCTATATACTAAGTATCTAGATATATCCAAGTTTAGACAAACTTGAGACATCATTTTTAGGACGGATGGAGTATAAAAGGCTCTAATGAAACTACCTTTATCCAAAAAAAAAAGAGAGGCTCTAATGAATTTTCACATATTCTTTTGAGGGCAAAGAGAGTTTCACTCTTGGCGCCGGCCGCATGGTATCTCTTCTCTCAATGTGTGTGTTTGCTCTCTAGATGCCCGCTAGGGGTCAATGGACAATGCAATGGCAAGCCGCCATCTTATTCCTCGCCGCTTTCGCTAACTGCCATGCGTTTGTGATCTCGACCAAATAGTGGTTGTGAAACGAAACCAGAAGGTGACACCGAAGCTACACGGGTACAAGCCCGACGATGGAGAACGAGGTGGATTATGATCACCACGATGCAGACAACAATGACGATAATGAGGACACGAGTCAAGATCTTGCCAATAACGCTGCACAGGACTCGACACACGGTGAGGAAGATCATCTGGAGACGCAAAGTGATGATGAAAATCACGATGATGGTCACGATCATGACGACTACGTTGAACGGCATGGATTCCAATAACCCGGCGCCAAGCATGCCAAGAAATTCTCCACATTCCCCAAGTGCATGGACTATGAGTGACACAATTTGTGTCTCCTCCTTCGGAAGTCTTAACGGACCCCTCTAGTCCATGTCGCTATAAGTCTCTCAAGAAAGTCTAAAAACACACCAAGCTATACGTGTTCGTGTGTTTTGCTTTACAAGCGGCAACGGTCTAAAGGGCTAGAAACCAATACTAGTGCATTGGGTTCTTTGCCTTTTGCTTTTGCCATCGATCATGCAAGCTGTGGTGTGGTCGATTCCTTCCTTTCATGCGTCCCTCTCTAACCGCACATCTGCGGTTGGGGCGATGGCTTTGTGCGACATAATCGTTAGACCTTTCCTGCTTAGAGCACCTTCACTCGTTGGATGTTTTTTAGTCGAAATTCGACGCTACTTAGCACCGTATGGATGTAGTTTTCGGCCGAAAAACGCCCAGTTTTTTACTCGCATTTCCAGACCGAGTTTCCAGACGAAGCAAAAACAGCGACATATTCGAATTTTTTCATTCCTGCCGGCGAAATCTTGGCCAATGGTGTTCGACAGAAGTACACACAAAAATATTCGGAGATCAGATTATTACAAAACAAGATAAAATGGTTCGACGATCAATCGTTGGGGTGGCCTCCTCTGGCGTGTCCGATGCGACGGGGATGGGTTCATCGGCGGCGTGGCCGACCGATGGAATGGAGGAGGTGGAAGCAGAGCTCGGCGAAGGTGTGGCGATGGAGACGGTCGGCGCAGATCTTGGCGTGCTGGCAGCGATGTCCTCCTCGAGGATGGCATTGATGCGCGCCATGTACCAGGCCTTGACCGGCGTGCTCATCACCGAGGTGTCTTCGCCGCCCATGAGGAACCGGAGATCCGTGTTCCTCTTCTTGGTGGCGAAGTTCGCTTTGAGGAGGTCGAGCTTGTGGTCTTGGTTCTGGAGCAGCTGCGTCCACCTCTCGTCGGCCTTCTCCTCCCTCTTCTCGGCATGGGCCGGAGCTAAGGCATCCTCTTCGGCATCCTCCTAGCCTCGGCGTCGATGCCCTCGGCTTCCTCGACTTTTTCTCCTTTGGTTCGCCGACGGTGGGTCGGGGTTTAACGAAACCCTTGGGCGGCATGGTGGTCGGAAGCTCGGCGAATTGGCGAGAGATGTGGGGGAATGGAGAAGAAAGGCGGGAGGGGAAGAAGAAAAGGGTGGCGTCATGGGAACGCGTGTGAAAATGCTCTTAGAGCATCTCCACTCGCTTACCCAGAACGCCGATCCTAGAGAGAATTTTAGGTTCGGACGCCGAAAATTGGCCTAGTCGCGTTCCTAGGACCCCGTTTTCGCCCGGATTTGGGCCAACTTTGGTCTGGACTTTCCAGGCCATTCCGGTGATTCCGAACGCATACAGCCGGACGAAGCGAATTGGCGAAAATAAAAAGCGAGACGGCGTCAGCGATAGAAGCCGAGTCGTCATCATCCTTCCGCCTCGGAACCCCGCGGAGGACCGCCGGACATTAACTGCCCGTCGATTCGGCCACGCGTCACCGTAAATGTCGTGCCACCGCCGCCTCCTCGGCTCCCGCACTGGATCAGCGACCAATAACTTCCCGTTGTTTCCCCTTTTCCCGCCTTCGCCGCTACACCCTCCCGCCGGCCTCGGCCTATAAAAGTCGTACCGCTCGTTGTCTCCCTTCACACTCTCTCACAGCGCTCCCAACTCCGGCGAACTCCAAACGCTCGCACCTTTCCACTTCCACAACTCCGGGGAAAAGCCATGGCCAAGAGATTCCCCGGCGACACCGCCGCGGCGAACGACTTCGACCGTCGCACGCTGCAGCCGTGGGAGGCCCGAATGCTCCACGACGCGGGCTATATGGCGCTGCCGGACGTTCGTCTCCCTTCGGCTGGAATCTCAGCACCGGCGAGATCCCGCCGGTGCCGATCGACGAGGACATCGCCAACGAGATCTAGGCGGCTATGGCCGCCATGAAAGACCCGGATCTCGCCGAGGATCCGGGCAACCTGGTCTTCTGGGAGAAATTCTTCGCCGACAGGCGGCTCCACGAGCTCGCCCGCCACGAGGGGCCGCCGGGCTCGCCGCCGAAGCGCAATAATCTTGAGTTCTTGCCGCCTTGGGCGCTCCCGGACAAACGCTTCGTCATCTTTGGAGCACATCCACGCCGGCAACAACCCCCGCCTCGGCATGTATAAGCGGCATCCGGCATCGGCATCGGCGTCGGCCACGACGGCGACCTTTTTATGTTTTCCTAGTTTAAATTTGATGTAATATATGTGTTCTCACCCTAATTAATAAAATCCTCCTATATTCACCAAATTTCGTCGTGTTTAACTGAATTTTAGCTGAACGCGAGAACTCCCTGAAAACACGAATGTGAAGCTCTGTATTCTTAAACCGAAAACAAGTTTCGTCCTGCTCAAATTATTTCCGGATTTCGGTCTCGAAACGCGTGGGATGCTCTCGGCACCCAGCCGAGCAAACACCCGACACCACCGGAAAAAGAAACCAAAGTCCCCGAGAAGAAAACTCTCCCCACCTCCTAAAACCTTACTAAACCCTAGCAGCCGCCGCTTAATTACTCCCATGGCGGCCGTCCGGGCCACGCTCCCCCATCCCCTCCTCCCCACCCCTTCATGGAGACCCCAGATCAAGCCCTTTCCACCGCACCCCCGCCGCGGGGTCACCGCCTCCGCTGCGCCCTCTTCACCGTCGCTCACGGCTTCCCTGCGGCTCGGCGGCGACGTGATCGAGGCGCAGCAGTTCGACCGGCAGGCGCTTAGCGAGATCTTCGAGGTGGCGGGGGAGATGGAGGCCGTGGAGCGGGGCTCCCACGGCTCCCGGAGCCGCGTCCTGGAAGGGTACCTCATGGCCACGCTCTTCTACGAGCCCTCCACTCGCACGCGCCTCTCCTTCGAGGCCGCCATGCGCCGCCTCGGCGGGGAAGTGCTCACCACCGAGAACGCCCGCGAGTTCTCCTCCGCCGCCAAGGGCGAGACCCTCGAGGGTGAGTTTCCTGAACACATCCTTGGTGCCTGGTGACCCCTTCACTCGGAATGAAAAAGCTGAAATCCTGGCTGTAATTGGGGCGATTTGGGGAGTGAATGAGGATGGGTGGTGGTTCAGCAACATGGCAGTAATTGAGGAATGTAAATTTCGTGCCTTACGGGTGAACATTGGTTTTAATTTTCGAATCATTAGATCCTAACTAGGCACTGGTTGTGCAGTATCCGCAACTTGTAGCAAATTATGAATCTCTGAGGACCGGCCTGGGATTATCTTGGAAGCATTGTCATCGGCTGAGCCGGTTCTTACTTGCTAGTTCAATTGGAGTACCGTTGGTATCCTTTGCTTACAGTTTTGGATGCCAAAGAAGCTGTAGGAGCAACTAGTTGCAAATTTAAAATCTTTTGATGGTTTAAGGTTTGCTCAGCAATATTTAACGTGGTCAATGTCACTTTCTTGGATCTGCAAAATCTTGGGTAGGCTATGACTTGCCGGTAAAACAAACAGGAGTTTCCTGTCATGTACCGCAATGCTATCAAAGAAAGGTCGCTATCAGGACTAGCTGGCTTTCAAGCATGGTTAATTATTGGCAGAAAAAGTCCACCTTCCATCCCTAAACTGTTGGTTTGGCTCATTTTCCCCCCTAAACATTTTTAGGCTCATGTAATCCCCGAAACCACCATATATCCTGGAGCACCATACCCCCACCCCTCTTCCCCTGGGCCAGTCTTTGGGACTAAAATTGTTGAATTTTACCTTTTGGAAAAAATATTGTAGGTTGCAGGTGAAGTATATTGATTTAATTTTTGGTTTAAAGTATGACTATTTGGTGCTATCTGTGAAAAAAATAATACTCCCTCCGTCTCAAAATAGATGTCGAAAATTTGTCTAAATTTGGATGTATCTTGATTAAATAGTGTCTAGATACATCCAAATTTAGAAAAGTTTGTGACATTTATTTTGAGACGGGGGAGTAGGTTACTTTTTATTGTCACAGGTCATAGTTTTTAACCAACAAAAACGTAATTGACAAAACAACCTGCATGTGCGTTTTTTGTGAGCTTTTTTGAAAATTTCTAAGAGCCTTTTATCTTCAAAGAAATCAGCTACGGGGTATCAAGTAAAGTGTTCGAAGGTACCACAGTTTAGGGTGTTAAGTGAACCCAGAACAAATTAAGAGGGGAAGTGAGCAAAGAAAATTGTTTGAGGGAGTAAAGTGAACCCTTTCCTTTGATTTACAATGTGGTGTGGAATGCTTATAGCAATTATTATAAATTGTATTAGGGAGAATACTAATTTAACCATGGGTTGACTACTGTGTTTGCTTCGTTGCATCAGTAGTTATCCCTCGTTAAGTGTTATGAAGATAAGATCACCCTAACTATCAGTTGACTACTGTGTTTGCGTCATTGCATCACTAGTTATCCTTTCAATTGCAATGTTATAAAGCAGGGCCACCCTAAAGACCTAGTTTATTTCAATCATTGTGAATCATGAATGTTTGCTTGGATGATATGCATGTGCAATGCCTGCTGGTTTTCATGTAGGAACCACTAAGTTGATAGATCAGATAACAGTAAACTATTTTTTTTTTTGGAAAAGAAACTTCGCAGAATATCCCTAGAAAGGAACCTTTTCAGTTCTTACTCTTACCAACGTGATTCAAAATTGTGCTTGTTTTTAACTGAACATTAGGTTACTAACCATGTGTAACCATACTGCAGATACCATAAGAACCATTGAAGGTTATTCTGATATTATCGTTCTGAGACATTTTGAAAGTGGAGCTGCCAGGAGAGCAGCTGCCACTGCCAACATTCCGGTAATCAATGCAGGTGATGGGCCAGGGCAACATCCAACTCAGGTAAATATAATAGCGGGGCTTCAGTGTCAGCATCCTGGAGTACGACAGTTCTTGGGACAAGGAAATTGTAACTTTTTTAAGGGTAGATGCTAAAAACTGCAGTTTAGTCATTGATGGTGTAGTCAGCATCGTTGTGCAACATATTTTTTTCATGTGGAATAGTGAACCATTTGATGGCGTTCCCTATTTTTGTTAGTTTAAGTTGAGCGGATGTTGTCAATTCATACATTACTGTAGGGGGATGTGGATTCAGATTTGCTTTTCCCATTAAGCTTTCCTTGGAGCATCGGTTGATGAATGATCGATATGATGGCAAGATTTTGGATATTTTCATGCAGCCTTTTTTCATCGTTAGAGAACTTATCGAAATGATTGATACACTTTTGTGTCGGTGATTACCCTTGGTACTAATTACATGCCCAATTAGCCATAGCATTGGAAAAAATATATAAAAAATGATATACACCAGTAATGAATTTCCCATCTTTGAACCATTAGCTTGCTGGCTTGTTTTTAAAATTGAGCACTTCGTAAAGGAATTCTGTCTATGCCATACTCCGTGTCTGTCTATTTCTTTGTATAGCATGTTTTGACCAAGTATATGCATCAAAGAAGTTATATGGCAAAGATAAGTAAAGGTTGATAATCATTAAGGTGTCAAGTGGATCCCACCAAAGTCCCACTTCAAGTTCATTTGCCAAAATTTGCACTAGGTTTTGGCAAACTAGAAGTTAGACTTTCGCGGGATCAAAATTTGCACTTGGTTTTGGCAAATGAACTAGAAGTGGGACTTTGGTGGGATCTGACTTGACACCCTAATAATCATTAACATAACCTATATTGATGTGTAATGAATACCAGAGAGCGAAATAACTTACAAATGTTGCTTTGAGAGGGAAATTTCATTTAGAAAAGAGAGGAAGCATCATTAAACTCACTTGCACACCTTATATTTGTATCTATATGCCTTGTAGTTTGAACGGAAGTCAGCCGATTTTCAGCTCATATTTTTGCGCCTCTACCTGTTATTTTGTCCAGCACACCTTTTTATCTGCCACATCATATTAGTAAATACATAGTTAGTTTATGCTCATTAGAATCCGTTACATCATGCTGAAGTACAAGTAATGCATTCTCTGAAATTCATACGTTCATCCTTTCTTTCAGGCTCTGTTGGATATGTATACAATAAAAAGAGAAATTGGTAGGCTGGATGGAATCAAGGTTGGTTTGGTTGGAGACCTCGCTAATGGAAGAACTGTCCGTTCTCTGGCCTATTTGATCGCTAAATACCAGAACATTAAGATATACTTTGTATCTCCAGATGTTGTAAAAATGAAGGTACTACTGTCCCGAAAATATTGTCTGCACTCTTTCTTTCAAATTCTATTGTAGTCAGATGCATTGAGTAGATTGGTGTTTCTGTTTCTTCTGTTTCGAAGGATGATATCAAGGAATACTTAACTTCGCAAGGCGTTGAATGGGAAGAAAGTTCAGATTTGTTGGAGGTGGCATCCAAGTGCGATGTCATTTATCAAACACGCATTCAAAAAGAAAGATTTGGTGAGAGGATTGATCATTATGAAGCTGCTCGTGGAAAATATATTGTGGACAAGAAGGTTTTAGGTGTGATGCCAAAGCATGCTGTCATTATGCACCCACTTCCAAGGCTTGATGAGGTTAGCAATTATCCTTTTGAAAACACCAAAGAACTGCGTTCGCTTCATATTAGTGCCACTTCGTGTTGCATTTGAATCTCGCAAAATTCACTAGAAAGAGTTTTTGAGTGCTTAATCCAACATTTAAGAAGTCTTTTATTGGGATGCTGAAGTTATCTGTTCTGGCTAGTTAGCAGTTACCATGCGAAATGATATCTCTTGGCATAGGCAGATGATACTGTTAGTTTTCCTTGAGTATGTGAGTATGATGGTCCAATTCGCTATGTCCAATCCATTGGGGAATATGTTAGCATTCAGAAGTGGTTACTGAATCCACTTGGTGCGATGCTAGCTGGAAACTTTGGTGAAATCTGGGAAGTTTTCAAATCCAGTGAGCACTAATTACTTGTATATTGAACGATGTGCAAATCGTCTGTTGGTGAGGTTTGACTATGGTTGTGGTCATTTCCATGAAGGATCATGTGTAGGTTCTTGGTTTGGTTGGATAAATTTCCTAATGATAGTTGGGTTTAATACCGACCAAAATTGGCTCCTAGCTCTCGTGGTGAGATTGAAATGTAACGAGATGCATTATTTTTTCTTGGTTTTGCAGATCACGGTGGATGTTGATAGTGATCCAAGGGCTGCATATTTTAGGCAGGCTAAGAATGGCCTCTACATAAGGATGGCACTGCTCAAACTTCTGCTTGTTGGTCGTTGACAGTTTCTCCTAGTGCCTGAGCTTGCGCACTCTTAACCGTGTCTGGCTCCAAATTCAACTAGGTGATGTATTAAGGTATAAAAGGTTGGACCCCACATGTGTGTGCGTAATGGCTCCAAAGGAACATTCTCTGTTAGGATGTGGGTTAAATGAAGTGCTTCCTGTATGCTGTCAAAATGTGCTTGAGACAGACATTTCGTTTTTTCACTGCCAATGTTGTATCGCTGTACCATTAAAAAGAGTTCCTTTGCTTTTGTCTAGATGGTTCAGATTGACATATCGGTATTTGAAAGTGGATTTCGATTACCCTTCATCATCTAGGACCATGTTCGACGAAAGTACTCATCTGATTTATCTAGATTCTCCATTATAAATGTACATCTATAAAAAGATGATACTAAAACGTACTACTCCCTCCATCTTAAAATAAATGTCACAAATTTGTTTAAATTTGGATATATCTAGTAATAAACAGTTTTTAAATACATATAAGTTTAGATAAATTTCTGGCATCTATTTTACGATAGAGGGAGTACTATGATTCTAAGTTGAGTTTTATTTATTTATTTTGACTATAGGTCATACGCGGTATGTCAGGACAGCTCATAGGCTGGAAAGGGCAGATTCCTGGTCAGCGTGCTGACCTGGTGCAGCTGGTGTTATAGCGCGCCGTAACTCGGGGTGAGCTCCTATAGCTTCTCTCCAACACCTGCCGGAGCTACGGTGCCACAGCCGCCGTCGCCGCCTCCATCTACGTACCACATAAACATATACTCTTCTGTTTGGAGAAATATAAAATATTTTAGATTTATGAAGCAAATGTATCTAGACATTTTTAGTCTAGATACAGTAGCTTTACAAACCTAAAACATCTAATATTTCTAAACGGAAGGCCTCCGTAACGAAATATAAGACGTCGAAAAATGAAATATAAGACGTCGGAGATGTCACGTTCAAATTTTTTCCGGGTTTTCCAATCTACCCTCGCTCCTGTGTCAGCCACGCATCGTTCGCTTTCTTTCCCTCCATCCCTGCCCCTCCATGGCCCACGTCGTGAGATCGCTCACACCCTCCCTCTCCCTGGCTCTCCGTCGGCATATTCCTCTCAGTCCGTCCCATTGCTGTCGCCTGAGGGCGCGGCCGGGCAAAGCCCGTGTAGCGCTGGCGGCGGTGGGACGTATCCTTCCTCCCCACAGCATGGAGCAATGGGCGGCGCGGGCCTGCTGCTTCCTGTGGCGGTGGTGGGCAGCGCGGGGGGTGGCTCGGTGCCACGAAAGCCATGGCGACGGCGCGATGACGCCGACAATGGTTGGCAGGGTGGTGACCGGTGGGCTAGATCCCTTGGACAGCTCCGGCTAGACCAAATCTGGGCTCATTTGGGCCCGATCTGGGTTTGGGATGGGCTTTGCGTGATGTTGCCACTCTCTAGAGGTGGTGAGGCGGTGTGGGGCGTGTAGGAGGGCGGCGGCGGCTTTGGCTCCACTGTCAAGGTTACTTTTATAAGATAATGACAAAACGGCACTTCTCAGCACCACTTTACACATGATCAATACCTTCTTAGTGGAAACGAAGAACGGAAATTTTTCCTCATGGACAAGAAAGGAAAATCAAGGGCTACCATACTTCAGCTACATGTCAGTACCACTTTACATATGACCAACACCTATCCAGCTGGAAAACAAGAAGAAAACAAAGTTCATCTTGCTCAAGGTACGTACGTGTCATACCATTCGCAGGTCACAAAATCCTCTAACAAGCCCTGATGGCTTGCTATAAAAAGGACTAAGGTAGTGCTTCTTTCCTCAGAACATAGTGGATTTTAAATAGATCCAATGAACAAGAGAGGAAGAGAGGGAAAGATAGAGAAGGCATAGAGATCTCCAAAGATGAGCAATTGGTAAGTGATCATCCCTCCCTGTCTGCTTCTCTGATTTCATATCGTAATCAACATGTTCTATTTTTCCTATCTTTTTCTTTGCTTCTCGATCCTGTTGAGTTTGTAATCACAAAGTAGAGGAACCTTGAGTACATGCACTCATCTGTCAGTGGAACAAGATGGTGGATCAAATGTTTGAGTATTAAACTTCATAATTATCTAGGTGGTTTGTGTGTTTATTTTATGTTTTTACTAGTCTTCTTTAGTCAGTTTCCTCTATTTGAGATAAATGTTTCTATGATCGATTTCTTTACTTTTTGTGCAAATGAAATTTGTTATAGCTTTTTTTTGTAATCTTTCTGTGCATTACGACCATCGTCCATTCAATATTTTTAGCAAGCTGATGTGGTCTTTTATGCCACACTGTTAACACTAAATTTTGAAAAATGCTTTTAGATGTTCTAGAGTCGATGTTATCAGGTAGTGACAATGGAAGTGGCTAGAGCTTCACCTTTAATCCTTCAAAGTTTTGGAACTTCGTGGTTGCTCCACCTCCATCAGTAAAGTATGGTTCTTTTTGTCAGCAAACCGGAGAGTGCTAAGCTGGCATTTGGATTGACATCCAGATCTGTCTTTTTATTTACTCACAGTCTAAATTTATTGTATGTTCTCTATTTCCTGAGACTTTACTTTCCGTATAGACATGACTCTAATATCACGATCGATGAACTAGTGTTGAATTACAGAAGGTGCATGTCTAATCATAAGGTGGAAGCTAATTGCAATCTAATGATTCATTTCACGGTTTAGTTGAGTCGGATAAAGTAAAACGTTTATCAGTACCAGGAAAATGTAATTGATTGGGTCTCCTAGGTAGCTGTCTTGCCCTCCCTCGGATATGACAATCTATTTATATAGTCATACACACCATTATTAGTTTACGGATTGCTTTTGAGAATTGGTGCTACCAATCTTTTGAGAATTGGTGCTACCAATTACCCAAGACCAGGCGTCTTACCGTTTTACAAAGAAAATTAAAATTTACCGGTATTGGCCATTTGAAATGGACATTTCCACATAACTAATTTTTGCTTTTGTAAGAAACATAAATCAACATATGACTTGAAAATATATCACCTAACACTTAAGTTGCGTGTCAAAATAGGGTCTGACTATATATGTTTAGGATGGATTGTTCTAGTATGTACCTCTGTGTTGTGAGTGCATACCTTATATTTAGGATATGGTTAAGTAATTGCATTATTACTATCTTCCATAAGGTGATTGCATCATGAATAAATGACCTTATTTGCTCGCCTTTCTTACGTGATCTAAATTTAGGAGTGTTGATAAATGGAATGGTAATTACTTGCTTTCCTTGGGTGATTTCAACCTAGGAATTAATGCGATTAATAGTGATATTGTTAATGGTAATTAATCGTTCCCTTTCTTAGTTGATTAATTCTATGCTTTATATTGGTGAAGTACTCCATATCCTAAACTTTATGTAATTAATTGTTCCCTTTCTAAATTTAGGAGTGCTGATAGTAATAAGGAGTATCCGATATTTAGGAACGCCATTTAAGTGTTTCCTTTCTTAGCTGACAATTGAATGCGTTAATTAATTCTAATGAATGTTAATTAACCAGGTACATATCGTGATAAAATTTCATGCCTATATCATCCCGCTCTAATCAGGACCAAAAGAACTCGTACCAGCCACAGCTAGTAAACATCATGGGCATCAAGGTCATCAGGTCGGAGCTGGTCAAGCCGAGTGAAGCCACCCCACATGGCCCGTTTTGGCTATCCAACCTCGACCTTAGCGTGCGGAGCAGCTATTCTCCGACGATCTACCTGTTTCGCCCCGGCGGCGACGACCGCCAAGGGTTCTTCTCGGTGGACGTCCTAAGGACAGCACTGGCCATGGCGCTGGTGATGTTCTACCCTTTGGCTGGCCGCCTCGCCGTGGCCCCCGATGGGCGGGTGGAGATCGATTGCAATGGCGAGGGCGCCGTTTTCGTTGTCGCGGAGTCCGTTGTTGCGCTAGACGATCTCGAGGAGGGCTTCACGCCATCGAAAGCGATGTGTGACATGTTCGTGCCTCCCTACGAGAAAGAGGTCGGCGCTGGCGCCCCCTTGCTTCTGATCCAGGTTTGTTGAGTTTAATCATTTATATTCTCACATAGAAATGGATTTTGCTAATTGTCATCCGGTGTTCTTTTCTGTAATCAATCAGGTTACCTTCTTACGTGGCGGAGGCGTGGTGCTCGGCACGGGCATGCACCACTATGTCCTTGATGGCCGCAGTTCTTTCCACTTCGTCCAGGTATGGTCCGGCATGGCCAGAGGCGCGGCAGAGGCCATTGTACCCCCGTCCCTTGACCGAAGTCCCTTCCGTGCACGCTCCCCGCCGGTCATCCTTTTCGACCACAACCATGAGTACCACCAGAAGGTTGGATGTGCAACAAACAATAGGTCATCGGACTTAACTGGTGCCATCCTGCGCGTAACTAAGGCGCAGGCTGCCGCACTCCGTGCACGCACGGGCGAGTCCTTGTTCCGCTCTCTCGTGGCCCACATATGGCGATGCACGCTAATGGCGCGTGGGCTGGCCCCCGACGCCAAGTCCCGACTCTACACCGTGGTCGACATGCGTGCCCGCCTCTCCCCGCCGCTCCCCAGCGCCTTCTTCGGAAACGCCGGCGTGCGCACGTCGGTGACAGCCAAGGTCGGAGACCTCCTCACCAACGACCTCAAGTTCGGCGCGCAGCGGCTCCGCATGGCGACGGGCCAGGGCGACGAGTTTGCGCGCTCGTTGGTGGATTATCTGGAGACGACGGATGAGCGGTCTAAACCGGGGAGGGAGCTCCCCGATACGGACCTCCGGGTCATAAGCTGGATGGGCATGGCGTCGCATGATGCCGACTTCGGGTGGGGCGAGCCTGCGCTCCTTGCGCCGGCTGCCATGTCATACACTTGGTTCGTTTACAACATTGGGAACACTGGCGATGTTGCTGTGGCCGTAGGGATGAAGCCAGGTCACCTGGAGCGGTTCAAGGAGCTCTTCTTCGATGAGAATGAGATGGCATGATGAGTCCAGCAGATGCATTTGAGAGAGCATATCTTTTCTGAGAGAACATATCTTTTTTTACTATACTCAAGCTGCATGTATACCTGCATGGAGAACAAACAATAAATGTATTATCTGTTTGATGCATGGAATCGTACTAGCATACCTTTTCCATTGTATTTTGTACTGCATGTCTGCACATATGAGCTGAAATTGCTTTAGGAAGTTTTCACAGCAACGCACTAAAATCCAGCCTACACCAGTACCGTATTTGGTAATTTGTATGTGGCAACTGTTTTAGCAGCCAAGGTTTTGGTTCAGGAGTTTCCTCAAGTACAATCCCTCCCCAAATTTAGAGCAAATTCAAACACAAGTACAGCTCATATTTTACTTGATATGCCTCCATAACTAATTCTCCCTCTGATGCATATTAAATGTCACATAATCAGATGTATTTAGACATGTTTTAGTATAAGATACATCTGATTCGATGATAATTAATATGTATTGGAGGGAGTACTAAAATATGCCTTTGTAACTAATACTAAACGGGTATAAGTTGCCTTGTACAAAACCCATATAGCCCAATTAAAGTCTATGAATATATATGTTTCAAAAAAAAAGTCTATGAATATGTAGCATATGTAAAGATACGAGTATGTACGAATGGGCTGCGACTCTTCCGCACGGTGGCGGTTGTGGCCGGCGGACTGGAGGGACGGCAAGGCGGTGTCGGCTGGCCACGAGGCACTACGAGATGGCGCTAGCTTTTCTTTCTGTTTTTTTTTCTTAGTTTCTTGCTTAGAGCCTTTTCTATTCTCTAATCCCCATCCTCAAAATATAAAAAGATTTTTTCTTTTATCTTTTTTTGCGAAAGTGAATTTGCATTGTGTGATTTTGATTTGAGTTTTAAAGGAAGACATCATTATAAGGAAGAGAATTACGAAGTCACTCATGACAGGTATATCCTGTGACTCCCACTTTAGAAGTTTGAAATGTTTATCCTAGCTAGTTAATCTGCTAAGATGCTATGATAGTGGGAGTAATTCAAAATAGTTAGATTAAAACTTTTTGTTTTTATGAGTAATTAGTTGTGAAAGCTTTTACTCTAGTTTTTGTAGTTAACCGAGTCTTGGCTTGAAAATAATATTTCCAAACAAGTATAACAAGAAAAGGTCTCCAATTTATGGCTTGTTTGATGAGTGATTATCTTAAGTGTTTACCTTTGAAGATACTTAACCCTATAGATGTTTTGATAAACTTGACGATACTCTTGAAAGGAGTAGTTTGATTGAAATGAAGTCTAGCGGTAATTGTGGTTCGTGCCAAAGCTAAACCTTGTGGATCAAAATGTGATACTATTTAAAAGTTTATATGCTTTTGATACACACCTTTGGATGCCAACAACTCCACTGCCTACTAATTATCAATAGTACAACCCCTGATTTCGGCTATGAGTTGACGAAATGGGTGGCACTTGTCACGGTAATGGAAAAAAGTATTAGTACTCTTAAAGGTTGTGCAAACCTTGTTAAAAGAAACACTCAATGACCCTTGTTGAGATTTATCCCTGAAAAATAAAGATCCACACAAAACAGTCTTTGGCATGGTCTCGTTACTACTTTATGAATTTTCTTGAAAGACAATGATTAAAACAGTAGTGGTTTGATAATCTTGATTTTATTGATGTGGGCATCAATAAGACACGTTGATGACCCACAAGTATATGGGGTGTATCGTAGTACTTTTGATAAATAGGAGTGTCGATCCCAACGAGGAGCAAAAGGTGTTGACTAGTGGTATGGAGCAGGAAATCTCTGTAAATACTTAGCAAATGATTTTTTAGGTGTTTTCTAATAAAGCAAAGAAATAAAGTGCAAGTAATAAAGACAACGAACAATTGCAGCAAGTGACCCAATCCTTTCTTAGCAAAGGACAAGCCGGTGGAAATACTTATAAGGACCAAACGTTCTCGACGACACATAGGAATTCTATCAAGTGCTTTCGCTTCAAATAGCTGAGTACTCTTCTCTGGTGTTGTAAGTGTTGTGTGGATAAACCTGTGCTAATGTACCAACCTTACTTGGACTAATACATACTTGTTATTAAACCCCCTGCAAGCATCCGTAACTACAGGAAAGCAATTAAGATATAAACCTAACCACAGCCTTAAACTCTAAGATCCTACACTCCCTTGTGCAATGGTGTCCTAACGGGGGTTCAGGTTTCTGTTACTCCGGCAACCCCGCAATTAGTAGCCAAATACATAATGCATTCCCCTAGGCCCATAAATGGTGAAGTATCATGTAGTCGACGTTCACATGACACCACTAGAAGAATAGCACCACAACTTAAATACTAAACCATTGAATAATATCTCAACACAAATCCACTACTAACAACATGACTTATCCCATGTCCTCAAGAACTAAATGAACTACTCACAAGACATCATATGGATCAAGATCAAAGATGATATGGTGATGGATAACAATCTGAACATAAACAATAATCCAATGGTTCCACTCACAAGCATCAACTACAATAGTAATCAACACCAGGAAAGTTTCCCCTAAGAACTATGCAAGTATTCAACATAATTGTTACAGCGGGATGGAGTGGTGATGATGGTGCTGGTGGAGATGATGGTGTGGATGATGATGATCCCGATGAAGTGTAGCTTGACGATGGTGTTGATGGCGACGATCTCCCCTCTCCGGGAAGGAATTTCCCTGGCAGAAATCTGTCTGCCGGAGAGCTCTTTCTCTCTCGGTGTTTTCCGCCCCGCAGAGGCGGCGGAATCTTTTTGTGGTCGCTCCCCGTGTATTAGGGTTCTGAGGAGAAGATAGGCGAGAGGGCAGAGCCGGAGGTGGGCCAGGTGGGCCACACCCCCTATAGGCGCGTCCAAGGGGTGGCCCGCACCTGGGGTGTGTGGGCCCCCTGTGGCCCATCTACGGCGTCCCCTTCTGGCTTTCTTCGTCTTCTGGGAAAATATGATTTTCCATAATTTTTCTGGTATTTTTCCGATCTTCGCGAAATTGCATCAAAACTCCTCTTTTTTCCATCAGAATCCTGACTCCGGCAGTTCATCCTCCAAGAATCATCCAACATGCAAAAACAGATGAAAAGACATAAGTAACACCTCTTAATATCAAATATATCAATGAATAGAGGTAAATTATGATATAAAATGGTGATGCAAATTGGACATATCACACGCAACAAGTACACGAGTCACAATAGAGATGCATAAAGATAAATCATAATTGGAATTGGCAAACTTTGTTCTTGGTAAAAGAACAGTTGTCAAACAGTTTCACAAAAAGCTTTTGAAGAAGTTTTACAAGAAGAGTACTCTTTGCTCAAAAATGAAAGATTTTTCACAATGATGGCTTTCAAAGTAATTACTCAATAAATAAGAGTCTTGTGCAAACAAGGAAGATAAAAAACATGATTGAATAAATCATCATATGAATGATTGAAACACAAAAACTCAAATGCTTGTTGGAGATAGAGAGGAAATAGGTTTACTGACTCAACTTAGAAATAGGAGAAAGGCCCTTCATAGAGGGAAGAAGGGATTTCAAGTTCATAAAGAGCTTCCAAAAGATTATAGTACTTACTAGCTTTGAGCCCTCATTGCCCCTATCATAAGCATCTTGAGGTGATTAAGGTTAAAGTGAACAAGGATGGAGTATATGCTTGACGAAATATAAGTTGGCAATCTCATGTCCCTTGAGTACGAGGGCCGCTCCTCATGCTACTCAACTTTAGTTACCGGTAAGTTCTTGTCATTGTAAGTACATGTGTATCATAAAGAACCGCCAATGGGGTACCCCTTGCACATGATACATGAGCTATCCCATGATCAAAATGACAAGGCAAGCATACAGTGAGCATCTTAGCGATATTTTTATTTGCTATTTGCATAGGTTTTTATTGAGGATGCTTCACAGATTGCTCACTATGGTTATGCTGCAAGTTTCCACCATGATTAGGCATGACTTAGGCTAGCGGCTCAGGCGTTTCTCCAACACACATACATAACTCCATGGACTTACAAGCTCCCCTTTTATTTCACACCGGCGACATCCATAGACAAAAGAGCATGATATCAACTGGATATGAATCCATAAGTGTTGAAAGCGTTTCCCGTGACAACACGGCTCTGCTAATACCAACGTATAGATGCAAGCATATACAAATTTGATGACACAATGGTTCAAGTTTATTAGGGACAAGAATATAAGGTGTGCCATCAAGTTCGTGAGAGCTTTACTAACTAGTTTTATCATAACAAAATAATTTTTAATTCGAAAGATAGATGAAGCTTGAGAATTTGCTTGGAATAACAATGATGCTAATAGGTAGATATGGTGGACACAAATGGCACAGGATTGGTTCAAAGGGATTGGATGCACGAGAAGTATGCCTTCTCAAAACAGGTTTTTTGCTAGCAAGGCTGGGTAGCAAGCAAAAGAGTTGAAGGAAACAAACAAACCTACAAGTGATAAAGTCAAACATGCAATCTTCCTTGAAGACACAAAAGATCTTAAATAAAGAATACTAAGCTTATGAGCCAATAAAGAGAGAAAATAAATGATAGAAAATACCTGTAAGCGTTTTCTCTTTTCCTTCAAACCTCAAAAAGTGTTGCTACTGACCAGAGCTCGGTTCGCCAAAACCAATTTAGATCTACTTGATGCTCCAAAGTGATACCAATACCGATCAACAAGATCAATCATATAATAGAGATTGCAAACTAAAATAAGAAGTGCAAAAAGTAAAAGATGAGACTTCTCATTAATATTCCATGAAGGCGCTCACACCAAGGGATACATAGATAACCAACTAAAGGAGAGATACTTCCACATGCAAACCAACCTATAAAATAACTTCTCTACCAAAGATATGAATCCACTAAAAAGGTAAAAGATAAAAGATAATGATGGGATACCGCGGCACTCCCCCAAGCTTGGAACAAGCCAAGGGGATGCCAAACCTGATGACGAATTACTCCTTCGGTGGTGGTGGTGTTCCCTTGTTTAGGGTAAGAAAACCTTCCAGCATCTTATGAAGCCTGTTATTCTCCTCTTGGAGTATATCCACCTTCACCCTCAAAGCACCGTACTTGTCACAGAACTCATCCGTGATTCGAAGGGCGTCCACTGCCTCAGGGCAGGATTTGAAGTCTGTAACGGAGGCTATAATCCCCTGCATGGTTAGAACGAGGCAGATCCCAAGCCGAGGGCAAGTTCCCTTTGGGCACCTTTTGGTATTGTTGCTCATGTATAAGAGTATGGAAGGAATTCTTGGTACGTGGAGGAAGTGACCGTGGAACAAAGACAAGACGTGGAGGTTTCCCTCCTTAGACATCCGTGCTGTCCTCCTAAGCTTGGTAGGATTTGCCACCACTCCAATGCTTGCGATGGTAGCGCGAGTGTCCGGATGCTCGTCCTCCTCCATGTCTTCTTCATCCCCTACCAAAATGTCCTCCTCCTTGGGGTTTTGAGGATCATCTTCCTCGGGCTTCTTGCCTTTATCGTTGGCGGAGACCATGGTGCTCTAAACTTGAGAAGATTTCCTGACAAAAACAGATCGAAACGAAAACACGACGAGAACATGATGCACGAACCTCGGGGGATCCGGGGGTTATATATTACGAAGTTTCAATGCATAAGGAAGGTACTGGTGTGAAAACGAGGCGGAGACGGAGCTCAGGGGGCTCACACCCCCTCCAGGCGTGGCCAGTTGGGGTCCGCGCCTAGGGTGGGTGTGGCCGCCCTGGCCTCCATTTCCTCCTCTGTTACGTCGCGTAACCTTCCGTATGTAATAAAAACATCAAAAATATAAAAAGATAAGGTTTTCACAACCTTCTGTTTTCACCACTTTTACCTATTCAAAGACGGACTCTGCAGGTTCTGGTGTTTGGTTTCGGATAAATTCCTCTAGAGTCACCATTTGAATAACATCAACATCGTCGTTATAAGAATCTCTAGAAATATAATGTTTTAGTCTTTGACCATTCACCACCTGTGTGATGTCGTCCTTCAAAGAAGATATTTTGATAGCACCTGAACGATATACTTCCTTAATAACAAAAGGCCCTTCCCATTTTGAGAGTAGTTTCCCTGCAAAAAATCTGAGACGGGACCTATACAAAAGAACTTTCTCACCAACATGGAACTCCCTTTTGAGAATTCTCCTGTCATGCCATCTTTTTACTTTTTCCTTAAAGAGTCTAGCATTTTCATCAGCTTCACTTCTCCCGTCATCAAAAGTACTCAAGTCAAGCAATCTTTTCTCACCAGCAAGTTTAAAATCTCTATTCAATTCTTTCACTGCCCAATAAGCTTTGTGTTCTAATTCTAAAGGCAAGTGACAAGCTTTCCCATAGACCATTTTGTAAGGAGACATCCCCATAGGATTTTTATAAGCAGTTCTATAGGACCATAAAGCGTCATTCAACTTTTTAGCCCAATTTTTCCTAGATCTATTAACAGTCTTCTACAAGATAGATTTAATTTCTCTATTGGAAAGTTCTACTTGCCCACTAGTTTGGGGGTGATAAGCTGAAGCAATTCTATGGTTAACATCATATTTAGCGAGAGTTTTCCTAAAACTACCATAAATAAAATGAGAGCCTCCATCAGTCATGATATATCTAGGCACACCAAACCTAGGAAAAATAACATCTTTAAGCATTTTAAAGAGGTCTTACCATCAACACTATTTGTAGGTATGGCTTCTACCCACTTTGTAACATAGTCAACAGCAACAAGAATATAAGTATACCCTTTTGAAGGAGGAAGGGACCCATGAAGTCAAATACCCAACAATCAAAAGGCTCAATAACAATAGAATAATTCATAGGCATTTCATTACGTCTAGAAATGTTACCAACTCTCTCACATTCATCACATGATAAGACAAACTTCCTTGCATATTTGAAAAGGGTAGGCCAATAAAATCCAGATTGTAAAACCTTTTGTGCAGTCATATCACCAGCATGATTTCCTCCATAAGCACTGCCATGACATTTCCTCAATATCTCTTGTTGTTCAAATTCTGGAACACATCTTCGCATAATACCATCTACTCCTTTATATAAGTGTGGTTCATCCGAAAAGTAATGCCTTAGATCATAAAAGAATTTTCTTCTTTGCTAGGCTGTAAAGGTTGGAGGCAAATACTTGGAAACAATAAATTTAGCATAATCAGCATACCAAGGACTCTCATGCGGACTTACCCTTATTACAGCCAACTGCTCATTTAGAAAACTATCATTAATATGCAAAGGATCAAAAGAAATGTTTTCCAAGCGAGATAAATTGTTAGCAATAGGATTTTCAGTACCTTTCCTATCTACAATATGCAGATTAAACTCTTGTAAAAGCAACACCCATCTAATGAGCCTAGGCTTAGTGTCCTTCTTTGTCATAAGGTACTTAATAGCAGCATGATTAGTATGAATAGTGACCTTTGAATCAACAATATAGGGTCTAAACTTATCACAGACAAAGATTACAGCTAAGAACTCTTTTTCAGTAGTAGCATAATTCTTTTGAGCAGCGTCTAGAGTGTTGATGGCATAATGAATAACATTCAACTTCTTATCAACACGTTGCCCAAGGACGGCACCCATAGCACATCACTAGCATCACACATAATTTCAAAAGGTAAACTCCAATGAGGCGGTTGAACAATAGGAGCTGTAGTCAAAGCTTTCTTCAAAGTTTCAAAAGCTTCCTTACAATCATCATCAAAAACAAAAGATACATCTTTTTGAAGAAGATTGGTAAGGGGCTTTGAAATTTTGGAGAAATCTTTAATAAACCTCCTATAAAAACCAGCATGACAAAGGATACTACGAATACCTTTTATATCCCTAGGGCAAGGCATCTTCTCAATTGCTTCAATTTTGGCTCTGTCAACTTCAATGCCTCTTTCAGAAATTTTGTGCCCAAGAACAATCCCTCCATTAACCATGAAATGGCATTTCTCCCAATTAAGAACAAGGTTGGTTTATTCACATCTCTGCAAAACTTTATCAAGGTTGTGCAAACAGTTATCAAAAGAAGTTTCATAGACAGAGAAATCATCCATGAACACCTCCACAATTTCTTCACAAAAACCATGAAAAATAGCAGACATACATCTCTCAAAGGTAGTAGGAGCATTACATAAACCAAAAGGCATACGCCTATAAGCATAAGTGCCATAAGGACAAGTGAAAGTGGTTTTCTCTTGGTCTTGTGCTTTCACAGCGTTTTGAGAGAACCCAGAATAACCATCAAGAAAGCAAAAGTGGGTCTTTTAGACAACCTTTCTAGAATTTGATCAATAAAGGGAAAAGGATAATGATCTTTCTTAGTAACTTTATTAACCTTTCTAAAATCAATGCACATCCTATACCCAACCACTACTCTTTGGGGTATAAGCTCATTATTTTCATTAGGCACAACAGTAATTCCTCCTTTCTTTGGAACACAATGAACGGGGCTAACCCATTGGCTATCAGCAATAGGGTAAATAATACCAGCATCAAGGAGTTTTAATGCCTCATTTCTTACCACATCCTTCATCTTAGGATTTAGACTGCGTTGGTGCTCGACAACTGGTTTTGCATCAGGTTCTATATTAATAGCATGCTGACATATAGTAGGAGAAATTCCTTTTAAATCATCAAGAGTATAGCCCATAGCTCCTCGGTGTTTCTTCAGTATCTCAAATAACCTCTCTTCTTCCTTTCCTGAAAGTTTAGAACTAATAATAACAGGATATACTTTCTTATCATCAAGATAAGCATATTTAAGATCATCAGGTAAAGGTTTTAATTCGAAAACAGGGTCCCCTTTAGGTGGTAATGTGGTACCCAAATCTTCCACATGTAGATTATGCTTAAGTAACTCAGACTGGCGAAGGAAAACCTCGTCAATCTCATTTCTTTCCTTTATGAAGACATCACTTTCATGATCTTCCATGAAATGCTGCAAGGCATTGTTAGGAGCAAGAGAAATAGCAGAAAGTTGTTCAACCCTGAAATCCTCATTAGGCAGTTCATTTTCATAAGGAGTTTTAGCAAATTCGGAAAAATTAAACTCATAAGACTCTCCATCAAACTTAGTCAAAACTTTTTCCTTCCTACAATCTATGATAGCCCCACAAGTATTCAAGAATGGTCTATCAAAGATAATAGGATAGGTTTTACTAGCTTCTTTACCAAGTACTAGAAAATCAGCAGGATATTTAATCTTACCACAAAGAACCTCCACATCTCTTACAATGCCAATGAGACAGACCGTCTCTCTATTAGCAAGGTGAATAACCACATCAATGTCCTCAAGCTCACAAGGACCAATTTCATGCATAATTTCCCTATAAAGCTCATAAGGTATATCACTAGAACTAAAAACAATATCACATAAACCATAATAGCAATGATCACCAATTATAACAGAAATCACAGGGACACTAGCTTTTCTAGGATGAGAGACAATATTAGAAGCGTCTTCACACAAGACAATGTGCTCATCCTCTATATTTTTAGTGACAAGATCTTTCATAATAGCTACCACAGGTTTAATATTTATTTGATCATCCGGTTCCACAATTTTCTTTGTACTTTTGCTTACCACATTAGCTATGATAGAATGTTCCTTCACCCTAGCTGTAAAAGGGATTTTCTCAACATAAGGCTCAGGAAAAATAGGATCAACATTACAAACTTTAATGCTAGAAGGAACATGAGTAACAATGTCTTTATAAGAAGCATGGTACTTGTCCCATTACTTTTTGGGCATTTCAATATAAGAGGCAAAGGCCTTCAAACATTTTGCAAGAACTTGAAAATCAAGACCATACTCATTACTAATATCACGGAAGTCATCAGTTCCCATAAAAGATTTAATGCATTTATAATTATAGTTTATACCTGACTTTCTTCCTTTGTCATTCTCCCAAGCTTCAGTGTTCTCCTGAATACGGTCAAGGAGATCCTATTTAGCTTCTTCCTTCATACGTGTGAATTATCCAGCACAAGAAGCATCTAGTAAATCTTTATCATGAAGAGAAAGCCTAGCATAAAAGTTATTGATAATAATATTGTTAGGGAGTTCATGAATAGGACATTTAAGCATTAATAACTTCAATCTCTCCCAAGCTTGAGTTGTACTCTCTCCATCACGAGGCAAAAAGTTATATATCAGATTCCTATCCTTATGAATTTCACTAGGAGGATAGAATTTAGAATAAAAGAGAGGTACTATTTCCTCCCATTCCATGGATTGCCCATTCTTCAACAGCTTATACCATTCTTCAGCTCTCCCTTTCAAGGATATAGAGAGTAACTTCTTCAATAGCGCTTCAATAGTAAAAGTTTCCTTTACCAGTTCCACTCTTCAATAGCGCTTCACTCTCCGACAACGACGCTAGAAAATAGTCTTGATGACCCACAAGTATAGGGGGTGTATCATAGTACTTTAGATAAATAGGAGTGTCGATCCCAACGAGGAGCAGAAGGTGTTGACTAGTGGTATGGAGCAGGAAATCTCTATAAATACTTAGCAAACAGATTTCTAGGGGTTTTCTGATAAAGCAAGGAAATAAAGTGCAAGTAATAAAGACAACGAACAATTGCAGCAAGTGGCCCAATCCTTTCTTAGCAAAGGACAAGCCGGTGGAAATACTTATAAGGACCAAACGTTCTCGAGGACACATGGGAATTCTGTCAAGTGCTTTCGCTTCAAATAGCTGAGTATCCTTATTTGGTGTTGTAAGTGTTGTGTGGGTGAACCTGTGCTAATGTACTGACCTTACTTGGACTAATACATACTTGTGATTAAACCCCCTGCAAACATCCACAACTACAGGAAAGCAATTAAGATATAAACCTAACCACAACCTTATACTCTGAGATCCTACACTCCCTTGTGCAATGGTTTCCTAACAGGGGTTCAGGTTTCTGTCACTCCGGCAAACCCGTAATTAGTAGCCAAATACACAATGCATTCCCCTAAGCCCATAAATGGTGAAGTATCATGTAGTCGACGTTCACATGACACCACTAGAAGAATAGCACCACAACTTAAATACTAAACCATTGAATAATATCTCAACACAAATCCACTACTAACAACATGACTTCTCCCATGTCCTCAAGAACTAAATGAACTACTCACAAGACATCATATGGATAAAGATCAAAGATGATATGGTGATGGATAACAATCTGAACATAAACAATAGTCCAATGGTTCCACTCACTACAATAGTAATCAACACCGAGAAAGTTTCCCCTAAGAACTATGGAAGTTTTCAACACAATTGTTATAGCGGGATGGAGTGGTGATGATGGTGCTGGTGGAGATGATGGTGTGGATGATGATGATCCCGATGAAGTCTAGCTTGACGATGGTGTTGATGGCGACGATCTCCCCTCCATGGGAAGGAATTTCCCCTACAGAAATCTGTCTGCCGAAGAGCTCTTTCTCTCTCGGTGTTTTCCGCCCCACAGAGGCGGCGGAATCTTTCTGTGGTCGCTCCCCGTGTATTAGGGTTCCGAGGAGAAGATATAGGCGAGAGGGCGGAGCCAGAGGTGGGACAGGTGGGCCACACCCCCTGTAGGCGCGGCGAAGCGGTGGCCCGCACCTAGGGGTGTGTGGGCCCCATGTGGCCCATCTACGCCTCCCCTTCTGGCTTTCTTCGTCTTCTGAAAAAATATGATTTTCCATAATTTTTATGGTATTTTTCTGATCTTCGCGAAATTGCATCAAAACACCTCTTTTTCCATCAGAATCCTGACTTCGGCAGTTCATCCTCCAAGAATCATCCAACATGCAAAAATAGATGAAAAGACATAAGTAACACCTTTTAATATAAAATATTACAATGAATAGAGGTAAATTATGATATAGAATGGTGATGCAAATTAGACGTATCACACGTCACTGTTATGCTACTTAGGACATGATCTCTCTTACTTGCTATTATAAAACATATGGTGTTCCTTAGCAGGCTGAGAGTTAACTAGAGGAATGATTGTTATAATTATAGTTATTTATAATTATATTAAACTCTACTTTGATTATTTTGAGTTATCAAAACTCGTTTAGTTATCTTGGCATCTCTCTAACTTTGATGAGCTTTTCAAATAGAAGAAGTGATGGATCCATATGACTACCGATCGTAAGTGAATTTGTACTCTCGTTATTTCAGTTTAAACATTGAGTTTTTTTAGGGTTTTGTTGTTTTCTTACTCGAGGACGATCAAGCTTTGAGCTTTGGGAAAGTTGATGGATGTGAAAATAGCCATCTTTCTCCGCATTTAAACCATTTTTAGTAAAACAAGTGACCAAGAATCTCTTTAGCCTTGCTACTAATGACTAATTATTGCAAAGATGTGTAATCCATTGCTTTGAATTGTGTTGTGCAGGAAATCATGCCTTTAAGGCGAAATCAGGAGCTATTAATGAAGATTTTGAGATTCACCACCATAGTTCATCCTCTCCATCCTCCATCATCTCCATAGTCATAGCCATTAGCTTGTACTTGAGACCTTCTTGTGATTTTGCGACCATTGTAAGAATATTTGATTTCAATCTAAGTATTTTGCACAATGTTTTCTATCCTTGATTTTTATTGTTACGATTGAGTAGTACTCATGGTCTGCGGGTTGAGGTGAAACCTTGCAGCGATTATGTGCATCTAATTCATGGGAGTATTGTGTATTGATTTTATAGAGATTTATATGTTTGTTTCTTTGTCTCTTATATCGGTCTATGGACTTTTAGGTACCCAGATCCTAGAGATTGATAAAGGCTTGAGGTGAAATACTTGGTGAGCGGCGATCTCGTAGGAAATCCAGTGATAGAAAGGGGAGTACGATGTTATCGTTTAGTGATCCATTTGGGAACAACAGCAACATCACTTTTTAAGACTTTGATCTGTGTTTTTACTTAATAATTGTTATATCCTGATATTTCGCGGTATAAAAAATACTATTGCTATGCCTGTGACTCGCAGGGGCTCTAGTATATCATGATGTGTTTCCCACAAATTTTATCTTTATTAAATTATTACACATGAATACGTGTATTACTATCTTTATCCCATATGATGTGCAGCTATAGGTGAATCTTCAACCCTGGCCTATCTCCATCCACTTCAACAAACAATGTTCTAATGTAAACTAGAAAGGTCCGTTAAATGAAGGTAAAATGAACAAACAAGTCTTCTATACATGTCGTTTAATTTCCATTCAGCATTGTTTCCCAAGGCTCGATTAAACCTAGGTCTACTAGGAAAGAAGCTACTATACTGCATCAGTTAATCCGGATTGAAGGCATCAACATGCATCACGGGTAAAATGGCACCGTCCATAGAGGTGTGCCCTGACTTATCCATGGATGCGCCACAGGTATTCTACTAACTTGTGGTGCATCCCTATATGGTGTGCTAAGCATAATCCCATACCCCACTTCATAGAAAGGTGCCAAGTTATCGGTAGCTCATCAAGTAGGGGTGCGCCACGGGTAATAAAATATCCCCACATGCACGCGTTGGGCCACTGGTAAGTTGGATGCATCCATTTGGTGCCCTTTACCAACCTACCTCTACCCACTTTACAACCTCTCCCCTACCCCAAAACTAGATTTGGTCGTCTTCCTCCTCCTCCCCACCTTATTTTCTCCCTTATTTTACCTATTTTAGGTTGCTAAACCTATTTTTAGTTGATGAATTTGTACAGGGAATACTCTCCACCATGTAGATCTACTAAACCACACTTTGCTTTCCTTCTACATCGTCTACTAGGTGAGTAGTTGGAAGATATGCATATGCATGTTTGTGTGGCTGGTAGGGCGCCGCAACGTGATGTATGCATATTTGTATGTGAAGTTTATTGTTGCATGGGCGGTGTGTGGATCACGAGATATTTGCACTTGAATCTTATTATTGCGTAGTGTATGCATATGAAGCTTGTGGTCGCACCGGCGTGATGTGTGCATGTTTGCCGAAATGTTGATTCATATTTGTTTCGGATTTTTTTTGGCACTACGCATATGTCCTATATTTGGAAAAGGTCATGTCGAAATTTTCTAGCGACCATGTGTTTGGATGGTGGATCTAAAATATTCTCTTGCTCTATACAGTGCATGTGACCATGCTCATCAAAATGATCGAAAGCATTGTGGCTATATATTTTAAAGGCATGGCGACTTACATGATTTAGAACAAGTGGACCGAGATAAGATGTCCATGTGGAAACTGCAAACTCGGGATATTGATCGACCCTTATTCCGAAGTATTCGAGAACCACGTGCCCGTGCGTGTTTTCATGCCCAGATACACTCGTTGGATATGTGATGGAGATGATAAGGACGTCAATGGGGCGGCACCAAATGAGGAAGGACTGCATAACAATAACGGGGAGGGTCGGCGAGAAGACGAAGAGTCTCCGGGAAATGATCATGAAGGAGATGCTGGACATGATCATGAACAATATGCCGGGGAAGATGGTGGAGAAGACGTAGATACGCAAACCCTGCTAACTTCAGCCTTGCGAGACCCTCATGTTCAAGAGCTGCTCCTCAAGGAGACGAGCAATGACAAAATTGCTGCTAGAGAAAAAGACAAGATGGCGCAACTGGAGATAGATGGGATTACTCCATTGTATGAAGAATGCCAGACCGATCCCACTTGAATGTAACGCTCGAGGCTCTAGGGATGAAGACGAAGCACAAATGGACCGATACAAGCTTCGATGATAACATTGGATTCTGGCATAATTGTCTTCCCAAGGGTAACACTTGTCCAACTACTATCGAGGTGGCCAAGAAAATCGTGTGCACTCTCAATCTACCGAATGTTAAATACCACACATGCATCAATGATTGCATCATTTATCGGAATGAGTACACGGAGAGAACCACATGTCCGATGTGCGAACATGCATGATACAAGAAAGGGAAAAAGCTTCTTGAAAAGTGGTATGATACTTTCTGATCACTCCTCGCCTGTAGAAGTATTTCATAGACCCTAAGAATGCAAAGCTCATGCGCTGACTCGCAGAAAGGAAGAAGCCCAAAGATGATATGGATAAGAAAAAGATGCTGACACACCCTTTAGATGCTAGCCAGTGGAATGCATTGAACATCGAGTTCTCATTTTTTGGGTATAATCCATGGAATGTTAGGCTAGGTATGAGCACCAATGGATTCAATCCGTTTGGCAATAGAGCAGCACCCATAGTACCTGGCCCTTGTTTGTATTGTTGTACAACCTCCCCCTGGATGTGCACGAAGAGGAGATACGTACACATGAGTATTCTGATTCACGGGCCGAAACAACCAGTTATCTACATCCATATGTATCTCGGGTTATTGAAAGAGGGGCTAGCCACGTTATGGAAGATGCCATCAAATACGTGGGAGCCGTCTCAAGAAATTATTTCCCTTTGAGATCAGCGTTTCTCACGACGGTGCAAGACTATCCTGGTTATGCATATGTCTTGGGCGAGGTGAACATATTTCTAGTAATAATGCTTACATATTTCAGCATGACATTTTAGGTTGTGGTAAGTTTAAAAAGCAAGATATTCGCAATGAGGAACGTCTATAGACTATGTTTGAAGATATCAATAATGATTGAAGTGATCATTGTTGTCCAATACTGGGAAATTTTCATCAACCAAACGCTAAAGTAGATCTTGTTAATGTTGATGGAGAGGATAGTATTGACGTTGACAAGATGGATGAGTCTCCTAGATGTTCCAAAGGGAAGAGTCCTGCAATGGTCGTGGGTGACAAGTCGAAGAAGTTGAAGACATCCCAAGTGACGCAAGATGAGATTAAAAAACTTGGTGTTTTGGATGAGAGGATTCAATCATCATTGGAGGAATACGCCAAGAAAGATGAGTCCATCGCTATAAATGTCATGATGGACTTGGTGGTTGAGTGTGGTGCGGTTATTGGTAGTGATGGGCATTTCATTGATAGCGAGTTATATGTTAAAAAGGAGCAAAGGGAGATGTTCCTCCATATGCAATGGTCACATGATCGTCTTAATTGTCTTAAGCGGAAGTATGCATCCAAATATGGTCGTTCTGAACCCGTTTGATTGGTGTGGTTCACGTAATGTTAAAACAGATGCACAAATCTTTATTTATGTGTTGAAGTAAATTTTTTTTGTAATTTGTGTGATTATAATGGGTGTGTTTTTTTGTCCTACGAATACTTTTTGTACATTAATTTTGTTCTCCATATTCTTGTGTATTTTTCTTCTCCATATACTTGTACAATTTTTGTTCTCCATATGCTACTGTTTCATCTTTATGTGTAGAGATGTCGTTGGATGGTGATAGCGCTGGGGTAGACGATGACGAGAAAGAGTTGATTGTTCATCATCATGCTCAAGCCCTGAATGATATATATGATGGTGTGGCTAATATTGCTACCTTCTACAGCGATAAATATTTGTACAATGCAAACCCAAGAACCTCTATTCTCTGTGGAATGGGTTGGTTTGAAACGAGAGAGACATTATCAACTCCAGGAGAAATATACAGGATGTTGCATGTGAACAACCGTACCTTCTTCGACCTTCATGACAAGGCACTACAATCTAATCACATCTCTTTGAGTAGTCATGAGGCCCTTGCAATTTTATTATGGACTCTTTGCGGATGTGAGTCAAATAGAAAACATAAAATAGGCTTAAACACTAGGTGAGACCATTAGTCAAAAGTTTGACGAGGTTCTTATTTGTGTCATTAAGATGTCAACTCATTTTTTAAACCAAAAGACCCAAACTTCCGCGGTGTCCATAAAAGGATTAGAGATGATATACGAGCTTATCCACATCTCAAGAATTGCATTGGTGGACGTCCAATTCATAGTGTGTTGCGATTTTTGATTTTGATATGTGCTTTATTAGGAAGCCATGTGCCATGCACGATACAAGCGTGTTATATCATACCATGCGAGCGGACAAATATATCTTTCCTCATCCTCCGAAGGCTAATTTTTTGCATCGAGCTATGATGTTTATTTCATATTTTTACTATATCATGACAAGTGCGTTATATCTTTGCAGACAAATATTATCTGGTTGATGCCGGTTATCCTAACTGACCAGGATACCTTGCTCCATACAAGGGCGAAATGTATCATGTGCCCGGTCTTCAAAGAGGTGTGGAACCAACTACTCCAATGAAAAAGTTTAATATGGTGCACTCAGTGGGCGCATAATGTCATCGAGAAAACCTTTGGCGTGCTTAAAAATGAAGTGGCGGATGTTGTTGAACATGCCAAGCTATTCGATGGAGAAGCAAAAAAATAATTGTAGCGGTTTGCATGGTGCTTCACAACTATGTGTGTGAGCATCAAAGTGGAGATCGAACATTTTCAGAGGTGTGAAAGTACACAATTTCTAAAAGTGCGTCTGATGGGTCGACTTTAGAAGAGAGCAAGATGACTTCCGCAACAAGCTAGATAATGATATATATTTCTAATTCTTGGTGATATATCATACGAGTCCATTTCGGTCTAGGAAAATGATTATGGTTTTTTTTGTGGTGAATAAAGTCAACAAGTCCATGGTTTTCACATGCACGTACAAGGAAGAGAATAGAAAATAAACTTGTCACGCTGAGACAAGTCACGATCATGCAGTACATATCAATAGTACTAGGAAAAAACTAAGATAAAAGAGAAGAAAAGAAGGGGACTGCGTAGTCAATATCAACAGCCCTCTGGCTAATCAGAGTTTGGAGCTACCACATGAGCCAAACGCTTTCTCCCCGATCTGGAGCCTGTTGGTGGAGTGGAGTTGAGGGGGAGGAGTGTAGTAGAGCTCGTACTGCACGCGGAGGAGAATGAGTGGAAGCAGAAGCAGCCCGATGCAGGCTCTCGTGAAGGACAGGACCGTTCTCGCGTTCAAGCTCGAGGAGAAGGACGCGCTGATGCGCTCCATCATCATCGAGGGCGGCGTGCGGAGCGCCTTCTACGTCCTGGACCTCGGCACGGTGGCCGAGCTGTACCGGCGATGGCAGCGCGCGCTCCCCGGCGTGCGCCCTTTCTACGCCGTCAAGTGCAACACCGACCGTGAGCTGCTCTCGGCGATGTCCGCCCTCGGCGCCGGGTTCGACTGTGCCAGCTGACAGAGATCAGCCTAGGACCTGCAGGTTTAGCAGAAGAACAATGGAGGGCTGTATGGACACACACGACACGGAGGAGTTTTTGCGACGCGCTACATCAGCGTCTTTTCTGCTCGTTTCCTTTTATTCAACAGAAAACAGATTGAACGATATCTACGCCCCGATCCGTCATGCACGCGCCATCCCGCGGCTTTAGATCGTGGACTCGCTCGAGGCTACAAAAAAAACTACCACGATTTGGCCGCAACGTGGACTCTGCACGCTTCTGGCCTTACCGAAAATTTTACGTATAGATACGGCAATACGTGCTGCAGTTCTACTATGAAACAAATTCAACGTGACAAGTTCTGGAAAATAAAACAGAGAACAAACTAAGCGACAAGATTAACATCAACACCAGCCGCAGGGAGATGGAGTCCGTGCTCGCGGTCGGCGCCGACCCCGGCAGCATCGTGTACGCCAACCCCTGCAAGCCCGAGACGCACGTCCGGCACGCGGCGCAGATCGGCGTCAACCTCACGACCTACGACTCCGAGTCCGAGGTGGGCAAGGTGAAGCGATGCCACCCTGGCTGCGAGCTCCTCCTCCGCATCAAGGGCCCCGACAACGGCGAGGCCAAGGTGGACGAGGTGGTCCCGCTCCTCCGCGCCGCGCGGGCCTGGCTGCCTTGCCGTGTCGTTCGGCTACTGGCGTGTACCACCGGCGATGTACCGGGAGGCCATCGAGGCCGCCCGCGCGGCGTTCGACGCGACCGCCGCGCTCGGCATGCCGCCCATGCGCGTGCTCGACATCGGCGGCGGCTTCGCGCCGACGGCTCTGTTCGAAGAGGCGGCGAAGGTCATCCGCGGCGCCCTCGCGCGGCACTTCGGAGACCTCCTCCCGTGCGTAGAGCTGGTCGGCGAGCCGGGGAGGTACTTCGCTGAGACCCCGTTCACGCTCGCGGTGCGAGTCATCGGGACCCGCGCCCGCGGCGAGACGCGGGATTACTGGATCGACGACGGGATCTACGGCTCCCTCAACACCGTCGTCACCGATGGATACATCCCGCGCCCGAGGCCGCTCGCCGCCAGCAGGGTGCCCGGCGAGAAGACGTACGCGTCGACGGTGTTCGGGCCCACGTGCGACTCCGTCGACACGGTGGTCACCGGGTACCAGCTGCCGGAGATGAGCGTGGGGGACTGGCTTGTCTTCGATGACATGGGCGCCTACACCACCGCGTGTGCCTGCAACTTCAACGGCTTCTCTACGTCCGACATCAATACGTTCTTGGCCTACTCCACCTAGAGTTGCCATTGTTACTGCTGGTTCCCAAAAAAAAAATAAGAAACGATTTTCCGCATGTAAGAACAAAATTTAGTAAAACCACATATATCTCAAAAAATGGTGTGATTTTAAACACAATATATAAATTATGCATATGAATGAGAGCCTTTTTTTTGTTCACTCTCTCACGTTGCTTACCATATGCATCCTTCAATCATGTGGAGGGTCAGCTAAAGATTTCTTGCGGAAAGGCAAAGGGGTGTTTGGTAGCCTGCAGGTTTCTCTCGTCTCCTAGGGGCAGTCTTGGCCACAGAGAGATGAGAAAAGAGAGGTGTTATGCATTTTGTTTGGTTGCTTTGGTCGCATTGTTGGCAACGTGAGAGCACGTTTGATTGATAGCCTGCATCTCGTCCACTGGCCCATCAACAACCACACAAACCTCAAGGCTAAACACGCTTACCTCATGCCACCACGGTTAGCGCCATCTACGATAGCGTGGAGGAGGTGGCCGAGATGTACAACATCGGTGGGAAGAGAGGCCATTTGAGGGTGCCGTTGTAGGAGCGTGGCGCTCGGTAGCGCTAGTGGCGGCGCTACGGTTCTGGAGTCGAAACTGATGAAAATCATCTAAAAAAGCTCCAACTTTAACCATGATTCTGAGAAGATATAGTTTACGAAACTCGGCATCGATGGTCAGAGCGAAACCCCATCACCAATGTGCATCATTTTTATGTAGAGCTTCTTTTGAAACGAAGCATGGATGTGTTGATTACAAGCGGTTAGGAAAGAGTATGTTTAAGAGAGGAGAGAGAACGGGTTCATCTTCAAAACCTTTCAACGCCGAAATTTGTGGGGAACAGCGAGTTCTAGCTATGCCTGAAAGAAAATTTTGAATGGTTGATTGTGTGCGACGAAACTGAAGAAATTCGTCCATCAAATCTCCAACTTTGACCACGAATATAAGAAGATACAGACCACGAAAGTCGGTTTCGCTAGTCGGAATAGAACCCATCATCAATGAGCATCTTTTCATGTAGAGCTTGATTTGATTCCGAACATATATGTGCTAATTGCGTGTGGTTCGAATGAAGATTTTTAATTCCGAACCCCATCACCATGTTTTTTAATTTCATCTTGCATCACACACTGGGTCCCTCTTGGAGCCGACCGACTTCGTAGTGGATAGCTTAGTGGGGTGCCCCCTAACATATTTAATGAATCTTGTAATTTATTTGTCGTGATGCCTCGTTTGGGTTTTTATTTGGTATTTCTGAGGTTGATCGTGCATGTGTTGCTATTTGCGCAATCTTGTAGGATAAATCTTTCTAAAAGCCGTGTCCATGGTTATGGACGACTTGGAGCACAGTTTCTCGATCATAGACAAGCATAACTAAAGTATCGTTTTTAAATTGACAAAAACTTGCCTAGTAATAGTGTAATATTTATAAAATGATTAATAAAACTACCAATAGATGTGATCTTCTTTCGCCTTCTCGTTCAGAGACAGGGAGATGGGCGAGTGATGTTTATTTATGGTTATATATATATATCTGTTGGATAATTAGCTATTGTTTAATTAATGATCGTTCGTCTATCATTGGTTGGGCGGATGTTGTAGCGCGTATCTAGAGAACCGCTAGGATTTATTTTTGCTACAATTGCGTCAGTCTCAGGTTGTCCTTTTATATGCATAAAGACTTGTTGAGCCTCCTAGGGTATCACAGAATAAATATGTGGTTCAGATGGACAGGTATACTGGGTCGAGGAAACCAAAGATGGTGGCAACGACCGTCTGGTATAGAGATTCTGGGGATGGAGGTCCGTGAGATCTATGGGCGGGATGTACTTATTTTCAGGACATCTTATGCCAATTTGCTTCATATCCGTACTTGGATCTTGTCTTCCGCTTCTGCTTGATACTCTGATGTGTGATGTATGAGGATGTATCCTAAACTATTAGAACTATCTAGTAATTTGGATCTTACTGTATGGTGTTGAATATTTCCATTTCTTTTAGATGGTTTGGCTCTGATGTACTCTTATATGTCATTAGCATACATACTTATTTGTGTATGCGTGACTCACAGTCCAGTCGGCTACGTCTCTCGCACTTGAAACTATAACCACAAGAAGTGGGTAGGGTGGTTGGCCGATACCGTGCCATGTTCCGCTCAGACAGGACCTACACATGGGTGGCCTTTGGGCTTTCTCGGTAGGACAACTTATCCACTTTTGGGTTATACTGGCTTGTGATTTAGTGCGTAGGGTCCAGGAGATTACATAACACTCTCGGATCGGCCCTATGCAAGTTTTAGCGATTCCCGCTAGACCTACATAAAAACGATTTAAAGATGCACACCAAGCACTTGCGTATGGGTGGAAACAAAGTAATATCATTACACAATAGTCCACGATGGAACCCACAGAAACAGATATATACAACCACGACTCTATGAGTCAAGAATACATATATATAGTACAAAGATCCAAATCACCTCAAAAACGGTACAACATCCGAGTAGGGACAAGAAGAAAATGGGGCTAAGAGCCATCTGAGGTTGAGGAGTTTTTGCAAGCGGTCGACACTACTAGTCGTCTACAGTTTGTACATATTAGAGGTGTTTTCCTTTTTGCATCATCTGAGGTCGCGTATCTTAGAGCCGCAAAGGAAAACCGGCTTAGGTGGTGTGCTCTTAGAGGCTATGAGCTTGAGCCGTAACGACAAACCAGCTGAGGCGTATGGGAAATAAACACCTCTAATTAACACGTTTATACTAGTGGTAGCTGAAACATACTAGATGCATTTGACTACAAGATGAACAGAAAAAGGTAGTAACATACACTCACAAAACATGTTTACGAATGTCCACAAGACACGTACCGATCATTCACAAATGGAGCAACCATTGTTGAAGTGAAGGGTCGACAACGGAGACGGGGAAACGTAGCTACGCCCGATTTGGGAATCCAATATATGATGAAGATCGCGAGCAGTAATGTGGAGCGCTTCCCAAAAACATTATTCGTCTCTCGTGTACAGGAACACAAGGGTGGGTGGTTCTGGAAATCTTCTCTCTCGTTGTCGGTGCACGCTGGCACTCGGGATGGAGTAGATGTGATGTCGGCGCAAGTAGAGAGGTGGGAAAACCCTAACGATGTTTGCGGTGGAAGACATTATTTGAGACTTCATATAGAGAAACTCGGTAAGAACCTTAATGGGTACAACATGGGCCGAGTCCACGTCGTGCATGTTTGGATTGGTTCAAGATAGCCCACGGTTCGGGAGCAATCGAAACCTACTAACTGTGACCTTCAAAACCGTAATTTTCCTGACCAATCCAAAAACTCGGCTCGAGGCGCATTCTGCATTCCATAAACCGTGACACACGCGTCGTGACGAGACAAGCGAGTGGTGGAAGAGGAGGAGTGCTCGTGTATGCCTTCTATTCACACTCACTTACCAAGTGGTGTAACACTCCACCTTATAAGGTGGTGCAAATCTGCTCTAACTTTTTATGTGGGACTAAACTTTAACTCTCACTCCTCTTGCCATACACTATGAGATGCCATCTACATGGACATCCACACATATGTGCATCGAGATTTAGAGAAAAACTAAAATATAACATGGGCCAAAGGATTTAGCTCATTATTTTTAATAATCGCCCACCAGATCTTAAATGTCCATTGGAAGAATTAAAAATTAGCAATTCTCACTACTTGTATATATACTAGTACTGCAGTAGATACTGTTAAGTTGAACATCCATCTAGAACTTTAAACTACATCTTTTCACACTTAAACAAATGACTAAGGCTTGAATTGCAACTTCGGCGTAAACAACTGTTACTAAAGTTCATAACCAGTACCTGACTATCAGTAGCCTACCCCACGAGTGGAGCATATACATCGTAATTTTTGGTCTCTCCATGAGTTTATTTGAGACCAACCAAGTCTTATAAACTACAACGTTTAACAGTCAGACTCATATAGGTGTGTTCTTTCAAGAATGCTCTATAGGACAGCTTCTTTGCTAGTTATAGCCAATAGAAGCACATTAAAGCATGTCGCCAAACTATTTTAGAACTTTTGAGAGTTATGCATCTTCTCGAATTCCCTTCATTTTCGAGTGTGGACACATTATGATTCAAATTTTCTGCTAGATCCTTTGTTGTGTCCATACCATTTTAGTTCCTTTTTTATATTGGATTACTAACTTTTAAATTTTCTCAAAAGGAGGACCTACCTGCTCTGAAACGGAAGTTGTTGTTCCAGCTAGTTTCAAACTAATACAACAGATCTCATCAGAGCAAAAGAATCAAGGAATTCATTGCAAAAAAAAAATATGTTTCTTGTTCTGTCTATACTTTTTTAGTAAATTTTTGTTCCTGAAGTATTCAAGAGTTGGACCCCCAAACTAAAAAATGCAATACTCTCCACCAGACAAGTTTTTTTTTGGTTACTTTCATGATTTATACGTGTTCCTTACAATTATAGGTTATGTTCCTTACTGCATTTTTTTGAGAAATTGTTCCTTACCGCATAACTAATTTGTTCTAGATATCCTACATGTTGTTAGTATTTTGTTCCAAAAAATTTAACATTTGTCCCTGAAGTCATTTTATATTAAGGTTCTAATTCATAATGAGCATAAATCTTTGTTCCCAAGCTTAATACCTGTTCATTACTACTACAGGGTTGTGTTCCTTTATTGAATAACTATTTTTTGTTTCGACTAAGTGTTTCTTGTTCCAAAAATTCTGAACATATGTTCCTGAAGTCATTTCAAATTGCGGTTTTAATTCATAATGTGCCGAAAACTTGTTCCCAATTTTAATACTTGTTCCTTAGTACTATAGGTTCTGTTTTTTCCTTACTGAATAACTACTTGTGTTCCAGCTAACCTACATGTTGTTACTGGTTTTTTTGTGTCCAGAAATGTTTGGACATTTGTTCATGAAGCCATTTATATTAATGATTTCATTCAGTAAAGTGCAGAAAACTTGTTCCTTTGAAGTATATGTTAATGTTCCTTGTTGAATAGCAACAAAAAACATAACATATAGTTCAAAGGCCTACATCATTTTGGAGCATCAAAAGTGCAAATCTCTGAACAGAACCTGCTTTGTTCAGGAATTCCAGTTTTTTCAGACAAACAAACCCGAGCAGCGTTTCATTCAGTTTATTAGCGTTAAACCAGCAAAATTGCATCTTCTTTTAACACTCAAAATGGAGCTTCAGATACTACAGATTCTTAAACCGTTCTGTCACAGTGAAGCCTCGAAGTATGCAGTTTATGTTAATGAAAGATAAGAGAGCCTTAGAGAATGCTCAGTGCTTTGTATTGATCGATATGCCTAAGCAGGTTTTATATACACATTACATCGAGGACGGGACTGCTGCGTGATTCAGAACAGTGCGCACAGAGCCACAGACGCCAGCTTGACGACGGGACAAAAGGTATCCCCGAGATATCCACCGGGGCACCGGGCTCTGTAAAACCTGGACTTCCACCTGCGTGAACAACCCGAGGACGGGACACAGGTTGCGGCCGCAGTACAACCGTAGAGGCTACCAGGTCAGCCTCACGTTGTCCTGGAGAGCGGCAAACTAAGCTGACATGCTCGCACGCCAATGCGGATCACCAGCCGTGGAGATGTCAGCGCTGGTTTGGCACAAAAATTACGTCCCGCTCAACCGCTGGCTCTCCTGTCTAAATAGGATGAAGCACAGGAGACAGTGTCAGGCCAAAGACGCTGCCGTGGCAGAGAATGTGTTTGGATCGGTGGTTGGTGAGATTCTTGACTTACTGTTGCCGGACGATGAAATCTTCGACTCGCTTGTACAGCTCAGCCGCGCTTTCCAGCTGGGGTCGCCTCTTCTGCATAATGCTGGCGCCTACCTGCTGGGGTCGTGTCTTCTGCATGATGGCGTTCCACGTCGCGTCCAGGTCATCGTCGTCGTCGCTGTCTTCGGCGCATTCGAAGTATTCGGCCGAGGCCACCATGGCTGCGGTTGGAGGCAGCAAGATCCCACGTTCAACAACCGTGTGCTCCCGCACTAGCATCGGGGCCACGCTCCACATCGATTTGGCGATAGGAACGCAGGAGGACGTTGTGGCGGAGGAGGCCTTACAGGAATTCTGATGCAGTTCATTCAGATCATCTTCGGCCTGTTCAAATAACCAACCAATTAATGACACTTGACCCCATCTATTGGCTCGGAGCAACAAAAAAAAGTGCAAATGGAGATGTAAACAAGCTATCTTAAGCTTAAGTTTTACGGGAGGATTGCCTGGATACTGCGAGGCTGATCTTACCTGCTCTGAAGTAATCAGGTCAGTTTGAGTATATTCGTTGAGTCTATTGATTATATGTTGTGTATCTGGTCTCTTTGCTGGATTGCTGTCGATGCACTCTATTCCTATCTCAGCACATACTCGCACTTGTTTCAGTTGTACATCACTCTGTGATTTCTCCAACTTGTTAGTCCAACTTTCAACTACCTGCAAACTAAATTTGTGAGATATGAAAAGCACCATCTCTTAAATGTGAAATTAAAATACGTACTAGTACTCCCTCCGTTCCTATATATAGGGTGTATAGTTTTTGGCACGAAAATTAAAAAATGTACACGGAGGAAAAGTTACACAAGTTTTGGGCTAGATTAGACCTGACTAATTGACAAGAGAAAATAGAGGAGCTTGCATAAGATAGGAAAATGTAATCAAATCCCTAGAAAAATTGTCCAAACAAGTGGTGCAGAGTTGTACTCAGAATTTCTGAAAGAAAAGTAGATCTATTAATGCAGCATTTATTTGTAACAAATCACAAAAATACGCCAAGTTTCACTAAATTTTAAAGCTAAAATCATGATTTTAATCTAGTTCATCATGCTAATGTGGTGTACTCAACGTTTTAAAAAAAAGATTTGGTCTAGTCATGGAGCATTTATTTGTACAAATTACAAGTTGGGCCACTTTTATTTTCAATACACAATGTTGTACTAAATTTTACAGCCAAAATCGTGATTTCAATCTGGTTCAATGTGAAAAATTGTTGGGTTTTTAAGTATTAATCATTGTAGTTCAACATGTCTTCTTTTCCACATATATGGTTGAGCCACTTCTTGTTGAAGTGTGGAAGAGTAGTGGGTGCCTTCCATCCACGAGAGGTTGAAATTCTAGTTCTCATACTTATAACCAATATGATCTCTAAGTATTTCAGTCAAATTATATGGTCCATGGTGGGTAGTAAAGTGATATAGTATTACGATACATCTGAACAGAGAAGCAAGCAATGCAATTGTATTGAAGTGCGGCCTTTTATTTTCAAAAGAAAACCTAAATTGTTCTTACATCGTCAATAGCATGATACCCCTTTTCTCCGGTAAGTATCTCTGTGATTACTACACCAAGACTATAGATATCAAGCCGGTACGAATGCTTATCCGTGACTCCACTATGGTTAAAAGATTCTGGTGTCAAATATCCGCTGCATAAATATATATTTGTGTGTTGGTTAATGAGGAAGATAACACAATATTGGTCAAATTACAGTAGAAGACTGAACTTTCGAAAGGCTTAGCAGACTTACTATGTTCCTGATATCTTAGTTAAAACCCGGCTTTCCATTTTATCAAAGAACCTTGATACACCGAAATCAGAAACCTTTGGTACCATATTATCGTCCAACAATATATTCCCTGGCTTTAGATCAAAATGGACAATATTTTTCTGATGAAGATAATGTAACCCTTGACAGATTTCCTTGATAATTTGAAACTCTCCACTGAAGTCCGCAAGATGCATCTAGAAGGGGAGGGTATAAAGGAAGTTTAGTATTACTTGACATAGTCCAAGTCTGTAATATTGGAATGTATATAAAGGGTGGGTACTATATGTCGAATACTGAATATCATGCTCTTTAGCAATGAAAATAGAGGTTAAAAGAAAAACTTTAAATGCTATGTGATCCTACCAGTGATATAATCATGAAGACTCCCTTTACGAAGATATTCGAAGCAAAGCAACCTATGTTGTACATCCGCCATGATGAACTTTCGTTCGTGTCTTGCCATAGTCCCTTGCGTGTCAGCACAATATCCTAAAAAACGTACTATGTTTTTGTGCTTCGCAATCATGAGACATTCAACTTCTCGCTGGAGTTCCTTCTCGTACATATACGTATTGGACATCCTCTTCACGGCCACAGTCATATTCTCAAGCATTCCCTACACCGAGAAGATGCCTTGTTAGAAGCAAACATCAGTTTCCAGAGATAAAGTCTGGTCAAGACCTGGGCAGCTCAGAGTTACCATATCTTATAAACCACCGCGAACCCGCCGCTGCCAATTTTCTGCTCGTCAGAGAAACCATTTGTAATTTCGTACAGAAGTGATAGTGGAAGGGCCTTTGGCTGTGATGTTTCATCACATAGCATGCACTCCAGGTCCCTTGGTGTAATACTAGATGGGCGATCCATTTGCAGTTAAATGCCCACAGTATCCTGAAACAAGAACAAACGTATCATCTGTGAGGCTACGAGGCCTAGCTGCACACATCACAGAGCAGCACTCCTATTCTGCCGGATCTTGTTTTGAGTTGGGTACTACAAGCTGATTCGGCACATCCGGATGAGCTTAACTGAGCTATAACCAAGATGAACTAAATGGGAACCAAACATGAATCAAAGAGGTAAACATGGCAAAACAACAGTGGTCGGTAATACTCCCATTATGATATATATCTTGTTTGTACTTTGGCTACTAAAATCTGCTTCAGTCCATTCGGATGAGCATGGATTTTGAACTTAAAGAGGTATAAATATTTCAAGACAGCAGTTGTCCTGAAATAGAGCAATAACACTAGTATCACCTGCGAGTACAGGTGATTAAGCGACCAAAGCTACGGCAACTAGAATAAATCAGATCTGGAGAAGCTTCGTTTCAAGGAAATCTTTGTAATTACCTCGCGAATCCCTCTAACGTAAGATTAACCAGTTGTTTGCTTGACGGCACAATAGCTTCTGCTTTCCTCCGTCTGGTTGCAGTTTCGATTAGCACGAGAAACAGGCAAATCTCCTCCACTCCACTCCACTCTGTATACGGAGATTGAGCGAACACAGCGTAGGCAACCAACGGGAAAAATGAATCTGGAGAAGCTCGTCTCAAGATCTGGAGAAGAGGGGGATAATGACTAGTAGTATTTTTTAGTGACTATTGCTTGGGCATGATAGGGATGACGAAATATCATATTACCATCGAAAAAGCCCCCCCTTCCCCTCCCGCGTCGCCCCCGCGCGGCGACCGGGAGGCCCCTGGATCCCGCCGCCGAGCGGCCTCCCCCTCCCTCCCCCCGTCCTCGCCGCTGCCACGAGGTGCGGTCGGGCGAAGCCCGGTCCGTGCCGGCGGCGGCGAGGCTCCCTGGTCCTCTCGCGCGGTGGGGTGGCCGCGGGAACGCCCCCCGGGCCGGAGCGGGCTTCTCTCGTCGGGAAGCTTGGCGGCGGCGTGCGGTGCTGGCCGGGCGGCGGCGTGACGGGCGGCGGAGGTGCGGTGTGCGCCTGGGTCGGGGGCGGCGGCGCCTGGCCCGCTGCGGCTCTTCCCGATGGCGTTGGCGATGGTGCTGTGCTCTGCGGCAGCACACTGCTCGGGTCTGGCGGCTCGGCCCAAGGCCATGGTGGCGGCGCTGTGGCGCCGGCGGTGGCCGGCAGGGAGGGGCTCGGCTGGCCTGCCTCTGTAGCTCCGGCTGGCCCAGATCTGGGCCCACTTGGGCCCGATCTGGGTTTGAGACGGGCCTAGCGCGGGTCTGCCTCTCTCTGGAGGTGGTGGGTGGGTGTGGGGCGAATTGGAGGGTGGCGACGGCTGCGGTTGCGCCGCTGCAGCGTGGCGGCGGGGTCTTTACGGGCCTCACGAGGCCCGGCCGGTCCGAGTGCCTGGTGTGCCCCTGCGGCCGCGTCCGGATGGCAACCGCCGTCGGCGGTGGAGGTCGATCGCCTTCACGTGGCCGCGCTGTTTCCAACTGTGTCGGCCCGGTATCCGCCGCCTCGTGGGTCACGCAAAAGAACACGCTAAGTGGGTGCGAGTCGCGGATCTTGGGCGGACCGGAAGGTGGTCTGCAGCGTTCCTCCGGTGGAGGTGGCTCCAGGAGGCGACTTGCGATGGTGCCATGCTCCTTGTGGCGGTGGTCTTGGCCCGGCGTTTGGGAGTCTGGATGGCGGCGGCGAAGCGTTCTTTGTTTGGCGGCGGTGGTAGAGATGTGTTTGGTCGACGGCTTCAAACCCTAGGTGGGGTTTAGGCGGGTAACTTCTCGGTAGCTACCATGGTTGGTTTTGGGGTTCACGTCGGACGAGAACAACGATGCTAATCGTCTGCTTCTTCTGCTTGTGGGCTTCACCTTTGATCGGGCTCATTTGGCTATCGCTGGTATGCTTCTCTTCTTTGCGTCCGGTCTGCTACATTTCTGGCGGTGGAGGTCGATCCTCCCACGCTAATGGCTTGTGTTCGATTGGGTGTCTCATCTTGCCCGACCTCGTGGTGTTTGCCATGGCAAGACGCCGATAAAGATGGCGGGTCCGTTTGGCGCATGTTGGTGGGCGGTTAGATGGAGTGCCGAGATTGGTAGGGTTTGGGACTTTGGGGGTGGGAGAAATCCTTGCCGGGTGGCCGGTGGCGACATCTGTGCCGCCTTCCTTCTTGAAGGCGTATTTGGATGTACCCTCCTCTCGCTCACTGCGTGTATCGGGAGAAATCCTAGGAGTAGTCCGGCGATGGCGTCGTCATCGTCGTCCCTTCTTGAAGGTCTTTGCTTGGTACACGGAAATTGAGGCATAGGATCGTGGTGGGGCTTTTTGGTGGCGTGATCGCGAGTCTGGTCGGTGGTCGGCCGGTCTTGTCGTGCATTTCTTTCTTTTTCTTTCTTTTGTCTCTTCTTTTGGGCTTTTGCTTGTCTTTGTTTGGCCCAATGATTCTCAGTACTTCCTTTGGGTGTTGTCTTTGTCGGCCCAATGACGGTCTCACCGGTGTGCTTTATTTATAAAGCGAGGCGAAAGCCTATTACGAGAGGGCATGATAGGGATTTAATTAATTAGCTACTTCTCACCACCGGAGAGCTAGGCACACCACAGGACACGCGCTAACGGCTAAAAGCGGCGTATTCTACACCGATGGCCGTTCTCGACGTAGGCATCTCAGTAAAGATCTTCCTCGACGTATTAAAATGTCGTTGGTGAACGCTACGCCGATGATTTTCTTGGCGTAGCGGTCATCGGCATAGCCTGCCGACCGGATGTAAAAAAAATTTAAAAAAATTATTTATTTATTTTTTAATTTTTTTAATCTTTAAATTGTTTGACTCGTTAATATCTTACTTTGAACATTTTTAATATTAATTATATTTAATCTTTGATCAAATTGTAATCATAGTCAAACTTTTTTGATCGGTCACTCATCCTCACTACTCCAGCTCCAGCATGCTTAACTTCCTCGCAAAGCAATTCATATGACAATCCGAGGACAATTCTACGCCGACGGCTGCTAGGAGGTGGGGACTGGCCTGGTCACGGTCTACGCCGACGGCCCCGACGTTTGGCCGTCGGCGTAGCACCCAGTCATCGGCATATCCATCCATTCCAGTAGTGCAGATTCCATTGAAGAAGGAAAAAAATGTTGATCGCTAGCTCGTGCCTGCGAGGACCGGCGAGAACCGATCGATTCATCCCTTTGCTCTATATTTTGACACTTGTTTTTTCTCTAGCAAAAGGAAAAGAGTTCTTTTATAGTACCTCCAAATAAATGTGAGCCCTCTATTTTGCTGCATCTAAAGGCTCCTAACGAAAAAGGTACTATAAAAGTTGCCAAGGAAAAGGAGCATCGACTGCTAAACTAGATGACCCGTGCCGGTTGTTTTTCATATTCGTCCGTGTGGTTTTAGGTCAGCCTTTTTCGATCTACGGTCGTCATCTTCAGCGATGGTTGCTGCTTTGGTGCACTGGCTCTTTTGGCCTTAGCACGACGACTTCCCGTTTGTCTACTGCAACAAGATCTACAACGACAAGCTTTGCTCGGCTCCAGTGATGGAGGAACGAGGATAGTGACGCGTCTTCGGCTCGTGCTAGTGTTTGTAGTCGTCGCGAGGTGGTTCACTGATCTAATTATAATTTTATTACTCTTAGAACTCTTTATACTGTTGTTGATTGATTATCAATAAATCGATGGAATTTTGTAAAAAAAAAGTTGCCAAGGAAAAGGAGCATCGACTGCTAAACTAGATGACCCGTGCAAAGCAAGACAAAATTCAAGCCATAAGTTTTACTCGTGTCAATATCCATTAATGAGCTTAATTAATTTTCTCAAGCATTAGCACGTAGACTATCATGACTGTTAGCTCGAGAGCTTCTCCTTTTGGACATGTTAGGGCAGCCACAGCGTGCTCGTGGACAAAATTTTCAAGCCTGTACTTTTTGGCATCGATGCCAAGTTAACTCAGCAAGCTTCAGTGTAGCTGGTTCCCAATTCTTCCTTAACAGGACCCATTACAGATTAAAATGCTACTAAAATACCTACGATCTCTCTCTTCAGCTCAGATATCATGCATGAGCTCCTCTGGTCCCGGCCTGACAATACAATATTCTATTGGATAAAATGGATTTAGCATCGGAGCACCAAGGTGCTCCGATTCCCTCTTCTCTCCAATTTAGAACTACCTATACAATGTATGGAACTAGTTCCAAAAGCTAAAAGATCAATATAGAACTAGATTTGGCTACACATTGTGGCTGCCCTTACTATAGATAACTATAATCGAATGAATAGTCCTTTTGAGAAAACCTACTATCACCCAGCCAGGTGAAATGAAACGATCTAGATCTTGCAACCCCCCCTCCTCTGTAGATCCGCCGCCCCTCCCCTACGCCGCTGGAGGACGACGGGATCCCTTTGCCTCGCAGCGGTGCTTTCGGTGGTGGCGGGGGAGACTTGGCTCTGACGCAATGGGGCTCCTCCGCTCCTCCATGGTGGCACAAATTGACGATGCGCTGAGTTGTGGCCTCCGGAGTGGTTTGTCTTGGGAATGTGTTCGTCGTTCCGCGTTCCCCCGCCGCAGATGGAGGAGGTCGTCTGACGGTGGCGCCAGGGAGTACCCGTAGCAGATTGTTCTAGCCAGCATATCCTCGAGATCTGTTTGTACCGGAAGATTGAGCACCTGGCCTAGATCACCAACGAGCCATGGTGTCGCCTGTCTCGCCGCCGATCGTGAAAATGCCTACGCGGCTCATATGACCGGGCCAGGCAATTGGTTGGCATCTACAAAGTCCACTTGCGATGAAATCGTCCATGGGACAGTCAGAGGTGGGGAGAATCGAGGATGAGAGGACCTACATACATACTAATCGAGTGAGGTCTGCAACATTCTGATGGTGACATGGAACAAGAGAGATGGGGTGAAGATGTATGCATGCGTAGTAACCGGATTTTTGCATCTTTAGCCATGGTCCTTGATAGGTGTCGGTGTTCTTGGAGTTCCGTGTCTCAGTATCCGGGGTGAAAACCCTAGGTATGACCTTTGTGGTGTTATCCGGCAATGGTGGCTTTGATGTCTATACACTTCTATTCTTGTAGACAGTTGTTGGGCCTCCAAGTGCAGAGGTTTGTAGAACAGCAGCAAGTTTCCCTTAAGTGGATTACCCAATGTTTATCGAACTTAGGAAGGAAGTGGTCAAATGTATTCCCTCTCAAGCAATCCTGCAATCAAGATACAAGAAGTCTCTCGTGTCCCCAACACACCCAATACACTTGTCAGGTGTATAGGTGCACTAGTTCGGCGAAGAGATGGTGAAATACAAGTGGTAACGGTGCCAGAAAATAGCTTTTGACTTGTTATTGACGTGGGGTAACGGTGCCAGAAAAGAGCTGATGGCGTGGAGGAAAGGTAAAAGCCCAAAACCTCCCCAGCAAACGAAACAAAGATGGAAGCAAGCAAACATGCAACAGATCTAGTAGAAAACAGTGTTTCAATGTTTAGAAAGAAGGCTTAGGGATCATACTTTCACTAGTGAACACTCTCATATAAATATCCTCTCTTCATGATACTACTCTCCGGTTGGACACTCTAATCCATGGTAGGGCTATAACAACACACCTCAAAGTCCGCCTTCCCCAATCAAGATAACCCCACACTGTCACCTTGAGCGCTAGATGGTTCCAACAAACACCATAATTTTATAGAGACATCCAACTCCAAATATAACTCATAACAAATATTCAATCTAGCCAAAGTGCCACACATGGTATGCACGTTGTCACTTTCACACACGTGGGGAAAAGCATAGATCTATTAAAGCACAAAGAGTATTTATGTAGACTCAAACCTAAGTGCCACCATGGCGTGCACGCTGTCACTTTCACACACATGGGGAGAGCAGATATCTAATGAAGCACTTGAGTAGCAAGGTAGATCTACTTGATTACAAAGCTCGTGACCACAAGATCATGCATAGAGAGAGAGATGAACACATAGCTACCGGTAGAGCCCTTAGCCTCGAGGAAGAACTACTCCCTCCTCATCATGGGAATCAGCAAAGGTGATGAAGATCGATGGAGATGGCTTCGGGGGCACTTTCCCATCCCGGCAGGGTGCTGGAACAGAGACTTTCTGTCCCCTGAATCTCCCTTTCGGTGGCGGCGACGTTGTGGAGGTTTTCGTGGATTTCTTCTGGATGCCCTAGGGTTTTTGGGTCGGAGGCTTCTTATAGGCGCAGGAATCAAGGTCGGTGGGGTCGGGGCCCACTCCTGTGGGCTCCTCCGAGCTTGCTTGCGTTCCTAGAGTCTGACACCACCGGCCCTCCTCGCTCTGCCGTGGTTCCGTGTTGCTCAGGAAAATAATGACTTTGGCTTTTGTCTGTCCAATTCGAGAATATTGATTTTCGCCTTTCTCGAACCAAAAAGCGAGAAGAAAAGCAACCTTTGTGGCAACTTGTTAATAGGTTGTTTTCAGAAAATATATAAAAACACCTCAAAGTATAGACAAAGCAAAGCAAAGTAGATACTAAACAAGCATGGAGCATCAAAAATTATAGATACGTTTCCGACGTATCAAGCATCCCCAAGCTTAACTCTTGCTCGTCCTCGAGTAGGTAAGTGATAAAAAGAATAATTTTTGAGGTGACATGCACCATCAAAACCAAGATCAAACCATTTGCAAGCATTGAAAGATGGGATCAAAGAACTCTAAACATGTGCATGAAAGATGGAGTTGTAACAATAGGACATAGTAACTATGCATGCAACATGAAAGGCTACAAACAAAGATCATGAATAACATGCATTGAAAAACGTTTGTTTGTTTCACATACAGAAAAACTAGCAAAGTGGCATTCAGCTTGTCCCTCATAGAGTAGCAAATAGATGCATAGGACACCTTCAAAGTTCACAAGGGTGACTAGAAACAAATAGCACAAGAACAAGTAATATCACAATATGCATCAATCAATAAGCTTTGGAACACTGCACACAGAATGACAACTATGCTCTCTTAATGGTGCCTAAAGGTAGAAGATGGACGCTCAAATAATAGTGGAAGAAAGGCCCTTCACAAAGGGAAGCAGGGATTTCAAGTTTCAAAAAGAGCTTCCAAAAATTATGGTACTTGTTAGCTTTCAGCCCTCATTGCTGTAGGGTTTGGTAGCATGGAAAACAAAAAATTTCTACCGCATACAAACAAACAAGCCAAGATCTATCTACTAGATTGTAGCAACGAGTCGATAGAATAACTCACCCTCGAAGATTCCAAAGTGTTTAACGAGAGCGGATTCTCGTGGGTGATGTAGTCGTACTCTTTCCGATCTCAAGATCGCGTAGACGATCCTTCCGGCGTTGCGTTCCGGCAGCGCTCCCTTGATCGGTCACTGCGTTCGGTACTCAACGAAGACCTTCCTCTCCTTGTTCAGCGTGAGCGGAGGTTGTAGCACTCTCCTCGCGATTCCGGACCTGATGGCGTGGTACCGGAAGTAGAGGGGAGATCTCGCAGGGCTTCGCCTTAAGCCGGAGCGAGTATGGTGGAGTATGAGAGAGTCCCTCGGTGTTCTAGGGTTTAGACACACCAAGGAGGGGGCAAGCCGACGTCTAGGGTTTGCCCTAGGGCCGGCGGCGGCTATGGAGGCGTCGGCGGCTTGGGGCTAGGGTTTGGAGGAGAGGATCTTGTGTGCCAAGAAGGGGAGCCCTGCCCCTCCTTATATAGGTGGAGGGGGCCGGCCGGCCAAGGGGAGGGAGAGGAGTCCCTCCCCAACTCGGCTTGGGTGGGCGCCGCCGGTTGGAGGAGGGAACTCCTCCCCAACTCGGTTTCCCACTCCTCCTCTTTTCCTCTTTCCAAATTTAACCGTTTGACTTTTCAAACTAGCTGTTTGACTTTTCCAACTAGGATTTGAATTAATCCTTTATTTGGTTCAGCGATGACACTTAGTACATGATGCAATCATACCAACTTGATACAACACATTCATGTACCCTTCCCCTCCAGAGTCTTGGACATTCCGAACATTCTAGAACATTCCGATGAAAACACGGAACCATTCCCCAACTCCGAAGCAGGACTTTCCTTATATGAATCTTATTCTCCGGACCATTCGGATCTCCTCGTGATATCCCGAATCCCATTCGAGACTCGAACAACATTGGTCTCTTTCTCATCATTCCATAACTACTCAAACAACGTCGAATCCTTAAGTGTGTCTCCCTACGGTTCGTGAATTATGCGGACATGATCGAGACACTTCTCCGAACAATAACCAATAGAGGAATCTGGAAATTCATATGGCTCCCACATATTTCTACGATTACTTTGCGATCGAATGAACCACTTACATACGATATCAATTTCCCTTTGTCTCACGATAGTTTACTTATCCGAGGTTATGATCGTCGGTATCTCTGCATACCTAGTTCAACCTCGTTACCGATAAGTACTCTTTTCTCGTTCCCGTGATATGTGATCCCTTGTGAGCCAGTCACATGCTTGCAAGCTAATTGGATGACATTTCACCGAGAGGGCCCAGAGTATATATATCCGTCATATGGATGGACAAATCCCACTCTTGATCCATGTGTTTCAACCAATACTTTCCGAACACTCAATGCCACCTTTATAGCCACCCAGTTACGGTGTGGTGTTTGATGTCATCAAAGCATCCATCCGGTAAAGGTGATATGCATGATCTCATGATCGAAGGAATTAGATTACTATGTATCAGAAAGCATATAGCAATCGAACTATTAAAATGACTTGATCTTTATGCTACGCTTATCTATAGGAGTATGTCCATCATATCATTCTCCTAACGATATGATCTTGTTGTTAATCACATCTCAATGTTCATGATAGGGAAACCACAATCATCCATTAACCAACAAGCTAGTATTATATAGAGGCTTTACTAGGGACTTCAAATTAAGTTCACAAATCACACAAGTATTAATGTTTCCTTGTTAATACTATTATAGCATGAATGTAAACATTTATCATAAACACAAAGATATAATAATAACTACTTTTATTATTGCCTCTAGGGCATATCTCCAACAATTGCCCCTATCATAAGCATCTTGAAGTGATTAAGGTTAAAGTGAACAAAGATGGAGTATATGCTTGACGAAGTATAAGTTGGCAATCTCAAGTCCATTGAATACGAGGGTCATACCTCATGCTACTCAACTTTAGTCACCTATAAGTTCTTGTCATTGTAAGTATTTGCATATCATTGAGAACCGCCAACGGGTTACCCCTTGCACATGGTACAGGAGCTATCCTAACCAAAATGACAAGGCAAGCAGACAATGAGCATCTCAGCAATCTTCTTATATACCATGGGAATATGATGCTTTTTTCTCTTTCCTCTTTTCTCAATGTGTCTCTTTTTTATAAGAACAATGCTTCATAGATGTCACTATGGTTAGGCATGGCTTAGGCTAGCGGCCCAGACGTTTCTCTAACACAAAATACAAACTCCATGGACTTACAAGTTCTCTTTTTATTTCACACCGGTGACATCCATAGACAAAAGAGCATGATATCAACTGAGTACAAAGTACAAGTGCAATGTTGAAAATGTTCCCCGTGACAACACGGTTCTGCCAATTCCAACGTATAAGTGCAAGAATATACAACATAGATGACACAATGGTTCAAGTTTATTAGGGGCAAAGAATATAAAATGTGCCATCAAGTTTGTGAGGGCTTTAATCACTAAGTTTTCACATAACAAAATACTTTTTAATTGGAAGATAGCTGAAATAAAGAATATACTTGGAATGGTGTAACACACCATGCATAGGAGTTTATAGTGGACACTTTTGGAATAACTTGGTTTCTTGGGAGTTGGAAGCATGAGTAGAGCTTAGTCATACAAGTGGAGGCTAGCAAAAGACTGGGAGCAACCAACTAAGAGATCAATAATGGCCATAATCATGCAGAGCAACAAAACATTATTAATCAAAGCATAGAGTGGTACTACAAGTCAAGGACTAAATGATCATAGAGGCTATGGTGACTTGTCATAGTCATAACATGGTGTGAGCATGTGCCAAGTCAGCCCAAACAAAGCATCAAAGGAGAATACCTCAATACTATGCTTTTGTATGCTAAAACAATGCATGATTCCTTCAAGGCACATTAAGCAATCCTAATTGTTTGAAACAAGTCATCTACAAAAATAATCACTAAGCATAAGGTCAAAGAACACCTAGAATTACATGATAAAGTCTAACCCACAGTCAGAACAAACTCCCTTTTGTACCACTTAAGCATGAAGCTTCCTACTCTTTTCCAACACCAAACAACTTATTGAAACAACTCACAAATATAATAATCAATAAATATCAGTGAGCATATCTCACAAATCCATAAAGAAGAACTAAAAAGTTCTAATCTGAAAGCACAAGAAAACTAAAGCTAAACGCAGTGCTAGCAAAAGAGAACACTCACAAGACAATAAGAGTGAAAACTAGAGTGTTCTAGGCAATGGAAACAGAGTGTGTCTCTCTCCAAAATAAGTGTGGTGTAACCAACAAACTTACTCAAGCAAACTAAGCAAATGAAAACCAAAAAACGAAAACTAAGACGCTCCAAGAACAACACAACAATGCATGAAACAATTAAAATGAAGTGTATAGAAAGACCAAGCTTTGACGCTTGTACCTGTTGAATATTTCTTGGGGTGACACGGCGTGGCATCCCCAAGCTTGATCTTTTGTCCATTCTTCATCTCATTGCATCATTATCTCTCTACACCTAAAAATTTTCTTCATACAAAACTTCACACAATCTTCATTAGCAACATTAGTGTATTCAAAAGATAATAGACCTTTAGGCAAAGATTTGGAACAACAAGACTTTTCACTAAAAACACAAGATACTGTAGTAACTCCTTTAAAAATCTCAATTCCACAAAATAAAACTCAAAAAGGAATCAATAAGAAGCAAATGCAAATAATGGCAGAAATCTGTCAAAATAGACCAGCAGGTAGAAACCGATTTTTGCGAACATCTTCTGTTGCTCAAATCAAAAAGTGTTGAACTAACGCAAGTTATCTAACATACTGGGGGATTTATTCGTAAATTTTGATCTCAATCCGAGTTACAGAGACTCCTCACAAATTTTTATGGCGGAGGACAGAAATCTGTTTTGGGATAGCAACTCCCCAAATCTTACTTCCCTCTCATTAGAGGTCATTCTTGGCACAAAAAACAAATAAAAAGGATAAGAAGAGGTGATTACAGAAGTAATAACTTCCAAGACTCAATAAAACTCTTGGGTTATCTCCCAACAAGTACTTTTCTTTAACACCTTTAAGTTAGGCTTAATAGTTTCAAAGATGCTCACATAGGAAATATGAATTAATTTAAAAAAGAGCATCAAGAAGCAAATTCAAAGAACATTTAAGTCTAACCCACTTCCTATGCATAGGAATATTTTAAAGAAACAAGTCATGAAAGCACAAATCAACAAGCATAGGAAAGCAAAACAAATGCAACTTCAAAATTTTCAACATAAAGAGGGGAAACTTAATATTATTGAGATGCATAAAACCATGTTTCCCTCTCTCATAATAACTTTTAGTAGCAACATGCATGAAATTAACAATATAACTATCACATAAAACATTCTTATCATGAGCCACATGCATAAAATGATTATTACTCTCCATATAAGAATAGCCATTCTTATTAATTGTAGTGGGAGAAAATTCAACAAATACCTATCATTATTATTATTCTCATCACCATAATCATCAAATATAGGAGGCATATTATAATCACAATAAATTTTCTCCTCAATAGTAGGTGGACTGAAAATATCATACTCATCATTGTAATCATCATAGATTGGAGGTTTGGTGTCATCATAAGCAATACAATAGCTATCTTTCAAAGCTGGGGGACTAAAAAGATCATTTTCATCAAAACTAGCTTCCCCAAGCTTAGAATTTTCCATAGCATTAGCAACAATGGTGTTCAAAAAATTCATACTAATAACATTGCTATTATCATGCAAATAAAGCTCCAAAGGTTTTTTAATTTTCTCTTCAAACACTTCATGTCCTAACTCAAGATAAATACTATAGAGCTCTCTAATTTTGTTGTTGTTTTCCATTAAGCCTAACTAGTGAAAACAAGAAACAAAAAGACAAAATAGCAGAATCTAAAGGAAATAACTTCGAGCACTCATATCGGAGGATGTGAGTACCTTTTACCTTACGTCCCCGGCAAAGGCGCCAGAAAAGAGCTTGATGTCTACGCACTTCTATTCTTGTAGACAGTTGTTGGGCCTCCAAGTGCAGAGGTTTGTAGAACAGCAGCAAGTTTCCCTTAAGTGGATTACCCAAGGTTTATCGAACTCAGGGAGGAAGTGGTCAAAGGTATTTGATACGTTGGAAACGTATCTATAATTTTTGATGTTCCATCCTTGTTTAGTATCTACTTTGCTTTACTTGTCTACACTTTGAGGTGCTTTTTACATGTTTTCTGGTACTAACCTATTAACAAGTTGCAACAGTGCCAGATGCCTGTTTTCTGCTGTTTTTGGTTTCAGAAAATTTAGTAAAGAAATATTCTCTGAATTGGACGGGACGAAGGACAAAGTCAATAACTTTCCGTGGGGAACAAGAAGTCTAGAAGAGAGCCCGAGGGGCCAGACCCCCCCCTCCCCAGGCGCGGGTGGGCCCTAGCCTGCTCCTGGCTAGGGTTTGGCCGCCCTGGCGGCCGCCTCGGTGTTCCCCTTCGCCTATAAGAAGCCCCTAATGCAGAAACTCTCAGAACCCGATCAATATTCCACAAAACCGTCTGTAGCCGCCTCCATCATCGTCCCTAGATTGGGGGGATCTGAAGCTCTTCCCAGCACTCTGCCGGAGGGGAGATCATCCCGGCGGCCTTCTCTCCGGTATGATTTGTGAGTAGTTCCACCTTGGACTATGGGTCCATGTAGTAGCTAGATGGTTGTATCTCCTCCTTTGTGCTTTCATGTATATATCTTGTGAGCTCCGTTCATTATCAAGATCTAATCTATTTGTAATCATGCATGTTGTGTTTGCGGGAATCCGATGGATATTGAGATTATTATGTTGGTTTGATTAATGGTTCTATCTTTATGATTCGATCATGTCTGTGTTGTTTGTGACCTTGCATGCTCTCCGTTGTTAGTGGTTATCTTGGCCAAGTAGTTGCTAGTGACTCCAAGAGGGAGTATTTATGCTCGATAGTGGGTTCATGCCTCTAGTTTCCAAGGGAAGTGACAATAATCTCTTCGGTTGTAGATGTGTTGTTGCTACTAGGGAGAAAACAACGGTCTCTTGTTCATGGAACATGTGGACTGTTTACCTTACACACTTTGCTTAAAGCAGTTGTCTGTTGCTTGCAACTTAATACTGGAGGGGGTTCGGATGATAACCTGAAGGTGGACTTCTAGTCATAGATGTAGTTGGATTACGGTCTATGTATATTGTTGTACTTCCCAATCAACCTCATAGGATCTTTCTGGCTAGTAATTGGATTGTTATGCCTTGCTTAGTTCTTGTCAATTACCTCGCTGTAATTTGTTTACCCTTCATGCCATGTTGTTTATCTAAGGAGAGCACCTCTAGTGAACTATGGACCCCGGTCCAATCTTTACCATTGATACATCTTCCACTGTTACTTGTTTACTTGCTGCAAACCATTACCTTCCACACCATACGTTTAATCCTTTGTTACAGCAAACCGGTGAGCTTGACAACCTCACTGATTCGTTGGGACAAAGTCTTGAGTTTGTGTTGTGCAGGTCTCCACGTTGCTTCCAACACCTGTGTGACGTTTCATTCCTCCTTCTGGTTCGATAACCTCGGTTTCTACTGAGGAAAATCTTGTTGTTGTACTCTTCATACCTTTCTCTTGGGGTTTCCAACGAAGCACTCTTCCTCCCTGTTGAGTGTAGCATCAAGTAATTTCTGGCGCTGTTGCCGGGGAGGCTAAGGACGTCTTCACTAGGGGAGTCCTTCATTTCCTTTCTCTTTACTTGTTTTTAGTTTGCTTTGCTTCTTTTGCTTGGTTTTGTTTGCCTCTTTTCAAAAAAACCCAAAAAATTAGTCTAGCTTGGTTTGCTTTCCTTATTCAAAAACACACAAAAAAATAGTTCCTGCTCTAGTTGCTGCTGCTGTTTTTGGCTTGCCCACCTTTGTCAAAATGAACTCTGCTGAGAACACCAAGTTGTGTGACTTCACTAGAACCAACAACAATGATTTCCTAAGCACACCTATTGCTCCACCTCCTTCCGGATGCTACTTTTTATGAAATTAAGTCTGCTTTGTTGAATCTTGTGATGAGAGAGCAATTTTCTGGTGCTGGTTCTGATGATCCTGTTGCCCATCTTAATAGCTTTGTTTAACTTTGTGAGATGCAAAAGTATAAGGATGTAGATGGAGATATTATTAAGCTCAGGCTTTTTCCTTTCTCCTTGAGGGGAAAGCTAAATAATGGTTGCTATCTTTGCCTAAAAATAGTATTGATTCTTGGACTAAGTGGAAAGATGCTTTTATTGGAAAATACTATCCTCCTGCTAAGATTATTGCTATGAGAAGTGACATTATGAAATTTAAACAGCTTGATAGTGAACATGTTGCTCCTTCTTGGGAAAGAATGAAATCTTTGGTTAAAAATTGCCCTACTCATGGACTCACTGCTTGGATGATTACCCAAATTTTTTATGCAGGTTTGAACTTCTCCTCAAGAAACCTGTTGGATTCTGCTGCTGGAGGTACTTTTATGGGACTCACCTTGGGTGCTGCAACAAGGCTCCTTGATAATATGAGAGCTCCACATGGTAAGAAGGTAAATTCTATTGAGGAAACTTCCTCTTTGATTGAAAATATTGATGTTATTATGGCTATGTTTGTTAATGGGAAAGCTCCTCTAGTCCTAATAGTGTTCCCTTAGCCTCTTTGGTTGCTCAAGAAGAGCAAGTTGATGTGAACTTCATTAGAAACAAAAATTTCAACAACAATGCCTATAGGAATAATTTTGGTAGCAACAACAATTATAGGCCTTATCCTCCTAATAATGGAAATTCCTATGGAAGCTCTTACAATAATGCTAGTAGTGCCCCTTCTGAACTTGAAGTAATGCTCAAGGACTTTATTAGTAAACAAACCACTTTCAATAAGACTATAGAGGAAAAGCTTTTAACTGTTGAGAAAAATATATCCTCTTTGTTTGAAGCTCAAACTTCCTTGGTAAATAAAATGGCTGCTAAACCTGAAAAATGGAAAACACCTTTGCTACTGCTCATGCCATACAAGTTACTATTGATGAAAATGTTAGGCTGTTAGCTCAACTTCATGCTAGGTGGGAAAGGGAAGCTGAAATTGATAGAAACAATAGTGTGTGCACTATTACCACTAAACCATAGGTAGCCCCTATTCCTCCTCCTACTATGCCTAAGCCTATTGATCCTACTACTAGTGATGCTAAGTTTGATTTTGATATTGATGGTTGCAATATTTCTGAAGTGATTATGTTCCTACAAAAGCTTGCTAGAAGTCCTGATGCTAGTGATATGCATGTTGCCTTTACCAAACAAATTACAGATGCTCTTTTTAAGATTAAGGAAGAGAAGCTAAAACACAAAGCTTATATTCCTAGGAAAGTAGAAGATAGTTGGGGACCCATTATTAATATGTAAGTGAATGACTTTGATCTCAAAGTTTCATGTGATCTTGGTTCTAGTATCTCTATTATGCCTAGGAAGATTTATGAAATGCTTGATTTACCACCATTAGAAGATTGTTATTTGAATGTCCCACTCAATGATAATGCTAAGAAGAAACTCATGGGGAGTATTAATGATGTTCTCATTATGGTTAACAATTCTTATGTCCCTGTGGATTTCTATGTTTTGGATGTTGAATACAATGCTTCTTGTCCTATTACTTTGGGAAGACCTTTTCTTAGAACAGTTGGTGCCATCATTGATATGAAAGAAGGCACCATCAAATATCAATTTCCATTCAATAAAGGTATTGAACACTTCCCTATGAGGAGAGAGAAGTTGCATTTTGCTCCTCCCTTGAAAGCAAGATTTGATGTTAATGCTTCCTCATTTGAAAATACTTGATTCTTCTTGCTTCTTGTGCCTAACTTAAAGGCGTTAAAGAAAAGTACTTGTTCGGATATAACCCAAGAGTTTCCTTGAGTCTTGGAAGTCATTACTTCAGTAATAACCTCTCCTTATTGTAACATCCCAGCATTTAGGAACTAACGAAGGCTAGATTTTGGAATTTGAGATGTTGCATGCATTCATCTGTGAAAATGTGGGTAAATTTTTCGCCAAATAAAAACCTAAAGTGATCAAAGTTTCTTTCATGCTTTGAGTTTAGGTATAGTCTTGAAGGATGATTGTTATAGACTTTGATATGATCTTTGTGGATTAGAGTGTTTTGGGAAATGAAATTTGAATTTAAAACTTGAGTGTTTGAATTATAATTCAAAAGGATTTTGAATAATGTTTGAGTATTTGATTTAATTAAGAGTTAACCAATAATAACTCAAACTTTAAATGAAAGAATACAATCAATAAAATGAATATTCTAAAACTTCATCCAATATTGAGTTACAAAATGTAACTTATGGAAAGGAGCAACAATCTTTACAATAGTAAATAAATAGAATAATAATATTTATTTATTGAATAATAGTACAATCTTTATTACAAAAGGATAAAAATAAAATTACAAAAGAATAAAGTTATTACAAGTGACTATTCTATAAAGAAAAAAGAAAAACCTAAACTAAAAGTCTTGATCTTCAAATCTGGTACCTGCAAAATAAAAAGAAACTTAAAAGAAAAAGAAGGTTAGGATTAGAATTATTTTACTCTCAGAGTTGACAGTGAAGTGCACTGTTCACTTTTTCATCATTGAGTAATTTAAGGGGGCAAGTTTCACCAATATGAAATAATATATATTTCATAATTTTAAGCCATAAGTCAAATAAACAACAAGGAGGGTAAGTTTCACCAGCCAAGTAAGAGTAACCAGATAAAGGTAACTTCACAACCAGAACATATCCACAACCTGTGCAGCAGGCACATAGGCAGCACACACACACCAAACTGCATGGTGTGTGATGTCAGCACCACAACAACAACACAATCAAACAAAACCATCAACACAGCTGTGGGAAGCCAATCCCCACACCATTCCATTGTTCTTACACACCAAGCACATCAGCCACCAGCTAAACCAAGCCAAAGCCAAGCTAGATCACACCAATCAAAACCCTGGATCACATCACCAAAATGGTGACATAAGGAGGGGGTAGATCAGGTGGATAGCAAGGACATGATCAAGCCATCAGGACCAGGAGGTGAAGGGCTAGATCAAGGACAAGCCAGGAGTTGGAAATACCAGGAGAGCACCAGATCAAGCTACCACAAGATCAACCACTAGCAACTCCAACATCAAATAAGAGTGGTGAGTAAAATAAACCATCACATGATCTATCTATCTAGGATTAGACAAGCATTCATGATATGTCTATTACTAAAATTCTCAGAAAGCACCCAAGTGGGGTGAATCCATCACTGAAGTTTGTAAATACTAAAAGCAATCAGAAAAGTATAAGGATTCAACTAAGATCTCAGGACAACATCATTGATCTAAGCTATCAATCTATATTTCAAATTCAAGAATGAATATAGCCAAGATTTAAACTTCTAGGCACATCTCTTTAGTTGGAGTTATCAAGCCACTACCAGAACCAATTCATGAGAAACAACCAGACAAAGGACCAATCCCTAAACCTCAGACCAACATCATGGGTTCTAGGGATGCAAGGAAAGATAATTCCACTTATCTATAATACCAAGCCAATTTTAAGCGTGAGTAAGACCAAACCAAGTAAAAGAATCTAGTCTTGTGTGCCATACAAGGATGGTGTCACAAGAACAGTTCTAAACTAAGCAGGTTAAGCATCCAATCTTCACAAATACAATCAACCAATTATAAATCATTTTCCTGTTCTTAAACACAGAAATCATAAATAGGATATTCATATATATATGTCTTCACTATAAGAGACCATTTTGATCTCAAGTTATATATGAATTCTTAAGCCAACTGTACTAATACAGTGACTTCATCACACAATACGCACTGTCATTAACCAAGTAATGACAGTGGTAAGCTATTAAAACCACTAGCTTTCCCAAGTATTGTTTCTAGAGCAACTTTACCATCTAAATCATATAAAATTTAATCCATAGAATCATCTGGTAAACCACTAGCATCACCACATTTAATCATAAGCACCAAGCCATAGCTAACAACCACTTAGCATGCTTAGGGACCATCAAAACTTGATCCAATCCATCAGATATCTAATTCACAGAGGGGAATGAACCCTAAGTAGAACAAACCATCTCAATCAGGACAGGACAGTAACAAGGAAGGTCATTACCAACATCTAGCATAGGATGTCCTAGCACAGAGAGCACGAGGGGAGAGGAATAACTTACCGAAGGTCCTCGCTGTAGAATAGAAGAGGAAGCAGAGGGGCCGACGACCATGGCAGCACGGGGAGCACCCCCAAGGCCAGCAACCCACCAACGCCACTGGCGACCATCGCCACGACTGAGGCGAGGGCATCCCCGGCACCACGATAACGGCGGCAGCGACATCAAGCCAACCCCAAACCCGAGGGTTCGGGACGACATCGATCTGGTCGCATGAGGGCTCCAGGTCCAAATCCAATTGGACAGGAGAGTAGAACGGGGCCGATAACCTCATCCTGCACCACGACGGCAGCCATGAAGGTCCACGATGGTGCGAATCGCCGGCGACAGCACCGTTGACCACAGGGTCGGGGGAAGGAGTGGGAGAGAGGTGAGCTCGAGAGAGACAAAGAGTGTTGGGCTGGGTTGGGCCAATACCCCTTCGGGGTATTGTTTTGACTATGTCCTATTGGGCCATAAGGGCCCAATAAACCCAAAAAGTCAGCCCAAATCCTTTAAAGCATGTTTTAATAATTGAAAAAAGACCAAAATACCCCTGAACTTAAATAAATTCTATAAAATAAAATAAAAATCCAAAAATTATAAATAAAATATTTCTGGAATCACAATAATCCAAACTATTCAAATAAATAAATAAATAAAATTTTAGACATATAAATTTTATTAAGAATTTTGTAGTATATAAATCCCTTATGGAATTTTACAAAATTATTGAAATATGATAAAAATAAATAAAAATCACTTTCATTATATATTAATATTTTAGTGTTTTATAAAAATACTAAACAAATATTTAATAACAATTTTTGATATTTAAATGATAATTCTTAAAGGAATTATTAAATCAATAAAAATTCAAATAAAAGGGAAATAAAATAAACAAATACAATATTCTATAAATATTAAAAAAAAAATTTATAAATCCTTAATTAATTAAAAAGTATTTTTTTTCTATAATTTAAATAATAGGGGAGAATAAATATAAAGTTAAATAATGCATTACATTACTTTTGCATAATCATTTTGCTTCTTTAAATATTGTTCTTACCAGGCAATAATGATGTTTTTGTAGACATGGAAGCTCAAGATCCAGTGCAAGCATCAGACTTCACTACCTTGCAATCACAAGGCAAGTTCAACACTTGCTCATGTCCTTTGAAGAGTCTTTATCAAAGTATTTGTGAATTGTGTGTTATCACCTATATTATAGAAAAAGAAAACAATATTTTCTCAAGATACTAAATCTTAGATACCATCCTAAGTGATGATATGATGGAGAAATAGAACTTAGTGTTCTAATTGCACTAATGATGAACAATTAGGGATTAATAACCCATGACATCAGTGATTCTAGTGTCGTATATTACGCGTTAACCATGAGATTTGGAATGGGACGGAGAAGTCAGTTGTATCATTTTCCTCTTGTATGGAGGCAAGACGACCTTAACGTGACGTTGTGATTCCTTGTGCGGATCCAACATATGGGTGGGCACCCTTACGCCCCACACTTTTGGTGTCTAGATTATCTATGGATGGTGTTTAGGGAGATAGTCCATGTAAATGGTACTATTCCAAGCATCACTAGGTCATAGAGTCTTCGGGAACTCATCAGGGTTTTAGCCTGCCCGAAAGGGGGCTTAACGAAGGTGAGCCAACCCCGAAGGATCGTGCAGACATATGAGGTCGCGGAGAGGGCAGTGATTGGCTTGGACCAACTACTGGGCCCCACATCATGGCATTGTGGACGGGAAAGTACGCCCGGTTGTGCAATAAGGAGTTGATCTCTCATGGGAAAAGTAACGCACCTCTGCAGAGTGTAAGAATTGTAACTTGTTACTCCCTGTTCCGGGAAGGAGCTACGAACGCGGCAGGAAAGGAACTCCATGAAAGTTCTGGTCAACCTGTGAAGGCTGATGGTCATAGATTTTCATAATAAAATCAACCTTTGAAGAAAGATTTACGAAAATTGCATAGTGCCAAAGACTGATAGTCCGAGGTGGTAGTAGATAGAGCATGAAACTTCCTACCTTGCATATAATGAATTTCTTTGAATGCTTGTTACTCATCCTTTCCTTTGAATCCTTGCTTAGACTCTGAGAATCCCGAAGATACTCCAATATATGCATCTGAGAGTCAAGAGGAGGTCTTCTATGAAGATCCCAACCTATATGGAGCCGTAGAAGGGGAGGACTACGACATCGTCTATGGAGGAGAATTCCAAGAGTCCGAATAATTACTATAGTTCTAGTAGCCACTTGAGCCGAGCATCATGAACAATATATAACAATAAGTTGTTGAGCTCAATTTGGAGTTTAAGTTTTAAATCTGAAACTTCCTCTGAAACACTTACATTTTGGTTTGTAAGTTGAATCTTTTAGAAGTCTTGAACTTCCGGTATTGTAATAGTAATAATGTGTGTATGTTTGTAATATGGACCCGCAATGTTTTTGTTGTACCACTCTTAGGGATGTGATATTTACGGAACGGTGTTCTATGGATGTCATGTCGACTATAGTGTACTACACATGCATTGGTATGCTGGATCAATGCACTTATCCTTTTTTTTGCTTTTTGTGCCAAGAATGACCTCTAATGAGAGGGAAGTAAGATTTGGGGAGTTGCTGTCCCGAAGCAGATTTCTATCCTCCACCAAAAAATTCTTGAGGAGGCTCTGTAACTCGGATTGAGCTCAAAATTTACGAATAAATCCCCCAGTATGTTGGATAACTTTCGTTAGTTCAACACGTTTTGATTTGAGCAACATAAGATGTTCGAAAAAATTCGTTTCTACATGCTGGTCTGTTTTGACAGATTTTTGCCATTATTTGCATTTGCTTTTTATTGATTCCTTTATGAGCTCTCTTCAGGTAAATTGAGTTTTTTTTGAAGGAGTTACTTCAGTAGCTTGTGTTTTTAGTGAAAAGCCTTGCTGTTCCAAAGCTTTGCCAGCGGTCTAATATCTTTTGAATAAGCTAATGTTGCTAATGAAGATTGTGTGAAGTTTTGTATGAAGGAAAAAAATTCAGGTGTAGAGAGACAATGATGCAATGAGATAAAGAATGGAAAAAAGCTCAAGCTTGGGGATGCCACCATGGTGTCACCCCAAGAAATATCCAAGAGGTACAAGCGTCAAATCTTGGGGATGCCTTAGCATCCCCTTCTTCATCAATAAAAAACTCAGGTTTGTCTAGACGCTTCACTTTTATTGTTTCATGCATAGTTGTGTTGTTCTTGGAGCGTCTTAGTTTTCGTTTTCTTTGCTTAGTTTGTTTAGGTTGCTAAAGAAGTTTGGACCCCTGTTCTCGCTATGTTGTTTTGCAAATAAGTTTGCTTGGTGTTTGGAAATGAGTAGTAAGTTCTTGCTTGAAGTGCAAGAGGAGCTTGCATTGACTGTGACTTAGACTTTAGCATGACATGCTAGGTGTTGTTTTAGCATTATTCTTAGTGATTATTGCTGTATCATGTTTTGTTTCAAACAATTGGGATTTCTTAATGTGCCTTGAAGAAATTATGCGTTATTTTAGCATGCAAAAGCATAGTATTGTGGCATTCTCCTTTGATGTGTTTTCTTGGGTTGACTTGGCACATGATCACACCATGTTATGACTATGACAGGTCACCATTAGCCTCTATGATCATTTATTACTTGACTTGAAGTACCACTCTTTGCTTTGATTAGTTTGCTTTGTTGCATTGCATAATTATGGCCATTATTGCTCTCTTAGTTGGTTGCTCCCAGTCTTTTGCTAGCCTCCACTTGTATGAGTAAGTTCTACTCATGCTTCCAACTCCCAAGAAACCAAGTTATTCCAAAGTGTCCACTATAAACTCCTATGCATGGTTTGTTACACCACTCCAACGTATATTCTTGTTTTCATCTATCTTCCAATTAAAAACTATTTTGTTATGTGAAAACTTAGTGATTAAAGCCCTCGCGAACTTGATGGCACATTTTATTCTTTGCCCTTAATAAACTTGAACCATTGAGGCAACTTTGTTGTATATGCTTGCACTTATAAGTTGGGATTAGCAGAACCGTGCTGTCACGGAGAACGTTTTCAACATTGCACTTGTACTTTTTGTACTCTGTTGATATCATGCTCCTTTGTCTATGGATGTTACCAATGTGAAATGAAGTGGGAACTTGTAAGTCCATGGAGTTTGTATTCCGTGTTAGAGAAATGCCTGGGCCGCTAGCCTAAGCCATGCCTAATCATGGTGGAAACTTGCAGCATCACCATAGTGACATCTATGAAGCATTCTTCTTATAAAAAAAGAGAGACACATTGAGAAAAGAGGAAAGAGAGAAAAAGCACTATATTCCCATGGTACATAAGAAGAATTGCTGAGATGCTCATTGTGTGCTTGCCTTGTCATTTTGGTTATGGGAAAGCTCATGTACCATGTGCAAGGGGTACCCCGTTGGCGGTTCTCAATGATATGCAAATACTTACAGTGACAAGAACTTGCCTGGGCCCTAAGTTGAGTATCCATGAGGTGTAGCCCTCATAGTCAAGGACTTGAGATTGCCAACTTATGCTTTGTCAAGCATATACTCCAGCTTTGCCACTTTAACCTTAACCACTTCAAGATGCTTATGATAGGGGCAATGAGGGCTGAAAGCTAATAAGTACCATAATTTTTGGAAGCTCTTTTTGAAACTTATAATCCCTGCTTCCTTTACAAAAAGGCATTTCTTCCATCACTATTGAGTCTCCACCTTCTACCTTTAGGCACCATTAAGAGAGCATAGTTGTCATTCTGTGTGTGGTGTTCCAAAGCTTATTAATTGATGCATATTGTGTTATTACTTGTTCTTGTGCTACTTGTTTCTAGTCACCCTTGTGAACTTTGAAGGTGTCCTATGCATCTATTTTCTACTCTATGATGGACAATCTGATTGCCACTATGCCATGTTTTCTGTATGTGAAACAAACAAACATTTTTCAATGCATGTTATTCATGATCTTTGTTTGTAGCCTTTCGTGTTGCATGCATAGTTACTTTGTCCTATTGTTAGAACTCCATCTTTCATGCACATGTTTAGAATTCTTTGATCCCAGCTTTCAATGCTTGCAAATGGTTGGATCTTTATTGTGAGGGTGCATGTCACCTCAAAAATTGTTCTTTTATCACTTACCTACTCGAGGACGAGCAGGAGTTAACCTTGGGGATGCTGATACGTTGGAAACGTATCTATAATTTTTGATGCTCCATGCTTGTTTAGTATCTACTTTGCTTTACTTGTCTACACTTTGAGGTGATTTTTACATGTTTTCTGGTACTAACCTATTAACAAGTTGCAACAGTGCCAGATGCCTGTTTTCTGCTGTTTTTGGTTTCAGAAAAGTTAGTAAAGAAATATTCTCAGAATTGGACGGGACGAAGGACAAAGTCAGTAACTTTCTGTGGGGAACAAGAAGTCCAGAAGAGAGCCCGAGGGGTCGGCCAGAGGGGCTAGACCCCCCAGGCACGGGTGGGCCCGCCGCGCCTAGATAGGGTTTGGCCGCCCTGGCGGCCGCCTCGGTCTCCCCCTTCGCCTATAAGAAGCCCCTGATGCAGAAACTCTCAGAACCCGATCAATATTCCACAAAACTGTCTGTAGCCGCCGCCACCATCGTCCCTAGATTGGGGGATCTGAAGCTCTTCCTGGCACCCTGCCGGAGGGGAGATCATCTCGGCGGCCTTCTCTCCGGTATGATTTGTGAGTAGTTCCACCTTGGACTATGGGTCCATGTAGTAGCTAGATGGTTGTATCTCCTCCTTTGTGCTTTCATGTATAGATCTTGTGAGCTCCGTTCATGATCAAGATCTAATCTATTTGTAATCATGCATGTTGTGTTTGCGGGGATCCGATGGATATTGAGATTATTATGTTGGTTTGATTAATGGTTCTATCTTTATGATTCGATCATGTCTGTGTTGTTTGTGATCTTGCATGCTCTCCGTTGCTAGTGGTTATCTTGGCCAAGTAGTTGCTAGTGACTCCAAGAAGGAGTATTTATGCTCGATAGTGGGTTCATGCCTCTAGTTTCCAAGGGAAGTGATAATAATCTCTTCGGTTGTAGATGTGTTGTTGCTACTAGGGAGAAAACAACGGTCTCTTGTTCATGGAACATGTGGACTGTTTACCTTACACACTTTGCTTAAAGCAGTTGTTTGTTGCTTGCAACTTAATACTGGAGGGGGCTCGGATGATAACCTGAAGGTGGACTTCTAGTCATAGATGTAGTTGGATTACGGTCTATGTATATTGTTGTACTTCCCAATCAACCTCATAGGATCTTTCTGACTAGTAATTGCATTGTTATGCCTTGCTCAGTTCCTGTCAATTGCCTCGCTGTAATTTGTTTATCCTTCATGCCATGTTGTTTATATAAGGAGAGCACCTCTAGTGAACTATGGACCCCGGTCCAATCTTTACCATTGATACATCTTCCACTGTTACTTGTTTACTTGCTAAAACCATTACCTTCCACACCATACGTTTAATCCTTTGTTACAGCAAACCGGTGAGCTTGACAACCTCACTGATTCGTTGGGACAGAGTATTGAGTTTGTGTTGTGCAGGTCTCCACGTTGCTTCCAACACCTGTGTGACGTTTACTTCCTCCTTCTGGTTCGATAACCTCGGTTTCTACTGAGGGAAATCTTGCTGATGTACTCTTCATACCTTGATCTTGGGGTTTCCAACGAAGCACTCTTCCTCCCTGTTGAGTGTAGCATCGGTATTCCCTCTCAAGCAACCCTTCAATCAAGATACAAGAATTCTCTTGTGTCCCCAACACACTCAATACACTTGTCAGGTGTATAGGTGCACTAGTTTGGCGAAGAGATAGTGAAATACAAGTGGTAACGGTGCCAGAAAATAGCTTCTGACTTGTTGGTGACGTGGGGTAACGGTGTCAGAAAAGAGCTGATGGCATGGAGAAAAGGTAAAATCCCAAAACCTCCTCGGCAAATGGAACAAAGATGGAAGCAAGTAAACATGCAACAGATCTAGTAGCAAACGGTGTTTCAATGTTTAGAAACGAGGCCTAGGGATCATACTTTCACTAGTGAACACTCTCTCATATAAATATCCTCTCTTCATGATACTACTCTTAACTACTCTCCGGTTGAACACTCTAATCCATGGTAGGGCTATAACAACACCTCAAAGTCCGTCTTCCCCAATCTAGATAATCCCACACTGTAAACTTGAGCGCTAGATGGTTCCAACAAACACCACAATTTCATAGAGACATCTAACTCCAAATATAACTCATAACAAATATTCAATCTAGACAATCTAGCCAAATGAACACACACACGTCAATCCTCAAGCCACCCAGTTGTCGTTGAAAAAATGGCTCTCCTCCCACCCCCACCGTGACACCCACACCCCCCTCCGGCGATCTCCCAACTCCGGCCATCTAATCCCAAATCTGAACCGTGCAATCTACTCCACTCACTCCAAAACCCATCTGCTGGCCATCATGGCTACTCCCACCATTTCATTCCCCCTAGATCTTGAATCTGGTTTGGTTTTTTCAAAAAAGGTGATGAACCTTTATTCCACCCCGGTTCACCCTATCTCTGCTGATTATGGATTTTCTCTAGTGGTTTCATTTGGCAATGCAATGTTTGATCTGTCTTGTGCTAATGTTGGTATGGCTCTTTCGGCGTGTCTCGGTGCCGATCGGGACAAATTCCGAATCTCCCCCTTGATGGGCAGAGTTTTCTTATTCGATGTTTGTTCGAAGGCCATTGGGTTCATGATCATGAATATGAGATCTTACAAATCTAGAGAGTTCACATGCTACTTTGATCTATGGAGCAATGGTGGACCAAATTGGATACATGAATATAACCTCTGGTGCGATGAAGAAGATAGGCAATGGACTCTCGTACAACACAAAAGGAAGAAGAATCATCATGGATCCATCCATAGACCACTCAACTATCAAGGTACATCTTTCAGCACATCCTCTACAAAATTTCATCTGCCACTTTCTGGTGCAAATCTTGTTCTAGTTGGACATAGAGTCTCATATGTTGACGTGTCACGATCTCACAACGGCACACAACTTTTAAATCCTGAACATGCCCATGATCGTACAACACGGAGTGAGATCCAACAACCCAGAGATGGATTAGTTAATCGTCAAGTATCTATTGTTGGAGTTTCACCTGAACTGACAATTAATTCAGATTTGCCCAATTATGAACACGTCATTAAGCCTTTTAATTGCACACGTTTCCTGGTGTTAAATGACCATCTACGTGTTGATTGTCGCAACCATGTTCGTTGCTGTCAATGCTACAACTATGGGCACATCTCCCGATCGTGTCTATCTGCGCTAACAAGAAAAATATTTTATCGGAGGAAATCTAGCGCTACTGTTACACCTAACTCTGCCGAATCGACTTCTCCAGAGACTAGTGCATACACAACTCCGCTGCCTCCTGCACCTCATTCTCCCCCCCCCACCACAAACCCCAGTTTGCTCATCGGCGGCGACAATGGCGAACTATCCAGTTGACCCTGCACCCCACGTCCCCCTGGCATGGCTGCCATTCCTCCTGGCCCCCTTCGTACCCAAAGAAGCTACGTGTTCTTGGGTGGAGACTCTCCCATCTACGCTGACGATTGGGCCGTCGCCACCCTCACCCCTGAACCTGATGCTGCTGATCACATCGGCTCTGTTGCAATCATCGGTGAGTTTCTTCATGGTCTTGGCTTGCACGCTAAGTACATCCAAGTGTGCAATGGGTCTTGCTCATTTCGGTTTGCCACGCATCGCGATAGAGATCTGCATTACGGGTAGTCCTTATTAGATAGGAGAAAGTACTCTGGGGATAGTTAATGAGGATCATGGTATCAATCGTAGAGCTATTGTTTTTACCCATGACATCTGGTGCATGCTTCTGAACTACCCACAACAACTTTGGGATCCTGAATCTGTGATGAAAACATTTATCCCCTTTGGTAGATTTCTTGTCTGGAATAAGGATCTGTCAAACAAGGCTAGAATTCTTTTCAAATTTCGTGCTTATGATATTGACACCCTTCCCCTGAGTGTGGTGATTGGTAAGAATGTGGCTGATGATGGCAATGGTGACTCCTGGACATGCCCCATGATTTTGCTCTCTTCTACTCTGCTTGGTGCCAATGCTGGTGATGAAGATCCCCTGCCACCTGATGGTGGTAACCCACACCCCCTGCCCATGGTTCATCAGGGGTTTTGGCATGATGCACAACATGACCATGTGATGGAGAAAAATGTTGCTGACAACATAAATGTTGCACCTGTACATGCTGCAGTTGGACAAGCTGCTCCTGCAGCCAATGTTCAGAACATACCTGTGGCCAACCTGGAACCTGCTACCCCTCCACTACAGCCTGAGATTCAAGAAAATCAGAATATGCCTGCTTCTGAACTAGATACAATTGCTAACCTCTCCAATCTGCTTGTTAGCCTGATGGGTGGTGAAGAACATACAAACTTCCCCAATATTGTTGGCAGCACTATCACTGGTGCTAAAGCTCAGATGAATGAATCTGTCAATAATGGCATCAACACTATCAAAGTGACCTTGGAGATCAATACTGTCCCACCCAATCAACAAAGCACCATGCAACATGATATCCAGATTGAGACAAACAATGTTTCACAGGTGGTGGACAACAATATTGCTGCAGCAAATGAAGCTGGCCCAAGCTTCATTCCGCCTCGCAGATAGCTCGACATGTTATTCTTGTGATCCCCAAGCCTGATAACTTACCCAAGAGTAAAAGGAAGAAGCCTGAACCTAGATCTGTCAAATATGTCAGGAGAAGCTGCAGGATTGCAAGTCTGAATGCAGGTTTCAAAAATAAAGCAAGTGCAGATGAACATGCCTCCAATGCCCAAGTCACACCCATGAACCTCTCTGGTCACTTTGAAGCCATTGTCATGGACAACAACAGTGCACCCCCACCAATTCTCCCAGTTGATACAATCCAGGCTATTGGTGCCAGCTTCTGTCAGATTCCTCCTAGGGAGGTTTCTGCTGCAAACCTGAACTATGACAGTTCTAATGATAGTGCTTAATCACTACTCCACTATGTCCAAGAGCATGGACAGTAGATGCTCTGTTATCCTAGGATTTTATTCCAGTCTTTATCATGTAAGGTCACTGTGTCAGACTCATTTTATTTATCATCCAAAGTCTCTAGTGTGTGCAGAGCAAAACATTTATCTTATAATATCTGGGTTGTACTATCCTTTGTCTGAGATGATTTTATCTTATCTGGACTGCAATGATCTCCTACTCAAGATTTACTTTTGCCTACTCCCTATGTGCATGAAAACCATGATATTGGTCAGTTGGTCACACCTTTACACACAATGTACTGATCATCATAGATATAAAAACAGATCCCTCTTGTCATGTATCATCACCCATGATATACAGTACCTGTATATCTGCTGCAACAAATCTTACTTGGTTTCTAATGAGTAGACAAATCAAAATACTAGACTGGAACATTAGAGGTGTTAACTCACAGGAAAGATGAGATGACCTTGCTAACAAAATAAATCATAGCAATTGTAATATCATATGTTTACAGGAAACTAAGAGAGAAACATTTGACAGTAATTACATAAAAAAATTCTGTCCTAGAAGACTTGGTCAGTTTGCATACCAACCTTCCATTGGTAATTCTGGTGGATTGATCACCATTTGGAATGGGAACATGTATAATGGCAGTGTGATCAGCCAATCATCATTTCATTTGACTGTTAAGATGCACTGCAATCTTACTAATGAGGAGTATTTCTTCACCAACATTTATGCCCCATGCACAAGTGATGGAAGGGCTGATTTTATTGATTGGTTCTTAAATGTTGATTCTTCTATCTTCAAATTATGGATAATTATGGGAGATTTCAATATGATCAGAAGCACTGAAGATAGAAACAGAGCAGGAGGCAATATTTCAAATATCCACTCTTTCAACTCCATCATCCATGAACATGATCTAGAGAAAATACCACTTAAAGGGAGAGATTTTACTTGGTCAAATATGCAACAGCAACCTCTACTTGAAAAGCTTGATTGGATTTTTACATCACATGAATGGACCACTACATTTCCCAACACTATGGCCACTCCATTAGCCAGATTGGGATCAGACCACATCCCTATATTGATACAAAACAGTACTGGAATACCAAAATCAAATTTATTCAGATTTGAGGATTATTGGTTGGAATTTGAAGGACTATCTAATATTGTGAAAGACAACTGGGCCAATAAAGGATGTTTCAAGAATGATGCACATGATCTGGCTGCCAGATTCAAAAACTTGAGACATGCTATCAAAAAATGGAGTAAATCCATCTCCAACCTCAACATTATCATTGATAACTGCAACTTTGTTTTATCCCTTTTGGATGGTCTGGAGGAACAAAGAGCTTTATCTATACCTGAGATAAATTTCAGACATATCATAAAATCTCATCTTGCCAAACTGTTGGAAGCTAAAAGAATATATTGGAGGAAAAGAGCTAATATTAGGTGGGCTAAACTTGGTAATGAGAACACCAAGTTCTTCCACTCCATTGCCACAAGAAACTACAGGAACAATTATATTGCTGCACTGCTAGATGAACAAGGCAATGAAATTACTGATCATGATCACAAAGCTGCACTTTTATGGAATGCCTTTAGGGATAGACTTGGAAAAACTTCTGAAACTGATATGAGGTTTAACCTGCAGGATCTTATCTCCCCACATGATCTCACATCTCTTAAAGAACCATTTTCTCAAATGGAAATTGATGATATTATCAAATTCATGCCAAATGATAAATCACCTGGACCTGATGGATTTAATGGCTACTTCATGAAAACATATTGGAGTATCATCAAAACCCAATTTTATAATCTTTGCAATAGATTTCACTCTGGGGAGCTGGACATTGTCAGCATCAATACTGCATACATTGCACTCATTCCAAAAATCTCAAACCCCATGAAGCCTTCTGATTTCAGGCCTATCTCACTGGTTAGCATGGCACTCAAGATTCTGACTAAGCTTATTGCCAATAGAATACAGAACATTATCATTCCAATTATCAGCAAAAACCAATATGGGTTTATCAAATCCAGAACTATTCAAGATTGTCTGGCATGGGCATTTGAATATTTACACATTTGTCACAGATCCAAGAGAGAGATCATCATCCTAAAGCTTGACTTTGAGAAAGCATTTGACATGATAGAATATAATACTATCATCGCCATGCTTAAGCACTTTGGATTTGGGGAAAAGATAATTGGATGGATCAGCAAGATACTTCACAGTGCTAACACCTCTGTGATACTAAATGGTGTTCCTGGAAAAAATATTAGATGCAAGAGAGGTGTTAGACAGGGTGATCCATTATCACCTTTATTGTTTGTTGCTACTACTGAACTTCTGCAAATTATTGTGAATCATGCATGGCAGACTAATGAGTTAGATCTACCTATTGATAATGCTTATGGACAGGATTACCCAATTCTTTAGTATGCAGATGATACACTAGTCATCCTTCCTGCTATTCAGGAGCAACTCTCCTATCTGAAAAATCTGCTGATAGATTTCTCCAAATCAACCGGACTTAAAATAAATTTCCATAAATCATCTATGGTCCCTATCAATATGACAGCTCACAGATGCAGAACATTTGCTGATAGTTTTGGTTGCAGACTTGAATCTTTGCCATTCACATACCTGGGTCTCCCTATGGGCACAACTAAACCCAGTGTCATTGATCTTACACCTTTGATAAGCAAAATTGATAAAAGGCTGGCTGGTATCTCAAACTTATTATCTCACTGCTCTAGAGTTGTTGTCATCAAATCTGTAATATCTGCTATGCCTAACCATATTATGTGTGCCATGAAGCTGCACTACACACATATTGACCATGTGAACAAGTCTACAAGAACCTTTCTGTGGCATGGGAATGAAACCGAAAAAAAGGTAAATGTCTGGTTGCATGGGACAAGGTTTGCCTATCCAAAAAAGCAGGGGGACTAGGAATTTTGAACTTGAGGCAACACAACAAGGCAATGATGATGAAAAACCTTTACAAATTCTACAATTGTCTGGATATTACCTGGGTTAAACTTATTTGGCAAGCATACTATCAAAATGATTCCCTACCAGATCACAACACACACAAGGGATCCTTCTGGTGTAGAAATTGCCTCTCATTTCTCACAGACTTCAAGAATATGACTACTATTGTGCCTGGTAAGGGAAACAACACTATGTTTTGGCAGGACAAATGGCATGACACTGAGTTATGTAATAAATTTCCTGAATTATTCTCATTTGCCAAAAAACCAAAAATCAGAACTGAGGAAGCTAAGCAAAGATCGATTGAGGGAGTTAATAAGCTTGTTCCAATTGCCACTATCCCTTATTGCTGAGAATCAGATGAATAGTCTTTGTATTATTCTCCAAAATTCAAATGTTCCTGGTAAAGACAAATGGACATTCCCATGGGGAGGAGACAGATTCTGTACAAAAAAGGTATATGACATTCTTATCAAAGCACCTGATGCACCAAAGCCATTTGAATGGATCTGGAAATCTCCATGTCTTCCCAAACATAAGTTCTTCTTTTGGCTACTATTAAATGATAGATTGAATACCAGAGAACTTCTTGTCAGGAAAAATTTCAACATTGAGGAGGACACTTGTGTCCTTTGTGAGGAAAGCACTATTGAATCTGTTGAACATCTCTTCTTCAGATGTGACTTTAGTCAAAATTTCTGGTGGAAACTTGGAATTGAATGGAATACTGACTACCCAATGATCAATATGATTCAAGAGGCTCATGATAGATCAATGGAACAGTTCTTCAACATTACCATGATAATAGGCTGCTGGAGCCTATGGAATCACAGGAATAACATCATCTTTGAGCAACACGCTAGGTGCATGGATAATTGTTATAGCATTTTCAAATTATCAGTGGCTGATATTAGACATAGAATTAAACCCAGTTTATTGGATGGCATGCAAACATGGCTAGATACTTTGTATTTTTTGTTTTTTTCTATGTGACTCACTCTGTGACTCACATACTGTACAGTGTTCTATTTATAAAATGAAAAATGACACAGTGGGGGACTTCCCCACTGTCTTTGTGTCAAAAAAAGTGCCACACATGGTATGCACGCTGTCACTTTCACACACGTGGGTAAAAGCATAGATCTATCAAAGCACAAAGAGTATTTATGTAGACTCAAACCTAAGTGTCACCATGGCGTGCATGCTGTCACTTTCCCGCACATGGGGAGAGCAGAGATCTAATGAAGCACTTGAGTAGCAAGGTAGATCTACTTGATTACAAAGCTCATGACCACAAGATCATGCATATATAGAGAGAGATTAAGACATAGCTATCAATAGAGCCCTTAGCCTCGAGGAAGAACTACTCCCTCCTCATCATGGGAATCAATAACGGTGATGGAGATGGTGGTGGAGATCGATGGAGATGGCTCCGGGGGCACTTCCCGTCCCGGCAGGGTGCCGAACAGAGACTTTCTGTCCCCCGAATCTCCCTTTCGTTGGCGGCGGCGCTGTGGAGGTTTTCGTGGATTTCTTCTGGATGCCCTAGGGTTTTTGGGTCGGAGACTTCTTATAGGCGCAGGAATCAAGGTCGGTGGGGGTCCAGGGGGCCCACACCCCCTGTGGGCGCCTCCAGGGCTTGCCCGCGCCTAGGGGGTGCGGCCACTCTGTGGCCCTCCTTCGGCTCTGCTTCGTGGTTCCATGTTGCTTCGGAAAAAATAATGACTTTGGCTTTTGTTCCGTCCAATTCCGAGAATATTGATTTTCTGCCTTTCTGGAACCAAAAATAGAAAAAAACAGGCAACTGACATTGTGGCAACTTGTTAATAGGTTAGTTTCAAAAAAGATATAAAAACACCTCAAAGTATAGACAAAGCAAAGCAAAGTAGATACTAAACAAGCATGGAGCATCAAAAATTATAGATACGTTTCCGACGTATCAGGCTTCAGAGCCATCCCTTTGTTGAAGGCATTGTCTCGAGTTGGGGCCTACTCTATATATATAAGAAAAATCCTTCTTACTCCTAGGTGTAGTTGTCTCATATACTCCATACTAAAGTATATGTGATACTTTATTATTTTGAGTATGTTCATATACTACATGTAAGATACTTCCAATCAAGTCATGCGGAAAAATTACAGTTTTACACATAGTTTGAACTATATATTCAAAACATTTTCATATTTGTATATAAAAAAGAAGTATGTGAAAAAAAATCATACATACTACCAAAAAAAGTACTATGTATACTACACTTACATACTCTCCGTATCGGTAGATAATTCCTAGATTGTGTGAAACACACGCACCCAGGTGTAATATAAACATAAGGGGAGACTCACAAAGCAAGCAGACATGTTGCATTTTGCAGCCAAACAATGCAACCAACTTACTCGATAACAACTAACATCCATCTACACAGTTTAGAATATATAAAACATCGAACAAGAAAAAAAGAGCTACAGAAGAGAATGACTCCATGCAAAAAGAAAATGGCACTGGAGCTCACATGGAGCTTAGAACATCTTTATGAAGTGTCCATAGAAACCATCACTCCAAGCAACATTCCTACTTTATGAACCGTATACAAAGCAGTAGATTACTACTTAATACTCCTACTAAAAGGATGTCACATATTTGTCTTGATTCGTATGTATCCACACACGTTTTTGTGTATATATACATGTGAATCTGGACAAACCTGCGACATCCTTTCCAGGACGGAGTGAGTAGTATCGATATATGATGTGATTCGTGGCATGAAAAACTAAAACAAAAAATCCTATGAGATGGCCGTAAAACCAAGATCCAATCTACCGCTAGTAACGAGAGGGATTAGACTACATACCCTTGAAAAACACAAGCGGAAATGAATTAGAGATCATGGATAACGTAGGCGTACTTCTTCGAGATCATGTCACTGGATGGATCATGTCACTTAAAAATAACAGTGAGTTACATCACGTTATTACCAGACAACAATAAACAAGCAGCATCGACAGCGACAGACGCTGAAGAAAAGCTGTTGAAGCGTCCAATTTTGTTGCGGGGGTCGACATGGGTCAGGTTAATGACAATATGCTCAATCATTGATTAAGAGAACTAATCGAGCATCTCAGAGAGGAAGACCTGTTTGTTTGGTAGTAGTTCAGGCGCATGCAGGGAGGATGATCAGTTCGAGCTTCACTACAAGATGCAGAAAAAGGAGAGGCTGAGATCTAATATTATACTAACTTGGAACCGACAGTACTAAAATGTCAGACAACAATTCATTCAGCTTAGCTTGAGGATACCATGAATTCTTCGTAAGGCTGATGTTTCATCCGATAAAACCATAGGAACAGGAGATAAGGACATTGCTTAGAGCAACCAGATAGTGCAAATCTTTGAATAGGTTCTGCCACAGATAAATGTTTCATTCAGCTTAGCATTTGAACCAGGGGACATGGCATCTGGCAAGATGCAGCTTTCAGATACCATAGATTCTTAGACCGTTGTTTTGCATGGTTGCCTGGAGATATACACAAAAGTTAAACCAAAAATTTCTTGTACAGCTTCGCTCGGAAGCAAAACAAGAGCCGGATGTGATGAATACACACGCTCGTGATATGACCACTCCTTACTAGAGGCCAAACATATAATTAGTACCACTCTCAAAATAATTTCAGACTTGGTTTCTCTTTTCAAGTAGCATCCGGATGAGTAGGACAAACATGGTCAGGGAAAAACTTGCTAGCGACTCGTGTCATCTTGGTGGTTGTTCAGGCCTTCTTGGGCTTGCAATCTACTCCCACTGCTTCCCGGACAGATTTGAAACCATCTCTTTCCAGACATTCTGCGAGCTCAGCCTGTTAAACGAACGTGGTGTCAAATAATCATCAGCATCAGAATTCAGACATGATTATTTAAGTATATACTCCCTCTGTTTCAAAATATAAGATGTTTTAGGTTTATGAAGGAAATGTATCTAGACTTGTTTTAGTGTGTAGATTCACTCCAAACCCGAGTGAACCTACATACTAAATGTAGTCTAGATACATTTGCTTCACAAAGCTAAAACATCTTATATTTTGAAACGGAGGGAGTAGAAGGGAGCAGAATAAAATATTGTGGTAGGGGGATCATTTTGTAGGTAACAGTGATATGTTGCAACTGCGACAAAAAAACCCTGCAACTTGCAAGCTTCAGGTAAAAAATGTGTCTGACTAATCACCTTTATTCTTGGGATGAGACCTGGGCCACCGTAAGCAAGGGCAGTGTAAAGTTGAACAAGAGTAGCTCCAGAACGTATCTTCTTGTATGCATCCTCGCCGCTGTAAAAGTTGATTGAATGTTTTTGTTAAAAGTGTAAAACATCTTTGAGATAAATACAGAAATTACATTACCTAGTGACACCACCACAGCCGATGAGGGGAACAGTGCCCTGCGAGATATGCAAGATTTATTAGTGACCAAGAATTACGAGAAAAAGAAACAGTGGCATTAAAAATGCAAAATAGACATATAGCAGACTAAAGTAAGAAACAGGATAAAAGCACACACCCCTGTAAGGCTATACATCTCACTGAGGACACGAGTAGATGAGTCAAATAGAGGCTTCCCACTTAATCCACCGGTTTCTTGAGCTAACGGATGTGCATCTGCAGGAGGCGGCCTTGCAATTGTTGTGTTCGATATAATCTGTGTTGTTAACAATGTTGATCAATAATACAAAAAAATAGTGAAATTAAATAGGATTATACTAGTCAGTGAAGTTCCACGTAAAAAAGCTCGTGGAAGACTTGTCGACCTACCAGGCCATCCAACTTGGAAGAAAGAGCAACCTGGACAACAATATGAAAAGGCGTAAGAAAAACACAACCAACAGTCGACAAGCAAGAAAAACAAGGCTAAGTCCAGTATGTTACCGCAGCAATGTCCTCAAGATCCTCCTTCGTCAAGTCCGGTGCGATCTTTACAAGCAATGGTGGTGGACCATCTTCAGCCCACTGCATCTCATCTCGTGCTTCATGCACCTGCACATCCAGTGTAGGTCATACTAATTTCCCATGTAATTGAAGAAAAAGATCCAGTTCAATTAAAAAGACTACAGACCTTCTTCACAAGTTCTCTCAGTTGCTTTCTACCTTGCAATGCCCGAAGACCAGGAGTATTTGGGGAAGAAATATTTATGACCTAAATTAAGAGCAAGAAACCAGTGTTACCATTTGTGTCACAGGTCCATATACACTGCTCAGTGCTCATCCAGCAGCCATCATAAATTCATGCTTGAGACATAGCATAAAATAATGAAATGATTTTCTTTAGATGCAGAGCATGGTCCCTAATTGGTGATGTGTTTTAGCAGATGATAACAAATGACGTAGTGAACTACAAGGTTTCACAAAATAAGCCCGTCATTTCTCCATTTTGCACTGACGACAAACAATTCACAAAAATGCATCAACTTTATTCTGAAGGAAACAGTTCTTCAATTATGCTATTTTTATCTTTGATCATTTGATGGGCCATAATAGATGAGAAAAGATTAACATGAATGAATGCAGAGTTTCTAATTGTAACGATCATATCGATCTGAATTTATGGTGCAGATGAAACTGAAGTACCGAACGCATGATGTTAAGTTATCTTGTAAGACCAAAAGATGGATACCAAGTAATCAGCATACTGTGACAATGAATGAATTCCTTGCACGTAATCAGCAGCAGCATCTTCACTAGTCTTATTCTTGCCAAGATTGACTCCAAGAATTCCAGGTCCTGCTTTCCCTCCTTGCTTTACATTACTGGTTGAACTCGAAGTTTCTTCCATCTTGCGCTTACCATGTTGTGCCCCAAGACGCTTAGCAACTACTACAATTCCTTCACTGTTGAACCCGCAGCGATTGATGACAGCACTGAAGATAAAGCAAGGAAACACCATTGTAAGAAACCGTCAAGTTAAAAAAATCATAATTTTGATTGACAAGAACAGTTTGAATACCAATAACAGAATATGAATGCTTACCCATGCTCTTTTAATCTGAATATCCGAGGCTTGGGATTTCCCTCTTGAGGCTGAGGTGTCACAGAGCCAACTTCCACAAAGCCAAAGCCAAGACCCAATAGACCCTCAACAGCCTCGGCATTTTTATCAAAACCAGCAGCAAGACCAATTGGATTTGTAAAGTTCCTACCCCAAACCTCTAGCCCAAGAACTGGTGGATCAGGTCTCTTTTCTCTTGGAACAAATCCATGAGCAGCAGCAGAAACAGCCAAACGATGAGCAAACTCTGCATCTAGCAGTGCAAAAAGTGGATTCACCAGTTCTGTTGACTTGAATAACAAGCCACTGCACGATCACAAAGGGCTTAGACATTAGTGAATAGGCACCTGGTTTATAGTTGTACCAAAAATGGTAGAAACAAGCAGGAGCTTAAAAATTCATTTATCCCTGACTGGTGGAAATTTCATGCACCTAGGGGGTGCTTTCATGATATTTTGATGTAACTAGAACTAGTGTCGAAAAATTAGGTCTAGGAACTTAGTATCATGTACCAAAGTGTGCCTTCATCTCGTGTACTCATGTAAGCACCTCCAGCAATAGTCAGCCCTATCATGGCCCCAGTCAAAAGAATACCCTGACAAATTTAACAAGAAAGAACAAGGATTAGTTAATGAAGTAGATGACACAAAGGCAGTAAAGGGACACATAATCAATAAAGTAATTGTATGATGAAATTCAGTCCTGATCGACCGTTCATAAGATTATTCACAAGCAACTATTTCATCAATGCTATGTTTTCAACAAAAAGGGAAAAGTTGCAAGTCAGTACTGTAATAATTGTATGATCAGTCAGTCCCGATCGATCATTCATAAGATCCTACACAAGCAACTATTCATCAATGCACTTTTCAGAATAAAAAACGGAAGTTGCAAGTCAGTATTGTTATCAAATTCTCAAGAACAGTGCTGTCAGTACATTCTCCATCTACAGGAACAGTAGGAGTCAGGTTTCTCTTTTCCTTGTCTTCCTATTTACATCACGCTGAGGCAGAGTGCAAAGAATTAATCTCAAAAGAATAGTACGTATCTATTTCAAAGATGCAATGCGTTAAGATGGCATACGAACATGGACCAGAACAACAACGAACGGTGTTAGCACTAGCAGCAAGCCTAGAATCTAAAACACGCATAAACAGAAAGTCATTGCTCCACGCTCGGCGGCCATTCTTTACTCAAGAGAATCGGCGGGGAGAGTAGCAGAGCTCAGCAACGAGCAGAGCGCGCGCGTAAGGTGTATGCGCGAATGCCGAAGAGATATGGGCGGCGGGGAGAGTCGCTTTACCTTGCGGGAAGGCGGGGGAACCATACTCTGCGCGTATGCGGGTCCCGCCGCTGCGCCGGACGACGCGGAGGACGTGCTGGCCTGCCGGGAGGCGCCGGCGCCGGCGCGGCACGGGGAGCCGCGCAGGAGTGCGCTGCGGAGGGAGCGTCGCCACGCGCTCGCCACGGTGGAGGAGGACATGGTGGTAGGGTGGGCCGGCGCGGGAGCCGACGGCGATGGAGGCGGCGGCGAGGCGGGACGGGAGGGGAGGGTCGGCGTGGAGAGCAAGCAGAAGGGGGAGGAGGGCTTGAGCGCTCGACGTGGAAGGGAAGTAGGGACTGTGCCCGGGGGCACGCAGTTGGGCTGGGCCAAGAAACGGCCCAGGATGGCTTATATATATATATATATATCACCGTGTTTTGCTTTTCCAGTCTGATCATTTTCTTAATCAACGAGATGAATCAACATGAGTATAACTTGAGCCCCAATGGCTTTGATGATTTTTTAGCTTGGCATGGAACCCGCTCTGGTATGTTCTGTGTCCGCTCTGTCTATCATATGGAATGGAAGCACCAATTCAATGGAGTTACATGTAGATCACTTATCAGTCGTACTTCTTTGAATAATCCAACTTGAAAAATCCTCGAGTTTAAACGTACCAGCGAAAGTAAAGATTTTCTATTGAAGAATTATGCACGGTATTTTGCCCCTGAAAGATATCTTATTTAAACGTCATTTTGGTACTGAGGGTAGCTGTCCATTATGCAACGGCTCAAATAAAGACATTCTGCATATGTTATTCCGATGCCAGAGAGCGGAAATTATCTGGAAACTTCTTGGCTTGGAGAACATGATCGTTGATGCAATTGTCCCGGATCGCTCGGGAACGAAAGTCTTTGAGTCCCTTCTCCGACTTCATGTGACTGATGTTCCTGGTTATAGTTCTATCAAGAGTCATAATATGATCGCAGTTGTAGCGTGGTATATATGGTGGCTATGACGTCGGCAAACTCACGGTGAGCAGATCCCGCCTATTCAAAATTGTGTTGCCTCTATTCGGGCTATTACAGCAAATTCGGCAAAAAACATCCCCCAACAGTATCGTCCAATGAAAGAGATATGGGTTAAACCACGACACGATCAGATCAAACTTAATGTTGATGCAACTTATATAGCAGAGGAAAGGATTGGCGCAGCTGGTGCAGTTATTAGAAATAGCCAAGGTACTTTTGTGGCAGCGTCATCGGTGTTTATACCGCATGTAGCATCTGCTGTTTCAGCGGAAGCTTTGGCAATGTTACATGGCTTGACCTTTGTTAACAATCTGGGGTTCCATCAAGTGGAAGCGGAGTCGGATTCTGCTGAGGTTATCCAGCTTTGCTCAGGTGAGGAGCGCATTTGGAACGATGCCGCTGCAATTTATGCCGAAATTATGATACGAAATGTTGAATTCAACCATTGCGGTAGAAATTGCAATAAGGCAGCTCATGAAATAGCTAGGGAGTGTTCATTTCGAAATGTTCTTGTAATTAGGTCGATGAGCCCCCTAGTTTTCTTTCGCAAACTCTTCTAGATGATGTAACAATGATTTGATGGGCTACAAGTTTTAGACGCACTCTTTTTCCTTACCAGGATACCTAAGGGGACTGGAAGATTTTAATGAGGCGTCTTGCATGCTTAATATATGATGGTTTATCTCAAAAAAAAAAACAGGAGTACAACTTGGCAAGCAAGGCACAAATGTAATGTCTTCTTGGTAGACAAGCCATACTTCCGCACGTTCTGAAATATACTACTCTCTCCATACAAAAATAAAGTAACTTTGATTTGCTTAAATTCACATGTATCTAGACGTTTAATGTATCTAGACAAATCCGAGTTACTTATTTTTAGACTGAGGGTTCCCTCTATTCTAAAAAAGATGACGCCGATCTGTCTAAATTTAAATATATATAAAAACTATTTATTATATAGATACATTCAAATTTGAACAAATTTATGATATCTTTTATTGTGTGGGAATGCAGCCAAAGACAAGATTTCAAAACATAGCACTCCCTTCGTTCGGATGGTCTTCCTATTAATGACCTCAACTTTGTTTAGACACGAATCCATCTAGTCTAAATATTTAACTAGATACATACGAATCTAGATAAAGTTGAAGTAATTAATATGAAACAGAGGAAGTATTTATGACATACTCAAAAAAGAATTATTGCATTTGTACTTTTTTATCTTCTTCAAAAAGTCTAATTCAACTTCTCCAAAATTGTACGCCATCGCTTGTTACTCGATAAATACATGATAAGGTATTGCACCATGGAAATAAATAGATCGATGAGTAGAATATTGGCCTAGAGGAATCTTAAAATGCTTGCACTCGATTAACCAAAATAGAATGGTGCAAATGGAGAAATATTTTTATTTTTATACATGATTTACCAAAATAGTTCGATATTTGTACATGATTAACCAAAATAGAATATTCCAATGGGGTATTCTTCATTTTCACAAGATTAATCAAAATAATATTTTTTGCCACAACCCCAACATCAGAAGCAACAATAACGCATTTTACATCAAGCTACAGAGCAATATATATGATGCATAATCATACAAATCATCCAATGCTAGAACAATCGTAACAAAAGCATCTAAAATATATGTGTGCCTGGATCAAGAAGTAGGACATGTACTCCCTCCGTCTTAAAATACATGTTTTAGATTTTTTTAAAAAAATTGGATGAACCTATATACTAAATAATGTCTAGATTCATTCAAATTTTGTCAAATCTGAGACATCTATTTTGAGACGGAGGGAGTAGTAAATCTCAAGTAGCAAGCAGATCGATGCATACCACCGCTTAAATCAAAACCAAAATCGTGTCTTTCAGTTCTTTGTCTTGAACCAAACAATTTGAGTGTGGAAGAAATCATGAGCTGGTAGAATGTGAGGACATCCCAATACCGGTCCATCTATATTATATCGAAGAAATGTCTCCAAAATGGCCTCAACTTTTTTCGTTGTCCAACACTGCAACATCATCGGTTTGTTTGCATGAAAACTAAGATATATGATGAAGCTATAATTTAATTGAACCAAACTTGCATCAGCATTAGCACCATAATTTGGGACCTCCGATATCTGAATAGTCGTACCTAGCAGATTACATGTTTAAATAAGTTGGACCAAAGTGAACTCCATCTATTGCTGCTACTAATGATCTGCTAACAGGTTCACTTAAGATAGGAAATTAATAATCAAAAAGTTTTTGAGTCTGTCACTGATCTTAACTAGCCTAAGGTCCAGAAAGGAAAGTCGGTTTTGCAACAAGAAATTGATTTTCTGGAGGTCGAAGACTGAGATCATTGACTGACTTGTACTATACCGGTTCAGACATCTATCCAAATACAGATGCACACATGCAACTACTAATAACATTTGATCAACCATGTCCTCTTGTCAAATCAGGGGACTAATACTACATGAACTATGGGGAATTGATCTCCAAAGGTCCTACATAATGCGCCAATCGGTCAATATATGTATGGTTGTAATTTATTGTAGAAAATAATATTTTCTTTATTGTACTATCGTCATCAGGTGTACTAAGATCTATTGATTTTACCTCATACTCCTTCCATTCAAAAATATAAGACACTTTAGTTTTATGAAATGAATATATCTAGACATTTTGTAATGTATAGGTTCGGAGCGAACCTCCTCGAAACAGGCTTACGCCCAGCTATATTAATATAGCAACCGTTTGAGACCGCTCCAGGGCCAGACAGCACAACGCCCAAAAGACAAAGATAAAAAAACAAAAAAGAAAAAATAAGAGAAAACAAGACCGATAACAGTGGCTCGACTAAAACAAGGATGACCCGCAACCGCTGCGCCCTCCGATAACAGTTCGCTCCGAACCTCTACGAACCTATATACACTAAAATACGTCTAGATAAATTCGATTTACAAAGCTAAAACGTCTTATATTTCTAAACTGAAGGTGTACAAGTCCTAAACGGAGTCGTGAAGGTAAATATCAATGAACGAACTAAAAAGGGACAGGACAGCGTGTTCATATAACTTGGAGACACTCGGAGTTCTCAAGCTCCTTGCGCACCATGCCGAGGACGATGAGCTCATGTCGGGTGTAGTGGCCTTGGCCTAGTTGTTGTCGGGGCCAGACTGGCCATGGACGAAGTTGTATACCCTTTCACTTAAATGCACAGCTAGTACTCTCTTCGTCACAGAATATAAAGCGTCTAACGATTAGTCAAAAGTAAAAGTTTTTTAAGTTCAACTAAATTTATATAAAAAAATATGAATATTTATCATACCAAACCTATATTAATAGATTTACCATAAAGTATATTTCACTAATCTATCAATTTAATACTGTATATATAGATATTTCTTTCTAAATATTTGATCAGAGTTAGTAAGATTTAATTTTTGACTAATCTTTAGACGCCTATATTTTGGGACAAAGGGAGTATTAGTGACCTCCAACCTATTCTCATTTTATATATGCTAGCTAGGAAGTTGGTTATTAATATAGGGGCGAAAGCCTGTTTCGAGAAAGTATCACTTGCTTTCGATTCAAGGAAAGAAACATTACTCAGAACTTCTTGATATTGCCACAATGAACTTCTTGATATTTTCACAGCGAGCCGTTAACATATTCTGGTTTGTACCGGTTAGGCGTTTCTTCTCGGTTTCTTTTCTCGGAAAAAGATGCTTAGACAGAAAGTTGTGCGTTGCATCGCTAGGAAGTTGGGTCTCTTTTTTCCTAACAACAGGATGTGTTCTTCATAAGAGTGTCGGTCGTCATTGGACAGTAATTTTATTTTTGCAGACGGCGATCAACATCAATGAAGAGATTGGCCCATATTTTAGTCCGTCGTGTGGGGTTAGACAAGGGGATCCGATTTCCCCCTCCTGTTTAACGCCGCGGTGGATGCCCTGGCTGAGATTCTGGACAGAGCCAAAGTGGCTGGCCACATCTCGGGAGTGGTGGGCCACCTGATCCCCGGAGGTGGGATCTCCCACCTCCAATATGTGGATGACACCATGATCATGGTGTAGGCTTCAGACCTTGACATCATTAACTTGAAGTTCTTGCTCCTTTGTTTCAAGTCCTTGTCTGGGCTAACGATCAACTTCGACAAGAGCGAGGTTATGATTCTCGGATACTCTGAGGAGGAGCGTCAGTGGATCGCGGATAATCTGAACTGTAGATGGCAGACTTCCCCATTACTTATCTTGGGATGCCCATCCGAGAGACTAGGGTGTTGATCAGAGACCTAGCCCCCTTGGTCTCGAGGGTGCGCTCGAGAGCGAAGCCTTAGAGAGCGCGTCTTACGTCCAAGGGGAGCAAGTCGATACTGATTAACTCTTGTCTCTCGAGCCTGCCCATGTACCAGATGGGCATGTACCTCCTACCAGAAGGGACCCATGCCGACTTCGCGAAGGAGTTGTCTAGGTTCTTTTGGGCGGCGCGGGACGACCATCAGAAATATCATATGGTCAAATGGGCGGATGTGTGCGCCCCCAAGATCCTTGGGAGCATAGGAATCCTCGACTCTCGCCGCTTTAATGTGGCGCTGATGCTGAAATGGGTTTGGCGCATCCTCAGGGATGATGGAGGTCTCTGGCTTCCGCTTATCAAGGCCAAATATCTCCGGCGTCGCCCCTTATTGGCTTGCGAAAGGCGGGAGGGATCTCAATTCTGGAGAGCCATCCAGGAGATTAAGCACTTCATTGGTTTGGGCGTCTCCTTCGTGGCGGGTTGTGGACAGGGGGTGCGGTTTTGGCTTGACCCTTGGCTGCTCCCAATCGCTTTGGGGGTGCAGTTCCCCGGTCTCTTCGCCATCTCCTCCTCGCCATCGGTGCTCGTTGTTGAGGCCTTTCGCGAAGGCCACTGGAACATCTTGTTCCGTCGGTACCTTAGCGAGGCGGAAGCCGCGGACTTCCAGCAGCTACTCGACTCGCTCCCGGTGACCTTGTCTGTGGGCCCGGACTCTGCCACGTGGCAGCTTCATCCCTCGGGGGAGTTCTCGGTGAGCTCGGCTTATCGCGCCCTGTTCCAGGGCCCGGAGCTGAGCTGGACACCTCCCCTGTGGAAGGCCCCCGTCCCTCTTAGTATTCGCATCTTTGTTTGGCAACTCCTTCGTGATCGGCTCCCTTTGGGGTAGAGGTGGCCAAGCGTAATGGCCCGGGCGATGGCTTGTGTCCCCTATGTGGGACTCCGGAGTCTTGTGCCCATATTATGTTTTCCTGTACGGCGGCTCGGGCTCCGTGGAGCTTTGTTCGAGAGGCGATGGGGCCTGGTAGGCGCAGGAGCTCGGGGAGTTCCTGCAGACCCAGGCAAACCGAGCCGGAGGGAGGCGCCGCCTCTTCTGGCTTGTGTTTGCGGCCATCTCGTGGACCCTGTGGAATGTGCGTAACAAGATTGTGATTGACAAGGTCTACCCTTCCCGCGTGACTGACCCTGTTTTCTCCTTTCTTGCCTTCCTCCAGCAGTGGTCTTCCCTGGTGCGCCAGCGTGACCGGACGGTCTTTAACGACACTCTTCGGACCTTGAGGACGGCGGCGCTCCCCCTCTCGGCTCCTGCTACGTCGACTCCGACCGTGGTTTGAGTGTCCTCGTCGTCTCTCCGTTGTGGTTTTTAGTTTTGTCTTGGGCATGCTTGTGCTATGGCCCTAGCGGACGTTTTCGTATTTTTTCCTTTTCGGTTTGGCCTCGGCCGTCTTGGATGTTGTCTGAACTATGTATGCGGATGTTGCTTTATTTATAAAACGGGACGAAAGCTTATTTTAAGAGATTGGACAGTAATTTTTACACAAGCACTTTAGTACTACGTTGAATCTACACTAATACTTGAATTGTAGGTTGCCGCCAAAGACGACGTCCACTGTAAGTTGGTCGATCCCTGCTAGTGATCCCAAAGATGATGCAGAATGCACTTGTTTTATTAGAGCATCTCCACTCGTTGGGCGAACCCAGACCGAAATCCGGACCAAACTTTGGCCGGACGGCGTAAGTTTTCGGCCTGGGTACGCCCAGTTTTCCACTCGCGTACCTAGGCTGAGTTTCCGGGTCGTCCGTTTCCGCTCAAATTCGGCTCAAGTTCGTCCAAATTTCGGCATAGTTCGTCATACGATAAATACAGAACACTTTAAGACCAAAGTTCGACGTAGTTCGTCATACGATGAATACAGTATCTCGTCGCCGTCGAAGTCCATGGCCGCCGCAAAGATGATGCAGAATGCAGTTGTTTTATTAGCCCTACGTACACAAGATCCTGATCTTGGGCTCTGAAGACGGTACTTCTCGCCGTATACAGGAAACGGTTTAGCTACAGAAATAAATGACACATAAATTGTCCATTATTTTGGGCTTCGGCTATGCGTTGCCTCCATGAAACTGGCCCAAAAACTGAGAACACGTGGACGTGGCCCCCAAATCTCATCTCAAAAGGGATGAAATTCCGTCTCGCATGTCCTTTTTTCCCCATAGTCCCCGCAGGCAGCCACCACTAAAAGAACCCTAGGAGAGTCCGTACGTCTCTCGATACGGCCGCGCCATGGCCTCCGCCACCGCCAACTGGATGATGCTCGAGCGCTTCGTCTTCCGGATGGACGACGTCGAGCCCTTCCCGGACGACGACGACCCGACCGCGCCTCTCTACGGGATCGACGACGACACCTTCCCGGGCGACCCCTTCTCCGTCGCCTTCCGCATCGCCAGGCCTCCCAAGATCTCCCGGCTCTTCCTCAAGTGGCCGCGCGGCCCAAAGCCAGGCTCTCGGTGCGTTCTCGTGGCGGCCCACCGCAACCTTCTCCTGCTCAGCCTCATACCGGATTCTCTGCAGACGGAAGAGACCCGCTACACCCTACCGGTTTTCGTTCCACAGCGCCTCTTCATCTGCACAACTCCCTCCTGCTGCTCGAGGTATGACAACCCGCCGCCACCGTTGGTGCTACGAAGCATTCCCATGTGTAGCATACCTGTAGTTCTTCGTGTGAAGAAGAATGGCAAGGAGGTAACAATGGACCGCAGGTTTCAGCTGGAGACTGTCGGCATCTTGTCCCGTGTTGAAGGAGAGTTTGCCATAGCGCAGCTCGTCTTATGCATACCCTCCGCGCTGGCGGACATGGAAGCTGAGCTGTGCGTGCTTCGATCCAGCATCAACAGCCACGACCACAGCTGGGAAGTTGAGAAAGGTTTGCCTATCAGTTACGAATCAGATGAGTTCTTCGACTTGGATGCCTGGAGTACACATAGGGTCGTTCCCTTCAACAACGCACTATGTTGGGTGAATTATGGCATAGGAGGTCTGTTAATCTGCGAGGTTTTTGACAAGAGACCCACTCTTCTTTATCTACGGCTGCCCATTCTTAACCGCGAGTTAAAACAAAGGCGGGTCCTTGACCGGAACTCCGCTTTATGCGTCACCAAAGCTGATACAGGGGTGCAGCATGATGATCTTGTGTTCATTGATATTGTTCCCAAGGATGAGTTTCTCGCTGGCCCATTGAGCCCTGGCACCGGCTTCACTGTTTCCTACCACATTTTGAGGAAAACAGACTTTGGGGGGATGGAGTGGAAAATGACTTGTTCCTTTACATCAGCTCAACTGTGGGACCTCAACAAATCTTTTGCCGCGTGAAGCTCTTACCTTTCCTCAGGTCAGCATGGATAATCCAGACATTGTGTTTTTCCTCATGTCCGAGAAAGGGGAGGGGCCCAGAGGAATTCCAAATGTGTCCGTGGTAACAGTTGACATTAGCAAAACCAAAGTGCTGTCAGTTGTTCCCTACTTTGGAGAGAATGACATCAGCGGCAAAGACACTGCTGCCATGGTCTTGCGAAGATCTGGTTACCTAGAGTCGTTTCTTCCATCTGAGCTTCCCAAGTTGATGAATACCATCTGGTACGTGCATGTTTCTGCATTCCTTTTTTTTTTTTTTTGCTTTCTTTGATCCCCAATGTTGTTCCCAACTCTACAACTGTATTTACTTACATATCTACCATCCAGTTATCTAGAAACTAGTCATCAACCCACGTTACTGTGTACTGAAAGTAATTAGTTTGAAACAAGCGACATTATTTTTGTGAACGGTTCAGGCAAAAAAAAATACGAGGGAAACATCTTGCAGTAAATGCAAACTACTTTTTGATTGCATACAGAAAGAAGAGACTATCTAATCTGTAATATGTGGGTTGGAAAAAAGTAATTAGTAAGATGCAGAATAATCCTTGAAAAAACTCTGTGTGTCATTATAAGAGAAAGTAATTACAGAAAATGTGTGTCTATCAATTTTCGTTTTTGTCTTCAGTAGAAATAGAATGAACACAAACTGTAGGAGTGCCAAGAAAAGCAAATGACTTCACAGGTTCGAGTTTTAGATGTATTGCTTCATCAGGCATAGATGGCTAGAAAGGGTTGAAAAGAGTGTAGGAGGGAGCAACTGAAAGGAGAATCGTAGAAATGATTTACTGGCATTTACTTCGTTGCACAAAACTCCAGTCCCATGTAAAGCATATACTACATCCATGGCAGCAATTTGGCAACCTATTGGGGCTCTCAATTTCTATGAGCAGAATCCTATTGGTTCTTGAGTCCTATCAGTACATTTGGAATTCTTAGGAAATAAAATTCTGTAATATCTAGGCCTCTTCTCCATAATGGTTAATCACATGCATATAAAATAGACTAAACAGTAGCATAGTGGGAGTAAACTAAATTTTCTTACTATTCAAGGTCTCAGCGTTTCATTTCCTTCGTGTATGATACCAAATGCATTTTTCATCATGTAATTATTTCATTTATGATCAATTCAACCGATTGTTTCAAAAGGAACCATAAATGAAAAAATGCAGATGCCAACATGTTATCCAGATGCACAATTAAGGAAATGTTGTATTAACATGGTTATTTTCCATTAGGTTAGAAGTCATAATTTCTAAATTACTTCTATGGGAATTATCATTTTGATAACATTGAAAAACTACTTAGTGGCATGTACGGTTCTTTATAAGGAAAAAAAAATGCAGCAACTTAATTTCATCAATACTCTTTTGAGAAACACGCATAATTTCTACGAGTGGTCTACTGAGTGTCTACTGAAATTTACCACTAATTGATATATTTGGATGACAGCAAGACTGGAAAAACATGTGTGGATATAAATCACTTACATACCTACAGAAACAGGCTCGTTTTAAATCTTCAAGAGAGGAACTTCTTCACTGCATAACTTAGATCATACTGACAATATCTTGTATAAATTATACAGAGACACAAAAAGATTCTAAATGCTAGATGAAAACTAAACAAAGACATTAGGGTATTTCTTGTCTTCCTGTCTATAGGCATAGAAGTCTGCAGACATCCTTTGTGAATATTTCTGGTCCAGATTATGTTGATGGCTGATGAATTACATATAATGGCATCCATATACAGCTGTAAATATGGGATTATGCCCAACTTCAAAACCTTTAAGAAATATTGACATAACTTATTCTAACTATAGTTTTTTTCGAGAACATGTGCAACAGAGTGTATACTGTTTGTTTCATGTATCTGGTTAATCAGATTTTGATGTTGCGACCAATGAAAAATTAAGTTATGCACAATACTTGAGGTACACAGATTAGTATTTACCTGGTCTTTTGTTCTATGGCAAAGGACTCTTATGATTATGCTCATATCTAGAAGAAAATATTCACATGAAAAACGTGGTTATAGTGTAACTAAGTAATACATATTCCACATTTTCCATAAGCTGTTTCAAATAGCCTTAAAATTTTCCCTAAAAAAAGTCTTCCTGCTTGTCATAATCTAGACTTCGATATGCGATACGGATAATCAGAGATTTTGTGTATTTTAGAATAATCAATACTCAGAATCTAAATCCTATGCACACGCTAATAAACTGCAAGCAACAACCATAGTTGTGGGACATGGACACATCTGCAGACCTCTTATTACCAAAGTCAAATCATTTTTTAAGATGGAAAAAGAATTTGTTCATGTAGTGGACTGGTAGTCCGCGGTACACCCTGCCGTTTTTCGTTCGCCAGCGCCTCTTCATCTGCACAACTCCCTGCTTGAGGTATGACCCACCGGACAGCCCGCCACCGTTGGTGCTACGAAGCATTCCCATGTGTAGCATACCTGTAGTTCTTCGTGTGAAGAAGAATGGCCTCAAGGGTAAAGCCTCTGACATGGTCTTGCCAAGGTCCGATTATCTAGAGTCCTTTCTTCTGTCTGAACTTCCCAAGTTCATGAATCCCACCTGGTATGTGCATCTTCGTATTTACTTGTGTGCATTTTCCGATGTTGCTTCCACTTTTTTGCTTTCATGGTTTAACTAACTGAAGTGGATGTTGTTATAAAACTACGAACATGAGGCTAAGAACGTTAATTGTTGACTGTTGCAATTACTTTAGCACCATATTTCTGCAATCAATATAATAAGACCAAAAGAAAAACTTATTTAGTTCCTGCAAGTTTGTGACTTTGTGTCAACCTTGCATAAATTGTTTTGCATTTATACTGAAGTAGGTTCTTATTTCCGATGGTAGGGAGAGGGATGCCAAAAATGTTGGACAACCAATTACGTTGATTAATTATTCATTTGGTGGCAATACTCCTAAAATCCAGGTGTCATATTAATCTTAAATTACTCTAAAGCTCTGCAGCACAGAGAAACTCATAGTTAAACATGGTCACAACTATATTTACCTAGATTACTACCATTAATTTATCTAGATAAGGCTGTGGGGAAGTAGGAATTATTTCCTCTCTATTTCTTTTTTGTACTTTATTTCAGTAATAATTTTTGTTTTAAGTAATGAAAAAATATTCATCTCGGTAATTTTTTAGTTAGTTCACTTTGTTTCGTTAATAATATTTCAGAACTTTGCAATTTTTTTCCAGTGAACATGTCTTGGATGCTTCTCTGACTCACATGCTGCTCCTCCTACTCCTGCTGGTGATTAACCGATTTTTTTTACAAATATACTCCTCTGCCAATTGACATAGCCAAAACTGCCCTCTTTCCAAATCGAATGGCAAAAATGCCCCGGCGGGATGTGGAAAAGGTGCCACGTGGCACCTCCCGCCACCGTGCACGGCGGAGTAGACATTCCGCCACGGAGACAGGCGAAAGGGCCTTCCCGCCTTCAGCAGCAACGGGACGTGGCTGACTATGCCGACGCATGGCGGAAGGGAGCTTCCCGCCCGGCGGAAAGGATTCCTGCCCTGCTGTCGCTTTGTGAGACAAGGAGCGACGTGACGTTGTACAAGTTGGTGCGCGCGCATGCACTCGCATGCAGATTTTTGTGGTGTACTTGTTGTTGATTTGGGTGCTAATTTTTCAGCTAATTGAAAGCTATATAAGTACGGTTAGATCTAATGGAACCTGGGCACCCCGTAGCCTTTAATTTTTTTTCTATTCCCTCTGTCTCAAAATAGACGTCTCAAATTTGTCAAAACTTAGATGAATTTAGACACTATTTAATATATAGATTCATCCAAAATTTGAGAAACTTGGACGTCTATTTTAAGATGGAGGGAGTATTTTCGAACTTCAAAAGTTTGAATTTAATGCTTCAAAAATAAAACAGAAGTACATAGATGGTAGGTCTATTAGCAGGAAACCAGCACGAGTATCCTCGATGACCGTCATGGAACACGACCGTCGCGAGAAGCACTCGACCATCCTAGCTAGCCACATACGCACACACACACCACCGCCGGAGCGCATCGCGAAGCTCAAGTCGGCCTATCTATGTACGAGCGCCAACCGGATGACTCATTGCATGGAGGCCGACAACTACGGTTCTGATGACGAGCGTCGTGGTGGTTAGCGGCATGAAGCCACCCGATACGTCGCGATTGAATCCTACCGACTCCCGCCGCCATGGAGCCAGACACGTGACCGGGACTAAAGTCCTCCACGTCGCGAGGCAGCGGGTTCTGCCGCGGCAGCATTTTGGGGCAATCGGCTGTCGCGTCAGCAGACAATGGTTGTGTGTGTGTGCGTGTCGGTAACTTTCAGGTGTCGAACTCTAGTGGTTGTGCGCGCCTGACTATTGGGAGCAACAGAAAATAGCGCTAAGCCATGTGTTCAAGGACTGATTCTGTCCAGAGCGGCTCAATAGCGTGCCCAGCATGTCAAGGTCAACCCCATCACGACAAGGCTCCTTACGGGCGCGTTGGACACAAGCCGCTGACGACTTTGGTGTGGGAAAGAACCAAGAAGGCACATGCCGGGGCACATCCCATTCTTCTCACTTTCTCGACGCGTTTCCCTTGCTCAGCACCTCCACCCCTCCCAAATAGCCGTCCTCAGCGCTCATTTCGACATCGGTAAATCGCCTGCTTCTGCACCCACAATGTCTCCTCATGTGAGTGATGTCGAAATGAGCGCTGACGGCGGCTATTTGGGAGGGGTGGCTTCCTGCCGCTAACCACCACGACGCTAGTCATCAGAATCGGAGTTGTCGGCCTCCATGCGAGGAGTCATCCGGTTGGCGCTCGTACATAGATAGGCCGACTTGAGCTTCGCGATGCCGCTCCGGCGGTGGTGTGTGTGCGTCAGTCGCTAGCTAGGATGGCCGAGTGCGCCACGCAACGGTTGTGTTCCATGACGGTCACCGGGATACTTGTGCCGGTTTCCTGCTAATAAACCTGCCATCTATGTACTTCTTTTTTATTTTTTTTGTTTTGTTTCAAAAAACATACAAGAATTTTTGAAGCATTAAATTCAAACTTTTAAAGTTCGAAAATACTCCCTCCTTATTAAAATAGATGTCCAAATTTAATAAAATTTGGATAAATCTATATACGAAATAGTGTCTAAATTCATCTGAATTTTAACAAATTTGAGAGATCTAATTTAAAACGGAAGTAGTAGAAAAAACTTAAAGGCTACGGAGTGCCAAGGTTCCATTAGGTCTAATCGTACTTATATAGCTTTAAATTAGCTGGAAAATTAGCGCCCAAATCAACAAAAAGTACACCATAAAAATCTGCATGTGAGTGCATGCGTGCGCACCAACTTGTACAGCGTCACGTCGCTCCTTGTCTCACAAGCGACAGCAGGCAGGAATCCTTTCCGCCGGACGGGAAGCTCCCTTCCGCCATGCGTCCCGTCGCTGCCGAAGGCGGGAAGGCCCTTCCGCCTATTTCCGTGGCGGGATGTCTGCTCCGCCACGCACAGTGACGAGAGGTGCCACGTGGCACCTTTTCCACATCCCACCAGGGCATTTTTGCCATTCAATTTGGAAAGGGGGCAGTTTTGGCTATGTCATTTGGTAGAGGGGTATATTTGTAAAAAAATCGTGATTAACCACGGGTGAACATCAAAGCTAGAGCTACGTGTCCTGCGTTAAATACTAGGAGTAGGAAAAAATAGCTATGTGATGTAATGGCTTTGCACATGTGTGTCCTCTGATCTCAGCATCAAATGACGGCTAACTTTCGGCACTATGTGGATAGTGATGTTGCTCGAACGTCTGCACACAACTTATATAGTCCAATCTTTACGCAAGAGTGTCACAAAGTGATGGGAGGAAGAAGAAGAAGAAAAAGAAGAAGACCGTATGTTAGAGGTGTGTGAGGGGGATGGTCGAAGCGTCTGTGTTAGACTAACCAATTAGTGCAGGCAAGAAGCTGAGATTTGGCAAGGTCACATATATGTAGCTAAATCTGGCAATGGTTGTGGGTTGACCGGGTGAAACAGTTTGGTTCCTTGCTCTGGGTTTAATCGATCCGATTTGTTATGGGTGAAGTACGTCAAAAGTTCAGTTTGGTTATGGTTCGTTGGGTATGGTTAGGTATGGGTCTAAACAATAATAACTTAAGTCCATAACCGGTTATTCGGAATGGTCCCTCGCATCTGACATTTGCGGCTTCACCCGTTGATACTCCAGCAACACATCCACGGTGCACCTCTGTTCCGGTGCACCAGCTTCGTCGTCGATAGATTCCAGCAACACATCCACGGTGCACCTCTGTTTCAGCTTCGTCGTCAGTCGTCACCTGCTCTTCTTACGCACACGCCACCCGTCCGGCAGCTTGTCGACAACTTCAGCGCGCTGTACTTCTGGTGACCTTCACATGCAACGCCTCCACGCCGCCCTTCAATGGCGTTGCCGCCGCCGCCCTCCTGCTTCTCCGGTGAGCGTGCGCCTCACCATGGACACACGACACTGGCAACTCGTCTGTCTCTAAGCAAACGGTATTCTCTTTCCTGTCATCGTACTCGTACATGTGGGTCAACGCCGGTCGCCGGAGCAGCAGCTCGCTCGCCGAGCCGTACCCCACAAGCTGGTGCAGGCTGGTACTTTGCGTCCATGCCGTTGTCTCCTCCGCAGCGACTACACCGTCGGAGTGTAGACACATGCAGCGGCTGCTCTTCCGCCGTCATGGAGTAGCTTCTCACTCCGTTCGCTGCCACGAAGTCCTCGGTGAATGTCGGCCGCGCGCCGACCGCCGACGTGGTGAGCCGGAGAAGATCCGACCTCGCCTTGCTGGTCGGTGGGATTCTTCCTGTCCGGGTCGCGGCAAGGATAGAAGAGGATGGTGGAGCAGGCGCCACACCGCAGGTCATGCTCGCGACGGCGAAGTGCCTTGTCGGCGGCGTGCGTCGCTTGTGCTCAGTCGCGGAAATGGTAAGCCACGCCGACTCTCGCGCTCTGGCCGGTACCTCCATGACGGCAAGCCGCGGGGAGCAGCTTGGCCATTTTTAGCAGTGTTGCCATGACGATGCAGAGCTGCAGCTGCGGTAGCATGGCGAGCTTTTCTGCGTAGGGATAGCCGGGCGGGAGACGTGGTCCATGCATCATTGGATGAGTTCGCTGCTGGTGTCTAGCAGCGCTCGACATGTCCTTGACTCTTGCATGCTTGTTGCTTCAGTGGCACCCATTTGATCGAATGGTTCTGAACCCATTTCCACAAACGGTTTTAACCCAGTGTTGAAGATTTGGTTTAGTTTGGTTTGGGTGGAAAGTAGAGCGGGTTTGGTTTCAGTTGGGCTGACGTACAGATTAGATGGGTTTAGTTTAGGTTCGGGTGGTAAATTTTCTAGCATGGGTTTGGTTGAGGTATGGTTTAGTTGTCAAACCATTCTCAGGTCTAGGGCCTCCCAGGCCTCCTCTTCGTCTCGTCTTCTGGCTCCATGGATCTTCTGGTGAAATATAATTTTGACATATTTTCCGGAATTTTTCCTAATAGTTGATTTTCTGCACAAAAACAAGACACCAAGGTAATTCTGCTGAAAACAGCGTCAGTCCGTGTTAGCTGTATTCAAATCACACAAGTTTAGAGAAGCAACAATAGCAAAGTGTTCGAGAAAGTAGATACATTTTGGACGTATCAACTCCCCTAAGCTTAGCTTATTGCTTGTCCTCAAGCAATTCAGTTGAAAACTGAGTGCGATAAAAGAACTTTCACGAACACTTTGCTTCATATGATATATATATTCTCAGTACAGAAGTAGATGCTTAGACAATTCATAATAAGAAGTATGCAAATAATTCTACTCAATAGTCATTGGAAGCTATGAAGAGAAACCAACTTAATAATAATAAGTAGCATGAAACATAAACATAAGCAACATTGCAATGCTTATAATAAGATATGATAGAGTGGTATCTCGCTTGCCTTTGTTTGAAGAGCACAATATGAATGCCAAGGCACCTCTGAAGTTCAAGTGAAGACTAGAGGTAAAGATATCAGAGATACAAGCATCAAAGTCATGACATAATTAACCAAGTTTTGGAACAAACACAAAAATGACAACTATGCTCTCAAGAAGGTGCTCATAGAATAGATGGTGACTCAACAAAGTTGTGAAAAAGGTTTTGAAAAGGTTTGAAAGGCTTCAAAATGCTGAAAGGAAGGTACTCGTTAGCTTTGAGCTCTCATTGCCCCTATCATAGGCATCTTTATATGGTTAAGGTGAAAGTGAGGTCCACTCTGAATCATATGCTTGACATACCATAGACTGGAAATCTCAAGTCCCTTGAGTACGAGGGCCTCTCCGCATGCTACTCAACTTTGTTCACCTGAAAGTTCGTGTAATTGTAAATACATGCATATCATCGAGAACCGCTAACATGGTACCCCTTGCATATGGTATAGGAGCTTTCCCATAACCAAAATAACAAGGCAAGCAGACAATAAGCATCTCAGCAATCTTTTTATTTACCATATGCATAGCTTTTTTATTGAGGATGCTTCATATAGATGCTTATTATGGTGATGCTGCAAGTTTCCACCATGATTAGGCATGGCTTAGGCTAGCAGCCCAAGCGTTTCTCTAACACAATGTATAAAATCCATGAACTCACAACCCCCCATTTTATTTCACATCGTCGACATCCGTAAACAAAAGAACAAGGAATCAACTGGATGAGATATCCAAAAAGTGTTGAAAGCATTCCCCGTGACAGCACGGTTCTGCTGACTCCCAACATATAATTAGCAAGCATATAACTTTTATGAACAAGTCACAATGGTTTAGGATTATTAAGTGCAAAGAATAAAGTGTGCCATCAAGTTTATGAGAGCTTTACTAACTAACTTTCTCAAAACAGACAAACGTTTTATTTTGGAAGAAAACACGGCATATATAAAATATGAACTGAAGTAGCAAATGATGCTAATAGGTAGGTATGGTGGACACAGCTGGCAATATTGGTTTTGGGGAGTTGGAAGCACAGGTGGAGCACATACTTAGTGCAAGTGAAGGCTAGCAATAGAGAGGGAGCAACAAATGAGAGAGCAATAACTGTCATAATCATGCTTGCAACAAAACATGACTAATTATGCCATGAAGGTGATACAAGAAATCGGAGGAAAAATAAATCATCGAGTCTTACTGACTATTGATTAGTTATATGCATGCGTGAACATGTGTCAAGTCGATTCACATGAACAGTCAGAGGAGGATACCACAATGTCATACCAAAATATGAATAAAACAATGCAAGCAAACATTCATATGACATACTACAAACTATTAGCAAGCTGAAGCTAATCATAGACAAGCAAGAACTACTAAGCATCCATAATAACATACACCTTACACAAACATGCTAAGCATGCTCACAATGATGAGTATATGTACAAAAATGAAACAAATAGAGTTCGTTACCAGCCTCTTACCACACCTCGAGTTGTATTAGTCTTCATTATCCTTCACTTGTGTGACTTGAATAATTAACATGAAACCAAAATCCACTGAGGATGGCTGAACCCTGCAAAGAACTCACAAAACCAAAGAAGAACAACAAATATTTTTGGTGTTTTCGATTTTTTTAGAAACAAGCAAACAAATAAAAACCAAACAAAGCAAAATCTTTTTGGATTTAAGGCAGACCAAAGCAAAGAAACAAAGAAACAAACAAAAAGAAACAACGAAAATATTTTTGGTGTTTTTGGGTTTTTAGAAAGAAGCAACAGAAACCAAAAAGAAAGCGAAACAATGGATGTACAAAGAACCGACGAACATGATATAAAGATGAATGTGATGTCGGTATACCTCCCCCCAAGTTTAGGCTTTCGGCCTAAGTGGGGCTCAATCCCATGGTGTCCAAGTAGATGCACCTCCGTAGTATGTCGAGGAGGCTCCCTCGTCCTGGTACGAGCTCGAGGCCTCCCCTGTGTAGTATGCAGATGGGTCGTATGATGGTGCTTCCTCCTGATAGTGCCCGTGGAAGTTGAGAGAGCGCAACTTGTCATCCATCTCCGCCTTCGAGCGTGACCAAGGTCCCTGAGAAATACTGAACAAAGTAGTTTGGGGTAGAGGGATCTCTCTCTCTCTTCCCCGTCAATAAACAACATTCTATAAACCAAGTTCTCAAGAGTAGAGCTAGTGGTGACAAAGTGGTGCGCCTTCATGGCAGCAAGATCATGACTCTCAGGAGCCAAAACTGTATCATGAGGATCAATAACAATGTTCAAGGCAGCAGCAATACGAGTAGCAATAATTCCCCCATAAATGGGTCCCTTAGCAGCTAAACGATGAGCAATGAGGGAACCAAGATTATACTTATCATCACTGTTGAGTGCCGCAGCTAAGAAGGCCAATTGATAGTTGGAAATATTACTAGTGTTCTCCCTACCAAGAACACCAGTGGCAAGATAATAAGAAAAATACCTAATGGCTGGAAGTTGAATATTCTTTATCTTTCCTCGTTGAGCTCTGCGGTCATCATCATTGGTTATTCCTCGGTAAAGCTCCAACAAATTAGCGGGAAGAGCTGGAATCTTCTTTGATGACCCAGCTGTACCAAGTCCCAGGGCCTTGCAAAATTTCTTCAAAGTCATAGAATGAGCCCTGCCATAAATTTTGAAAGACACAGAAGGCTTGAACATGTTGTTAGTAAAGGAGAAACTCTCCACAAATGTTTTAGTAAGCAAAACATATTGTGCACTCTCATCCTGCATGTAAATTGTTAGACCAGCCCTCTGAATCAAAGTCATAAAATCGTTAAGAATCCCAGCAGCTTGCAAGAAAGTTTGGCAAGGAAAGGTGGAGGGGTGCGCATCCCCTTCATCTCCCTCGTCACCAAATCGCGGAGTGATGAGATCCTCATTGTATGAGAGTCTAGTACTGGTAGATGACCTTGGAAGCCTTGCCCTTCTAGGTGCATCACTCTCAAATATATCACCAAATGTATGGTGGTCCATGACTTCACTTTCTAAAATTTTAAACAACCATCAAACCAAGTGATTTCTAAGTTGATAAATGATGAGCAACTACTATAAGAACTTGTTGGAGGACTACACATGCATCAAAACAAAGTTTCTAAGCATAGGATAAGCATGCAAGCTGAAACAACCTGTCACCTATAGCAAAAAAATACTCAATATACAATATACCAATCACAAATCTAATTGGACAAGTGGAGGAGGCACATACCAAGGAGCAAACCCTCCAAAAATCATCACTTGAGATGGGCTGAACAAGGAGATCGAAAATCGCGAGCAAGAACAGCAAGAACTCGAGCTTGATAAAGTTTTCCGGTGTTTTTCAGGAGAGAGAAAGAAGGTGGCTTTGAGGAGGCAGCCTGGAGGGGCCCAGGTGGGCCAAACCCCTCCGAGGCGCCACCCCCTGGTAGGCCACGCCTACCATGGGTGTGGTGGCCTGGGGTGGCCCCCTGGGTCACTTCTGGTGCCTCTATGCCCCTTTTTTCGAGGAAAAATTTATTTTTAATTTTCTGGGATTTTTCGGGAAACTTTATTTTTGGCCAATTTTTAGGGTATGAAAATTGATTTTCTCGCAGAAATAATTTTTTTAGAAGCAAAAGCAAACCAAAAGCCAAACTACAGGAGCTCTAAGAAACTCAAACAAGTAAACTACTAGCAAAACTAAAGCTAAAGCAAATACTAGGAAGGAGAAAAGTAAAAGAAAGCAAGTGTAACCATCGTGGAAACATTATTTTGTTCATTAAAACCCTTTCGTTAACAAGGTTTATCAAGTCTTGTTACCAAAACAATCTTATATGAAAAAAAACTTTGCATTCCACAAGGTGATTATGTTACCTCATACTTGATAGCAATGGTCCCAATCATAATAGTTTCAAAATTTTCTTGTGGAATGGGACAATATATTTCTCCAACCTTGATGCTCTCAATATTTTCAATGGAATTTAGGCAATAGCTTTTAACAACCTTCTTGGGGAAATAGACAGTGTGCTCTTTGTCATTAATATTGAATGTTACTTTTCCTTGATTGCAATTGATGACAGCACCTGCAGTATTAAGAAAAGGTCTCCCAAGAATAATAGACATATTATCATCTTTAGGCATTTCAAGCACCACAAAATCAGTTAAAACCAAGCAATTATGAGCCACTTGAACAAGAACATCCTCACATATACCAATAGGAATAGTAGTTGACTTATCAGCCATTTGCAATGATATATCAGCTGGTATCAACTTCTCTAGCTGGAGTCTCTTGTAGAGATAAAAAGGCATAACACTAACTCCAGCTCCCAAATCACATAAAACAGTTCTAACATAATTATTCTTAATGTAGCAAGGAATAGTTGGTATACCTGGATCACCAAGTTTCTTTGGAACCTTAACATTGAAGGAGTAATTAGCAAGCAAAGTAGAAATCTCTTAGGAATCTTCCTTTTATTAGAGAAAATATCCTTCATATACTTTGAATAAGGAGGCAACTTAATAGCATTAGTCAAAGTAATTTCCAAAAATAAAGGCTTCATCCACTCACAAAACTTGTTTTAGTGTTCTTCCTCCTTTCACTTGTGTTTCTTACCTGGAAAAGGCATAGGTTTCTGCACCCAAGGTTCTCTCTCTTTACCATGTTTATTAGCAATAAAATCTTCCTTTGTGTACCTAGTGTTCTTAGTGTGCCTCTCAGGTTCTTCCTCACCTTCCTCCTTATCAGGGGACTCATTTTTATCATTACCACTCTCAGTTTCAGCATCAGAGACATATATACTATTTGGATCTACAACAGGTTCAAGTGATTCCTCAACTATCTTATGTTTCTTCTTCTTCCTCTTACGAGGAGTACCACTATCTTCACCTTGTTGGGAATCCTGCTCTATTCTTTTAGGGTTTCCTTCAGGGTATAAAGGATCTTGAGTAGCTATACCACTCCTAGTTCTAATTCCATAAGCATGTTTATCTCCTGAAGCATTAACTAGCATATCCTTTTGTACCTTAGCAAGTTGATCAAGTTGGGTTTGAACCATTTGAAAGTGTTTACAAAGCATTTTAATATCATTAGAAGTTCTTTCCACAATATCTTTCAACTCATGGATAGCTCTAGAGTTTTCCAATAAATGATTCTGAACTTGTTTATTAAAAGTACCTTATTTAACAATAAATGTGTTAAGTTCCTCTAAGCATTGATCAGGAGGCTTACCATAAGGAATATCACCTTCATTAAATTGGAGAGAGTGTATCTCAATAGTAGATGAGTGGGGAATTGGCTTACATAACTCCTCCATAGAGGTAGATTCTTCACATCTTCAGCTCTAATACCTTTCTCCTTTAGACACTTCTTAGCTTCCTTCATCACTTCATCATGTAATGCAATAACTCCCCTCTTCTTTGTTGTTGGTGCTGGAATTGGTTCAGGAACAACTGGTTCAGGAGTAATAGGCTCAGGTGCATTCAGCTCAGTTGAAGTCCAATCATCATAATTCTTGCTTATCTTGGTCATTAATTCTTCAGCATCTGTAGGAGTCCTTTTCCTGAAAACACAATAAACAAAGCTATCTAGTTATGTCCTAGAATCATTAGTTAGTCCATTATAATAAATATCAAGAAGCTCATTCTTAGGCAATGGACATCCAGGATGTGCATGAATCAAGGCATAGAACCTTGTCCATGACTCAGGCAATTTCTCTTCTTCTCCCTGTTTAAAATCAAAAAGTCTCTGCAAAGCAGCATGTCTAGCACTAGGAGGAAAATATTTCTGGAAGAAAGAAGCAATCAAGCAATCAGGGCTATCAATGGAACCAGGAGGTAATCTATTAAACCAAGCCCTAGCTTCTCCTTTTAGTGAAAGAGGGAAGATCTTAGTAACAAAGTACTTGCGCATCTTAAAATCATCAGAGAACAAAGCACTCATAGTAGAAAGCTCATTCATATGAGCCACAACACTCTCATTTTCAGTCCCACAAAAAGGTTCTTTCTCAACAATATCTAAATAAGATAAATCAAGAGAGAAATCATAGTCTCCATCTTTAATATCTATGAGAGAGGTGGAAAACTTAGGATCAGAGGAAAACTTAGGCATAATAGTACGTCTAGCAAGTAGACTCTTAATAGCACTAGTACCATGTGTGTTTTGGCACTCTTCAACAAATTCATCAGTGAACTCAATGTAACCATCATTAATATCATAACTCTCACTAGACTCAGGTGAGCTAACAGGTGTAACAGTGTCTTCACTAGGAGTTTCGGTATTTCCTAGACTAGCCATAGTAGCATCTAGAAAAAACCTGATGAACCACTCGCATCAAACATAGTAGAAGTAACATCATGAGCATCAAAAGCAGTTTTAGATTCAGCAGTAGTAGCAGTGTGTGTAGCATAAGTATGTGGTGGTGTGCGACAAGCTTACTTATAACAGACAGTGAATCAAGAGCAGCAGAGGTGTTTAGGACTATACCTCTTCTTGTAGTGGATGGTAAAATACAGAACTTTCCATCACGAGACTTCCCCATGATGAAAGGAGTAGCAGTGAACAATAGTAGATCCAAGTGAACTTACAAATAAAGCTATGCTCCCTGACAACGACGCCAGAAAATAGTCTTGATGACCCACAAGTATAGGGGATCGCAACAGTATTCGCGGGTAGTATTACCCAATTTATTGATTCGACACAAGGGGAGCCAAAGAATACTTGCAAGCCTTAACAACTGAGTTGTCAGTTCAGCTGCACCTGGAAATAGTTCTTGCTTATAGAAGTTTATCAGTAGCAACAGTTTGTAGTAGCAACAGTAAAGCAACAGCAATAGTGGAATAAGAGCAATAGTAACAGTAACGGTAATAGTGGGATTCGAGTGCGGTAGGCATAGGGATGGATGGACGGGCGTTGCATGGACGAGTCTAAACATGTAACTTCAAGATCTAGGGCATTGCAAATAAATAATAACAAGCATCCAAGTACTAAACAATCCTAGGCATGTGCTCCAAATATAGTCATACGTGCTCGTAATAAGAACTTGCACAACATCTTCTGGCCACCTAGCCCGTGGAAGTGGGGCCTCTAGAGAACTACTGGCAATTAAAGTCCTCCTTTTAATAGAGCACCGGAGCAAATCATTAACACTCCGTGAACACATGTGATCCTCACACCATAGCCATCCCCTCTGGTTGTCCCAATTATTGTCATTCTGGGGCCTTTGGATCCGGACAATGATATGTGTACACAACTTGCAGATAAGATCACAAACAATAATATCATAATGATTCAATAATAAGTTCAGATCTGAGATCATGGCACTCGGGCCCTCGTGACAAGCATTAAGCACAACAAGTTGCAACAAAGTCAAATAGCACTAATAGAGATACTAGGCACTATGTCCTAAAAGATCTTTATTCGACTATATGATAGAACTCATCCAATCCCTACCATCCCCAAGCTTACATCAGGGGATTACTCACTCATGGACGAGGGAAACATCGGTGGTTGATGGATATGCGTTGGTGATGACGATGGCGATGATCCTCTCCAAATTCCCTGCCCCGGCAGGGTGCCAGAATGGAGTTTCTGGATACGAATCTTGGTTTTTAATGGCGGCGGATGAGCGGAACTCTTTATGGAAAACTATCGACCCCCCCCTCGGTTTTTAGGTCGAAAGGCAACTTATAGGCGCAGAGGGAGGCCGAGGGGGTGCCTGGGGTGGCTACACCCTCTAGGCCTTGACGATGGTGGGCACTTTTGGGGTGGGTGTGGGCCCCCCAGTCCTCCTCTCCGTCTCGTCTTCTGGCTCCGTGAATCTTCTGGTGAAATATAATTTTTGGCATATTTTCCGCGATTTTACCTCATAGTTGATTTTGTACACAAAAACAAGACACCAAGGTAATTCTGCTGAAAAAAACATCAGTTTGTGTTAGTTGTATCCAAATCACACAAGTTTAGAGGAGAAACAATAGCAAAGTGTTCGAGAAAGTATATACGTTTTGGACGTATCAAAGGGCCACAGGTGGGTACAACCCAGGCTAGGCGCGCCCTAGGGCCGGCCGAGCCACCAGGGGGTGTGCTGGCCTGGTGGGTCCCCCTGGGCCACTCCAGGTGTCCCTCCGCCCTTTTTTCGAGGAAAAAATTAATATGAATTTTCTGGAATTTTTCGGGAAACTTTATTTTTGGCCAATTTTCAGGGTATGAAAATTGATTTTCTCGTAGAAAAGATTTTTTAGAAGAAGCAAAAGCAAACAAAAACCAAAACTACAGAAGTTCTAAGACACTCTAACAAGCAAACAACTAGAAAAACTAAAGCTAACAAGAGAAAGAGCAAAGACTAGGAAGGAGAAAAATAAAAGTGAGCAAGTATAACCACCGTGAAAGCATTGTTTTGTTCATTAAAATCCTTTTGTTAACAAGGTTGATCAAGTCTTGTTACCAAAACAATCTCATATGATGCAAAACTTTGCATTCTACAAAGTGACTATGTTACCTCAAACTTGATAGCAATGGTCCCAATCATAATAGTTTCAAAACTTTCTTGTGAAATGGGACAATATATTTCTCCAACTTTTATGCCCTAAATATTTTCAATGGAATTCAGTCAATAGCTCTTATCAATCTTCTTGGGGAAATATACAGTATGCTCTTTATCATTAATATTAAATGTTACTTTTCCTTGATTACAATTGATGACAACACCTGCAGTATTAAGAAAAGGTCTCCCAAGAATAATGGACATATTATCATCTTTAGGCATCTCAAGCACAACAAATTCAGTTAATACCAAGAAATTATGAGCCACTTGAACAGGAACATCCTCACATATACCAACAGGAATAGTAGTTGACTTATCAGCAATTTGCAAAGATATATCAGTTGGTATCAACTTTTTGAAGGGTTTCGCAGCATAGTAAATCAAAAAAAATTACGGAAGCGAACTGAGGGAAAGCCAAGATCTAATCTAGGAGATGCAAACAACGAGAGAGATTGGATTAGATCTTCATACCCTTGAAGATTCGCAGTGAACGCGTTCGGAACGTGGATGATGTAGTCGTACTCGCCGCTCCTCCTCGCGATCCGATCCGATCTAGCACCACAAGTGGCGGTGCCTCCGTGAGATGCACACGTGCAGCACCTCGACGTCTCCTCCTTCCTCGGACCAGCAAGTATGGTGGAGAGATGGATTGGATCTACAGCACGACGGCGTGGTGTATATGGTGGAGAATTCTACAGAGGCTTCAGCCACAAACGATGGGAGGGAGAGTGGAAGGGCAGCATGGCAACTAGGGTTTGGAGGAAGGTGTGTGTGTGGGGAGGGGTAGCACCAGCCCTCTATATATAGAGGGGGGTGCGGCCAGCCCTTGCCCATCCTCCAAGCCTATCTCCAGTTTAAACGATTTAAACTCTCCCTTATCTAGAAACCCTATCTTATCTCTAGTTTAAACGATTTTAAACTTATCTAGGATCGGCTGGGCCCTATGGGGCCTTGTGCCCCTGGCCCAATGCGGCCAGGACACTCCCTCATAGGCCCATGCCCCCTCCCGGAAGGTGGGACCACGTTGGCCCCTTCCGGAAGGTTCTAGAAGCTTCCTACAATAATACCGATTAATCCAACAATTCGAACTCCAAAACCTGCACTGCCTTATATGAATCTTATTCTCCGGACCATTCCAGAACCTCTCGTGATATCCCGGATCCCATCCGAGACTCCGAACAAAATTCATAAACCAATTATCCAATCTATCCTAGCGTCGAGACACGTTAAGTGTGTGACCCTGCGGGTTCGAGAATATGCAGACATGATCTTCTATCAATAATCAACAGCGGGTGGGCACCCATATTGACTCCACACATTCATCGATGATCATATCGGATGAACCACGATGCCAGGATTCAATCAATCCCATATATATATTCCCTTCGTCTCGATATTTTACTTGCCCGAGATTCGATCGTTGGTATCGTCATACCTAGTTCAATCTCGTTCACGAAGTACTTTACTCGTTCCGTAATCCGATATCACTTTGTGATTAAATCCTTAACCACATGCTTGCAAGGTGTTGATATTGATTACCGAGTGGGCCCAAGTATATCTCTCCGACTTGGGAGGGACAAATCCCATCTCGATACATACAACCCAATGATACTTTCCAATCACCGAGAGACACCTTTATGATCACCCTCTCATAGGATGACGTTTGATGACCTCAAGGCTTTCTTCCGATACCGTGGAGTTGTATTATCTCATGGTCTAAGGAATACAATATTTGACATAGGAAAAGCTTCGCAAAGATGAACACAATGACACGATCTAATTGCTTCGCTTAGTTTGGGTCATCCACCATATCATTCTCCCAATGATATGATCTCATTATCAATTGACAACTCATGTCTATGGTCAGGAAACCTTAACCATCATTGATCAATGAGCTAGTCCATAGAGGCGTACTAGGGACACGGTGTTGTTCACAAACCACACAAGTATTAAAGTTTCCGCTTAATACAATTCTAGCATGGAATATAAACTTTATCATGAACAAGAATTATAATAATAACATCTTTATTATTGCCTCTAGGGCATAATTCCAACAGTCTCCCACTTGCACTAGAGTCAATAATCTAGTTTACATTTGGCAACATTCTCACACCCATGGCACTGAGGTGCTGATCATGTTTTACACGTGGAAGAGGTTTAGTCAATGGATCTGCGACATTCAGATCTGTATGTACTTTGCTGATCTTCAGATCTCCATCTGATATATAATCTCGGATTATATGAAACTTGGGGTTGATATGCTTGGTCTTTGGATGATATCTTGGTTCCTTAGCGAGTGCTATGGCGCCAGTGTTGTCACACAATATCTCCAGTGGGTCCAATGCACTTGGAACCACGCCAAGATCAGTGATGAAGTTTCTGATCCAAACTCCTTCACTTGACGCTTCTGCAGCCATGTATTCCGCTTCTACTGTAGATCCCGCGATCACGCTTTGCTTGCATCTTCTCCAGCTCACAGCTCCTCCATTCAAAATATACATGTATCCTGTCTGAAATTTAGAATCATCCTTGTCGGTGTCGAAACTAGCATCAACGTAACCTTTTACGACGAGCTGTTCATCACCCCCATAGACTAAGAACATTTCTTTAGTCCTATTTAGGTACCTTAGTATGTTCTTCACGGCTGTCCAGTGTTCCACTCTTGGATCACTTTGATATCTGCTCGTCAAACTAAGAGCATTGGACACATCCGGTCTAGTACACAAAGATGGCGACATGATGGAACCTATGGCCGAGGCATAAGGCACTTTGCTCATAGCTTCCTATCATTTATCAGAATGGACACCGAGCCTTGCTCAAGATCTTACTGACAACATAGGCACTTTGAACCTTTCAATGCCTTATCCATTCTGAACCTTTTGAACTTTGTCTAGGTATGTACTCGCTTAAAGCTATCAGCCTTTGTCTATCTCTATAGATTTTGATGCCCAATATATAAGCAGCTTCACCTAGGTCTTTCATTGAAAAACACTTGTTCAAATAACTCTTCACATCATTAAGCATGTTGATGTCATTTCCAATAATCAATATGTCATCCACATATAGTACCAGAAACGTCACCGAGCTCCCACTCACTTTCTTGTAGATGCAAGCTTCATAGCAATTTGGAACAAATCCAAAGCTCTTGATCACTTGATCAAAACGAAGGTTCCAACTCCGAGATGCTTGCTTCATCCATAAATGGAACGCTGAAGTTTGCATACTTTATCAAGATCCTTAGGATCGACAAAACCTTCGGGTTGCATCATATACAACTCTTCATCAATGTTGCCATTGAGGAACGCAGTCTTGACATCCATCTGCCATATTTCATAATCATGAAACGCAGCAATTGCTAATAAAATCCGAATGGACTTAAACATCGCTACGGGAGAGAAAGTCTCATCGTAGTCAACACCTTGAACTTGTCGAAAACCTTTCGCAACAAGCCGTGCTTTATAGACGGTAACATTACCATCCGCGTCCGTTTTCTTCTTGAAGATCCATTTGCACTCAACGACCTTTCGGTCGCTAGGAGGGTCCACCAAAGTCCATACTTGGTTTTCGCTCATGGATCCCAATTCGGATTTCATGGCTTCTAGCCATTTCTCAGTCTGGCTCATCATCGATTCCTAATAGTTCGTAGTTTCACTGTCTTCTACTAACAAGACTTTCAAGACAGTGTTGCCGTACCACTCAGGAGGGGCACGCGACCTTGTCGACCTGCGACGTTCGATCAAAGATCGTCCGAAGATTCATGATCCTTGTCATTAGCTTCCTCTATTGTTGGTGCAGGCGGCAATGGAACAATTTCAGGTGCTGCGCTACTCTCCAATTCAAGAGAAGGTTCAATAACCTCGTCTAGCTCTACTTTCCTCCCACTCACTTCTTTCGAGAGAAACTCCTTCTCAAGAAAGGAACCGTTCTTTGCGACCAACACTTTGCCTTCGGTTACTGATAGAAGGTATACCCAATAGTTTCCTTAGGGTATCCTATGAAGACGCATTTCTCCGCTTTGGGTTCGAGCTTGTCCGCATCAACTTCTGACGTAAGCCAGCATCCCCAAACTTTAAGAAACGACAACTTAGGTTTGGCACCAAACCACAGTTCATAAGGTGTCATCTCAACGGATTTAGATGGTGCCCTATTTAAAGTGAATGCAGCGGTTTCTAATGCATAACCCCAAAATGATAACGGCAAATCAGTAAGAGACATCATCGATCGGACCATATCTAATAGGGTTCGATTCCGGCGTTCAGACACACCATTGCGCTGTGGTGTTCGTGGCGTGAGTTGTGAAACGATTCCACTTGCTTTGAGATGCGTGAGAAAATCATAACTCAAATATTCGCCACGATCGGATCGTAGAAACTTAATCTTCGTTACGATGGTTCTCCACTTCATTCTGAAATTCTTTGAACTTTTCAAACGCGTTTCAGATTTATGTTTCATTAAATAGATATACCCATATCTACTTAAGTCATCGGTAAAAGTGAGAAAATAGCGATATCCACCGCGTCAAACACTCATCGGTCCGCATACATCGGTATGTATGATTTCCAACAAGTCCGCTGCTCGCTCCATCATACCGAGAACAGGGTTTTGATCATCTTGCCCATGAGGCATGGTTCGCATGTGTCAAATGATTCAAAATCAAGAGACTCCAAAAGTCCATCAGAATGGAGTTTCTTCATGCGCTTTACACCAATATGACCCAGACGACGATTGCCACAAATAAGTAGTATTATCACTATCTACTTTGCATATCTTAGCCTCAATGTTATGGATGTGTGTTTCATCCCTTTCGAGATTTAGAAGAAATAAACCATTCACAATAGGTGCATGACCATAAAAGATGTTACTCATATAAATAGAACAACCATTATTCTCCGATTTAAATGAATAACCGTCTTGCAATAAACAAGATCCAGAGATAATGTTCATGCTCAACGCAGGCACATAATAACACTTATTAAGGTTTAAAACTAATCCCGAAGGTAAAACTAAGGAGAGCGTGCCGACGGCCATCACATCAACTCTTGATCCGTTGCCAACGCGCATCGTCACCTCATCCCTCGCAAGCCGCCGTCTATTCCGTAGCTCCTGCTTTGAGTTACAAATATTAGCAACGAACCGGTATCAAATACCTGTGCACTACAACAAGGGCTAGTAAGGAAAACATCAATAACATGTATATCAAATATACCTTTGATGGTGCCAGCCTTCTTGTCCGCTAAGTACTTGAGACTATGCTTCCAGTGACCCTTGTCCTTGCAATAGAAGCACTCAGTGTCCGGCTTGGGACCAGACCTGAGCTTCTTCTCAGCAGGGACATTGCGCTTGCCGCCGCCCTTCTTGAAGGGCTTCTTTGCACCTTTACCTTTCTTAAAGGTGGGGGGCTTGTTGACCATCAACACATGATTATTCTTTTTGATGTTCACCTCTGCTACTTTCATCTTAGCAAAGAGCTCAGTGATCATATCAGTGGAACCAATCTGATTGTGATCAACTACAAAACTTTTGCAGCTAGGAGTGTCAATCTTGAGCTCCTCTGGAATCTTGTAGTCCAGTTGCTCAAGGCTTTGAGTGTAGCCCGACATCTTAATGGCGTGCTCACTAACGGAACTCCCTTCCTCCATCTTGTAGTTAAGGAATTTCTTAGAGATCTCATATCTCTCAGAACGGGCTTGAGTCTGAAACATGTTTTTCAGCTCCTCGAGAATCTCAAAGGGCCCGGCGAACTCCTCAAAACGATTTTGAAGATCCGATTCCATAGCATACAACATGGCGATCTTAATCAAATCATAATCATCCTTGCACGACTGATAAACAGCTTTTTCATCAGCCGGCGCATCTACAGCAGGGGCGTCACCTAGCGCTTTCTCAAGAACATAGTCCTTTTGTCCGCCAGCAAGAATGATTCTCAGAATGCGGAACCATTTGGTGAAGTTAGAACCATTGTTTCTAAGCTTTTCTATCTCAGCAAAAACGTTGAAGTTGAAGTTGGACTTGGCCATTGGATCTACAGTATTTGCAAGTACAATTTAGACTATGTTCATGATAAATAGTTCAACTTAATCAAATTACTAGATGAACTCCCACTAAATTCAACATCCCTCAAGTTGTTTAGTGAACACGATCCAAATTCACCACACCTAATCCGATCATCACGAGTAGAGATGTGGTTTCAATGGTGGACAACGAAGTGTCGATCATATCATTCATATGACTCATGCTTAACCTTTCGGTTCTTGTGTTCCGAGGCCATGTCTGTACATGCTAGGCTCGTCAAGCTAGACCCAAGTATTTCCGCGTGTGCAAAACTGGCTTGCACCCGTTGTATGTGAGCGTAGAGTATATAGCACCCGATCATCACGTGATGCTTGGACACGACGAACTTTCGCAACGGTGCATACTTGGGGAGAACACAGTTTTTTATCTTGATCTTTAAGTGAGGAATCATCTTATAATGCTACCGTCGCGATCTAAGCATAATGAGATACATAAAAGGATAAACATCACATGCATATAACTTTATGTGACATGGTATAGCCAATCTTCGCGCAATGATCTCCATCTTGTGTGTTCCGGCATGATCTCCATCACTCCACCATGATTGCCTCCACCACGAATAGCAACTACAACTATTGCTAACTACTTAGCGATAAAGTAAAGCTATTACATGGCGTATAAGAAGTTGACTCGCAGGTTATACACAATTATAAAGACAACCATATGCCTCCTGCCGGTTGTGTACTCATCGACATGCAAGTCATGAAACATTACAAAACATGATCATCGCATACATTATACACATCACATCTTGGGCCATACCATATCACAGAAAACACTCCCTGCAAAAACAAGTTAGACGCCTCTACTTTGTTGTTGCATGTTTTACGTGGCTTATGGGAGTAGATGCTAAGAACGATTCTTACCTACGGAAAGCCACAACGGTGATATTATGGTTGCCAAACTCCAGTGTAAATCCCATGACAACTATAGTGAGAGAAACCGACATCCACCACCGCATGTGGAACAAGCCACGTCAAGTGCGGAGCCGGTCTCGCGAACGACGTCGCGTAAGGTTGGCCTGGACCGCTTCAATCTCACTATGCCGTGTCATAAGAATAACACAAACAAGAGGCTTGCAACAGAAAACATCAACGCCCTCAACAACCATGTTGCGTTCTACTCGTGAATCACATCTACGCATAGATCTAGCTCTGATACCACTGAAGGGTTTCGCAGCATAGTAAATCAAAATTTTCTACGGAGCTTAACGAGGGAAAGCCAAGATCTAATCTAGGAGATGCAAACAACGAGAGAGATTGGATTAGATCTTCATACCCTTGAAGATTCAAGACAATGGAACGCTCGTTAACGTGGGTGATGTAGTCGTACTCGCTTCTCCTCCTCGCGATCCGATCCAATCTAGCACCACAAGTGGCGGTGCCTCCGTGAGATGCACACGTGCAGCACCTCGACATCTCCTCCTTCCTCGGACCAGCAAGTATGGTGGAGAGATGGATTGGATCTACAGCACGACGGCGTGGTGTATATGGTGGAGAATTTTTGCCGCAGGGCTTCGCCTACAACAATGGGAGGAGAGTGGAAGGGCAGCAGGGCAACTAGGGTTTGGAGGAAGGTGTGTGTGGGAGGGGGCGCACCAGCCCTCTATATATAGAGGGGGGGTGCGGCCAGCCCTTGCCCATCCTCCAAGCCTATCTCCAGTTTAAACGATTTAAACTCTCCCTTATCTAGAAACCCTATCTTATCTCTAGTTTAAACGATTTTAAACTTATCTAGGATTGGCTGGGCCCTATGGGGCCTTGTGCCCCTGGCCCAATGCGGCCAGGACCCTCCCTCATAGGCCCATGACCCCTCCCGGAAGGTGGGACCACGTTGGCCCCCTTCCGGAAGGTTCTAGAAGCTTCCGGTACAATACCGATTAATCCGGAACAATTCCGAACTCCAAAAACTGCACTGCCTTATATGAATCTTATTCTCCGGACCATTCCGGAACCTCTCGTGATATCCCGGATCCCATCCGAGACTCCGAACAAAAATTCATAAACCAATTATCCAATCTATCCTAGCGTCGAGACACGTTAAGTGTGTGACCTGGGTTCGAGAATATGCGACATGATCTTCTATCAATCAACAGCGGGTGCAGGCACCCATATTGACTCCCACACATTCATCGATGATCATATCGGATGAACCACGATGCCAGGATTCAATCAATCCCATATATATATTCCCTTCGTCTCGCGATATTTTACTTGCCCGAGATTCGATCGTCGGTATCGTCATACCTAGTTCAATCTCGTTCACAGCAAGTACTTTACTCGTTCTGTAATCCGATATCACTTTGTGATTAACTCCTTAACCACATGCTTGCAAGCGGTGTTGATATCGACACGAGTGGGCCCGAAGTATATCTCTCCGACTTGGGAGGGACAAATCCCATCTCGATACATACAACCCAACAGATACTTTCCGATCACCTGAGAGACACCTTTATGATCACCCTCTCATAGGATGACGTTTGATGACCTCAAAGCTTTCTTCCGATACCAGGGAGTTGTATTATCTCATGGTCTAAGGAATACAATATTTGACATAGGAAAAGCTTCGCAAAGATGAACACAATGACACGATCTAATTGCTTCGCTTAGTTTGGGTATGTCCACCATATCATTCTCCCAATGATATGATCTCATTATCAATTGACAACTCATGTCTATGGTCAGGAAACCTTAACCATCATTGATCAATGAGCTAGTCCATAGAGGCGTACTAGGGACACGGTGTTGTTCACAAACCACACAAGTATTAAAGTTTCCGCTTAATACAATTCTAGCATGGAATATAAACTTTATCATGAACAAGAATTATAATAATAACATCTTTATTATTGCCTCTAGGGCATAATTCCAACACTTTTCTAGCTGGAGTCTCTTGTAGAGATAAAAAGGCATAACACTAACTCTAGCTCCCAAATCACATAAAGCAGTTTTAACATAATTATTCTTAATAGAGCAAGGAATATTTGGTATACCTGGATCACCAAGTTTCTTTGGCACCTTACCATTGAAGGAATAATTAGCAAGCAAAGTAGAAATTTCCTCATTAGGAATCTTCCTTTCATTAGAGATAATATCCTTCGTATACTTTGAATAAGTAGGGAACTTAATAGCATCAGTCAAAGGAATTTGCAAAAATAAAGGTTTCATCCACTCACAAAACTTGTTGTAGTGTTCTTCCTCCTTTGACTTGTGTTTCTTATTGGGAAAATGCATAGGTTTCTGCACCCAAGGTTCTCTCTCACTACCATGTTTTGTAGCAATAAAATCTTCCTTAGTGTACCTAGTGTTCTTAGTGTGCTTCTCAGGTTCTTCCTCAACTTCCTCCTTATCAGGAGCATCATTTTTATCATTACCGCTCTCAGTTTCAGCATTAGAGACAGATATACTATTAGGATCTACAGCAGGTTCAGAGGGTTCCTCAACTATTTTATGTTTCTTTTTCTTTCTCTTACGAGGACTACCACTACTTTCACCTTGTTGAGAATCCTGCTCAATTCTTTTAGGGTGTCCTTCAGGATATAAAGGATCTTGAGTAGCTATACCACTCCTAGTTCTAATTCCATAAGCATGTTTATCTCCCGAGGCATTAACTAGCATATAGTTTTGTACCTTAGCAAGTTGATTGATTTGAGTTTGAACCATTTGAAAGTGTTTACAAAGCATTTTAATATCATTAGCAGTTCTTTCCAGAATATCTTCAACTCATTAATAGCTCTAGAGTTTTCCAATAAATGATTCTGAACTTGTTTATTAAAATTACCTTGTTTAACAATAAATGTGTCAAGATCATCTAAGCATTGATCAAGAGGCTTACCATAGGGAATATAACCTTCATTAAAGTGGAGAGAGTGTACCTCAATAGTAGATGAGTGGGGAATTGGCTTACATAATTCTTCTATAGGAGGTAGATTCTTCACATCTTCAGCTCTAGTACCTTTCTCCTTAAGACATTTCTTAGCTTCTTTCATCACTTCATCATTTAATGCAATAACTCTCCTCTTCTTTGGTGTTGGTGTTGGAACTGGTTCAGGCACAACTGGTTCAGGATTAATAGGCTTAGGTGTATTTAGTTTAGCTGAAGTCCAATCATCATAATTCTTGCTTATTTTAGCCATTAGTTCTTCAGCATCTGTAGGAGTCCTTTTCCTGAAAACACAATCAGCAAAACTGTCTAGGTATGTCCTAGAATCATCAGTTAGTCCATTATGATAAATATCAAGAAGCTCATTTTTAAGCAATGGACATCCAGGATGTGCATGAATCAAGGCACATAACCTTGTCCATGAGTCAGGCAATTTCTCTTCTTCTTCCTGTTTAAAATCAAAAAGTCTCTGCAAAGCAGCATGTCTAGCACTAGTAGGAAAATATTTCTGGAAGAAAGAAGCAATCAAACAATCAGGGCTATCAATGGATCCAGGAGGTAATCTATTAAACCAAGCCTTAGCTTCTCCTTTTAGTGAAAAAGGGAAGATCTTAGTAACAAAGTACTTGCACATCTTAAAATCATCAGAGAATAAAGCACTCATAGTGGAAAGCTCATTCATATGTGCCACAACACTCTCACTTTCAGTCCCACAAAAAGGTTCTTTCTCAACAATGTCTATATAGGATAAATCAAGAGAGAAATCATAATATTCATATTTAGTATCTATGGGAGAGGTGGCAAACTTAGGATCAGAAGACAATTTAGGAATAATGGTACGTCTCTCAAGGAGACTCCTAATAGCACTAGCACCATGTGTGTTTTGGTACTCTTCAATAAAATCATCAGTAATTTCAATGTAATCATCACTAATATCATATCTCTCTCTAGACTCAGGTGAGCTAACATGTGTAACAGTGGCTTCACTAGGAGTTTCGGTGTTTCCCAAAATAGTTTTAGCAATAGTAGCATCTAGGAAAGGACCTATTGAACAACTCTTATCAAGCACAGTAGAAGTAACATCATGAGTATCAGAAGCAGTTTCAGATTCAGCAGTAGTAGCAGTGAGTGTAGCATGTGTATGTGGTGGTGGTGTAACAAGCTTACTTATAACAGACGGTGAATCAAGAGCAGCAGAGGTGTTTAGGATTGTACCTCTTCTTGTAGTGGATGGTAAAATAGGAAACTTTCCATCACGGGACTTACCCATGAGGAAAGGAGTAGCAGTGAATAATAATAGATCCAAGTGAACTTACAAATAAAGCTATGCTCCCCGGCAACGACGCCAGAAAATAGTCTTGATGACTCACAAGTATAGGGGATCGCAACAGTCTTCGAGGGTAGTATTACCCAATTTATTGATTCGACACATGGGGAGCCAAAGAATACTTATAAGCCTTAACAACTGAGTTGTCAATTCAGCTGCACCTGGAAATAGTTCTTTCTCACAGAAGTTTATCAGTAGCAATAGTTTTGTAGTAGCAATAGCAAAGTAACCGCAGCAGCAAAACAAGAGCAATAGTAACAGTAGCAGCAAACAGTAGGATATGAGCGCGGTAGGCATAGGGATGGATGGACGGGCGTTGCATGGACGAGACTAAACATGTAACTTCAAGATCTAGGGCAATTTCAGATAAATAAGAATAAGCATCCAAGTACTAAACAATCATAGGCATGTGCTCCATATATAGTCATGCGTGCTCGCAATGAGAACTTGCACAACATCTTTTGTCCTGCCAGCCCGTTGTAGCGGGGCCTCAAGGAAACTACTGGCAATTAAGATGCTCCTTTTAATAGAGCACTGGAGCAAAGCATTAACACTCCGTGAACACATGTGATCCTCACATCACAGCCATCCCCTCAGGTTATCCCAATTTCTGTCACTTCGGGGCCTTTGGATCCAGACAATGATATGTGTACACAACTTTCAGATAAGATCACAAACAATACTATCATCATGAATCAATAATAAGTTCATATCTGAGATCATGGCACTCGGGCCCTAGTGACAAGCATTAAGCACAACAAGTTGCAACAAAGTCAAATAGCACTAATAGAGATAGGCACCATGCCCTAACAATCTTATTCGATTACATGATAGAACTCATCCAATCCCTACCATCCCCATAGCCTACAGTGGGGGATTACTCACTCATTGATGGGGGAAACATGGATGGTTGATGGAGAGGCGTTGTTGATGATGATGGCGATGATCCTCTCCAAATCCCCGTCCCGGCAGGGTGCCAGAACGGAGTTTCTGATTCCGAATCGCGGTTTCTGGTGGTGGCGGCGCAGCAGAACTCTTTCTGGAAAAACGTCGACCCCCCCGGTTTTTATGTCAAGAGGTAACTTATATAGGCGAAGAGGGAGGCCGAGGGGGTGCCTGAGGCGGCTGCACTCCCCGCAGGCGCGGGGTAGGCCCACCCACGCGGCAGGGGGTGTGGGCCCCTTAGGCCTCCACTTCGTCTCGTATTCTGGATCCGTGGATCTTCTGGTGAAATAGGATTTTTGGCATATTTTCCGGGATTTTTCATAATAGTTGATTTCCTACACAAAAACTAGACACTAAGGTAATTCTGCTGAAAACAATGTCAGTCCGTGTTAGTTGTATCCAAATCACACAAGTTTAGAGGAGAAACAATAGCAAAAGTGTTCGGGAAAGTATATACGTTTTGGACGTATCAAGAACCGCCAACGGGATACCTCTTGCCCAATGACACAAGAGCTATCCCATATCAAAATGACAAGGCAACAGACAATGAGCATCTCAGCGATCTTTTTATTTGCTATTTGCATAGGTTTTTATTGAGGATGCTTCACATATTGCTCACTATGGTTATGCTGCAAGATTCCACCATGATTGGGCATGGCTTAGGCTAGCCACCCAGGCGTTTCTCTAACACATATACAATACTCCATGGACTTACAAGCTCCCCTTTTATTTCATACCGCCGACATCCATAAACAAAAGATCATGATATCAAGTAGATAATATTTACAAGTGTTGAAAGCGTTCCCCATGACAGCATGGTTCTGCTAATTCCCAACTTATAAGTGCAAGCGTATAAACAACATAGATGACACAATGGTTCAAGTTTATTAGGTGCAAGAAAGTAAAGTATGCCATCAAGTTTGTGAGAGCTTTAATCGCTAATTTTCACATAATAAGTTTAATTTGGAAGATAGATAAAAGCATGAATATACTTGGAATAGTGTAACACACCATGCATAAGAATTTATAGTAGACTCTTTGGAATAACTTGGTTTCTTGGGAGTTGGATGGATGAGTCGAGCTTACTCAGTACAAGTGGAGGCTAGCAAAAGATTGGGAGCGACCAACTAAGAGAGAAATAATAGTCATAATCATGCATAGCGACAAAACATTATTAATTAAAGCATAAAGTGGTATCACAAGTCAAAAACTAAATGATCATAAAGGCTAGGGTGACTGGTTCATAGTCATAACATGGTGTAAGCATGTGCCAAGTCAACCCAAACAAAGCATCAAAGGAGAATACCACAATAGTATGCTTTTGTATGCTAAAACAACGCATGATTCTTTCAAGGCACATTAAGCAATATCAATTGTTTGGAACAAGTCATGCTACATCAATAATCACTAAGCATAAGGTCAAAGCAACATCTAGCATGGCATGATAAAGTCTAAGTCACAGTCAAAACAAGCTCCCTTTTGTACCACTAAGCATGAAACTTCCTATTCTTTTCCAACACCAATCAACTTATCTGAAACAACATATTAATGCGGGGGTCCAACTAATTTATTCAGCAAACCAAACAAAAGAAAACAAAAACTAAGGCGCTCAAGAACAACACAAAAGTGCATGAAGCAATGAAAATGAAGTGTCTAGAAAGAGACCTGAGATTTTTATTGATGAAGAAGGGGATGCCTTGGGCATCCCCAAGCTTTAACACTCCTACCTCTTGAATATTTATTGGGGTGACACGGGGTGGCATCCCCAAGATTGAGTTTTTGTCCATTCTTCGTCTCATTATATCATTCTTCCCCTACACTTGAAAATTTCCTTCATGCAAAACTTTACACAATCTTCATTAGCAACATTAGTGTATTCAAGATAATAAGCCTTTTTTGAACACCATAAAAACTCTCATTAGAACACATGCTACTGTAGCAATTCCTTTTAAAAGCTCAAGTGATCAAAGCGAACTCAAAAAGAAACCGATAAGAGGCAAATGCAAATAATGACATAAATCTGTCAAAACAGACCATCAGGTAAACAACAATTTTTTCAAAGACCTTATATTCCTCAAATAGAAAAGTGTTGAACTAACGTAAGTTATATAATAACCTGGGGCATAAGCACAGAAAATTACAGCTCAATCCGATGTACTGGGATTTTTCACGAATTTTTACAGTGAAGTACAAAAATCTGTTTTGGGACAGCAACTTCCCCAAATCTTACTTCTCTCTCATTAGAGGTTATTCTTGGCACAAAAACCACACAAAAAGTATAAGGAGAGGTTATTACAGAATTAATAACTTCCAATACTCAACAAAAGAAAAACCTACTTAAATTTGGGTTATCTCCCAATTAGTACTTTTCTTTAACGCCTTTAAGTTATGCACAGGAAGCAAGAATCAAGTATTTTCAAATGAAGAAGCATTAACATCAATACCAAAAATTTCTTCAACCAGGCAAGGTATCTCATCCAAATGAGTTCTAGAGGAACCTCTCACAATACTCTTGGGTTCACTATTTTCATCAAAAGGGTTTTTAGGGACAATCCAATCAAAATTCTTTTCTAAGGCTTCATGCATTCCTACAAGTTTAAAAGGTATGGGTAATTTAATTTCTTATCCATTTTTGGGTTTGGTTTTGTCCAACTTTTCTAGTGTACCCATAACATCTACACATGAGCCTAGAAATTAAAGCGATCAAAGACCTTTCTAGCTTCTTTAGCAACATCATTGAATTCCTTAAGCAAAGTTTCTAGAACAAAATCTCTATTTTCAGTATCATCAATATCTTTAAGTTTAAGAAACATTACTTGCATCATGGGTTTAAGGTTAACCAACCTAGCCTCCAACATGTGAACTAAATAAGCTACAGCAATTTCATAATTTGGAGCAAGTTCTGCTAAGGATCTATCCTCAATATCCTCATGCTTGCTAACATGATTAAAGAATTCTTCAATATTATCTTTCCCAATTATAGAGCCACTACCTATTGAAAGGTATTTCTAGGTGAACTTAGGTATCAAACGTGGTGAGCTAAGAACAAGGTGACAACTATAGGAAGAACTAATTTTTTTTGAGTTTTTGATAAAGATAAACAAACTAGTACAACTATTTTTTTTTGTATTTTTGAAAGAAAGAAACAATCAAAACAAAGCAAAAGAAACTAAGCAAAAGAAAAACAAAGTAAAGATATTGGTTGTGAGAGACTCCCCTTGCAAGAATCTTCTTTCTCCCTGAAAGGTGATTGACGAGGAGGAAGAGATTGAAGCCGTCCTTAACTCCTCGGCAACGACGCCAGAAAATCTTGATGTGGCTCGGTGACGTAGAGCCTGTTGGGAGACCCCAAGAGCAAGGTGTGATGAGCACAATAGCAAGTTTTCTCTCAGTTATGAAACCAAGGTTATCGAACCATTAGGAGTAAGGAAACAACTCCAAGGTGTTCCTAACAACTTGGAACCTGCACAACACAAACTCAAAGCTTTGCCCCAACTTACAGTGAGGTTGTCAATATCACCGGTTTGCTGAAAACAAAGGATTAAACGTATAGTATGGAAGATAGTGATTTGCTTGTAGAAAGTAAACAATAAAACGGTAAACAGTAGATGGTGTATCAATGATAAAGATTGGACCGGGGTCCACAGTTCACTAAAGGTGTTCTCCTTAAGATAGAACGCATGTTGGATTAAAAAATTACAGCGGGGCAATTGACAGATTGAGAAAGCATAACAATGAATATACTAGACATCTTGACTCCTACGAGATTTTATTGGGCATTACAACATAATACATAGACCCTAATCCAACTGCATCTATGACTAATAATCCACCTTTAGGTTATCATCCGAACCCCCTCCAGTATTAGGTTGCAAGCAACAGATAATTGCATTAAGCAATGTGTGTAAAGTAAACAATACAATTGCCCTATGGACAAAGGATTGCTATTTTCTCCCTAGTAGCAACATCACATCTACAACCTTAGAGATTTATGTCACTTCCCCAGATTACTAGAGGCATGAACCTACTATCGAGCATAAATACTCCCTCTTGGAGTTGCAAGCATCTACTTGGACAAAGCATCTACGAACAATGGAGTGCATGCAAGATCACAAATAACATAGACATGATAGAATCAATAATCAATCTGACATAGTATCTCAATATCCATCGGATCCCCGCAAACACAACATGTATGATTACAACTAGATGATCTTGATCATGAACGGAGCTCACAAGATCTAAACATGATAGCACAAAGGAGGAGAAACAACCATCTAGCTACTGTATGGACCCATAATCCAAGGGTGAACTACTCACACATCACTCCGGAGGCTGGCATGGTGATGAAGAAGGCCTCCGGGATGATCTCTCCCCTTTGGCAGGTTGCTGGGAAGAGCTTCAGATCCCCCCGATCTAGGGACGATGGTGGCGGTGGCTACAGACTGTTTCGTGGAGATTTGATCGGGTAATTAGGGTTTCTGCATCGGGGTGCTTTTATAGGCAAATGAGCAAGGTCGGTGGGCGCCCGAGGGGCCCACACCTAGGGCTGGCGCCCCCCAGGCCGTGCCGCCATAGGGTGTGGCCACCTCGTGGCCCCCCTTTGGCTTCCCTTCGGACTCCGTGTTCCTTCTGGTAAAATATTTACTTTGGCTTTTGTCCCATCCAATTCCAAGAATATTTCCTTACTAACTTTCTGAAACCAAAAATAGGAGAAAACAGGAAACTGGCACTGCGACATCTTGTCAATAGGTTAGTTCGGGAAAATGTATAAAAATACCTCTGAGTGTATACAAAACATAAGAAAGTCGATACAAAACAAGCATGGAGCATCAAAAATTATAGATACATTTACGATGTATCAATCGGCAGCCCCGCCCACCCTCACCCACTAAGCATGGGTAACACGACCTCCAGCCTCACTCCTCCCGCTCCCATGGTCGTGCAGTACTGTGGACCCTACCCGCCGTGTCCTAGCTGCCCCGCTCTCCCTTTTTATCCGCGTCCGCCCACCCTCTGCCCGACTCCGCCGTCCTGCGTCACCATGTTCGTGCATGATATGCTGCTGCAGGCGCCAAAAAACTCCGCTTCCACGGCCACAAAGCGGCTCTCCCGCCGCCGCCGGTCACCCAGCAGCAGATCTGTTGTGCGTGCCCGGCATGCCCGAAGATGACGAACTGCCCGAGGCCCCAGTCCTGCTACATCGTCGCCGCCTCCCCTGCAGGCCCGATGGGCGTCGACAGCACCAGGATCTCCACGCTCAATGCTGACGCCATCATCGGCAGTGTCATCGCCGTGATCCTCTTCACATAAACACATAGTCACGGCTGTTTGGTTATTACATATCAACTCTCTCTTAATACTCATCTCCTATTCATATAGTTAACTTACCATACACCACTACAGTTCAAACAATTACGTTTATGAGCCTCAAAACAGAAAACTTAAAACACAAGACTTGTGTGAAACGATTTTGCAAAGAAAAAAAGTCATGACATATTTCCTCCATTTATTTATAGTGCATATTATTTCTGGTCAAGTCAGAAAAAATGAAAATTTTAAGCATGTATGTGGAAGAAACGAACATCAATAATATTATTAGAATGTCCATAAATATACTTTGTACTATATGTATTTGTATTATAGATGTTGGTAATAACCGTGGGCAAGAAATCTTTTATTAGAAAATGATGATGTCTCTAGGATATCCTCTACCTCAAGGATAATTACCTATGTTTCTTCTATAGTTTATGTAAGAGGAGGTGCACATGTGAGGGGGGCAATATTCCCCCCCCCCCCCCCCCCAACCCACCCACCCTCTCTCTCTTTCTCTCAAACACACACATTCAGTGAGTCAGTAGAGCAATTCATCTAGCTCTCTTGGACAAAAGTGTTTAGTACATATATGAAATGTTTTTTCAATGCAACCATGTTACTCCATGTTAAGTAACAGACAATAGTGGTAGGTACTTTTGAACTGAACAAACTGAATCTCTACTTTTGAATTCAATGAAGCCATTGAATCTACATTCTCTTCATTTAGTGTCAACTCCACACTGATTTTATTCGATTTTATTCGAATACATTGGTTTATTTCACCGTCTCTCCTTTGTTTTAGACTTTCATGAACATGCAATTCTTATTTCTTGTGTTGTGTATGTGCTGAAGGAAATCTGCTTGCAATTTCCTTGTGATGTGTATATATTGTGTATACTCCTATTGACAATATATATATTAATCATATATCTTTAGACCTTCTGAACACTTTTCTTGAATGTTCAAGTCTGAACTCTTTTCTTGATTGTGTTATCCCCATACATTAATTGTGCTTCTGTTCATTTATAATAATTTACAATTTTTGTGCTTTTGTTCATTTATAATAATTTACAATATTTGTGCTTCTGTTCACCATGATCTTTTCCTGCCCTCTTTATTGACACTTCTGAACTTTATTGGAACTACTCCAAAACAATATAGGAGTAGTTGTGCATGCTTTTTCTGCAAGTGATAGTCTGCATGCTTTTTCTACAAGTGGTATCACTGTTAAAATGAATATAACCGTTAGAAAAAACAACTAATTCTTTCTTTTTTCCTTTAGGTTTATGCCTCGGCAGCCACCAAAGAGAGCACTCTAAAGCACTTACTCAACCAAAGGAAACAAGAAAATGGAGGCGGCACAAGGTAATAAAGCATCTCTAAAGCTTCAGCAGAGTGTAGATGAGCTTAAGAACAAATTCATGATGCTTATTGGTAATGCCCGATGGTCAGTGTTTTCATGCACACTGCATACTACTTATTATGTTTGCTTAATGCTTACTATGTTTTCTAGACTAGCCTATATCCTTAGTGTTGGAAATGGAGCGAGTTGGTTACCAACCATTGTGAAATCGAAGTGCAATTACTTTAGGTATAGGTGTTAGCAGAATTGCGAAATGTTAAATGTTATACACCACTCTGGAATTTGCTAGTATAAACTGTTGCACAATTTCACAATCTGTTGAATCGTTTGTCAATTGTTACAAAAATCAGACAACAAATCATTGTTACAAAAGGCTGACAACATATCTGGTACCATATGTCAGATATGTGCCTTCTAGATATCTCTCTCTCTCTCTCTCTCTCTATCTATCTATCTATCTATCTATCTATCTATCTATCTATCTATCTATCTATCTCTATCTCTATCTCTTTGTGTGTGTGTGTGTGTATACAAATATACGAACTATGGATTGTGAACTGAACTACAAATTCTGAATTTATCTGTCTAACCAATACACACACAGAATTGCAATGCCTTATTAAATATACTCCATATGTCCATGGAGAAGATTATTTTTGCGTAGCACTGGGTTTATCCTTCTTCGTTTTTGTATTATCTCTCTAACCATTGTACTTGCACAGAGTAGGATTTAGCTTCTCTACAGGAGTAATTGACAATGTCTTTTGTATTCTGCATCTTTATTAAAACTGCAAGAATTGGCACTGAAGTATTTCTGGAACACCAATTGTATCTCAACATCTTTCTTAAATCAAATTGACTTAATTCAGTGTCAATACAGCTTGCATCTCAGGGCTTCAGGTCTATCCATGAAGGGGTCGTTGGTGGGGGCGGAGCGACCCGTCGGAGGAGCATCCGGAGGTGAGTAGAGGGGGCCGTGGAGCTCAGGCCTGGCATGGCCACGGAGGAGGAGGAGCCGGAGGTGGGAAGAGGAAGAGCCGTAGGTGGGCAGAACGACCACGAAACAGGCCGGCCGACAGAGTGGCAGAGGGAGCTCGAGGGAGTAAATATACGTCCGCACGTTCTGAAATAGTAGTACTATCGAAGTACGATGTAGCCAAAGACAAGATCCCAAAATGTACTACTCCATCTGTCAATAATTACCATGCATTCGAGGTTTAGTCAAAGTCAAACTTTGTAAAGTTTGATAGAAAATATAGGAAAGACTATAAACATCTATGACACTAAATGTATATAATCTGAAAATATATCTTATGATAATTCTAAAGGTACTTATGTTGTATTATAGATGTATGTAAATTTGTTATATATGTTTGGTCAAACTTCACAAAGTTTGACCTTAACTAAACCTAAAATGCAGGGTATTTCCGGACATAGGGAGTACTAGCACTCCCTTCGTTCAGCTGTTCTCGTTGTTTTCCGTGAATTAACTTGACCATGAGTAATTTTTGGATTGATCTTTAATATAGGAGTTGTATGTCAGAAAAAAATATTACATTACAAATTTTATTCGGATTCAGGGATATATTCTATGACGAACAACTCATGTTTACCGTGATCAAATCGACGGTCAAACTTGGAGCTTGAAAAAACGTGCTTGCAGCTGACAAATGGATGACCAAGAGGTTTGACAGGATGAGAAGAAAATTTCTATGGGCACCGCACCGGAGGAAGAAGCAAATGGGGGAAGTGTCTGGTTCAGCTGGGAAAAAAATGTGCGCCCATCTTTGAAATAATTTCATGTTAAGCTGACCAACATTTATGTTTGTCTAATTTCAACCTTGAACCACGGAACAAGTGAAACCACGGCACACACACACACACACACACACAAGTGATGTTTTTCATCCATCTTCGACTCATAGGATTTGCTGGTTGTATCTGCCATTGTTTATTTGGAAAGAAGCAAGGCATTTCTAAAATTCTGGCAATTGATTAGTTGATGGTGATGCTTGCGTTGCAGGATCCATTCTTGCTACAGGCCCATCCCGTGGAATTGTGTACCATGATCTAATTAAGTTCGAAGCCGAGATAAAGGTGAAGGGCGAAGGGGAGTCTGAAGATGAAATGCTGGCTTTCAATGTCTTTTACTACGACGAATGCTTTCATCTGCCCATAGCTTCGGATGGCGCGGTCAAGCTTTCGAGGCGTGTTGTTTCTGCGGAGCTGGGAGAAAAGCTGGTAGTTGCCGTGGACGCCTCTTTGTCGGATTTTCTTGCACGAGTCACGGCATCTGCGATCTTGGTTCCTGCAAGATGCAAGTTACTGTTGCTTGGTCCCTTTTTGTTGTTCTTGGGAGCGTTGTCTAAATGTTTCAGAGCTGTCCAACTCTGTCTATTTAGTCATGTTCAATGCTACTGCACGATCATGTAATGTTAGCTCGCTGAGCGAAAAAAAAAATGTTATGCTACTTGACTTTGTTGCGCATCTGCTCAGATGTAAGCATGTGTCTGATGTAATTATCATGTTCTCTGTTATCCACAATGTGTGCCATTGTTTGGCAGTTTTCTGCATCACTCGCTAGAACATCTCTCAGGAATATGTATGTGGATTCCAATTGATATTTTGAATCCAGCCCCTTTCACTAAATAACGGCATTCTCGCTGCCATGATCATCACGCAAAAATTATATATAGCGCAAATCTGACTAGTCGGGACTGCAGGCATGTTCTACCACATACAGTTGATCCCACAACTCTGAAGACTGTCAAGCGTAGAAATACAGCAAACCTACTCACCTCATAGTTCCATGGTTTCGCACACTGAGCAAGTATTTTACACAGATGGGAAGGAAAGTGGACTAACAATGTGTTGTCGATGAATTAGATGGCCAAAACTTTGACGCATTACAACATTATTACCATGAAAGAAAAATATGAAGAAAGGAAAATAAGGGATTTCCGTAATGACAGATTATACATCATCCTGATATATACAATGCCAATGAACTGCATAAATAGAAAACCAAACCTTGTGTTTTGCATTCAATTTCTGTTTCCTACAAACTAATAGTACAACAGTACAACTTCAAAAATGAGGCCAACCAAGAGAAAGATCATCCAATCCCAAGGCTCCTATCCAATACAGAAACACAGCTGTGTCATGTCCGTACAATCCACTGGACCCTTTCGACACTACTGTCTAAAGCACTCCTTTCGACACTATGTCATCAAACAGCCTCAAAGCCTCTAGAACATGTCCACTCCTGACCAACCAATATGTCAAATGTGCAACGGGCTCTGCAGGGTAGCCTGTCATCGATGCGCCTCTAACCAAATTGGCAGCCTCAGACCTTCTCCCAGACCTCAGAGGCAATCAACCAGTGTATTGTATGTGATTGCATCTGGGATAATCTTCCCTGCATTGACACCAGAGAACAAAAAACCAAGCTCATCCTCCTTTCCAGCACCATATAACTCGTGGATCAGGATGTTACAAGTCACGCTGTCCGCCACAGATCCCTTGCAGCTGAACATAAACTTGGCGAGCTGGAACTTGCCGGCTCGGCATAGGCATGAATCAAAATGTTGTATGTCTGCACGTCAGGTGTTATGGAGTTCAGCTTTTGTGTCATGTCAAGAGAAGGATCATCCAATCCCAAGCATCCTATCCAATACAGAACAAAGCTGTGTCATGTCCGTGCAATCCACTGGACCCTTTCTGCAAAATGCCTTGATCACATTAGCAAAAACCCTGCTATCTAAAGGAACTCCTTTTGCTAGTATATCATCAAACAGTCTCAGAGCCTCTCGAACATGTCCACTCCTAACCAACCAGTATGTCAGATGTGCTACGGGCTCCGCAGGGTAGCCCTCATCAATGTGCCTGACCAAATTGGCAGCCTCAGTCCTCTTCCCAGACCTACAGAGGCAATCAACCAGTGTATTGTACGTGATTGTATCTGGGACAATCTTCGCTGCATTGGCATCGGAGAACAAAAAACCAAGCTCATCCTCCTTTCCAGCACCATAGAACTCATGGATCAGAATGTTACAAGTCACGGTGTCCGCCACAAACCCTTTGCAGCTGAACACGAACTTGGCAAGCTGGAACTTGCCGGCTCGGCACAGGCACGAGATCAGAATGTTGTATGTACGCGCGTCGGGTGTTATGGGCTTCTTGAGCAGATCCGTGAACAGCTTGAGGACACGCAGCCACTTCATCTTCTTGCAGAAATGGTCCATAGCCGTGTTGTACGTCACGATATCGACCTCGAAGCCCAGCGCCTCGCATCGCTCCAGCACCTCCTTGCCCACCCACATATCTAGCTCCTGTGCAGCATGATCCAGCAGTATGTTCAGACCGACTACCGTCAGCTGCAGCCCATTTGCTACCATGATCTCCAGCTGCCGGAACGCGGCATCGACATACCCGCATCGGCAGAGCCCGGCGACATAGGTGCTGTACGTCACCGTGTCGGGAACCCACCCGTTCCAGCCACTCTCCTCGATCACCCTCTCCACGGCGTGAAAGTCCCCGGCCTTACACAGCCCGTGGATGTAGATGTTGTAGATGACGACGTCGGGGTGGCACCCGGAGAGGCGCATGGAGGCAATGAGCGCGTCGGCGGATTGGATGTCGGCGTTGGCGCAGTAGGCCTGGAGGACGGGCGCGAAGACATGCGTGGTGAGCGGGTATCCCAGCGCGCGCATTTCGTCGAGCATCTGGAGCGCGTCCGGGAGCCGGCCGGCGCGGCAGAAGGAGAAGACGAGGTCGGCGTAGTCGATGGGGGACGGGTGGAGGCCAAGGCCGGACATCCAGAGCAGGACGGAGCGGGCCGCGGAGGGGAGGCCCAGGTGGGAGGAGTAGATGTGGAGGAGGAGGGAGAGGGCGGCGCGGTCGGGGGCCACGCCGTGGGCGAGCATGTCGTCGAAGAGCGCGGCCGCATCGGCGGGGCGCCCCGCCTTGGAGAGCGCCGACATGGCGGAGGTGTAGGAGGCGGCGGTGGGCGCGCAGGGCTGGCGCATGCAGCGGAGCACGCGGAGGGCTCCGTCGCCGTCGCCGTCTCGCGCCAGGGCGGCCAGGAGGCGGTTGTAGTCGTCGAGGGTGTGGGCGGAAGAGGAGGAGGAAGCCGCGGCGGTGGAGTGGGTGTAGGTGCGGGGGAGGAGGCGCCCGAGCGAGCGTACGGCCGCGCGCGCCGCCGAGGCGGCCACCGGCCACGCGCCGGCGGCCATGGAGGATCGGCGGAGGCAGGGCGGTGAGGAAGCGCAAACGCGAAGGGGGATTTGGACAGCGGTTTGTAGCTGTGTGAAGTCGCAGGTTGCAGCAATGGCGGCGATGTGACGCGGCAGACGGCATAGGCTGGGAGATGGTGAGATCTGATGTGCGCACGGAGACGGAGAAGCGGAGTCGAGCTGTACAGCCCTTCAGGTCGCCACAAAAAAAAAATTGAACATGTGCCACGTGTTAAATCCTTCGAAACAAATGCGAAGAACTGGTACTCCCTCTCTCCAAAACAATTTGAATTTGTCTAAATTCATATATATATTCATCCACTAAAATACGTCTAGACACTTGTGAATTTAGACAGATCCAAGTCACTTATTTTGAGACATAGGGAGTAAATGAGATCCACTGCTATTTTTCGCATATTTGGAGAGGATGCTTCTAGCAGTAGTAATATTTTTATTTTGCACTTGACATGTATTTTGACCTTTTAATCACAGAAGAGAAGCATGTATTTCGACCGTCACAACCGTTTATCTGATGTAGTGAAGCTCAATCAGACAAATATCTTGTTGTGCAGTGGCAGAGGATGGAAACCCATTCAAAAGCATGTCTATCTGAAGCACAAATGGCACATTTGTGAACTTCACAGAATTCAGACACAAAAGTATCAGACAAAGATCAAAGTTGAAACAATGGTGTGGAGCCCCAAGGACAAAATTCCAAGGGAGAAAAAGAAAGACGAACAAGGGAAGCTTGAAGCTTGCAGTTAAACACAGGAAAATTGCAGGATGCTAAATTTGTATTCTGAACAACCAACAATGGCTACCCTACCCGAGTTCAGTTACATGTGGATGTGGAGTACTCAGAGCTGCCAACAAACTATCGTAAATAAACAGCCAAGTGGGAAAGAAATGAAGTCTTAGCGATATCAGCAGAAGTTAGCTTCTGTACTAACGTAGCATCGTGTCAGATCCTGGTGCAAAATCACCGGAGTTCACCATCAGCAGCTCTCAGGCATAATATCCCAATGGAGCTCGCCAATGTTGCACGTGCTCAGACCGATTCGAAGGTAACCTATGATTAACCTATGTATTTCGAATATGTTGGAACTTCGACCTGTGACCTATCAAGTTGACGCATTAGCAATCCTTTTGGAAGACGTCATGTCAGGTCCCGGACAACAGCCTCACAGATCTTCCATGAACTGTCCTTCTGCCTCCTCAATGTGTACTTAACTTCATACGTACTGCAAATTATAACCGTACAGCATCAGTACCATTCTACTCTAGAGCAGAATGAAAAAGAAAGAGCAATCTACTGAAACAGCATATTCTGAAGTACCTGTAGTAACTAGGTTTCTTGGGCTGGGAGTCATCAACAAGCTCAGCAGCTTCCTCGAGAACAGCATCGATTTCTGCCACTTCACCATCACCAACCTCATCCAACAGTATCTCCGCTCGAGCAACAGAGAGATTCAGCAGAACAAATCTCCAGTAACAGGACTGATCCTTTGCTAATAAAGCTAAATCTTGCCACTGTAAAACACAGGAAAGGATATTTGATTATGCACAAAATACATCATTATTGATGAAATCATATGCCACTACATGCTTAATAAAAGGAGCATTGATTATGCCACTACCTTCGAAAGCATTGATCCATCAAGGATCTCAGAGAGCATATCGATTTGATAGTCAGGGCCGAGGGCTTCGGATTTGATATCTTGCCACTGCTTGACAAGTGCTTCTGCTTCTTGAAGAGACATCATTTCCTTGGAAGCTACAGCAGCCACATCACTAGAACCAGGAGATGGATCACTTTCTTCACTTCTCGAATGGGGCCTACTGTTCAACCAAAGCACTTTTGACAGCTTTTCGAATTGTTTCCTAACGCTGCTGCTGATAAAAGAACCTTCTGATGTAGATGCTTCATTCAGAGAAGATGTGACTGCAGATTCTCTAGTTGAGGGGGCAGGTTTTATGTGCCCTGACTGAAATCTGAGCAGTTTTAGTGCACCAAATAGGGCAAACCCCAGGAGTGCAGTATAAGCCACTTTTCCTATAACCTCTCCAGTCAGGCCCCATGATTCCAAGGTTCTTACAGGATGGGATCCAGGATTGCGCTTCAGAGGAACAGATGTGGTATTTAAACCATTTGCTGGCTTTTCCATTGATGAATGGCCTCCGAGGGTGGTTGGTGCAAGTTGCTTTACAGCTTCCCCGAGATGGCTGGTGGAATTTAATCTTGGATTCTGCTGCCCTGAAGTTCTGTTGCTTGGGGAGGCACTAGAAGACGCCTGAGAGCTCAAAAAGACCACTCTTGTAGCTCCTAGTTTTTGCTTGGAGGAGCTAATAATGCGCTTAGGAGCCCCAAAGAAGTTGGCCTGTCATAAGATGATAACGATATTCAAATTAATCCATAAAAAATGCTACGAGGGATTTGATTAATACAAATAGCATGGCACAAACCAAAGATGAAGGACAGTCTCTTGTATCTGCAAAACGAGAAAGTGCCACATCCTTGAGCCACAGTTCCTGGTAAAGACAAATTTGTCCGGCATTAGAAAATTTCAACAGAAATAGGCACAGTTTGGCTTCAGACAAATATATCATCTACTCATCTAGCATAATATGACTTATTTGTTCCCAAACATAGCATTGAAAATGTAGCATACCAGTGATTGGTTGACGGTAACCTTGTCACTGCTGTCTTTCTTTTTAGCTAACCCGTAATTCCTTGAATTCGAACTTCCATTACTTTGAAGCTGCTGAAGCTTTTCAAAAACTGTGGTCCCAGATTCCTGAGAGCTAGCCTTTAGTCCTAGTAATGTGTTTTAGTAAATTTATTGAAATTGAGATTTGCTTGTCACCTCTCCAAGAAGATACGAGCAAAACGATTCCTCGAATTTCAGGTCTGTGTTCTCAGATGCAACTAAACATTCGCAGATGGTTTTAGCTTTACTGATCTGCATACAGGTAATGTAAATTAAACAATGCAAAAGCAGAAAACAGAATGGTTTGGTATAGGCTATGTGTAGGAGAAGAATAAAAAAGGTACCAACTCAGTCTGCCGGGTTGCAAATCCAAATGCCAGGTGTGCAAGCATTGCCCTGTAGAAGCAGTTGAAGTCAACTACCACCCGTTGGCTCTGAGACTCCAATGATTTTTTGTTTTTACGAGTTGTAGCCAAAGAGTCCCAAGAAAGTAGATCCACAATTTCGGTGGCTAATAACTTGTCCATTGCTTGGCTCAAGAAATAAGGCCAATCATTAACTCTACAAGATGATTCAACATCGAGGCCCTGTCCAAGCAATTCACAGAGAGCTGCAATAGCACCTCGCCTGCGTTCAGAATTTTCAGGTGTACGAGGCAGGCTTAAAAGCTCTAGAGCGCAAGCAGGTGCAAGCTCTTCGAGTGATTCTTCTATCTAGTTCACCCAACAGGAGAAGTTATGATAAGATTTCATACGTGGGAAAATCTGTAAGGTGAAAGCAATAACAGGTTACCTGCTCAAGAAGGGGCATCTTTTCCAAAGATGGTTTTTTCCTCAAAAGAAATTGGGCACGTGCTAGAGCCTCAAAGCCAAGAGATACTTTACTTTTTTCAAAGCTAGCTTTTGCAATAGAGCACTACAGGAAAATGCATGGAATTATTCCAAATTACTTAAGACATGCTAAACATTCTGCCAAACAGCTGTGTTTCTTTAATCTTGTGTAGTACTTACTTCAGCTAGTGCCATTGCCAGAAGTACATCATGAGCATATGGCTTAGAATCAGGGCGTCGTAGAGCTGCCTGACCAATGTCCAAAACCAGCTTCTCTTCTCCAACCTGCAAACAATACTTGTCATGTGGTATCTTACACTGACAATAAAAAAAAAGCCAATACATACCCACACAAAAAAAAGACAATACATGATGTAACGACAAGCACATTCAACTGTGATGAATACAGGCTACTACTCACTCCATGCTTGAGCCCTTAAATCTCAAAAGCATCAAACTGATCGTCAATCACATTTCAGTAGTTCAAATCTACCTAGTCCAATGATGGGAATACTTCAGTATATGTATGTTCATTACATTAATACTACAGACATTGACCATTTTATCATAATTATGTTTTATTAGTCTTCAAGAAAGCATAAATAAATCTTCAACACTATGTAACTTTTCAAACCGCCTGGATAAGAAAAACAAGAAACCGTCAATGTTCAACAAAATATTTACTGCTTTGGTAAACTTCGGAGAACAGAGAATGCCTCTGATAGTGACTATCCCATGCAATATGCGTTTGAAAATCCTAAACCAAGTTTAAACGGACCAAACTAGTTAACTGTCCTTCATTGGTACATATGAATCTTTTGACTCGAGGGTGTCTATGTTACACATTACCTCCTGCAAGACACACAAGGCGGCAGGCAACCAACTCCAAGGTATGTGAAGAGAGGATCTGGGTGGAACCTTCGCCCTTTTGCTCCCTGCATACTCTTGTTCAAAGAGAAGTTTGTCTCTCACGTCCACCAGCAGGGCCTGACAGAAAAGCAACACGCAAACATTAAACACCAGGAAACAGCATGCTCTCCACCAAACCAGGCAAAACTGTATCTACGTAATTCCTGAATCCAGTGGGTAACCTGTCTGCAGGTAGACACCTCCTCCGTGTACCCATCTTCAATCTCTGATTTCTTCAGCTCGATTGCTGACTTGACGATCTCATCTTTCTCCGCCTTCTCTGTAACACCTAGAATCTGCATGGCCATTTGGACAGATGTGTCATAAAGAGGAAGCCACATGCTCCAGTCACTTTTGACCTTGAAAAAGTACGAAATCCAGGAACTCATCCACCACAACACTCCAAAAAATGAGGGAAGCGTGTAAAACTACAGACGTGCATTTAATTTTCAATGGCGTCCTGATGCAGTGGCTTTGAATTAACCATAAATAATACCTAACAGCATCAACTGAACAGGGCTTGAACAAGTTACAGGTGCAAATTTTCTACGGCTCCTTGAAGCAATGGCTACTAATTACAATGATAAAATCCACACTTAACCCGTGACCGCATCAACTGGACAGGGCTGGAACGAGCTAAACCAGATCGACAGATGTGTCATAGAAAGGAAGCCACATGCTCCAGTCACTTTTGACCAATTGACCTGTAAAAGTACAAAATCCCGGAACCTCTCCAAGGCATATAACTCCAAACAGGAGGGAAGCATGTAAAAATACAGACGCTAAATAATTTACAATGGCTCCCTGATAAAGTGACTTTGAATTTCGATGATAAAATCAACATTTAATCCGTGACCGCATCAACTGAACAGGGCTTGAACGAGATACAGGTGCAAATTTACTCCAAAAACGAGGAAAGCGGATGTATAACTACAGACGCGAATTCGATTTCCAACGGCGCCCTGATAAAATGACTTGGGAATTACGATGATAAAGCCAATATTTGATCCGCGACTGCATGAACTGAACAGGGCTTGGACGAGCAACAGGTGCAGATTGTTCAATGGTGCCCCGATGCGCTCACTGGCTTCGAATTACGATGATATAATCTGCGCCAACTCTATGGGACTCGGAAGGAGCTACTACACCAGATCGAGCGACCAAACGGCGCAGCAACAGAAGCGGAGCCGCATGCCCGCATTTCTGGGAATTCGAATTCGCGAGCAGAGAACGGCCGGGCGCAAACGGACTCTCACCTGGTAGCACGTGACGGGGATCTCGACGGCCGGCGCGGCGGGCGCGTCCTGCCTGCTGCAGCCCTCGGCCGCGGCCGGCGCGGCCACCCTCGCGCGCACCGCCGCCCCTCGCCGCGCGCCAGCCCCGTTTCCAACGGAGGCATTGCCGTTCCCGGGGCCGGCGCGCCGGGCCGAGGAGGACGGGGCGGCGACCGCGGAGGGGTGGAGCAGGGCCGCGGCCACCGTGGGCATCGCCATGGCAGGGGGTGGTGGGAGGGACCGCCCGCCTCTACGGAGCGCGCGCCTCCATGTGCGGAGGGTGGGTGGGGTTTTGGGGCGGTGGGAATAAAGGGGAGAAAGTGTCAGCGAGAGGGAAGGGGGAGGCGTCGTGAAGGCGAAGCCGGAGACCGGACCGGGGGAGGGCCGAGGGCGCAGGCGAGATGGATCGGGTTTTGTTTCCTTCCGTGGACCTGGTGCATTTAGCTGTTCCAGTAGATGCGGTTTAATGGTACAGGTGGACCGCTCCAGGGGCCGACATGTGGCCCATTGCGCTTTTATGTGAAGATGACATTCTCTTGCTTTGGTAGTCTGGGGAAAGATGTGGAAGATTTATTAAGATTTAGAATGTGTCTAAATAAATGTGGATGAGTCGTATCTACGACGTCCGTTTTTAGGATGGAGAGAGTATTTGAATTTTGCACGCAAAGTCATCATGGTAATTTTTTCTTTTCTTTTCTCTTTTGAATTTGGGTGTGTATTACTTAGATATGCGTTATGGTTACAACTATCAGTTACAATCTCTTTGAGTTGAGTTGAGTCCAACGGGCAGGGAGGAGTCGCACTCGGGAATACATCCTACACTCCACACACTATGACCAAAAACTAGCTAATTCATGACCCACCGTATTACTTGTTCGGTTCACCTTTTCTGATTTTCTAACCAGGATGATAAGCTATCAAATCTCTAGCTTCCGACGGGATGAGTTGCAAGACAAGATGTGACCATCGTTGGCGCGAGAGGAGGAGCGCCACTAGTTCGGCATCAGCGGAGCTCGATCCATGGGCTAGGGCTTTGCGGATGTGGATGTGTTGAAGTAGAGGTATGTGTAAAGTGGGAGCGAGTCATTTCTAACATTGACGTGGCGCCAGTTCGAAAACTGCTGGGTGTGCCATCCCCATACACACGTGGACCCGGACAAGTGTCTACTTTCATGAACTAGTCCCAAGTTTGGGATCAGTTTGGCGATAGACGCTCTGTTTGGGAGATAGTTGTTGGGTGCCAGTTTTTAGCCTAGCAATGTCCGGGCAACCTGTTTCGAGACTTGGGATAGTTTTGAGTGATCTCGTTGTATAGTTACTCTAATGTCCACCAAATCTAGGTCAGTAGAGAGAAGGTTATGTGAGCCAAGGGGGAGCACCGCCGGCTAGTAGGATGAGGAGAAGGAGAAGAAGAAAGAGACTGCTGAAGAAGAAATTGAGGTTAGGGCCCTTCCCTCGTCGTGTTACATGGGCCACACGAAAATGGGAAATGGATAAACCAGGCCGAAGCCCCACCCGCAGTGGGCTTGATTCCGCGCCTCACAAATCGGTGACATCGCCAACAAAAATCTCGCCGTTGGGAAAAGAAAACTGGTGGCCAAGTGGCACCTTCTAGAATATTCCTCTTCCCCCTACCCGCCTCATCGCCATCGTGCTGCTCTCCTCCCATGGCATCCGCGCCGAGCACCACCGCGTCCACCCTCGCGCCCCCTCCACTCCGCTCGACCTCCCTCTCCTCCTCCTCCCGACGGTTCCCCCGCCTGTCGCTCCCTCGGCCGGCCCTTCTCTGCCGCCGCGCGCCCGCGCCCGCGCCGGCGGGCCGGCTCGCCCTCGCGCGCGCGCGCGTCCGGTGCCGCGCCGCGGTGAAGCTCATCGAGGAGGGCGAGTTCGAGGCGGAGGTGTTGCAGTCGGAGCTTCCCGTGCTCGTGGACTTCGTCGCCGACTGGTGCGGGCCCTGCCGCCTCGTCTCGCCCGTCGTCGACTGGGCCTCCGAGGTATGCAAAAATTGTCCTGCTGCCTGCTTTGTCATGTTCGAAACAGTTGCCAATTGCGTAATACCAAACCACAGAGAGCACCGAATTCTAGTTTTTCTGCCTTGGATAGTGCCCTGTGCGTGCATAGCATCTGTGGAAGTCTTGAAGAATTAGGCAGCAGGGATAATGTCAAATGGTTGCCATGTGAACACTGAATCTGACCTATCACCACATTTGTTGTTAGAGTTGTACATCTGACAATAGTAAGCTACGAGTGAGTCTATAACAGAGTAGAACAAATGGCCAAAATGCTTTCTAAGAACCATGGCAAAAATCTGAACATTGTGGGGAACCACATGTGAGAGTATATGATAGGCCAGGTTGTGAAGATGCCAGCAATAATAATACGTCTAAAGTTGCAGAAAATTAACCATGGCCTGTGATGCATTCCTAAATTAATATGGAAGATCGATGAACAATGGGAAGACTTAGTTTGCAACTTCGAACATTGACATTTTTATATGTGGTATGAAATTATCTGATCAGTTGATCAATGTGTACATATATCCATGTACTCTATGTAAACAAGCTAGTTAATGCACATAAATCACTCTTATCTGTTGTTTCAAACAAAAGCTAATTAAGGGTACATCAGAAATGCCATGTATGCTTCAGCCACCACTGAAATCTTAAAGTATCTCTGAGGAAAGTCTGTTGTATCAATTCAAATCACCGGCTCTGACAGTTGACTTCTTCACTGAAATAGGAATATGAGGGGAGATTAAAGATTGTCAAGATCGATCATGATGCAAACCCTCAGATTATTCAAAGGTACAAGGTTTATGGTCTCCCGGCATTGATTCTCTTCAAGGATGGGCAGGAGGTGCCAGGGAGCCGAAGAGAAGGTGCAATAAACAAAACCAAGTTCAAGGACTACATTGAACCTCTCCTGGAGACCTCGAATGTTGCTTAACGTCATCGCCTGAAGTATGTAGGACCGAATCTCATATGGTTCAGAGGATGCCAAATGGCATTGGCTTGAGCTGCACATCTTGCATATTGAAGAGTTTTTTTTTTCTACATGAGCTCCAGTCTGTAATTACCTACACGATCAGGACTATGTATGGTTTTTCATTGTCTATGGAAAAAATTGCCTGTATGAAAAGCTATCACGAGGACGCACACACTTATTCAATTAATAAGTGCTTTTTTTTCCTGTACAGAATAGATAGTTTATCACATTAGACAAACATTACAACTGAACAAGCTGTGGTTTTAATGATGAGCTTTCATGTTCTACCGTGGGTTAACTATAATTATTATCTCCGTTCCTAAATATAAGATTCTACTTCCCTTTGTAGGCTGATGAAGCCTGTCAGGCCGAAAATAGGCCAAGTGCATCATAGGGGTAATGTGTATTTTCCATCAGGGTTCATGTTGAACATGGCATCTCTGTCCCCCATGAGCCCTCTCAACCGTCCAGCACCATCCCAGTTGTGCCTACCAGCTACCTATAAGCATCTTGGACAGCAACATGTACGTCGATGGATCTTCAGCCTCATCGCCACCGAACCTTCACACTTCAGAGGATCCCAAATGGCATTGGCTTGAACTGCACATCTTGCATATTGAAGAGTTTTTCCCCTCCATGAGCTCTAGTCTGTAATTACCTACACTATCAGGACTATGTATGGTTTTCATTGTCTATGGAAATATAGTATTGTATATACGAAAGTCTATGATAAGAATGTAGTCATTCAACTATTAAGCAAATTTTATTACAGTACTAGTAATTGTTTTGTCCTGCACAGAATGGATAGTTGATTGTCACATTAGACAAACATTACGATTGAACAACCAGTAGTATTATTTAGCAATGAACTTCCGTGTTCTATTCTTGGTCAACAATAATGTAGTGCTACTTATCTGTTGGATCATGCGGGAGTCCATTCATTTCCATCCAAGCCAAATTGGCATTCACTCAGACAGCACTAAAGGTTCAAGTTAGTCTATAACAGACTAGAACAAATGGCCAAAATGCTTGCTGACAAACTACAGCAGGTGTATGGACAGTAATATGTGACTACATAAAATATATAGCCTTAAGGATCCGGTTCATGCCGTGAGCTTTTGATGCCTTACTAGATTAATATGGAAAATCATTGGACAATGGGAAGACTAAATTTGCACCTTTCAACATAGGTATTTTAGCTATCATGCAAAACTCTCTGATCAATTGACCAACATGTGTATCCATGTACGATATCACTCCTCTCTTTTGTTTCGAGCAAAAGTAAATTAAGAGGCCGTTTGGTATCCATCATTTGGGTCTGGAATTCTGAAATTCATTTTGCAATCCTACCCCTATGTTGTTTGGTTGGCACGGAATTAAGCTGTCATTTCATTTGATAAATCCATTGAAATATCCCCATGTGTAAACCTGATTCCTATCTCAGACCTGTCATTTCTAAATTCCGGTGGCAGCCAAACACGTGGGTGTTTTTGGAATCATAATATAAATAAAATGAATCAATGTATTCATTTCATTTCTACTAAATGAAATGAATACCTAGATGCCAAACGACCTCTAAGGGAACATAGGAAATCCTCTGTATGGCTCCGCAGGAACTAAAATAATCTTAAAAGATTTCTGGATGCACGAGACATGTTCTGTATGGTTTAGCAGTCACTGAGATCAAGAACTTTGGAGGAACCTGGCCATTTTAATTCCAATCACTGGCTCTGATAGTTGGATTTTTCCTATTATATGAAAACAGGAATATGTGGGAAGATTAAAGATTGTTAAGATCGATCATGACGCAAACCCTCAAATTATTGGAATGAACAAGGTTTACGGTCTCCCAGCTTTGATCCTCTTCAAGATTGGGCAGGAGGTGCCAGGAACCTCTCTTGGAGACCTCAAATGTTGCTTCACATCATGGCCTGCAGCCTGTAGGACCGAACCTCTTAACATCATCGCCTGCAGTCTATATGACCCGAACTCTTTTTTTTCGAGGGTACGCCAATGGTGTACCATATCTTTATAGAAGAGAGCAAAGCAAATTTACAAGAAACCGGATATCAATTGCAAACAATTGTCTCGGTAAACTCCAACTCCAACGCACTCACTAAAGCCCACTCTCTGTTCCTGGATTTGACTCCCTCCTACCCGCGCCGATTCCCAAAGCCTAAACTGATCTCTAATTCTCTTTACAATCTCCTCAGTATTACATTGTTGTCCTATGTTACCAAAGACGCATTATCTGCTTCCATATCGTCCAAGCGACAAGGATTACCAGCATGTCGAAGCGTCTCCTGTCAGTTGTGTGCACCTGACCAGACCTCTCGCCTCCGTCCACCATTGCTCCAGCGTGCTGCCCACTTGTGGTTCCTGTATCTGCAAATCTGCCCCCCGAAGACAGCCATACCAGGCTTTGCCTTGCCCTGTATGACCCAATCTCATATGGTTCACACTTCAGACTTCAGAGGACGCCAAATGGCATTGTCTTGAGCAGCACAGCTTGCATATTGAAAAGTTTTTTTTTCCTCCATGATCTCCAGTCTGTAATTACCTACACGATCAGGACTGCATGGTTTTCGTTATCGATGGAAAAAACAGCATGTATGAAGGGCTGTCGTGAGGATGTACGCTTATTCGATTGTTAAGGAAGGTCAATTAAGAATTGTTTTGTCTTGTACAGAATTGATATTTGTTTGTCACCATTAGACGGACATGGGAACTGAACAACTGTGGTATCAGTGATGAACTTCCATGTTCTATTGTGGGTAAAACGTAATGTACTTCTTACCTGTTGGGATAATTCACAAGTCTATCCAGTAAAACTCCATCCACTTCCAACCAGACAAAATAGCATCCACTTCCATCAAGGCCTCAAGCTAACTGATGTATCTTTTTCACTCGGCTAACTGAAGTATCTACTTCACTTTGTAGTCTGAAGCCTTTCAGGTAAAAAAAAGTTTACATAGGCAAAATATGCATTTTCCATTACGGTTCATGCTGTACAAGCTTGGTTACTCTCGGGCATGGACTGCAACCAAGTAGAACCAGGCAGCTTCATGACTTCTCTGTCCCCCATGAGGCCTCTTAACCTTCCTGCACCGTCCCAATTGTGCCGACCTGCAAGCATCCTGGACAGCAACAGGTACGTCAATGGGTCCTCCTTCTCCAGCGCAAGCGCGTGCTTTGCAGCTCGCTTCGCTGCAGCCTCATCGCCATGGATCTGGCTAGCATTCAGCAACGCCTGCCAGACCAGAACTCCAGGGCAGAATGGCATCCGCGATATCAGCTCTTCAGCCTCTTCGATATGGCCTGCTTTTCCAAGGAGATCCACCATGCAAGCATAGTGATCCTCGCCAGGTTCAACGCCAAACTTGTCTGTCATGGCGGTGAAGTATATCCAGCCTTCCTCTACAAACCCACCTTGGCTGCAAGCGGAGAGCACACAGAGGAATGTGACTTGGTTCGGCGCAACGCCTTCCAAAATCATGTCGTCGAACACCTGCACGGCCTCCCGAGCTTGGCCATTCCGCGAAAACCCCATGATCATTGTCGTCCAGGATATGACGGGTCGCTGCCGCATCGACTCGAACACCTTGTGTGCATTGCATGCTGAGCCGCACTTTGCATACATGTCGATGAGCACATTGTTCACGCCCACATCGGAGCTTTCTCCTAGTTTGATGACATATCCATGGACCTTGCTTCCCTCCCTCGCACTGCTGAGGATTGCACAAGCATTGGCTGCCGTTGCAAACGTGTAGTTATTCGGCATGATTCCGTCCAGCATCATGGGACCGAGGACTCCGAGGGCCTTAGTGGGCTCGCCGCAATGTAGCCAGCCGGCGGCCATCTCTGTCCACGACACGACATCTCTCTGAGGCATCTCGGTGAACGCTCTGGTGCCGGAATCCAGGGCCCTGTTCTTCATGTACATCTCAATCAAGGAGTTGCCCACGCAGACATCTTTGCCAAAGCCGCTCTTTACAAGCTGCCCATGAACCTGCAAGCCGCCCGCCATGTCCGATTCCGCCGTCAGCCCAGAAAGCACAGTGCTAAACGAGAACCCATCGGCCATGGCACCTTCCCCGGCCATCCTTAGCCAGAGACTCCACATTTGGGTGCGTGAATGGCGTGCAAACCCCGCGAGCAGCGTGTTCCACGAGACAATGTCTCTGAGACAGGCCCACTCGAACAGCCGCACCGCGTCGGCGAGCTTCCCGTGCCGGACCATCGCCGTGAGGAACGCGTTCATCAGGAAGACATTGGAGTCGAACCCGAGCCGGAGGACGAGGGCGTAGAGCTGCCGCTCGTGCGCGCCACCGAGGAACGAGCTGGCGTTGAGCGCGCTCACGAGCGCGAACTCGCTGGGCGGGCACCCGTCGTGCCGCATCCTCCTGAATATCGCGAGCGCCTCGCGGGGCCGCCCCCCCTGCGTGAGCCCCGCGATGGCGGCGGCCCAGGAAACGGCGTTGCGGCGGGGCATTTCGTCGAGCAGGCGCAGGCCATGGCGCCGGAGCCGGGGCAACGCCCTGAAGTAGGCGATGAGGAGGTGGTTGCTCAGGAACTGGTCGGATGCAAGGAGGCCCGGCTTGAGGAGCGCGGCGTGGAGGGATGAGGCGAGGCGGGGGTCGGAGGCGGCGGCGCTGCGCTGGAGGAGGGCCGCGTAGGAGCGGGACTCGGCCGCTGGGTCTTCTTCCCGCTGCTGCTGCTGCTGGATGGTGGACACGGGGACGGCGGTGTGGAGTGGGCGAGATTTTACTAACGTCGAGCGAGTAGGTCGTCGCGACGGCGGCGCGCGCAGTGGCATTGCGGCGTGGCGTGTTCGGTTCCACTGCTGGCATGCCATGGCCAAAATTTGCCATACTCCCTCCGTCCCTTATTTATTACGCCTGCGCGGACAACAACTGCTGAGACCGCCTCAACTCAAACACGCCGCCATCCAGATCTACATAATAATGGTTACACGCCGCCTGTGCCCGAGCCCGGAGCATCTGCTTCTTCCGATCGCCATGTTACTGCTGCATCAGATCGTCACTGCGTAGGAAAATCAACAGTTACCAGCAACCTGGCCTATCACTGCATTTGTTTGTTTGTTTGTTTGTTTGAGCTGTAGTACTACATCTTACAAGTTACAGCAGTGTACAGTTTTCATGTGATTCTGTAAAACAAATGGCCAAAATGCTTGAAGGCAGCCTCAGTGTCAGCCACAAGCATGTTGCAGATTATTGAATTCAATAATAATGAAGCAAGGGGCAGTGCAGGAGCTTCTGCTTTTGTAGGAATCAAGGTGAATCCCATGTGGAAACCTTCAGTCAAATTGACAGGAGATCCTACTCAAGGGAATCCGACAGTCATTGTTAAAATCACAAGAACCAGCAACATGATCAGCCATAAATAACCACTAGACAAATCTCACACACAGTGCCCCAGTAAGTCTTGTAGTTATTACAACTAGTTAACCAAGATACTACAGTACTACAGAGCCATCATAATATTACTCTATATTCGTACAGTACTAGTACATCACAGTGGTATTGCCGACATTTGGCCTTCTTCACACGCTTGCTTGCCAATGCTTTGCTGCCTGACTAAGTCTTAAGTGGCCTTCTTCACACGCTTGCTTGCCAATGCTTTGCTGCCTGACTCAGTTTTGGTGGCCTTCTTCACACGCTTGCTTGCCAATGCTTTGCTGCCTGACTCAGTTTTGGTGGCCTTCTTCACACGCTTGCTTGCCAATGCTTTGCTGCCTGACTCAGTTTTGGTGGCCTTCTTCACACGCTTGCTTGAGCTATGAAAACAAAAACAAACAGCTGTAACATTATAAAAACTGAAATAAAGACACAAGCAATTGATACGGTGCACAAGTCTAAAATTCAGAGGGGGAAAATTGATGCGACAAATTTGGGAAAATTGATGTGCTACCTTTCTACGGTTGGAGCTGCTGGGCTTATGTGTTTTTCCTACGATACAAAGGGGTGTAGTACAAAAAATGACACATAACTAATATATTGTATGAAAGAATACGCGTACAAAACAATTGCTACTATTCTCCGAAGCCTCGCTACCCATTCATAGTTCAGCACTCTACACACATGAATGGTACTCCCTCCGTTTCAAAATATAAGATGTTTACTTTACAAAGCTAAAATAAGTCTAGATACATTTTCTTCACAAAGCTAAAATATCTTATATTTTGAAACGGAGGGAGTAGATATCAATGCCATCCCACTGTTATATCAACTGCAAAGTGGATACAACTGTACAGCAACAGCCAAAAAGTTTATTCCACTTGTCATCCTAGTGTTATATACATGCAGCTCAAGGACACCATCGCTGTCCAGAGCTATGAAAGTCTCGGGTTAAGATCTGTATGTGAAGAATTGTATCCTATGAGTTGCTACTCTTTGTTATTTTCAGAATGATGACATGTTCCCTTTTGCCACTTGGAAGGTAGAAGACCAGAATGATTACATGTCCAATAACATTGTACCTCCTTATTGAATATTATTATCATGATACATGCTAGTGGGGAAATGTATACATCTGTAATAATATTTTTCTTGGACCACCAAACAATATGCAATCCAGTCTGGCGGGGTAAGAATTAGCCACCATTGAATTTGAGTGACACCAGGCAGCATTATTGAGTTAGGTACATGTAAGACAATTTTAAAGCTGTTAGGCTGTACCAACTCCTGTAATGTGATTCAAGGGCAATCTTTACTACTCCCTCCGTCTCCAAATAGATGTCTCAAATTTGTCAAAATTTGGATTCAAGGGCAATCTTTACTAGTATTACCTTTGTTCCATAATATGCCAAAAACATCTTATATTTAGAAACAGAGGTAGTACTACTTTACAGCTCAAAAATATATGTTCAAAACTATAGAGATAATAACTAAAGAAATAATCATTCACGAATGTTCATTTTAAGCCTGCTCATTTCATGCAATAACAAAAAAGAGTCATGGTTCATAAAATAAATCTCTATTTCAACATTTTAGCGAGAAATAACAATCACTAATTTCCATTTTTTTATTCATTATTATACCGATCTCTATTACATAATATTGCATAGTATTCCAAAATAAATCTTGATTCATCTTTTTGGTGAGAAATTAAGATAAGATTAACATCAGGACATTATGCACAAAGAAATCTGCAAGCCACATACCTATTGGGATACAACCACTCTGGAAGCTCCAAGGGAATGAATGGCTGAAGAATGCGAGACTTGTGCTTGACCATCTCGGAGTCTTCGCCTTTCAGGCCTTCCACACCATTAACATATGGACAAATGGACATAATCTTCTTGGCACCCATATCAATCGTAACCATCCAAATCTTGTTGATTCCATCCAACACCTTCTCGGGCATAAGAAAATATGCGATGTTTGCCTCATGCATACTGACAAGAGGATAAGTCAAAGGCTTGAAGAGGCTCAGGTCATCAGATCTGACAGAATAAACCTTTAGCCAATCCAATGCAGCGCTATCCGTCTTCAAAGCATGGACTGTGATGCTGAAAACAGTACTGGCACTTAGTCGGCCAACACTAGCATGATACTCAGAAACAATATCGATAAATATCAACTCCTGGCCATCTTTGGTGACACACAAAGAGCGGTACATGTCCTGGAAGGGGCGTACTTCATAACCCAGGTTTCGGTTACCAACAATTGGTAAACGAATGTATCTTATGGTAGGTCTCGCCTGAAAGACCTCAGATGAAAGCATACCTCCGGTACAGTAGTCCACCCAGAAGAGATATGTCTTGAAGGCCAGCACTCTATCTGTTTTCCAATAGTCCAGATCGAATGACTCATACTCTCCTTTGAACTGGATGGGACATCGCTGCTCAAGCTCCCACTTGGATTCACTAGAGCGAAAGACACACAAGTCAGCTACCTCCCGATTGGGTCTGGTTAACCTCAGCTGCGCAATGGCAAAGTCTTCACCGCAGCACAAGATGCCGACGGTGTGAAGAGGGAACGGACCCTGCGCCGTCACCCGAAGCTTATCCTTGTTGCCGGTCAAGACCAATGGCGTGGCGATCCTCTCGAGCTTTATGGAGGAGGAGGAGGCTCTGCAGATGAAATCCTCCTGCGGATACACCGGGGACTCGTCCTTCTTCAGAGGCGGCAAAGGGCTGGAGGTGAGCCTGAGCAGAAGGAGGTTGCCGTGCGCCGCCACAAGGTCGCATGAAGAGCCTTTCTTTGGATCTGGGCCGCCGGGCCAGTGCAGGTAGAGACGGGAGATCTCCGGGGGCGGGCGGATGCGCAAGCCGACGGTGAAGGAGTCGCCCCGGGAGGTGAGGCCGTGAGCCTTGATGGGCGCGTGGCCCTCGTCCGCGAAGGAGTCGGCGTCGTCCACGCGGAACACGAAAGGCTCAACCATCGTCCAGTTGAGATTGGGGGTAGCCATGGGCGTGGTGGACGCACCGGCATCTAAGTCCATGGCGGAGGGACCGGCATCCATGGCAACGGTGGGGGTAGTAGGCACGGGCGTCGTGGAGACGGATTTAGGATTAGGGTTCGAGATTTCGAGCGGTGGCAACGACGAGAAAAGGGGATCGTGATGGTGTTCCAGATTTTTGTCTCCGCGAAGAGAGCTATCGATGGGTTTGGTTTACCCGACTTGGAACCGGCCCACGAGGCTATTAGGGCAGGTACAATGCTAGAGAAGTCATGTCTTCTCTTAGCTCTCCACATCATTTAAAGAAGACACAATATATAACTTTGTACAATGCATTATTTCTTATTGCTATCTCTAGCAATTAATAGAATTAATTATTTTTAGTAAAAAATTGGTTGACGAAGAGAAGGCATATGGTACAATGGAGAAAAATAGTCTTCTCTTATTGCTAAGAGATCATCCCTTAGCTAAGGGAAGACAACCCGCTCTCTCTTGTTTCTCTCTCCTCCAACTAAGCAAAAATCCAACGTGGCGAGCATAAGGGAAGGCTGACGTCAGCGCATTGTACGTGCCCTTATGGGCTGGTTGTAGGAAATCAGTTCGCTTTCGCTCGACCGGTTTAGTGTGAGTGTCGTAAAAAAAAGTTCTTTTAGGGTTTGTTGCAGGAAATCGGTTCGCTTTCACTTGACTGGTTTAGTGTAAAGATGACAATTTTATCCATGGATCCGGTTATTCACGGATATCCAGTCCGGTGGGTAAGGATATGGAGGGCTACTTACGTCCATGGATTTTATAGGGCGGATATCCACTAACTCATGGAGCGGGCATGGACAGAGGTTTCTTGGATATCCATTTGACACGTGGGACTCATGAGTGTGAGATATTGTTTTCTAACCAATAACTATTACATATGACATACTCATTAAAAGACCCAAGCTCCCACTTCCAAGACCGAACCACCCAAAGGCCCACCTGTCCTTGGCTGCTACACACACACTAAACAGGCAGCCACCATGCGCAATTGACGTCTTCTTCCTCGGATACTTGTAGGCAGAAACCCAACAACATCACCGGTGCGGCACCGCTGTTATCCCTACCACTCCTCTTCCTCCTCGAGTCCCCCTGCCACAAGGCGACCCAATGGTGGCCATCCATATAATAATTGTTGAAGCACTGTCAAACTATTGCCGAAATACTGCTGAAATATTGTTGTAGTGTTGTTGTTATGTTGGTTGTTGTCATGTTTATGTATATAGCATATAACCAATGGATATCCACGGATACCCGGATATCCGACGGGTTTGGATTTGGGACGACATCCATGCCCATGGATATCTTCATGGGCGGGCAAGAGTGGGGTTTATGGATTTGGATCTGGATTTGGTTTTGGTATATCCGTCCAAACCTGCTCCATTGCCATCCTTAGTTTAGTGCGAGTGTCATAAAAAGAAGTCCTTTTAGGGCTTGTTGTAGGAAATCGGTTCGCTTTCACTCGACTGGTTTAGTGCTGAGTGTTGTAAAAAGAAATCCTTTTAGAGCATGTCCACTCAGCGCCATGGACACCCTGGCCCACTTTTGGCTTAATCCGGCGAAATTCCCCAAGATACTTTCCTAGGAGCACGAAATTCGTCGAATTGGACCAAAAATCCATCCGGTGAACTCATGCCAAACTTAGCGCCCCAAGGTTCGCTTGGGATGCTGGATGGAGTGAAAAGCCGAGCAGGTCCAGATTGTCAGCGACAAAATCCGATATCCACGCAAACAAGACACCCAGTTCCCTCCCTACCCACTTGTCGTTGTTCCGCTGGCACCACCCCTCCTCTGCTCGGCCGCACGCACGCCTCCACGAAGCTAGCCGAACTCCGCTGAGACACCCTCCTTCCTCGCCGAGCTACTCGCCGGATTTCAGCTCCCCCTCCCCCCACTATTCCGCGGACCGCTGCGCGCCAACCATTCCTAGTAGGTGTTCAGCGATTTGCCTGCATGGACTCCGATGATGATGAGAAGATGTTCGTCGCGCTGATGGAGGAAGAGATGGTCGCCTCTGATGATGGAGAGCATATGATGACCATCGCTTGACTGGTCGTCCTATACTCCCATAATGTGAAGCCACGGCGCGGGGGTTCGGCGCCAGGATGCCGGAAGGGCAAGCCGAGGTAGTGAATGAAGAGCTATTGCATGTTGTACGCCGACTACTTTGTCGATGATCCATTGCACGGCGAGGCGGTGTTTCAGTGCCAATTCAGGATGCCTCGGGACCTCTTCCTCAAGATTTTGAATGCCCTCCGGGACTTCGACATCTATTTCAGATGCAAGAAGGACTGTACCGGCATGGTAGGATTTTTCTCACTACAAAAGTGCACTATTGTAACACCCCAGCCTCTTCGGACCAGCGGATGTCACTCCTGGCAGCTCAATAGGATCTCTAGACTAACCCTACAGACCAACACTAGTCTCTTCTGTGCACTTTATCCTCACTCGTGCGCACCCGATACCTACTTTTCGGTTGGTCACCCATCCTCAAATTTCTCTAGGCCAAACATGCTTAACCTCAGAGTTTTTTCAGATGAGATTCCGGAAAAGAAGTTGAAACTTGTTGGTATGGGTATACTATCAATCCTATTAAGCCATGCATTAGGGTCTCACATACGCCCCCCTTGTAAGATTGACGCTATACCATCCCAGGATTAGCACCTATAAGTAGAGAGAACACAAGTGTGTGCATTGCATTCATGCATAAGAAAACCCGAGGAATTTTAGCGCAAACTAAAAGAGCTATAGAGGTGTGAGACCCTGGCGCATGGCTCAATAGGATTGATAGGAAACCCATACCAACAAGTTGCAACTTCTTTTCCGGAAGCTCATTCAAAAAGAATTCTAAGGTTAAGCGTGTTTGGCCTAGAGCAATTCTAGGATGGGTGACCGACCGAAGAATGGAGTGCACGCAGTGAGGACAAAGTGCGCAGAAAAGACTAGTGTTGGTCTGTGGGGTTAGTCTAGAGATCCTATTGAGCTACCAGAAGTGACAGCCGTCGGTCCGGAGTGACCGGGGGTGTTACAAGTTGGTATCAGAGTCGACCCTCGCTGTTAAACGGGCGTGTGCGGGTTAGTGGCGGACATGTGGCGCATGGCGCGTGTGGCCCGGAGTGGACACGGCATGGCACATGTGTAATCCGGACGCATGACGCAGTGCCAAGAGGGGACGTTCCTGGCTTGTGGTTGATCGACGAGGACGTCAATCTTCTAAGGGTGGGTGTATGTGAGACCCTGGCGCATGGCTCAATAGGATTGATAGGAAACCCATACCAACAAGTTGCAACTTCTTTTCCGGAAGCTCATTCAAAAAGAACTCTAAGGTTAAGCGTGTTTGGCCTAGAGCAATTCTAGGATGGGTGACCGGCCAAATCGAAGTGGGTGCACGAGTGAGGACAAAGTGCGCAGAAAAGACTAGTGTTGGTCTGTGGGTTAGTCTAGAGATCCTATTGAGCTGCCAGAAGTGATAGCCGTCGGTCCGGAGTGACGGGGGTGTTACAACTTACAAGAGGGGTCGAGATCTCTCTTGTTCTGATGGAAACATCGGGATGAGTGTGATAGATTTCGACATGACCTTTGTAGAATTCTTTATTTTAGGGGGGAAGTTTTTTTCAAACATGTATTTGAATTTCATATTAAATGAATTTAGAACAATCACAAACTAAATTAGGGAATATTTAAATACTTATGAGGAATGGAAGAGAAAATTCTGGAATAAAGTAATATGATATTACAATCTGGAAATAATAAATAAATAAAAGAATAAAGGAATTCTTTATTAAATTAATACAAAGGTTACAAAGTGCTTAAATTTATTCAAATAGAAAAGAATGTTAATATAGAATAATAATAAAAAGGAAATAATAAAGATATATATAAAGGAAAAGAAATAATAGTTATTACATCAATAATAGTACAAGGATTATTTATTCTGTACATGAACATATTACATTGCCTTTACAAGATAATAAAGAAAGAAAGTATTAAAATAATAAGATGAAACCTAAACTATATTTCCTATCTAATTCTTGATTTTCTCATTATCTCCTTGATCCTGATTCCTACAAAATAAAAAACAAAGGACAAACAAAGAAAAAGAATAAAAGAAAGGGTTAGAGTGTTAGTTTTACTCTCAGATTTAGCATACAAATGATATGCTTAAATTCATTATTGAGCTGATAATTAGGGGACAAGTATATGATTTTTTCTTATCTAGGAAATGCCTCAGTTCAACATCATGGGCTTAAGAGGGGAAAGTTTTACCAAACTAGTAAAAGATAAAAGGTAAAGCAGTAATACCCAACAAAAGATCTAGTTTCACTTGATCTGATCCACATACTGGATGAAGCAGGCAAGAAGCTCACACAACACATGCATGCCATGTGTTGTCACCACCACAACAACCAGTACTATAGTATAAAAGTAGTAACAAGGGAATTCCAAGGACTCTTCTCACATATCCAACCATTCCAGCCGAAACCATACTTCTATCTCTCGATAGTAAAAGAGTGTCAAGAACACTGATGTCTACGCACGCTTCTATTCTTGTAGACGGTGTTGGGCCTCCAAGTGCAGATGTTTGTAGAACAGCAGCAAGTTTCCCTTAAGTGGATCACCCAAGGTTTATCGAACTCAGGAAGGAAGAGATCAAAGATATGCCTCTCAAGCAACCCTGCAATTAAGATAAAAAAGTCTCTTGTGTTCCCAACACACCCAATACACTTGTCAGGTGTATACGTGCACTAGTTCAGCGAAGAGATAGTGAAATACAAGTAATATGGATGATTATAAGTGGTAATTGCAATCTGAAATAAAAATGGCAGCAAGCAAACATGTAGCAGGACTGATTGTAAACAGTGTTTCAATGCTTAGAAACAATGCTTAGGGATCATACTTTTACTAGTGGACACTCTCAATAATGATAATATAATTGAACACATAAATATCTTCTCTTCACTATGCTACCCTGAATTACTCTCTGGTTGTATGACGAACACCAATTCACCGCGTAGGGCTATAAAAGCACACCTTAAAGTTCGCATTCCCCATCTAGGTAACCTCATACTGTCACCTTGAGCGCTAGATGGTTCCAGACAAACACCACAATTTCATAGAGACATCCAACTCAAATTATAACTCATGATAAGTATTTCTGTAATATTTAGCCTAAGAGCCATACACAGTGCACACACTATCACCTTCACACACGTGGGACAAGGTGTCTCCAGAGATTACATTAATAAAAGTACTTGAGTAGCATAATAGACAAAGAGTAGCATATACTTATTTAGCTAGATTACAAAGCTCATGATCACAATAAGATCACACCATGGAGAGAGATATGAACACATAGCTACCTATAGAGTCCTTAGCCTTGGGGGAGAACTACTCCCTCCTCATCATGGGAGTCAGTAACGGCGATGGAGATGGCGGTGGAGTCGATGGAGATGGCTCCAGTGGCAATTTTCCGTCCTAGCAGGGTGCCGGAATAGAGACTTTTGTCCCTCGAATCTCATCTTCGGTGACGGCGGCGCTGCGGAACTTTTCGTGGATTTCTGATATAATGTTTAGGGTTTTCGTCTCGAGGGGTTTATATAAGCGAAGGGGCGAGGTCGGTGGAGGATCGAGGGGCCCACACCATGGCCAGGCGCGACCAGGGGGTGACCCGCGCCACCCTATGTTGTGGTCGCCTCGGTGCCCTCCCCCGTCTCTACTTTGGACTCCGTCTTCGTGTCAGGAAAAATAGGAGGTTTGGCTTTTGTTTTATCCAATTCCAAGAATAATTCCTTTGGTAAAAAACTAGAATAGAAAACAGCAAAAAACAGGAACTGGCACTATGGCATCTTGTTAATAGGTTAGTTCTAGAAAATGCAAAAAATGCCACGAAGTGCAAGAAAAACATAAATCAATTGGTGTAAAACAAGCATGGAGCATCAAAAAATATAGATACGTTTGCAACATATCAAACACCGCTTCTAGTATATTAAGAACACATACACAGGTTCATTCCCAGATCACCTTAGTGCACCACAAGCACCCTGGTTGCTTGGGGAAGCCATCCAAGGGCTCAAGGAGAAGTTCTAGTAGCTGACCAAGAGCAAGCCAGGAAGGAATCCAGAAGGGAAGGACACATATGTTCTAGAAACAATCTAAGCAATATCCGCACTGAAGCAATAGAACAATAGATTTTACAGCAACAACACCAACATCATCAAGTTGGTAAGCAAGCAATCATGCTTTGCATTTATCATTCCAACCATAAGAACATGATTTGTTGGATGCTAGGAATCTCAGAGATACACCCAAATGGGGTGTATATTCATCACTAAACATTGAAAGGGATCCAATAACATCTATTCAAATCCACAACCTAGATCTCAGCCTATGCATCACTGACTTAAGGTGGTATTCACTAGTTTTAAACTAGATGCAAGCAAATACATTCATGATCTTCTATTGGGAACATCCCAAATATTGGGTAGCACCTCAATAGTAGCCAAGATAACAGTCATCTGTTTATTATGAAGCTACCATTTGCAAGCTTTCATAGACTAGATAATCAAATCATTTTCCTAAAAAGATAAATAATATAAGAATCATTTCTTTTCCTCTAAAATCATTCATAGAGAGTTCATCAGTACAAGTAAAAGTAGTATCATCATCTAAACGAGATAAATCCTTATATGATACAAGAATGGACTATTATAGTAAATAATAACACAGGTTGGTTTATGGATTCACAAGCTCAGATTTCTATACATCACCAGAATAAGATCCTGAGTTAAACCACAAGGATTTACTCCTAAACAAACCATCATGACAATTAGAAGGAATAACCAGCAATATTGCTTCAATATAGAAGCGTTTCAACTACAACGCAATAAGCATCTATCAATCCAAGAAGACAACAATGGTATCTATATATATCCATCTAGATAAAAATAAGTTTAGATTCAGTCAATATCGAAATTGAAAGGAACCACTATCAGTAATTCCAAACCAAGCATGGAACCAAATTCCTCGCAATATACTCGCAGAAGGAATACACATGAACCATTTTACATTATCACTGGTAACCACAACTAGAGGGATGAACCCTATAACAGGGATTAACCCTAATTAGGAATTCGTCACAACAGTAGTAAGGAATAGAAAGGGGAGACAGAGAACAAGGGGGAGGAGAAGCAGACTCACCAGTGGTCCTTGCTAGTTATAGAAGAGGTAGCAGGGTGACCATCAGCGGTGTCCACAGCGACATGGGGAGCAACCGAAGGTGCTTCGACCCATGTCAAGCCACAGGCATAGCAGCCACAAAAACATGAGTGCCGCTAGCAGCACCTCAACGACGCCACAACGCCAGAACATCACCGCGTCATCGCCAGAGAACCACGTTGGCGCTAGGGTTGAAACCCTAGGCACCAGAGAGGTGGCGGTGCAGCCAATAGAAGGAGAAAGTGATACGCCGAAAACGTATCTATAATTTTTGATGCTCCATGCTTGTTTAGTATCTACTTTGCTTTACTTTATCTACACTTTGAGGTGTTTTTATATCTTTTCTGGAACTAACCTATTAACAAGTTGCCACAGTGCCACTTGCCTGTTTTCTTCTGTTTTTGGTTCTCGGAATTGGATGGTATAAAAGCCAAAGTCAATATTTTACCGTGAGGGACACGATTCCAGAAGACGATACGGAGACGCAAACCAGGGCGGCCAAACCCCCCTAGGCGCGGCCAGAGGTGGGCCCATGCCTGGGCAGGGTGGCCCCCTGGTCGCCTCCCGGCCTCGCCTCTTCGCCTATAAGAAGCTCCCGATACAGAAACCCTAAGTACCAGATCAAAACTCCACGAAACCTTTTGTAGCCGCCGTCACTTTCGTCCCTAGATCAGGGAGGAATCTGAAGTTCTTCCCGGCACCCTCCCGGAGGGGAGATCACCCCGGAGGCCTTCTCTCCGGTATGATACGTGAGTTCCACCTTGGACTATGGGTCCATGTAGTAGCTAGATGGTTGTATCTCCTCCTTGTGCTTTCATGTATAGATCTTGTGAGCTCCGTTCATGATCAAGATCTAATCTATTTGTAATCATGCATGTTGTGTTTGCGCGGATCCGATGGATATTGAGATTACTATGTCAGATTGATTAATGGTTTTGTCTTTATGATTCTATCATGTATGTGTTGTTTGTGATCTTGCATGCTCTCCGTTGTTAGTAGCTATCTTGGCCGATTAGTTGCTAGTGACTCCAAGAGGGGGTATTTATGCTCGATAGTGGGTTCATGCCTCTAGTTTCCAAGGGAAGTGACAGAAATCTCTTCGGTTGTAGATGTGTTGTTGCTACTAGGGAGAAAACAACGGTCTCTTGTTCATGGAACAAGTTGACTGTTTACCTTACACCATTTGCTTAAAGCCGTTTTCTGTTGCTTGCAACTTAATACTGGAGGGGGTTCGGATGATAACCTTGTTGGGGATATGCTATATGGGTATCCTCATAGCATGTCTCTTATCCGACTAACCCGGGTGGCCCATAGTCGGTAGCATGGCCTATGGCCTGCTGGGCGGCCTAGTTAGGTGGATCCAGAAGGGAGGCCCATGCCGGATAAAGGAAGGCTACGGTGGAGTCACCCGCGTACCCGGAGCCTTGGAGTGCAAGATACACAAGACTAGTAATAGACGGTGTAGGACTCTGTAACCTGTCCGGCTAGGACTTTTCCCTGTAACCCTAGGACCTGAAGATTATATAAGACGGGCCTATGGGAGCCTTTAGGGCACGACAACTTAGTATCGTTTTACACACACCTCGCACAGCGAACCTATCTCTGTAACTCGGCGTATTGCCATTATAGTGATTTATAGAAGGAGTAGGATTCCGCCAGCTGGGATCTCAACCGTAAGTGTGTTACCTGCACTCCATCAACCATCCGCCTTACCCCACGTCTCTAAACACGCACTGTGAGGACCCCTCCATGGCGTACTCATCGGCAATACCACGACAGTTGGCGCCCACCGTGGGGCAAGAGGCGCTTCAGGCTCTTCAGCGGGCGAGGACCAAGATCTTCGCGGGAATCGGCGAAACCGTAGCCATCGGTCGTGTTCTCTTCTCCGGCAATGTTCCGATCGTCCCCCCCCCCCCGACGAGTTCTGGATCCCGGCGAAGACGAACCCTACGCGGTGTTCGATCGTTCCTATCGGAGACATCCACCTCTTCATCGGCGAAACCGACTCGGGCACTAGTTCCCTGGGAGTCGGAGGAGCATCAAGACCCGCACGGACCGCCTACGGGTAGGATACGTTCGCGGAAGGATCGATGTCGGATCTCTCTTCGGGGTTTGCCGGCAAAGATCGGAAAGCATCAAGACCCGCACGGACCGCCACGGCAGGATACGTCATGAAGGATCGACGGACCTCTCCTGAGTTTGCCGCAAGAAGATCAGAAAATTCAAGGCCCACCCAAACCGCCTCGCAGGATATAAAGGTGGAAGATCATCAGAACCGCCGCTTCGTGCATCATCTGGACAACAGAGATCCAAGTTCGTTGGCGTGGTTACCATCTTCGATCTGGCGCGCTGCGTTCAGAGAGAGGGCGAAAACCCCAGTGATTACCTCACCAGGTGGCTTCGTATACGGGCCGACCTGGCCAATTACCCCAATGATGATGCCATCTATCACTTTGTGGAAGGACTGGACCACGGTACGCTTCTCCAACATTCTCTAAGACGGCAACAGGCGTCAGGACGCCTCACCTTCGAAGGCATGGTGAATACCGTCAACAACTACGCGGAGGCTGAAGCGGCAGTTCAAACAACGCTTGCGCTCATTGAAGGAGCACCTCCGATTCAGCCACCACCACCACCGCCTCCGGCCGCCATCGTCGCAGCAGCGCCACCACCTCCAGTCATCGTCGAGGCCGTTGCACCTCCACCGCCCGTCATCGAGGAAGTCCTGGCACCCTCCGACTCTGTCATTGACGCGCTTTATGCTGATTTCAGTGCAGATTCCGAGGAGATAGACTTCAGTCCAGAAGAGCTAGGCTCCGCTATGTAGGAGATGGAGGAGGAGTACTCGCGTGATGAACAAGCCAATAACACCGTCATGTCCCGAGGGGTGTTTGTCACCATTGGGACAAGGATGGATAAAGACCAGCCCGGGCAAGCTCCGCCTACGGCGCTGGATAAGGGGAAGGGGCCACTTATTGCTGCTAACAATGGTCGCGCAAGAGTCATGCCTCCCCCGCCTAATCCAGTGCAGCAGCCGTAGGAACTCGGCACCGGTCCAAGCAACAACAACACTGCAAACTTGCCGCCTCTAGCATCTACGTCGGCAGCAACACATGTTACCCCAGCTGATAGAGTGATGTATGGCAACCTCCTCGTTGAGCCACTAACCGTTGATCATATATGGAACGTGACTCAGCTTGACGAGAAGCGCTAGCAACTGCTGGAGGAAGCGCAAGCCATCGCGGAGCAAGGCGCTAAACTAGATCGAGATCTGGTCAACGCGCAGAAGTCCATAGAAAAAGCTAGAGCAATGGAGGCGGAGTACAAGACTCTGCTGCAGCAGCATAAGGCTAAAAAAGGTCCGGCTCGCGTCATCAACGATCCTGGTGTACGGCGCAACCTAGGATGGGCTCCCTCGAAGCCGGCATAGGACAAACCATACATTGACAATGAAAGCAAGCAGGTGATGCCCACCCCACTCCTTAACCTCGCCGTCGGCAAGACCCTTCTGGAGCAGGATAGATCGCCTGAGGCAGTAGAACAGGTCTATGACCTAGTGGCCAAGGCGGTAAAGCAGCAGGAAAAGGCCACCTCTCAGAGGCTTGAGTCCGACCCAGCGCTCTGCCGATCTAGCCAGTACAAACCGCCAAGGGACAGATCTCCTCAGGATGTCGGATCGCAGACGGGTTCATCAGAATGAAGACAGAGGGATGCACGCAACAGAAGGATGCTATCCCTATATCCTCCGACCACGGAGAAAGATCCCAACCTCGCCGCCCATCGCCACCGCCCCGATCCCCCCAACGCCAGGAAGACTATAAGGCTTACCATCGTACGGATATGCCCCCACCAAAGCAGTGCGGCATCGTCATCCGTGACAACGCGGAGCAGACCCATCATGACGGAAAGCACAACGAAGGACATAAGAGCAGGTCGCGCCATGACCCTCCGCGTCTGACAAGCAACCGTGACAGGCGTGAGGCGTCGCAGGAGGGTAACAACAAGAAGGCTAACCCACCGCCACCTCCGCCTCCGTCGCCGCCAAGCAGTTACCATGGCGGAGGAGGCCCGCGTCGTTCACGTAGCCCATCCCCTGTTGACAAAAAGAAGAAGAACCCGGAGCCATACGATGCATGTTCGCGGATCGATAAGATCCATGAGGGCCCGGGAAGGACCATACCTGGGACCACGTTGCTTTGGACCTGGGATACGGTCCGCAACTTACCCCAAAGGTTTTCGGATCGACAAGACCATCAAGCCCTATGACGGCACCGCCAAGCCTGCCACATGGTTGCAGAACTACGGCAACGCGGTGGAGATTGCCGGAGGCAACCCAACGTCGCCGTCAATTACCTCCTGTTAATGTTGGCGGGCACGGCCCATCAATGGATCGACGACTTGCCGGAGAAATCTATCTACAACTGGCTGGACATGCAAGAAGCGTTCACCAAAAACTTTGAGGGTACATACAAGCGTCCATGCACTGTGGGCGATCTACATCGGTGCGTGTAAGAGAAAGACGAGACATCTCGCGCCTACCTCTCCCGCTGGCTGGATATGAAGAATTCTCGCGAGAGTGCACGCCTGCATCGCCATGGCCGCCTTCATCGATGGGTTGGAAAGAGGCACGTTGCTCCGACATAAGCTGAAACGCTTGCAGGACAATCATCAGCTTGACTTGAATCAGATGATTCAGTTAGCTAGTGAGTTCGCAGCTGCCGACAACAATGCTCGTGGCTCTTTGCCGACAACGGCCGTTCCAACTCAAGCTCGGAGGAACAGCAGTACAAAGCGGAAAACCGCTCTAGAAGAAAAGCAATCTACCGACATGGTCGCCATGACTTTTGCAGGACGAGGAGAAGGCGGACAACATGGCCGAAGGGAGCCGTGGGCAGCAGCGAGGAAGTGAAAGCAACTCGGCGCCGCTCCGCGTTCCCCAAACCTACGAAGAGTACCGCGATATGCCGTGCCTCGTACACCTCGACGCCAACGGCAAGGCCACCCATACCAATCGACACTGCAAGTTCGTCAATGACCTCAAGGAAGACCCGGAGTCCGGCTATAAGCGAAGTCAGAAGAACAGATCGCGAGGCAAGGGCAAGGGGAAGAAAAAGGAGGAGGAGTCCAAGGATTCAAGTGACATGGACGAGGACGTTGACCCCAAGCACGCCGCCAAGAGCGACGACAAGGGCAAGAACCCCTTCGCTAAGAAGGCCCTGGCCACCACACTTTCCTTGGCACCCCACCGTCCGACAACAAGACCTCTAAGGATCCTGATGGCCACTCTCCCCGCCCCCAATCTCGCTGGTCGGAAGTTCCAATCACTTGGGACAGAGGACCACCTGCACCTTGTGCCCACGGAGAACCAGTACGCCATGGTCATCAACCCATTGATTGACGGCGTGGAGTTCACCAAGTGCATGGTGGATAGTGGAAGCAGCATCAACATTATGTACCTGGATACACTGCAGAAGATGAACTTTACGGAGGCAAACCTAAGGCGGACTAACACCGTGTTCCATGGCGTAGTTCCTGGACGGGAGGCTCGGTCCCTTGGGTGCATTACACTTCAGGTAGCCTTTGGCGATGTTAATAATTACCGCCAAGAGCGCATGACCTTTGAGGTGGTCCCCTTCAAGAGCGTGTACCACGTCATATTCGACCGTGACATATTCCACACGTTCATGGCCAAGCCGTGCTTCGTCTACAACAAGCTCAAGATACCCGGACCAAACGGTGTCATCACCGTATCTGGAAGGGACTGCGAGATCAATGAAGCAACCGTTGCAGAAGCTGTCCTCTACAGCGAAGAATTCAAGGAGATCCAGAGCAAGGTCAATGACTCAGAGATGCCCGCGTCGAAGAAGAAAATCTCCGACTCCGCTCCTGCGTTCAAGGCCGCCATCGAGACCAAGCCGGTGGAACTTGTGGTAGGCAATGCCTCCAAGGTCACCGCCATTGGGACGGACCTGGATCCCAAATAGGAAAGCGCGCTCGTCGAGTTCCTCCGTGAGAATAGGGACATCTTTGCCTGGCAACCTGCCGACATGAAAGGTGTACCTAGGGAACTTGCCGAGCACAGCTTAAACATAGATCCAAAATGTAAACCAGTGAAACAACCTCTACGACGCTTCGGAGATGAGAAGAGACACGCCATTGGCAAAGAGATAGCTAGGTTACTTAAGGCTGAGTTTATCCGAGAAGTCCTTCACACCCGATGGGTGGCCAATCCTGTACTTGTCCCTAAAAAGGGAACCAATGAATTAAGAATGTGCGTTGATTACACCGGCTTGAACAAAGCATGTCCCAAAGATCCATTTGCTTTGCCTCGCATTGACCAAGTCATTGAACCGACGGCTGGCTCGGAACTTTTGTGTTTTCTCGATGCATACTCAGGATACCACCAGATCAAGATGAGGAAGTCGGACCAACTGGCCACTTTGTTCACTACCCCCTACGGCACATTTTGCTATGTCACGATGCCCTTTGGGCTGAAAAACGCAGGTGCTACCTAACAGCGGACAATGCAACGTTGCCTTCACGACCAAATTGGTCAGAACGTTCACGCCTATGTGGACGATATCACGGTGATGTCTAAAAAATCAAATGACTTAATGTCCGACTTAAAAGAAACCTTTGATAATCTTCGGAAATACAACATGATGCTCAACCCTAAGAAGTGCGTCTTCGGGGTTCCAGCCGGCAAACTGTTGGGCTTCATCGTTTCCCAGCGAGGAATCGAGGTCAAACCGGAGAAAATGAAGGCCATCTTAAACATAAACCGTCCGACATGTCTAAAATACATCCAACGACTAACAGGTTGTGTTGCAACAGTTAGTCGGTTCATCAGCCAACTTGGAGAGAAGGCTCTGCCGCTGTACAAGTTGCTGAAGAAGGCAGGCAAATTCACATGGACGGACGAGGCAGATGCAGCATTGAAATAGCTCAAGGAGATTCTTTCCTCAGCGCCCATCCTTGCAACACCCGAGCCTGGCGTGAAGGGTTTCACGGCATAGTAAATCAAAATTTTCTACGGATGCGAACAGAGGGAAAGCCAAGATCTAATCTAGGAGATGCAATCAACGAGAGAGATTGGATTAGATCTTCATACCCTTGAAGATTCACACAGCGGAACGCTCATTTAACGCGTGGGTGATGTAGTCGTACTCGCTTCTCCTCCTCGCGATCCGATCTGATCTAGCACCACAAGTGGCGGTGCCTCCGTGAGATGCACACGCAGACGACGTCTCCTCCTTCCTCGGACCAGCAAGTATGGTGGCGAGATAGATTGGATCTACAACACGGCGTGGTGTATATGGTGGAGAATTTCTGAGCAGGCTTCGCCTACAAACAGTCGGGAGGGAGAGAGGAAAGCTAGCAAGGCGGCTAGGGTTTGGAGGAGAGGTGTGTGTGGGTTGGTGCGCCCCCACCCCTCTTTATATAGAGGGGGGCGCAGCCCTAGCCCCTCCCCCAAGCCCAAAGGATAAGGAGTGGGGGGCATGGACTCTCCCCTCTTCTAGAAACCCTATCTCTAGTTTAAACGATTTAAACTCTAGATCGGCTGGGCCCTATGGGGCCTTGTGCCCTGGCCCAATGCGCCAGGACACTCCCTCATAGGCCCATGCCCTCCCGGAAGGTGGGGCCACGTTGGTCCCTTCCGGAAGGTTCTAGAAGCTTCCGACAATACCGATTAACCCAATAATTCAACTCCAAAATGCGCCTTATATGAATCTTATTCTCCGACCATTCGAACCTCTCGTGATGTCCCGGATCCCATCCGAGACTCCGAACAAAAATTCATAAACCAATTATCCAATCTCTCCTAGCGTCGAGACACGTTAAGTGTGTGACCCTGCGGGTTCGAGAATATGCAGACATGATCTTCTATCAATAATCAACAGCGGGGTCTGGGCACCCATATTGACTCCCACACATTCATCGATGATCATATCGGATGAACCACGATGCCAGGATTCAATCAATCCCATATATATATTCCCTTCGTCTCGCGATATTTTACTTGCCCGAGATTCGATCGTCGATACCGTCATACCTAGTTCAATCTCGTTCACAGCAAGTACTTTACTCGTTCCGTAATCCGATATCACTTTGTGATTAACTCCTTAACCACATGCTTGCAAGCGGTGTTGATATCGACACGAGTGGGCCCGAAGTATATCTCTCCGACTTGGGAGGGACAAATTCCATCTCGATACATACAACCCAACAGATACTTTCCGATCACCTGAGAGACACCTTTATGATCACCCTCTCATAGGATGACGTTTGATGACCTCAAAGCTTTCTTCCGGTACCAGGGAGTTGCATTATCTCATGGTCTAAGGAATACAATATTTGACATAGGAAAAGCTTCGCAAAGATGAACACGATGAAACGATCTAATTGCTTCGCTTAGTTTGGGTCTGTCCATCATATCATTCTCCCAATGATATGATCTCATTATCAATTGACAACTCATGTCTATGGTTAGGAAACCTTAACCATCATTGATCAATGAGCTAGTCCTTAGAGGCGCATGCAGGGACACGGTGTTGTTCACAAACCACACAAGTATTAATGTTTCTGCTTAATACAATTCTAGCATGGAATATAAACTTTATCATGAACAAGAATTATAATAATAACATCTTTATTATTGCCTCTAGGGCATAATTCCAACAGTCTCCCACTTGCACTAGAGTCAATAATCTAGTTTACATTTGGCAACAATCTCACACCCATGGCACTGAGGTGCTGATCATGTTTTACACGTGGAAGAGGTTTAGTCAATGGATCTGCGACATTCAGATCTGTATGTACTTTGCTAATCTTTAGATCTCCATCTGCTATATAATCTCGGATTATATGAAACTTGCGGTTGATATGCTTGGTCTTTGGATGATATCTTGGTTCCTTAGCGAGTGCTATGGCGCCAGTGTTGTCACACAGTATCTCCAGTGGGTCCAATGCACTTGGAACCACGCCAAGCTTAGTGATGAAGTTTCTGATCCAAACTCCTTCACTTGACGCTTCTGCAGCAGCCATGTATTCCGCTTCCACTGTAGATCCCGCGATCACGCTTTGCTTGCAGCTTCTCCAGCTCACAGCTCCTCCATTCAAAATATAAACATATCATGTCTGAGATTTGGAATCATCCTTGTCGGTGTCGAAACTAGCATCGACGTAACCTTTTACGACAAGCTGTTCATCACCCCCATAGACTAAGAACATTTCTTTAGTTCTATTTAGGTACTTTAGGATGTTCTTCACGGCTGTCCAAAGGTTCCACTCTGGATCACTTTGATATCTGCGTCAAACTAAGAGCATTGGACACATCCGGTCTAGTACACAAAGATGGCATACATGATGGAACCTATGGCCGAGGCATAAGGCACTTTGCTCATAGCTTCCCTATCATTTACCAGAGTGGACACTGAGCCTTGCTCAATATCTTACCTGACAACATAGGCACTGAACCTTTCTTTGCCTTATCCATTCTGAACCTTTTCAGAACTTTGTCTAGGTATGTACTCTGGCTTAAAGCTATCAGGCGTCTTTGTCTATCTCTATAGATTTTGATGCCCAATATTGTAACACCCTCAGAATCGGCCCTATGCAAGTTTTAGCGAAACTCGCCAAACCCGCATGGAAACGATTCAAAGGTGCCCACCAGGCACTTTCGTGCGGGTGGAAAACGAAGTAATAACATTACACAACAGTCCTCGATGGGACCCACAGAACAGATATATATACAACACGACTCCTTGAGTCAAGAATACAGATATACAAAACAAAGATCCAAATCACCTTGAAAACATTAGGGCGTCCGACTACGGACAAGATGCAAATGGGGCTAAGAGCCCTGAAGAATAACCAATGGCATCCATAACCCTGCCCAGGCCAAGCCGGAAGGGTAACCCTGCTAACGACGTCGATCTCAAAACCTGCTTAAACAAAAAGGGGTGCCGACAAAGGGCGAGGAAAAAGAGAGAGCGGTCGATCGAGGCCGACACATGAGGCTAGAATTGGCGGTCCTCGCCTACATAGGTATGGTGGATCAAGCGCAGCAAAGATGCACTAAACAACCTATAGAGACTCGTAGCTAGCGGCTATCGAGAGGGAAAGAAAGACCTATTCGAACCAACCTGGTACTAACACCAAACAAACCCATCCTGTTTCCCTCGAGACCAAACGAGGAAGTCAACCGAGGAACTCACAGTTGGCGCTTTATTTATTCAGTTATCGTTGCAGAATTACTAGTCGGTCTAGAGACTCATCCGGAGACAATAAGCAGTGGGCACTTTTAGTTAATCATTCCGTTGTAGTTGCAACACTTACTAGTCAGATACAATTAGCATGAGATAACCCAAAACCCAGCAGTTGTTGGTACTTTTATTTAGCCATTCCGTTGCAGTGAAGCTGATTACTAGTCATATCGGATACAGGTCAAATTATAACGATGAACTTTAGTTATAGTTGTCTATGATCAAGCACATGCTCCAAGTCGTCCATAACCGCGACACGGCTTCTAAAAGATTTAACCTCAGGGTGCACCAAAGTATCCACAAGCACTTGACCCTTTTTGCCGATCGGTTAACATACACCCATCGGTATGTCGGCGGGCCTAGGTCATGACGTTTCGGACCCAAAGCAAGCACGGGGCCACCCCACTAAGTCGAACCCAAACAAAAGTCGGCGGTCTTGAGACGGACTTAGGTTTGGGTAGACGGCATGAACGACTGGGAACCCAAAATCGGGCTTGTCGACACCGCAACGTGTCCCGATCCTAAACAAGATGTGCTATCCATCGCACAACGTAAATAAAGCAAGAAACATGGCATAAGTACAGGATAGTAATAAAACCCCAAACTAGTTTGTGGCCCCAAGACAATACTTTGAAATCAGGTACTAATCAATGGGGCCCATATCTCCCCACGTGGTTAGCGCTCGATCTCGAACAGTGTCAAGAACTCGGGTCCCACGGACACCAAAGGAGCGGTCGAAAAACAAATATTATCTATCACCCACCGATGCCTCTGCTTACTTACTTCAATTTTAGTTGTTAAACAGTAATTAAAGTGAACGAAAAGTAAAGCCATGACCATCTCCAACATTGAACATGCGGCACTTCTCCAACAACTGTGGTACTTGACGACACGCAAAAACACTTGAGCAAGCGACTACGACGCGGTCCAACTATCTACCAAACAATGTAATAGGATGTGTCCAAGGCTATATATGGCTGCAAGGGATATCACGGGTACGAAAACTAGAGCATCGCAACACAGATAGCAAAGATCAACAGGAGGGAATAAATACTAGAAAAGTAAGATAGGAAGAAAGGGGGAGATGCTCGCCTGAAAACATTGCCGAAGGTTCAACCGAAGATCGGGTCGACTCTCGCATCAACTCATCGGCCTTATCCGCGAAGAAGCAAAACACTAGAATAAACACCGGATGCACTATTTAAGATTACGGCAGAAGATCGGGCATGATGCATGCATGATGTATGACATGGCAAAGATGCGATGCAATTAGGCAATATTAAGCGGAACCGGGGGTCCCGACAATTAATTAAACGGTTCAAGTTATTTAGAACCCGCAATTTAAATGTTGTTTTAACAAGGCAAGATATGACAAGCTCGATGCACAAATTTAAATGAGGCCAATATAAGGCTAGATTTGCCCGCATATGGGCCCCATATTTGATTATATGGTGAATCGGCATAAGGCCCCCAAACCACACAAATATGCATGCGAGTATGACAATTTAATATGCAACAATTTATATAGATGACATTTATAAAAAATAGGGTTCTCGGATAAGGGTCACACATTAGGGGGTCTCGACGAACTTGAGGTTCCGGGGTTCGGGGTTTGGGGTCGGTCTCGGCGGGATCGTTCTAGGTCAACAGAGTAGATCTTGGCGCATCCGTGGTCTTCGGGTCATGTCGACGGTCATGGCGTTCGGGATGAAGTACTTGTCGCATCGGGGTCTCGGTGTCCTCGGATCCGAGTGAAGATCTCGGCGTTCGACAAACTTCGAAATAGACCTTGGAGTTCCGCGATGACCTTGTCGATTCCCTGTCGACGGCCTTGGCGCTTCGGATCGGTCTTTGGTTCGGGGCCTCAGGGTCTTGGGGTTCGCGTCCGTGTGGCGATATTGTCGTTCCGCCAGGTTCAGGTTCCGTCTTTGGACTCCGGGATCGGGGCCTTTGATCCGACCTTCAGGTCTAGGAAGAAGATCTTGAGGGTCCCTGGCACAACGTCGAACCGATGTAGATGTTGGTGACGAACTTGTCGGGCTCGAGTGGCTTGTAGTAATCCTTTACCGAGTACGCACACTAGCAGATATACACCAAAACGGGCGGAACAAAACGAGGACGCCACGGCCAGCGCATGCCCGAGCCAGGAAGAGGCGCCTGCAGGCTCGCATGGCCGAAGGGCGAGCAGGGCGGACGCGGCCATGGCACCAGGACGCCGGGGAGACCGAGGGCGGCCGGAGGCGAGCTCTAGGGAAAACGAGGCGACAGACGACAGCGAGAAGGACCGGAGGCGTCAGGGTCGGGGGTCCGACGCGGGGTCGAGGAGGCCAGGAGGGAGACAGCGGGGAGGCGACCGGCGACGGCCGTCGGAGATGGAGGAGGAGAGGAGGTGGCGGGCGACGGCGAGGATGGAGGGAGCTTGGCCGGGGTGGAGAAGGCGAGGCGGGCTTGCTCCTGGGGCGGCAAGGCGGCAGCTCCAGCAAGGGCTGGGCGGAGGCCGAGGCGCGGAGGAGGAGGGGAGGGCGGCCGCGGAGGGAGAGGCAGAGAGGAGGGAGGTGGAGGAGAGGAGAGCGCGCAGGTGAGGGAGGAAGAAGAGAGAGGGAGCGGGGCGTCGGGGCAGGTGGGCCGAAGGGGTGGGACCCATTGGCAGGTAGCGGTGGGCCAGGCGGTTCAGGGAGAGGAGTGGGGAAAGGGGTCGGCGGTGGGGAGGGTTTGACCAGGGGGAGGTGGGGCTACGGGTGGGGCCCGGGGAGTGGGTTTGTTTGCTGTGTGTGAGGGTGTGTTTGGGTGGCAGGTAGGGACAGGGACGGTGGGACCGGGGTGTAAGTGAGAGAGGGAGGTGGCGTGTGTGGGGTGGAGCCGGCGGGTGAGATGGGTGGAGGGAGAGGGAGTTGGAGGGGTGAGGTGGCGTTGCTTGATGGGGTGGGGGGAATGGCCAGGGGTGATGTGGCGGCCTAGGATAGGTGGGGGTGATGTGGCTGGTTGGGTGGGTAGAATAGGATTGGTAGAAAAAGGGTTTGTGGTGGACCGTTTATTCTGGGGGTGGTCGTTCGGGTCGAATCGGCCCTTTCGACTGCCCCACTAAAAATAATTAAATATTTTATTTATTTCAAACAGGGCTTTTACAAACCGGTAGCAGACAAAACAAAATAATCCGGAGACCCGGGTTTTGTGTTTGAATAAGGCGGGGCGTTTAGCAAACAAATTAGGTTTTCCCGAAATAGTTTTACGCAAGCAAATGCAAGATGATGACGATGCTCAAATGCAATGTGGCATGATGACATGAGCATGCGGTCATGATGATGCAATGCACAAAAACAACGCGATTTTCTAGTAGTGGTTTTGCGGGATGCCACAATTCGACACCACTAACAAGGGATCTCGCCCTCGAGATCCGCCTCATGGTACCGGAAGAAGGGCGGCGATCTGAATCTTCTCGCTTCGTGTAGATCCTCGCGACACCACTAACAATGGTTCTTGTTTCGTCTTGGAAATCGGCGACACCACCAACAAGAGGTCGTTGATCCTGTTCGTCAAGAGAACACTCCGGATAAACAACAGACGAAGTTAAAGGTGAGGCCACCTCTAACGCCCATGGACGGAGTAAGAATTGCATCGATCCACCATTCAATATACAAAAGCGAATGATAAGAGTAGTGGTATGGTCGCGACTCCATCCCGCACTCCAAGCATTACTCTGTACATGAATAAGAGAATTATGCAACCAACTCTCAGAATTTAGACTGAAGATATTGACAGACAGCGTTTGGAAACAAACGATTGATGCAGACTCTGCATCGGATATGGCGTAGATGATGTCGTCGCGTCGGAAAACACCGGAAGGCACAAACAAGGAACAAAGAATGGTACCACAGTAGACGGATTCCTCAGACAGCATGAACACCGGATATAGCATCACCGTTACCAAAGGAGAAAGCGAAACCCTAAAGGTACGACGGAAACCCAACCACGAGAATTCCTGGACTCGAAGAGAGAGAAGAGAGCGGATTTCAAAACACGTAGAGGTAAGAGGAGAATAGCAGAGGGGTAAGGAGTAAAATCAGACCTAACCAGAACTATCCAACCGATTTTTCAAAAATAGTTTTGACACTCTCACGCGCCGTTAGCTAGGTTATCCTACATTTGGACTTGTGGGGTATCGCAATCGCTGAGCTCGATACCACTCAGAACACCCTCGAATCGCCCTATGCAAGTTTTAGCGAAACTCGCCAAACCCGCATGGAAACGATTCAAAGGTGCCCACCAGCACTTTCGCGGGTGGAAAAACGGCAATAACATTACACAACAGTCCTCGATGGGACCCACAGAACAGATATATATACAACACGACTCCTTGAGTCAAGAATACAGATATACAAAACAAAGATCCAAATCACCTTGAAAACATTAGGGCGTCCGACTACGGACAAGATGCAAATGGGGCTAAGAGCCCTGAAGAATAACCAATGGCATCCATAACCCTGCCCAGGCCAAGCCGGAAGGGTAACCCTGCTAACGACGTCGATCTCAAAACCTGCTTAAACAAAAAGGGGTGCCGACAAAGGGCGAGGAAAAAGAGAGAGCCAAGATCGAGGCCAAGACAGCGAGGCTAGAATTGCGGTCCTCGCCACATAGGTATGGTGGATCAAGCGGCAGCAGATGCACTAAACAACCTATAGAGACTCGATACAATAGCGGCTATCGAGAGGGAAAGAAAGACCTATTCGAACCAACCTGGTACTAACACCAAACAAACCCATCCGTGTTTCCCCTCGAGACCAAACGAGGAAGTCAACCGAGGAACTCACATTGGCGCTTTATTTATTCAGTTATCGTTGCAGCAATTACTAGTCAGGTATAGATAATCATCCGGATAAAATAAGTAGTGGGCACTTTTAGTTAATCATTCCGTTGTAGTTGCAACACTTACTAGTCAGATACAATTAGCATGAGATAACCCAAAACCCAGCAGTTGTTGGTACTTTTATTTAGCCATTCCGTTGCAGTGAAGCTGATTACTAGTCATATCGGATACAGGTCAAATTATAACAGTAAACTTTAGTTATAGTTGTCTATGATCAAGCACTGTGCTCCAAGTCGTCCATAACCGCGGACACGGCTTCTCGAAAAGATTTAACCCTGCAGGGGTGCACCAAAGTATCCACAAGCACTTCGACCCTTTTGCCGAATCGCTAACATACACCCATCGGTATGTCGGCGGGGCCTAGGTCATGACGTTTCCAGACCCAAAGCAAGCACGGGGGGCCACCCCACTAAGTCGAACCCGCAACAAAGTCGGCCGGTCTTCGAGACGGACTTAGGGTTTGGGTAGACGGCTGTGAACGACTGGGAACCCAAAACTGGGCTTGTCGACACCGCGAAAACGTGTCCCGATCCTAAACAGTACAGTGTGCTATCCATCGCACAAACGTAAATAAAGCAGTAAAACATGGCATAAGTACAGGATAGTAATAAAACCCCAAACTAGTTTGTGGCCCCCAGTACAATACTTTGAAATCAGGTACTAATCAATGGGGGGCCCATATCTCCCCACCTGTGGTTAGCGCGCTCGATCTCGGAACAGGTGTCAAGAACTCGGGGTCCTACGGGACACCAGTGAGCGGTCGAAAAACAAATATTATCTATCACCCACCGATGCCTCTGCTTACTTACTTCAATTTTAGTTGTTAAACAGTAATTAAAGTGAACGAAAAGTAAAGCCATGATCATCTCCAACATTGAACATGCGGCACTTCTCCAACAACTGTGGTACTTGACGACACGCAAAAACACTTGAGCAAGCGACTACGACGCGCGGGTCCAACTATCTACCAAACAACAGGTAATAGGATGTGTCCAAGGCTATATATGGCTGCAAGGGATATCACGGGTACGAAAACTAGAGCATCGCAACACAGATAGCAAAGATCAACAGGAGGGAATAAATACTAGAAAAGTAAGATAGGAAGAAAGGGGGAGATGCTCGCCTGAAAACATTGCCGAAGGTTCAACCGAAGATCGGGTCGACTCTCGCATCAACTCATCGGCCTTATCCGCGAAGAAGCAAAACACTAGAATAAACACCGGATGCACTATTTAAGATTACGGCAGAAGATCGGGCATGATGCATGCATGATGTATGACATGGCAAAGATGCGATGCAATTAGGCAATATTAAGCGGAACCGGGGGTCCCGACAATTAATTAAACGGTTCAAGTTATTTAGAACCCCGCAATTTAAATGTTGTTTTAACAAGGCAAGATATGACAACGGTTCGATGCACAAATTTAAATGAGGCCAATATAAGGCTAGATTTGCCCGCATATGGGCCCCATATTTGATTATATGGTGAATCGGCATAAGGCCCCCAAACCACACAAATATGCATGCGAGTATGACAATTTAATATGCAACAATTTATATAGATGACATTTATAAAAAATAGGGTTCTCGGATAAGGGTCACACATTAGGGGGTCTCGACGAACTTGAGGTTCCGGGGTTCGGGGTTCGGGGTCGGTCTTGGCGGGATCGTTCTAGGTCAACAGAGTAGATCTTGGCGCATCCGTGGTCTTCGGGTCATGTCGACGGTCATGGCGTTCGGGATGAAGTACTTGTCGCATCGGGGTCTTGGTGTCCTCGGATCCGAGTGAAGATCTCGGCGTTCGACAAACTTCGAAATAGACCTTGGAGTTCCGCGATGACCTTGTCGATTCCCTGTCGACGGCCTTGGCGCTTCGGATCGGTCTTTGGTTCGGGGCCTCAGGGTCTTGGGGTTCGTGTCCGTGTGGCGATATTGTCGTTCCGCCAGGTTCAGGTTCCGTCTTTGGACTCCGGGATCGGGGCCTTTGATCCGACCTTCAGGTATAGGAAGAAGATCTTGAGGGTCCCTGGCACAACGTCGAACCGATGTAGATGTTGGTGACGAACTTGTCGGGCTCGAGTGGCTTGTAGTAATCCTTTACCGAGTACGCACACTAGCAGATATACACCAAACGGCGGAATAAAACGAGGACGCCCACGGCCAGCGCAGCCAGAAGAGGCGCTGCAGGCTCGCATGGCCGAAGTGGCGAGACGCGAGCCATGGCACCAGGACGCCGGGGAGACCGAGGGCGGCCGGAGGCGAGCTCCAGTGAAAACGAGGCGACGACAGCGAGAAGAAGGACCGAGGCGCTGGGGTCGGGGTCCCAAGCGGGTCGAGGAGGCCAGGAGGAGACAGCGGGAGGCGGCGACGGCCTGGCCGGAGATGGAGGAGGAGGAGGTGGCCGGGACGGCGGGCGACGGCGAGGATGGAGGGAGCTTGGCCGGGGTGGAGAAGGCGAGGCGGCGGGCTCTGGCGGCGGCGGCACGAGAGAGGCGCTGGCCAAGGGCGTGAGGCCGAGGCGAGGAGGAGGGGAGGCGGCCATGAGGGAGAGGCAGAGAGGAGGGAGGTGGAGGAGAGGAGAGCGCGCAGGTGAGGGAGGAAGAAGAGAGAGGCGGGCGTCAGGCAGGTGGGGTCAAGGGGTGGGACCTGTAGGTGTAGCGTGGGCCAAAGGCGGTTCGGGGAGAGGAGTGGGGAAAGGGGTCATGGTGAGGTTTGACCAGGGGGAGGTGGGGCTGCGGGTGGGGCCCGGGGAGTGGGTTTGTTTGCTGTGTGTGAGGGTGTGTTTGGGTGGCAGGTAGGGACAGGGACGGTGGGACCGGGGTGTAAGTGAGAGAGGGAGGTGGCGTGTGTGGGGTGGAGCCGGCGGGTGAGATGGGTGGAGGGAGAGGGAGTTGGAGGGGTGAGGTGGAGTTGCTTGATGGGGTGGGGGGAATGGCCAGGGGTGATGTGGCGGCCTGGGATAGGTGGGGGTGATGTGGCTGGTTGGGTGGGTAGAATAGGATTGGTAGAAAAAGGGTTTGTGGTGGACCGTTTATTCTGGGGGTGGTCGTTCGGGTCGAATCGGCCCGTTCGACTGCCCCACTAAAAATAATTAAATATTTTATTTATTTCAAACAGGGCTTTTACAAACCGTAGCGCATAAACAAAATAATCCGGAGACCCGGGTTTTGTGTTTGAATAAGGCGGGGCGTTTAGCAAACAAATTAGGTTTTCCCGAAATAGTTTTACGCAAGCAAATGCAAGATGATGACGATGCTCAAATGCAATGTGGCATGATGACATGAGCATGCGGTCATGATGATGCAATGCACAAAAACAACGCGATTTTCTAGTAGTGGTTTTGCGGGATGCCACAAATATATAAGCAGCTTCACCTAGGTCTTTCATTGAAAAACACTTGTTCAAATAACTCTTCACATCGTTAAGCATGTTGATGTCATTTCCGATAATCAATATGTCATCCACATACGCACTGTAAACGTCACCGAGCTCCCACTCACTTTCTTGTAGATACAAGCTTCGTAGCAATTTGGAACAAATCCAAAACTCTTGATCACTTGATCAAAACGAAGGTTCCAACTCCGAGATGCTTGCTTCAGTCCATAAATGGAACGCTGAAGTTTGCATACTTTATCAGCATCCTTAGGATTGACAAAACCTTCGGGTTGCATCATATACAACTCTTCATCAATGTTGCCATTGAGGAACGCAGTCTTGACATCCATCTGCCATATTTCATAATCATGAAACGCAGCAATTGCTAATAAAATCCGAATGGACTTAAACATCGCTACGGGAGAGAAAGTCTCATCGTAGTCAACACCTTGAACTTGTCGAAAAACTTTTGCGACAAGCCGTGCTTTATAGACGGTAACATTACCATCCGTCCTGCTTTTCTTCTTGAAGATCCATTTGCACTCAACGGCCTTTGGTCGCTAGGAGGGTCCACCAAAGTCCATACTTGGTTTTCGCTCATGGATCCCAATTCGGATTTCATGGCTTCTAGCCATTTCTCAGAGTTCGGGCTCATCATTGCTTCCTCATAGTTCGTAGGTTCACTGTCTTCTACTAACAAGACAAATAAGACAGGTTGCCGTACCACTCGAGGGGCACGCGACCTTGTCGACCTCGACGCTCAAGAGCAAGATCGTCCAAGCTTCATGATCTTTGTCATTAGCTTCCTCTATTGTTGGTGCAAAGCTTTGGAACAATTTCAGGTGCTGCGCTACTCTCCAATTCAAGAGAAGGTTCAATAACCTCGTCTAGCTCTACTTTCCTCCCACTCACTTCTTTCGAGAGAAACTCCTTCTCAAGAAAGGAACCGTTCTTTACATAAACACTTTGCCTTCGTTCTGTGATAGAAGGTATACCCAATAGTTTCCTTAGGGTATCCTATGAAGACGCATTTCTCCGCTTTGGGTTCGAGCTTGTCCGCATCAACTTCTTGACGAAGCCAGATCCCCAAACTTTAAGAAACGACAACTTAGGTTTAGCACCAAACCACAGTTCATACGGTGTCGTCTCAACGGATTTAGATGGAGCCCTATTTAAAGTGAATGCAGCGGTTTCTAATGCATAACCCCAAAATGATAACGCAAATGAGTAAGAGACATCATTGATCGGACCATATCTAATAGGGTTCGATTCCGCTCGTACACACCATTGCTACTGTGGTGTTCCGTGGCGTGAGTTGTGAAACGATTCCACTTGCTTTAAGATGCGTGAGAAAATCATAACTCAAATATTCACCTCCACGATCGGATAGAAACTTAATCTTTCATTACAATGGTTCTCCACTTCATTCTGAAATTCCTTGAACTTTTCAAATGTTTCAGATTTATGTTTCATTAAATAGATATACCCATATCTACTTAAGTCATCGGTAAAAGTGAGGAAATAGCGATATCCACCGCGCGTCGAAACACTCATCGGTCCGCATACATCGGTATGTATGATTTCCAACAAGTCCGTTGCTCGCTCCATCATACCGGAGAACGGGGTTTTGATCATCTTGCCCATGAGGCATGGTTCGCATGTGTCAAATGATTCAAAATCAAGAGACTCCAAAAGTCCATCAGAATGGAGTTTCTTCATGCGCTTTACACCAATATGACCTAGACGACAGTGCCACAAATAAGTAGTATTATCACTATCTACTTTGCATCTCTTAGCCTCAATGTTATGGATGTGTGTTTCATCCCTTTCGAGATTTAGAAGAAATAAACCATTCACAAGAGGTGCATGACCATAAAAGATGTTACTCATATAAATAGAACAACCATTATTCTCCGATTTAAATGAATAACCGTCTTGCAATAAACACGATCCAGAAATAATGTTCATGCTCAACGCAGGCACATAATAACATTTATTAAGGTTTAAAACTAATCCCGAAGGTAAAACTAAGGAGAGCGTGCCGACGTCCATCACATCAACTCTTGATCCGTTGCCAACGCGCATCGTCACCTCATCCCTCGCAAGCCGCCATCTATTCCGCAGCTCCTGTTTCGAGTTACAAATATTAGCAACTGAACCGGTATCAAATACCCAGGCACTACAACGAGGGCTAGTAAGGAAAACATCAATAACATGTATATCAAATATACCTTTGATGGTGCCAGCCTTCTTGTCCGCTAAGTACTTCGGACAGTTGCACTTCCAGTGACCCTTGTCCTTGCAATAGAAGCACTCAGTGTCCGGCTTAGGACCAGACTTGAGCTTCTTCTCAGCAGGAGCATTGCGCTTGCCGCCGCCCTTCCTGAAGGGCTTCTTTGCTCCCTTACCTTTCTTAAAGGAGGGCTTGTTGACCATCAACACATGATTATCCTTCTTGATATCCACCTCCGCAGCCTTCAGCTTTGCGAAGAGCTCGGTGATCGTATCAGTGGAGCCAATCTGATTATGAGTCACTACAAAACTTTTGTAGCTGGGAGGGAGTGATTGCAGAACCCTGTCAATCTTGAGCTCCTCCGAATCGTGCATTCCAGCTTGCTCAAAGCTGAGTGTAGCCCGTCATCTTTATGGCGTGCTCACTAACGGAACTCCCTTCCTCCATCTTGCAGTTAAAGAACTTCTCAGAGATCTCATATCTCTCAGAACGGGCCTGAGTCTAAAACATGGTTTTCAGCTCCTCGAGAATCTCGAAGGGCCCGGGATAGGTTTCAAAACGATTTTGAAGTTCCGGTTCCATAGCAAACAACATGGTGCTCTTAATCACACCATAATCATCTTTGCGCGACTGATAGACAGCTTTCTCATCAGCCGGCCAGCTTGCGTAGGGTTCACCTAACGCTTTACCAAGGACATAGTCCTTTTGTCCGCCAGACAGAATGATTCTTAGATTGCGGAACAAATTGGTGAAGTTAGACCCATTGTTTCTAAGCTTTTCCTTCTCAGCAAAAACGTTGAAGTTGAAGTTGGACTTGGCCATGTGATCTACAGTATTGGCAAGTACAATTTAGACTATGTTCATGATAAATAGTTCAACTTAATCAAATTACTAGATAAACTCCCACTAAATTCAACATCCCTCAAGTTGTTTAGTGAACACGATCCAAATTCACCACACCTAATCCGATCATCACGAGAAGAGTTGTGGTTTCAATGGTGGACAACAAAGTGTCGATCATATCATTCATATGACTCATGCTTAACCTTTCGGTTCTTGTGTTCCGAGGCCATGTCTGTACATGCTAGGCTCGTCAAGCTAGACCCAAGTATTTCTGCGTGTGCAAAACTGGCTTGCACCCGTTGTATGTGAGCGTAGAGTCTATAGCACCCGATCATCACGTGATGCTTGGACACGACGAACATTCGCAACGGTGCATACTTGGGGAGAACATAGTTTTTATCTTGATCTTTAAGTGAGGAATCATCTTATAATGCTACCGTCGCGATCTAAGCATAATAAGATACATAAAGGGATAAACATCAAATGCATATAACTTTATGTGACATGGTATAGCCAATCCTCGCGTAATGATCTCCATCTTGTGCTTTCCGGCATGATCTCCATCACTCCACCATGATTGCCTCCACCACGAATAGCAACTACAACTATTGCTAACTACTTAGCGATAAAGTAAAGCTATTACATGGCGTATAAGAAGTTGACTCGCAGGTCATACACAATTATAAAGACAACCATATGGCTCCTGCCGGTTGTGTACTCATCGACATGCAAGTCGTGAAACATTACAAAACATGATCATCGCATACAATATACACATCACATCTTGGGCCATACCATATCACAGAAAACACTCCCTGCAAAAACAAGTTAGATGCCTCTACTTTGTTGTTGCATGTTTTACGTGGCTTATGGGAGTAGATGCTAAGAACGATTCTTACCTACGGAAAGACACAACGGTTATATTATGGTTGCCAAACTCCGGTGTTAATCCCATGACAACTATAGTGAGAGAAACTGACATCCACCAGCCGCATGTGTGGAACAAGCCACACGTCAAGTGCGGAGCCGGTCTCGCGAACGACGTCGCGTAAGGTTGGCCTGGACCGCTTCAATCTCACTATCCCGCGTCATAAGAAGAACACAAACAAGAGGCTTGCAACAGAAAACATCAACGCCCACAACAACCATGTTGCGTTCTACTCGTGAAACACATCTACGCATAGATCTAGCTCTGATACCACTGAAGGGTTTCGCGGCATAGTAAATCAAAATTTTATACGGATGCGAACAGAGGGAAAGCCAAGATCTAATCTAGGAGATGCAATCAACGAGAGAGATTGGATTAGATCTTCATACCCTTGAAGATTCACACAGCGGAACGCTCATTTAACGTGGGTGATGTAGTCGTACTCGCTTCTCCTCCTCGCGATCCGATCCGATCTAGCACCACAAGTGGCGGTGCCTCCGTGAGATGCACACGCAAAGACCTCGACGTCTCCTCCTTCCTCGGACCAGCAAGTATGGTGGAGAGATAGATTGGATCTACAACACGACGGCGTGGTGTATATGGTGGAGAATTTCTGCAGCAGGGCTTCGCCTACAAACAGTCGGGAGGGAGAGAGGAAAGCTAGCAAGGCGGCTAGGGTTTGGAGGAGAGGTGTGTGTGGGTTGGTGCGCCCCCACCCCTCTTTATATAGAGGGGGGGCGCAGCCCTAGCCCCTCCCCCAAGCCCAAAGGATAAGGAGTGGGGGGCATGGACTCTCCCCTCTTCTAGAAACCCTATCTCTAGTTTAAACGATTTAAACTCTCTAGGATCGGCTGGGCCCTATGGGGCCTTGTGCCCCTGGCCCAATGCGGCCAGGACACTCCCTCATAGGCCCATGCCCCCTCCCGGAAGGTGGGGCCACGTTGGTCCCCTTCCGGAAGGTTCTAGAAGCTTCCGGTACAATACCGATTAACCCGGAACAATTCCGAACTCCAAAAAATGCACTGCCTTATATGAATCTTATTCTCCGGACCATTCCGGAACCTCTCGTGATGTCCCGGATCTCATCCGAGACTCCAAACAAAAATTCATAAACCAATTATCCAATCTATCCTAGCGTCGAGACACGTTAAGTGTGTGACCCTGCGGGTTCGAGAATATGCAGACATGATCTTCTATCAATAATCAACAGCGGGGTCTGGGCACCCATATTGACTCCCACACATTCATCGATGATCATATCGGATGAACCACGATGCCAGGATTCAATCAATCCCATATATATATTCCCTTCGTCTCGCGATATTTTACTTGCCCGAGATTCGATCGTCGATACCGTCATACCTAGTTCAATCTCGTTCACAGCAAGTACTTTACTCGTTCCGTAATCCGATATCACTTTGTGATTAACTCCTTAACCACATGCTTGGCAAGCGGTGTTGATATCGATTACCGAATGGGCCCGAAGTATATCTCTCCGACTTGGGAGGGACAAATTCCATCTCGATACATACAACCCAACAGATACTTTCCGATCACCTGAGAGACACCTTTATGATCACCCTCTCATAGGATGACGTTTGATGACCTCAAAGCTTTCTTCCGGTACCAGGGAGTTGCATTATCTCATGGTCTAAGGAATACAATATTTGACATAGGAAAAGCTTCGCAAAGATGAACACGATGAAACGATCTAATTGCTTCGCTTAGTTTGGGTCTGTCCATCATATCATTCTCCCAATGATATGATCTCATTATCAATTGACAACTCATGTCTATGGTGAGGAAACCTTAACCATTATTGATCAATGAGCTAGTCCTTAGAGGTGTACCAGGGACACGGTGTTGTTCACAAACCACACAAGTATTAATGTTTCCGCTTAATACAATTCTAGCATGGAATATAAACTTTATCATGAACAAGAATTATAATAATAACATCTTTATTATTGCCTCTAGGTCATAATTCCAACATGGCGAGCCCCTGTTGATTTACATGGCGGCAACCAACCGGGTTATCAGCATTGTCGTCGTGGTAGAGCGGAAGGAGCCAGGCTATGAGCACGGAGTTCAACAGCCAGTTTACTATGTAAGCGAGGTCTTGACGGAGTCCAAGCAGTGTTACCCGCACTACCAAAAGATAGCTTATGGAGTATTTCTCGCTTCGCGGAAGTTGAGGCATTACTTTCAGGAGCACCCAATCACAGTAGTGAGCAAGACTCCACTGTCCGACATTATCAACAACATCGATGCTACGGGAAGGGTCACGAAGTGGGGCACTAAACTTGCCGCCTTCGAGATCACCTACAAAAGACGCGACGCTATCAAGTCACAAGCCTTGGCGGATTTTATTGCAGATTGGACGGAGATGCCGGATGCCACTCCATTGCCGGAACCAGAATACTAGGTGATGCACTTTGACGGATCAAAGCTGCTCAACGGCTCGGGGGCTGGTGTATTGCTACAGTCACCAAAAGGAGACAAGCTACACTATGTTCTGCAGATCCACTTCGAGGCTACAAACAACATGGCGGAGTATGAAGCACTCATTCACGGACTGCGTGTAGCCAAGGATATTGGCATCAAGCGCATAGTTTGCTGTGGAGATTCCGACTTGGTTGCCCAGCAGGTGGCTGGCACCTGGAATGCGCGGAACCCTATGATGGTGGCATATCGCGACGAAGTGGACGAGATAGCTAAGAGCTTCTTGGGCTACGAAGTCAAGTATGTGCCTAGGGAGCAAAACGAGGCGGCTGATCTATTGTCTAAACTTGGATCAGGGCGCAAGCAAATTCCGCCAGGAGTTTTGCTAGAGCATCTACGCACACCATCCGTGAAGGGAGCCGACATCGACAACCCGGATAGAGCTGATTCTTTCGTCAACATGGTGACAAAGATCCCTCCGGCTTGGACAAAACCGTTCATGGAATACCTCGAACACGGAACTTTGCCCGACGACGAGGTCGAAAGACGGCAGATAGTGCGGCGAGCAAAGGGTTATACCATAATCAATGGGCAGCTCTACAAAAGGAGCACTACTGGTGTATACCTAAAGTGTGTTTCCCAGCTAGAAGGTATGTAAATCCTACGCGAAATCCATCTCGGAGATTGCGGGCATCACGCCGCTCCTCGATCGTTGGTCGCGAAAGCCTTCCGGCAAGGATTCTACTGGCCGACATGGCGACGCTGACAAGCTGGTTGAGACGTGCACAGGATGCCAGTATTATGCCCGACAACCACATGTTTCTGCTGAAGAATTGCGAACAATACCAATAACTTGGCCGTTTGCAGTCTGGGGGCTAGACATGGTGGGGCCGTTACAAACGACACCATGTGGATTCACGCATCTGCTTGTAGCAGTTGACAAATTCACCAAGTGGATAGAAGCTAAACCCATTAGAAAGCTTGATGGGGCAACTGCCCTCAGGTTTGTCCGAGATCTAGTGGTGAGATTTGGTCTCCCACACAGCATCATCACCGACAATGGAAGCAACTTGTCACTCGGAGAAGTGGAGGCCTACTGCTGGGACAAAGGCATCCGACTTGACCTTGCGTCTGTGGCACACCCACAATCCAACGGTCAAGTTGATCGAGCCAATGGATTAATTCTGTAGGGAATCAAGCCATGTCTTGAGGCACCGCTACATAGAGCAGCTGGAGCCTGGGCGGAAGAATTGCCATCTGTGCTGTGGAGTTTACAAACTACACCCAAGAGATCCACCGGCTACACCCCTTACTTCATGGTATATGGAGCAGAAGCTATCCTACCTTCCGACATCCTCCACGATGCACCAAGAGTTGCCGCCTATGACGAAGATGACGCTGAAGAATCCAGACGCCTAGATGTGGACCTTCTCGAGGAGGAGCGCATTTTGGCATGCCAAAGATCCGCCATCTACCAGCAGAAGCTACGCAGCTACCATAGTCGCCGCGTCCGGCATCGCTCGTTTAAAGAGGGGGATTTGGTGCTCCGACTTAAGCAGAAGAAGTCACACAAATTATCCCCGCCATGGGAAGGACCGTTCATCATAAGCAAGGCGCTGCTCAATGGGTCTTACTACCTTGTCGACAATCGTGAGCTCAAGGATAGACCCAACGAGGATCATAAGCGTAAGCGACGTGACCCGGATGATGACTACCCGGAGCTTGATCGGCCATGGAACATAGCACAGCTACGTCCTTTCTACACTTAGCATTTTTTATATAATCGTGTACCTCTTATATGATCAATGAAATAAAGCTCTTTGGTTCACTCATATTGCTGAGTCTTTTACCTCCTTTAGTGTTCATTTTTGGATCATATAAACCTTTATGCACAAGCTTTGCGATTGCACTTGTGAAAATTCCGCCTACGGGCGTTAGCTTAAGTTTTCTGGTCTACACGTTCTTTGTTGTTTTTATGTGGATTCTGGAGTAGTGACTTTCGGCACTCATTGTCGGCGATTTTGTGCTAAGGTTATTGACGGTGCCATTGGGTATCATCACCTAAGCACATGGTTCCGACAACGAGTCTTCCGACTCACAAAAAGTCAAGCATAAGAACCAAAGTAACGGATAAGCCAACACTTGCTTAAAAAATATATACATACTGGGCATTAATTCTTAAGTAGCAGGACAAGACAAACATTGTTTTCCGCCTTAAGATTACATCACCAAGTTTTTTCAATGCACATTCCAGAGGTGAAACAAGAATTACAAAGTGTTTTTCACTCCTTGGGTGCAGGGGACTTGGAGGCCGCATCATCACCAGCCGGAGATTCACCCTCAGCGTCACCACTGTGAGGAGACTCGGAGGATTCAGGGTCGGCGTTGTCAAGGAAGTTCCTGGGCACGAATACGTCGACGTCCACCAACTCAGCAACCCTGGTGTCATAGCCCGCGAGTGATGACATGATGGCTTCGTGATCGATCTCCTTGCCGTCATCATCCATGTCGGGGATACCAGATGTCACTGTGTCGATGTCGGCACCTTCATAGTGTGCCTTCACCATGGACAATGCCATCCTTGCGCCAGCCCGTTCACATGAAGCTTTCCAGCTTGCGACACGCTCGGAGGCTCGGCGCAGAATCTCCGAGTACTTCACCATGGAGTCGGAAGCCTTGATATAAATTTGGAGGGGCTGGGCGATCTCTTTGGCTTGGGTGATGGCGGTGTTGATGAAGTTGCCGGCAAGAATCATGCATTCCTTGTCCAAAGGAGGCGAGCGGGTTAAACCCATGGGCGCTGAAAATTCCGACAACGATTGCATGAGTTCAAAAATTCTAAGTACCCAGACTACATAGCTGCAAGGCGGAGAATACTTACTGAAGATGCTGGCCTTCGCCTGCCAGACGACGTCCGCCAAGGATTCTTTCTCTTGTTGGAGGAGCTTAAACGCCTCGCTATGGCAAAGGTTTTGATCATCGGCAGCTTGCTTCTGATCCTTTAGGATCGCAAGCTCCTCCTTCAAGCGATTGATCTCAGCGGAGGCGGAGTCCTGCAGGGCTTTCATGGAATCCTCATGCATCTTTAGCATTTGTTCCCTCTCCTTCTTCAGGATCTTGTTCTCGCTGTCCAGCTGCTGGATGTGCTTGGACTGCTCGACAATATCCTTAGCCTTGGTGACATGCTCTGCAAGTCGGAGAAAATACAATACACCGTGAGTACTTGAAGAAGGAAGGCACAAAAGTAAGATGGAAATGCGCAAAAAGAAAACAGACTCTTGTTTTTGATGATCTGTTCCTTCAAGATGGCGGTTTTACCCTTTTCAGCTTCAAGGTCCGCGCGCATCTTCTGGTACTTATCATTGGCCATGCCCCTCCAAGCATTCTCGTTCTGTGGAAACAAATACAAAGTCAAGTCGTTGTTTAGTCTACTTGGATCCCCTAGTCGGAGATTTTTCCATCTAGGTGCTCGGGGGCTACAGCGAGAGTTTTTAACTTAGCAATATGCTTAGCTTTTCTTTAAGCATCTAGTCGGAGCTAATTCAGTTCTCAACTAGAAACTTGGGGGCTACAGTATAAGGTTTTAACTCGGAAAATGCTTAGCTTTTCTTTAAGTATCTAGTCGGAACTGATTCAGTTACAACTAGAAGCTTGGGGGCTACAACAATTAAAATTATGAACACTATGTATGCTACTCTTAAAGCATCTAGTTGGAATAGTTCATTCCATCTAAATGCTTGGGGGATACAGTGAGAGTTTTTTCTAACTTAGTCACTCTTAGAGCATATAGATGCAAAACCAATGGTTTTTCGTCTACATCCTCGGGGGCTACAGTGGGATACTCATATGAAATGCAAAAAGGTAAAGTAACACTTACAAGTGCGATAATCTTGAGGTTTGTAGCACTCTCGGCCAGCAGCTTGCCAAAGGAAACACTGTTGCTTTGCAAGATGTCTGCTTTTCGGAGTAGCTCCTCAAGACCGCACGTCGGAGATGACGGCACTCCTCCAGGAACCGTAGTTGTACTACCCGGCGTTAGCACCGGGAAGATAATCTTTGGCAGTTCGGTTTCTGGGGAGCAGAGGCGCCGCCTTCGGCAGATGTACCAGCAACCACCACCGCCTTGTCGCTACCGATGGCATCCTTAGCCGGAGCTTCAGCCATTTGAAGAGCAGCGCTCTCCTACGTCGCCTGCTCGCCGACAACTGCGAGTTTGGTAGAGGCGCCAGAATCCACTTCCATGGCGGAAGGGCCTGGTGCCTCCTGGGCTTGGAAGCTTGTTGGAGCGGAGGAGGGCTTGACGGCAGGAGTAGCAGGGGCGATGGTGGGGGAAGAGTCGAGATGCAGCATATCTTTAATATTTTTAGAAGCCCCAAGAGTCTTGGAGGACTTCTTGAGGCTGGTTGTGGCTTTCTTCCTGAAACGTGCAAAATGCATAAGTACAGGCATGAGACAGATAAACAAGGCAATGTCGGAGAATAAGAAGCTTACACCAGGGGGGAGCTTTGGCAAACATCCCAGTGGCTTTCTTCTTTTCCGCCTCCAGGGCGGTAGTACTCTTTTTGGAGGCTCCACCCTCCGTCTTCTTTTTCTTGCCTCCGTCGGCAGCGTCAGAGGTGGAGCTCTTCCGCTTTCGCACCAACGGGGCATCATCGTCGGACACAACCGTGACTTCCTTCATCTTGGGATCATAGATTTGGGCGGCCAGGTTGCCCTCCTCTAGATCGCTAAGCTGTTAATTGAGAAATCACCATGTTAGACAAGATGGTATTAGCAAGACGGAAAAACTGGAGTAATGTCATACACGGAAAATAAATACCTACCTTTGGGCACTTTCCGTTTACAAACATGTCGTAGGTAAGGGTGAAGCCACACTTCTTGTCCTTCACCTTGACGATGTCCTTAAGACGGAACTTGACGGAGTCGCTCGAGAAGTTGTCCTTGGAGATCCGGAGGGTATCCCTTCTGTCGCCGGTGTACTCGTGCATGACCTTCGTACGGTGCTGTAGAGGTTGGATCCGCCTGATGAACCATCACATGGCTAGGTCCAAGCCGGTTAGACCCGTATTTACAAACCATTCGATCCGCCTTATTGCGCGAGAAGCGTTGAGGTCGGAGGGAAGGGAGGCATGGGACCGCCATGTGGAGACTTCAACGGCGGCTCCATCCACGAAGTCCGGGTACGTTGCTTCTCGGCCCGACAAAGGAATGTCGGGGCCGTAGAAGTACGTCCGCTGCTAGTTCTTACACGACTCGTGGCCGACAATGTCGGGGAACCGCCGGCCAGGTCGGATCTTGAAGCTTATGGTGCCGCAGTTTCTAAGTTCCTCCTTGCTGTGTCCGGCTTCACGTTTGACGGTGAAGAAGTAGACAAACAAATCTAACCTAGGCCTAACCCCTAGGTAACCCTCGCAAAGTGCCGCGAAGTTGCTAAGCACCAGGATGCTATTGGGGGAGAGGTTGTGGGGTTGGACCTGGAAGTGGTTCAATATGGACATGAAGAAGTGGGAGATGGGCAAAGAAATGCCGCGTACCAATTGCGCCTTGAGGTATACCTTCTCTCCGTGTCGTGGGAATGGTCACGGCAGATGCTGCAATCGGCAGCGAGTAGTAGAACGAGGGGCAAGGGCGGCCAGCCATCTGCGGTGCGAGATGAGGGCGGAGACTCAGGTTTTTACCCAGGTTCGGCCCCCCGGAGGGTAAAGACCTACTCCTGCTAGATTGTATTATGGAGGTGGTACAGTGGACGAGCTCGGCGGCGAGTCGCTTGGGTGTATGATGGAACGTATCTCTACACGCCCCGCAGGGAGGTTTATATAGGCTCACCTCCCCTAGGGTTTACATATCTCAACCGAATCAGTTAAAGCTTCAACACTCGTTTAACCTAATCCGACTGGGCCTATCTACTCGCCTGGGCCTTCAGCTTCCAGTCGCTTGGATGCACGCCGGGCCTTGATACAGTCGCCGTCTTGCAGGCCCACTCGCCAAGTCTTGGGCCAGTCGGAAACGTCCTGCTGGGTATACCCCGGTAGGCACATCCCCATCAGTAGTCCCCGAGGCCGTCGCCGATTGGGCGTAGATGGTCGCTAGCAGTCGGAGTATGCGGCCGCTGAGCGGGCATCCAGTCGAATCATCGGCGGGCTCCTGTACAAGGAGAAACTAGTCGTTCTGATCGCAGCTTTGGCGAATCGAGTCGGCGAGCCGAGTGGCTGAAGTTGGACCGTTAACCGTGGTCAAACTAGCCATTGGGGTAATCCAACGATAACTTTTGGCGTAATCACCACGTAGTAACGGCTCCCTGATTTGGCGGGTAACAACCGCTATATAAGAGGGATGGCAGGCGATCAGAGAACCACCTTCTCACCATTTCCTCCGACTGCGCGCACTTTTCGCCTCCCTCCGCCTCGCGACCCAGCCAACCGGAAATCGTCTGAACCCCCTCAAATCTTTCTGCCATGGCCCTCTCCACCGAACCTTGGGGCAGATCGAAGTGCACTAGGGCGCAACTGGCCTCCTTTGAGGAGGCCGGGATCCTGCAAGCCGGCTGCTGGCGCATCCCCGCGGCCGGAGAGGTGACTCCGAACCCGCGAGAGAGGGAGTTCGTCTGCTTCACCAGCCATCTTGAACGAGGGCTAGGGTTCCCCACGTCCCTGTTCTTCCGGTGCTTCTGCGCCTACTATGGGATCCAGCCATCGGATCTGGGTCCCCATAGCATCGAGCAGCTCGCCATCTTCGTGGCGTTCTGCGAATGCTATTTGGGCTACCGGCCCTATTTCCCCCTGTGGCAAGATCTGTTTCATGGACGGATCAGCCGCGAGGAAGCGGGCGGCCTAATGCTAGCCGCGGGCGGCCTAACCTTCCAGCTGAAGTCGAAGGCTTCATTCTTCGACCTGATACTGCCCGCCAAGGCAGCGAGCGACTGGAAGAAATCGTGGTTCTACGTAGCCGAGGCGACCCCGGAGGGCGAGACGGCGATCCCGCGGTACTCCGCCAACCAGTCTGAGCCGCGCCGCCTTCAAATCGGCAAGCTCCCCAACGACCAGCAGATGGTCGTTGACGAAATGCTTCAAACCATCCGCAGTCTGAAGAAGAAGGGCCTCCAGACGATAAACCTGTACAACTGCTGGCTCGGGCGGCGGCTCATCCCGCTGGCTCGGCGCGAGCACTACATGTACCAGTACACCGGCCGGGACGACTCGACGAAGGCCTGCCTCGCCGAATGGAAGCTCGAGGACTACCTCCCAAGATCAAGAAAATCACCCAGCGGTGTACACGGGTCGCCTCTACACCGCAAAACGTCCAGCCCCAACGGTAATCGCTTCACTTCACTCGCAGTCGTGGTAATTCTGATTTCATCTTGTGTTCATTGCATCTATTCCAAGTGGTGGAAGGATGGCTCCCGCCTTCGTACGACGAGAACTCGAGATCGTCCGTCCAGGACGTGGGCGAGTCGCCTCCCTCCAAGGGCGATGCCGGGAGTGATGAGGGCGACAGCGACGATGAGTCCGAAGAGGAGGTCGCCCCGCTGCTCCGCAAGACCCGTGGGCAGCGTCAACGCGAGCTTGAGGCAAGCAAAAGCCTCGAGCGCCATGACGACGACGAGCTTCCAGAAACCACCTCGCGCCGCCAGGCTACTCCATCGAAAAAGAAGAAGGAAAAGGAGGCGAAGGCCCCTCCGAGGAAGAAGAAGACGAAGCCGACGAGGCCGGCCTCGCCACCACATTCAGCGAGCAGTTCTGACGCCCCCAGCCCGGCCAAGGATGAGGCGCCGCCGCCGACGGCCGCGCTAGACACGACCACCATCGAGGTGCCCCTAGCGTCGATGCCTCCGCCATTCGCCCCAGTCTCGGGGCTGGGGGACGCCCGTCAGAAGGCCGTGGCCGCAGGGAAGCTCCTGTCGAAGATGTTATAGAGGCTCCGGTTGCAGCCTCGACGACGAAGAAGCCGTCCGTGTCTTGGGCACGCGACATCCTGGACATGGGGCTCAGCCGCCGACTGGGCCCTGAACTGGAGAAGCCAGCCGGCCTCCGTACGGGGCTGCGCTTCATTCCAGTCACCAAGTGAGTACACTCGCCTTCCTTTGTCTTCCATAATCGCTTGAATTATCTTGCTTACATGATTGATGTACAGGACCGGAGTGAAGAGGATGGGCCACCCGACTGTGGCCAAGGTGCCACCCGTCGTCAGTGAAGAGGATCCTTCCCGCAAGAGGAAGGCGAACGAAGTCACCGCCCCTGCGGATGGCGGCAAGAAGGCCAAGGGCGACGACGTTGTCACGATTTCTGACGACACGGCGGTCGCACCGGCTGGACCCGTAACGGAGGCGGCCGCGTCCACGAAGGAGGGCGCTCCCTTGCCTGGAACGGCCAAGCCGACCTCCTTTGGGGCGGGTGCTTCCATCGCCACCTTCCCGCGCTTCATGGCCAAAGCGGCCGCGGCGAGTGGAACTTCGCCCTCGAGCCACGCTCCTGGGAACGCCGATGCTGAAGTCGACCAGCGTCGTGGGCATACGCCGGCTCTCCTCGCGTCCGTGGACGCGATACAACTCCACGGCATGCTTGGCGCAGCCATCCAGGTATGTCCAGTCCCCGAGGATCAGGTCGGTGCTTTGCAGCGCCCTGATTCTTTTAGTGTCTTATTTTTATTTTTCGCATCCAGTCCCCGAGTGCGCACTCGCTGAATTTCAGCGGGTGGGTACTTGAGATTTTTTGATTGCCAGTCCCCGAGTGCGTACTCGCTGAATTTCAGCGGGTGGGCACTTAGGAATTTCTTGATTGCCAGTCCCCGAGTGCGCACTCGCTGAATTTCAGCGGGTGGGCACTTACGAATTTTGCTTTGGTTAACCTTTTTGGTGATGTGCAGGGTCTGCAGCTTGAATCGGCTGACCGATTGGCAGCGAAGCACCGCGCGGAGAAGGAACTGGCCATCGTCCAGGAGGCGAACAAAGGTCTTCAGGCGGTTGCCGTGAAGGTAGAGGAAGTTCGCCAGGGACTTGTCCCCACGGGTGAATTGGCGGCGGCGCAATCAGCTTTGAGTTCGGCTGAACAGCGGATCGCCGACCTCGAGCGCGAGCTGCGGGAGGCGAAGGAAGAAGCGAGCTCGGCTGATGGGCGAGCCAAGGCCGCCATTGCAGCCACCGAAGAGGATCGCAAAGTGTCGGACGCCCTTGTTGCTGGGCTTCAGGACGACCATACTTCGCTTCAATGCTTCATCACGGATCTCGCCCGCCCGTTGATTGGTAAGTGCGTCTGCCTCTGCCAGTAGTTGTGCCTTTTGTGGTGTCCGTCGTATTCATTATTGTCTTCTACTCGCAGGTCGCATCATCGATAGCGCGGAAGAGGCAAGCTCGTTTGACGTGCGGCAGTGTGTAACCACGCTTGTCGACTCGGCGACGTTGTCGGCGACGTGCATCCGTGCCTATCTCCAAGAGATATCGCCCACGGAAGTGATTCCCAGCGACCTCGTTGAGGTGTGGAAGTATTTGGAGAAGGCGCCCGCGGTCATTGAGTTCATGACGCAGTCGGCGTTTCGGCGCGGAGCGGCGACGACACTTAGTCTTGGACTTGCCCACTTCCCCGAGGAATTCGACATCGACGATGTGACGAGTGGCTACCCATCGTCGACTGGCGCGGTGGAGCTTTCCGAGGTCCTCAAGTTGCAGGACCGCGCCGCCACGCAACTCGGGCGTTGCAGGGCAATGGGCGACCTCCTTCCGTACCAGGAGACGGTCGTCGTGCCTAGCGACCCCGAGTCGCCGCATCGTGATTTCAAGGTCGAGCAACCCTTCCACGCGGCGATGGCGGGTGAACTGACGACGTATCCGTCGAACCCGTACACGCCGTTCATCCGCAATCGCCGGGGTGTTGGCGAGTCGTCGTCTAAGCCTACAGAATAGGATAGTTTGCCCTGTGGCGTTAACATCAGGTCTGCCATACATGCATATTTTGTAATATGAGACAATGCAACATGCTATCGAATGAGACATCGTGTCTATTTTGGTATTTGTCATGTGTTTGTGATTGAGGTTTTGAACGAGTCCCCGAGCGCGTCCGCCCTTTTGTGGGGTTTACCTCGTATGTGATATGTTTGTTGTTTTTGTGTTTTGTTACTGTGGTCGACTCGCCCGGACTCGAAGAGCCAGTCGCTAGGCGACTCCCTTGAGCGCTCTGTACTTCGCCGTTTTCCCTTGCGCATACGAGGTCGGGTGGCCGAGTCCCCGAGCGTGGTACTTGGTCGTTTCAAGCGCGACTCGAGGGTGGGTGAGGACTTAGCGCGTTAGTTTGAGCGCATCACTCCTGCCTGGCCTGTGGGGTCAGTCGCGTGGCGAGTCCTAGGCATGCTCTCCTACTTAGCATTTTCCCGGACCGCTCGCGATGAACTGGTCTTCAGTCCTCGAGCGTGGTACTTAGCCGTTCGAGTCTCTATGTCAAGGATGCGGAGGACCATGGTCGCTGTAAGAAGCGAAGGCAGTTGTCTTGACTCGTAGAACCAGTCGGGCTGGGCGACTCCAATGGGGCTCCGGGTAGGCGTTTTTCATGGACGATGCAAGACCTGAAGTGACTCAGTGCTCTTGCACCGCACTACTTAGCCGTGCCGATCGCTGTACCAAAGGTTGACTTCTGCGGTTAGCTTAATGCTGTTATTACGAGTGCGAGTGGCACAAGACATGGAGAGTAGGCGCAATTTGCGATAACCGTTTCTTTTTATTTCATAGCGACTGGAGAGTACATATGTGGGGTTCTAGGCGTAGAACTTCCGTAGGAGGTTTACATTCCATGGTCGCTTGACGTCGAGTTCGCCGTCCCTGCGGACGTCGATGAGGTAGTAGGCGTCGTTGTCGAGTACTCGCCCAATGGCAAATGACCCTTACCATGGAGGGGAGAGCTTGTGCATGCCCTTCTTGTCCTGGATGAGGCGTAACACCAGGTCGCCCTCTTGGAAGGTGCGAGTTTTCACCCGCCGGCTGTGGTAGCGGCGGAGTCCCTGCTGGTAGATGGCGGTGCGTGACCGAGCGAGGTCACGTGCCTCGTCGAGTTGATCGACCCCGTCTTGGCGGGCGAGCTTGTTTGCGGCCTCCGTGTAGTGGACGACCACGGCGAAGTCGTGTTTCGAGGTCGGTGGGCATGACTGCCTCGGCGCCGTAGACCATGAAGAAGGGGGTGAACCCTGTCGACCTGTTGACCGAGGTGCGGATCCCCCAGATGACAGAGGGCAACTCCTCGACCCAGCACCCGGCGGTGCGCTCGATTGGTACTTGGAGTCGCGGCTTTAGGCCGTGGAGGATGCTTTGGTTGGCCCGTTCCGCCTGGCCATTGGATTCCGGGTGGGCGACTGACGCGAGGTCGAGCCGAATGTGGTGCTCTTCGCAGAATTAGGCCATGGATCCTTTGGCGAAGTTGGTGCCATTGTCCGTGATGATGCTGTTTGGGAACCCGTAGCGATATATGAGCTCGCGTAGGAATTTGGTGGCGGTCTTCCCGTCGCATTTCCGAACTGGCTTGACTTCCACCCACTTTGTGAATTTGTCAACCGCGACTAGGAGGTGGGTGTAGCCGGAGGGAGCCTTCTTGAAGGGGCCTACCATGTCCATGCCCCACACAGCGAATGGCCAGGTAATGGGTATTGTTTTGAGCGCTGAGCTCGGCACGTGCGTCTGGTTGGCGTACTTCTGGCACCCGGCGCACCGCTGGACAATGTCGACAGCATCGGCGTGTGCGGTCGGCCAGTAAAAACCATGCCGCATAGCTTTGGCGACCAGAGAGCGGGCGCCGGCGTGGTGGCCGCAGTCACCGGAGTGGATATCGTGGAGAATCTTGCGTCCTTCAGCAGGTTGGACGCAGCGTTGGAACACACCGGTGACGCTGCGCTTGTGGAGTTCGCCGTCGATGATGGTGTAGGACTTGCATCGGCGGGCGATCATCCGAGCGTCCGTCTCGTCTGCCGGCAGGGTGCCGGCCTCGAGGTAGTCGATGTAGGGCTTGGTCCAGTCGTCTGGCTCGTTGACGAGTGCGACCAGTGCTGCCTCCGGCTGTAGCGGGACTCCGATGTCGATCTCCCTCGGGGGAGGGACTGATGGCTTGGTTATCGTGTCGAGGAAGACGCCGGCGGGTGGTGCGAGTCGAGCCGACCCAATACCGGGAGAGGGCGTCGGCCTCTTCGTTCTTCCGCCTGTCTATCCACTCGACGGAGTAGCCTGTGAAGTGTCCGCCCAGCTTGTCCACTGCTTGGCGTTACGCCGCCATGGTGGGGGAGACGGCATCGCAAGTGCCTGCGACTTGCCCTGCGACGAGGTCGGAGTCTCTGTAGCAGCGTAGGCGGTTGACGTTCATCTCCTTGGCAGCTCGCATGCCATGGAGCAAGGCCTCATACTCGGCCATGTTGTTGGTGCAGGGTGTGAAGTCGAGGCGAAGGGCGTGGCGAGCTTGTCGCCCTTCGGTGAAGTTAGCACGATCCCTGCACCTGCCGCGTCCATGTTTTTGGAGCCGTCGAAGTGCAGGCTCCAGTAATGGAGGTATGGCAGCTTCTCTGGTTGTTGGGCCTCTTCCCAGTCGGCGATGAAGTCCGCTAGGGCCTGCGACTTGATCGCTTTTCGTGGCTCGTATTTGATGTTGTGGACGCCGATCTTGACGGCCCACTTGGCGACCCGTCCGGTCGCCTCGCGATTGCGGATGATGTCTTGCAATGGTGCTGAGGAGACGACCGTGATCGGGTGCTCCTGGAAGTAGTGCGGCAGGCGCCGCTGAGCTCTGAAGACCGCGTATACCAGCTTTTGGTACCGCGGGTATCGCTGACGCGACTCGGTAAGGACCTCGCTGATGTAGTACACCGGTCGCTGTGCTGGGCGTTCCTTTCCTTCCTCTGGTCGCTCGACGACCATGACGACGCTGACGACGCGCTCGGAAGCCGCGACGTAAACCAGCATAGGTTCTTTGTCGGCGGAGGCGGTGAGTAGCGGTGCGGCGAGTAGCACCTTCTTGAGGTCGCGGAGCGCGTCATCCGCCTCCTTGTCCCACTGGAAGGTGGGGTTCTTGCGCATCAGGCGGTATAGGGGCATCGCCTTTTCGCCCAGGCGGGGGATGAAGCGACTGAGAGCCGCTACTCGCCCGGCCAGTTTCTGGACGTCGCGCAGGCACTCGGGTTTGCCGAGCCGAGCGATCGTGTCAATCTTTGTGGGGTTTGCCTCGATCCCACGCTTGGAGACGACGTACCCCAGTAGTTGTCCTGCTGGTACACCGAAGGTGCATTTGCCTGGGTTGAGCTTTATCTTGTATTTTCGTAAGTTGGCGAATGTTTCCGCCAGATCGGCGAGTAGGTCACCTTGGCGAGCGGATTTTACGACCACATCGTCGATGTAGACGTGGATGTTGCGGCCAATTTGGCTCGCGAGGCATTCTTGCATGCACCGCTGGTAGGTCGCCCTGGCGTTCTTGAGGCCGAAGGTCATGGCGGTGTAGAAGAAGGCTCCGAATGGCGTGATGAACGCCGTCTTCTCCTCGTCTTCGATGGCCATTTTGATCTGGTTGTACCCAGAGTAGGCGTCGAGGAAACATAGCGACTCCGAGCCCGCGGTGGAATCGACTATTTGGTCGATCCGCGGGAGGACGAACTGCTCCTTTGGGCAGGCGCTATTTAAGTTTGTGTAGTCGATACACATCCTCCAGGTTCCGTTCTTTTTCTCGACCAGGACTGGGTTTGCCAGCCACTTGGAGTATTTGATTGGCCGGATGAAGCCTGCAGCGAGTAGACGCTGCACTTCCTCGGCGATTGCTCGGCAGCGCTCTTCATTGAAGGGCCGTAGCGACTGTTTGACGGGTCGCACTTTGGGGTCGGCATTTAGTTTGTGCTCATCGAGCTCCCTAGGGACACCAGGCATGTCAGAGGGCTTCCACGCGAAGATGTCCCTGTTCTCACGGAGGAACTCGATGAGCGCGCCTTCCTATGCTGGGCTCATGCCCGTCCCGATCATCACCGTCTGGCTGGAGTCGCCTGGGACCAGCTCGACGGTGCGGGTGTGCGTCGTCGCCTCGAAGGTTGAGGTGTTTGCGCCCTCCGAGTTGGGCTTCTTGAGGATGGTGGGATCGTCGTTGTTGACCCCGCCCGCGTACTTGGCAAGTTCATCGGTGTGGTTGGTCTCCGCCGCGATGACGGCGTCAGCGAGTTCGGCTCCTTTGGCCTCGCACTCGGCGGCCATGTCAGGGTCGCCGTTGATGGTGATGACGCCGCACGGCCCGGGGAGCTTCATCACGTTGTACGCGTAGTGGGGCGCTGCCATGAACTTGGCGAACGCCTGGCGCCCCAGGACGCAGTGGTAGGGGCTGTCGAAGGGCACCAGCTCGAAGACGATCCGCTCGGTGCGGAAGTTTGCTGGTGTGCCGAAGGTGACTGGCAGCGTGACCTTGCCGATCGGGTACGCCTTCCGACCGGGGACGATGCCGTGGAACGTGGTGTGAGCCATCTCGATCATCGACTGCGGGAGCCGCAGCCGCCTGAAGGTGTCGAGGTACAGGATGTTGATGGAGATGCCGCCATCCATCAATGTCTTGGGGACCCAGTAGTCGCCGACCTTAGGCTTGACCACCAGGGCGACTCGTCCTGGGTACTCGATGCGTGGCGAGTGGTCTTGGCGGCTCCAGGTGATGGGCTGCTCCGACCAGTTGAGGAACCGGGAACGCCCACACAGGCCACCGCGTTGGCGGCGACGGCGATGACCTTCTTCTCGCGCTTCGTGTTGAAGCCTGTGAAGGTATGGAGCGAGCTGGCCACTTTGCCGAATTTTCCGCCGTTTGGCGGGTCGTTGTCGGGGTCTTCCCGTGCTCGCCTTGCCTTCTCGATCTCCCTGAGGGTGTGGCAGTCGGCGGTTGTGTGCGTTGCGGGCTTCCCTTCCCTGCTATGAAACGCACACGGTTGGTTAAGGAGGGCCGCAGGGTCGAACCTTGGCTTGGCCTTGTAGTTTCCACCGTCGCGGTGTTGTCCGCCGTCCCGGCGGAAGCTCTTGGGCTCGCGTTGTGCGTGCCTAGCGTTGGCGACGAAGTCGACTCGCCCGTCATTGCGGCGCTTGCCGGTGAGGCGAGTGCTGCTGTAACGTAGGTCGGACCGTCGTCCGCCGTCGTTGCCGCTCGTGCGGCGTTGACCTCCTGACTCGTCGTCAGTTTCCTAGTTTGGGTCTTCCTCCGCGTACCGTTTGGCGATCTCGAGGAGGTCCGGTATGTTGTCGAGTGTGCGGGAGTGTCTCTTAAGCTTGGCGACGAGGGGCTCGTAGCGGCACGAGGTCTTGAAGCAATGGATCGCGGTGTCCGGGTGGATGCCGACCGCGTTGTACCAGAGTTCTTGCCACCGTTGGACCCAGTTGCGGGTCGACTCGCGGGGTCCCTGGACACATCGCTCTAGGTCCTCGATGGTGGTGGCGCGGGTGTAGGAGCACTCGAAATGCCTGACGAAGGTGTCGCGCATCTCTTCCCAGGAGTCGATACTATCCTGGGGGAGGGTGTTGATCCACTGCCTGCACGTCCCCTCCATCATCAGGGGGAGGTAACGGGCGGCTAGCAGGTCGGTGTGGCCTGCGATCCCCATTGCCATGAGGTATGTGTCGAGCCAGACGGCGGGGTCGTACGAGGGGTCGTAGTTTTCTATTTCCTTCGGCGCCTTGAAATTTGGCGGGTACTTCTCGCCTCGGATCATTGGTCCGAAGCACTTGGGGCCGAGTCGACTAAGCGACCCCATGGGCTCGCCGTCGCGGCGATTGGTCAGAGTGTGTCGCAGGTCATAGGGCTGGCGTGCGCGCCAGCTTTGGTTGTTGATGATGTGGGTGCGGGCGTCGATGGGTTGACCGTTGGCGGCGACGAAGTTGGTCGCTAGCCTGGGGTCGTTGGTGGAGAGTGCCGCGTTCGCGGGTCGGTGTTGGAGCTGCAGTGGCTCTGGTGGCGGGCAGTTGAGTGTGTTTGCCGCCATTGGGCGGCCGCTCGAGGCCGCCCTGCTTCCCGAGGAACGCGAGTATACTCGACCCTGCGAGTCGGCGCCCGCTCTTTGCTGCTCGACGGCCATTGCGAGCAGGGCCCTGACGTATTGGATCTGTAGGGCGCCGTCGCCGGTGGCCGTGATGCTGTCGGCTGCTTCTCGGCCTGCCACGAGGTTGTCCATCGGGGTGGAGAACAGCCGGAGTCCGTTTGCGTCTCGCTCCCGTGAGGAAACTACTATCCACGGCTGGTCCCTGGGGGGTGTGCGGTTGGGTGGAGGTGGGGCACTCATCGCCGTCGACCCTGACGGGGGTCGGGCGCTTCCTCCTGGTGGCGCGTTCTCTCGCAGACGCCTTCGACCGCTGGCGGGTCGTTTTCGTCGTCGAAGTTTAGGGCGCGCCCCTGAACGGTGGGGTTCAGGCGCGACCTGATCCGCTGTTGGTGGTAGCACGATAGCTCTGCGCGCCACCTGCCGAGGCGAAATTTTTCGCTCGCCGCTTGCTCCTTGCGCCGCCTCCGATTGCCAGCGGAGTTCTCTCCGTCGCCGTGGCGTTAGGAGGGATTGGGGTGGAGAAGGGGTCCTCCGGCGGCTCGGTGCCGGTCGCCATGTAGGTCGCCGCGTGGCGACCGGTGCCGTCGCGGAGGTCGGCGGAATTTTCCGACCTGGAGTCGAAGTCGAAGATCCCGAGGATGGAAGGGTCCTCGAAGTCTCCCACGTTGGACACCTGGGTGATGGAGCCCACGGGTGAAGCCGCGGTGATGGATCCGGCGAGTGACGCCGGGGTCGCCGAGTCGGCGTCGTCGTTGAGGGCCGCGTCTTCTGCGGCCGCTGAATTTTTGGCCACGTCGCTGTGGGCCGAGTCGTACTCGAAGGCGAGTCGATGGATCGTGCGGATCTGGCTCTCGGAGAGTCGATCGCGTGGCGGCGACTCGCGGATGCGAGCCGAGTCCTCCGAGACGATGACGTCGGTGAGGCCGACGAAGAGGCTGATCGTGCCGACCGGCAGGATCACGCTGTGCGTGACGGGTCGCGCCGCCGGGACGTAGCTGCTCGGCAAGATCTGGAGCATCTCGTCGATCGCTATCATGCGGCCGGTGGCGACCGTCTCGTTGATGGGCAGATTGGATCTCGCCGCAGAACACCGGCCAGACCGGCCAGGCCCCACGGTGGACGCCACTGTCGTGGGAATGGTCACGGCAGATGCTGCAATCGGCAGCGAGTAGTAGAACAAGGGGCAAGGGCGGCCAGCCATCTGCGGTGCGAGATGAGGGCGGAGACTCAGGGTTTTACCCAGGTTCGCCCCCCGGAGGGTAAAGACCTACTCCTGCTAGATTGTATTATGGAGGTGGTACAATGGGCGAGCTCGGCGGCTAGGCGGTGAGTCGCTTGGGTGTATGATGGAACGTATCTCTACACGCCCCGCAGGGAGGTTTATATAGGCTCACCTCCCCTAGGGTTTACATATCTCAACCGAATCAGTTAAAGCTTCAACACTCGTTTAACCTAATCCGACTGGGCCTATCTACTCGCCTGGGCCTTCAGCTTCCAGTCGCTTGGATCCACGCCGGGCCTTGATCCAGTCGCCGTCTTGCAGGCCCACTCGCCAAGTCTTGGGCCAGTCGGAAACGTCCTGCTGGGTATACCCCGGTAGGCACATCCCCATCACTCCGACTTGGGGAGAAGGGGTCACCTCGCCGGCCAGCGCCGCCCGCCAGGCGAGCCCCTCCGTCGCAGGGAGGTAACCCTCCGCGACCATCTCTTGGATGTCGCGGCCGGTGATGTCCGAGCCGTGCCAATCGCCTTTGTGCGAGTCAGGCTCCTCTTCCAGGGGCTCCAGCGCCGCCAAGTTATGGTCACCGTCGGTGGTTTATATCACCGCCGATGCGGGGATGACCAGGCCCTCTGGGGGCACGACGACGGAGCTCGCCGGCTTCGCCGTGTCTTCGCTCGACGCCGCCATTGATTGATATGAACCGCTGCTAGCCATGGAAGAGGGAGAGGATGCGACTGGTGCAGGAAGCAGGGCTAGGGTTTCTCGAGGTTTTCGCGGAGAGCTCGAGGAGGCGCGCGGCTGGAGGAAGAAGATGATGATGCGAGAGAATGAGGTGAAAAAGTGGCAAGTGTCCCACGACCGCTATTTATCTTACTCTGTGTCAAGATTCGTGCAGCTAATCGGACGGTTGCTGCGTAGACGACGTGTTCGTGAACGTGCGCGGTAATTTCGCCACATCTCCAACCGTCGCCGCCAACGGTTCGTATCGCTCGCGCGGGAAAATCGGCTATGATTACGTTCTCTGCATGTGTGAGTTACGAGGCGTCGCTGACCTACAGCCTACGTCGTCATAACTGACATGGTAGATGAGCCGTCCCATCGAAGATTCCGGCATGGACGGAATTAATCCGACAACGGGAGCGTGCGATGGAAGATTCAGCATTTCTCCGACTTGCTCGTAGAAGACGGAGAAAACCTTGCAGGGTTCTTTGGGAGGACTACAAGATATTTCTTGACGATTTGCCGACATCCATTTAGACGGAGCATTCCACGGGAAGAGGCAAGACGGCGCAAGATCTCGGAGTTCTTCGGGGGCTACTGTTGGGGATATGCTATATGGGTATCCTCATAGCATGTCTCTTATCCGACTAACCCGGGTGGACCATAGTTGGTAGCATGGCCTATGGCCTGCTGGGCGGCCCAGTTAGGTGGATCCAGAAGGGAGGCCCATGCCGGATAAAGGAAGGCTACGGTGGAGTCACCCGCGTACCCAGAGCCTTGGAGTGCAAGATACACAAGACTAGTAATAGACGGTGTAGGACTCTGTAACCTGTCCTGGTAGGACTTTTCCTCAGAACCCTAGGACACAGCGACTATATAAGGCGGGCCTATGGGAGCCTTTAGGGCATGACAACTTAGTATCATTTTACACACAACTCGCACAGCCAACCTATCTCTGTAACTCGACGTATTGCCATTATAGTGATTTATAGCGGTAGGATTCAACACGTTAAACGCACTGATGACCAGACCCCTCCATGTTACCTCGTCGGCAATACCACGATAAACCTGAAGGTGGACTTCTAGTCATAGATGCAGTTGGATGGCGGTCTATGTATATTGTTGTATTGCCCAATCGAATCTCATAGGATCTTTTTGTCTAGTATTGCATTGTTATGCCTTGCTTTCAGGCATCAATTGCCTGCTGTAATTTGTTTACCCTTCATGTCATGTTGTTTGTCTAAGGAGAGCACCTCTAGTGAACTATGGACCCCGGTCCAATCTTTACCATTGATACATCTTCCACTGTTACTTGCTTACTTGCTGCAAACCATTACCTTCCACACCATACGTTTAATCCTTTGTTACAGCAAACCGGTGAGCTTGACAACCTCACTAATTCCTTGGGGAAAAGTCTTCGGCTTGGGTTGTGCAGGTCTCCGTGTTGCTTGCAACGCCTGTGTGGAGTTTCCTTCCTCCTACTGGTTCGATAACCTTGGTTTCTTACTGAGGGAAAACTTGCTGCTGTGATGCTTCACATCTTGCTCTTGGGGTTCCCAACGAGGCGCTCCCACGTCAACTACACGCAAGCAACAAGATTTTCTGGCGCCATTACCGGGGAGGCTAAGGACGTCTTCACAAGGGGAGTCCTCCACTTACTTTATCTTTACTTTGTTTTTAGTTTGCTTAGTTTCTTTTGCTTGGTTTTGTTTGCCTCTTTAAAAAAATAGTCTAGTTTGGTTTGCTTGCTTTATTCAAAAACAGACAAAAAATTAGTTCCTGCTCTAGTTGCAGGTCTGTTATTGCCTTGCTTGGTCATGCTTTCTATCAATGGATGGTTTCTTTGAAACTAGTTCTTATTGGCAAGGTGGGTTCACGGAAGAACAAAAGTACTATTATAAGGAACACCTTTTGTCACAAAAAGGCAAACACTTATGGGAACAAATTGATAAGTTGAACACTATTGCTAGAGACGTTTGCTCTACTTATAATGTTATTTATTGCTTTGATAAAGCTTGTTGCTGCAGGAGGTATAAATACCTACCCTTTCAATGTGAGTTGATGATAATGTTACCATATCTTCTGATGTTAAATGAAATTATGATTTTGATGATGTGGAACAAATTGAAGAATTTGTTGCCTTCAAGGGTGCATTTGAACTTGCCAGTTTGCTTGAAAATACCGATGATGCACCTTACGAACATGAGGTTTTTGAGATACTTAAATTTTGCTTTGATAATTACAAGGAAGAAAATGGCTATATTCTTGAATATTTAATAGATGCTTTCCACAAATGGAAGAGACTAATACCTTGCAGGAGCCTATGGAAGAAGAAATTGTTGAAACTGGAAGCTCATTAGATGAAAAAGAGGAGGAGAGTGATGAACAAAAGGAGGATGAATGTTATGTTCCTGTGGATCCTTTTGAAATATCTACTTTGAGTAAAACCTGTGAAGGTTTTGATCCCACTATTCTTGAGCTTGGTAGAAATTATGTGTTTGTAGATTATGAAAAGCATGATTTATGTGATGGTTATATTGTTGAGTTTATTCATGAGGATACTGAAAATTATTATGAGAGAGGACAATATGGTTGTAGAAGTTTTGATGGTATTGAAACACCTCTCTTTGTGCTGAAAGTTTTGTGACGAGGTTTGATCTCTTCAATTCCCATTGTTATGAGCTTGGGTTTTGGAGAAGATGGGGGTGCTGGAGATCGCGGAACGGTTAACAGACAAGCAACCAGGGGACACGAGATTTTCCCAGGTTCAGGCCCCCGGAGGGAAAACCCTACTCCTGCTTGTCTGCTCTTGATTACGGTGGAACCGAAGGTTACAGGGGTGCGCAGATGTGATCTGGCATGGAGGTGTGTATGCGGTGAAAAGGATGTCCTCCTCGTCGTGCCCTCCTAGCCTTTATATAGAGATAGGCAGGTCCCAGGCATAGATCGAGTCGGTTACAAGTTTAGGGTTTTCCCCTTTGAATATTCTATTTATTCTAGTCTTGCTCTCCAAGGATCCGAAGATGTCATGGGCTTGGGCTACCAGAAAATCTCCACAGGCCGCGTATATTCTTGTGGGCCTCCCTTGGGCTGGACCAGGTATGCCAATGTCATGTACCCGTAGGGTATAACCATGTCAGTAGCCCCCGAGTGTTCAGTCGAATCATAGATTCGGCTAAGGACTCTTCAATCTTTTGGGTGCAGCTGTTTCTGTTCATAAGAGAAAGAAAAATGACTTTAGTTCGTAGGGATTGTTGATGCGTGTGCCTGACTCTCCTGACGGATCAGGGCCAGTTAACTGTCTTAAGACAAAACAACACGATCTTCTTCAGATTCGAGTCCCTAATGCTGGCATAATTCGACTCAGGCTGTTGAGGTCTTACAGGATTCGAATCCCAATAGTTTTCGAATGATGTACCTAATGCGTCCGTCGGGATTTTCATCGCGCCAGTTGGCATGGATTTTTACTAGCAGAGCACAGTCAGGTGCGTTACCAGGCCATCATACGGTATCTGTAGGTATTATCTTTGTGTCGCAGACACAACATCCAAAACTTTATATCCATGGAGGTGTTTCGGGTGGCCAAGGAGAATGTTACTCACTTAGCGTTGGTTGGGGCAAAGTTGCTAGAAAGTTTTGCATTTGTGATCTGAAGGATCGCAGTCGAAGAATTCATAGGGTGCGCGACCAGCGCTCCCTATGGGAGTAGCCCCCGAGTGTCTGTTCGAGTCGTAGACTCGAGCAGAGACTTTGGTTCAGCCGTTTTTAGCTTCATGTCCGTAGGACACAAATTTTTCGGGTGCTTGAATCAATCCTCCCTATGAGAGTAGCCCCCGAGTCCGTAGTGGAGTCGTAGAATCGACGTAGGACTCGAAGAATCAATATTGGTGTGCTATCTTAGTCATTCCTCGGGTGCGCGGCCAGCGCTCTTGATAGGAGTAGCCCCCCGAGTAGTTGCTCGAATCGTAGATTCGAGTGAGTACTTTTAGCTGCCAGCCGAAGATTTATAACCGTCACCATCATGGTTTTGATGATGTCAGTGCTGACGGTCGGTGACCTCAACCGTCTACGGCGCCAGAGGTGATGTGACTGGACGAACGTAGGTCCCACTTTCTGACTTGGAGTTGACTGGTCATGCATGACGTGGCGAGAATTTTGGCGTCTCCTCGTTTTCCGTGCGTAATGGACGGCGTGCGGGCGACAGTTCACTGCTGTGTTGACACGTGGACGGTTGGATCTGATCCTGGCGTTAGGGCTTCTAGATGAACGGTCCCTGTTCATCGTCTTCGTCCTTATAACTGTGGGGAAAACAGTAGTTTGTTTTCACCCTTAGCCATTTGCTTCCACTGCCTCCATTTTCACAAGCTCATCCTTGCACGCACTGGACGTTCTTCGATCGTTCCCTTCCTCATTCTTGCGCGCACACCGTCGCCATCGACGCGCCACGATGGTGAAGTCAAAGAAGGACTCCACCGGAGCAGGCACAAGTGATGCTGCCGGCGGCAAGAAAAGCACCACCGCCGCTCGTATCACCGATGGTGGGTGGCAACACACGGAGACGCGCGAGGGCGACCTGCGCAATCTGCGTGATGCGGGTTTGATCCCGCAGGATAAGGAGGCCGTCAAAATCCACGGTGATGAGGTAATTCCCCGTCCACCCGTAGGGTTTTGGGTGATGTTTGTCTCCTTCATTCTTCGCGGTCTTTCTTTCCCAGTCCACGATTTTCTTCGTGGACTTTTGTTCTTCTATGGCATCCAACTCCACCGTCTTTTGCCCAATTCTCTTCTCCACATCGCCCGCTTAGTTACTTTTTGCGAGTGCTGGATCGGTATCGAGCCGCACTTTGGCCTCTTCTAGAAGATCTATTCCGTGAAGAGGCAGTCTGGCACCAGCGGGGTCTAACCGCTCGACGGATGCGTTATTTCCCTTCGATCTTCTGTTATCTTCTCCTTCTCAATGTCTGAGTTTGTCCAATACTGGCGGAGGAAGTGGTTTTATATCTGTGACTCCACAATGGACGGGCAAAACTTCGGCCTTGCCCCCTTCGACTCTACCCAGGAGATCTTGCCGAAGAGATCCTGGAAAAACCACATCCTGGAGGGCGAGGTGGAGGAGGTAGAGGAGCTCTACCATCGGGTGGAGGCCCTCCAGATGGTTGCGGAGAAGGAGGTGAACGGTGTGGACATCATCCGCACCTTCCTCAAACGTCGGGTGCAGCCACTCCAGGAGAGGGTGCATCCGATGTTCCTTTACTCTGGCCACCACGACCCGACGAGAGTTTAGACTGAGGAGCTCTCCAGGGGGGACCTCGACAGAGTTCTTCGGCCATTGCTGAAGTACAAGTATGATGAGCGTCCCCTTGATCTGCCGCTTCAGTTCGCAGTGTAGATTTGCGACATGTAGATTTGTGCCTTTTCGAGTGCTTTTCTTTATAATTGCTTGTACTGATCTTTGATGTCTTCATTGTGTAGGAGCTCAAGGTGGCTGGCATGGTGCCTCCACTGCCCGAAAAGTTTCCGCTTGCGCCGGACAACGAGGTTGTGGACTCCGAGTCCGACCTTCCGCCGGCGCAGTCGCCAACCGAGGAAGCTCCCGAGGCGAGCGAGGGGCAGACCCGAAAGCGGGCATGGAGTTTGAGCGAGTCTTCGGATGCCTCGACTCCGCCGATGCCTAGGGACCCATCTTTCCTTGTGCGCCCCATCGGAGATGACGACGCTTCTTCCTCACCTATCCCGTCCATGCCCGTGCGGGCTATAGCGTCGCAGCCGCCGGCCAAGAGGAAGAAGGAAGAGAAGAAAGAGAAGAGGGCGTTGCCCGTATTTTACTTGAGTGATATCGACTCGTAATTACCTTCGGATGCTAGTCGTTCTTGTTTTCTTGTCTTCTTGTCTTCTTATTTTTGATTGGTGTTTTCCTTGCAGCCACTCCTCCGAGGGCTCTTTTAATGAGGCCACTCAGGAGGCCGTAGGGGAGTTGAAATTGATGGCCCCTCCCTCTCAGATAGTGGCCACCTCCGGGGGCGATGCTCTGAAGCCCTCTCTGCAGGAGGCTCGAGTGATCGTCTCCCAGAAGACTGCACGGGGACCTTCGGAGTCTCCTTCTAAGCATGTAAGTTATTTTTCCCTTTTGTCCTGGGGGGAGCCCCCAAGTCTTTGTTGGGTCGTTTTTGCTCGACGTTGTGCTTGTTGTGGGGCGCAGCCCCGAGCCCTTTTCTTGATTGTTTTCTTTTGCTTCTTTTCGCAGCCCTATGTGCATAGTGCGAACCAGCTTATCCAACAGCATCTGGCACTGGAGGCCAGCATGAATCAGCTCCGAGGTACGTGTCTTTATCTCTCTTATCTTTGTTACATGTTGCTTGAATGTATCTTGTGTTGCTCATGTGCGTCTTTGACACTTGGTAGATGAGAATAACGTGTCCCTTCGCCGAATGGATGCTCTTGAGAAGAGCCTCGGTCGTGCGGAGAAGCATGCTGCAGATGCCGTGGAGGCGAAGGAGCGTCTGCAGCAGGAGTTGGATGACGCCGCCGTGGCCAAGGATTGCCTGCAGCGGGAAGCTTCGGATCACGAAGAGCGGCTCACAACTGTTGTGGCTGCGCACAAGAAGGAGGTGGCCGAGAAACTGATGGCTGCGGCCAAGGCCTTCTCCGGTATGTTTCTTGCATGTAGTTGTTTTCTTGGATTTTTTGGCTGCGCTTTTCGCCATGTCCTTATTTGGTTCCTTCTTGTTCTTCTTGTGCATCAGATGCTTCGGGAATTGCGTTTGACCGCAATGTCTTGGAGCATAGGAGTGATTTGGATGATGCCACCGCAGCGGTCGAAGATCACTGCGGCACTACTGCTGGCTCCCTTGCCAAGGCCAAGGAGGTTCTCCAGCGCTTCTACAAGGATATCATGCCCAAGGGAGCTGCTCTTGAGGATGTTGATTCCCTAGCGGATGCGCTGTCAGAGGATGCCCCTGTGGCCTACAAGCGCAAGCAGAAGGGCAATGACGCTTCCATGGGGCTGGCCATGGCCATGGCGTCTGGAGTGGAACTGGATCTTCATCAGGTCACCTCCTAGATGCCAACAGCTCCCGACGGCTCGGAGGTATCCTTTGCTCTCTTCGCTTCTCATTGTAAGCGGTATGGTCCGAAGCTTATCGACCTGCTAGCAGACTATGAGGCGAGGCAGCAAGGAGAAGCCAGTGGCAGGCACTCTGGCTCCGAGGCCACTCCGGATGCGGCTGCTTAGGCTTCGTCGTTGTAACTCTAGGATAGTTTACCTTCTTTTGTAATGTATGCTTTTGGTGATGAACAATTCCTCATTGTGCCACGCAGTGGCTTTTGATGTATATAAATGGTGCTTCGAGCTGTTGCCCAATACATGTGTCGCTCATATTCGTGCTTGCTTTCCTTTAGGGACCTTCGGGTGAGGCTCCCGTGAATACTCTGACTGCTCCTCAGCCGCGACCATCTTTGGATGATGCGTCGCATCTTGTTTTTCTTCGTGACCGTGTCCGCAGTCTTGAGAAGGAGATACTTGGCGTTCGAGGCCATGCAGATGTGTGGAAGTCGAAGGCGGAGCGAGCTACCGCCAGGGAGGAGTATCTGATGGGAGAGCTGCAGCAGTTGGCCAAGTAGCTATAGTGTAAGTTTTCTTGAGCTACTGCTTGTTTTGGATGCTCCTTGCTTGCTTGTGATCTTACTCTGTATTTTTCTGCAGGTGCCAATCTTGTTCCGAGGGAGGAGAAGGAGCGCGTTGCAGTTCGGATCAATTTCCTAACCCAACAGGATATGGAAGCCGGAGGCTTTTTCTGGATGGACCGCGACCGGGCCACTGTCCTTGCGACTATGCAGGATCGTGCTCATCATGTGTCACGGGTGCTAAGGCAGGTGAAGACTTCTCTGGCGTCGATTCTGTACGTCATGTTCCCCCTTGATGAGGCGCCTTCGAATCTATGGGGTTTGCCGGTGAAGTTTCGAGACGTGGGTCACGTCAGGGAGTTGGTGCGGCACCAGCTGGTTGTGGGGGTGAAGGCCGCCCTTTCCCTTGTTCGGCGGCATTGCCCTGATGTTGATCTTGCGGCTGTGGCTGCTGGGCCGCCCCCTCGACCAGATGGTGGCCTATGGGACATGCGCCCACATTACGCGGCTGTTAGGCGGTATTCCGAAGAGATTGTAGATCTTTTTGAGCATCGGGCGCATGTGATCCTTCAGAATAGGTAGGCCCTGTAAACAGGATAGATGTAAAACTTGTATATATTTCGAGTGGGCTTGTTGTGCCCGTTGTTGTAAAGGTTATTTTTATTAGCACGTGGTGCTTGGTTGTATGCATGCCCTTTTCGTTAGCCTAACATGGTCAGCTACTCAGGTTTACATGCGTTGTACTCAGTCGACGAAGTTGTGTGGGTGCCCACGACGTAGTTGTGGTGTGAGGCGAGAGTGTGTTGTAACAGAAAGTAATGTAAGAAAAAGGATAAATTTTCGGGCGAGACACTTAGCTTTTATTCATATTGTAACGAGGAGGTATATTGTTCGGCTGAGTAGCCTTATTGAAAGTAAAGAGGGATAGCTAGGGGTAGAAGCGTCGCAATTATGCGACGTTCCATGGGTTGGAGTATGTGACTCCTGACTTGACGTCCTTGAGGCGGTAGGCGCCACCTGGGATGACTTCGGTGACGATGTAGGGTCCTTCCCAAGGTGACTCGAGCTTTTTCGGTCGCTCTTGCTTGAGTCGTAGGACGAGGTCTCCTTCTATGAAGGACCTTGGGCACAGCCGACGGTTATGATAGTTGGGGAGGCTCTGCTAGTAGACCGTTGAGCGAGCCGTAGCGATGTCACGTGCCTCATAGAGTGTGTTGACGGCGTCTTCGAGTGCTGTCGTTGATTCGGCTTCGCTGTAGGCGACGACCCGTGGGGCCTTATGGCGTACTTCCGCAGGTAACACGGCCTCGGCTCCGTGTACCATGAAGAATGGCGTGTAGCCAGTTGAGCTGTTTGGCATTGTGCGCAAGCTCCAGAGGACGGAGGATAGCTCTTCTGCCTAGGCTCCCGCAAGCCGTTCGAGTGGGCTGAGTAGACGTTTCTTGATGCCGCCACCTACGAGGTCGTTGGCCTTTTCGACCTGCCCGTTGGTTTGCGGGTGTTCCACGGAGGCATATGATATGTTGATCCCAAGGCCTTCGCAGAAGTCCTGGAATTCTTTGGAGATGAAGTTCGACCCGTTGTTCGTGATGATGCTGTGCGGCACACCGAAGCTGTAGACTATGGACTTGAAGAACTTGACGGCCGGTTTGCCCGTTTGGTTGGTGACGGGCATTGCTTCGATCCACTTGGTGAACCTGTCGACTGTGACCAGGAGGTAGACGTGGCCTCCTTTCGAAGATTTGGGCAGTTTGCCGATCATGTCGAGGCCCCATTGGGCGAAGGGCCAGGCCAGTGGTATGGGCCTGAGCTCTGATCCTGGTGCGTGCGGTTTATCCGCAAATCTCTAGCAGCCGTTGCACCTCTGGACGATGTCCTTGGCATTGTTCATGTCCGTTGTCCAGTAGAATCCAGCTCGTAGAGCTTTGGCGACGAGGGCGCGGCTGCCCGCGTGATGGCCTGCAGATGCCCTCGCGGATGTCTTGGAGGATGGTTTTGCCGTCACCGATGGTGACGCACCTTTGGAGTACACCTGAAATGTTGCTCTTGTACATCTCGCCATTGATGATGGTGAAGGCCTTGGACCGGCGAGATATGCGTCGGGCATCTGTCGGGTCATCAAGCAGTTCTCTATTTATCAGGCACCGAAGGTACGGTTGCATCCATGTTTCTTCTATTGCCATGACCTACATCAGGTTGACCAACACGACCTCCGTGTCGAGTTTTTCGGGTCCTTCCTGTCCTTCGGGTAGCGCAGCCCCCGAGTGCTCTGCTTCTTCGGGTGATCCCTTAGGGAATTTCCTTTTGATGGAAGGCACGCAGATTTGTTCGAGGAACACACCTAGCGGCACCCGTGCGCAGGTGGAGCCGATGTTGGTGAGTCTATCGGCTTCTTCGTTGCTTTCCCTTCCAACATGCCGAAGCTCGCAGCTGTCGAAGTCTCCTTCGAGTGATTTGTAGAGCGCGCGGTACGCGATCATGTTAGCGGCGTGTGCGTCGCACTCGTTCATCGTCTGCTGGACGACGAGGTTCGAGTCACCGTAGATGACTAGGCATGTTGCGCCACAGATCTTGGCCATCCTCATGTCGTGGATGGGGGCCTCATATTCGGCTTCGTTATTGGAGGCGCGAAATTTCATCTGAAGGACGTATTTCATCTTGTCGCCTTGCGGGGACGTCAGTATGACGCCAGCTCCTGCTCCAGCCTCGATCTTGGAGCCGTCGAAGTGCATCGTCCATGACTGCGTCATATCCGGGGTGTCCGGCAGCTGGAGCTCCATCCAGTGGACGAGAAAGTCAGGGAGGACCTGAGACTTGATCGCATGACGCTTCTCGTAGACTATGTCTAGAGGGGATAGCTCGATGCCCCACAAGGCTACGCGTCATGTAGCTTTGGGGTTGTTCAGGATGTTGGACAGTGGCGCCTCGTTGACCACCATTATCTGATGCTTCTGGAAATAGTGGCTCAGCCGACGAGCCGTCATGAACACGCCGTAGGCGAGTTTCTGGTAGTGAGGGTACCTCCGTTTTGTCTGCGTCAGTACCTCGCTGAGGTAGTAGATTGAGCGTTGGACCCCGTGGGTCTTTCCATCTTCGGGTTGTTCGACCACGAGTACGGTACTTACCACCTGATGTGTGGCTGCTATGTATAGCAATAGAGGCTCGCGTTCCTTTGGGGTGACCAGGACTGGCGAGGTGGAGAGCAGTCGCTTCAGATCTTCGAATGCGTTGTCTACTTCAAGTGTCCACTCGAATTTGTCTGCTTTGCATAGCAGCTGGTAGAAAGGCAGGGCCTTCTCACCCATGCGTATGATGAATCTTCTCAGCGCCGCGATGCGTCCATATAGCTGCTGGACACCTTTGAGATTCTTCGGCTTCTCCATGGCCAGTATGGCACAGATTTTCTTCGGGTTCGCCTCAATCCTTCGTTGGGAGATGAAGTAGCCAAGCAGTTGGCCAGATGGGACGCTGAAGGCACACTTTTCTAGGTTCAGCTTGATATTTTAGTGATCGAGGTTGTCAAACGTCTCGCGAAGATCGTCGATCAGTGTCTTGGCCTCCCTTGTCTTGACAAATATGTCGTTGACATAGACTTGTATGTTGCGTCCTATCTGGCTCTTCAGGCACGCCTGCATGCACCGCTGGTAAATGGCACCTGCGTTCTTCAGCCCGAAGAGCATTGTGTTGTAGCAGAATACTCCGAACGGCGTGATGAACGCCGTTTTCTCCTGATCTTCGACCTTTAGTCGAATCAGATTGTAGCCTGAGTAGGCATCGAGGAAGGAGAGTTTCTCGCATCCTGGAATCGAATCGATGATCTGATCGATCCGAGGTAGAGGGAAGTGATCCTTTGGGAAGTGCTTGTTGAGCGACGTGAAGTCCACACACATCCGTAGGATGTCCGTGTCCTTTTTAGGGACCAGTACAGTGTTGGCTAGCCACTCGCTCTCCTTGATCTCCCAGATGAAGTCGGCATCGAGGAGTCTGTTGAATTCGACTCCGACAGCTTCAGCCTGTGGCTCGGACAATCGTCAGATGGAATGTTTGACGGGCTTGGCGTCTGGAAACACATTCAGTGCATGCTCGGCGAATTCCCTGGGAACTCCTGGCATGTCCGCAGGACACTAGGCGAAGATTTCCCAGCGCTCACGGAGGAATTCGAGAGCGCGCTTTCCTATGCGGGGCTAAGGTAATTGGCGACCAGCGCCATCTTGGAGGCGTCCATCGGGTGGACTTGCACATTTTTCGTGTTGACTGTTGAGTCAAATGACATATCGGGTATGTTTTGCCTAGAGACTGGGGGTGCCCTGTTGTCTGTCACCTCTCGAAGTCTTGTGATCTCCTCCTGCATGCCATCAGCAGGTCACGTGAAAAGTTCACGGGTAGGATCTTGTTGCCTGTGATGGCTTCGGGTGCCTGGCGCCAGCCATCCTCGTTGAGGTTGATCCGATGGTAGGCGGCAGCGTCGCCCTTGTTGGGTGGGAGGGATGGTTATTTCTTGTTTCCTCCGTTTTCACCTCTGGACTGGGTGGCGGTACGTGGGCACCCGAACCTGGTGGTTGTTGCTCCACGTCGATTTGGATGACCACGGCGCACTGGTAACGTCCGTGAATTGGATCGCTGCTGCCACAGCTTTCGGATCCGGAACCGTAGGTTCCTTATCCGACGGGGGGCTGCATGTGTAGCACGTTGGGATGCGGGGCCTATGAGGCGGGCCTGATTGATGGCAGCGGCACCCGCTCTGGGAGGCGGAGAGTGCATGTCTGTCCTACCTGGAAGCAGAAGCTCCCAAACAGAATCTCGAGCCCGTCGCCTACGGGCTCGAAATCCTTCATGGTGGTTGGCGAGTGGGCGGTGAAGTCAAAAGCGCCGAAGAGGAGATGGCTCTCCGTTGCCGAGGAGTTGTAGATCGCTTTGGTCGGGACCGTCGCGATCGCACAATCAGCGCCCCCGATTCCCATAGACGGCGCCAATTGACGAGGTTTGATCTCGTCAATTCCCATTGTTATGAGCTTGGGTTTTGGAGAAGATGGGGCTGCTAGAGATCGCGGAACAGTTAACAGACAAGCAACCAGGAGACACGAGATTTACCCAGGTTCATGCCCCCGGAAAGAAAACCCTACTCCTACTTGTCTGCTCTTGATTACGGTGGAACCGAAGGTTACAGGGGTGCGGGGATGTGATACGGCGTGGAGGTGTGTATGCGGTGAAAAGGATGTCCTCCTCGTCGTGCCCTCCTAGCCTTTATATAGAGATAGGCAGGTCCCATGCATAGATCGAGTCGGTTACAAGTTTAGGGTTTGCCCCTTTGAATATTCTATCTATTCTAGTCTTGCTCTCCAAGGAGCCGAAGATGTCATGGGCTTGGGCCACCCGAAAATCTCTACAGGCCGCGTATATTCTTGTGAGCCTCCCTTAGGCTGGACCAGGTATGCCAATGTCGTGTACCCGTAGGGTATAACCATGTCATTTTGAAGTTACTTTTGTCTTATCTTCCTATGCATGTCACTTTGTTCTTCATGAATTTATTTGTGTACAAGATTCCTATGCATAGGAAGAGGGTTAGACTTAAATGTGTTTTGAATTTGTTTCTTGATGCTCTCTTTTAGTTCAACTCATAGTTCTTATGTGAGCATCTTCTCAAACTATCGTGCCTAACTTAAAGGCATTAAAGAAAAGTACTTGTTGGGAGATAATCCAAGAGTTTCCTTGAGTCATGGAAGTTATTAATTCATTAATGACCTCTTCTTATCCTTTTTGTTTGCCTTTTGTGCCAAGAATGACCTCTAATGAGAGGGAAGTAAGATTTGGGGACTTGCTGTCCCGAAACAGATTTCCGTCCTCCACCATAAAAATACGTGAGGAGTCTATGTACGTTAGATTGAGCTGAAAATTTATGAATAAATCCCCCAGTATGTTAGCTAACTTTCGTTAGTTCAAAACTTTTTGATTTGAGCAATAGAAGATGTTCGAAAAAATCAGTTTCTACCTGCTGGTCTATTTTGACAGATTTCTGCCATTATTTGCATTTGCTTCTTATTGATTCTTTTTTGAGTTCTCTTTGGTAAATTAAGCTTTTTGAAGGAGTTACTACTGTAGCTTGTGTTTTTAGTAAAAAGCCTTGCTGTTCCAAAGCTTTGCCAGAGGTCTAATATCTTTTGAATAAACTAATATTGCTAATGAAGATTGTGTGAAATTTAGTATGAAGGAAAAAATTCAGGTGTAGAGAGAGAATGATGTAATGAGATGAAGAATGGAAAAAAGCTCAAGCTTGGGGTTTCCACCCTGATGTCACCCCAAGAAATATCCAAGAGGTACAAGCTGTAGGGTTCGCAGCATAGAAAACAAAAAAAATCCTACGATGAGAACAACTATGTACCAAGATCTATGTACTAGATACAAATAACAGGCGGATGTATATCCGTAGAGAACATACCCTTGAAGACCGACAAAGCTTAACGAGTTAAACTCGTGGTTGATATAGACGATCCCTTGCCGATCTCAAGATCGAGAGGAAGTCCTAGCGCCACAAAACAGCAGCGCATCCATGCTCGCACACACGTACGAGGCACCGAGCAACCTCCGCCTCCTCGCTCCAGCGATGCAGTGGAAGCACAACTCTTTCTTGCCGAATAGCCACCGGGAACATGTATCTCGCTAGTCCGAGACCATGGGGAATAAATTCTAGATGGGGAGAGAGATCCTTCACGAGGAGGTGTGCTTTGAGAGGATGAGAGTGGGGCCTTTTATAGGGGAGAGGGGGGAACCCAAGGGGCATGGCGCCCAGCCATGGGGCTGCCCCCACCTCTTCCACATTGATGTGGGTGGACACTCCACTCACTCAAATGCCTTTCAATTTCCTCCACTCAAAATCCCACTCAAATTCCCATTAAATTTCCACCAAATTTAATGTAAACTCTCATTAAATAAAACTCCTTTTATTTATTCAGAATTTTGTCAATTACTTTAATGACAAACATTCACATATAACCCCTTGCTAGTATTTCATTTCACATGCAAAAACACTTTCTACAATTTCACCCGAAAACCTGTTTCGGTATCTAGTGAAATAAATTCTTGCGCTTGTTATTCTTTCCGGCATGAAACTTTTGCTCCAATTGGATGTTGGTGTCTCTTAAGTGTGCCACCCTACGGTTCACGAATAATGCGGACATGATCGAGACCCTTCTCCGATCAATAATCAGAAGCGGTATCTGGAGACCCATACTGACTCCCACACATTCAACGATGACTTTCTTGTGATCGTCGGAACATTTTATGCTAGTATATTAATCCTTTTGTTTTGCGATATATTACATGTCTGAGATTCGATCATCGGTATCGCCATACCTAGTTTGATCTCGTTACTGACATGCACTCTTTTCTCGTTCCCGTGATATAACATTCTAGTGATCAAATCACTTGCTTGCAAGCTAATCAATGTGATATCACTGAGAGGGCCTACAACATATCTATCCGTCATCGGGATGAACAAATTCCACTCTCGATCCATGGGCCTCAACATAACACTTTAGTAGTTCTGAATCCATATTTATAATCACCCTGTTACGGTGTGATGTTTGATGTTATCAAGAAACTCTTCCGGTGTAAGTGATTGACATGATCTCATGGTCTAAGGATTAGGATCACTTCGTAAGTTGTTATAGCAATATAAACTCAATGACTTTGATCGTAATGCTATACTTCGGATGAATGTTCATCACACCATTACACTAATGTTGTGATCTCGTTATTAACAACATCCAATGTCCATGATCAGGAAATCTTTGATCATCTTGTTAATCAACGAGCTTGTTTATAAGAGAGGCATAACTAGGAACTTCCTTTTTGTTTATTAAACACACATGTATTAACGTTTCTGTATTAATACAATTATAACATGCAAAATAAACATTTATCATAAACAAGGAATACGATAATAACCACTTTATTATTGCCTCTCGGGCATATTACCTTCAGTCTGCCACTTGCACTAGAGACAATAATCTAGTTTGAAAACTTTGCGTATTGAACACTTATGGATTTCTGGTGTTCTATATACGCAATTTCAAGTGGTTAACATAATCTACAGATCTGACGCTTTTAGGTCCGTGTGTATTTGCATGTCTTTGCGTCTTCACGCATAACTCATTCTCAAATGAGATGGCATTGTATAAATTTGGTATTTTGGTGATACCTTTAGTTCCTTGGGTTAAATAATGTCGATACTATTGTCGTACAATATATCTTTAGTGTTAGCCCGTTGCGAACCACACCTTAGTTTGATAACAAACTACTTGACACAAATGCCCTCCTTTGCTGCTACTATAGCAGTCATATACTTAGCCTTTTGTTGTAGTATTCGTCACAATGTCTTAACTTTGGAACTCTTCCAAATCCATCATTGAAACTTTCTTTCCATTTCATTGTGCCACCCATAGTTTAAATTGAGATAAATTTAATTTGTATCTTGTGACAATACTAGTATCAATGTAACGCTTTACAATGAACTATTTGTAATTGTTTGTCACCTCTACACAAATATATTCTTAGTTCTTCCAAAAGATCATAAGTATATCCTCACTATCGTCCAATGATCATTTTATGGTTCATTCTGGTATATGCTCATAACACTTAGAGCATAGGACATATCTGGATGTGTACATATCATGGTATGATTGATCAAAACATCCTTGTGATTTCACTCATCAAGTGTCAAAGCAATTGAATATTGTTTTACTTATCAAGTGTCGTTACACTTAAATCTTGATTCAATTCCTTTCATGCGACAAGAACCGTTTCTTGTCGTTTATATATTGAACTCCTTCAATATCTCATATATGTACGTTTGGCACAACCATATTAGCATCACAGTCTATCCACTATAGATATTCATGCTAAATATTCGGGTTTTGCCTAAGTCTTTCATCGAAATGAAATTCTTAACCTTTGTCAATAAAAGATACATCATTTCCAATCAACAAGATGTCCTCCACATAATGTATTAGAAATATGTCTCACACTCCCACTTAATTTCTTGCAAATGCAAGCATCTTCATCGTCTCTAGATGAAAACTCCTTTTTCATCACAGTGAAGATTCCAACTCCGCGATGCTTACTTCAACCATTGAAGTTTGCATGCCCTTTTAGCATCCTTTGAATTAACAAAACCCTTTGGACCGTGTCATGCACACATCCTAGGTAACCATTCTTTTAGAAGAATTTTGTTTTCTTTATTCATCTACCATATACCAAATTATACGTAGTGGTTGCTACTTTAATCCGTCCATACTAAATATCGCTATGAAAGATCAAATCTTGTCATAGTCAACTCCTTGAACATTTGTCGTCAAATACTTTACAATATGTCGACTATTTCATAGATGTGAAACATCCATGTTTGTTTCTTTATAGATCCAAATACGATCGATAGGTTTTTACACCTTTCTAGAGGGTCTTCCAAGTTCAAAACTTGATTTCTCGTGTATGGAACTATCATGGATTTTATGGCTTCAAGCCATTTGATGGAGTGAGGTCCCATCATCGCTTCTTTGCATGTAGTCGGTTCATCATTGTCAAACAATATTGTTTACTCTCAAATCTCAACATTTGATTGTTTATCAGACCTACTTGGTTCAATAGGAACTTAGATCTCCGTGACCACAACCTTTGAGGCACATAAGCTATGAGCATTATGGCTGCCTCCGGAAGAATTTCCGGTGCTGCGCAACTCAGCACATTTAGCTAAGGTTCGTTAACCTTATCAAAGTTCTATTGTCCTCCCACTTAACCTTTTGTGAAAAACTTCTTTTTCAAGAAATTTCACATTTCAAGCGACAAACCCTTTTGTCCTCCGTGTTATGGAGGAATAACCAATTGTTATTCAAAATAACCTACAAATACATGCTCATCCGACTTTGGTTGTAAACATCTTACTTATTCTTAGCATACCAAAATTTAAGAAAGGATAACTTGGGTTTTACCCCAAAACATAACTTCCATGGTGTCATTTCAACGAATCAAGATGGAGCTCTTTTCAGTGTAAAAAGCGGTAGTCTCTAAAGCTTTTAATCTTGTAAAACATAATGGCAGTTTTATAAATAATGCCTTTGATCCAACCATGTCAAACAAGGTTTCATTACAAATCTCAAACACTCCATATTCCTATGGTGTTTCGGTAGATGCAAATCTAGGTGTTTTTGCTAAACTTGTAACTCAAATAAATCCCTTTATGATAAATCATAATTCATTTATTTTTCTTGTTACACTTGTAACTCAAATAAATCCCTTATGATAAAATCATAAACCATTTATTTTCTTGTTACAATGATTTTCCACTTCATCTTGAAAGTATTTGAACATTTTCAAATATTTTATACTTCTTTCTCATTAAGTGAACATTCACTCAAATTTCCACAGAAAGCATATGAAGTTGAAATTCATCGCTTACGACTATAAATAATGGACTACATACATCGATATGTATAAATTCCAATATTTTAGTCGTTCGTTCTTCTTTGGCCTTTGAACGAAGTTTTAATTCTCCCGAGGAAAGTCTCACAAGCGTCACTTGATCAAATCAAAGACTTCAAAAATCCATGCATATGGAGTTTCTTCATGTTTTCTTTCCAATATAATTTAAACGGCGATGTCACTTTGTAAGTGATCTTTCAATCATTTGTCTTGCGACATTTTAGCATTAGTTTTTATGGATGTGATTTCTCCAACTAGATTTGTAAATCATCCATCTTATATGGAATACGGTAATTATTTGAACAACCTTTATTCTCATAATACCTGATTTAAATAACAATTATTAAAACAAATCTTTAAGTCAATCTTTGATGTCAACGAGAAATACAAACAATGGTTTGTTTGTTTTCGATGAACATCATCATATATTATCTTGCTAGTTACTTAGGCCATTATGGTTTATGAATTGCGTCGTTCCGTATGAAATTTCATACCAACCAATTCGGTATCCAATACCCAAGAACCACATTGTTTAACAAGCAAATAATACAACCATAACATGTATATCATTTATATACCTAAATTGGATATTTCCAATCTTTTTTTTCTGCCAAATATATTTTTTATAGATTCTCTTTCAGCATTTCCTTTTCCTTTTAAAAGAATCTATCAACATCAAAAGTGGCGCCATATACATGACACATAGTCCAAAGAGTGTATATTCAAATAATAATACCTTTGTACTTGCACTTTGAAGTAGATCACCATCATCAAAAGATCGGCATTCTTTTAAAAATCCATTCTTTAGTAATATTTTAGTGTAGTAAACACTTTACATACATCTTCTATTCATCCTTATCATGACGACTTTCATGATCAAGCTAATGTAGCTTATAAAGACGAATCGTGAGTATAACGTTACTTTCCAAAACCCTTTTGGATGATTAGGATGTCTAGCATCTCCAACCTTTGCAAATTCTCATCCAATATGGGAACATACATTATACTCTATCATATTGCAACAAAAACATTGTTTCAGATATCGTTATATCTGCCACACATGATGGTTTCTAAAATAATTCTTTCGGCCCCTAGATAAACTTGATATTAAAACAATCAAGAATCATGGAGGTAAACATGATACTTAAGATACTAACACTGGAATTGTTACTCTTGATTTAATACCAATTATTAAATTTCATAGAGTAAACAGAGTTTGCTGAAAGTTTGCAATAGGACTTTAAACTTTAGATTGACACTCAACACAATACGATACCAGTTCGTAAAGTAAATACCCAGAATTCTGTAGTTCTATTATCTCAATTACAACTAAGCATAAGGTGGTGAACGAATGCCAATGACTACAACAAATTATGCAAATTTACTTTGATTTAATTTATGATAAATTGAGTTCTATTAATCCAAATTAGAAATGAACTCCCACTCAAAAACGACATCCATCATGCCTTTTTGGTGATTACATGGACCAAATCCACTACACCAAGTCCGATCATCATGTGAGTGTAGGGGTTCGTAGCATGGAAAACAAAAATTTTCTACCGCATACAAACAAACAAGCCAAGATCTATCTACTAGATTGTAGCAACGAGTTGATAGAATAACTCACCCTCGAAGATTCCAAGTGTTTAACGAGAGCGGATTCTCGTGGGTGATGTAGTCGTACTCTTGCCGATCTCAAGATCGTGTAGACGATCCTTCCGGCGCTGCGTTCCGGTAGCGCTCCTGATCAGTCACATCGTTCGGTACTCATGAAGACCTTCCTCTCCTTGTTCCAGAGGCAGCGGAGGTTGTAGCACTCTCCTCGTGATTCCGGCATGACATGTGGTACCGGAAGTAGAGGGGAGATCTCGTAGGGCTTCGCCTTAAGCCGGAGCGAGTATGGTGGACTATGAGAGAGGCCTTGGCGATCTAGGGTTTAGAGGCACCAAGGAGAGAGGGCTAGGCCGGCAGCTAGGGCAAGGGGAGGGCCCCAACTCGGCGGCTAGGCAAACCCTAGGGGCGGCGGCGACTTGATGGAGGCCAGCGGCTAGGGCTAGGGCTTAGAGGACAGAGGTGTAGGTCTATAGGGGCACCCCTGCCCCTCCTTTTATAGGTGGGAGGGCGCCAGCCAAGGGGAGGGAGTCCTCCCCCAAGTCGGCCTCCTTGGACGGCGGGTGGAGGGAGAGGAACTCCTCCCCAAGTAGGTTTCCTACTCTCCCTCCACCAAGCAAACTTGTCGTTTGACTTTTCAAATTGGCGTTTGACTTTTCAAACTAGGATTTGATTTATCCCTTTATTTTTCTCAGCGATGAAACCTAGTACATGATGCAACCATTCCAACTTATTATGACACATTCATGTACCCTTCCCCTCCGGAGTGCCGGACCTTCCGGACCCTTCTAGAACATTCCCGATGAAAACACCGGAATCATTCTCCAACTCCGAAACAGGACTTTCCTTATATGAATCTTATTCTACGGACCATTTCGGATCTCCTCGTGATATCCTGGATCCCATCCGAGACTCCGAACAACATTCGGTCTCTTACTCATCATTCCATAACTACTCAACAACATTGAATCCTTAAGTGTGTCTCCCTACGGTTCGTGAATTATGCGGACATGATCGAGACACTTCTCCGAACAATAACCAATAGAGGAATCTGGAAATTCATATGGCTCCCACATATTTCTACGATTACTTTGCGATCGAATGAACCACTTACATACGATACCAATTTCCCTTTTTCTCATGATAGTTTACTTATCCGAGGTTTTGATCGTCGGTATCTCTGCATACCTAGTTCAACCTCGTTACTGATAAGTACTCTTTTCTAGTTCCCGTGATATGTGATACCTTGTGAGACAGTCACATGCTTGCAAGCCAATTGGATGACATTCCACCGAGAGGGCCCAGAGTATATCTATCCGTCATATGGATGGACAAATCCCACTCTTGATCCATGTGTCTTAACCCATACTTTCCGAACACTCAATGCCACCTTTATAACCACCCAGTTACGGTGTGGTGTTTGATGTCATCAAAGCATCCTTCCGGTGATGGTGATAAGCATGATCTCATGGTCGAAGGAATTAGGTTACTATGTATCAGAAAGCATATAGCAATTGAACTATTAAAATGACTTGATTTTTATGTTACGCTTATCTATAGGAGTATGTCCATCATACCATTCTCCTAACGATATGATCTTGTTGTTAATAACATCTCAATGTTCATGATAGGGAAACCACAATCATTTATTAACCAACAAGCTAGTATTATGAAGAGGCTTTACTAGGGACTCTAATTTAGTTTACAAATCACACAAGTATTAATGTTTCCTTGTTAATACTGTTATAGCATGAATGTAAACATTTATCATAAACACAAAGATATAATAATAACTACATTTATTATTACCTCTAGGGTATATCTCCAACAGTCTCCCACTTGCACTAGAGTCAACTAATCTAGATTACATGGTAATATACCGAACACCCATGGCAGTTTGGTGTTGGTAATGTTTTTCCCTCGGGAGAGGTTTAGTCAACGGATCCGCCACATTCAGATATGTGTGTACTTTGCAAATCTTTATGTCACCATCTTGGACATGTTCTCGAATAGCGTGAAAACGTAGCTTGATGTGCTTCAGCTTCTTGTGCGACCTTGGTTCTTGCGCATTGGCTATGGCGCCCATGTTATCACAGAAGATAGACATTGGGTCCAGCGCACTTGGAACCACACCGAGCTCTGTAATGAACTCCTTCATCCATATCGCTTCTTGTGAAGCCTCCGAAGCAGCTATGTATTCCGATTCAGTTGAAGATCTCGCCACAACGCTTTGCTTTGTACTCCTCCAGCTAACTGCTGCACCATTCAAAGTAAATACGTATCCAGATTGAGATTTAGAATCATCCGGATCGGTGTTCCAACTAGCATCGGTGTAACCATTAACAACGAGCTGCTCATCACCTCCATAAGAAAGAACCATATCCTTAGTTCTTCTCAAGTACTTAAGGATGTTTTTGACCGTTGTCCAATGATCCACTCCTGGATCACTTTGATATCTGCTAGTCAAACTAACAGCATATGCAATGTCGGGTCTAGTACATAGCATGGCATACATTAGAGATCCTATGGCTGAGGCATAGGGAGTCTTACTCATTCTTTTAATATCTTCTGCCGTTGCTAGACTTTGAGTTTTACTCAAGGTCATATTGGGAAACATGGGCAAGAACCCTTTCTTGCTATCTTCCATTCCAAACCTCTTTAGAGCTTTGTCCAAATATGTAATTTGTGACAACGATATTAGGCGTCTCGATCTATCTCTATAAATCTTTATGCCTAATATATAAGCTGCTTCGCCAACATGTTTCATTGAAAAACTATTATTCAAATATTCCTTGACACTATTAAGAAGGTCTACTTCATTCCCAATCAACAATATGTCATCTACATATAGTATTAAGAATGCTACAGAGCACCCACTCACTTTCTTGTAAATACAAGCTTCTCCATAAGTTTGTATAAAACCAAAACTTTTAATTACTTTATCAAAACATTGATTCCAACTTCGGGATGCTTGCTTCAATCCATATATGGACCGTTGAAGTTTGCATACCTTGTTAGCATCTTTAGGATCGACAAAACCTTTGGGTTGCATCATATACAACTCTTCATCAATGTCTCCATTGAGGAACGCTATTTTGACATCCATCTGCCATATCTCATAATCATAATATGCAGCGATTGCTAACAAAATCCTCATAGACTTTAGCTTCGCTACTGGTGAGAAAGTCTCATCGTAGTCAACTCCTTGAATTTGTCGAAACCCTTTTGCGACAAGTCGAGCTTTATAGACAGTAACATTACCATCAGCATCTGTTTTCTTCTTGAAAATCCATTTGTTCTCGACAGCCTTCCGGCCATCCGGTAAGTCCACCAAAGTCCATACTTGGTTTTCGTACATGGATCCAATCTCGGATTTCATGGCTTCTTGCGATTTATTGGAATCTGGGCTCATCATCGCTTCCTCATATGTTGCAGGGTCATCGGTGTTGTCCACCAACATGACACTCATAACGGGATCATACCAATCAGGAGTGGTACGAGTTCTCGTTGACCTGCGAGGTTCTGTAGCAACTTCAACCGAAGTTTCATGATCATCATGATTAGCTTCCTCTCTTATTGATGCAGGCACCACAGGAACTTCTTCCGGTGCTGCGCTACTCGCAAGTTCGAGAGAAGGTTCGACAACCTCGTTGAGTTCTACTTTCCTTCCAGTCACTTCTTTCGAGAGAAATTCCTTCTCTAGAAAGGATCCATTCTTGGCAACAAAGATTTTGCCTTCAAATCTATGAAAGAAGGTATACCCAATAGTTTCCTTTGGGTATCCTATGAAGACGCATTTTTCCGCTTTGGGTTCAAGCTTGTCCGGCTGTAACTTCTTTACATAGGCTTCACAACCCCAAACTTTAAGGAACGACAATTTAGGTTTCTTCCCAACCCATAATTCATATGGTGTCGTTTCAACGGATTTAGATGGTGCCCTATTTAAAGTGAATGTGGCTGTTTCTAATGCATAACCCCAAAATGATAGCGGTAAATCTGTAAGTGACATCATAGAACGAACCATATCTAAGAGAGTTCGATTACGACGTTCGGACACACCATTACGCTGTGGTGTTCCCGACGGTGTCAATTGTGAAAGTATTCCGCATTTCTTCAAATGCTCGCCAAACTCGTAACTTAGATATTCACCTCCACGATCAGAACGTAGAAATTTAATCTTCTTATTATGTTGATTCTCCACCTCACTTTGAAATTCCTTAAACTTCTCGAAAGTTTCAGACTTATGTTTCATGAAATAGATATACCCATATCTACTCAAGTCATCCGTGAAGGTAAGAACATAACGATAACCACCGCGCGATGCTACACTCATAGGACCACACACATCGGTATGTATGATTTCCAATAAGTCCGTATCTCGCTCCATCATACCAGAAAATGGAGTCTTAGTCATTTTACCCATCAGACATGCTTCGCATCTTTCAAGTGATTCGAAATCAAGTGATTCAAGAAGTCCATCAGAATGGAGTTTCTTCATACGCTTCACTCCAATGTGACCAAGGCAGCGATTGCCACATATAGGTCGAGTTATCGCTCAATTTCAAACGTTTAGCTTCAATGTTATTAATATGTGTATTTCCACTATCGAGATTCAATAAGAATAGACCATCTATCAAAGGTGCATGTGCATAAAACATATTACTCATATAAATCGAACAACCATTATTCTCGGACTTAAACAAGTAACCGTCTTGCAATAAACAAGATCCCGATATAATGTTCATGCTTAACGCAGGCACCAAATAACAATTATTAAATATAAAACTAATCCCGATGGTAGATGAAGAGGTAGCGTGCCGACCGCGATCACATCAACCTTTGATCCATTTCCTAAGCGCATCATCACCTCGTTCTTCGCTAGCTTCCGTTTATTCTGCAGCACCTGTTTCGAGTTACAAATATGAGCAACCAAACCAGTATAAAATACCCAGGCACTACTACGAGTACTAGTGAGATACACATCAATAACATGTATATCGGATATACCTTTCTTCTTGATGTTGCCGTTCTTCAAATCCGCCAAGTACTTTGGGAAATTCCGCTTCCAGTGACCTTCTCCCTTGCAGTAAAAGCACTCAGTATTAGGCTTAGGTCCAGCCTTGGTCTTCTTCGTAGGTGCGGAAACTTTCTTACCACCCTTCTTGAAGTGTCCCTTTTGCTTAGACTTGCCTTTCTTGAATTTGGTGGTCTTATTGACCATCAACACTTGGTGCTCTTTCTTGATCTCCACTTCTGCAGATTTTAACATGGAGAAGAGTTCTGGCAACTGCTGGTTCATGCTTTGCATATTGTAGTTCATCACAAAGTTCTTGTAACTTGGTGGTAGTGATTGGAGGACACGTAAATCCCCAAAGCATTAGGAATCACTATACCCAAGCTTTGGAGTTTGTTTGCGTGCCCAGACATCTTAAGCACATGCTCACTGACGGAGCTGCCCTCTTCCATCTTGCAGTTAAAGAACTTTTCAGAAGCCTCATAGCTCTCAACTGCCGCGTGAGTCTCAAATACCAATTTGAGTTCACGGACAATATCATGTGGGTCTGAATTCTCAAACCTTTTCTGAAGCTTCGATTCCAAACCATACAAGATAGCACACTGAACTGTGGAGTACTGATTCTTCCGAGCGAGGTAAACATTCTTTACTTCATCGGTAGCATTAGCTGCAGGCGGGTCACCCAGTGGTGCATCCAGCACATAGGTCAAATTACTAGCATTGAGGACAATCCTCAAATTGCGGAACCAATCCGCGAAGTTGCTTCCATTGTTTTTCAACTTTTCTTTCTCTAGGAACGCATTAAAATTGATGGTAGGGGCCGCCATTGATCTACAACATATTTGCAATAGTTTAGACTAAGTTTATGACAAATTGTGTTCTAATTAATAGTTAAAGTAATCTAGGTGAACTCCCACACAAAACAATATCCCTCACATTGTTTTAGTGATCACACGAACCAAATCCACCACATCAAAACCGATCATCACGAGAGTTGATGTAGCTTCAATGGCGAACAATCGACGTGTTCATCATATCTACTATATGATTCATGCTTTACCTTTCGGTGATCCGTGTTCCGAGACCATGTATGTACATGCTAGACTCGTCAAGATCAAACCTTAGCTTCCGCATGAGCAAATCTGGATTGCTCACGTTGTATACACTTGCAGAATCTAACACACCCGATCATCACGTGGTGCTTCGAAACAACAAGCTTTAGCAACGATGCTTACTAAGGATGAACACTTTAGAACTTGAAATTTATGTGCATGAGGGATCATCTTATAATGCTACCGTCGTTAACTAAGCAATACAAGATGCATAAAGGATTAACATCACATGCAATTCATAATATGTGATATGATATGGCCTTTCTTCTTTGTGCTTCCGATCTCCATCTTCAAGCACGAACATGATCTCCATCATCACCGGCATTGCATCAAGGTCAATGACGCTGCTCCATGATTGTCGTCCACCAGCTTCAACTATTACAACTACTTTGAAAAGACATGCGGGTCTTAACATAAATTAAAAACAACCATATGGCTCCTGCCGGTTGCCAACTTACAATAAGGAACATTGCATACATCAAATATAATCACAATCATGGCCATATCACAGCACACCCCTGCAAAACAAAGTTAGACGCCTCTAATTTCTTTGCATGTTTTACGTGGTTTGGGGCTTTCAATAAGTGTCGCTCTAACTTACGAACAAGAACCACAACGTTGATGTTTGAACTATCAAGTGTCCGTTGTAAATTGGATCTATACTATAATGGGAGAGACAGACACCCGCAAAGCCACTTATGCAATACAAGTTGCATGTTGAGCGTGGAGCAAGTCTCATGAACGATGTCATGTAAGGTTAGCCCGGGCCGCTTCATCCCATCATACCGCAAGATGCAAAGTACACAAGAAGCAATTGATAATAAAAACACCACCGCCCACAATGACCATTGTGTTTTACTCGTGCAACAGATCTACATATAGACACAGCTCTGATACCACTGTAGGGGTTCGTAGCATGGAAAACAAAAAATTTCTACCGCATACAAACAAACAAGCCAAGATCTATCTACTAGATTGTAGCAACGAGTCGATAGAATAACTCACCCTCGAAGATTCCAAAGTGTTTAACGAGAACGGATTCTCGTGGGTGATGTACTCGTACTCTTGCCGATCTCAAGATCGTGTAGACGATCCTTCCGACGCTGCGTTCCGGCAGTGCTCCCGCAGTCGGTCACACGTTCGGTACTCAATGAAGACCTTCCTCTCCCTTGTTCCAGCAGGCAGCGGAGGTTGTAGCACTCTCCTCGCGATTCTGGCAGCACGAAGGCGTGGTACCGGAAGTAGAGGGGAGATCTCGCAGGGCTTCGCCTTAAGCCGGAGCGAGTATGGTGGACTATGAGAGAGGCCTTGGCGATCTAGGGTTTAGAGGCACCAAGGAGAGAGGGCTAGGCCGGCGGCTAGGGCAAGGGCAGGGACCCAACTCGGCGGCTAGGCAAACCCTAGGGGCGACGGCGACTTGATGGAGGCCGGCGGCTAGGGCTAGGGTTTAGAGGAGAGAGGTGTAGGTCTAGAGGGGCACCCCTGCCCCTCCATTTATAGGTGGGAGGGCGCCGGCCAAGGGAAGGGAGTCCTCCCCCAAGTAGGCCTCCTTGGCCGGCGGGTGGAGGGAGAGGAACTCCTCCCCAAGTAGGTTTCCTACTCTCCCTCCACCAAGAAAACTTGTCGTTTGACTTTTCAAATTGGCGTTTGACTTTTCAAACTAGGATTTGATTTATCCCTTTATTTTGCTCAGCGATGACACCTAGTACATGATGCAACCATTCCAACTTGTTATGACACATTCATGTACCCTTCCCCTCCGGAGTGTCGGACCTTCTGGACCCTTCTAGAACATCCTCGATGAAAACACCGGAATTATTTTCCAACTCCGAAACAGGACTTTCCTTATATGAATCTTATTCTCCGGACCATTCAGGATCTCCTCGTGATATCCTGGATCCCATCCGAGACTCCGAACAACATTCGGTCTCTTACTCACCATTCCATAACTACTCAACAACATCGAATCCTTAAGTGTGTCTCCCTACGGTTCGTGAATTATGCGGACATGATCGAGACACTTCTCCGAACAATAACCAATAGAGGAATCTGGAAATTCATATGGCTCCCACATATTTCTACGATTACTTTGCGATCGAATGAACCACTTACATACGATACCAATTTCCCTTTGTCTCACGATAGTTTACTTATCCGAGATTTTGATCGTCGGTATCTCTGCATACCTAGTTCAACCTCGTTACTGATAAGTACTCTTTTCTCGTTCCTGTGATATGTGATCCCTTGTGAGCCAGTCACATGCTTGCAAGCCAATTGGATGACATTCCACCGAGAGGGCCCAAAGTATATCTATCCGTCATATGGATGGACAAATCCCACTCTTGATCCATGTGTCTCAACCCATACTTTTCGAACACTTAATGCCACCTTTATAACCACCCAGTTACGGTGTGGTGTTTGATGTCATCAAAGCATCCTTCCGAGGATGGTGATAAGCATGATCTCATGGTCGAAGGAATTAGGTTACTATGTATCATAAAGCATATAGCAATTGAACTATTAAAATGACTTGATCTTTATGCTACGCTTATCTATATGAGTATGTCCATCATACCATTCTCCTAACGATATGATCTTGTTGTTAATAACATCTCAATGTTCATGATAGGGAAACCACAATCATTTATTAACCAACAAGCTAGTATTATGAAGAGGATTTACTAGGGACTCTAATTTAGTTTACAAATCACACAAGTATTAATGTTTCCTTGTTAATACTGTTATAGCATGAATGTAAACATTTATCATAAACACAAAGATATAATAATAACTACATTTATTATTGCCTCTAGGGCATATCTCCAACAGTGAGTCGGTATAGCTTCAAAGGCGAGCATCCATATGGTCATTACATCAAAACATATGACTCATGCTTAACCTTTCGGTCCGTGTTCTGAGGCCATGTCTGTACATGCTAGGCTCGCCAAGTAAGAACCTTAGTATTCTCTTGTGTAAAACTGTCTTACACCCGAGATATGCTCGTGGATTCAAGTACACCCAATCATCACGTGATGTCTTGAAGCGACGAAATATTGTCGATGCATACTTAAGGAAGAACACATTTTTATCTTGATATCTAAATGAGGTATCATCTTATTATGCTAATAAAATGCCAAACAAGCAATATAAGATGCAACAAACATCTCATGTTAATAAGTGAAATGATATGGTTCTTGCACTTGATCTCCATCATGTGCATCATGGTATGATCACTATCATACCTCTATGTGTAAGGCCAACGTCTATGGAACTTACACGTTATATGTGTTGTAAGAGTATCGACTTATACTTCTACTTACAACATCACCATATCATGACACTAGCCCAGCAACAATCTAAACTAGACGCCTCTAAATTATCCATTGCAAGTTTTACGTGGCTTAGGGCTTTCGAAGAATGAACCGTTCTTACCTACTAACATGAACCACAACGAGGATAACCAAATTGCTGACAACTCATTGCAAATTATATATTGACTATAGTAGGAGAGACAGACACCCGCTAGCCACTTATGCAAAACTAGTTGCATGTCAAGCGTGGAACATGTCTCATGTGTGAGTACATGTAAAGTTTGTCCGGGCCGCTTCATCCCACTATGCCACCAATATCCAAAGTACAACTAAGAAGCAATAAAATGATCATCATCACCCACATACTCATATATGTACTACCCATGCAAAGCATCTACGCATAGATCCGGCTCTGATACCACTGTAGGGTTCACAACATAGAAAACAAAAAAATTCCTACGGTGGGAACAACTATGTACTAAGATCTATCTACTAGATACAAACAACGGGCGGATGTATATCCGTAGCGAACATACCCTTGAAGACCGACAAAGCTTAACGAGTTAAACTCGTGGTTGATGTAGACGATCTCTTGCCGATCTCAAGATCGAGAGGAAGTCCTAGCGCCGCAAAACAGCAGCGCATCTGTGATCGCACACACGTACGAGGAACCGAGCAACCTCCGCCTCCTCGCTCCAGCGATGCAGCGGAAGCACAACTCTTTCTTGCCGAATAGCCACCGGGAACATGTATATCGCTAGTCCGAGACCATGGGGAATAAATTCTAGAGGGGGAGAGAGATCCTTCACGAGGAGGTGTGCTTTGAGAGGATGAGAGGGGTCCCTTTTATAGGGGAGAGGGGGGAACCCAAGGGGCATGGCGCCCAGCCATGGGGCTGCCCCCACCTCTTCCACATTGATGTGGGTGGACACTCCACTCACTCAAATGCCTTTCAGTTTCCTCCACTCAAAATCCCACTCAAATTCCCATTAAATTTCCACCAGATTTAATGTAAACTCTCATTAAATAAAACTCCTTTTATTTATTCATAATTTTGTCAATTACTTTAATAACAAACATTCACATATAACCCCTTGCTAGTATTTCATTTCACATGCAAAAACACTTTCTGCAATTTCACCCAAAAACCTATTTCGGTATCTAGTGAAACAAATTCCTGCGCTTGTTATTCTTTCCGGCATGAAACTTTTGCTCCAATTGGATGTCGGTGTCTCTTAAACCCTACGATTTGCGAATAATGCGGACATGATCGAGACCCTTCTCCGATCAATAATCAGAAGCGGGATCTGGAGACCCATACTGACTCCCACACATTCAACGATGACTTTCTTGTGATCGTCGGAACCTTTTACGCTAGTATATTAATCCTTTTGTTTCACGATATATTACATGTCCGAGATTCGATCATCGGTATCTCCATACCTAGTTTGATCTGGTTACTGACATGCACTCTTTTCTCGTTCCCGTGATATAACATTCTAGTGATCAAATCACTTGCTTGCAAGCTAATCAATGTGATATCACCGAGAGGGCCCAGAGCATATCTATCCGTCATCGGGATGAACAAATTCCACTCTCGATCCATGGGCCTCAACATAACACTTTAGTAGTTCTGAACCCATATTTATAATCACCCTGTTATGGTGTGATGTTTGATGTTATCAGGAAACTCTTCCGGTGTTAGTGATTGACATGATCTCATGGTCTAAGGATTAGGATCACTTCGTAAGTTGTTATAGCAATATAAACTCAATGACTTTGATCGTAATGCTATACTTCGAATAAATGTTCATTACACTGTTGCACTAATGTTGTGACCTCGTTATTAACAACATCTAATGTCCATGATCAGGAAATCTTTGATCATCTTGTTAATCAACGAGCTATTTTATAAGAGAGGCATAACTAGGAACTTCCTTTTTGTTTATTAAATACACATGTATTAATGTTTCCGTATTAATACAATTATAGCATGCAAAATAAACATTTATCATAAATAAGGAATACGATAATAACCACTTTATTATTGCCTCTCGGGCATATTCCCTTCACAAGCGTCAAAGCATGGGGATGCCCAAGGTATCCCCTTCTTCATCAATAAAAAGCGCAGGTCTGTCTAGACACTTCGTTTTTATTGTTTCATGCATAGTTGTGTTGTTCTTGGAGCGTCTTAGTTTTCGTTTGGTTTGCTTAGTTTATTTAGTTTGCTTGAATAAAGTAGTTTGGACCCCCGTTCTCGCTGTGTTGTTTTGCAAATAAGTTTCTTGGTGTTGGAAAGGAGTAGGAAGTTCTTGCTTCAAAGTGCAAGAGGAGCTTGCATTGACTATGACTTAGACTTTAGCATGACATGCTAGGTGTTGTTTTGACCTTATGCTTAGTGATTATTGTTGTAGAATGTCTTGTTCCAAACAATTGGGATTGCTTAGTGTGTCTTGAAGAAATTATGTGTTGTTTTAGCATGCAAAAGCATAGTATTGTGGTATTCTCCTTTGATGCTTTGTTTGGGTTGACTTGGCACATGTGCACACCATGTTATGACTATGACAAGTCACCATAGCCTCTATGATCATTTAGTCCTTGACTTGTAGTACCACTCCATGGTTTGATTAGTAATGCTTTGTTGCTCTGCATGATTATGGCCATTATGCTCTCTTAGTTGGTTGCTCCCAGTATTTTGCTAGCCTTCACTTGTATGAGTAAGCTCTGCTCATGCTTCCAACTCCCAAGAAACCAAGTTTTTCCAAAGTGTCCACTATAAACTCCTATGCATGGTGTGTTACACCGTTCCAATTATATTCTTGTTTTCAGCTATATTCCAATTAAAAAACTATTTTGTTGTATGAAAACTTAGTGATTAAAGCCCTCACAAACTTGATGGCACACTTTATATTCTTTGCCCCTAATAAACTTGAACCATTGTGTCATCTATGTTGTATATGCTTGCACTTATACGTTGGAATTAGCGTAACCGTCGTCACGGGGAACGTTTTCAACATTGCACTTGTACTTTGTACTCAGTTGATATCATGCTCTTTTGTCTATGGATGTCACCGGTGTGAAATAAAGAGGGAACTTGTAAGTCCATGTAGTTTGTATTTTGTGTTAGAGAAACGCCTGGGCCGCTAGCCTGAGCCATGCCTAATCATAGTGGAAACTTGCAGCATCACCATAGTTAGCTATCTATGAAGCATCCTCAATAAAAATCTATGCATATAGTAAATAAAAAGATCGCTGAGATGCTCATTGTCTGCTTGCCTTGTCATGTTGGTTATGGGATAGATCATGTACCATGTGCAAGGGGTACCCCATTGGCGGTTCTCTATGATATGCAAATACTTACAGTGACAAGAACATACAGGTGACTGAAGTTGAGTAGCATGAGGTGTGGCCCTTGTATTCAAGGTACTTGAGATTGCCAACTTATACTTTGTCAAGCATATACTCCATCTTTGTTCACTTTAACCTTAATCACTTCAAGATGCTTATGATAGGGGCAATGATGGCTGAAAGCTAACAAGTACCATAATTTTTGGAAGCTAATTTTGAAACTTGAAATCCCTGCTTCCCTTTGTGAAGAGCCTTTCTTTCACCAGTATTTGAGTCTCCACCTTCTACCTTTAGGCACCATTAAGAGAGCATAGTTGTCATTCTGTGTGCAGTGTCCCAAAGCTTATTGATTGATGCATATTGTGATATTACTTTTTCTTGTGCTATTTGTTTCTAGTCACCCTTGTGAACTTTGAAGGTGTCCTATGCATTTATTTGCTACTCTATGAGGGACAAGCTGAATGCCACTATGCCATGTTTTATGTATGTGAAACAAACAAACATTTTTCAATGCATGCTATTCATGATCTTTGTTTGTAGCCTTTCATGTTGCATGCATAGTTACTATGTCCTATTGTTAGAACTCCATCTTTCATGCACATGTTTAGAGTTCTTTGATCCCAGCTTTCAATGCTTGCAAATGGTTTGATCTTTGTTTTGATGGTGCATGTCACCTCAAAAATTATTCTTTTTATCACTTACCTACAAGAGGACAAGCAGGAGTTAAGCTTGGGGGTGCTTGATACGTCGGAAACGTATCTATAATTTTTTATGCTCCATGCTTGTTTAGTATCTACTTTGTCTACACTTTGAGGTGTTTTTATATCTTTTCTCGAACTAACCTATTAACAAGTTGCCACATTGCTAGTTGCTTGTTTTCTTCTGTTTTTGGTTCCAAAAAGGCAGAAAATCAATATTCTCAGAATTGGACGGGACAAAAGCCAAAGTCAATATTTTACGGTGATGGACACGAATCCAGAAGACGAGACGGAGACGCGAACCACGGCGGCCAAACCCCCTAGGCGCGGCCAGGGGTGGGCCCACGCCTGGGCAGGGTGGCCCACTGGTCGCCTCCTGGCCTCGCCTCTTCGCCTATAAGAAGCCCCCGATACAGAAACCCTAAGTACCCGATCAAAACTCCACGAAACCTTCTATAGCCGCCGTCATTGTCGTCCCTAGATCGGGGGATCTGAAGTTCTTCCCGGCACCCTGCCGGAGGGGAGATCATCCTGGAGGCCTTCTCTCCGGTATGATGCGTGAGTAGTTCCACCTTGGACTATGGGTCCATGTAGTAGCTAGATGGTTGTATCTCCTCCTTGTGCTTTCATGTATAAATCTTGTGAGCTCCGTTCATGATCAAGATCTAATCTATTTGTAATCATGCATGTTGTGTTTGCGGGGATCCGATGGATATTGAGATTACTATGTCAGATTGATTAATGGTTTTGTCTTTATGATTCTATCATGTCTGTGTTGTTTGTGATCTTGCATGCTCTCCGTTGTTAGTAGCTATCTTGGCCGAGTAGTTGCTAGTGACTCCAAGAAGGGGTATTTATGCTTGATAGTGGGTTCATGCCTCTAGTTTCCAAGGGAAGTGACAGAAATCTCTTCGGTTGTAGATGTGTTGTTGCTACTAGGGAGAAAACAACGGTCTCTTGTTCATGGAACAAGTTCATTGTTTACCTTACACACTTTGCTTAAAGCAGTTGTCTGTTGCTTGCAACTTAATACTAGAGGGGGTTCGGATGATAACCTGAAGGTGGACTTCTAGTCATAGATGCAGTTGGATGGCGGTCTATGTATATTGTTGTATTGCCCAATCGAATCTCATAGAATCTTTTTGTCTAGTATTGCATTGTTATTGCTCAGTTCCTGTCAATTGCCCTGCTGTAATTTGTTTACCCTTCATGCCATGTTGTTTGTCTAAGGAGAGCACCTCTAGTGAACTATGGACCCCGGTCCAATCTTTACCATTGATACATCTTTCACTGTTACTTGTTTACTTGCTGCAAACCATTACCTTCCACACCATACGTTTAATCCTTTGTTATAGCAAACCGGCGAGCTTGACAACCTCACTAATTCGTTAGGGTAAAGTCTTGAGTTTGTGTTGTGCAGGTCTCCGTGTTGCTTGCAACACCTGTGTGGTGTTTCCTTCCTCCTACCGGTTCGATAACCTCGGTTTCTTACTGAGGGAAAACTTGCTGCTGTGCTGCTTCACACCTTGCTCTTGGGGTTCCCAACGAGGCGCTCCCATGTCAACTACACGCAAGAAACAACAAGCGACAAATCGAATAGGATAGGAAGGTGCAACATCGTCGTCTGCACCCGCCTGTACCACGGTGGCAAACAGAGAGGCCAAGAGAGGCTAGGATCGAGCGCGACAACGACAACGACACCAAATCGTCGTAGAGAAGATGGTCGCGTCCTGGGCGAAAGAGGAAGACAAAGGAGAGGAGGTATTGGGCCGGTCAATGCTAGCCCAGTGTGGCACATAAGGTTTGACCCAACCACTGGATCGGGTCGGACTGGGTCAGCCCAAGGGGCCAGGTTCAAAAAGAAACCCTAATCTAATTATTAAAAGACAAAAATACCTTGGATTAGTTAAGCTCTACAAAAAATCCTTAAAATACAAATAATATATCCAAGTGTTCATAAAAATATGAACTACCCAATAAAAATAATAAAGTTTATTTTAAGATAATAAAACTTAAATTAATTATTTAAATTCCATAAATCCCTTATGGAATTTTCTAAAAATAAATAAAATTCACTTTTGTGATTCTAAATAAATATTGTATTTAAGAAAAATACTATTTTGTAGTTTAATCTAATAAAACTAAATGATCTATATTAAAACACTTATTACTTTATGAAATTTTAGTAAAATATTAATAGGAGTTAAAATTAAATAAAAATTAATTTTAAGCTCTTGAATTAGTATCTATTACCAAGAAAATATTACACTAATATTTACAAAGTTTTAAAGATTATAACTATTAACTCCCTTTTATTTTATAAAAGAACTTAACCTTTAATAATGTGGACAAAACATGCAAAGAATAATAAAGTTAAAATAAATCTTTCAGAACATTTGACCTTTAGAAGAATTATATAAAAATCAAGTTAATACTTAAAAATAAAAAATATGATTTTTCAGATTTTGAATAAGTATATTTAACTAGAAAATATTAAATATATTACTCCAAAAGATTTCTAAAGATTTCAAAGTAATAAATCTTAATTATTAAAATACAATACATGCTTGTAAATTCTTTAAAATAATTCCATAAGCAAGATGTAATCATTTGTCTTTATACAATGTCATCATCTTAAAAAGAACCTTTAAATTTAGGTGCTAAATCCAAAACCATAATAAAAAATTCTTAAGGGTAAATTATTAAATGTTTTCCTTTAGGACATCGAGACCAAATTTAGACCAACAACCTTTAACCTAACATCTGTATCATTCATTTATATTATAAGTGAACGACCTTTATCTTCCAACATACCTCTCATGAATTTAAACTTAATAAGTTATTAACATAATCTAATTATACACATCAATAAGTTACAAATTATCTTCCTACTATCTAATCAAACTTTAAAACTCATCATTCACTTAAATTGAAAGTGAATGATCTTTATCTCTTAATCATTCTTAACATGACTTCAAACTCTAACAAATTACTAAGATCATCTAATTTTTCTCCCATAGATAAGTTGCATATTGTTTTCATAATAGAAAATTAAATTTAAACTCATCATTCACTTAGATTGGAAGTGAATGATATCACACCCTTAATCATACCCATCCTAAACCAAAAGTTGAGTAATGATTTAGACACATCGCACTTAAATCTACTTATACTTTTAAATGTTAACTTTAGTCTTAAATCTTATAAATATCATGCCTAAAGGCTATTCATATATAACTAACTTTGGTCTACAATCTTATATCTTAAGTGTATTCATAATTTTATAGTTTACTTTGGTCTGTTTCAAATAAGACCTAAAACATTTCAAATCCAAACTAATTGAACAAACGCCAAAAGACATCGATCACATTATAGTCACCATATAGATTGTTTAAACCTTATCAAAGAAATATTTTCTTCGAAGATTATTCTTTTTGCCACTTTAGACAAAAACTATATAATAGTTCCTTAAACTCTTAACAACCTAACACTTAGACTTACATCCTAATTACCAGATAATAATTAATTCTAATCTTAAAATGATTTGTACTCTACCTTTATACCTTGTTTGTTAAGACTTAATTACTTATAAATATAATTGATAGTAAAGTAAAATTTAAAACAAATCAAATCTTAAAATAATCACCTAAGTTCAATTCACTTTCACTATTAGGAATTCACTTTAGGAATTTCATAAAATGCATATCATTACTTATGCATAATAGCTTATTACTTCTTTAAACATTAGTCCTTACCGGACCAATGATATTATTTTCGATATTGGATCTTTTATTGTCTTGAAGACCATGAGTGCATATTCTTGCAATCACAAAAGGCAAGTTCACACTTGCTCATGTCCTTTGGTTCTTTTCTATAAAATATTTTGCAAAATCAGTGTTGTCATCACCTGCATTTCAAAAAGGTCAGAAAACACTATTTTCATAATAATATGATTATGGGTTATTTACCAAGAGGTAATAACCTAATATGAAAGTTCAAGTGGTAAAGTAACATATTATCTAGGACTTAACACCCAATGTCGCCAGTGATTTTTGCGTCGTATTATACGCGTTAACCACGAGATTTGAAATGGGATGGAGAAGTAAGCTGGATCTTCTTCCTTTCACATAAACGAATGACCTTATCGTGACGTTGTAGATTTCCTGCGAGGACTCAGCATGGGTGGGAACCCTTATGTCCCCACGATACTGGTGTCTAGATTATCCGTGAGTGGCTGTCGGGCGTAGATCTGCCACTTCAGTGGGGGTTACTAGGGACATGATCTTCTCACTAGAGTCTTCAAGGGGTTACCAGGGTTATATCTGCCTATATGGGGGTTAATGGAGGTATTCCTACTTGGGGAGTCTTTTTTCATGTGGGGTCGCGGAGAAGGGCAGTGATTGACTTGGATCATCTACTGTATCCCACACCATAGGAAGTGTGGACGGGAATAAGCTGACCGGTTGTGCAACAAGGATTTGATCTCCTATGGGTAAAGCAACGCACCTATGCAGAGTGTAAAAACTGTGACATGTTACTCCCTGTTCCGAGAAGGAGCTGCGAACACTACAGGAAAGGAACTCCATGAAAGTTCTGGTAAACCTGTGAAGGCTGACGGATATAGTTTTCAGAATAAAAGCAACCTTTGAAGAAATGTTTACAAAAACCTACATAGCCTATGACCTACGGTCTGTGGCGGTAGATAGTGCATCATACACTCCTTTTTATTGAACTTGCTGAGTACGCTCGTACTCAACGTATCTTCTTAACCCTTGCTAGATTCTGAAGCCAATAAAAACGACGTCTACATGCTCAAGGGGATCGTCATCAAAAGCTCAAATCCTACAATGAAGTTAAGAAAGTCAACATATACATCAACTAAAGTGAATACAAAGTTGTTGATTAGCTAGGAATTTAATATCTAGCCATAGAACCTACTTCTGTAGAGCAATGATGCAATAGCAACATTTGCAAGACAAATAGTTTATATATAGTATGATAGTTTGGACTTCTTATTTCTGATTCTTCTTTATAAGAAGTTGCTTTTTTCTCTAGAACCTAGAGTGTTTTTGGATCTTTTGTAAAGAGTAGAGTTGTAACCTATAGTCATGTATTGGACCTACTGTGTTTCTGTTATACCACTCTGAGGGATGTAATACTAGTGGAATGGTGTTTTATTGGTGTTATGCCAACGACTATAGTATACTACATCATGCAGTGGTATGCTGGGTCACCGTAGCTGGTACTAGAGCATATTCTTTGACCTTAGATTGAAAACCTAGTAAATGGGTAGAACCTAGAAAGGATACTAGCAACGATAAACAGTTCTCTAGAGATATGATGAATATTCAACTGAGAATAATTTTTTCATGTTGCTAGTGCGATAATTTTTTATTATGATGCAATTTTAAGTAATTACCATGAGTTTTAACTCAATATAACTTATGATAATTTCTTACCTACAGTATGAAATTCACAACACCAATAGAGCAGAACTTGGTAGGGATCACTTTATCAAGGGATGGCGCTCTCTCCCACATCCCTCTCTCCACCTAGCCATGGCGCTTGCAAGATCTAGTTCTAGTGAGATCTTCAATGATGGACTGCCTCCTTCATTGGGATTTCTCGCCTGGCCTCGCGGTTGTGTCTTAGGTGCGTCGACGGTTTGGTTCTACCGTCCACTTTTCCTCCTCTCCAACCTCCAAGGAGTTCTTTCTGGTTGTCCCTTTCTCTTCCGCGTCTTTTGCCCTCTTGGAAGAATCTGTGGGGTTGGCTCTTCAAAGTTGCATTGGAGGCGGTTGCAAGGGTTTCCATGTCTATCTACTTAGGCCTCGTTCGTTTTGTGTCAAACGAAACCAGACCTGGAACCGATCCAAGCTTGGATTGGGTTGATACTGCACCGTCACCAAATCCATGTTAAACTAATCCCATCCTAACCCTTTCAAAACAAATCTGTTCGTTTAAACCACCTAGATCGCTGGGTTGGTGTCCCTGCTTTGGTTTGGCTCGTCTCTAGCTTCCTGGAATCTTTCCAAGGGTCAGTTGGCGATGATTTATTTCCAGCCCAGCACTATGTAGATAGACTGGATAGAATGGGAAAAAATATCATGTGGGAATAAACGAAGACCTTATGTTGGTTGGGATAGAATTTTTACCAAGACGGCTGGATGATGTGGATTGGAGCGGAATCCAGTTTAATCCCCGCCTTCGAGGGCGTAAACGAACGGGGCCTTAGTGATCGCAGATTCTGGTTTTAAGTGGATTCAAATAAAGTGGGTCATTACATTTATTCTCTGTGAGATCGTGTCTGGCCAGATTTTGTGTGTCACTTTACTCTATACAGAGGCCATCTTCCTTTGGTCAAAGAGAATCAACGTTCTTTTTCTTCTGATTATGAAGTGCTCGAGGTCTCTCAAAGAAGCCCAACCTTCTTTAGACCCAACTAGCATGGTGGCCCTCACAATGCGAGGGCAAAATCTTAAAAGTCTATTTTAATTTTAAATAATTTTCCATTTATTATCATATGTTTAATTTGTAATTTCATAGAAGTAATGTTATGTAATTTCATACTATCTCTGTTTGGGATTATTAGCCCTAAGAGCTTTTTTATATTGTTTGAGATTATAAGGTCTATCTTATTTATTACTCTCTATGGTCCAATGCATGTTCACCTTTTTCTCTCATTTTTCTCATGCATGTAGTACTATTGGTGCATGCATATATTAATAAGAAAGAATTATTAAGTGTCTTGGTATTAGCAACTTAGCCCTTAGGACTAATAATCCCAAACAAAGGTAGTAGAGTTCAATGATTTTTTGCAAAGTAAATTATTTTTTACTTGCTCTGTATTTCTGGTCGAAGTATGGGTGGTTGTACCATATATCAGTGAATATCCTTGTCTCGCTTTTCCTATGTACAATCCGCACTAAGACATAACTTAGTTAAATAAAGATATAATGGCTTAGATAATACTTCAAAACAAATATTGACAAAAATAATTTTAAAATAAAAAATGGAACTTTAGCCTTCTAGAGTTTGAGTAAATCAAAATGTAAAATATATCACATGGTTGAACTAAAATTATGTAATTTGCTTCCTAGAGTTTGTATTTTGAACCATTTTTCTGAATTGTGGAGGAGGCCATAATCCTAGTCATGAACCTATTTCGGCTTAAAGGCGAGAAAAAATCTTACCATAAAATTCACTGGCTAAATTTGATGTGAGAATGATAATTGTTTTTTGTACAAATGGTTTTGTCTGCTTTTACAACTAAATAATGAAAATTCTAATTTTAGCTCATCCAATATTTCTTCCTCTTGTTTAATCTAATCTTAAGGAATATACATGAAGTTTTCACTAATTATTTAAAATACATGGAATTTTAGACCCAGGCACTGGTCTCGGAGATGTAATTTTGACACATATTGTTTACTTGCAAGCCATAGATATGTTACACTCGGTGAAAATTTGTCTTTTAGACTGATATTGACAGTGGAAAAAACTCTTATAGTTTTATGTTTGGAGAAATCCATTGGCCTAAGCCACTGCATGGTTGAACTTTTGGGAACTGACATATTCATATAAAGGGCTAGACATTGATCGGAAGGAGTACTTTGCCTATTTAAAGTGTGTTAAGATTAAGCAAAATCTAGAGCATTCAAATTGTATGGGGCTACTCAGTACTCAAAATGAATGCATAGATCCATTGTTTTTAGTTAGTATGCCTTTAGTATATGTTTTTGTTTTATGTATACAATATAACTTACTCTTTCAACATGGGTTTTAGGATTTCTCCTAGCATCAATGTATTTTCTAGGAATCATATTTTTGCGGTTTTCATTAAGGTCTTGGCTTCGAAAAGTGGAATCTTACATACACTTTGTGAATTTTGCAATATTTTAAACATTAGATAATGTCTAGATAAATGAATGATTGTGCAGTTCTAGAATTTTTCAATTACAACCAACTTCCTAGGTACTATGAGATGTATGAGAAGTATGACTATCTTCCCTTTAGACATAGTTTTATATTTATATATTATTAATTATATATAAAAGTCACATGTGCATTTTTATTGCAAAACCATGCCATATTATTGGATCAAGTTGGTAATTTCGAGCTATTTCTCATGAAAATAAGATTGTTTCTTAGTCTCGGAGTTTGTAACACACCGACATATCTAGCTTTGTGTGTAACACTACTTCACCTTTATTTTACTACTTATTTGACGAAAGTATAGAGCACATAAATCTATAGTGTACTACCTTTGTGTGTAACATTGCTTCGCCTTTTCATATAATCATCCGTGCATGGAACATTTTCTTGTCATTGAATAGTCATTCAGCTGGATATACAATCATGCTTCATGTAAAAAGTAAGTTCATCAGTCATTCATAATTTTCTTTCCGAGTGACAATGGTACTTGTAAAATAAAATCCTAACATCGGTATCATTCTTTTTTTTTTCTCTAACAACAGCATCTGCAAACGTAAGAAAACCAAATAAAGTATTTTTTGGATTCATGTATGTATATACATTTTTCTGCCTCAAGTAGTAGTGTTGCTGTATACGTGAATTCGGTTGCATATAGTTGTGAATTTCTAGCCAAAACTGTGTATTCGTTTCAATTCCTTGTGCACCCACTGCTGGATATCCCGGTCGTTTTTTCTAGTCATATCCATCTACGATTCACGCATGGACTCCTCTTTTACGGCGGCCGGAAAATAAATCCTAATAATAAAGTATAGATCCAACAGTTTTTTTTTGGAGGGGATCCAACAATCAATAAATAGATCCTATCATGACGGGCTATTCCTTTTTTTCTTCTTGTGCATTGACGCGACGTGGCAGCTACATATTATGTGTGTACAGGTATAATTACGTAACATTATTTAGTTATTAAATCCTAGCCATATATTTTAGATCTAACAATGGAAATAATTCTGATGATGTGGATTAACGTGGTCGCTCGAAAAACAACCTTATATTGCTTTTAGTATATAACTAGGAAAAATGCCCATGCGTTGCCGAAGGAAAAGGACTATGAAATGAAAGATGTGTATTTTTATTGAAAAAGAATTAGACCCCGAATAATTTTACTGCTCAGAAACTGTTTTTATTAATACCACAAAACGAATTTTGTCATTTAAATTCACCTAGAATTTCTATTACAACAGAAGATGAACCGATCGCCGTCTTTAGAGGTGCATAACCTCTGCATTATGAAGATAATCCACAAAGATAAAGACTCTTTCTTTACCTATCTTGTACCTAGTGGATCAATGAAGCAATTGGATTCACGTACCGAGCTGGACAAATCAATGTAGAAACAAAATAACGCTAAATGACTTTAGCTACTAACCTTGAAAAGGCATGCAATGAATTCAGAAGATTTGCTAGTATAATATAGATAGCGTGATGCCATATCTGGACGTTGCTTTCCTCCATCAAAATTTGTATAGCTTTCTCACACTTTTCTTTCAGCTGCAACGGAAGTGTTTACAAGCAAAACCAGGAGCAAACCAAACAATCTGTAATTCAGAGGCTCTACACAGTCACTTCTGCATGCGCATGCTCAGGATTCAGGAACTCCTCGCGTCAAATATATTGGACACCCGCATGGCAGCAGCGACCGCCTATCCCGCCAGTTGCGCGCTGCCATCCACTGGCTCTCTCGACAAAAACAGGACCTTTGCGGTGGATTGAGAGTACTGACCAAAGTCAAGGAGTTCGGCGCGTCCTTGGTGTGTCAAAGAGCCCTCTGAGCGAGCTCTACACCTCTCGTCGCTCTTCTCGACTCTGTGCCCCCTGTAGCGCCACTGTCCGCCGTTGAGGTTGTCGACACATGTGGCATGCCGAGGTGGACGACCCAATAGGTGACGTGCGAAAATTCGTACTGATCTCCTTAAACATCATTTGTAGCTTGCCCTCCTCCACCTCGGTGACCACCGATTCGAGGATCTTATGGACATCGTTCTTGGTCGGGTCAAGTTGAGGATCTTGCTGGGACATTGCCTTTGGTCGCGCTCGCGTTATGTTCTCCTTGGTTCCGCTCTCGTTCTGCAGCTTGTCGTCGATACTCCACATCGGCACACCCCGAGTTGAGGATCTTGTAGAAGTTGTCGTTGGTCGGCTCGGGATCCTCGGTCAGGTTTGGCTAGCGGGTACGCCGCCGCGAACTTCTTCTCGACCGGATCCACGAAGAAATCCTGATAAAATCCGATCGATGGACGAAACACATGGCCAACGACGCCCTTTGTCGATCGTATCACTACCAGGACTGGCCGGTTTGGGAGGATCAAATCACTTGGACGCCGGAGAGATTGAGCCGGACACGGTGATGGTGTAGTGCCGGCGAGATTGAGCCGGACGGGGTGCCGACGGGTGGTGCCGACGGGAGCCAAGCCATTGTCGATTCTTCGTCCGCCGCATTTTCCTCCCTTGGTGTCCGCCGCCAATCAATCTCGCGAGGAGATAAGCTGATCAAGGACACGGTGAACACATATATAAAGATACATAATTAGGACACGGTGATGGTGTAGTGCCGGCGAGATTGAGCCGGACGGGGTGACGACGGGTGGTGCCGACGGGAGCCAAGTCATTGTCGATTCTTCGTCCGCCGCATTTTCCTCCCTTGGTGTCCGCCGCCAATCAATCTCGCGAGGAGATAAGCTGATCAAGGACACGGTAAACACATATATAAAGATACATAATTAGGATAGCCGGCAAGCCGTAGCTACATACGCTATTTTGGTTTGGATTGGACTCTGCGGGATGTACGTAATTATTTTGTACGCCTAGGTTTGAATTTGGGGCAGGCTGCTTTGGAGATACACACGTACACGTTTTAGCAATTGCAGATAAACAATGGATATTGCTTGCGGCGTGTGGACGCAGGACACTTTTTTATTTATTTATCGGTGGTATAGGGTATAGATAGATTCACTTATCGGTGTGGCATTGGTGGGTAATTTATTTTTTGGTCAAACGGTAAAGCCGTCAAAAAAGTATAGGTACTACAAGAAACACTCCTTCCTTTATTATTAGTTAATTAGGTATAGATACTCACTCCGTTTCAAAATATAAGATGTTTTAGGTTTGTGAACAAAATGAATTTAGATTTCTTTTAGTGTATAGATTCATTCTAAAATTGAGTGAACCTATATACTAAAACAAGTCTAGATTCATCTTCTTCACAAACCTAAAACATCTTATATTTTGAAACGGAGGGAATAGATAGATTTGGATTTCTTGAATCGTAATGCCTCAATGGATGATCGGTCTTATCATGAATTGGCGAAGTTTGGTCTTCATATGAATCAATCTCAGTTTTCTTCTGGTCCGATGGTGTTTGGCTTTGGCAGTTCTTCTGATGATTCTAGTAGTTTGCCGGAAGCTCGACCACCAACCTCGCCCGGCGATGATATCTTTTGGATCCTTTTCTTTTCCAATAACTACGGCTGGTACAGTTAATGGGGCGACTTTTCGGGGAATTAATTTTGAAAAAAGGGAAGTTTGATTTAATTCCGGATATCATGCTTAAACATATCCTGGATTATATTCAAGCAAAATATTCGGATCAAGAGGTTGCACATGCAATCAACGTCCCCAAAATCCCATCTAAGGATTATATTTTCAGCCGGCTGAATTTGTGCTCTAATTGCCATATTTACGGACATCTGGCTCAGTCATGCAAAGGTATTGCATATGCATTTCCTGTCACCAGTTGGGTTCCATTTGCCGTCACTGCTCAACCTTGGCCAGTGACCACATCTCGGGAGGAATAGACAAGCCGATTAGCAGACATAGACAGAAATCCATCTGGGTTAAAGTTCGGGTTAAAGTTCAATGCCCACGCTGTAAAACTCTAGGCCACTCTGCAAGAAACTGCAGGCTTCGACAGGTATGGGTGCCAAAACAGAGTTCTGCTACTGAAGTGGTGCAAGTTGATGTGATGTTTCAAGGAAAATAATACAGTGGATGAACCCTGGGCTTGGACACCTGAAACTAATCCCATGTTTGCATCTGAGACTGCAGATAGAATTCTTATTGGTGCTCCTGCTGGTGGCTTATTCTTTGAACATGCAGATGGTTCGTCTATTCATTTCGACATAACTGATGAAGCGGGGCCAAGTAATGTGTCTAATGATGTTTCTGTTACACCTGACGATATACAGGGAAACTTGAGAAATAACGCGTTGATACAATTTTCTAGATCTGTTTTCCAAATTGAGCAGTCTAGCTTACATTCGATGGTCCTTTTATTCTGTGAGCACATTTCTTCTACTCTGAAGGGTCTGTCGGCAGTGCCAAACATGTTGATGGATGTGGACAGAGAGTCTGTGGTGGAAGGCAATGATTTCTAGCTGAATTTCATCGCTGCTTTTAACTCGGCTATGCTGAAGTATGTGTTAACAAGAGTTTCTCTGCTGGACCGTGCTGAAGTGCATTCTGTTCTAAGCTTAATTTACCACACTAAAAGGTCCTGGCCCGAAGCTTTTGAGGGAACCTATCTTGATGAGAGTGGAAAACTAGCTTCCGGACATGGACAAGTGGTGGCGCATTTTTCTCCTGCTGTACTAGAGATAATTGCTGAGACTACTTTCTGCACCTAAAGATGTTTTTATCAACTCTCTTCCCTTATCAGCTGACCCAGATGGACTGGCAGCTCTGGGCTTTATTACTGAACCTAGTGACAACTTCTCAGCAGCTACTGAATCTGAATCCATTGAGCAGCGTATCACTGATTCTGTAATCAACCTGTCTGAATCTAGGCAGCTAGATGTTTTTCATCAACCAACACCATCTTCAGTTAATGAGATGATGCTTTTGGCTGCAGCGTCTGGTTCTGTTTCTGCAGTGGCCGGTCCTTCTTTTACAGCTCGCACTCATGGGCGCCCACGCAAAACTGCTACTCCTCAGGCAGAATTTCAAGTGCGCCGTTGTACTCGTCATAACAATGATGGATATCTATATGAGCTACCTAACCAACCTACACGACGTAGGGCTTCTTCAGTTCCTCGAGCGATGACGCCGGCTATAATGCAGATTACTGAAATGCAGCGTCTGGGAGTAGAGGAGTGCCTCATCGAACCGGATGAGTTATCTGAGGAACGCCTTCTGCGGGACCGTGAAGACTAGCTTCCTCTTTGGCCGGGAGTCTGAACCTGTTTGTTCTCGATGAATAGTACTGTCAGAACCTCTTTTGTTAATCGCACTTGGTGTGTTTTAAACTGGAATATTCGTGGCATAAATGCATCTGATAAATGGTCTTTAGTGTACAATAAAATTGAAGAAAGCAAAGCTTCGATCGTTTGTTTGCAAGAGACTAAAAAAGAATCCTTTGACATGAATTTCATCAAAAGTTTTGCGCCTAGGCGATTTGACCAATATGCCTTTGTCCCTTCAGATGGAGCTTCAGGGGGGGTTATTAATTTTATGGACTAGCAATTTGTTCACAGGGCAGGTTCTTTTGGAAGAAAGTTTTGGGCTAGTGGTCCATTTCAAATCCAGGCTCTCTTCAGATAATTTTACTTTAGTGAATATCTATGGCCCCTGTGAAGGAATGGAAAGAGAAAATTTTATACTTCCACCTTGACATTCCTGTGGATTCCTTGTGGCTAATAGTAGGTGACTTTAACTTCTATCGTTACTCGGATAATCGCAACAGATCTGGTGCAAATATTGCAGACATGGCCACTTTTAATGAGGCCATTAGCTACCTGGGAATTATTGAGCTACCAATTAAGGGACATGCGTTCACATGGAGCAACATGCAAGCAGAGCCTTTGCTCGATCAGATTGATTGGTTTTTTACCTCTCCCTCATGGACTATTCAGTACCCAAATACAATGCTTAATCCCTTAGCACGATCTACCTCGGATCACGTTCCATGCGTCATCTTGGTTGGTACCTCCATTCCTAAATCTCAAGTGTTTAGATTTGAGAACCACTGGATAAAAATGCCAGGCTTCATGGATGTAGTGTCCAGAATTTGGAACATCCAATGTCCAGGTGATAGCGCAAAGTCTTTATCATCAAAATTTAAGTTGTTACGCAAGGGTCTGAAAAACTGGAGCACTAGCATTTTAGTCATAAACAAGGTGGTGGAAAATTGCAATGAAATTATTCTCATGTTTGATGGCTTTGAGGAGCAGCGACCATTACACATTTTAGAATGGAATTTTAGAAACATTGTAAAAGCAAGACTTCACCACATGTTAGTTTGCAGAAGAGAGTACTGGAGGAAAAGATGTACAGCTAGATGGGCCAAATTTGGGAATGAAAACACCTCCTTCTTTCACTCCATGGCCACAATTCGCTACAGAAAAAACACAATCTCTTCCTTGGCCAGAGAAGATGGATCGGTGGCCTTTGAGCATCATGAGAAAGCTGGTATACTTCTGCAGTCATATAGAGAGAGATTGGACGCCACTACACCAATTGATTCCACCTTCAATTTCTCAGAGTATATCCAGCCAACTGAAAATTTAGAAAACCTCTTTGCTCCTTTTTTCTTGCGCAGAAATAGACAAGGTTGTGGAAGAGCTACCTCCTGATCAAGGTTTTGGTTCCCGGTACAAAAAAAATCCCGAGGGTGGTCGGGTTACCGCGGTTACCGAGAAATCCCGACCGGTTACCGGACGAATTTAAATTTCAAAATTCGAATTCAAAGTCCTCGGTATGACCATTTACATTGGTTTTTTGTTAAAATTCATAAATTTCATACAATTCAAATAAATTCGGGATTTTTTGTCCGGTAAACCGATTTCACGAGGGTGGTCGGGATATCCGGTTACCGACCGGTAACCGGATTTCCCGACCGGTAACCAAAACCTTGCTCCTGATAAAGCGCCTGGCCCAGACGGCTTTACTGGTTTATTCATTAAGTGTTGCTGGACAATCATTAAATTTGAATTTTATAGATTATGCCAAGAATTCTGGGAGGGTATAGTGAACCTTCGGAGTATTAATGATGCTTTCATCACAGTAATTCCAAAGGTGCATTCACCGGAAGGTCCAAATGATTATCGCCCGATATCTCTTCTAAATATTAGCTTGAAGATTCTGACCAAACTCCTAGCCAACCGTTTACAGTGAAAAAAATTGAAGCTTGTTCACGTGAATTAGTACGGTTTCCTCAAGAGCAGGACCATCCAAGACTGTGTAGCCTGGGCTTATGAATATATTCATCAGTGCAAGCAATCTAGAAGAGAGGCACTAGTTTTGAAACTTGATTTTGAAAAGGCAAGTTTTATAGTACCTTTTACTACTCCTCAAATATGACTAGTATAATTTAATCTAACGGCTAAGAGAAATTTGGCCCAGCAGGCCTAGATAATAATTGTTTGGTAAAAAAAAAGTGTAACCCATGTTCACTGGCCAACGAACTGAAAAGAAATAACATCCTCTGTACGATGCCATGCCACCGCGGCTTCTAGGCCGCCGCCTCCCAGTCGCCATCACCGCTTCTAGGCCGAAGTTGCGCCGCCGCCTCCCCCTCTCGTGTCGCTGCCTCCCGGACGCCACCACCGCCTCTAGGCCGCACTCGTGCCACCGCTTCCCCAAACTCGCGCCGCCGCCACCTCCCTCTAATTTCCTCGACGTTGGACCCTTTCTAGTTGAGATCCGTCGCCGAGGCTGGCCCGCACGACGCCCTCGCCCGCCACGCCGCCCACGATGCAGTTCAGTTCGTATCAGAGGTGATATACTGCTGTTGCTATCTAAAATATAATGTTGTCTATGGCTGTTGGTGTTGCTGATTCAGTTTAGTAGGAGAAAATGGTTCTATGTTCTGTTAAAAATCTGTATAAGTATTCAAATGACACACTCCATCTAATTCATGGCCAGGATCCACAGTTTGTCTAAGTGTCTGATCTACCATTTCAACTACAGAAGGGAGGCGACTGGGATGACGAGCAGAGTGATGTCTCCCTTGCTGCCACCATTTGGAGCATGGCGATGCCTCCTGTCCGATGCATCCACTACTTCCAACTCAGCGCCACTGTACCTCGTTGTTTGATCTTCTCCTTGTTTCATTGTTTGGCACTCCTAGATATATGATCCCCTGATTCAGTTTATCCCCTTGTCTTCATGCTTTAGCTTGCGGTAAATTAGTAATTCATGCTTTGCTTTTCTTTTTCGATTGCAGATTGTGGGTTGATACATTGCAAGGCATATTCACATCATTTGTATTATTACTTGATCATGATCATCTTCTTAGTATGTTTATATACTTTCAACTTACTATATTTTTTATCAACTCAATACTTTTCTTCAGTCTTGAGTTAAATTGTTGCAGGCCTAGGTCAGAAGTAGCAAAAAATAAAATTAAACAGGCCTAGGTCAGAAGAAGCAAAAAATAAAATTAAATACCTTGGTGCTAATGAGGTGTTTACAGAAATATAGCTAGGTGCAAAGAATGTCAATCCATTGCTGGTACTACTCTGCAACCTGCATTTCTCACCTTGCCGTCCCTGAAAACTTATGTTAACTCAACAGTCTAATAACATGTATTTTTTATTGTATTCCTTATGTTAACTCAGGAGTCTTAGAGGCTGAAGCTTGAGCTCCGTCATTTTCTTTCAACTCTTGAGTTCATCTTTTCAGTTGCCCTTCTTTTATAACAAAGAGTGTCCATTATAAGATTCTTGTGATTTTCTGCTTTCTGAATAAGTAACTGAAATCTGGCTCTAAGTGCATTAAATAATACATACAATGTAGGACATACGTTTCAGTTCCACCTTTCCTTACTCTCGTTGTCGCATTAGAAATTGCCAAATCATTGTTTAGTTCTTACACATAGAATTCTTATATTCCTTTTAGAAATTATCTAGTTCAACAAGTAACATATTTTTTACGTTGATGATGGCAGTTTTTCTCCCATGATGATAAAAGGGTCAGCTTGGAGGAGCTCTAAAAGTATCTTGTCGTTGTTAGCAAGACCTTCGGAAGTCAGCTGGAAGGATTCAAATACTAAACACATATGCACGACTGAAAGGATTAAATGTGTAGGAATGAACAGGCCAAGAGGATGAACTGTTTTCTAGGGTCTCATGCTGTCTCCGTAGGCTAAGCAGCTACCTACCATTCTATGTATATTCATGGAGAATTTGAATATCTGGTGTGTTAGTTTTTTCCTCGCTAGTTCTGATGTCTTTTAATATGGTACATCAGATATGCCTTGTTTATTTTCTGATGTCATTCTAGTTGTGGCCTTGCAAATTGATGTGGTTCTGTAATATTGAATTTGTGAGTCCATTAGTTCATGTTCTTGTCTGGTATGTACAATAGAAAATTACTAATTTCAAGAGAATGTTGAATCAGAGTTCAATTTCTGACTGTCATAACTAGTCGTCACATACATACATCAGTTTCATACAAGTTGCAATCTCAACCGTGGGGAATGCACAGTTCCTTTCGAACAAGCAAACCAAGAGAAATGTATTTATTGCTTATTCCCTAATTCACTGCAAATAATTTCTTGACCAAACGTAGACCATAAATTTCAACAAGGGAGAAAACTAGAGTTGATAGTTATTAATTCTATTATGACAGCGCTGTCGAAGCCTCTGTTACAGCACAGTGCAAATAATTTCCTAACCAGACATAGAAGATTACTTTTCAGCGGGGGATAAAGCTAGAGTTGATAGTTATTAATTCTAGCATGACATTGTTGTCAAAGCCTCTATAAATACAGTACAATTCCCTTTTAGGAGATTCGCGCTTACAGAATCCACACATCTATCCTGGACAACATATTGTGGAATTTTTCTTTGACCCTTGAGAGGAAAAACTTTATCATCCATCTAGGTGCTCCTTAGACAATTCACTCGTCTCAAAAAGTTCTGAAACATTTGAGCTTGCTGGTCAGCTCGGCCGCCACCACCAAGTTCTCCAACATACTCAATGTTACACTTCCTCACTGGCTCTGCAATAAAGATGAAAAGAGAAAATCAATGTTTCTTAACTGTGCTGGAAAATTATTTAAGAACAGTGATAATGTTAAGGACAGAACACCCTCTCTTATATCTTCAACAAGAAGAAAAAATGTACACATACCTTATGTGAGTAAGGAGGTCAACGAGTAACTGGGAGTTCAAGCTAGTGACCTGATTCTTCTCCTCACTGCTTGAGCTAAGTCCATACAGGTGATGGAAGTATATTGTTTTTTCACAATGGTCCCAGTTTGCACCAATAAAACATTGTGGGAGAGCCTTTCTCAAGGATAAGTGAGAGCATTCAACATACGGATTGAATCTATGTGGAACAACAAAACAAATTACCGTGCACAAGTTGCAAAAAAGGGCTTTGTTGGACGAGCTTGCCTGGATGAGGAATAATGCCTTGTCGATGGAGGCTGCCGCGCGCGGCAAGTGCGCTCACCCGGCAATGAGTTCCAAGGCACCCGCCGGTGTGCTGAGCATCAGCTGCCGCCGTAGACCTCTGCTTCATTGTGGAGACCGACGTGCAGGCTGAACTGGCTCCTTCAACGTTGTTACTCCTCTGCTCCTAGCACCCCAATGTCGCTGTCAGCCTGTTACCATGTTGTCATACTGTCGGCGCCAACCTGCTCCTACACCGTCGCCGCACTGCTCCGAGGTGTGAGCCGAAGACACTCCGAGGCGCGAGAGGAAGACGGGAGGACTGCGCAGTCGAGGAGGACCACCGGAACGCGGCGACGGCGCCGAGGCGACGCGGACGTACTCGGGGATGAGTTAGATTTTAGGGTTAAAAAGTTTTTTTCTTTTGGAATGACATCACAGTCACAGCACAATCGGGACAGATAGGCATGGGCTCATTTGGGCCAGAGCCCGTATACAGCCCTCTTCTTGTGCGGTGCCGATTTTGCCCACACGAGACAGCAGTAGTATAAATTGTACTAGTCATCTTTTTTACACTAGTATAAATTGTTGTGGACCTTTAGATGGACGAAAATAGATGGCTCTTATTTATTTGAGGGTACCACAAAACATCTGATACATTTTCACCAATTCTCTTTGTTGCTGGTGCTGGTCTTTTGCAATCTATGGTTAATCGCCTAGCTGTGGATGGTGTGCTAGTACCTTCTTTTCCATAACCAAATACATCCTTTCCAATAGTCCAATATGCTGATGACACACTTCTCATTTTACAAGCCTGCCCGATACAACTTTTGGCTCTCAAAAACTTGTTCCAGACTTTTGCTGCTGCCACGGGTCTCCGAGTCAATTATGCAAAGTCTTGTTTGATGCCTATTAATGTGGAAAATGATCAGCTCTTGCACCTGGCTAACACATTTGGGTGTACGGTTGGCACGTTACCCATTGCTTATCTAGGCCTCCCTCTTGGCACGACTCGCCCAACGGTGCAAGATCTATCTCCTATTGTTGATCAGATTGAACGTCGTCTCAATGCTAGTGCTCGTTTTCTGGATTACGGAGGCAGATTGCAGCTAGTTAACTCGGTTTTGTCATCCTTGCCTATTCACTACCTATGTTCGCTGAAAGTGCACAAGACCATCTTCAAAATTGCAGATCGTTCTCGACGACACTGCCTTTGGGCGAAGCAAGAGGACTCTTCCTCAGTTAATTCTCTTGCAGCCTAGTCCTTAGTATGTCGACCCAAAAACAGAGGTGGCCTTGGAATAGTCAACTTTGAGCTTCAGAATAGAGCCCTACTTCTCAAACAATTACATAAATTTTACTGTAAAGAGGAACTGCCATGGGTGAAGCTCGTTTGGTCTCTGTACACACCCAATGTCGCTCCACATGCTCAGAAGCGACGCGGCTCGTTTTGGTGGTGTGATGTCTTCAGCTTGGTTGAGGTTTATAGAAGTATAACAACTTGCAGAGTAGGTGATGGGGTGTCGGTTCTGTTATGGAAAGATTTTTGGCATGGAAGTGAACTGTTTTGTGATAAGTTTCCAAGGTTATTCGCTTACGCCCTTAACGGAGATGTGACTGTAGCTGATTTTGTTTCATTGCCTGATCCTTTTAGCCTATTTGCCCTGCCTCTACCTACCCAATCCTTTAGGAAATGAATGAGATCCAGATAATCACGCACAAATTGCTACCTGCTCAAAAGCCGATATGGACTCTAGAATTTTTCCTTGGGGAAACTCGAAATATACCTCTGCAAAATTTTATCAATTCGTGTTTGTTGCACTTCCAGGAGACCCAGCATTGAACGCTCTTTGGAAATCAAAATGCCTTCCCAAACTTAGAGTATTTGCTTGGCTACTTATGATGGATAGATTGAATACTAAGGATTTGATGCAGCATAAGAATTGGCAGTTTGGTGGTGGCCCTTTTTGCGTCTTGTTCTCTGATCGTGAGGAGGAAACTAGAGAACATTTGTTTTTCCAATGCCCATTTGCTCATGCTTGCTGGGACTCGGTTGATATCAATTGGGATGACAGTCTACAAATTTCTCCACGCTTTATTCAAGCCAGACACTCTTTCAGAGGACCGTGTTTTATGGAAACTAGATGATTCACGCGCGATTGCTGCGGGACATCTCCTAACTGGTGGATGTAAATACTTGTTTAACATGATAAAGTTGAATAACTGAAATTAATAATTTTCTTATTTTAAGGAATTCGTTAAGTTAAAATCTAAGTCTCTTTAGGAAATGAACTCTGTATTCCTAGAAATGATATAATGAGGTGCTAGACAAAAAATGTCCTGACATAACTCACTACAAAAAAAATATCAACATGTTGTTATGATCTTGCCAAAAAGTTACTACGAGTTCTCTAAGAAAGCACACCAAGAAAAATATGCATGCTTCCACCAACGACTTGTACTTACAATCTGTACAAATCAAGGTGTAATAGTAAAATAGAGGATAGTAACAATTGTAGCTCTTCATTTACTTGGTTGCATTAATTATGTTGTTATAAAATGATTTTTTTTTCATGAGAAAGGGAGCAGTGGCTATGTAGATATTCATCGCCTTAATTAACTAATGGCGGAACCAAACATTATCCTAGTAACACGGTAAATTATGTCCCAAGAGTTGTTGCCCAAAATTAATCATCTCATCATGAAGTAAAATTGCAAATGTAACCGAGAAACAATTACCATGTGGATTGTTGATTTGAACCGACAAATATTTCAGGATGCATGTTGTCCTTGAAATCTGAGTAAATATATTCAAGATTACAAACACATGCCCATGGTAAAAACTCATAGGAAGCAGTCCATCGCAGCAGCTTCTGCAGAAAGAAGAAAGATTAATGTAAATAATTAAATCGCGAGCTGAGAAGGATATATGGTTGGTACGGTGGTACTTATTGTCCGTGGACAGCAGCAACAGTAAAAATTTCAGCGCATTATATTTTCAAGTGGCAACCAAGGGTTAAACAGATCAATCACTATGCATACATAGCCGAGCAGAACTGCTAAGCAAACAACAGGAGCCGAAAAAACTCTGCATGCATAGCTGAGCAGAACTGCCACTTCGAAGCAAATCCAAGGAGATCAGTTTACCAGGCATCTGATATACCCATTCCCACATGAAATGGAGGTGAAGGAACACGTATGTACAGGTTAGAGGGTGTGTGTCATTCGTGATGACGTGCCTTCATCTCTTGACCAGGAGAAGGCCATCGAAGAAAGGAAGTGCTTTCTTCGCTCAGCTCGATTAGGGACCGAGTGCGAGCACGAACTGGCGAGTTCATGCAGGACCCCATGAAGTAGAGAAATGGTGAAGCATCGGTGCTACGGAGATGCCGAGGTAAGGTAGTGGAGTGGTAAATATAAAGAGGAAATCAATCAATCCGTGGTGCTCGCTAGGAGGGAAATAATAAATGAGGAATAGGGAGCTTAGGACACAAACCAAAGAGTTATCAATTTTGACTTCTCAGCTGCCTTGGTGTAGTGCTATGATGAATTGATTACAAATCATAATTGTAATAAACAGGAACTGAAAGAACGGAGGGAGACAATAACAATGCGCACATGCTGAAGCCAATGTCGCGGCATAATTTCCAGAAGGATGACGTGGCTTCACCACTCAACGTAAATAATACTCAGTTGGGAAACTATTTAAAAATAGAAAATAAGAAGTTTGCTGATGTGACACATTGCTGAGGTGGATAGGCTGCATGTCAAGAGAATTAGTTAGTGGGGTTGATCTTCTTAGTTATATAATATAATATAATATAGGATTGTATGTGTTGCTTGGAATTTATGGAAAGAACGAAATGATTTTATCTTCAATAATCAGCCCCCATCTCTGGCCCGCTGGAAGGTTAGATTCAAGAGTGATCTTTCCCTTCACTAGTATAGGGTGAAAGCTACGTTGGTGTAACCCCTTCTAGATTGGATTTTATCCATTAGCTTTTGACTCCTTTTATCATGTGTACTTCTGCCCACTTCTACCCCCCATGATATTTTGCTTCTGAACTTTGTGTGAGTTGGGTGTTGGCTTTTAATATAAAATAAAATATACCGTAGGGGTCTACGGTCTCAGGTTAAAAAAAACCTAGTATGAAATGGCGCCTCGGTATCCACACCAGAATGTTCAAGTGCTGAACAGGACTTTAGATGACTATTAAGGAGCTTGTACCAATACTCTCAGACAACTTCTGTGGAGTCCGGATTGTGAATCTCGACTTCTCGTCAAGATTTATAGTTACTATGACGGGCAGATATTATCCAAGTACCCTGTCATGATCATGTTACCCAAGAAGCTGGGACTAAATGGAGAAATGCCATTAGGAGACGCAAGGTGTATGACATCGGCGTATCAGATTGCAGTAGTAGCAGCCATAACCATGCATGATCTGAAAGCAAAAATCCAAAGCACTAGTAGGTAGCACTCACACTACTATACCCCATGAAACCTCAAGCTTGGAGCCTAAGTTAGATCATTCTGCTCCGGTGCGAACTAAATCTACTCTAGCTATAGAGTATATGGATCGTTACAGGTCTTTGCTGAATACTTTCCAAAACACTGACCAAGTGCTAGTCCAGGAGTTGGATACGGTTATTGAGGATTTTACCGATCTTGTTAAGGCAATGGCACGTAGAAAGAAGTTATACAAGGAACCTATGCATTCCTAAAGCCATATTCTCTGTAGAAGTGTATGAAGAAACAAAATTCGATGATCCACAGTCTGAAACCTCTGCCCACCATCAGAATGGACCTCAGTCATCTGAAGATCCATGGACCAAGCATGCTTTAGAAAAAAAACTTGGGGGTAACCAATCCAAATACTCCTGTGGAGGACTATAATGGATGGGGAGTAGAGTCTCATGACGAAACTTTAGGAAATCCTATACCTTATGATGCTGGTAATGGAGAAGAAACCAGTTACAACTTAGAGAACCTTATGGACCATATGGGGGTAATACTAATCCTATTGAACTGGAAGAATGTCCTGGTAGTTGTTACACCAATATGTACGAATGGATCAAGGAAAAGGCGAAGGAACCATCTTACTTTGAGAAGGCATTGGAAGAGGCACATGAGAATCCTAAAGAAAACCACGCAAATTCTAGTCATTTCAATGACTAACCTCAATCTAGGTACTTCGAATCAAGCACCTTCCTGAATGCTCTTACACTTCAGAAGGCAGTCGTCGGACTTCACGTCATCATGGACGGAACTCCAGGAAGCACCAGAAGAGGGACGAATGTAGGAATGGGGAATGACCCATAAGGTAGAGTGCTTGAATAATGTATACATTGGGTTATGCGTATTGTAGTATTTGAGAGGCTTGTTGAAATAAGTGAGGATATACTCACATAAACAAGAATGTTCTTGTAATGTAGATAGGTATTATAATATGTGAGGCGAGTAGTTATCGTTGGGAAGCTTGGTTTGCTTGTAAAATATATGAAATCTATGTATAATACATGGTATGTGTTTGAGTGTTATTTGAAATTTTGTTTTTTCTTGAATATTTTTGATTGACTAGATCTGTACACGAAGTTTGACTTGGTGTGCAAGTGCATGTTGCATCACCAAGTTATTACTTGATGTTGTAGACCTAGATAGAAAAAGGAATTCGTGTAAGGGAGTGACGAGTTCCAAATGTCAAGATGAAGACTTGCATGATGAAGGAAGCAAAGTATAAGGTATATCGACACTGCTTTCAAGGATTAATCAATACCTAATTATTATTAGTCGGCAAGAAGAAATAAGTAACATGAAATGGTGCAAAACAGAAGTATTGGAATAAGAGCGGTGTTCAAGCTCTGAAATCTCAGAGAGAATACCAGGGGAAAGTTTAAAGCCTATAGAGTAACCCATAAGCTATAAACCCTAGGAGGATCCGTAGTTGGTATCCTATTGGTTTAGCTAACCAGGTCATCTTTGTATGACTTAAAGAGCATAAAACTTGGCCTATGTTAAGTAATATATAAAGAAGTATTAAGTTAAAGAAAACATTTTTGGAGACACTTCTCGAAGTTGGGCTTGAAATTAGACTAATTTTCTAACCATATAAACATATAGTGGTATACCCAGAAGTCAGAGAGTTTTAGAAAACCCTAAGGGGAGAGTGAACAATAAAGAAGTATCACGATATGATATCTAGAGTAAAGTTAAGGAGAAATCCTAAACTATGATTCAGTTGGACCTTATTTTCATAAGGTTAATGGTACTCTCAGAAGTCTAACAATGTGGAAGTTGAAGACTTATGCCTCAAGATAGTAAGAGGAAGATCTTCAGCTTAGTAATAAAAGGAAGTTGAAGAAGTAATGAAGAAGTTGTCAAGGAAAAATACTAAATCTTGATAATATTAAAATATCGATAATGATAAAGTAGTTTAACCTTGAGAATCCAAATAGAAGGTAACCAAGAATCAAAATACACTTAGTTTTAATATAGAGTACCAAAACATACTTGTAACAAGGAATAGGAAACTATGAGTGTGGTTTGGACTAAATAAGTCCAAAGCATTCTTAGTAAGCTATGAAGACTAGGTATGTTATAAATAGGTAATATTACAACCAAGATTATAGTTGGCCAAAGTCTAAACCATAATCTTACCCTAGTGAGACTTTATAAAAACCTAGACATTTTTTAAATAGATGTTTGAATCCTAAGACACTCGAAAGGACCTAATCGGGGAAGAATGTTGAATTCAAAAGTAAACCCTGTATCAAATGGGATTAGCAGTTAGATAATTTCAAACCAAAAGAGGATTCAAGGAATAGTCTGAATGAAGATACATCAATTGTCTCCATCATGGATCTAGAGAGCCACCATGGTCTGAAGAGGTTCGTCCTACCTTCCAAAACGTAAGAGAGTATGAACTTCGGGAACGAAGTTGAGTTTAAGGGGGAGAGACTGTAACATCCCAGGATTAGAACCTAGCAATAGAGAGGACACAAGTGTGTGCATTGCATTCATGCATAATAAAACCCGAGGAATTTTTGTGCAAACTAAAAGAGCTATAGAGGGATCGAGATCTCTCTTGTTCTGATGGAAACATCGGGATGAGTGCGATAGATTTTGACATGAACTTTGTAGAATTCTTTGTTTTATTTAGGGGGAAGGTTTTTTCAAACATGTATTTGAGTTTCATATTAAATGAATTTAGAACAGTCACAAATTGAATTAAGAAATATTTAAATACTTATGGGGAATAGAAGAGAAAGTTCTGGAATAAAGTAATATGATATTACAATTTGGAAAAAATAAATAAAAAATAAATAAAAGAATAAAGGAATGCTTTATTACATTAATACAAAGGTTACAAAGTACTTGCATTTATTCAATAGAAAAGAATGTTAATATAGAATAATAGTAGAAAAAGAAATAACAAAGATATATAAAGGAAAGGAAATAATAGTTATTACATCAATAATATTACAAGGATTCTTTATTGTGTACATGAACATATTACATTGCCTTTACAAGATAATAAAGAAAGAAATTATTAAAATAATAAGATGAAACCTAAACTATATTTCCTATCTGATTCTTGATCTTCTCATTATCTCCTTGATACCGATTCCTGCAAAATAAAAACAAAGGACAAACAAAGATAAAAGAATAAAAGAAAGGGGCCAAGTACTCTCAGATTTAGCATACAAATGATATGCTTAAATTTATCATTGAGCTGATAATGAGGGGCCAAGTACGTGATCTGTTCTTATGTAGGAAATGCCCCGGTTCAACATCATGGGCTTAAGAGGGGCAAGTTTCACCAAACTAGTAAATGATAAAAGGAAAAGCAGTAATACCCAACAAAAGATCTAGTTTCACTTGATCTGAATCACATACTGGATGAAGCAGGCAAGCATATCACACAACATATGCATGGCATGTGTTGTCACCACCACAACAACCAGTACTATAGTACAAAAGTAGAAGTAAGGGAATTCCAGGGACTCTTCTCACATATCCAATCATTCCAGCCGAAACCACACTTCTCTCTCTTAGTTATAAAAGAGTGTCAAGATCGAACACTGCTTCTTGGATATTAAGAACACATAAAAAGGTTCATTCCCAGATCACCTTAGTGCACCACAACCACACCACAAGTACCCCGGTTGCTTGGGGAAGCCATCCAGGGGCTCAAGGAGAAGTTCCAGTAGCTGACCAAGAGCAAGCCAGGAAGGAATCCATAATGGAAGGACACATCTGTTCCAAAACCAATCTAAGCAAGATCCACACTAAAGCAATAGAATAATAGATTTTACAGCAACAACACCAACATCATCAAGTTGGTAAGCAAGCAATCATGCTTTGTATTTATCATTCCAACCATATATAAGAACATGATCTGTTGGATGATGGGAATCTCAGAGATACACCCAAATAGGGTGTATATTCATCATTGAAAACTAAAAGGGATCCAGTAACATCTGTTCAAATCCACAACCTAGATCTCAACCTATGCATCACTGGCTTAAGGTGGTATTCACTAGTTTTAAACTAGATGCAAGCAAATGCATTCATGATCTTATGTTGGGCACATCCCAAATATTGGGTAGCACCTCAATAGTAGCCAAGATAACAGTCATCTGTTTATTATGAATCTACCATTTGAAGCTTTCATAGACTAGATAATAAAATCATTTTCCTAAAAAGGAAAATCATTTGGGAATCATTTCTTTTCCTCTAAAAATCATTCACAGAGAGTTCATCAGTAAAAGTAAAAGTAGTATTATAACAACCCTAGTTTTATTAAATGGTAATTAGGATTTGTTTGTGCATTCATGAGCATCATCTACTAAAATATGCATTGAAGAAGCAAAGCAAAACCCTAAACCCTATTTTTACCTTCCTCTTTGAAACCTTTCAAAATGGCTTTTGAATTTTGAAAGTCCAAAGCCAATGGAGCCCAAATTGTTATAAGGGCCCCTTAGTGCTTTCAGATATTTATTTTGAAACTATTCAAAATTCATTTGTAATTGAAATTTCAAATAGAAAAAGAAAAACATTCTATAAAAAATAGAAACCTAGGCCGACCCAAACCTTCCTTCCCCTCTCTCTACCGCATGTGTAGCCTAGCAGCCGGCCCACCCTAGCCCATCTTGGCCCAATACCGTTTTGGCCAAACCCAGTCGTCGTCTTCGTCAAACAGAGGAAGCAGCTCGCTGTCTGCGCGCCCGCCATCGATTTCCTGCATAGACAAAGTTGTTCCACGGGAGGCTATATTTTTTGTTCTATGTAGGGGAGATTTGTATTAGAGTTGTTTATTTTTTGTTCCATATAGACGAGATGTCTTCCTCGGAAGCTAAATTTTTAAACCGAGGGTTTTGTTCCCAGGTATTTGTACCTTCGTTCAAAAAACAGTGTTTCATACTCCCTCCGTCCAACAATAGATGTCTTGGGTTTTTCAAATTTTGGATGAATCTGTATACTAAATAGTGTCTAAATTCATCCAAATTTTGACAAATTTAAGCATCTATTTTAGGACGAAGAGAGTACTTTATTTTCCAGGCATTTTTCTCTCATGCATTACTCTTGCTACGGTCAGATGCTACCACCTTTTTTTGTTGCAGTGCATTGCATGCATGCAGTAGTCGCATGCAGGATCGCGCTGCTCGTGCGCAAAAAAAAAAGAAAAACTGGCCTTAGCTGACGAGAACAAATATCGTCGCATGCAGCCGAAAGCAAACCTGGAGTCTGCAGCTACCAGCGCCAGAGTTGCATGCACTTTTTAGTCCCACCTCGCCGGATTAAAGGAAGAAACACCTGTTTATATACCGGTTCAGTCCGATTTCAAACGTACAGCTCTCGGCGTAACAGTGAAAACGAAAGTGAAACTGACAAAGAGACATCGCCCGAGCGCTAGGGAGGGTGGTCCGCGAATGGGCCACCGCTTCCACTTGTTCCACCTGCGGCCCAACCGGGCGGAACACGCGCTAGGAAACGCCCGGGCGGCAGTGAGGAATATATAGATCAGAAAAAAATGCAAGTATAGCTGGCCCGGCCCACCTGAGAAAAGGCCGAAACAATCGGACTTTAAAAACAATTGTGTTTCTATTTCTCTAAATGGCTTTTGGGGCATTTCTTAAAATATCACTATACAAAATGCCTTAAATATATTTAGGGGCTTTTCTCTTAATGTCAAGTAAGTAAAGAGGTTTATGAACATTTCTCTTACTCCCTCCGTTTCGGTTTACAAGTCCTGCACGTAGTTCTATGTCGCTAAATTGAGCAACTTAGTATGATGTATATATTACAAAAAATATACCACCGAAAACTTTAGACTTTGTATTTTCCAATGATATAATTTTTATATTATATAATTTAAATTATATAGGTCAAATTGATAACCTAGATATACGCGTAGGACTTATAAACCGAAACGGAGGGAGTAGTATCACTAAGAGGTCCATCATTTGGGTCTAGAATCCTGGAATTTATTTTGCAATTCCATCCCTATGCTGTTTGGTTGGCACGGAATTGGGCCATCATTTCATTTAGCAAATCCATCCAAATATCCCAATGTATAAACTCAATTCCTATCTCAGACCTGTCATTTCCAAATTCCGGTGGCAACCAAACATATGGGTGTTTTTGGAATCATAATATAAATGAAATGAATCCATGTATTCATTTTATTTCTATTAAATGAAATGAATACCTGGATGCCAAACGACCTCTAAAGGGATTTAGGGGCATTTTTTATAGTGTCACTAAAGGTTTTAGAGACATTTCTCTTAGTGTCACTAAAGGTTTTTAGGGGCATTTCTTATAGTGTCACTAAAACTTTTAGGGACCCGAGTATTAGTGTCACATTTCAAAGTGCTTCTAAAACCCTTTAAGGGCATTTTGATCATATATAGGGGCACTTTGAAGTGCCTCAAAATAACTACCGTGTTGTAGTGTGTGCCGAGCCGGCAAGTTCCAGCTTGCCAAGTTTGTGTTCAACTGGAAAGGGTTTGTAGCGGATACCGTGACATGTAACGAACTATGCGTTTGTAAAGGCACCGATACATACCCAAGTGCCACATCATGCTCATGTTAGCCATGTGATGACCAAACTTTTTAAAATTTTGTGAAACTTGTGAAAAATGTCTGAAAACTTTTGAAATATCTTGTACTGTTTATAAACTATTTCACAAATGTTTCAGTTAAGTTTTAGTTCGAATTTAATTCGGTTTCAGTTAGTGACATCAGCATGACGTCATCCATGTGCTGACCTGAAAAAGACAAAGTGGCACACCAATCTTAAAGTGGAAATGGACGGTGGATGGAACTCCGGCACATGTCGTTAACTTTAGAAAAGAGTTTTAGGACGTGTAGCATCCTGATTCATATGATGGGATCGAACATGCACAAATTCACAGTAATCAAGGGGATGGGATGCAGAATTGAGATGAGGGGACAAATTGGACATGTGAGATTCAGATGAACTAGAGAGGGGAAGGTTCAAAATTCGGTTATAGCATACCGTGGTGTTGCTCGCTCTTGCCCCGCCTTGTTGCCTCCTCGGGGAAAGTGGCGCCCTTCTGTAACACCCTCAGAATCGGCCCTATGCAAGTTTCAGCGCTTCCCGCCAAACCCGCATAGAAACGATTCAAAGGTGCCCACCCGGCACTTGCGTGCGGGTGGAAAACAAAGTAATAACATTACACAACAGTCCTCGATGGGACCCACAGAACAGATATATATATACAACACGACTCCATGAGTCAAGAATACAGAGATACAGAACAAAGATCCAAATTACCTTGAAAACGATAGAGCGTCCCACTACGGACAAGATGCAAATGGGGCTAAGAGCCCTGAAGAATAACCAATGGCGTCCATAACCCTGCCCAGGCCAAGCCGGAAGGGTAACCCTGCTAACGACGTCGATCTCAAAACCTGCTTAAATAAAAGGGGTGCCGACAAAGGGCAAAGGAAAAAGAGAGCGATCGATCGAGGCCGATACAATGAGGCTAGAATTCAAGGTCTCGCTACATAGGTATGGTGGACTGAAGCGGCAACGCAGCATGCACTAAACAACCTATAGAGACTCGATATAACTGTCGGCTATCAGAGAGGGATAAGAAAGACCTATTCGGAACCAACCTGATACTACCATCAGACAAACCCATCCTGGTGTTCCCCCTCGATACCAAGCGAGAAAGTCAACCGAGGAACTCACACAGTTGGCAGTTTTATTTATTCAGTTATCGTTGCGGCAATTACTAGTCAGGTATAGATAGTCATCCTGATATAATAAGCAGTGGGCACTTTTAGTCAACCATTCCGTTGTAGTTGTGACACTTACTAGTCAGATACAATTAGCATGAGATATCCCAAAACCCAGCAGTTGTTGGTACTTTTATTAAGCCATTCCGTTATAGTTGCAATACTTACTAGTCAGATACAACGGTAGCAAGCGACAACCCAAACAAGCAATTGTTGGCAATTTTATTTAGCCATTCCATTATAGTGAAGCTGATTACTAGTCATTATAAAGTCAAATTTATAGCACTACTTTAGTTATAGTTGTCTATGATCGAGATACTGTGCTCCAAGTCGTCCATAACCGCGGACACGGCTTTCAGAAAGTTTTTACCCTGCAGGGGTGCACAAATAGCAACACACACTCGATCAACCTCGGAAAAACCAAATCAAAACCCAACGAGGCCTTCACGATAAAGCAATCACAGGATTCAGAAATATTTCAGGGGGCCACCCCATTGAGTACACCCGCAACGAAGTTAGCCGACTCCGAGACGGACTCAAGGTTTGCGCCATGGCGTAAGCAATGGGAACCCGAAAATGTGACTGTGCTTGTCGATACCGCGAAAACACTCCGCTTACCTAAACAGTACAGGTGCTCCTCGCACAATCGTAATAAAGCAGTAAAGCATGGCATAAGTATAGGATAGTAAATAAAACCTCAAACTAGTTTGTGGCCCCAAGAAATAAGAATGAATCAAGCTCTGGCTCAGGGGGGTCCCATAATCCTCCCGGATGTGGATAGCGCGAATATTCAAGGAACAGGTATCAAGTACTCGGGGTCCTATGGGACACAAGTGGACGGTTAAAAACCAAATAACATCTATTGCCCACCTGTGCCTCTGCATTTACCTACTTCAATTTTAGTTATTAAACAATAATTAAATTTATGATCATCTCCAACATTAAACATGCGGCAATACTCCAACAACTGTGGTACTTGACGACACGCAACGGCGCTTGAGCAAGCGACTACGACGCGCGGTCCAACTATCTATCAAACAACAGGTAATAGGATGTGTCCAAGGCAATATAAATCTGCAAGGGATATCACGGGTACGAAAACTAGAGCATCGCAACACAGATAGCAATAGATCAACAGGAGGGAATAAATACAATAAAAGTAAGATAGGTAGAAAGGGGGAGGTGCTCGCCTGAAAACATTGTCGAAGGTTCATCCGAAGATCAGGGCGAAGCTCACATCAACTCATCGATCTTATCAGCGAAGAAGCAAAACACTAGAAGAAACATCGGATGCACTATTTAATACTACGACAGAAGATCGGGCATGATGCATGTATGATGTATGACATGGCAAAGATGCGATGCAATTAGATCATATTAAGCGGAACCAGGGTCCCGACATTTAATTAAACGGTTCAAGTTATTTATCTACCCCGCAAATTAAATGTTGGATTAGCAAGACCAAACATGGCTTCGGTTCGCTACACAAATTTAAATGGAACCAATATGAGACTAGATTTGTCTGCATATGGGCCCCATATTTAATTATGAGGTGACTCGGCATAATGCCCCCAAACCACACATATATGCATGCGAGTATGACAATTTAATATGCAACAATTTATATAGTTGGCAATTTATAAAATAGGGGCTCGGAAAAGGGGTCACACATAGGGGTCGACGATCTTGGGATTCCGAGGGTTCGGGGTCGGTCTCAGGGTTCGACGGGAGAATGGCTCGACGAGATCGGTCTCGGACAACGGAAGTCGATCTTGTCGCATCCGAGAAGAAGAACTTGGTTGGCGTCGGGGTCACATCGGATCCGCCCTGGTCGGTGCCGATCTTGTCGTCACGAAGATCTTGTCGGGTCCTCGTATCGGGTCGGTCTTGACGTTCGGGAAGAAGAACTTGGCGTGCGACGTCGTCGGCATCGGTGCGGGAAGGAGGTCTTGGTGTTTTCCATGGGTGCTATTGTCCATCTTCGAGCATCAGGATCTTGTTCGAATTCCAGGTAATTGGTCATCGGAGACGCGATCTTCCCATTGGTACCCCACTACTCCACCTCACTCACACACATGCATGGACATACCACAGAGAACAACACAAGCGGCACTTATTTGGAGCCCAGGTATGTAACACGCTCACAGGTACAGAGGACACACTGACATGCATGCCGCTAGCAGGGGATGGCCAGACGGTCACATGAGGTCGAACGGGAAGCCGCGGTCGAGGAGGTAGACCCAGCGCTGGGCTCGAGCGGAGGACGTGGGGCACGTGGTCGGAGGACAGGGGGAGGCGACGATGCGGCCGCCAGCGACGACGCCAGCTGCGCCGCGAGGGGCCACGATCTCGGACCATGGGTGGCGCCTGGTGGCGGCGGCCGGACGAGGTTGGTCCAGCGACGACGCGGTCGACGGACGGTGGAAGTCGTGGTCGCTGGCGGCAGAGGCGAGGCAGGGCCGAGCAGGGACGGCGATGGCGGACGACGCGAAGGAGGGGCCCGGCAGCGGCGGCTTCTCAAAGGACCCGGCCCCGTGGCGCGGCGAACTGGCGGCAGCGGCGAGAGGGATCGGCGGGGCAGGCGAGACGGGCTTGGCGGGCAGGGGCGGCACCGACTCCGACCGCGGCGCGCGCCCAAGTCGAGGAGGCGGTGTTGGAGATATGCCCTAGAGGTAATAATAAATGTAGTTATTATTATATATCTTTGTGTTTATGATAAATGTTTACATTCATGCTATAATAGTATTAACAAGGAAACCATTAATACTTGTGTGATTTGTAAACTTAATTTGAAGTCCCTAGTATAGCCTCTATACTTCACTAGCTTGTTGGTTGATTGATGATGTGGTTTCTTTGTCATGAACATTGAGATGTTATCAACAACAAGATCATATCGTTAGGAGAATGATATGGTGGACATACTCCTATAGATAAGCGTAGCATAAAGATCAAGTCATTTCAATAGTTCAATTGCTATATGCTTTCTGATACATAGTAACCTAATTCCTTCGACCATGAGATCATGCATATCACCTTTCTTGGATGGATGCTTTGATGTCATCAAACACCACCGTAACAGGTGGCTATAAAGGTGGCATTGAGTGTTTGGAAAGTATTGGTTGAAACCCATGGATCAAGAGTGGGATGTGTCCATCCACATGCCGGAGAGATATTCTCTGGGCCCTCTCGGTGAAATGTCATCCAATTAGCTTGCAAGCATGTGACTTGGTCACAAGGGATCACATATCACGGAGCGAAAAGAGTACTTATCGATGTGAGGATGAACTAGGTATGCGAGATATCTGACGATCATAACCTCGGATAAGTAACATATCGTGAGACAAAGGAAATTGGTATCGTATGTAAGTGGTTCATTCGATCGCAAAGTAATCGTAGAAATATGTAGCCATATGAATTTCCAGATTCCTCTATTGGTTATTGTTGAGAAGTGTCTCGATCATGTCCGCATAATTCACGAACCGTAGGGAGACACACTTAAGGATTCGACGTTGTTTGAGTAGTTATGGTATTATGAGAAAGAGACCGAATGTTGTTCGGAGTCACGGATGGGATCCGGGATATCACGAGGAGATCCGGAATGGTCCGAGAATAAGATTCATATAAGGAAAGTCCCGTTTGTAGCGGAATGATTCCGGTGTTTTCATCGGGAACATTCTAGAAGGTCCCGGAATGTCCGGCACTCCGGAGGGGGAAGGGTACATGAATGTGTCATTACATATTGGAATGATTGCATCATGTACTAAGTGTGTTCGCTGTCCGAAATAAAGGGTTTATTCAAATCCTAAATTGAAAAGTCAAGCCCAGTTTGAAAGTCAAACGGAAGTTTTGGAAAGTGGAAAGAGGAGGAAAGAGGAACCGAGTTGGAGAGGAGACCTCCTCCAACGTGACCAACTCCAATGCCGAGTTGGGGAGGGACTCCACTCCCTTCCCCTGGCGCGCCAGCCCCCTCCCACCTATATAAGGAGGGGCAGGGCTCCCCTCCTTACACACACAAGTTTTCCTATCCTCTAAACTAAACCCTAGATCTAGACCCCGGTTTAGAGCTATTCGGTTTAGAGCCTTCTAATTGGTTTAGAGCCTTCTAATTGGTGTGTCTAATTACTAGACCACTAATAGCCTCTCTCATAAGCTCCACCATACTGCACCGGCTTAAGGCGAAGCCTCGGGATTTCCCTCTACCTCCGGTACCACGCCGTTGTCTTTGGAATCGCGAGGAGAGTGCTACAACCTCCATTTTCTTTGGAACAAGGGAGAGGAAGGTCTTCGTCGAGTACCGAACGTGTGACCGATCATGAGCGCTTCGGGAACGCCGGAAGGATCGTCTACACGATCTTGAGATCGGAAAAATCGACTACATCACCCACGAGAATCTGCTCTCGTTAACCGCTTTGGAATCTTCGAGGTGAGTTCCACTATCGACTCGTTGCTACAATCTAGTAGATAGATCTTGGCTTGTTTGTTTGTATGCGATAGAAAATTTTTGTTTTCCATGCTACGAACCCTACTGATGGTATCGAGCCGTGTCTATATGTAGATCTGTTGCCTGAGTAGAACACAATGGTCATTGTGGGCGTTGATGCTTTATTGTAGATTGCTTTTTATGTACTTTGCATCTTGCGGTATGTTGGGATGAAGCGGCGGCTAACCTTACATGACATCGTTCATAAGACTTGCTCCACGCTTGACATGCAACTCGTTTTGCATAAGTGGCTTTCTTGGTGCTGTTTCTCCTAGCATAGTAAAGATCCAATTTACAACGGGTAATCAACAATGCTAGTATCAATGTTGTGGTTCTTGTTCGTAGGTTAGAACGACACCTATGGAAAGCCCCAAACCACGTAAAATATGCAAAGAAAGTAGAGGCGTCTAACTTTGTTTTGGGGTGTCTGATGATGTGATATGGCCATGATTGTGATTATATTTGATGTATGCAATGATCCTTATTGTAAGTTGGCAACGGCGGGAACATATGGTTGTCTTTAATTTCTGTTAAGACCTGCGTGTCTATTCAAGATAGTTGTAATAGTTGAAGCTGGTGGGCGACAACCATGAAGAAGCGTCATTGACCTTGATGCTATGCGGTGATGATGGAGATCGTATTCGTGCTTGAAGATGGAGATCGGGCACAACGAAGAAAGGCCATATCATATCACATATTATGAATTGCATGTGATGTTAATCCTTTATGCATCTTGTATTGCTTAGTAGGCAGCGGTAGCATTATAAGATGATCCCTCATACATAAATTTCAAGTTCTAAAGTGTTCACCCTTAGTATGCACCGTTGCCAAAGCTAGCTGCTTCAAGCACCACGTGATGATCGGGTGTCTTTGATTCATGGTGAATACAACGTAAGCAAGCAGATTTGCTTATCGGAAGCTAAGGTTTGATCTTGACGAGCCTAGCATGTAGACATGGCCTCGGGAACACGGATCGCGAAAGGCAAAGCATGAATCATATAGTAGATATGATGAACATGATGATTGTTCGCCATTAAAACTATATCAGCTCTCGTGATGATCGGTGTTGATGTAGTGGATTTGGTTCGTGATCACTAAAACAATGTGAGGGATGTTGTTTTGAGTGGGAGTTCACCTAGTTTAATTTCAAAAATTAATTTGAACTAAATTTGTAATAAACTTAGTCTAAACTATTGCAAATATCTTGTAGATCAATTGCACAAACTACCATCAATTTTCATGCGTTCCTAGAGAAAGAAAAGTTGAAAAACAATGGAAGCAACTTCGCGGATTGGTTCCGCAATTTGAGGATTGTCCTCACAACTGGTAATTTGACCTATGTGCTGGATGCACCGCTGGGTGACCCACCTGCAGATGCTGCTGCCGATGAAGTAAAGAATGTTTACCTCACTCGGAAGACTCAGTACTCCATAGTTCGTGTGCTATCTTGTATGGTTTAGAATCGAGCTTGAGAAAAGGTTTGAAGAGTCGATCCATATGACATTGTCGAGGATCTCAAATTAATCTTTGAGACTCATGCGGCAATTGAAAGTTATGAAGCTTCAAAAGTTCTTTAAGCGCAAGATGGAAGAGGGTAGCTCGTCGGTGAGCATGTGCTTAAGATGTCCGGACGCAAATAAACTTCAAAGTTTGGGTATAGTGATTCCTAATACTTTGGGAGTTTACCGCATCCTACAATCACTACCACCAAGTTACAAGATCTTTGTGATGAACTACAACATGCAGAACATGAACAAAGAGTTTCCAGAACTATTTGCTATGTTAAAATCTGCAGTAGTGGAGATCAAGAAAGAGCACCAAGTGTTGATGGTCAATAAGACCACCAAATTCAAGAAAGGCAAGTCTAAGCAAAGGGACACTTCAAGAAGGGTGGTAAGAAAGTTACCACGCCCGGCGAAGAAGACCAAGGCTGGACCTAAGCACGATGTTGAGTGCTTTTCTTGCAAGGGAGAAGGTCCTTTGGCGGAATTGCCCAAGGTACTTGGCAGATTTGAAGAACGGCAACATCAAGAAGAAAGGTATATCGATATACATGTTATTGATGTGTATCTCACTAGTATTCGTAGTAGTGCACAGGTATTTGATCTTGGTTCGGTTGCTCATATTTGTAACTCGAAGCAGAGCTCTGAGAATAAACGGAAGCTAGTGAAGAGCGAGGTGGCGATCGCGTGAAGCGGATCAAAGGTTGATGTGATCACTCGGCACGCTACCTCTTCATCTACCATCGGGATTAGTTTTATACTTAAATAATTGTTATTTGGTGCTGCGTTAAGCATGAACATTATATCGGGATCTTGTTTATTGCGAGGCGGTTACTTGTTTAAATCCGAGAATAATGGTTGTTCGATTTATATGAGTAACATGTTTCATGCACATGCACCTTTGATAGATGGTCTATTCATATTGAATCTCGATAGTAATACACATATTAATAACATTGAGGCTAAACGTTTGAAATCAGCGATAATTTGACCTATATGTAATCGTCTTGGTCACATTGGAGTGAAGCGTGAAGAAACTCCATTCGATGGACTTCTTGAATCACTTGATTTTGAATCACTTGAAAGATCTGAAGCATGTCGATGGGTAAAATGACTAAGACTCCATTTTACGGTATGATGGAGCGAGCTACAGACTTATTGGAAATCATACATACCGATGTGTGTGGTCCAATGAGTGTAGCATCATGTGATGGTTATCGTTATGTTCTTACCTTCACGGATGATTTGAGTAGATATGGGTATATCTATTTTATGAAACATAAATCCGAAACTTTCGAGAAGTTTAAGGAGTTTCAAAGTGAGGTAGAGAATCAACGTAACAAGAAGATTAAATTTCTACGTTACGATCGTGGAGGTGAATATCTAAGTTCGAGTTTGGCGAGCATTTGAAGAAATGTGGAATACTTTCGCTTGACACCGCCGAACACCACGCAGTAATGGTGTGTCTGAACGTCGTGTCGAACTCTCTTAGATATGGTTCGTTCTATGATGTCTCTTACAGATTTACCACTATCATTTTGGGGTTATGCATTAGAAATGCCGCATTCACTTTAAATAGGGCACCGTCTAAATCCGTTGAAACGACACCGTATGAATTATGGTTTGGGAAGAAACCTAAATTGTCGCTCCTTAAAGTTTGGGGATGCGAAGCCTATGTAAAGAAGTTACAGCCGGACAAGCTTGAAACCAAAGCGGAAAAATCCGTCTTCATAGGATACCCGAAGGAAACTATAGGCTATACCTTCTATCATAGATCCGCATGCAAAAACTTCGTTGCCAAGAATCGATCCATTCTAGAGAAGGAATTTCTCTCGAAAGAAGTGACTGGAAGGAAAGTAGAACTTCACGAGGTTGTCGAACCTTCTCTCGAAATTTGCGAGTAGCGCCACGGAAGAAGTTCTGTGGTGCCTGCACCAATAAGAGAGGAAGCTAATGATAGTGATCATGAAACTTGGTTGAAGTTGCTCTGAGCCTCGGAGGTCAACGAGAACTCGTACCACTCCAGTTGGTATGATTCCGTTATGAATGTCATGTTGGTGGACAACACCGATGACCTGAGACATATGAGGAAGCGATGATGAGCCCAGATTCCAATAAATGGCAAGAAGCCATGAAATCCGAGATTGGATCCATGTACGAAAACCAAGTATGGACTTTGGTGGACTTACCAGATGGCCGAAAGGCTGTCGAGAACAAATGGATTTTCAAGAAGAAAGCAGATCTTTGATGGTAATGTTATCATCTATAAAGCTCGACTTGTCATAAAGGGTTTCGACAAATTCAAGGAGTTGACTACGATGAGACTTTCTCACCGGTAGCGAAGCTAAAAGTCTGTGAGGATTATGTTAGCAATCGCTGCATATTATGATTATGAGATATGGCAGATGGATGTCAAAACAGCATTCCTCAATGGAAACATTGATGAAGAGTTGTATATGATGCAACCCAAAGGTTTTGTCGATCCTAAAGATGCTAACAAGGTATGCAAGCTTCAACGGTCCATCTATGGATTGAAGCAAGCATCCCGAAGTTGGAATCAACGTTTTGATAAGGTAATCAAAAGTTTTGGTTTTATACAAACTTATGGAGAAGCTTGTATTTACAAGAAAGTGAGTGGGAGCTCTGTAGCATTCTTAATACTGTATGTGGATGACATATTGTTGATTGGGAATGATGTAGACCTTCTTAATAGTGTCAAAGAGTATTTGAATAATAGTTTTTCAATGAAGGATCTTGGCGAAGCAGCTTACATATTAGGCATAAAGATTTATAGAGATAGATCGAAGCAAATATCATTGTCACAAAGTACATATTTGGACAAAGTTCTAAAGAGCTTTGGAATGGAAGATAGCAAGAAAGGGTTCTTGCCCATGTTGCCAAATACGACCTTGAGTAAAACTCAAAGTCCGACATTGGCAGAAGATAGAGAAAGGATGAGTAAGACTCCCTATGCCTCAGCCATAGGATCTCTAATGTATGCCATGCTATGTACTAGACCCGACATTGCATATGTTGTTAGTCTAACTAGCAGATATCAAAGTGATCCAGGAGTGGATCATTGGACAATCAAAAACATCCTTAAGTACTTGAGAAGAACTAAGGATATGGTTCTTTCTTATGGAGGTGATGAACAGCTCGTTGTTAATGGTTACACCGATGCTAGTTGGAACACTGATCCGGATGATTCTAAATCACAATCTGGATACGTATTTATTTTGAATGGTGCAGCTTAGCTGGAGGAGTGCAAAGCAAAGCGTTGTGGCGAGATCTTCAACTGAATCGAATACATGGCTGCTTGAGGCTTCACAAGAAGCGATATGGATGAAAGAGTTCATTACAGAGCTGGGTGTGGTTCCAAGTGCGCTGGACCCAATGTCTATCTACTGTGATAACATGGGCGCCATAGCCAATGCGCAAGAACCAAGGTCACACAAGAAGCTGAAGCATATCAAGCTGCGTTTTCACGCTATTCGAGAACATATCCAGGATGGGGATATAAAGATTTGCAAAGTACACAGATCTGAATGTGGCGGATCCGTTGACTAAACCTCTCCAGGGCAAAACATGACCAACACCAAACTGCCATGGGTGTTCGGTATATTACCATGTAATCTAGATTAGATGACTCTAGTGCAAGTGGGAGACATTGGAGATATGCCCTAGAGGTAATAATAAATGTAGTTATTATTATATATCTTTGTGTTTATGATAAATGTTTACATTCATGCTATAATAGTATTAACAAGGAAACCATTAATACTTGTGTGATTTGTAAACTTAATTTGAAGTCCCTAGTATAGCCTCTATACTTCACTAGCTTGTTGGTTGATTGATGATGTGGTTTCTTTGTCATGAACATTGAGATGTTATCAACAACAAGATCATATCGTTAGGAGAATGATATGGTGGACATACTCCTATAGATAAGCGTAGCATAAAGATCAAGTCATTTCAATAGTTCAATTGCTATATGCTTTACGATACATAGTAACCTAATTCCTTCGACCATGAGATCATGCATATCACCTTTACTGGATGGATGCTTTGATGTCATCAAACACCACACCGTAACATGGTGGCTATAAAGGTGGCATTGAGTGTTTGGAAAGTATTGGTTGAAACACATGGATCAAGAGTGGGATTTGTCCATCCACATGACGGATAGATATTCTCTGGGCCCTCTCGGTGAAATGTCATCCAATTAGCTTGCAAGCATGTGACTTGGTCACAAGGGATCACATATCACGGGAACGAGAAAAGAGTACTTATCAGTAACGAGGATGAACTAGGTATGCAGAGATACCGACGATCATAACCTCGGATAAGTAACATATCGTGAGACAAAGGGAAATTGGTATCGTATGTAAGTGGTTCATTCGATCGCAAAGTAATCGTAGAAATATGTGGGAGCCATATGAATTTCCAGATTCCTCTATTGGTTATTGTTCGGAGAAGTGTCTCGATCATGTCCGCATAATTCACGAACCGTAGGGAGACACACTTAAGGATTCGACGTTGTTTGAGTAGTTATGGTATTATGAGAAAGAGACCGAATGTTGTTCGGAGTCACGGATGGGATCCGGGATATCACGAGGAGATCCGGAATGGTCCGGAGAATAAGATTCATATAAGGAAAGTCCCGTTTCGGAGTAGCGGAATGATTCCGGTGTTTTCATCGGGAACATTCTAGAAGGTCCCGGAATGTCCGGCACTCCGGAGGGGGAAGGGTACATGAATGTGTCATTACATATTGGAATGATTGCATCATGTACTAAGTGTGTTCGCTGTCCGAAATAAAGGGTTTATTCAAATCCTAAATTGAAAAGTCAAACTGCCAGTTTGAAAGTCAAACCGGAAGTTTTTGGAAAGTGGAAAGAGGAGGAAAAGAGGGAAACCGAGTTGGAGAGGGAGACCTCCTCCAACCGGCGGCCAACTCCAATGCCGAGTTGGGGAGGGACTCCACTCCCTTCCCCTGGCGCGCCAGCCCCCTCCCACCTATATAAGGAGGGGCAGGGCTCCCCTCCTTACACACACAAGTTTTCCTATCCTCTAAACTAAACCCTAGATCTAGACCCCGGTTTAGAGCTATTCGGTTTAGAGCCTTCTAATTGGTTTAGAGCCTTCTAATTGGTGTGTCTAATTACTAGACCACTAATAGCCTCTCTCATAAGCTCCACCATACTGCACCGCTTAAGGCCTGAGCCTGGGATTTCCCTCTACCTCCCGGTACCACGCCGTTGTCAATCATGAGGAGAGTGCTACAACCTCCATTGCTTTGGAACAAGGAGAGGAAGGTCTTCGAGTACCAACGTGTGACTGATCATGGGAGCGCTGCGGAACGCGCGGAAGGATCGTCTACACGATCTTGAGATCGGAAAAGAGTACTACATCACCCACGAGAATCTGCTCTCGTTAACCGCTTTGGAATCTTCGAGGGTGAGTTCCACTATCGACTCGTTGCTACAATCTAGTAGATAGATCTTGGCTTGTTTGTTTGTATGCGATAGAAAATTTTTGTTTTCCATGCTACGAACCCCTACAGGCGGGGCCGGGGCTCGCAGGAAGGGGAGGCGGCCACCGACGGTGGAGGACCAGGGAGGCGGCACCTGCTTGGGAAGGGCCACGGGAGGCGGAGGATGCCTGGCGGTGGGCGCTGCGGAGGAGGGGTCCACGTGCGGGCGATGCAGAGAGGAAGAGAGAAAGGAGAGAAAGGTGGGGATGGGCGAGAGCAGAGGAGGGCGGTGGGGCCGGCTCGCGAGGGGATCGAAGGGAGGACGCGGTGCTGGGTGGGCCTGCCGAGCGGGATGGTGGGTCCAGGGCGAGGGGGTGGGCGGTTGGTGGAGCTGCGAGGTGGGGCCAGGCGGGACAGGGGACGCGTGTGTGCGTTTGTGTGTGTGGGGGTTGGATCGGGTCAGGGGGGCCTGCAGGGAGCGTGCGGTGGCGGGTGGGGCCCAGGGAGTTGGTGGGGTCAGGCGGGTGGTGTGGAAGCATCTGGGTGAGGTGGCAGGTTAGGAGTGGATGGGGGATTGGGCCAGGGTGACGTGTCGGGTGGTGATTGGCCGGGGTGAGGTGGAGGGCTGGATAGGACTAGAGTGGGTAGAGTATTTGGTAGCTTAGGTTTTGGGTGTTCTGGGGTAGGTAGGGTTTTATAAATTTTTTTAAAAGCCTTTCGTAAATTGTGTTTAGACAAACTGAGATATCCGGAAGCACCGGTGTTTTGATTTAAAGTAATAGGGAGAAATTAATATAGAAAACAAAATAGGGCTTTTAGCAAAATAATTTTAGACAGATAGATGTATGATGATGTCATGATGATGCAATGCACAAAATCAACGCGATTTTCTAGTAGTGGTTTTGCGGGATGCCACACCTTCGCCGGTGCATCTCCTTCCACACCCACATCACCTTGGATGTATGTCTGGTTGTGGTGATGTACTTGACTTTCCAAGTGGGGAGATTTACGACACCTTTGTCCCCAAGATGTTGAAAATCCGCTCTCCTAAGCTACCAAAACAAAAGCGGTCATCCTAGGTATTTCAAAGGAAAAGAGGTCCTTGCCACTGAAATTCCCTCAAGGATGTCATCAAGATCAATTTCTCGACATCTAATAGGCACTACGAAGATTTTTAGGAAGTTTGTGCATAGCCCGTTCACCTCACTAAAGCTCCCTAAGATAGTTTCCAACTGTTTGATTTCTTCCTTAATGGGTGCCACAAACACCACCACGTCGTCCACGTAGAGGGAAGTTCTCAAAATTGATCCCCTCCCACAAAGCTTGTGGAGGAGACCATGCCTAGTTGCACTCTCCAAAATTTTAGATAGGGGTCCATGGCGCTGATAAAAAGTAATGGAGAGAGAGGATCACCTTGTCGAAGCCCACGTCATGCAAAAGGGAGGGAACAACTATGCTATTTAGGAGAACCCGAGAGGTAGACGTGCATAATAAAGCGACAGTACAATTGCGGAACTATCTTGGAAACCCACAGCGTTGTAGGAGGTCAAGTATGTACTCCCATCTAATAGATTCAAATGCTTTTCGACACTTAGATTTTTCCTTTGTGTATGCTTATCTTCTCAACAAAGGGACTTTGGGCATCGGAAACAAGAATCATTCATAACCGGTCCAAGGCGAAGGGCAAGAATCTTGGAGATATTTTTTTGCAATTGCGTGGATAAGGCTAATGGGCCTAAAGTCAGAGACATCCTCTGCACCATATTTTTTTGGCAAAACGGCAATGTTGGCGGAGTTTAGCCAATGAAAGTTCTCTGCATGAAGGTTTTGTTGGAGATATGCCCTAGAGGCAATAATAAAAGTAGTTATTATTATATCTTTGTGTTTATGATAAATGTTTACATTCATGCTATAATAGTATTAACCGAAAACATTAATACTTGTGTGATTTGTAAACTAAATTAGAGTCCCTAGTAAAGCCTCTTTATAATACTAGCTTGTTGGTTAATAGATGATCATGGTTTCTGGGTCATGAACATAGAGATGTTGTTAACAACATCATATCATTAGGAGAATGGTGTGATAGACATACTACTAGAGATAAGTGTAGCATAAAGATCAAGTCATTTCAATAGTTCGTTTGCTATAAGCTTTCGGATACATAGTAACCTAATTCATTCGACCATGACATCATGCTAATCACCATCACTGGAAGGATACTTTGATGACATCAAACACCACACTATAACTGGGTGGCTATAAAGGTGGCATTGAGTGTTCGGAAAGTATGTGTTGAGGCGCATGGATCAAGAGTGGGATTTGTCCATCCATATGACAGATAGATATACTCTAACCCCCCTTGGTGGAATGTCATCCAATTAGCTTGCAAGCATGTGACTGGCTCACAAGGGATCACATATCACGGGAACGAGAAAAGAGTACTTATCGGTAACGAGGTTGAACTAGGTATGCAGAGATACCGACGATCAAACCTCGTATAAGTAAACTATCGCGGGACAAAGGGAAATTGATATCGTATGTAAGTGGTTCATTCGATCACAAAGTAATCGTAGAAATATGTGGGAACCATATTGTAACATCCCAGATTTTATATTATGATGTTACTAGAAGCATGCATCATCCTTGCATCATTGCATCTTACAAATAAAATTTTGCAACAAAATCCTAACACCTAAACCTATCAAAACCCTATTAACTATTATCATATGTAAGCACTATTGTTGTAGTAGTTTGACCCCTTATAAAAAACTATGTAAAAACATTAAGTCATGGTCCTATGTTGACCACCTTACTTTTATAAAAATTTAGATACAAATTTCATCAAGTTTGGACTTAGTATGCAAAAGATATATAGGTTTTACTAAAACAGAAATTGAAAAATGTTAAAAGAGAAAAAAAAGGGGGGCAACCTACCTAACTGGGCCGCAGCGCCAGCCCACCCGCGCCCGCGCGGCAGCCAGCTTCAGCGCCAGCCGCCGCAGCCCAGCATCGGCCCGCTCTGCCAATCCCGCTGCTGCCACCGACAGGTGGGGCCACGCTGTCATCCCCCACCTCCCGCCAGAGTCTCTGTTGAACACGGTTCTGATTCAAATCCGCGCGATTATCCGTCCTCTGTTCGAATCCGTGCCCTCTACTCCACGAAACCCTCCCCTCTTATACCGCTGCTTCGGCCCCCACCGCCCTTTTGTGTTTTTCTCAAACCCTAGCGCCGTTTCGCAACTTTCCGATCTCGCCGGAGCAAACCGCCGTCGGAGCTCGAGGTTGGCGACTCTCCAGGGCACCTCAAACCCTGCTACACCTTCCATCCTTCTCGCCCCGACCTACCCTACCCACCCATCTATTTCGTTTCTTCGGAATCGCAGGAGGCCACCGGCAATTGCTCGCCGAAGCCGTCGGGTCTGAGAGGAGGAACGGCCGGCGCTGGGAGATTGAGGAGGGGAGTGACCGCGCTGAGACCGTTGGGGGATTCGCCATCGCCGTGCGCATCAGGGGCCGTCCTCGTCATCTTCCACGATCACCAGAGCCGCCAGGACGCCGCCACCGTCGCCTCCATCGCCGCCACCGTCGTCTCCATCACCGCCGCCACCACAGGTTAGTAAAGTCGCCCTCGACCGTCCGATTGTAGATGTGCGGCCCAGATTAGAAGTTTGATCGAAGCGGTACCGGCCAATACCGCGCTGCCGCATGGCAAGCCGCGCCAGCAGCCGCGTCCGCGCCACGTCCCTCCAGCTGGACCAACCAGGCGCTGCCACTTGGCGCGTTTCGAGTTAGGGTTAGGATAGTTTGGTTTGATTTTTGCAGATTTGATCTAAACATTGCGAAAATCATATAAAATTGAATATTTGGCCAAATTTAGCTTATAATATACCGTTGGATTCATAATTTTATGTAGAATCCAGATCTGCAATAATATTCTAAGTTTACAATAAGGTTTTAGGTGTAGATTTTAATCATTAGATTAGAGTGTTTATTCTATGGAAAAATAATTAAAATTCTGTTTTAGTTGATTCTTGTTGCAATAACTTTGTTTCCACGATACCTACTGAACAAAATTATAAAACTTTGCTTAAGATCATTAGATCTAGCTTGGGGCTAATTAGATGGTTTGATCTCCTTTTTAACCCTAGGAATTGTATTAGTGACCCAATTAGATCTAAACCTTTGGGAAATCAATCCTAGTGACACCCTTAACACTATTGCAACTCAATCTTGCTACCTTGGTCAATTTAGAAGAACCAATCTTGCATAAAATACCATGTTGCATGCATGCATGATTATCTCTGTGACCTGTTTTGGGCAAGTTGTGATCAGATCTATGTTTGTGATTCGTTAGATTGTTCGGAGTGCGCTAAGGAGTGCTATTGTGTAGAGTGCTGCTCGGATCAAGGCAAGTTACACCACTTGTTCATAACTTTTGTCCCGGTTTTGATTCTATGCATGTGATCTTCAAAATTCTGTAGTATGCATGTGTAGGATGTTCTAGTAGAATTTTCCTTAGTATTATTTTGCAAGTGCGATGATTTTTGTAGTATGCCATGAGTAGATCTATACTTAGGATTTACCCTCATAATAGGTTCCCCTGTTTTTGCTAAGTATTGCTTGCTATGCTATATATACAAAGTGCCGTTGGGGGGTTCGAAAGACAAGAATTTTCTAAGTATAAAGGCTCTCTAGAGCAAACTTTTCTTCTCAAATCCACTTCAAAATAAAACTAAGTTTTCTTCTGGGTGGAATGGTTGTCGGGACAACGAGTGAGATTTTGGTGGAGGACTCACCAAGAATCAAAGAAGTCTGCCATGTTTCATAATTCAGAAGCTTCCAGTGCAACCACAATACATTATGGGCTCTGTCTTGGCCTAGTACTTAGTGGGAAACCTCACCTGGGTACCAACATTTGGAGGTTCTTGGCACGGTTGGATCCAAAAGGTAGAGGGGCTACTAAGGGAAAGCCTCGCCATGGTCTTGTCTGTAAAAGGACTTGATCGTGGATTGTGGGTAAAGTGCACAAACTCTCGAGAGTATTGCAATCTGATCGATCGGGTGTTCACGATAGAACAACATTGAGCATCTGAAGGATGGAGCCTCTGAAGGATCTTCCTCTCTCTTTTCTAAAACAAAGTTTTGAAACCCCATGGCGTGCGTGATATCGCCAATGGGTGGGACTTTGGGGAACTTGGTGTGTAATATCCAAGTGACACTTGGTGCGTAATATCCAAGTGTTTGGTTGTTTGGACACTTGGTGAGTAATATCCTCGTGTGCCATTCGACCTTATTTTATCTAAGCAAATGTTTACAAAGTAGGAAAATCTTCTCTTCTTCTCTACTTAAGAAAACTAGCTTTGAGCAAATGAACTCTACAGCCTAAACTAGCCTTGCATGTAGAGATAGTCTTTTTCTCTCCTTGGTGTAATTTGCCAATACATTCAAAGTATTGACCAACTTGTTGGTCGCTGCGTTTTATGCGTAGTCCAAGATTGAAAGGTGCGTAGGGATCACGAGTCTACACTTGACAAGCCTGGGGCGTTGATGGACTCAAGCTGCTTTTATGTTTCCGCTGTTATTTGAGCTAGCCTTATGCTAAGCAATTTGTAATAAATTTATACTCTGGATTCTCCGTGTAATAAAGACTTTGTGTTTTACATGATATTTCATCGACCGTGAGTGCTAGTTGTTGATCTAGGGACTAGCATGTTAATCACAGGGACTTAGGATCCTCACCGATCCGAGGTCACTACACATATGAATTTTCAGATTCCTCTATTGGTTATTGATCGGAGAAGAGTCTCGTTCATGTTTGTATAATTAACGAACCGTAGGGAGACACACTTAAGGATTCGATGTTGTTTAGTAGATATGGAATGTAAGTAGGGAGACCCAATGTTGTTCGGAGTCTCGGATGGGATCCGGGATATCACGAGGAGATCCGAAATGGTCCGGAGAATAAAATTCATATAAGGAAAGTCCAATTCCAGATATCAGGAATGATTCCGGTGTTTTCATCGGAAAGGTTCTAGAAGGGTCTAGAAGGTTCACCGGACCGGAAGGGGAAGGGTACATGAATGTGTCATGAATAAGTGGAATGATTGTATCATGTCCTAGGTCACTTGGTTAGGCATTTGTAAGAAAGAAATTGAGCTCCAAATTAAAAGTTAAAAGGGAAGTTTGAAAAGTCAAACTAGGACGATGTATCCTGGTGGAGGAAGGAAAGAATCCTTCTTTCCTTCCACCACAAGCCAACTAGGAGAGGGAGTTGGGGAAGGATTCAAACTCCCCCTCTCCCAAGCTGCCCTCCCTCTCATAAATAGAGGGGAGGGGTGCCCCAAGAGACACAACACCAGCCCCTCCCCACATCGCCGCCGCGTCGCTGCCCTAGCCGCCGCCCAGCGCCGCCGCCCTAGCCACCTCCAACTCCACCTCCTCCACTCTGCCTATAAACCCTAGATTGTCGGAAACCCTAATTCTCCACCATAACCTGCTCCGGCTTAGGCAAAGCCCTGCAGGATCTTCCCTCTACTTCTGACACCACACCATCATGTTGCCGGATTCGCGAGGGGAGAACTACAACCTCCGCTGCCAGTTGGAACAATGGAGAGAAAGGTCTTCATCGAGTACCGAACGTGTGACCGACTACGGAAGCGCTGCCGGAACACAGTGCCGGAAGGATGATCTACGCGATCTTGAGATCGGCAAGTGTACGACTACATCACCCACGAGAATCTTCTCTCGTTAACCGCTTTGGAATCTTCGAGGATGAGTACTCTAATCGACTTGTTGCTACAATCTAGTAGATAGATCTTGGCTTGTTTGTGTTTATGCGGTAGAATTTTTTTATTTTTCATGCTACGAATCCCTACAGGTTTCCGAAGAGTTTTAAGACTCTCATGATGTCCGCCTTGATGTTTCCCCAACACTTCTTAAAGAAAGCCTGGGTGTAGCCATCGGGTCTAGACCTTTGTCACTTGGCATTTGTTTGATCGCATTCCAAACCTCATGCTAGGTAAAAGGCTCATCAAGCACTTGCAAATTCCAAGTGGTCATGAATGACCGCTTCTTTGTCTTTATGATCGGTGAGCCATCTTTTGCTATGCTTGAGACAGTGAGTGTGATTTCTCCTTAATCTAGAGTTCATCATCATGTGAAAGAACTTAGTGTTCGCATCTCCCTCTTTAATGTTGGTAATCCGGGCACTTTGTCTTTTCCTAGAACTTTCCACGAGGGCCAACGCAATAACCTTTCTTTGTAGCCGAGCCCGTAAATCTGATTCATTGGCCGAGAGGGCCCTATCTTCTTGAGCCATGCCAAAGTGTAGGATGACTAGCAAAGCGGCATGCAACAAGACCTTGGTCTTGGAGGATAACCCACGGCTCCATTTGGTTAAAACCTTGGACGTGATGTGCAGCTTGTGGAAAAGGACTTAGGCTCAAGATGAGATGTTTGTTCGGACCAAGCACTTTGCACGATCTCGTAGAAACTAGAGATGCATGGGCGTAGCCAAAAAATTCAAACTCGAAAGATCACGATGACAAGGATATACCCTGCGGGTGCACAACATTACTATACCCGGTCCAGTCCAATAAAGACTCATGCAAAAATTTGCAGCCAGAGATATTTCGAGTGACCCAAGCCTATGGCGAGTTCGACTCCTTGGAGAACAAGTCTAGATATAGATAGAATCTCAAAGGATCCAAACCCTAATCTATAACCGACTCGACCTGTCTCGGGACCTGGACTATCTATATAAAGGCCAGGAGGGCGCGGCGAGAAGGACTTGAACACCTCATACACACATCTTCACGCCAGATTGCATCTGCGCACCCTGTAACCTTCGGTTCCGCCGTAATCAAGAACAGTCAAGCAGGAGTAGGATTTTTCCTTCGGGGGCCTGAACCTGGGTAAACCTCGTGTCCTCGCGTTGCTTGACTGTTAACCGTTCCGCAACTTCTAGCACCCCATCTTCTCCAAAACCCAACTCCATAACAATGGGCATTGACGAGTCGAACCCTCGTGAATTGGCACCGTTTGTGGGAAGCAGGGACGTTGATTGTGCGGTCGTGATGGTTCCATCTGGAGCGATCTATGATTCATAGGCAATGGAGAATCACCTCCTCTTTGGCGCCTTCGACTTCACCACCCACTCGTCGGCCACCCTTAAGGATTTTGAGTCTGTAGGCGACGGAATTGAGATGCTGTTCGGGAGCTTCTGCTTCTAGGTGGGGCAGACCGGCACCCTCCGCCTCCCAGAGCAGGTGCCACTTCCATCAATCAGGCCCGCTTCATGGGTCCTGCCCATCGGCGCCCTCCGTACATCGACGCTGGCGGACGATTCGGATGATATCGGCAGCTACAACTCCGATCTGTGCGATCCCTCTTTGGATGAGGAACATACGGTTCTGGATCTGAGAGCTGCAGCAACAGCGACCCACTCCATGAGCGCTACCTGTGTGTCGTCATCCACAGTGGCGACATCAACAACAGAACCGAACCACTGCTAGGTTCGGGTGTCATCCCCCCTCCCAACCCTCAGGTTGAGAACGAGGGAAACAGAGGGAACCCGGCTAACAGGGCGGCTAGAGCCACCGAAGGCGGCAAAATCATGCTCACAACCAGATCAACCTCAACGAGGAAGGCTACGAGATCGCATGCGAAGCCGTGCGAGGCAATAAAATCCGACATGTGGATGCCACCCATGACTTGTTGATGGCTTATCACTGGCTCCTGATTGATGAGCACAATCGGCAGGTCAAGCTACAGGATGAGCTCGAAAAGCGTAAGCGGGCAGTCGAATAGTCAAGCACACGGCAAGCTGCACTCTTCGCTGCTGGCGGCTCCTCTTCACACAGGAACAACGCCAACAAGAACCGCTCCCGCCTGGAGCGCATGGACCCTGCCGCACGACGCGAGGTCACCAGGGCACTCGACACGTCCTTCATGACGATGGACTCGCAAGGCAACGTCATGCCGAAAATGCCGCAGGCTGCGATCATGGAGGCCACCACCTATCTCGCGTCCAATCCGCCTCTGGCGGGAGACCCAAAGAACGCGATGCACAAGTATGCGCTAGCAGGCCTCAGACTCATTAGAGTTGTGCTCCACGAACAAACCCCCGCAGAGCCAAAGAAAAAGGGCGCGGTCAAGTTCACTCGAAGCCGCACACCCTCATCCGAGGAAGAGGAGAATGACCTGCATCGACGCCGTCGGAGATCGCGGCGCTGCAGCAGCAACTACGATGCTCGTAGCGAGCTCACATAGCACAAGATCGAAAAATCACGCGCTAAGCATGCGTGCTCAACTAAGTCTGAAGAGGAGGACGACAGAGAACTGTGCGGGGCCAAATGCTTCAGCAGATCCGTTCGACAATCATGGATTCTGAAAATTTTCAAGCTCCCTTCGTACAACCCGAAGTTCGATGGCGCGCAGGAGCCAAAAACCTGGCTTAATGACCATCTATTGTCAGTCAAGCTCCAAGGCGGGAACAAGCACACCGCCCTATAGTGCCTTCAGCTGCAGCTGGCGGGCGCAGCCAGGGTCTGGCTTAGCAGCCTCCCCTCCGGCTCCATTAGAAGCTCGGAAGAGCTGGCGTACAGCTTCATCCGCAATTTCAAGGGCACCAGCAAGAGGCCAGCCTCAATCGAAGAGCTGTGGGCCTGCATCCAAAGGGCTAGCGAGTCCATTCGCTTGTACATACTCCGCTGGTCCCACATCAAGAACTCTACCGCAAACATCTCCGAAGAGAGGGCGATCGATGCCTTCAAGGACGGCGCCAGGCGCCCAGATTTCAAGGAGGAACTCAGGCACGTCAAGCCCAAAACCCTTGACCACCTCATGGACATCGCCAACCGTTGGGCGGACGGTGAAGATTCCGTCAACCAAACGCATTCGAATGACGAAGATGACTTCGGTCGCAGGCGTGAGCGCCACAGCAAAAGAAGATCGCATGTCTACGAAGATCGCGATAGAGTCGACATGGTTGCAGCTGGATATGTCGAACGCTACGACGATGACAACCGCAGCAGCAACTACCGCGACGGTGGACGGGCTAGACAAACATGGCAATGTCGTAGCCGCGACGACGAGCCTTCATCATATGACAAGCTATCTGGTCCCTGTACCATCCACTTCTACATCGACAAACAAGATGGCAAGAGGAAGGCCAGCCATATGCTCAAGGACTGTCGGGAGTTCCAGAAGCTCAGCGAGGGCCTCACTCAGATGCGACGCCAGGTGGTGAACCAGGATTCGCACCCGCCCCAGGTGCCACTGCCCATGGAGCTCCTCCACCACCGCCTGGAGGACCCCCGCAGCCACCGGCTGCACCAGCACCGAACAACGGTGCAGATGGACACCAGCCATCGATAGGGTCCATGATGATCCAGAAGGGGCGCCAGACCAACAAGGTGCAAAATAAGATCACCTGCCAAGTCAACCTGGCTGTGACCTCCCCACCAGCCATACCTAAGCACCTCAGCGGCTCAGAGTCCTGCATCACGTTCGACCGTTCGGATCACCCGCGTCAGATAACTCGCCCAGGCCACTCCACCCTGGTGCTCGAGGCCAAGATCAGAGGGTTCGAGATGAGTCGCGTCTTTATGGACGGTGGCAGCAGCTAGCATCGGCAAGCAAAAGTGGGCAATGATCCGAAAAAGAGGTTTAAGGAGCATGGAGGACATGCGTGTCAAAACATCTCTAAGAGATGTAAGCTGCCTTGAATTGAAGCCTTGTGGTTGCTTCGCTAATTTTTTTTGAGGTTGTTGTATTGCTTGCCGGCTCCTAGGCATATGTGCGTAGTCAAGACATGTTTATATATTAAACTGTGTTCCTTATGTTGGAGATATGCCCTAGAGGCAATAATAAATATAGTTATTATTATATCTTTGTGTTTATGATAAAAGTTTACATTCATGCTATAATAGTATTAACAAGGAAACATTAATACTTGTGTGATTTGTAGACTAAAATAAGAGTCCCTAGTAAAGCCTCTATATAATACTAGCTTGTTGGTTAATAGATGATTGTGGTTTCCCTATCATGAACATTGAGATGTTATTAACAACAAGATCATATCGTTAGGAGAATGATATGGTGGACATACTCCTATAGATAAGCGTAGCATAAAGATCAAGTCATTTTAATAGTTCAATTGCTATATGCTTTCTGATACATAGTAATCTAATTCCTTCGACCATGAGATCATGCATATCACCTTTACCGGATGGATGCTTTGATGACATCAAACACCACACCGTAACTGGGTGGCTATAAAGGTGGCATTGAGTGTTCGGAAAGTATTGGTTGAGACACATGGATCAAGAGTGGATTTGTCCATCCATATGAGATAGATATACTGGGCCCTCTCGGTGAAATGTCATCCAATTAGCTTGCAAGCATGTGACTGGCTCACAAGGGATCACATATCACGAACGAGAAAGAGTACTTATCAGTAACGAGGTTGAACTAGGTATGCAGAGATACCGACGATCATAACCTCGGATAAGTAAACTATCGTGAGACAAATGGAAATTGATATCGTATGTAAGTGGTTCATTCGATCGCAAAGTAATCATAGAAATATGTGGGAGCCATATGAATTTCCAGATTCCTCTATTGGTTATTGTTCGGAGAAGTGTCTCGATCATGTCCGCATAATTCACGAACCGTAGGGAGACACACTTAAGGATTCGACGTTGTTTGAGTAGTTATGGAATGATGAGAAAGAGACCGAATGTTGTTCGGAGTCTGGAATGGGATTCGGGATATCACGAGGAGATCCGGAATGGTCCGGAGAATAAGATTCATATAAGGAAAGTCCCGTTTCGGAGTTGGAGAATGGTTCCGGAGTTTTCATCGGGAATGTTCTAGAAGGTTCCGGAATGTCCGGCACTCCGGAGGGGAAGGGTACATGAATGTGTTATATCAAGTTGATATGATTGCATCATGTACTCGGTGTCATCGCTGAACAAAATAGAGGGTTTATTCAAATCCTAGTTTGAAAAGTCAAACGCCAAGTTTGAAAGTCAAACGGCTAGTTTTGGGAAGTGGAGAGGGAGGTGGAAACCGACTTGGGGGAGGATTTCCCCTCCCCTTGGCCGGCCCCCTCCACCTATATGAGGGGCAGGGCTCCCCTCCTATACACACAAGTTCCTACCTCTAAACCCTAGTACCAAGCCGCCGCCGCCTCCATAGCCGCCGCCTAGCTAAACCCTAGCCGCCGGCTTGCCCCTCCTCGGCGTGTATAAACCCTAGATCATCGAGGAACTCTCTCATACTCCACCATACTCGCTCCAGCTTAAGGCGAAGCCCTGCGAGATCTCCCCTCTACTTCCAGGTACGCCAGGTTGTCTTGCCGGAATCACGAGGAGAGTGCTACAACCTCCGTCGCCTTTGGAACAAGGAGAGGAAGGTCTTAAATCAGTACCGAGCATGTGACCCGATCAGGGAGCGCTTAACGCCTTGGAAGGATCGTCTACGCGATCTTGAGATCGGGAAAAGTACGACTACATCACCCACGAGAATCCACTCTCGTTAAACACTTTGGAATCTTCGAGGGTGAGTGATTCTATCGACTCGTTGCTACAATCTAGTAGATAGATCTTGGCTTGTTTGTTTGTATGTAGTAGAAAATTTTTGTTTTCCATGCTACGAAACCCTACACCTTAGGGATGGATAGTGGTGCGTCTATGCCTCACCAATTATGGTGTTATTATTTTATATTTTTCTCAAAAAGTAGCTTAGCTGATAATATAAATATCTCTAAGAGATGTAAGCTTCCTTGAATTGAAGCCTTGTGGTTGCTCCGCTGTTTTTTTTCGAGGTTTTTGTATTGCTTGCCGGCTCCTAGGCATATGTGCGTATTCAAGACATGTTTATATATTAAACGGTGTTCCTTAGGGATGGATAGTGGTGTGTCTATGCCTCATCAATTATGGTGTTATTATTTTATATTTTTCTCAAAAAGTAGCTTAGCTGATAATATAAATATATTATATATTAATTGCTTAGAAATTACACAAAATATTCAATATGAGAACATGAATAATGTTGATAACTAAGAATAGACTTAGTACAATATAATATATCCATATTTTCTAAAATGTTCATTGATTAAAAAAATCTCATGGGACCGAAAGAAGATGTTAAACGTAATTTAAGAAAATGCTCATGAGGTTGACAAAATGTTCATAGTTCTGGAAAATTCTCACATGTTTTAAAAAATATATTCACGTAACTTCAAAAAATATTCATGGGTTTGAAAATTGTTACTCTCAAATTATTCGCGGGTTTGAAAAAATGGTCACCGGTCTTAAAATTCTCACGGGTTTGAAAAAATATGTTATATAATTACATAAATTGTTCATACGTATTCACTGGTCTGGAAAAAATTTAATTGGTCTATAAAATGTTCATCGGTTTGAAAAAAAATATCGGTTGAAAAATGTCCATACCATTCATAAGACTACAATATGTTCATGTGTTCCACAAAAAATATTCATAGGTTTTTAATATAAAAAATAAATAAGAGTATACAAATAAAATAAGGAAAGAAAGGAAAAATAAAGCATGAACAGTTTTTTTCGAGGTTTTTGTATTGCTTGCCGGCTCCTAGGCATATGTGCATAGTCAAGACATGTTTATATATTAAATGGTGTTCCTTAGGGATGGATAGTGGTGTGTCTATGCCTCACCAATTATGGTGTTATTATTTTATATTTTTCTCAAAAAGTAGCTTAGCTGATAATATAAATATATTATATATTAATTGCTTAGAAATTACACAAAATATTCAATATGAGAACATGAATAATGTTGATAACTAAGAATAGTTGTTCACTTAGTACAATATAATATATCCATATTTTCTAAAATGTTCACTGATTAGAAAAATCTCATGGGACCGAAAGAAGATGTTAAACGTAATTTAAGAAAATGCTCATGAGGTTGACAAAATGTTCATAGTTCTGGAAAATTCTCACATGTTTTAAAAAATATATTCACGTAACTTCAAAAAATATTCATGGGTTTGAAAATTGTTACTCTCAAATTATTCACGGGTTTGAAAAAATGGTCACCGGTCTTAAAATTCTCACGGGTTTGAAAAGATATGTTATATAATGTCTCATTGGGAATAGCAATAGAAGGCGCTGAGCTTGCAAAGGGTGGGGCTTTGTTGCTCATAACTCCAAGTAAAGCGTCAATTTTTTAAATGTTTCTCTATTATTTTGCAAGCTTGCAGAGTTGCACAGAAACAATTGATGTGTCTTTGATTGACGTTATGGTTGTTTTTATCATGAGCCCTTGGAATTTGCTTGAAATCACCAAGAACCAACCACTTCTCCCCGCTCGGTGGCTTATGCGCAAATAACTCTACAAAGAAATCATCTTTGCAAGAAGATTCCGTTGGGCCATACACCGATGTGATCTCAAAACCACTCTCCCCCACTTGTGTTCGGAATGTGGACATTTGCCGAAAGGAAAATTTCCGAGTGTATATTAGCTATTTGGACCAAAGAGTCATCTAATCTAAGGGCATCAAAATGCCTCCCCGAGTTCCTATGGCCAGGCGCTCAGCAAAACTCTTCAATTGGTTGCCTCATGTGAAAACAAGCGTCAAACGACGGTGTGACAGTTGCGAGCTTGGTCTCTGCTTGGAGGCAAACAATATGACATGTTGAAGCTACAATTGTCTCATGAACAGTGTCACGCCGATCTGGATCATTTAAACCCGCACACGTTCCAACACAAAAATGTTTAGGAGCCACTCTAACATGGAAACATCACAGATCCATTGGATAGCTAATACTACAGTCCTTGGATTGGATACATGGAAGTTGTTGTAATCAGCTTATAGGTACGGTAGCAAATTTGCCCACAATCAATTTCCTGGAGTTGGATGAAGGGCCAACAGCCAGGAAAGGAGGCAGCAGCAGCAGCAGCACACTAGAGAAGCAAACAGCAGCAGAAACATGAGAGAGTTTGCTGCTAACATTCGGAAACTAGAGAAGCTCTGAATCCTGGGCTTGATCAGATCAAACATGAGTCGTTGATGTGCCTGCAACCTGCCACCACTTCCAGGTCCAAGCCTGCAGCACCACCATGTCCTATCAGGGGAAGCGCTTCGTCTGATGGCATCGTCTTCCTGCGTCCCGATTATGAAGAGCATGCGCACCGTTGCCGGCGGCACATGGTCAGGGACCTGGCCTTTGAAAGAACTTGTCCGGCCGCGAACAGCTGCATCTCCTGCTCTGCTCCGTGACAACCTCGACAACCTACTACATACTCCACTTAGATGATACCCAGCCCGCGCGGGAGATGGCTATCTCCGCCGCGCCTTGCTGAGCCGGTTGCTCACTCTCTTCAACGAGTAGCCTGGCACACCTTGCCCGCATGCAGTGCGCGCGATCATCATACCTGCCACTGCCAGCCAGTGTCTTCCTCCGATTGATTCACCGGACGAGCAGCCAGGTGGCGAAGACAGAATCGTTGAAGACGAGCCAGGTGGAGATGAAGGAGGAGGGCGCTAGCTAGGATCTCCAGGGCTTGGCGCACACCGTCGCTCTGCAAGGTTTGCCACGCCCACGGCAGGCCACCGTTCTCCCTTTTCCAGTAGCTAGCAGGAACGGTGAGCTGCACTCCCGGTGTCGGTCCCTTGGGAGATGGCGAAGAGGGGCACAGCACATGGTCATGGAGGAGGTTGGAGACGATGGAGGGTCTGGCGGTGTGGCCGGTCCCGGTGGAGTCAAAGCCGCCCTGGATCGATCGGAACAGCGCCTGCTCCCAGCTGGCTCGGCCAAGTACTGCGCCCTAGGCCCTGCCACGCGCTGGCAGCGCAGCGGCAGATCATCGTCTGAGTCGTCTGATGGCCTCGATGCCCGCGCGTCGTCTTGGGTGGGGCTCCCCGACTCCATCCGCGCGACGGCAACCACCATCACCATGAGTCCATGACGACGGTTCCCAGACCGGTCCCTCTCCTGGCCGGACGGAGCTTTGCTGCTGGCGGGCGACGATCATCGTCCCTGCGGCGGCCGGGGCAGCGTGTGCGTGTCAGCGTGTCCCGCGCGCCACCCACGGGAGGAATCGTGACCTCGCCTGGCGTCCCTGCCCCGGTCTTCACCGGGTAGACGATGTGCTCTGTACGGTCCCTCATGACACGCTCGCCGTCGATCGACGTGGTCCCATCTCCAGGTGTACTTGGCCGGCATAGGCAGCGCTGCGCTGCATCGGCTGTGCCTGACATGGCTGCTTCATTGATGTCAACTTGGGATTATGCCTGACATGGCTGCTTCATTGATGTCAACTTGGGATTATGCCTGACATGGCTGCTTCATTGATGTCAACTTGGGATTATGCCTGACATGGCTGCTTCATTGATGTCAACTTGGGATTATGCCTGACATGGCTGCTTCATTGATGTCAACTTGGGATTATGCCTGACATGGCTGCTTCATTGATGTCAACTTGGGATTATGCCTGACATGGCTGCTTCATTGATGTCAACTTGGGATTATGCCTGACATGGCTGCTTCATTGATGTCAACTTGGGATTATGCCTGACATGGCTGCTTCATTGATGTCAACTTGGGATTATGCCTGACATGGCTGCTTCATTGATGTCAACTTGGGATTATGCCTGACATGGCTGCTTCATTGATGTCAACTTGGGATTATGCGACATGGCTGCTTCATTGATGTCAACTTGGGATTATGCGACATGGCTGCTTCATTGATGTCAACTTGGGATTATGCGACATGGCTGCTTCATTGATGTCAACTTGGGATTATGCCGACATGGCTGCTTCATTGATGTCAACTTGGGATTATGCCTGACATGGCTGCTTCATTGATGTCAACTTGGGATTATGCCTGACATGGCTGCTTCATTGATGTCAACTTGGGATTATGCCTGACATGGCTGCTTCATTGATGTCAACTTGGGATTATGCGACATGGCTGCTTCATTGATGTCAACTTGGGATTATGCGACATGGCTGCTTCATTGATGTCAACTTGGGATTATGCGACATGGCTGCTTCATTGATGTCAACTTGGGATTATGCGACATGGCTGCTTCATTGATGTCAACTTGGGATTATGCCCGACATGGCTGCTTCATTGATGTCAACTTGGGATTATGCCTGACATGGCTGCTTCATTGATGTCAACTTGGGATTATGCAGGAAATGGCTGCTTCATTGATGTCAACTTGGGATTATGCCTGACATGGCTGCTTCATTGATGTCAACTTGGGATTATGCCTGACATGGCTGCTTCATTGATGTCAACTTGGGATTATGCCTGACATGGCTGCTTCATTGATGTCAACTTGGGATTATGCCTGACATGGCTGCTTCATTGATGTCAACTTGGGATTATGCCTGACATGGCTGCTTCATTGATGTCAACTTGGGATTATGCCTGACATGGCTGCTTCATTGATGTCAACTTGGGATTATGCCTGACATGGCTTCTGATACGGCCGGTCGCCCCTTGAGCTTCACCACAGTTCGTCATACATTCATTCAGACAAAGTTATACGGAGTACTATATTACTTGATTGATGAGTACTTGAAGGGACAAAGTTAGATTCTTAACTGCCTATACAATGGAAAAGGAGGCAAACGTACTTACAGCACCAAGTTTTATCTCTCGGTATGAATGCCCATCAGTTGTTTGCAGCACTGAGTGCGAATACGAATTATAAAGCAAAAGCCAAAACTGTGACTAGAAGAACAAAAATCCACCTCAAGGCCGGGGCAACCATAGCATGGATAACTACAACACAACAGACAAACCCACGGTGGATTACAACAGACACGATACTCAGAGTACACATAACTATGAACACAAGTGGATTACAACAGACATGATCCAACTCCTAGAGATAATAAATGGTCAACGTCTCAGCAGACTCAATCTGCTGCACATCCCAGTCAAGACAAATCTGCTGCAGCTTCAGCTCAAGGGTTGGAGGGTTAATTTCCGCCGTCTCGATCTAACGCTGGATTACAACAGATATGCTATTTTCCAGTAAACCCACACATGGACGTTTGAATCTGCTACACATCCCAGTCAAAAAGAATCGGTTGCACATAAATCTGCAGCTTCAGCTCAAATCTTCTTGGAATAGAGACCAGAGAAGAAATGTGAAATTTTCAGGTCAGCTAGCTCACCAAGGTCACTGAGCTCCTTCTGTATGTGGCACATCACATCCGCCCATCTGATTTGGAATAAGTAGTCCGAGCCTTCAGCAGTGTAATCTTTTCCACCATTCTTTTTGTAGTACGAATCGACATCCATACCTCCAAGGCGATGAGCACTCCTGTTGCGAAGATACATCATGAACATGTGAGCTTCCGCCAATAGCCACATGTCTTGCTGATCTACTAGTGGCTTGCTCAGAAACTGATTTAGATCAATGCCCATTATAGCAGCAACCCTAGCATCATTCAGATCGTAAGATCCTTGCCTGAATACAAAGGTTGACTTGGACAAATCAATGCTTTCAGCTATGACTCTCCAATTCTGCATGTAAGGCCGTAGGCTACGGTAGATCGCTAGGCGCTTGGCTCGGGAAATTTGAACCATCACATGATCAAACAACTTCTGGTAGACCAGCCATCCAATCCCTATTGGAACTCCCGACGTATGCACATGGTATAACTCAAAGTTCATGGTCCCGGCATCATTATCAACCATGTCAAAGAGGTGGGTGAACTCAGCCGGAATGCCGAGGCCTCTTTCATTGAACAGATCCCTTCCTATTCCAGCAACAGCAATCAGGTTTTGCCTCAACTGTGGGCCCAATTGCAGAATATTGTTCGGGTCAAGAATGCGCACACCCAAGAGGCGGACATTACCATCAGCACCCACAAAGACATGCTTTCTTTCGATTGTCTGAAAGCACCTCCCAGTTTTGGCAATGCACCACACAGCCTCAAACATTGTCCTAATAATCTTCTTTCCTGCTTCTGATGCCACTGTATGTGTCCCCACCTCACCCGGGATCTCTATATCCTCATCAATGTCATCTCTATTCCCAGTCCATGGGGCAGTGAGCGAGACATACCTTGTAAGCACAAACTGATCCAGATGCATACATCCATGAGCAAAAAGAGCTCCATCAGTGGTTATGTACTGTTCGTAGCAAAGAAAGGGGAGCTGGTGCTCTTCTTCAACTTCGAACTCTGGATACATATTCTGTTAAGAGGAAATGAATGTCAGGTCACACATGCAGCATTTACAGTCACTTCATTCTTTATTTAAAAGAGTAGATTCACAACACAATAAAACATAATAACATAATTATTTGTACAAAAACGATATCACTACAAAGCTATGCATATATGTGAAAAGTCACATTCTACACACGGTCACATGTAGCAGAATAAATTCACTGAAAACTAGTAGGTATAGCCCAACCAAATATAATTGCAAGGGCCTTGTTTTATTTTGTAATGATGTACATGGTTGGGTGATTCTTATTGCAAGGAGCACTAGATAGATATATTCAAATTTTGGAAGGCAGTATTCAGTTAGCAAGTCTTTGCGGAATGAAAATATAGAGCTTGCTGAAACAAAATCCAAAAGGGTACGGCATGTACATCCAAAATAAGGTCTTAGATAGCAGACTTGCTACAATAATCATGTCACTAGTGTTAGAAAACACAGGGTTCAAACACATGGGTAAACCAGATACGAACTCAGTATCAAGACAGTTGGAGAAGCCGGTGTGTATTTTTTTTTATGAAGGAAGTAGACAAATAGAAGATTTTGACCAATAGAAATACCTTTATTACACCACAGGGCACGCTAAACTGCTATCAAGCCTTGCCAACTACCTTCAGTAGTGGCCACCATCAAGGTCATAAGACCTCTACTTAAAAACTCGCAACAACCCATGTTGAAACATGCTTTTCCCAAAAAACTGACTTCTGAGTTCATTTTAGGAACAGAAATCTTGGGGGGTTGGGGTGGGGGGGTGCTCACCGATGGGCGTACAGAGCACAGTTGCAGCCGCTTCGTCTCCTGGCTTGCCTCGAATCAATGCACACCGAGAGGCGTTGTAGTTCTGCTCCTGAAAAAGAACATATGCCATTGCGTTAGAATGGAGTCCCATACATCAGATCGGCCACACACAAGCAATTTCAAAGAAGCCAGGTGCTGAGCGTCAGGGAAAGGGGGGAGAACTTACGTGAGAAAGGCTAAACGAGGACGCGGGCGAGGCGGGGCTGGGCGTCGGCGTCGGCGTCGGACGTGGCCGTGAATCAGGCAGACGCGAATCCCGTGACAGCGCTCCTCTGGCGGGACACCACGCTGCTCCTCTCTCTCTCTCTGCGCCGCCGCGAGCCAGACAGAGCTCAAAACCCTAGCCCGGCCACCAGTCCACCACTCTGCCCCTCTCGCTCTGCGCCGCCGGAATCCAGAGAGCAAAACGCTATCAGGTACAGTGGACGCGGCCCCTGCGACAGCGCTCCCCTCGCGGGCCACCGCGCTGCCCTTCTCGTTCTGCGCCGCCGGGAGCCGGAGAGGCGGAGCGCTCAAACCCCTAGCACGGGTATCCAACCCTGGAACGGTGACCTTTTTTTTCGTCGGGTGTACGAGTGGGAGGGAGTGGCCTCTACCCTCTGGGCTTTATTGGCTCTCCATCTCCTGCTTCGCTGGTTGGAAAAACGGGCTTGATGGATTGCAGCGGTAGAGCCTTTTGTTATCCCTCTGGCCTGTTTCGCGTGTTATCCATAATAATTTTCCCCATTTTTGTTTCGCGTGTTATCCCTAGTTTAGTGGACGGGCTTGGAGCTTGTTTAAAAAAAAAGGTCATCAAATATTTTAAATAAAATATCAGTACGAAATACAAGTCTGTAAATTTTTAATAAAAAATATTTTATATTTCGAACGTAGCAAAAAAGACAACTCGGTTTTGGGAAAAACGGAGGCCTATTCAGATTTGCAAAGTCCATGCCCATGTCTGAAAAATTCTCGATTTTGATAAAGACGGAATACAGAAAGTTTTTTCACATACCCGTGTACTATAAATCATTATCTACAACTCGGTCTTTTTTTAGATTTTTTGGAATAGTTAAATTTGAACTTTATAGATAAATATAAAGTTCACCGTGTAGCCCATCCACCAAATTGAGGGTTCTCATCCTACCACGGCAATTTGGCCAGAAATAGCCCCTATAAAAAACAAATTCACGAAATAAACTCTGCCAAAAACAAATTCACTGGACTAACCCTTTTTGTAACACCATACATGGTCCTTGGATCTATCGAGTGGAGATTCCTAGCATCCAGCTTCAGGTCCCTGGAGATGGTTTCAATACTCTAAGCCAAAACTCCGACGCATTTTTAATTACTATGGGTGATGCTCACATGTACTCCTTCCGTTTGGAAATATAAGATGTTTTAGGTTTGTGAATAAGATGTATCTAGACACCTTTTAGTGTCTAGATTCGTTTGAACCTATACACTAAAACGTGTCTAGATACATCTCCTTCACAAATCTAAAACATCTTATATTTCTAAACGGAGGGAGTATTGTATAAGACAAATATTGAGCGAAAGATACATTAATGATATATTTGAAGCTAATTTAATGAAATTATCTAAGCAGGGTCTCAACTTCATTTTATGTCAGACATTTGTACATGAAACCTGACCTAGTAGTCAAGTCACCGTAATAAATGAGAAGTCAATGTGCATCAATATCATAAAGATTCAATGTTTCTTCTACTATGATGGAGTGCACTCCATTTTTTGAGTCACATCTAACATTTTCCAGTGACAAAAAATAATCAGTAATCACACCAGGAAATATTTGAGTGAGACCTAACATTTCTTAGAACATCAACATATATGAAAAGGGAGATGGTGAAAAAAGAATCTTTGCTTCTCCCCATTCTCACAATTTCCCGGTGGTTACTAACACTGGAATTGCCTTTTCTTTGTCTGATCATATAAAGAATTTTTAAAGCGCGCTTATTGACAATTTGGTCTTAAATTGTGCTAACTACCCATTTTTAGAGTATGCGGCTTAAAAATATTCATCGGGCAATCATAAGAGCTTCAAGAGTAAAAGAAGATATCAAATTACCTATAGGCACTTACACCATATCTGAGCCTTTATAAGAATTATAGCTTCTGATTTTCCCTTGACATGTACCTGAATCCCTGTATCATAGACTTTAATGGAGCCTTTCTGGAAACGACAGCTTCAGTTTCTACATTTAGCCGAGAGTAAGGGCCTCAACTTAAGGCAGCGCACACACAGTTCTATTCTTTCGATTCACTTGGCTGAGGTATGCACCGTATGGTCAAGCTAAAGATAAGCAAATTATCTGAATATCAACTGAGCATATAGTACTATGAGATTGATAAGTGTAACTTCAGTCGTCACCTGTTATTGCACCGACAAATTTGGGCACCAACGCTCCCCTCGTGTCGCCTCCTCCAGGGCGACGGGGGGAGGCAAACCCTAGCCCGTCGCCACCGCCCACCTCCACCTCTCCCCTCGCCGTCCCCGGAGGCGGCCACCGGCAAAGCCGCGCGCCTCGCCGGCGAAGGGGGCGGCGGGGATTCGCGCCTCGCGGCCAGGGATTGGGGCTGGGGGAAACAACGCCGGCAGCGAGAGGCGCGGCGGCGCGGTCCATGTCGGGAAGGTTGGAGGTGCAGGCTCGTGGCACGGAGCCCTGGTGGCCGCCAAGCGACGGCGGGAACCTGGGCGCATGCCTGCCTTCCTCCTATGGCGGCGAGGACACAGGAGCGCTGCGACGCGCGTGCGAGGGACAGGCGTGGCTCCACCACGCGGATGTGGGTGCTCCGGTGACGATGCCGGCAACGGCAACGACGCTGACAGATGGGGTTGGCGCAGGATGGCGGCATGGGCCTGCCAGCCCAGATCTGGGCCCTTTGGGCTTGAACTGGGTCGGACGGCCCTGGCCAATCTGTCCCATGCGCCTGGGTGCGGCCACTCCCTCCCCTTGCCCGTCCTCCTCGGCTCCGAGCGCAGCATGTTGCTGCTGCTATTGCCGGGTTGAGTTGAGCCCAATGCCACTTAGCATGGCGGCTTGAGGTGTGTACGACGCTGGAGGCAGGGTGGGTAGTGTTGGGTGGCCGGCGATGCACCTCTGAGGTGGCTGCACGCAATCCTACTGGTGACTCCTCCCATGAGGGCATCCGTGTTGCTTGCGGCTCGGTGGTTCCCCGCTCAAGGCGGCTTACCCCTGGTGGGCATGGCCATCCCCTATCTGGAGCGCAAGACGTGCTGCCAGCGGAGTGGGTAGGGCCAGCAAGGAAACTTGAGGAGAGAAACGAGAAGTGTTCAGTTGCGGGGATGAGGTACCATGCTTCGGGCGAAAGGTTTTCCTTCGGGGTCGGTGATGACGACGCCTGAGGGTGCCGTTTCTGCTGAGGCATCATCGAGGAGTTTTGGCATCTCCCTCGCCCAGGGTCTCATATTCCGGGTGAAAATCTCATATTTGGCTTGCCAGATCGGGCAACGACGGCGTCTTTGACGTCGTACCCTCCATGGAGACGTCGTCTTGGGGACATGAACCTGGATCGGGTTGTAGTTCTTCGCCATGAATCCCGGTGTTGGCCACATAGGAGGCGTTTTGCTGTGATGGCGTGCCGGCCTCTCAAGTGGTATCGCGGCTTGCGCGACATTCCTTGGGCGGCGCGAGCAAGCCTCTAGATGAGCGGTAGTGGGTTGGCCTCTATGCTTGATGGTGGGCTGTTGGAGACTGCACGCTTGCGTCTGTTGAGGTTGCTAGGAGGTGGTCGTTGCGCTGACGACGTACCCCGAATTTCGGCTGAGGCAATGCTCCCAGCTGAGCCTTTGTTGGCTCGCGGGATTGAGGTGGAACATGTCTTGGCTGCGACCGGTAGTTTCTTGGAAATATCAACAATGCACAAGCGGTGCGACTTTCATCGGCAGAGGAGTTCACTCTGCTGCGTCTTGGGGAAGCGCTCGACGGATTTCGACCGTAGTCGTAGTCTTGTTTTGAGTGTTGGACGTGTTGGCCTTTCCTTAGGCTTGTAAATATGGGTGTTCGGCCTTTTCTTAGGTTTGTAATTCAAACTTCTTTTCTATCAATGAATCGAAACGTAAAGCTTTTTGCGTTTTCGCAAAAAATTAGTGTAACTTCATGATAAACCAATGTTGTGATATTAATCATAATCGATCAATTGCAAGTGATTTTTTAACCTCGTAACAAATCACTATTTTTCTAAACATTAGTTATTTTGAGAAGTACTACCAATGTTCCATAATGTAAGCTAAAAATCTTATATTATGGAACAGAGAAAGTAGTAACTATGAGTACATAAGGGCCGTCCATGCAAAATAAACAACATGCCTGTTTGTCTGCTAACTATTTAATTTCGTGTAGATCGAACTCAATGTTGAGATGAAAAATTACCTACAAATTTGCAAAAAAAAAACTATAAATCCTTGAGAGAAAGATGAGCGATGCACACCAGGAGTCGGCACAGCGGTCGCGGTACTGCAAACTACATGGTACGTCACCCCAGTTGTATACATAAGCAGATTCGGGAGAACACATGCTGGCTTGGGACCCCTGGAATTGCGAAACCACGACATTTCAGCTCCGCGGTTGAACCCTGCAGAAATTTGCTTACATGAAAACCATTTCCATACATGGTGATGACAACATTACCAATGAACTGAAGACCCACTCTGTTCTTCGAGATCTTCAGGACAAAACGGCAAAAGGAAGATCAAATATTGGAATTCAGTTTCTACACTTTTTGCCCAAATAAATTTATGTATAACTTACCTATGCAACATCAGACACACTTTGTTCTTTCCGATCTTCGGGATAGATCGATAGAAGGAAGATGAGATGTTAGTGTTCAGTTTCTACACTTTTTGTCCAAAAATCATTCAGGTCTTCAACTACATTTCGTACATATATTGATGAAGATTGAATTTATTATGTTATTTATTACCGTATACACTGCTACTTTTGCTTAATTAATGATTTCTCCAACTGATGAAGATTGGATTTATCAAGTACATGGAGGAACATAGAAAAGAAGCCCCATGCTTTGAATCTCACACCTTTTGCTTAATTAATGATTTCTCCCCTTTTTTTTAGAAATCGAAGTTGATAGCATGTTTGAAGTAAATAATAGAAACGAGACAATGACAAGATCAGATTGTGCGATCTTTATTCATGACAATAGTATTACATATATATTATACTACCTTCGTCCCAAGGCTTAAGGCATATAATTTTCTTAAAGTCAAACTACCTAAAGTTTGACCAAATTTTTAGAGAAAATATTAATATTTATAATACGTAATCTATACCCTTTCATACATCATGAAACATATTTTCACATGGTATCTATATAATATAATAGTTCTTGACAGTTTTTTCTAAAAGTTTGGCCAAACTTTACATGACTTGACTTTTCAAAAAAGTTATATGCCTTAAGCCTTGGGATGGAGAAAGTATATAGCTAGACCGAACTTGCACTTTGGCATCTCCATTTCATTTGAGTCCTATCAACACAAAAGCAAGAATATAAATCTATATTTCTCTAGGAATCAGGCAACTTAGAATCCCCATATCAGAGCACAGCATGAAGTAACATGGTCACTAAATAAATATCATGTCATAATCCTCCATTTTTTTAAGTAATAACAAAGCACAAGGCACTCCTCAAGTTACCACATGTCAACAAGTCTTAGCACATACCAACCAAAATACACCTCAGCATTCCCGCTAAATACATCATAATACTACTAATAAGTCACCACATCACATAGCTATTTTCTTTCGACGCCTAGTATTGGATGCAGGGCAGTCAGCTACTATTGCAGTGTTGATGTTCACTTGCGGAGTAGCCCGAGCAGCAGCACCAGGAGTCGGAGCAGCAGCTGGAGTTGGAGCAGCAGCACCGAAGCTGGGAAAACAGAAATGTCAACTACTAAAATATTATTACTGAAATGAAGTAAACTGAAGTAACTAATTACTGAGAAAATATTTCAAAAAATACAAATAATTCCTACTGCCCCACAGCCTCACTAAATAATGCATATTTCAGTATCTTATATTTAACAACTGGAGGCATTGTACGAGCATCCACGTTAATCCGAGAGAGTTGTGTAATTTTCAGTTCGATCCATCTCTCAGCTAAGTAAAGCCCAATAGTCGTTGAAGCAGAGTTGGAACCATATCGACAAAAAATTTAAGTAGATTGACTGGTCTCTGTCGCCTTCGTCGATGCGGCCGTCCGATCACAAGCATATTCCGTTGCTCATGCACCAAACCCCACAGGCAAGTAATCCCATTTCAGTAACTTACGGGCTATATTCTCCAGCCCATCCAATTTAGAAAGAATACCAATGTGTCTACCTACTATTGTCGACACAATTATGTGCTATCAAGGGCCAGATTGGGTGGTCTCCATCACCTCAGGCCATCCCGCGACAAGACAGGGTCTGTAGGTTGGTTATTTTCGCTGTATGAACTATTTAATCCGCGGACTACAAGTCCACTACATGAATAAATTCTTTTCCATCTTATCTTATGATGATTTGACTTTGGTAATAAGAGGTCTGCAGATGTGTCCATGTCCCACAACTATGGTTGTTGCTTGCAGTTTATTAGCGTGTGCACAGGATTTAGATTCTGAGTATTGATTATTCTAAAATACACAAAATCTCTGATTATCCGTATCGCATATCGAAGTCTAGATTATGACAAGCAGGAAGACTTTTTTTAGGGAAAATTTTAAGGCTATTTGAAACAGCTTATGGAAAATGTGGAATATGTATTACTTAGTTATACTATAACCACGTTTTTCATGTGAATATTTTCTTCTAGATATGAGCATAATCATAAGAGTCCTTTGCCATAGAACAAAAGACCAGGTAAATACTAATCTGTGTACCTCAAGTATTGTGCATAACTTAATTTTTCATTGGTCGCAACATCAAAATCTGATTAACCAGATACATGAAACAAACAGTATACACTTTGTTGCACATGTTCTCGAAAAAACTATAGTTAGAATAAGTTATGTCTTAAAGGTTTTGAAGTTGGGCATAATCCCATATTTACAGCTGTATATGGATGCCATTATATGTAATTCATCAGCCATCAACATAATCTGGACCAGAAATATTCAGAAAGGATGTCTGCAGACTTCTATGCCTATAGACAGGAAGACAAGAAATATCCTAATGTCTTTGTTTAGTTTGCATCTAGCATTTAGAATCTTTTTGTATCTTTGTATAATTTATACAAGATATTGTCAGTATGATCTAAGTTATGCAGTGAAGAAGTTCTGCTCTTGAAAATTTAAAACGAGCCTGTTTCTGTAGGTATGTAAGTGATTTATATCCACACATGTTTTTCCAGTCTTGCTGTCATCCAAATATATCAATTAGTGGTAAATTTCAGTAGACCACTCGTAGAAATTATGCGTGTTTCTCAAAAGAGTATTGATGAAATTAAGTTGCTGCATAGTTTTTTTCCTTATAAAGAACCGTACATGCCACTAAGCAGTTTTTCAATGTTATCAAAATGATAATTCCCATAGAACTAATTTAGAAATTCTGACTTCTAACCTAATGGAAAATAACCATGTTAATACAACATTTCCTTAATTGTGCATCTGGATAACATGTTGGCATCTGCATTTTTTCATTTACGGTTCCTTTTGAAACAATCGGTTGAATTGATCATAAATGAAATAATTACATGATGAAAAATGCATTTGGTCTCATACACGAAGGAAATGAAACGCTGAGACCTTGAATAGTAAGAAAATTTAGTTTACTCCCACTATGCTACTGTTTAGTCTATTTTATATGCATGTGATTAACCATTATGGAGAAGAGGCCTAGATATTACAGAATTTTATTTCCTAAGAATTCCAAATGTACTGATAGGACTCAAGAACCAATAGGTTGCCAAATTGCTGCCATGGATGTAGTATATGCTTTACATGGGACTGAAGTTTTGTGCAATGAAGTAAATGCCAGTAAATCATTTCTACGATTCTACTTTCAGTTGCTCCCTCCTACACTCTTTTCAACCCTTTCTAGCCATCTATGCCTGATGAAGCAATACATCTAAAAGTCGAACCTGTGAAGTCATTTGCTTTTCTTGGCACTCCTACAGTTTGTGTTCATTCTATTTCTACTGAAGACAAAAACGAAAATTGATAGACACACATTTTCTGTAATTACTTCCTCTTATATGACACTTTTTTCAAGGATTCTGCATCTTACTAATTAATTTTTTCCAACTCACATATTACAGATTAGATAGTCTCTTCATTCTGTATGCAATCAAAAAGTAGTTTGCATTTACTGCAAGATGTTTCCCTCGTTTTTTTTTGCCTGAACCGTTCACAAAAATAATGTCGCTTGTTTCAAACTAATTACTTTCAGTACACAGTAACGTGGGTTGATGACTAGTTTCTAGATAACTGGATGGTAGATATGTAAGTAAATACAGTTGTAAAGTTGGGAACAACATTGGGGATCAAAGAAAGCAAAAAAAAAAAGGAAGGCAGAAACATGCACGTACCAGATGGTATTCATCAACTTGGGAAGCTCAGATGGAAGAAACGACTCTAGGTAACCAGATCTTCGCAAGACCATGGCAGTGTCTTTGCCGCTGATGTCATTCTCTCCAAAGTAGGGAACAACTGACAGCACTTCGGTTTTGCTAATGTCAACTGTTACCACAGACACATTTGGAATTCCTCTGGCCCCCTCCCCTTTCTTGGACATGAGGAAAAACACAATGTCTGGATTATCCATGCTGACCTGAGGAAAGGTAAGAGCTTCATGCGGCAAAGATTTATTGAGGTCCCACAGTTCAGCTGATGTAAAGGAACAAGTCATTTTCCACTCCATCCCCCCAAAGTCTGTTTTCCTCAAAATGTGGTAGGAAACAGTGAAGCCGGTGTCAGGGCTCAATGGGCCAGCGAGATACTCATCCTTGCGAACAATATCAATGAACACAAGATCATGCTGCACCCCTGTATCAGCTTTGGTGACACATAAAGCGGAGTTCCGGTCAAGGACCCGCCTTTGTTTTAACCTACGGTTAAGAATGGGCAGCCGTAGATAAAGAACAGTGGGTCTCTTGTCAAAAACCTCGCAGATTAAGAGACCTCCTATGCCATAATTCACCCAACATAGTGCCTTGTTGAAGGGAACGACCCTATGTGTACTCCAGGCATCCAAGTCGAAAAACTCATCTGATTCATAACTGATAGGCAAACCTTTCTCAACTTCCCAGCTGTGCTCGTGGTTGTTGATGCTGGATCGAAGCACGCACAGCTCAGCTCCCATGTCCGCCAGCGCCGAGGGTCTGCATAAGACGAGCTGCGCTATGGCAAACTCTCCTTCAGCACGGGACAAGATGCCGACAGTCTCCAGCTGAAACCTGCGGTCCATTGTTACCTCCTTGCCATTCTTCTTCACACGAAGAACTACCGGTATGCTACACATGGGAATGCTTCGTAGCACCAACGGTGGCGGCGGGCTGTCCGGCGAGTCATACCTGAAGCAGCAGGAGGGAGTTGTGCAGATGAAGAGGCGCTGCGGAACGAAAACCGGTAGGGTGTACCGGGTCTCTTCGGTCTGCAGAGAATCCGGTATGAGGCTGAGCAGGAGAAGGTTGCGGTGGGCCGCCACGAGAACGCACCGAGAGCCTGGCTTTGGGCCGCGCGGCCACTTGAGGAAGAGCCGGGAGATCGCGGGAGGCTTGGCGATGCGGAAGGCGACGGAGAAGGGGTCGGCCGGGAAGGTGTCGTCGTCGATCATGTAGAGAGGCGCGGTCGGGTCGTCGTCGTCCGGGAAGGGCTCGACGTCGTCCATCCGGAAGACGAATCGCTCGAGCATCATCCAGTTGGGGATCGGCGGAGATGGATCGGCCATCGACGGAGATGAATCGGCCATGGCGTGGACCGACGATGATTCGGCCATGGCGTGGACCGATGATGATTCGGCCATGGCGTGGATCGGCCATGGCGATGGATCCATGGGCGTGGATCGGCGGAGACGGATGGGATTCTCCTAGGTTTAGCGGTGAGCGGTGGCTGCCTGCGGGGAAGGAAAAAAAGGATTTCATCCCTTTTGAGATTTCGGGCTACTTTTCTGGGCCAGCTTCCAGGAGGCCACGCACGGCACGGCTCAAGCCCAAAATGATGGAAAACCTAGAGTGAAATCCATAAATAAGCTAGGCGTCCCCGGGCATTCGTGGTTTTCATCCCGTCCGGGTCTCCAGCCAACCACGTGTCCCCTATTTTCTGTCAAAATTCCGTTTTTGCTATAAAACGTACTAATTTTGATACAAACCGTCCCGATTTTGCTACATGTAGCAAAAAATGGTTTGACTCAGAAAAATAGAAAAAAGACTAGACCTTGCCGGAGATCTCGCTGAAGACCTCGCCAGTGACTTTGTAGCAAAAAAAAGTACTAATATAGCAAAACCAACTTCACCGGAGACTTTCGCCGGAAGATCTCGCCGGAGACTTTGTAGCAAAATATTTGTGTTGTTGTAGCAAACACAGAAAACATTTGTAGCAAAAAATATTAATAACGGTAGCAAAAAAGTTCAGCATATGTAGAAAAAACGACTTCGCCAAAGACATTGCTGAAAACTTTCATCGGGACTTTGTAGCAAAAACTCCAAGTTATTGTAGCAAAACCAGTAAAATGTTGTAGCAAAAAATCTTCTAATTTAGCAAATCCGATTTCGCCGAAGGCTTCGTTGGAGAACTTGATCGCAGGTAGCAACGCTGCTCCCCGTAGGTAGCAACACCGCTTGCCGCAGGTAGCAACGGCATCCACCGTATGTAGCAAAGTAGCACCTTGTAGTAGCAGCGATGGGAGGCCAATGGCTATGCATACCTTGCAGCAGCAGAGGCGAATAGTAGCGCCATGGTAGCATGAGTAGGATATGTGGCGTGGTGACTCGGGGAAGAGCCATGGCGTCGCCAATCGGATCTCTTGCCCATGGAGGAGTACGCCATGGAAGAAGGGGATATGTTGGCACTCGAGGTGGGGACCTCGGATAAGGTGATGAGGGGGGAGGGTCTGGGAGTTCTCCACAGGCAAACGGCGAGGCGAGGGACCGGTGGCGACGGACGGCGGCTTGGACCGGTGGCGGGCGGATGGTTTTCCGGTCGGTGTCGTGGAGGCCTCATTTGGAGGTGGCGAAGCAATGGCGGTGCTTTCGTCAGACGGCAATGGCCTTGAGGCGAAGCAATGTGAGGATGGCTGGGAGGCAGCAGCGTGAGGAATTTGATGGCCGGCGAGCAGTTCCAAGGAAAAAAAGATAAGATTGGGAGAGATAAAAGACGAGGGTGGGCCCGTATACATAGTTGTCTATACGCGGACTGCGCGCGAGCGTGCGACCCGGGGGATCGATCCCCCGGGGAAGGCATATCATTTTCCAATAAATTTACTATCTAAATTGCGGATGTATCTACTACCCTACTACTCCCTCCATTTTAAAATATAAGATATTTTAGCTTTGTAAAATAAATGTATCTAGACTTCTTTTAATACGTAGGTTCACTTCGGTTTTGAATGAATCTATACACTAAATAAGTCTAGGTATATTTTCTTCACAAAACTAAAACATCTTATATTTTGAAACGGAGGAAGTACTACTTTCGTTTCAAGATTTAAGGCTTTTTTTTGAAAAAGTCAAGTTATAAAAGGTTTGACCAAATTTTTCGAAAAAACTATCAAGAACTATGATATTATATAGATACCAAAGAATATGTATTTCATAGTATTATAAATATTAATATATTTTTTATAAACTTGGTGACCTTTAAAAAATATATATATAAGCAAGCCTAACATTTGCCGTGAGTATCATAAACTTGGTAGTAGTAAAACTCTCAGTTCGAACTTTCCAAGTAATAAATGCCGTGAGTAGCTGCTTTTCCACCAACTACTCATCTCTCTAACAACTAGTGCCAGGAACCGAGATTCCGTAGTTCAAGAGCCAAGCCAAAGGAAGGAAGAAAATAAAGACGGGGCTTCAAGATTCTAACGATGATTTTTTTTCCTCTGCTTCACACCATACATCAAAATATTTTGTTTCCATCAGCTTTTTCCACCAAAAAGAAGCCGGGTCATGTGCAATAGGGATTGAGTTTAACATATACTACTCCATCCGTCTTAAAATAGATGTATTAGGTTTTTTTAAAATTTAAATGAATCTATAAACTAAATAGTGTCTAGATTCATCCAAATTTTAAAAAATTTGAGACATCTATTTTGAGATGGAGGGAGTACATCCGATCAAAAAGAAACAAGGCATGTAGTTTTAGTCAAAAGTCAAATCATACTAAGTTTGACCAAAGATATAAACAAAAAAAAATCAATATCCATGATAATGAAGAGGTGCATTACGAAAAATCAATATCTATTGGTATATATTTTGTACATTTATCTAGAGATCTAGTCAAACTTAGACGATTTTGATTTTTTGACTAAATTTATATGCCTTGTTTCATGGAACCGAGATAGTATTGTTTACAAGGGGGAGTCAAGACAATCCTAGGAAATATCGGAATTTTAGTTAAGCTAACTATAAATTTTACATGACCAAGAACAAAAACATGGTCAGCTCTAAAGCAAAACTATATATTCTGGAAGAGGGATCTTGGAGCTAGCAACCATGTTGATCTCAGAATACCATCAGAGGAAGAGGAAGTACATCAGCTAGCCAAGCAGCCATCAAAAATAAACACAACACAGGCAACCAAGCAGCCATCAAACATAAACACAACACAGCTAGCACCAGCAGCCATACAACGATCATCTCCCTCCAGCTCCAGGCCACCACCTCTTCCCTCCACCAATTGGATGTCATTTCTACATCAGCTTTGCTATAGCATCATCACTACCCAGGATACCAAGCACATCAGGGCCAGCCTTCCCTCCTGGACACCTCCAACTCCACTTCTCCCCTAATGCTGCCGTTACCACAAGGTCAAAGGCTAGGCGGCCTGTCCGTCCTTCACCTGTACAACAACAAAAGACCAATAATTCAACATTGAGAATTCAAGCTAGCAACAGCAGCAAAGCACTGTAGAATTCATTAAACCAGTCACTTTGTCCAAATGAAAAAGAACTTTATCCAAACACAGGAAAAAGAACTACCTGGGCACATTTTTTATTGTCACCATAAAAATATTCGTCCATACTAGATTGACGGCTACATTAAAGCACTTACAATTACTAATGGACGTAGCAACAAGTATTAGAAGGACAACAAGCTGTCAGGTCCATTGCTATCAATACCCCGAGACGGCATACATAAATATAGAAACATCGAAGCCCAAAGAGAGGATCCCATTGACAGCAACATCAATTCATGGACATCAACCAGCTACCTACCTACAGGATAAATAGCTAAGTCTCGACATGCAGATCAGGAAAAACAACACTAAACTTGTGCAGCATTGTAGCGCGTGAGAATGTGCACACAGCTCTATTGTCGCTAACAAGGATATATTATACCAGGAAAGCTCTATTTTTTAAACATAATGTATAAAACATGACAGATTAGACTATCCAAAGGTACCTAACAATAAGTATCTCACCAGATCCCCTCTCCCCTTTCCTATATGTGTAAGCAATAACTAGAAGCACATTTTAACTTGTCAATTTATGCCTCAAATAAAACTTGAGTTGGATCCTGCAAATATCCATTCAACCAAACTATTAAACCCGGCAAGGAACAAGAGAAAACTCATGATGAGATCCTCGAGTATGTCTTATTGAACTTAATGGAAGGGAAGGAAGGGTGAGACCATGGATGTGCTACAGGTAGCTTATAGATTGAAAGAACATAAAACAACGCTACAAGGAAGGGTGAGACCAAGGATGAACTTGCTGTCTCATCCATCTGTAGAAGCAACAAACAGGAGAGGAGAAACTATCAATCCAAGTTCTCTCAATATTTGAACCTCCCTTCCCACCAAATTTAGTAAATACGAGCCGGTCATCATAGGCCGCTTGAGACTTAGACTGCTTGACATGTCTAAGCCCTGGAGTGCAATAACTAGCACTAACTTGGCCTTATGGACTGAAACTAGCTAACATATTTAAGTGCTGCCCAAAAGAACACTGAAGAAACCATTGCAACACATTCAGCCAGTGCAACTCATTAATCATTCTCGCCAAGTGTCAGTTCAGTCAAATTCATACAAGCACGAGCAAATCAAATTTGTAGAAGCACTGAACAAATAAATGGAGAACGAATTTCTGCACTACATATGAGAACAGATGCAGCAATCGACTCAAGCGCGACCAAGGAGGTACCTTCGGATGCCCATGTAGACAAGCTCCTGAACGGTGGCATCGAGGTCACCACGGTGGGCCTTGGGGCGAGCAGCTCAAGCTCCTGCACGACCAGAGGAGAAGGGATAACTCAGGACCAGCTGCTGCATCAACCAAAAAGAAGCATATATCCGCATCAACTATATTCTTGCAAGCAGCAGCTCAACATATATTCATTGTGTGTGGTACAACTCATGAGAAGAAAAAATTAACCAAGGAACTGTTCCTAGCTAAGGACCTCATGGTGAATCATAATTAACCAAGGATTCCAACACTAACAGTTCATAGTCTATGGGGTGAAATAGTGGTTCAACTTCTCTAGGTTATACAAATGATTGGTATGAAAATAATGGAGAGTGATGGAAGTGTAAAGTCTGCTGAGGAAAGAACAGAGAAAGAAAGTCCATAAAAGCTGCACAGCGGATGCAGTACTCCTTCAATACCAATCAATTATGATATCCTACTGTCGATAATCATCTGTCCAGTCGCAAAGGAAAAACAGACAAGACAAACATTCCAGCTTGACAAGTACTCACATTTAGGTAGTTTACTGTTCCAAATTGAATAAAATCAGACAAGATCCAAAAATAGCGTTAGTAGTGGCAATTGAGTTGTTGTGTTTTCATAGTGCAAAGAAGAAAACCACAAAATGAAAAATGCGGAGATAATTATAAACAAATCAGTTGCCAAGGAAATATCATCCAAATAAGTAGAACATCAGAGGTGAAAATAATAGGAGTATCATCCAAACATTAGACGAGTTTGGATAGATCACAAACTTAATCTGAACTAGAAGTGGCAAGTGAGAGGGCTGGCACAAGTGTAACTTAATCATATCATCAAGGTGGGTTTCAGGATCAGCAGATACTTTGATTGCCTTATACCAAAATACTTGTGATTCCATACTCTACTAACTCTTTCCGTCCACTATAAAAGTAAATGAAGTGAAACAAGTTTCGTATGAGTTGGTGAAATACTGACCCATACTGTTGTGATTAAACATTTAATAGAAGAGCATCATCTCAATTTCACATTTATGGAATTTGCAGTAGCATTTTTTTAAATTACTTAAGATCAGCTATCAATAGCGATGGCCATTAAATAAACAGAGTAATACTGATGCACATTTCAGAACAAGTAGGACTATGATAATCAATTTGAATCGAGCATGACCAAAGAAAAAAATTGACCTTGGCCTGCCTATGTCAACGAGCACCTGCGGTGGGCCTTGGGGGCGACCTCCTCCACGACGTGGGCACCCTCCAGCCTTCAGACGTTGGCCATAGAACATGACCATGTGATGAGGCCAGTGAACACCCTTGGAGCATTTGAAAACAGAAGATAATAATGATCAGCACTATGATTTGTTTTCAACACATGGAAAAATGAGATGCATTCAGAAAAAATAACAGCTAACTAGCTGCATTGTAATGTGGGTTTGAACTGAACCAACAGACCAGGAATCTAGCTGATTTTGTACATGATGTCAAAGTTCAGAACAAACCTAAACATTTACCTCTCTGGTTCTATATCTAGCTCACACAAATAGACACCCAAAAAATTATTCACTGCGAAACCAAGGAATAATCTGATGCTGAACAAGAATCTACAACAGCAGGCCCAAAGTAGAGTATCAAAACCTAATCAGCAACTCTACAGCTATATAGTAGTTTGATTGAAATCTACACAAGTAACATTGATCGAGAGCGCACACACCAACGCAGTCCCAAAAAATATCATGAAAACTACTTAAGTTGGATCTACCAGTACACAAACAAACCAGAGAACATGGATACAGCTATCTGCTGTTCAATCCTATGAGCTCATCGCACTCACGAAATTGGCAATCGCATCCAGACCAATCTCATAGCTTTGGACAGATAACTAGGGGAAGGATCGACAGCAGGCTCATACCTTGCCCGGTATTCAGGAGAACTGTCAATATCCACGGCCTGCCTGTCGTCGGAAAGACGTCGACCGGAGAACATCAGTGGGGGAGGCGGTCTGGTGAGCACCCTGGAGCATTAGAAAACAGAAGATAATGATCAGCATTACTATCTGTCCGAACAAATGGAAAAATGAGATGCATTCAGAAAACTAGCTAGCTGCATTATGATTTGGGTCTGAAATGAATGTTCTAGTTGAGTCAGCATTTCATGAAAAAACAAACAGAATATGCACGAACAGCACATGGAAAGCAGAACATGTAATGCAAGAGATAGCTAGCTAGCTGCATTTGTATTCTCGCTCTGAACTGAATGTACTACTACTTGAGACCTAATCTGTTATAAACAAGCAGAGGGTGCAATATTTTATCATGAATGACTATTAAACATAGAAAAGAATACATGATTTGAAGGAAATTAAAACTGCCATGAGAACGCATCTGCCAAGTGTCAAAAGACAAGTATTTTTTACTGTATAAAAATATAAAGGCAGGCAAACCTCTTGCGTCAAATTCACACAAATAATTCCAAGCATGGCAAGATAGTGCCAAATAATTAACAAAAGAATTCAAGTTCTAATCAGGACCGTCCAAAGAAAACTAATTATACAAGTTCTTTTACATATACTGATCTAATCTGCAATAGTGACAAAAGAAGGTGTGATTGATATTCAGATGCTATGCAAAGCTGTCCAGCCGTACTGATCATATTTAGACTGGACCAACATGCCATGAATGTAAATAAGTTTGCACATCACGATTAAAGTTTAGAACGAACCTAAACATGTATCATCTAACTCACACAAATGGACACCCAACAAGTCCCTACTGATCTGGACTTCTTAGCAAAGTCCTTCCAGTGAGCAATTCAACTTGGCCAATTTTGATTCTTTGATTATAACCGCAAGACAAGATATGTAAAGGAATCGAGCTTGCTCACCAAATTGAAGCTGTAAATCTCTACGCCTTGGGAAGGCGCCCCACCGCTACAACACTAGAATCTGCAAATTTTTATGAGAAAACAAAGATGGGACTATACAAGCAGATCACATCAGGGATATACCACCCTGAGTTTCATATGCTACTAGTCCACGATCATTTCCTACACTTTTAAGAGGTGGAGATAAATTATGATACAAACCCTACCTTTGAAAACGATAGTATATTTTCGATAGATGGATGGAATAAATTAGGGCAGTAGGAAAAGATAGTCCCTAATCCTATGCATCGACGAATGAATTACTCCCTCCGATCCAAATTAATGGACTCAGATTTGTCTAGATTCGGATGTATCTAGTCAATCTAGACAAATCGGAGTCCATTAATTTGGATCAGAGGGAGTAGCTACAACCGCACTTTTTAGTGCCATGACCAAGTCCTAAACAAACCACCACAAACTGGACCTAGACCAGCATGTCCTTTGCAAGAGAGAAATGTGGCTGACAAACAAGTAAGACCAACTTTCAGTGAACTATTTATATAAACCAAACAGTACTAGTCCATATCAGGTTGACAAGCAAAGACCTTTTCAGTATAAAACATCGAGATTTATCTTTATTCAATTTCATACAGTGATCCCATTCACATTCCACGAGAAAACTGACAGGCACAACAATGACACATAAAGATCCTGATCCCATCGACAACAGGTACATGTCAACACATCTAGACAATATGCATACTGATATCACCATCGATTTTTAGCACGTTAACATGCTAAATTGACTAGGACTACTTTCAGGAAACTTAGCACATTTCCAAGAGAGTCTACCAATCTAGTTATGAGCATCGCCACACACCTGGAGACTTTTGGATCCGATCAGTTGGAAGCCAGGACGAGGCTTGGAAGCACCCGCTGCAACTGCTGCTGCCTGGCAAGGAAAGACTTGGAAGCCCCCATTCGATGGGGCTTCGGTCCACCACAGCAATCACCCACGTCCCCATGCCGTCTTGACAGCAGTTCTTTCACTGCTGGATGCCATCCCTGAGACATGAAAGAAATTTAGACCAACACTTGCTTGTCATCACACTGCACTCATCATAACCGTAATGAAAAGAGTATACATCAGAGATTGGATATTGGATGTTGCTGCGAGAGCTCACCAGGTTATTAGGAGTAGCTTGTTGAGGCCGTTGAGAGTTCAGGTTCATGAATTCTAAAGCATAAAGAAACAATCAGAACAACCACTGAATTCCTAAAATTTGCATGTTTGTCCAAGTACTAGTAGAACAAGAACTAAACAGCCAGTGACATACAAGACATGTTACATCCACTTAACTGGAACAACCAAACATCACAGCAGCCTAAAGTTCGTATATATGGCCTTCGAAAGCATAAACAAAAAAGTTCACATATATGGTATACTAAAGCCTAATCAATGATGCCAAAGTAACAAGATATTGTAGCCATAAGACTTGGCATGCAGCCATCAAAAGTAAAATTCACAAACAAGTGGAAGAACATATCAGGGATCAATAAAAAAGGCTTCAAGTTTCAGTGCTAATGAAAGGCTCTACAATGGTGTATATGTATATCAACATTGTTGTGTACTGTAACAAAGGGGAAAAACATTGAAGTGGCATCTCTACATGTGAAGGCCGGAAGATAATTCCACATTCCAGTATCTCCTCATATCAAATCAATTTATCATCATATTAAATCAACTTATTTTAGTGGATAGCAAATATCAAATATGAAACATGGACGTATTTTGATCATTATCAGAAATCGAACACACCATCACAGCAAGTTTAGTAACAAACAATCTGAATACGAAAATAGGCTAAATTGACACAAACCAAAGCTTAGGAGGGATTAAATTGTCAAAAGCTAGTTTTTCCTGCCGAATTGTGGCCCAATGCAACTAATCATCAGGCAAGACACGTATCAGGACCAATTCCTAAGCATAGAACGCCATGGCACGATTGACATAGCTCAGAGCAGAGCAGAAGAGCTGGAGCTCACTCGAGACAGATATTTGCTGATGCCAATCTCGGTGTGCGGTCTACGACCATGCCAGACAGTGGAGGGCTCCAGGGGCACATCTGAGGCTGGGGAAGCCGTGCCAGTAGCAGCAGCTTTGGGGATGTCTTCAGAGAAGACGACGGTAGCAGCTCCGGGTGGACGCCGGCAGCCGCTGCCTGTTCAGGTGACCAACAGCTCATCATCCGAACGTAAGAAAGTATACCTGCATATCAGCAACACAAGAACTTCATTACCACAATGGCAGATGACAACTCATACGGCTTGCCAAAGCAAAGCTGACAAAGCACCAAACAAGAACTAACTTAATTTGGCTCATCTATGTCATATTAGCTATCACACCAGGATGGACACAGATATCTCGGCACTAAGATGGATAAATTTAACGATGCACATGATAACAAGACCATCCTACTAAATACATATTAGCACCTTCCCGTGAGTAAACCATTGACATGAACTTAAACACAGCTACATAGCCTGTACAGTTATACACAACACGATGTTTGGCATCCGGAGGCAACACAGACAGATGGCCGGTTCATAGAGCATGACAGATTAAGGACTAATATTTGTAGGAAAAGAAATGCTTCACTAGAAGTCTAGGACTACCACAATGGTGAAAAGAACAGCATGAATCAGATCACAATTAGCAAGAACACACAAGTCAACTTAAAAACCAGTAGGATATATAGGCATATAGCATCTCTAACACTGTAACGCACAGTAACTCACAACTTCAGGAACATTTTAGACATACCTTGTAAGAAATGTGAACCTATTGCAGTTCCATGAAATCATCTAATTAGCAACAGTAATATATCAATGTACCATGAAAATGTAGCCAACTCACACGAAAAAACAAGCAGACTAGTAACCAGCTAAAAGCACTAAGAAATTGCAAGACTCGCCAGCATGTGGCAGCCTCCAAGACCAACAGCCTTCTAGAAAACACCCAGCAGGCCGACCTTGTCTGGTTATGTGCCAGGGAAGCACCGTGAGCTCCTCGTCGCCGCTCTAGTACCAGGGCAGAGATAGTATCCGCACACGTTGGTTCAGCCTTGCGGCAAATAGCAGCTCACCAATTTCCATCTTCCCATCGACAAATTTCATGCTTTCATCTCTTACACTGAAGTGAAGAAGTTTCCCTGGACACTGCGCAAAGCACAATAATATAAGAGCGTGTTTATTATGAGAACATATTCAGACAGGTGGCCACTGTATGAAGGTGTTCAAAATTAAGAAAGAGCACGCAGCATCTAAAAAATGTGTTTGCGTATACTAGTGCACCACCGCAGTGACAGCATAAAGGCACGAGCATCTAGATGAATCAGCTATTATGGTCATCAAGATGATGGTTTGGGCAAGACCATGTGATAGGTGGTGTACATATGTTTTTACTAGTGTCTAACATGCAACCTGAAGTGATGTAGAACATGCAAAAGCAACTCATATCTATTCACTGCCAACTCAAAGCTAATTATATTCACTCTAAAAACACATCTAAATGGAGAGATTAGCTGCTATGTAAAACTTCCTTCTGCTGCTGTCATATAGTCCAAAAGAAACAAAAGAAACAAAATTTTGTACAATTCCTGCAACCCATCATTAAAAAAATTACAGCACCAGTTGTTTTAGCCCTAGCATCTCCTACATGAAAAATGGAAGTTGTTCCACAGTACCTGCATATCAAAGACGTTGTAGCTCCAGTTAACCTGAATGTAGCATTACAGATAGCTGTAGTGTTGAAACAAGCAAAGCTCCAGCCAAACTATACCAATGTAATGCTCAGCACTAAACATTATGTGGCCAGATCAAAGCTTTTCATACACAGGAGTGGTTCGATACAACGATTTCAGCATGCCGCTGAACAGTTGAAATACTGGTGATGTGACGTGAGATTGGTGGCGGTCATAACCTGGCAATTGAGGGCCTGACAGACTCCCAGGAATCTATGAGGCGGCGCTGCTCTTGATAGTCGATTGGCAGCAAGCGGAGCGCCTCCCCGCAGCCTCCGACACCTGCCTTCCTGCAACCCCGCTTCAGCTCCTCCTCCCTCAGCCGCCCGCCGCCGCGCTAGGGTTCACAGATGGCAAGAGCAGGTTAAATGAACACATACATATGCTGCTGCAAAAAAGCACAATGATTTGCACAGCTCAGTTAGCCACATGGAAGCAGATGCAGCAATACAAGAAACCTATTTACTGTACAGCAACTAACTTGCAACTGGATCAATCATGGGAAAACTAGGCTCGAGCACATCAGAAGATGAAGAAAAAGATAACCTTTTTTGTAGGGTGTCATGGTGGTCGGGCTCAACAACGCCTCCCCGGAGCTTGAGATGGAACTCGTCCTCACAGTCGCGGTGCAGGTCAGCCCAACCGGACCGAACTGAGTGTCGGTCCCCTCCTCCCTGTGGCCATCCTCTTCATTGATGTCATCCATGGACAACACCGGCTTCATGCCGTTCACCTACTCGGCTACTCTCCATCCTATACACTCTGAACCTGAAAATGTGCAACTTTTAGCACTGCCTATGCATAACAAGCAGCAAACAATCAGAAAGAAAATTGAGCACAGCTACTGCCTATACACACAGACTAGTTTTTATTTTACTGAAACAGATTTCCATCTCACACACATGCTTTCTCTAGTAGGAGCACGTATGAACAACAATTACTACTGGAAATAATAGGATTGCATATAGTATTAGTAACAGGCTGCCATACTACTCTACTATGTATACATTGTAGATGAAGGAATAGACATGCGTGTTGCCTCCATTAGGACATAATCATCTAACTCCAATGAAAACTTGGTGAGAAAACGTTTGTTGTTGCCGTACAAATCCATCAGGATAACCAATCGATGTGGTGTACTACTCCATGACGACATAACTAATGATCCATGATTAGGTGCTTTGCAAACGAGTAGAAAAAAGTCTCACCAACATAAATAGGTTATAGGTGTGAATGTTTAATTGAATCTTGCAATTCGGAGTAGAACTAATCGCACAGGATACAAAGAGAAGCACAAGAAAATAACCTAGCTAGTCCGCGGCAGGGGTGCCTCTCGGCTCTCTGTGGGCCTGAGCAGCAAGGTCCGTGGCGTAGCGGCGGCAATAGCGCCTCTGTACGTGTTGGACACTGGCAGGCCAGCAGCGCAGCTGCTCCCCGTCCAGATACTCCGTCTCCCACAGCTAACCACCCGTGCTGCTGTTGCTGCAAATCGGGCGTGAGGGTGTCGGTGGAGGGCCGGCCTGAGGTGGGGACGTCCACGGCACTGGCGTCAGTGAGGGTTCCCACGGCTGCGGCTTTCTGGCCGGCAGCAGCATCTTGGCGACGTAGACGCCAGACGGAGCTGGGGTAGACAGCACTAGCGGAACAGCAGATCCGGTGTACCCGAGGAAAATGGGATCCAGGCCGTTTGGGTTATAAGGAAGATGATGGAGGTTAGGGAGGAGCAAAACCGAATCGAACGCGCTTACATTTTCGGAGACAGGGAGGAGGAGCTTGAGCTGTCGGAGGAAAGGAAGCAGGCGGTGCAGGAGCAGACTGGGCGGCGGCGCCATCCTCTCCTGCTGCTTCTTCGCCCCTGCTAGGGTTTGGCATGGAGGGCGGATGGGAGCTTGCGCCTGCCGTCGTGGAGGAAGACGCGGACAAGGGCAGTGACAGGGGCGCACCGAGGCCAGTAAGTTGGCCGCGCACCTCCTCCTGGTCCGTGACGTCGTGGTGGCCAAGAGACCGTCGGCCACGCGCGCGCCCGGCGAGCAAGCCCGCCGCGACGCCATCGGATCCCCCTCTTGCCTGGTGGCTCACTGCCGCCGCCTCATTCTTTACTCTTTTTCTTCAGATGGCCTCGTTCTTTACCTCCGTTAGTTGTTAGGCGGATATCTATATGCAGTGGATTCACGTCTATATAATCAAAGGCCAGCGACAGAAATTTCTTAAGTTCGTAGATGTACCGTTGCTACTAGGAAGAAAATAACGTCTCTTATCCTTTAAACAAGTAAATTGTTTAACTTACACACTTGGTTTAAAGCAGTTGTCTGTTGCTTCGTACCTCGACTAGTCAAAGTTAATCTTTATACTAATTTTTATATAATATTTAAGTAAGTATAATATATAAACCCGATATCTACAATATCAAATGTATATGCTATGAAAGTATGTTTTATTATATTTTCACTAATATTGATTTAATTTCATAAATAATTATAATTTTTTAACTCTACAGTTGGTCAAATTTAATAAAGTTTGATTTTATTAAATCTGAAATGCAGAGTAATATGAAATAAAGGGGGTACTTGTCATGTTGCTATTCTTAAAAAAACTGGAATGGGTTATCGAAATGACCTCGAAACTGTTCTGGTCACAATGAATAGTACTACACATAAGATATTACTAGTAGGTAGGAACGTGTGGGTTGCCTGCCTAGGCAAACAAGAATATGAAAAACCGATCAAAATACCCAAGTGGATTCAATGTGATGAAGTGCATATGAATCATGGCTTGGCGCACAATGCCAATCTAAAATGCAAAAAAGGGATATCAACAACTGTTCTGAAAGAGCACAAAGATAAATCTTATATCCAGAGACAATCTTAGTGCAAAGGAGTCGTCACAACAGGTCTTAGGATGTTTGGAGTACATAAAAGAGTTAAATACATCACTAGTCTCAAAAGTTGTCCACTAGATGCACTTTGGTCCCAATTCTTGCAAAATGGGATGAAGTAGTCCCAAAAGTTGTAATTCGGGTGCGCTAGTAGTCTAGCTCGTGACACGTGTCCTAAAATAATTTTGATAAAAAGCCCTTCTCTATCTGCTATTTTATTTTGTTTTTGTCCGACCACCTGCCTAGTGGCCCTTCCCGTGTTGACCTTTCCCTGTCTCTGGCTCAAGTCGGAGGAGCCCTTTTCATGTTTCTATCTCTGTCCAAAATCGAGAATCAGCGACGTTGTCCTGCACTGTGAGGCGGAGCAGAGCGAGGGTTCGCTGGACAACACTACAAGGTCCCATGTACCCCGTCGTTCAGGTTCGCGATGGAGGGCACATGCTCGCCTTGGATCGACGTTGTAGGCCGAGGCGGAGGCAGGCCGAGACGGAGGCGGGGGAGGAGAGGCAGATAATATGGATAAGTGGATTGCACATCACATTCTATTTGAGAAGGTGACGTTGTTGTACTATCGGCTCGTGTCGCAAGAGGGGAGGGATCTGACGAGGTGGTGGCCTTCCCTCCCCAAGGACATGGATAGCCTGGAGAGGCAAGCACGTTATTGGAGGTATGCCAAAGATGCAATAATAAAAGTAGTTATTATTATATTTGTGTTTTATGATAAATGTTTACATTCATGCCTATAATTGTATTAACCGAAAACATTAATACATGTGTGATTTGTAAACATGTAAGAGTCCCTAGTAAAGCTTCTTTGTAATACTAGCTTGTTAATTAATAGATGATTATGGTTTTATAATCATGAACATTGGATGTTATTAATAACAAGATCATATCATTAGGAGAATGATGTGATGGACATACTCTTATAGTTAAGCGTAGCATAAGATCAAGTCATTTCAATAGTTCGTTTGCTATAAGCTTTTAGATACATGGTAACCTAAATCCTTCAACCATGAGATCATGTTAATCACCATCACCGGATGGATGCTTTGATGACATCAAATACCACTTCGTAACTGGGTGGTTATAAAGGTGGCATTGAGTATTCAGGAAGTATGTGTTATGACACATGGATCAAGAGTGGGTTTTGTCCATCCATATGACATATAGATATGCTCTGGGCCCTCTCGGTGGAATGTCATCGAATTGTCTTGCAAGCATGTGACTGGCTCACAAGGGATCACATATCACAGGAACGAGTAAAGAGTATTTATCAGTAACGAGGTTGAACTAGGTATGCAGAGATACCGACGATCGGACCTCGGATAAGTAAAGTATCGCGAGACAAAGGGAAATTGATATCGTATGTAAATGGTTCACTCGATCATGAAGTAATCGTAGAAATATGTGGGAGTCATATGAATTTCCAGATTCCTCTATTGGTTATTGATCGGAGAAGAGTCTCGATCATGTCTGCATAATTCATGAACCGTAGGAAGACACACTTAAGGATTCGATGTTGTTTAGTAGATATGGAATGTGAGTAAGGGACTAAATGTTGTTCGGAGTCTCGGATATGATGCAGGATATCACGAGGAGAACCGGAATGGTCCGGAGAATAAGATTCATATAAGGAAAGTCCAATTCCGGAGTTCGGGAATGGTTTCGGTGTTTTCACCGGAATGTTCTAGAAGGGTCTAGAAGGTCCATCACTTCGGAGTGGGAAGGGTACGTGGATGTGTCATACCAAAGTGGAATGGTTGCATCATGTACTAGGTCACTTGGCTGGGCAATGAGAAGAGAGAAATCAAACTCTAGTTTGAAAGTCAAACGCCAATTTGAAAAAGTCAAATCCCAACATGGTTGCCTAGTGGAGGGAGGAAAGGAATCCCACCTAGGAAATGATTCCTCCCTCCCCTTGCCGCCGGACACAAGGAGGGGTTGGGGAAGGACTCCCCTCCCCCCAAACTGCCTTTCCCTATCATAAATAGAGGGGAGGGGTGCCCCCTTGATCCCCACAAAAAACCCTAGATTGGCCACAACCCTCTCAAGCTGCTGTCGATTTAGATCCCTCTAAAGTATTCGCCGCCTAGACCCTCTACTAGCCGCCAGCCACCACCACCCCTCGGCCCTCTAAACCCTAGATTGTCGAGGCCCTCTTCTACTCCACCATACCCGCTCTGGCTTAGGCAAAGCCCTGCGGGATTTCCCCTCTACTTCCACCACCACGCTGTCATGCTGCTGGAATCGCGAGGAGAGTTCTACAACCTACACTGCCTGCTGGAACAAGGGAGAGGAAGGTATTCATCGAGTACTGAATGTGTGACTGACTGCGGGAGCGCTGCCGGAACGCGGCGCTGGAAGGATCGTCTACGTGATCTTGAGATCGGCAAGTGAACGACTACATCACCCACAAGAATTTGATCTCGCTAACCGCTTTGGAATCTTCAAGGGTTAGTACTATATCAACTCGTTGCACCGATCTAGTAGATTAGATCTTGGCTTGTGTGTGTGTTTATGCGGTAGAATTTTTTTGTTTTCCATGCTACGAAACCCTACAATGATATCAGAGCCATGTCTATGCGTAGATCTGTTGCACGAGTAGAGCACAGTGGTTATTGTGGACATTGATTCTTTTGTTGTCGATTGCTTCTTGTGTACTTTGCATCTTGCGGGATGGTGGGATGAAGAGGCTCGGGCTAACCTTACATGCCATTGTTCATGAGACTTGCTCCACGCTCAACATGCAACTTGTATTGCATAAGTGGCTTTGCGGGTGTCTTTCTCTCCCACCATAGTGAAGATTCAGTTTACAACGGACACTTGACAATACTTGTATCAACGTTGTGGTTCTTGTTCGTAAGTTAGAAAGGTTCTTATTCGAAAGCCCCAAACTACGTAAAACATACAAAGAAAATTAGAGGCGTCTAACTTTGTTTTGCAAGGTTGTGTTGTGATGTGATATGGCCATGATTGTGATTATATATGATGTATGCAATGATCCTTATTGCAAGTTGGCAACCGGCAAGAGCCTTATGGTTGTCTTTTAATTTCGTTAAGACCTGCATGTCTATTATTCAAAGTAGTTGTAATAGTTGATGCTGGTGGACGACAACCATGGAGTGGCACCATTGACCTTGACGCCACGCCGGTGATGATGGAGATCATGTTCGTGCTTGAAGATGGAGATCGGAAGCACAAGAAGAAAGGTCATATCATATCACATATTATGAATTGCATGTGATGTTAATTCTTTTATGCATCTTGTATTTCTTAGATCACGGAGGTAGCATTATAAGATGATCCCTCTCACAAAATATCAAGTAATAAAGTGTTCGTCCTTAGTAAGCACCGTTGCTAAGACTTGTCATTTCGTCCTTAGTGAAAAAGGGAAGATCTTAGTAACAAAGTACTTACGCATCTTAAAATCATCAAAGAATAAAGCACTCGTAGTGGAAAGCTCATTCATATGAGCTACAACACTCTCATTTTCAGTTCCACAAAAAGGTTCTTTCTCAACAATGTCCAAATAGGATAAATCAAGAGAGAAATCATAATCTTTATCTTTAATATATATGAGAGAGGTGGCAAACTTAGGATCAGAGGACAGTTTATGAATAATGGTACGTCTCGCAAGGAGACTCTTAATAGCACTAGCACCACGTGTATTTCAGCACTCCTCAACAAATTCATCAGTAAACTCAATGTAACCATCATTGATATCGTATCTCTCTCTAGACTCAGGTGAGCTAACAGGTGTAACAGTGTCTTCACTAGAAGTTTCAATATTTCCTAGACTAGCCATAGTATAATCTAGGAAAGGACCTAATGAACCACTCGCATCAAACACAATAGAAGTAACATCATGAGTATCAAAAGCAGTTTCAGATTCAGCAATAGTAGCAGTGTGTGTAGCATGAGTATGTGGTGAGGGTGTGACAAGCTTACTTATAACAGACGGTGAATCAAGAGCAGCAGAGGTGTTTAGGACTGTAGCTCTTCTTGGAGTTTATGGTAAAATAGGAAACTTTTCATCACGAGACTTCCCCATGATGAAAGGAGTACCAGTGAACAATGGTAGATCCAAGTGAACTTACAAATAAATCTATGCTACCCGGCAACGGCGCCAGAAAATAGTCTTGATGACCCATAAGTATAGGGGATCGCAACAGTCTTCGTGGGTAGTATTACCCAATTTATTGATTCGACACAAGGGGAGCCAAAGAATACTTGCAAGCCTTAACAACTGAGTTGTCAATTCAGCTGCACCTGAAAATAGTTCTTGCTCATAGAAGTTTATCAGTAGCAATAATTTGTAGTAGCAACATCAAAGCAACAACAACAGTAAAACATGAGCAATAGTAACAGTAGTAGCAAACAGTAGGATATGAGCGTGATAGGCATAGAGATGGATGGACGGGCGTTGCATGGACGAGTATAAACATGTAACTTCAAGATCTAGGGCAATTACAGATAAATAAGATAAAGCATCCAAGTACTAAACGATCATAGGCATGTTCTCCATATATAGTCATACGTGCTCGCAATGAGAACTTGCACAACATCTTTTGTCCTGCCAGCCCGTGGCAGTGGGGCCTCAAGGGAACTACTGGCAATTAAGGTGCTCCTTTTAATAGAGCACCGGAGCAAAGCATTAACATTTCGTAAACACATGTGATCCTCACATCACAGCCACCCCCTCCGGTTTTCCCAATTTCTGTCACTTCGGACCTTTGGATCCAGACAATGATATGTGTACACAACTTGCAGATAAGATCACAAACAATACTATCATAATGATTCAATAATAAGCTCAGATCTGAGATCATGGCACTCGGGCCCTAGTGACAAGCATTAAGCACAACAAGTTGCATCAAAGTCAAATAGCACTAATAGAGACATTAGGCATCATGCCCTAACAATCTTATTCAATTACATGATAGAACTCATCCAATCCCTATAATCCCCATAGCCTACAGCGGTGATTACTCACTCATGGATGAGGGAAACATTGATGGTTGATGGAGAGGCGTTGGTGATGACGATGGTGATGATCCTCCCCAAATTCCCCGTCCTGGCAGAGTGACAGAACGGAGTTTCTGGATCCGAATCGCGGTTTCTGGTGGTGGCGGTGCAGCGGAACTCTTTGTGGAAAAACGTCGACCCCCCTGGGTTTTTAGGTCAGAAGGAAACTTATAGGTGAAGAGAGAGGCCGAGGGGGTGCCTGGGCTGGCCACACCCCTCCCGGGCGTGGGGTGGGCCCACCCGTGTGGTAGGGGTGTGGGCCACCTAGGGCTCCCCTTCGTCTCGTATTCTGGCTTCGTGGATCTTCTAGTGAAATAGGATTTTTGGCATATTTTCCGGGGGTTTTCCTGATAGTTGATTTTCTGCACAAAAACTAGACACCAAGGTAATTCTGCTGAAGAGAGCGTCAGTCCGTGTTAGTTGTATCCAAATCACACAAGTTTAGAGGAGAAACAATAGAAAAAAGTGTTCGGAAAAGTAGATACGTTTTGGGCGTATCAACTCCCCCCAAGCTTAGCTTATTGCTTGTCCTCAAGCAATTCAGTTGAAAACTGAGTGCGATAAAAGAACTTTCACGAACACATTTGCTTCATATGATGTATATATTCTCTGCACAGGAGTAGATACTTAAACCATTCATAATAAGAAGTATGCAACTAAGTCTACTCAATAGACATTGCAAGCTATGAAGAGAAACTAACTCAATAATAATAAGTAGCATGAAACATAAACATAAGCAACATTGCAATGCTCATAAGAAGGTATGATAGAGTGGTATCTCGCTTGCCTTTGTTTGTATAACACAATATAAATGCCAAGGCACCTCTGAAGTTCAAGTGAAGACTAGAAGTAAAGATATCAGAGATACAAGCATCAAAGTCATGACATAATTAACCAAGTTTTGAGACAAACACAAGAATGACAACTATGCTCTCAAGAGGGTGCTCATAGAGTAAGTGGTGACTCAACAAGGAAGTGAAAAGGTTTTGAAAAGTTTGAAAGGCTTCCAAATGCTGAAAGTAAGGTACTCATTAGCTTTGAGCTCTCATTGCCCCTATCATAGGCATCTTCATGTGGTTAATGGTGAAAGTGAGGTCCAATATGAGTTATATGCTTAACAGACCATAAACTGGAAATCCCAAGTTCATTGAGTACGAAGGCCGCTCCTCGTGCTACTCAACTTTAGTCACCTGTAAGTTCTTGTCATCATAAATATATGCATATCATAGAGAACCGCCAACGGGGTACCCCTTGCACATGATACAGGAGCTATCCCATAATCAAAATGACAAGGCAAGCAGACAGTGAGCATCTCAGCGAGCTTTTTATTTACTATGTGCATAGCTTTTTATTGAGGATGCTTCACAGAATGCTCACAATAGTAATGCTACAAGTTTCCACCATGATTAGGCATGGCTTAGGCTAGCGGCCCAGGCATTTCTCTAACACATATATATAACTCCATGAACTCACAAACTCCCCTTTTATTTCACACCGACGACATCCGCAAACAAAAGAGCAATGGTGTTGGGGATATGCTATATGGGTATCCTCATAGCATGTCTCCTATCCGGATAACCCGGGTGGCCCACAGTTGGTAGCATGGCCCATGGCCTGCTGGGCGACCCAGTTAGATGGATCCAGAAGGGAGGCCCATGCCGGATAAAGGAAGGCTACGGTGGAGTCACCAGCGTACCCGGAGCCTTGGAGTGCAAGATACACAAGACTAGTAATAGACGGTGTAGGACTCTTGACCTGTCCGGCTAGGACTTTTCCCTGTAACCCTAGGACCTGGCGACTATATAAGTCGGGCCTATGGGAGCCTTTAGGGCACAATAACTTACGATAACTTACAACCTCGCATAGCGAACCTATCTCTATAACTCGGCGTATTGCCCTTATAGTGATTTATAGCAGGAGTAGGATTCCGCCACCGTCGTGGGATCTGAACCTGGGTAAGCTGTGTTACCTCGTACCCGTCAACCGTCCGCCTTCCCCCATGTCTCTAAACACACACTGTGAGAACCCCTCCATGGCGTACTCGTCGGCAATACCACACGATTGGCGCCCAGTAAGCAAGAGGCGCTTCAGGCTCTTCAGTGGGCGAGGACCAAGGTCTTCGCGGGAATCGGCGAAACCGTAGCCATCGGTCGCATTCTCTTCTCCGGCAACGTTCCGATCGTCCCTCCTGATGAGTTTTGGATCCCGGCGAAGACGAACCCTACGCGGTGTTCGATCGTTCCTATCGGAGACTCCACCTCTTCATCGGCGAAACCGACTCGGGCACTAGTTCCCTGGGAGTCGGAGGAGCATCAAGGCCCGCACGGACCGCCTACGGGCAGGATACGTTCACGAAAGGATCGATTTCGGATCTCTCTTCGAAGTTTGCCGGCAAATATCAAAAAAATTCAAGGCCCACCCAAACCGCCCCTATGCAGGATATAAAGGTGGAAGATCGCTGCAAATCCGCCGGCTTCGCCCGTGCGTCTGGGCAACAGAGATCCAAGTTCGTCGGAGTGGTGACCATCTTCGATCTGGCGCGTTGCATTCAGAGAGAGGGCAAAAACCCCCGCGATTACCTTGCTAGGTGGCTCCATATACGAGCCGATCTGGCCCACTACCCCGATGATAATGCTATGTATCACTTCGTGGAAGGACTGGACCGTGGCACGCTTCTCCGGCATTCTCTAAGATGGCAGCAGGCAACAGGACTCCTCACCCTTGAAGAGATGGTGAGCACCGTCAACAACTATGCGGAGGCTGACGCAGTAGCACAGAAAACGCTTGCGCTCATTGACGGAGATCCTCCGATTTAGCCACCGCCACCACCACCTCCGGCCGCCATCGTCGCAGCTGCGCCGCCACCTCCAGTCATCGTCGCTGCTGTTGCACCTCCACCGCCCGTCATCGAGGAAGTTCTGGCACCCTCCGACTCTGTTATTGACGCGCTTTATGCTGACTTCAGTGCAGATTCAGAGGAGATAGATTTCAGTCCAGAAGTGCTAAACTTTGCCATGCAGGAGATGGAGGAGGAGTACACGCGCGACGAGCAAGCCAACAACACCGTCACGTCTTGAGGGGTGTTTGTCACCATTGGGACGGCGATGGATGAAGATCAACCTAGACGAGATCCGCCTACCGCGCTGGACAAGGGGAAGGGGCCACTTATTGCCGCTGACGATGATCGCGCAAAGGTCATGCCTTCTCCGCCTAACCCAGTACAGCAACCGCAGGAACTCGGTACCGGACCGAGCAACAACAACACTGCAAACTTGCCGCCTCCGGCATCTACGGCTATGGCAGCCCAAGTTACTCCAGCTGATAGAGTGATGTACGACAATCTCCTCGTCGAGCCACTGACCGTTGCTCATATCCGGAACGTGACCCAGCTTGACGAGAAGCGCCAGCAGCTGCTGGAGGAAGCGCTTGCCATCGCGGAGCAAGGCGCTAAGCTAGATCGAGATCTGGTCAACGCGCAGAAGTCCATAGAGAAAGCTAGAGCAATGGAGGCCGAGTACAAGACTTTGCTGCAGCAACAGAAGGCCAAGAAAGCTCCGGCTCGCGTCATCAACGATGCTGGTGTATGACGCAACCTAGGATGGGCTCCCTCGAAGCTGGCACAAGCCAAGCCATACATTGGCAGTGAAGGCAAGCAGGTGATGCCCACCCCACTCCTTAACCTCGCCGTCGCCAAGACCCTTCTGGAGCAGGATAGATCGCCCGAGGCAGTGGAACAGGTCTATGACCTAGTGGCCAAGGCGGTGAAGCGGCAGGAAAAGGCCACCTCTCAGAGGCTTGAGTCTGACCCAGCTCTCTGCCAGTCTAGCAAGTACAAGCCGCCAAGGGATAGATCTCTTGATGTAGGGTCCTAGACGGGTTCATCAGAACGAAGACGGAGGGATGCGTGCAACAGGATGAAGGGAATATGCCCTGAGAGGCAATAATAAAGTGTTTATTATGTGTATTCCAAGTATATGATAGATTTTTATTTTGCATGCTATAATTGTATTAATACGGAAACATTAATACATGTGTGTTTAATAAACAAACAGAAAGTTCCTAGTTATGCCTCTCTCATAAACTAGCTCGTTGATTAACAAGATGATCAAGGTTTTCTGATCATGGACATTGGATGTTGTTAATAACGGGATCACAACATTAGTGTAATGGTGTGATGAACATTCATCCGAAGTATAGCATTACGATCAAAGTCATTGAGTTTATATTGCTATAACAACTTACGAAGTGATCCTAATCCTTAGACCATGAGATCATGTCAATCACTAACACCGGAAGAGTTTCTTGATAACATCAATTGTCACACCGTAACAGGTGACTTATAAAGATGGATTCAGAACTAATAAAGTGTTATGTTGAGGCTCATGGATCGAGAATGTTGTTGCAAAAGTTTCATGCCGAAAGAATAAACAAGCGCAGGCATTTATTTCACTAGATACCCAAACAGGTTTTTTGGGTGAAATTTCATAAAGTGGTTATGCATGTGAAATAGAATTATAGCAAGGGGTTATTTGTGAATGTTTGTCATTAAAGTAATTGACAAAATTATGAATAAAATAAAAGAGTTTTATTTAATGAGAGTTTGCATTAAATTTGGTGGAAATTTAATGGCAAGTTTGAGTGGGATTTTGAGTGGAGGCATATGAATGGATTTTTGTGAGTGGAGTGTCCACCCACATGAAGAGGGGAGGGCAAGGGGGCAGCCCCCATGCGCCGGCCACCCCCTTGGGGTTCCCCTCCTCCTATAAAAGGAGCCCCTCCTCTCACTTGTCTCTCACACCTCCTCGTGAAGGATCTCTCTCCCCCTCTAGAATTTATCCCCCATGGTATCGGACTAGCGAGATACATGTTCCCGGTGGCTATTCGACAAGAAAGAGTTGTGCTTCCGCTGCATCGCTGGAGCGAGGAGGTGGAGGTTGCTCGGTGCCTCGAACGTGTGTGCGAGCACGGATGCGCTGCTGATTTGCGGCGCTAGGACTTCCTCTCGATCTTGAGATCGGCAAGAGATCGTCTACACCAACCATGAGTTGAACTCGTTAAGCTTTGTCGGTCTTCAAGGGTATGTTCTCTACGGATGTACAGCCGCCCGTTGTTTGTATCTAATAGATAGATCTTGGTACATAGTTCACATCGTAGGAAATTTTTTGTTTTCTATGCTGCGAACCCTACACAGGAAGGATGCTATCCCCATATCCTCCGACCACGGAGAAAAGGCCCGAATCGTCGCCCATCGCCATCGCCCCGATCCCTGGACATCACGAAGATTACAAGGCTCACCATCGTACGGATATGCCCCCACCAAAGCAGTGCGGCATCGTCATCCGTGACAACGCGGAGCAGACCCGTTATGATGGAGAGCGCAACCAAGTACACAGGAGCAGGTCACACCATGACCCATCCGCGTCCGACAAGCAACCGTGACAGGCGTGAGGCGTCGCAGGAGGGTAACAGCAAGAAGGCTAACCCACCGCCACCTCCGCCTCCGTCACCACCAAGAAATCACCACGGCGGAGGAGGCCCGTGTCGTTCACACAGCCCATGCCCTATTGACAAGAAGAAGAAGAACCCGGAGCCGTACGATGCACGTTCGCTAATCGATAAGATCCACGAGGCCCGGGAAGGACCATACCTGGGACCACGTTGCTTTGGACCTGCAATACGGTCCGCAACTTACCCCAAAGGTTTCCGGATTGACAAGACCATCAAGACCTATGACGGCACCGCCAAGCCAGCCACATGGTTGCAGGACTACGACAACGCGGTGGAGATTGCCGAAGGCAACCCCAACGTCGCCGTCAAGTACCTCCTGTTAATGTTGGCGGGCACGGCCCGGCAATGGATCAACGACTTGCCGGAGAAATCTATCTACAACTGGTTGGACATGCAAGAAGCGTTCACCAAGAACTTTGAGGGTACATACAAGCGTCCACGCTTGTAGGCGATCTCTGTTGATGCGTGCAAGAGAAAGATGAGACATCTCGCACCTACCTCTCCCGCTGGCTGGACATGAAGAATTCCTGCGCAAGAGTGCACGCCCAGACCGCCATGGCCGCCTTCATCAATGGGTTGGAAAGGGGCACGTTGCTCCGACATAAGCTGAAGCGCTTGCAGGACAATCACCAGCTTGACTTGAATCAGATGATCCAGTTTGCCAGTGAGTTCGCAGCTGCCGACGACGATGCTCGCGGCTCCTTGCCGGCAACGGCCGTTCCAACTCAGGCTCGGAGGAACAGCAGTACAAAGCGGAAAACCACTCTAGAAGAAAAGCAATCTACCGACATGGTAGCTATGACTTTTGTAGGATGAGGTGATGGCGGACAACGTGGCCGGGGAAGGGGAGCTGGTCGTGGGCAGCAACGAGGAAGTGAAACTACCTCGGCGCCGCTCCGCGTTCCGCAAACCTATGAGGAGTACCGCGATATGCCGTGCCTCGTACACCTCGATGTCAACGGCAAGGCCACCCATACCAATCAACACTGCAAGTTCGCAACGACCTCAAGGAAGACCTGGAGTCCGGCTACAAGCGAAGTCGGAAGAACAGACCGCGAGGCAAGGGCAAGGGGAATAAGAAGGAGGAGGAGTCCAAGGATTCAAGTGACATGGACGAGGACGTTGACCCCAAGCACGCCGCCAAGAGCGACGACAAGGGCAAGAACCCCTTCGCGAAGAAGGCTCTAGTCTACCACACTTTCCTTGGCACCCCCACCGTCCGACAACAGAAGACCTCTCTGAGGATCCTGATGGCTACTCTCCCCCAGTTCCCCAGTACCTGCGCTGGTCGGAGGTTCCAATTACTTGGGATAGGACGGACCACCCAGACCTTATCCCTACGGAGAACCAGTACGCCATGGTCATCAACCCCTTGATTGACGGCGTGGAGTTCACCAAGTGTATGGTGGATAGTGGAAGCAGCATCAACATCATGTACCTAGATACACTGCAGAAGATGAACTTGACGGAGGCAAACCTAAGGCGGACCAACACCATCTTCCACGGCGTAGTTCCTGGTCGGGAGGCTCGGTCCCTTGGGTGCATTACACTTCAGGTTGCCTTTGGCGATGTTAACAATTACCGCCAAGAGTGCATGACCTTTGAGGTGGTCCCCTTCAAGAGCGTGTACCACATCATATTCGGCTGCGACATATTCCACACGTTCATGGCCAAGCCATGCTTCGTCTACAACAAACTCAAGATATCCGGACCAAACGGTGTCACCACCGTATCCGGAAGCTTTACCAAGGCAAGGGACTGCGAGATCAATGAAGCAGCCGTTGCAGAAGCTGTCCTCTACAGCGAAGAATTCAAAGAGATCCAGAGAAAGGTCGATGACTCAGAGATGCCCGCGTCGAAGAAGCGGATCTCTGACTCCGCTCCTACGTTCAAGGCCGCCATCGAGACCAAGCCGGTGGAACTTGTGGTAGGCGATGCCTCCAAGGTCACCGCCATTGGGACAAACCTGGATCCCAAATAGGAAAGCGCGCTCGTCGAGTTCCTCTGTGAGAACAGGGACATCTTTGCCTGACAACCTACCGACATGAAAGGTGTACCTAGGGAACTTGCCGAGAACAGCTTAAACATTGATCCAAAATCCAAACCAGTGAAACAACCTCTATGACGCTTTGGAGATGAGAAGAGACGTGCCATTGGCAAAGAGATAGCTAGGTTACTTAAGGCTAGATTTATCCGAGAAGTCCTTCACACCCAATGGGTGACCAATCCTGTACTTGTCCCCAAAACGGGAACCAATGAATTAAGAATGTGCGTTGATTACACGGGCTTGAACAAAGCATGTCCCAAAGATCTGTTTGCTTTGCCTCGCATTGACCAAGTCATTGACTCGACGGCTGGCTCGGAACTTTTGTGTTTTCTCGATGCATACTCAGGATACCACCAGATCAAGATGAGGAAGTCGGACCAATTGTCCACTTCGTTCACTACTCCATACGACACGTTTTGCTATGTTACGATGCCCTTTGGGCTGAAAAACACAGGTGTTACGTACCAGCGGACAATGCAACGTTGCCTTCACGACCAAATTGTTCGGAATGTTCACGCCTATGTGGACGATATCGCGGTGATGTCCAAAAAGTCAAACGAATTAATCTCGGACTTAAAAGAAACCTTTGATAATCTCCAGAAATACAACATGATGCTTAACCCTAAGAAGTGCGTCTTCGGGGTTCCAGCCAGCAAATTGTTGGGTTTCATCGTTTCCCATCGCGGAATAGAGGTCAACCCGGAGAAAATCAAGGCCATCTTAAACATAAACCATCCGACATGCCTAAAGGACATTCAACGACTAACAGGTTATGTTGTAGCAGTTAGTCGGTTCGTCAGCCGACTTGGAGAGAAGGCTCTGCCGTTGTACAAGTTACTGAAGAAGGCGGACAAATTCATGTGGATGGACGAAGCAGATACAACATTGAAGCAACTCAAGGAGATCCTTTCCTCAGCGCCTATCCTTGCAGTACCCGAGCCTGGAGAGCCCTTGTTAATCTACATGGCGGCAACCAACCGGGTAATCAACATCGTCGTCGTGGTAGAGTGGAAGGAACCAGGCTACAAGCACGGAGTTCAACAACCAGTTTACTATGTGAGAAAGGTCTTGACGGAGTCCAAGCAGCGTTACCCGCACTACCAGAAGATAGCTTATGGAGTATTACTTGCTTCTCGGAAGCTGCGGCATTACTTTCAAGAGCACCCAATCACAATGGTGAGCAAGACTCCACTGTCCGACATAATCAACAACAACGACGCTACAGGAAGGGTCGCGAAGTGGGGCATTGAGATTTCCGCCTTCGAGATCACTTACAAGAGACGCGACGCTATCAAGTCACAAGCCTTGGTGGATTTTGTTGCAGATTGGACGGAGATGCCAGACGCTACTCCGTTGCCGGAACCAGAGTACTGGGTGATGCACTTTGACGGATCAAAGGTGCTCAATGGCTCGGGGGCTGGTGTATTGCTACAGTCACCAACATGAGACAAGCTACACTACGTTCTGCAGATTCACTCCGAGGCTACAAACAACATGGCGGAGTATGAAGCACTCATTCACGGACTACGTGTAGCCAAGGATATTGGCATCAAGCGCATAGTTTGCTGTGGAGATTCCGACTTGGTTGCCCAGCAGGTGACTGGCACCTAGAATGCGCGGAACCCTATGATGACGGCATATCGAGACGAAGTGGACGAGATAGCCAAGAGCTTATCGGGCTACGAAGTCAAGTATGTGCCTAGGGAGCAAAATGAGGCGGCTGATCTGCCGTCTAATCTTGGATCAGGGCGCAAGCAAATTCCGCCAGGAGTTTTCCTAGAGCACCTGCACACACCATATGTGAACGGAGCCGACATCAACAACCCAGATAGAGCTGAATCTTTCGTCAACATGGTGACCAAGGTCCCTCCGTCTTGGGCAAAACCGTTCATGGAATATCTCGAACACGGAACTTTGCCCGACGACAAAGTCGAAAGATGGAAAATAGTACGAGGAGCAAAGGGTTATACCATAATCAATGGGCAAATCTACAAAAGGAGCACAACTGGTGTATACCTAAAGTGTGTTTCCCAGCTAGAAGGTATGGAAATCCTACGCTAAATCCATCTCGGAGATTGCGGGCATCACGCCGCTCCTCGATCGTTGGTCGCGAAAGACTTAGGCCTGAAGGATTCTCTTGGTGACGCCGACAAGCTGGTTGAGACATGCATGGGATGCCAGTATTATGCCCGACAACCACATGTTCCTGCTGAAGAATTGCGAACAATACCAATAACTTGGCCGTTTGCAGTCTGGGGGCTAGACATGGTGGGACCATAACAGACGGCACCTTGTGGGTTTACGCATCTGCTTGTAGCAGTTGATAAATTCACTAAATGGATAGAAGCTAAACCCATTAGAAAGCTTGATGGGGCAACTGCCCTCAGGTTTATCCGGGATCTAGTGGTGAGATTTGGTCTCCCACATAGTATTATCACCGACAACGACAACAATTTGTCACTCGGAGAAGTGGAGGCTTATTGTTGGGAGAAAGGCATCCGACTTGACCTTGCATCTGTGGCACACCCACAATCCAATGGTTAGGTTGACCGAGCTAATGGATTAATTCTGTAGGGAATCAAGCCACGTCTTGAGGCACCGCTACATAGAGCAGCTGGAGCCTGGGCGGAAGAATTGGCATCTGTGTTGTGGAGTTTACGAACTACACCCAACAGATCCACCGGCTACACCCTTTACTTCATGGTATATGGAGCAGAAGCCATCCTACCTTCCGACATCCTTCACGATGCACCAAGAGTTGCCGCCTACGACGAAGATGACGCTGAAGAATCCAGACGCCTAGATGTGGACCTTCTCGAGGAGGAGCATGTTTTGGCATGCCAAAGATCCGCCATCTACCAGCAGAAGCTACGCAGCTACCATAGTCGCCGCGTTCAGCATCGCTCGTTTAAAGAGGGGGATTTGGTGCTCCGACTTAAGCAAAAGAAGTCACATAAATTATCCCCGCCATGGGAAAGACCGTTCATCATAAGCAAGGCGCTACTCAATGGGTCTTACTACCTCGTTGACAATCGTGAACTGAAGGATAGACCCAACGAGGACCATAAGCGTAAGCAACGTGACCCGGATGATGACTACCCGGAGCTTGATCGACCATGGAACATAGCACAGCTACGTCCTTTTTACACTTAGCATTTTTTATCTAATTGTGTACCTCTTATATGATCAATGAAATAAAACTCTCTGGTTCACTCATATTTCTGAGTATTTTACCTCCTTTAGTATTCATTTTTGGATCATGTAAAACCTTTATGCACAAGCTTTGCGATTGCACTTGTGAAAATTCCGCCTACGGGAGTTAGCTTAAGTTTTCTGGTCTACACGTTCTTTGTCATTTTTATGTGGATTCTGGAGTAGTGACTTTCGGCACTTATTGTCGGCGATTTTGTGCTTAGGTTATTGACGGTGCCATTGGGCATCATCACCTGAGTGCACGGTTCCGATAACGAGTCTTCCGACTCACGAAAGGTCAAGCATAAGAACCAAAGTAATTGATAAGCCAGCACTTGCTTAAAAATATATACATGTTGGAAACTAGTTCTTGAGCTGCAGGAAATAACAACCATTGTTTTCCGCCTTAAGTTACATAAACAAGTTTTTTCCGCATATGCACCAAAGGTGAAACAAATATTACAAAGTTGTTCTTCATTCCTTTGGCACAGGTGACTTGGAAGCAGCGTCATCACCAGCCGGAGAACCACCCTCGAAGTCGGCGCTGTGTAGGGACTCATAGGAACCTTGGTTGCCGTTGTTGATGGTGTTCATTGGCACAAAGACGTTGACATCTACCAACTCGGCAACTCTGGTGTCATAGCCCGCGAGCGACGACAAGATGGATTCATGGTTAATCTCTTTGCCATCATCGTCTACGTCGGGAATGCCAGAGGTCACCGTGTTGATGTCGGCATCTTCGTAGTGTGCCTTCACCATTGACAGCGCCAACCTTGCGCCAGCACGTGCACATGAAGCTTTCCAGCTTGTGATACGCTTGGGGGCTCGGCGCAGAATCTCCGAGTACTTCGCCACGGAGTCTGATGCCTTGATGTTTATCTGGAGGGGCTTGGCAATCTCCTTAGCTTGTGTGATGGCGGTGTTGATGAAGTTGCCGGCTAGAACCATGCATTCCTTGGCTGGAGGAGGCGATCGGGTTAAACCCATAGGAGCTGAAAAATCTGACAAGGAACACATGAGTCCAACAATTCAGAGTACCCAGACTACAGAAATCCAAGACGGAGAAAACTTACTGAAAATGCTGGCCTCATCTTGCCAGAGGGTGTCCGCCAAGGATTCTTTCTCTTGTTGGAGGATCTTATACGCCTCGCTATGGTGTTGATTCTGCTCATCGGCAGCTTGCTTTTGATCTTTTAAGATCGCAATCTCCTCCTTCAAGCGATTGATTTCCTCGGTGGCGGAGTCCTGCAGGGCCTTCATCGACTCCTCATGCATTTTCAGCATGTCCTTCCTCTCCTGCTTAAGAATTTTGTTCTCGCTATCCAGCTCTTGAATGTGCTTGGATTGCTCGACAATATTATTGGCCTTGGCGATGGTTTCTGCAAGTCGGAGAAAGCAAAGTACACATTGAGTACTCGGAGAATATGGGCACAAAACCAAGTCGGAATGCGAAAAAGAAAACAAACACTTGCTCTTGGTGACCTGTTCCTTCAAGAAGGCAGTTTTACCCTTTTCAGCTTCAAGGTCTGCGCGCATCTTCTGGTACTTGTCATTGACCATGCCCCTCCGACCACTCTCGTTCTGTGGAAAAAAGGTCAAAGTTAAAACGTTGTTCGGTCTGCTTGGAGCATCTAGCCGGAAATTTTCCACCTAGACGCTCGGAGGCTACAGCGAGAGTTTTTGACTTAGCATTATGCTTAGCTTTCCTTTAAGCATCTAGTCGGAACTAATTCAGTTTTTGATTAGAGGCTTGGGGGCTACAGTATAAAGTTTTTAACTCGGATATATGCTTAGATTTTCTTTAAGCATCTAGTCGGAACTGATTCAGTTACAACTAGAGGCTTGGGGGCTACAGTATGGAAATTTATAAACACTGCGTATGCTACTCTTAAAGCATCTAGTCGGAATATTTCATTCCACCTATATGCTTGGTGGCTACAGTGAGAGGTTTTCTAACTTAGTCACTCTTAGTGCATATAGATGCAAAAACCTATGGTTTTTCCGTCTACATCCTCGGGGGCTACAGTGGGATACTCATATGAAATACAAAAGGCAAATAAAACTTACAAGTGTAATGATCTTGAGGTTTGTAGCACTCTCGGCCAGCAGCTTGCCAAAGGATTTGCTGTTTCCTTGCAAGATTTCTGCTTGTCGGCGGAGCTCCTCTAGACCGCACGTCGGAGATGTCGGTGCCGCAAGATTGGACCAAAGTGCTACCCGGTGTAAGTACCGGATAGACTATCTTTGGATAGGCTATGGTTTTCTTGGGTGCGGGGGCGCCGCCAACGACAGAGGTACCTGCTTCCACCACCGCCTTACCGCCACCGATGGCATCCTTAGCCGGAGCTTCAGCCATTTGGTGGGCGGCACTCTCCTGCGTCGCCTGCTCGCCGACGACAACAACCTCGGTAGAGGCACCTGAGTCCACTTCCATGGCGGAAGGGCCAGATGCCTCCTTAGCTTGTGAGATTGTCGGATCAGATGAAGGCTTGACGGAGGGAGTGGTAGGGGCGATGGCGGGAGATGCATCGCGATGTAGCATGTCCTTGATGGTTCTAGAAGCCCCCAATTTGGAGGTCTTATTGAGGCTGGTCGTGGCTTTCTTCCTGAAACGTGCAAAATGCATAAGTACAGGAGCAAGACAGATAAATAGACAATGTCGGAGGAAGGGAAGCTTACAGAAGTGGGGGTTCTTTGGCAAAGGGGACCCCGGTAAATTTTCTCTTTTCCGCCTCCAGAGCGGCGGTAATCTTCTTGGAGGCTCCACCCTCTGTCTTCTTCTTCTTGCCTCTGTCGGTAGCGTCAGAGGTGGAGCTCTTCCGCTTTCGCGCCAACGGAGCATCATCGCCGGACACGACTGTGACTTCCTTCATCTTTGGATCGTAGATTTGGGCAGCCAGGTTGTCCTCCTCTAGATCGCTAAGCTGTTAAGTGAGAAGTCACCGTGTTAGATGAGATGACATTTGCAAGATGGAAGAACTGGAGTATATGTCATAAACGGAAAATAAATACCTACCTTTGGGCACTTGCCGTCTACGAACATGTCGTAGGTGATGGTGAAGCCACGCTTCTTGTACTTCACCTTGACGATGTCCTTAAGGCGGAGCTTGACGGAGTCGCTCGAGAGGTTGTCCACGGAGATGCGGAGGCTATCCCTTGTATCGCCGATATACTCGTGCATGAGCTTCGCGCGGTGCTGCAGAGGTTGGATTCGCCTGATGAACCAGCACATGGCTAGGTCCAAGCCGGTCAAACCCGTCTCTACGAACCATTCTATCCGCCTTGTGGCATGGGAAGCATCGAGGTCGGAGGGAAGGGAGGCCTGGGATCTCCATGACGAGGCTTCAGCGGCGGCTCCGTCTACGAAGTCTGGGTACGTTACTTGTCGGCCATCCAGAGGGATATCTGGGCCGTAGAAGTACGTCCGTTGCCAATTTTTGCAGGACTCGTGGCCGACGATGTCGGGGAACCGCCGGCCAGGTCGGATCTTGAAGCTTATGGTGCCGCAGTTCCTAAGTTCTTCCTTACTAGCTCCGGCTTCACGTTTGACGGTGAAGAAGTACACGAAGAGGTCTAGCCTAGGCTTTATCCCTAAGTAACCCTCGCAGAGCGCCGCGTAGTTGCTAAGCGCTAAGATACTGTTGGGAGAATGATTCTGGGGCTGGACCCTGTAGTGGTTTAAGACGGAGAGGAAGAAGTTGGAGATGGACAAGGAGACACCGCGTACCAGTTGGGCTTTGAGGTACACTTTTTCTCCGGCTTGGGGAGAAGGTGTCACCTCACCAGCCGGCGCCACCCGCCAGGCGAGCCCCTCCGTCGCAGGGAGGTAGCCCTGGAGGATCAGCTCTTGGATGTCACGGTCGGTGATATCTGAGCCGCGCCAGTCGCCCTTGTGTGAGTCTAGCTCCTCCTCCAACGGCTCCAGCGCCGCCAGATTATGGTCGCCGCCGGTGGACGCAATCACCGCCGATGCGGGGATGACCAGGCCCTCTGGGGGCACGACGATAGAGCTCGCCGGCTTCACCGCGGCTTCGCTCGACACTGCCATGGAAGGAGAGGTGCTGCTTCTGGCCATGGGGAGAAGTTGGATGTGACTGGTGCGGATTGAGGCTAGGGTTTTTCGTGAGTTCGGCGCGGAGAGCTCGAGGAGGCACGCGCTGGAGGAAGAAGACGACGCGAGGAGAGAATGAGGTAAAAGGTAGAAATTCTGCCACAGTTACTATTTATCATCTCCAGCATCAAGATTCATGCAGCTTGATCGGACGGTTGCCGCGTAGACGACGTGTTCGCGAACGTGCGTGGAAATTTCGCCACGTCTCCAAACGGCGCCACCAATGGTTCGTATCGCTCGCGCCGTAAAATCGTACATGATTGCGTCCTCTGCATGTGTGAGTTACGAGGCGTCGCTGACCTAAGCCTACGTCGTCCTAGCTGACATAGGCAAATGAGCCTTCACATCAGAAGATTCCGGCATGGACGGATCCAGTCCGGCTACGGAAGAGTACGATGGAAGATTCAGCATTTCTCTGACTTACGTATTGAAGACGGAGAAAACCTTGCAGGGTTCTTTGGGAGGACTACAAGATATTGCTTGATGATTTGCCGACATCCTTCTAGACGGAGCATTCCAGACGAAGAGGCAATATGGCACAAGATCTCGGAGTTCTCCGGGGGCTACTGTTGGGGATGTGCTATATGGGTATCCTCATAGCATGTCTCCTATCCGGATAACCCGGGTGGCCCACAGTTGGTAGCATGGCCCATGGCCTGCTGGGCGACCCAGTTAGATGGATCCAGAAGGGAGGCCCATGCCGGATAAAGGAAGGCTACAGTGGAGTCACCAGCGTACCCGGAGCCTTGGAGTGCAAGATACACAGGACTAGTAATAGACGGTGTAGGACTCTGTGACCTGTCCGACTAGGACTTTTCCCTGTAACCCTAGGACCTGGCGACTATATAAGTCGGGCCTATGGGAGCCTTTAGGGCACAATAACTTACGATAACTTACAACCTCGCACAGCGAACCTATCTCTGTAACTCAGCGTATTGCCCTTATAGTGATTTATAGTAGGAGTAGGATTCCGCCACCGTCGTGGGATCTGAACCTGGGTAAGATGTGTCACCTCGTACCCGTCAACCGTCCGCCTTCCCCCACGTCTCTAAACACGCACTGTGAGCACCCCTCCATGGCGTACTCGTCGGCAATACCATGACAAATGGTATCAGCTTGATATGTATCTGTGAGTGTTGAAAGCGTTCCCCGTGACAGCACGGTTCTGCTAACTCCCAGCCTATAATTTGCAAGCATATAACTTTCATGGACAAGTCACACTGGTTCAGGTTTATTAAGCACAAGAAATAAAGTGTGCCATCAAGTTCGTGAGAGCTTTACTAACTAACTCTCAAAACAGTCAAACATTTTATTTGGAAGAAAACAAGGCATAATGAATATGCACGAAAATAGCAAATGATGTTAATAGGTAGGTATGGTGGACACTGTTGGCAATATTGGTTTTGGGGAGTTGGATGCACAAGTAGAGCTCATACTAAGTGCAAGTGAAGGCTAGCAATAGAGAGGGAGCGACAAACGAGAGAGCAATAACTTTCATAATCATGCTTGCAACAAAACAAGACTAAATATGGCAAGGAAGTGATACAAGAACTCTGAGGCAAAATAAATCATCGAGGCTTACTGACTATTGTTTAGTCATATGCATGCATGAGCATGTGCCAAGTCGATTCACATGAAACGTTCAGAGGACGATACCACAATATAATACCAAGTTATGAATAGAACAATGCAAGCAAACATTCATATGACATGCTACAAACTATTAGCAAGTTGGAGCTAATCACAAGAAAGCAAGAACTACTAAGCATCCATCAATAACATACACCTTACATGAACAAACTAAGCATGCTCACAATGATGAGTATATGTACAAAAAATAAAAACAAATAGAGTTCGTTACCAGCCTATTACCACACCTCAAGTTGTCTTAATCTTCATTATTGCCCTTCACTTGTGTGACTTGAATAATAACATGAAACCAAGCTCCACTGAGGACGGCTGAACCCTGTAAAGAACTCACAAAACCAAATAAGAACAAGAAATATTTTTGGTGTTTCCGATTTTTTTAAAAGCAAGCAAACAAAGCAAAAAAAATGGATTTTTTTAAGGCAAACCAAAGCTAAAAAGCAAAGAAACAAACCAAGAGAAACAACGATTTTTTTGGTATGTTTGTGTTTTAAGAAAGCAGAAGCAAAACACAAAAAGAAAGCGAAACATGGATTTACAAAGAACCGACGGAACATGATATATAGATGAGTGTGATGTCGGTATACCTCCCCCCAAGCTTAGGCTTTTGGCCTAAGTGGGGCTCAACTCCATGGTGACCAAGAAAGGTGCACCTCCGTAGTACGTCGAGGAGGCCCCTTCGTCCTGGTTAGAGCTCGAGGACTCCCCTGTGTAGTGTACAGAGGGGTCGTATGAGGGCGTGTACCCCTGATAGTGTACATGGAAGCCAAGAATGCGTAACTTATCATCCATCTCCTCCTTGGAGCGTGACAAAGGTCCCTGGGAAATACTGAACATAGTGGTTTGGGGTAGAGGGATCTCTCTCTCTTCCCCGTCAGTAAACAACATTCTATAAACCAAGCTCTCAAGGGTAGAGCCAATAGTGACAAATTGATGCGCTTTCATGGCAGCAAGATCAAGCTTCTGAGGAGCCAAGACTATATCATTTGGATCAACAGCAAGGTCCAAGGCATCAACAACACATGCAACAATAATTCCCCCATAAATGGGTCCCTTAGCAGCTAAACGATAAGCAATGAGAGAACCAAGGTTGTACCTAGTGTCATTGTTGAGCGCAGTAGCTAGGAAGGCCAAATGATAGTTGGAAATATTGCCAGTGTTCTCCCTACCAAGAATACTAGTGGCAAGATAATAAGCAAAGTACCCGATAGCTGGGAGCTGAATATTTCTTATCTTTCCTTGTTGGGCTCTACGGCTATCATCATTGGTTATCCCGCGGTAGAGTTCCAACAAATAAGTGGGTTGAGCTAGAATCTTCTTTGCCGACCCAGCTGTACCAAGACCCAGGGCCTCACAAAATTTCTTCAATGTCATAGTGTAAGACCTGCCATAAATTTTGAAAGACACATCTGTCTTGAACAAGCTATTAGAAAAAGAGAAACTCTCCACAAATGTTTTAGTGAGCGTAGCATATTGCACGCTCTCATCCTGCATATAACTTTTTAGTCCAACCCTCCGAACCAAGGTTAGAAAACCCTCAAGAATCCCAGCAGCCTGCAAGAAGGTTGGGCAAGGAAAGGTGGAAGGGTGTGCATCCCCCTTATCTCCCCCTCACCAAATCGCGGTGTAATGAGATCCTCATTGTATGAAGGCCTAGCTCGGGAGGATGATCTTGAAGGCCTTGCCCTCCTAGGTGCATCACTCTCAAATATTTCACCAAACATGTGGTTGCCCATGACCACTTTTTCTGAAATTTTGGTTTGGGAAGAATCCTAAATTCTCGTTCCTTAAAGTTTGGGGTTGTGAAGATTATGTAAAGAAGTTACAGCCCGACAAGCTTGAACCCAAAGCGGAAAAATGCGTCTTCATAGGATACCAGAAGGAAAATATTGGGTATACCTTCTATCATAGATCCAAAGGAAAAATCTTCGTTGCCAAGAATGGATCCTTTCTCGAGAAGGAGTTTCTCTCGAAAGAAGTGACTGGAAGGAAAATAGAACTCGATGAGGTTGTCGAACCTTCTCTTGGATTTGAGAGTAGTGCAGCACCGAAAGAAGTTCCTGTGGCGCCAGTACCAATAAGAGAGGAAGCTAATAATGATGATCATGAAACTTCGGTCAAAGTTACTATGGAACCTCGCAGGTCAACGAGGACTCATACCACTCCTGATTGGTATGATCCCGTTATGAGTGTCATGTTGGTGGACAACACCGACGACCCTGCGACATATGAGGAAGCGATGATGAGCCCAGATTCCATCAAATGGCAAGAAGCCATGAAATCCGAGATTGGATCCATGTATGAAAACCAAGTATGGACTTTGGTGGACTTACCGGATGGCTGTAAGGCTGTCGAGAACAAACGGATTTTCAAGAAGAAAACAGATGTTGATGGTAATGTAACCGTCTATAAAGCTCGACTTGTCGTGAAAGGGTTCCGACAAATTCAAGGAGTTGACTACGATGAGACTTTCTCACCGGTAGCGAAGCTAAAGTCGATGAGGATTTTGTTAGCAGTCGCTGCATATTATGATTATGAGATATGGCAAATTGATGTTTAAACGGCGTTCCTCAATGGAGACATTGATGAAGAGTTGTATATGATACAACCCAAAAGTTTTGTCAATCCTAAAGATGCTAACAAGGTATGCAAACTTCAACGGTCCATTTATGGATTGAAGCAAGCATCCCAAAGTTTGAATCAACGTTTTTATAAGGTGATCAAAAGTTTTGGATTTATACAAACTTATGGAGAAGCTTGTATTTACAAGAAAGTGAGTGGGAGCTTTGTAGAATTCCTAGTACTATATGTAGATGACATATTGTTGATTGGGAATGATATAGACCTTCTTAAAAGTGGCAAAGATTATTTGAATAATAGTTTTTCAATGAAAGATCTTGGCGAAGCTGCTTACATATTAGGCATAAAGATTTATAGAGATAGATCAAGATGCTTAATAGCGCTTTCACAAAGTACATATTTGGACAAGGTTCTAAAGAGGTTTGGAATGGAAGATAGCAAGAAAGGGTTCTTGCCCATGTTTCCCAATACGACCTTGAGTAAAACTTAAAGTCCCGCTATGGCAGAAGATAGAGAGAGGACGAGTAAGACTCCCTATGCCTCATCCATATGGTCTATCATGTATGCCATGCTGTGTACTAGACCGGACATTGCATATGTTGTTAGTTTGACTAGCAGATATCAAAGTGATCTGGGAGTGGATCATTGGATAGCGGTAAAAAACATCCTAAAGTACTTGAGAAGGACTAAGGATATGGTTCTTTCTTATGGAGGTGATGAACATCTCGTTGTTGTAGCGTTCCCAACCTTTAATAAGGTAGAGATCCCTGTGTTTACAATGCTAGTCCCTGGATCAATAGCTAGCATCCACAGTTAAGATGTAATATCAAGAAACAAAGGTCATAATACAACTTTATAACCAGGAATAAAGTAATTTATTACATCTTACATAGCTCATATGGCTATCTCATTACAATGCAACAGAAATAACTGTAGCATGGGGTCCTTCATCTTCAAAGTGCCACAGGCAAACATGTTGGTTGTAGACTTGTAATCCTAATCAACACACTTTACTAACATCAAACAAACCTGCAACATAACAAGTTACAGCCACAAGGGTCAATACATTTGAATTGTATTGGCAAGTGATACTATGGTTGTATAGTGGTAACTATCATCTATATGCATTTGGCTAAGTGGAGCTTAGGCTTGCTTTGCTAAAAATAGATTTTTCTTATCATTTGAAAACACTAAGTTTTTGCTTGACAAAAACACCCAAGGCATCTCCCAATAGAAATTGGTGATCCTTCAACCCTTGTTCAACCACAAGTTTTTAACTTAGAAATTAGGATGAGGAGATTCTTGATAGCTTCCATGTCTTGATGCTCAAATTGTCCTTTGCCAGGGACATGGCTAAGTACTTAGATTTTTCACTCTGCAGAGGTAGTGCACTTTCCCTACAAGACTTGGTTTCACCAAGACAAGATCTTTCAGAAGCCTTCCCTTAGACCAGAATGGACGCGTTCCAACCTATCAAACCCCTACCACCAACTATCCATTTGGCTAAGTTATTGCAACCTATATGATCCAGGCAGAGCCCATAATGCCAAGTGGTTGCACTTGAAGCTTCTCAACATTTGACATCTCAAATCTCTTTGTTCCTGGGTGGCCATCCACAAGTGAGATACCAAGTTTTCCCCAGTATACTGGACTTGGTGATGCCCAAGTTTTCCTTAGCATACTAGACTTGCATAACCACTCAACACAAACCATGCTTTCCATTCCACCCAGGTAATTCATTCACTTAGTTGTTTTATTAACAAAACACAAGTCCTTGACTTAGAAACATTCCATAATATGAATATATATTACACCCTTGTTTTCTACTAGCTAAGCTAAGCATGATAGTAGTAGGAATCTTAACTTAGGAAATTTCTACTAAGGTTTCATCTACTAGGTTTTCCCAAGGCATAGTTTACACTTAGCAAAATTCCATGCAAGTCCTACTTAGAAATATCACTAATGCATAGTGAAAATAATGGGACAAAAGTATGAAGCATCACTTGCCTTTTTGGTAGAGCATATAAGTTCACTCCTTGATCTTTCAATGTTCACAATCTTCAAATTCCACTACAATTCAATTAAGCAAACAAGAATTCAATCTACCATGCAAGCACACAACACATAAAATAATAGAAACAAAGCAATGCATGCAAGCATGCCAAAGATTGTTTATTTGGAAAAGTGGTTTCTAGTAGGTTATAAAACATTCTAAAACACTTATTGGTCATTTTATAAAGTGGCAAAACCATTTGCAAAAGATTTTACCCATAAACCATTTTTAAACCAAATCAATATTTTATGTGGTTGAAAATGCTTTTATCAAAGTAACAATCTTTATAGGGTTCACCAAATACATTTTTGAATACTAAAACTTGGTGTTTGTGGTCAGAGTGTTTAAATAAAAACATTTCCCAAAGGGTTTTCCTCCAAAAGCATTTTTAATAAATAAACAATATTTTTATGTGACTAGAAATGTTTTAAATCAAAGATTTATTCTTTTGCTCCACAAAATATATTTTTGAAACCACCAATTGATTTCTATGGTCAGTAGGTTCAAAACAAACCATTTCCTAAAGATTTTATCCCCAAAATAATTTTAGAATGAATTTTATATTCCAAACATGCCTACACAAGTTTCTGCAAAAACAATCATTTTACCAGAATCAATTTACTAAACAAAGGGCATGGTTGGGTAGGATTTGTCTTGCTGATTCCATTGATATAAAATTTGCAAAATTTGGATGTGTGGTTTGAAAGTTATGAATTTTACAAATTGATCATCTAATAGAAAGTTTCTGTTTTTAAAACGAAGCCTGAGCCACGTGGCGTGTTGCTATTGGTCTGTACCGCTTCGCGTGGATCAGCCTCTCTGGTGCATTGGATCTAATGACAATTGTGCGGCTCTGGTTCATCCTTACCCCTTCGATATGTGGATCAATCGCATCCAATGGATCACGATCCAGCGGCTCAGGGCACCTTGACCAAATATCAGCGGCGCTTGACGGTGGCTGGCTGCGGCGACGCTCGGCTAGCGTCCGTCTCAGCGAGTCAGGAAGCAAGGGAACAAGAGGGATGGCTCACCAGGTTCACGTGGTGTCACTGATGCTCGACGTGCCTGCTGTTTGTCGAGGGTGCAGAATCGGTCGAATTCCTCTCGCCGGAGTAGCTACGCGCAGTGCGGTCGATCGTCGGCGAGGCGACACTACGAACGAGAAAATCAAGCGAAGGATCACGGTTAACCGTGCGCAGTCAGCGACATGTGTGCATCAAAAGAAGGGCAAGGGAGGGTGCATGCTTACGGGAGGACTCGCCGAAAGTCGAGGCGGCGGCGATGTTCATTGTCGTTATTGTTGCCGGCGCTAGAAGCTTCTTGGCGCTAAGCTAGAATCTTGGGGATGCACCAGAGTCTGTGGAACATGCTTGTGTGGTCGAGGAGGTGAGGGGCGGCGAGGTGTGGCCGGAATTGGAGGTGGAGCTCGCCGGAGCAGAGCGTGGTCTCTAGTAAAATTGGCGCAGCCCGGTGGCGAGATGGTGCGAGCGTGAGAGGGGAAGTGGAGAGGAGGCGGGTTATGCAGCGTGATCGAGGCTGAATCAGCGCAGTTAAAGAGGAATCAGGCGCATTCAATGTGAAGCTGGCGGCGTGGTCTTCGCGGGGAGGAAGATGACTGGGGAGGTGGGACCTGGCTATCTGCGAGAGAGAGAGAGTGGGGGTGGGGTCCATCGGTCAGTGTCTTTGCGGGTTCTGTCTGCGGTGAGAAAAACGTTTCGGGGGAGAGAGGGAGAGGTGGGCTGCTGGGCCTGGACTAGGCTTTGCCGAGCTGGGCTAGTTAGTTTCATTTTTTTTTGTACTGATTGTTTTCTTTTTCCCATTTGATTTTCTGTTTTGGTTTTGTTTAAACAATTCAAACATTCATTTGAATTCAAACTTCACTCAAACTTTGAGTATATTCAAATACTGTTTAATAGTTTATTTTAGAGTCAAATTTTGAATAATTCATTTATTCTTTTTAAGGTGTATTAATTAATTAAAATAAGCCCTTGTATTAATTCAAATAAGATTTAATAATGTTTTTCAAACTCCATTTGAATTCTAAATCTTTCCAAATCTTTTCAGTAGGTTCTATTTGTTTATTTATTTTTCACATTACAAGATTTGGAAAATCTTGGGATGTGACAGGCTACCACCCTTAAAATAAATCTCGTCCCGATATTTGGGAAAGATAGGGGTTACAAGTTGGCTCAAAGCAACTAGGGTACTACCACCCTTAAAATTTTCCAACTAGATTACTTCTTGGCTTGCTTGGGGTTTTGATGAAACTTCTCTGGGCAAACATCTGCATAGTGTCCCTTGTTTCCACACTTGAAACATGTGACAAGGCTGAGATCCTTCATAGGCTTTATCTTGTGCTTCATCTTTTCTGGGCAATTGCTTGCATAATGTCCTTGGTTACCACAATTGTAACATGTGACAAGATTGAGTTCTTCACGTATCTTCTGTGGACAAGTTGATACATAATGGCCTAACTCTTTGCAGTTGTTGCACCACACTTGGCTAATCTCCTTATATTTTTGTTTCTTCTCAGGACATTCATTGGCATAGTGTCCCATCTCTTTCTAATGACAACATTGCACTTGGCTTTTGTCCTTCTTCTTCTTGGGTTTCTCCAAAGCTAGGAGTGCTTCTAGTTCATGCTCTTCATATCTTATTTCAAAAGTAGGAAAGTTTCCTGGTCTCCTTGACCTTTTCCTTGGATAATACATATGTCTCCTCTTTGGTCCATCAAATTGAGTCATATTGCATGGAGGTGCAAGCTGAGATTTTCCTTTGTCTTCATCCTTGGTAGAAGTTGCTCTCTCATGGTAGTCTGCAATCTGTTGTTGTACTCCACCTTGTTTCCTTTGTTGAACTATGGAATAGATGGGTCATTGGATAGGGACATGATTATTTACTTCACATAGGAAACAAGTAGCTTGAGATGTGGGGCATTGGTCAGTTGGATGTTTCTCTTCACAATTGGGGCATTGATCTTCATGCTCCTTGGAAGTGTGATCCTTGTCTCCACAAATATTACAAGCTTGGGTTCCTTCTATAATATCATCATTGACATCCTTGTTGTCATAAACCCCTTGGGAAGAGTTGTCTCCCATGTTGATCATTTGAGTGGTCATCCCTTGCAGCAATTGGGATTGGATTTCCAAAAACTTTTGCATGGTTGGGTCTAACTCATTATTGTTGGCTAAAAACTGAGTTGTCACTTGGTTCAACTGGGTTTGGTTTGCTAGTAGTTGTTCTCTCATGTGCATCTCTTGGTTGTTGGTGTCACCATTCTTGATGTTGGAGTCTCTTGGAGAAGTCATCTGTTTGGGTTGGATTGGGATTAGAATAGGCAAAAGATTTCTAAGGAAATAATTCTAATCACACACATCACAATTCACACAAGAAATGTGCAAGCAATCACAAACAAACATTCCACTCAAACAACAAAGTTCAAGCACATTTTTAGGCAACAAAATATTTTTGCTACACCACATAAGTTGGTGTGTTTGGTTTGATCTAAATATGGTGGTCCAACTATATGGTTCTCTTGAGAGAATTCCATCCTTCTAGTTGGTTCTTCTTGATCAATATCTCTGTATCCTTGTAGAATTTCTTGCATCTTGGTCACAAAACTTCAAAGGTGATGTTGGTTCCTTCTAAGTTGTGTTTCCTTAGTCTTCAAGTCTTGAGCAATATTTCTTGTCTCACTTGTAGTCCTTAGTGATATCCAAGTTGAAGTCCTTGTTGATAATAAGGTTGAAATCACTTGAGTTGGTGAAGTCCTTTGCACATGGTGAGGTATTTCCTCATGGTGAAGGCTTTATCCATCAAGTTTGAAATAGAAGAGATGTAGAATCAAAACCAAAAATGGTTGAGGAAAGAGTTTACAATATTTTTTGTAAATAAGTTTTGGAACAAATACAACTCCTATTTTTCTAAGGGGTTTTGTCCAATCCTAGGGTTACAATCCTACAGGCAACACAGTGCTCTGATACCATCTGTAGCGGTCCCAACCTTTAATAAGGTAGAGATCCCTATGTTTACAATGCTAGTCCCTGGATCAATAGCTTGCATCCATAGTTAAGATGTAATATCAAGAAACAAAGGTCATAATACAACTTTATAACCAGGAATAAAGTAATTTATTACATCTTACATAGCTCATATGGCTATCTCATTACAATGCAGCAGAAATAACTATAGCATGGGGTCCTTCATCTTTAAAGTGCCACATGCAAACATGTTGGTTGTAGACTTGTAATCCTAATCAACACACTTTACTAACATCAAACAAACCTGCAACATAACAAGTTACAGCCACAAGGGTCAATACATTTGAATTGTATTGGCAAGTGATATTATGGTAGTATAGTGGTAACTATCATCTATATGCATTTGGCTAAGTGGAGCTTAGGCTTGCTTTGCTAAAAATATATTTTTCTTATCATTTGAAAACACTAAGTTTTTGCTTGACAAAAACACCCAAGGCATCTCCCAATAGAAATTGGTGATCCTTCAACCCTTGTTCAACCACAAGTTTTTAACATAGAAATTAGGATGAGGAGATTCTTGATAGCTTCCATGTCTTGATGCTCAAATTGTCCTTTGCCAGGGACATGGCTAAGTACTTAGATTTTTCACTCTATAGAGGTAGTGCACTTTCCCCACAAGACTTGGTTTCACCAAGACAAGATCTTTCAGAAGCCTTCCCTTAGACCAGAATGGACGCGTTCCAACCTATCAAACCTCTGCCACCAACTGTCCATTTGGCTAAGTTATTGCAACGTATCTGATCCAGGCAGAGCCCATAATTCCAAGTGGCTACACTTTAAGCTTCTCAACATTTGACATCTCAAATCTCTTTGTTCCTGGGTGGCCATCCACAAGTGAGATACTAAGTTTTCCCTAGTATACTGGACTTGGTGATGCCCAAGTTTTCCCCAGCATACTGGATTTGCATAACCACTCAACACAAACCATGCTTTCCATTCCACCCAGGTGATTCATTCACTTAGTTGTTTTATTAACAAAACACAATTCCTTGACTTAGAAACATTCCATAATATGAATATATATTCCACCCTTGTTTTCTACTAGCTAAGCTAAGCATGATAGTAGTAGGAATCTTAACTTAGGAAATTTCTACTAAGGTTTCATCTACTAGGTTTTCCCAAGGCATAGTTTACACTTAGCAAAATTCCATGCAAGTCCTACTTAGAAATATCACTAATGCATAGTGAAAATAATGGGACAAAAGTATGAAGCATCACTTGCCTTTTTGGTAGAGCATATAAGTTCACTCCTTGATCTTTCAATGTTCACAATCTTCAAATTCCACTACAATTCAATTAAGCAAACAAGAATTCAATCTACCATGCAAGCACACAACACATAAAATAATAGAAACAAAGCAATGCATGCAAGCATGCCAAAGATTGTTTATTTGGAAAAGTGGTTTCTAGTAGGTTATAAAACATTCTAAAACACTTATTGGTCATTTTATAAAGTGGCAAAACCATTTGCAAAAGATTTTACCCATAAACCATTTTTAAACCAAATCAATATTTTATGTGGTTGAAAATGCTTTTATCAAAGTAACAATCTTTATAGGGTTCACCAAATACATTTTTGAATACTAAAACTTGGTGTTTGGGGTCAGAGTGTTTAAATAAAAACATTTCCCAAAGGGTTTTCCTCCAAAAGCATTTTTAATAAATAAACAATATTTTTATGTGACTAGAAATGTTTTAAATCAAAGATTTATTATTTTGCTCCACAAAATATATTTTTGAAACCACCAATTGATTTCTATGGTCAGTAGGTTCAAAACAAACCATTTCCCAAAGATTTTATCCCCAAAATAATTTTAGAATGAATTTTATATTCCAAACATGCCTACACAAATTTCTGCAAAAATAATCATTTTACCAGAAGCAATTTACTAAACAAATGGCATGGTTGGGTAGGATTTGTATTGATGATTCCATTGATATAAAATTTGCAAAATTTGGACGTGTGGTTTGAAAGTTATGAATTTTACAAATTTGATCATCTAATAGAAAGTTTCTGTTTTTAAAACGAAGCCTGAGCCACGTGGCGTGTTGCTATTGGTCTGTACCGCTTCGCATGGATCAGCCTCTCTGGTGCGTTGGATCTAATAACAATCGTGCGGTTCTGGTTCATCCTTACCCCTTCGATAAGTGGATCAATCGCATCCAATGGATCACGATCCAGCGGCTCAGGGCACCTTGACCAAATATCAGCGGCGCTCGATGGTGGCTGGCGGCGGCGACGCTCGGCTAGCGGCGGTCTCAGCGAATCAGGAAGCAAGGGAACAAGAGGGATGGCTCACCAGGTTCGCGTGGTGTCACTGATGCTCGATGTGCCTGCTGTTTGTCGAGGCGCGAGTCGGTCGAATTTCCTCACGAGTAGCTCTCGGCACGGTGCGGTCGACGAGGCCGACGCTACGGAGCACGAGAAAGCAAACGAAGGATGCGGTTAGATTCGTATGCGAGTCACTGACATGTGTGCATCAAAAGGAGGGCAAGGGGGTCTGTGCTTACAAGGAGGACTCGCCGGAGTCGAGGCAGACGGCGGCGATGTTCAGCTGTCGTCGTTGCCGACGCTAGGGAGCTTGCGCGGCTAAGCTAGGAGTACTAGGGGATGCGCCAGAGTCTGTGGAACATGCTTGTGTGGTCGAGGAGGCGAGGGGCGGCGAAGTGTGGCCGGAATTGGAGGTGGAGCTCGTCGGAGCAGAGCGTGGTCTCTGGTAAAATTGGCGCAGCCCGGTGGCGAGCTGGTGCGAGCGTGAGAGAGGAAGTGGAGAGGAGGCGGTGAGGTTATGCAGCGTGATCAAATGAATCAACAGCGGTTAAAGAGGAATCAAGGCGCATTCAATCGGCGAGAAGCGGCGTGGCGTGGGAAGGGGAGGAAGATGACTGGGGAGGTGGGACCTAGCTGTCTGCGGGAGAGAGAGATTGTGTCACATCCCAAGATTTTCCAAATCTTGTTATGTGAAAAATAAATAAATAAAATAAAACTTTGATTGGTTTTCAGAGTGAGAAGAAACTTTTTGAATCCAATTTGGAAACTTTCAAAACCTATTTGGAGCAAATAAAATCCTAAAGGGATTTAAAAAGTTAAATAAACAATAAACATAAAAATATTTAAAATTACTATTTTGGATCTTTTAATAAAAGGATTTGGTTATCAAAAGAAAAGGTGGATTTATAATTAAAGATTATTTTATGGAGCCAAAGTAAACCTTGGTCAAGCTTTTGAAATAAAACATTTTGTTTTGATAAAAATAGTAAAGGTTTATTTAAATAAAATAATAAGTATTTAATATCCAATTTTATTAAAAATAAAGGCTTTTCCCATTTTAAATAAACACTAAAACTTATTAAATTATTTTAAATAAGTTTTCCAAGTATTTTATTCTTAAGTAAAACCTACTGAAGTGTTTTTGGTTTTATTCTAGATTTCAAAATAAATATTTTAATAAAACAAATCCTATTTGATTTAATAACTAAGGTCCATTTTATTTAATAATTAATGGACCCTAAAATAAAAATGTTATTTTATTTTAAACAAGTTTTTCAAGTATCTTATATTTTCAAATAAAACCTACTGTTTTGATTTTGAAAATATTTAATTTCAAATGGAGATTTTAATAAATCAAATTCTATTTTGATTTAATAAACAAGGTCTATTTATTTAATTAATAATAGATCCTAAAAATAAAAATATTATTTTTTGGGACTTTGGTTTATGTTGTTAAACAGAATCAAATTCAATTGCAAAGTGTGATGAATGTTTGAATTAATTTGAATGTTTGAATTATTGTTTGAATTTCAAAACAGAAATTAGAAATGGAAAAAGACAAAACATTCAGAAAAAAAAAGTAGAAACAGACCTGGCCCAGCTCCAACCCAACTAAGCCCAAGCTAGCCCACCTCTCCCTCTCAGCGAGCGAATCATTTTTCACCATGAAGAAACCCGCAGGGCCGTTGGTGGACCCAACTCCTCTCTCACTCCAATTGTGAAAGCGACCCCACACCCGAGCCTTCTTCCTCACCCGCCGCGACTTCTTCTTCCCCCCAAACCACGTCGCCGTTTCTGCCGTTGAAAGCTCCTTCAATCCCCGTTAATTGCCGCGTTAATTCGCCCAGCCATCACGCAAGGTAAAAGCGCCTGCCTCCCCTCTTCCGTTTCCCCTAGACACCGCCCTCTCTTGCCTCGGTTTCGCATTTCGCGACAACCCACATCTCCGATGAACAACATGACGATTTCAGCGAGCCCAGCCACCGCCTTGCCCCCTCGACCACCCAGCATGATCCCCATCTCCCAGCATCTCCGGCACCAACCACTCGTGCTGCGTGCCCTAGAACATCGACAACAAACACGGCCAGCGCCACCGTCTTCTGCCGTTCTCCAGCGAGTTTCCTTGGTAAGCACCGACCGCCCCAAGCCTTTCCGTGGATGCTCCCGTGATCCCTAGTGTCGTACACGTCTAACCGTGTGCTCCATTTGCCTTTGCACGCTCGCAAACCCCGTCCCCGTCAACAACTGAGCAAGCTCGACGCCACCACCAACTCCGGCGAAATTCATTGGAACAAGAGCGCCCCTCGATGAGCTGACCGCACCTTGAGCATCAGAGCGTCACCGCGATCACTGTAAGCACCCTCACCTCCTCCCTCGCTTCCTGTTTCACCAGCGCCGCCACCATCTGACCTCGCCGCCACCGCTTGACCACGCCACCACTTTAGTCAATCTCCTGTGAGTCGTTAGATCATCATCCAGCGGCTAGGATAGAAAGAGAGCGAAGGGGTAAGAGTGAACCTGCGCCGTGCGATATCAGTTAGATCCAACGGCCTACAGCACGTAATCCAGACGAAGCGGTATCAACGAGTAAGAACTCGACACGTGGCCTGTAGTTGATTTAAAAGACAGAAAACTTTCTATTAGATGTCCATTTTGTAAATTCCATAACTTTTGATCCACACGTCCAAAAATTACAAACTTTATATCAATAGAATCAGTGGAATAAGCCCTAGCCAACCATGCCATTTTTTTTAGTAAAAAGCTTCTGTAAAAATGTTTGTTTTTGCAGAAACATTTGTATGCTTGATTAGATTATAAAATTTGTTCTAAAATGTTTGTGGGGATAAAATCTTTGGAAAATGGTGTGATTTGAACCTACTAACCATAGGAAACACTTTGTGGTTTCAAAAATGTATTTGGTGAAGGAAAAGAATGATTCTTTGATTTAAAACCATTTCTAGTCAAATAGAAATATGGTTTATTTATTAAAAGTGGTTTTGAAGGAAAACTTTTGGGAAATGTTTTGTTTCAAACTCTCTGACCCTAAACACAAAGTTTTATGGTTTGAAAATCTATTTTGTGAACCCCATATATTAATGCCTTAGTAAAAATATTTCTACACCACATAAAATAATACTTTGTTTTGAAAATGGTTTATGAAGTGAAACCTTTTGCAAATGACTTTGCCACTTTACAAAATGACCAAATAGGTGTTTTCAAATGTCTATGACCCATTAGGAACCACTTTTTCAAACAAAACAAAGCTTGGCATGCTTGCATGCACTACTTTGACTTTTTCATTTTATGTGATGTTTTGCTTGAATGGTAGATTGAAATATTGTTTGCTTGATTGATTTGTAGTGACTTGAAGTGTGTGAACATTGCAAATATCAAGGAGTGAACCTATACTCTACCAAAAAGGCAAGTGATGCTTCATACTTTTGTCCCATTACTTTCACTATGCATTAGTGATTTTCTCTAAGTAAAACTTGCATGGAATTTTGCTAAGTATAAACCTTGCTATAGGAAAACCTAGTAGATGAATCCTTAGTAGAAATTTTCCTAAGTTAAGACTCCTACTACTATCATGCTTAGCTTAGCTAATAGAAAACAAGGGTGGAAATATATTCATACTATGGAAAAATTTCTAAGTGTGAGGACTTATGTTTTTCTTAATAAAACAACTAAGTCAATGAATCACCTGGGTGGAATGGGACTTGATTGGTGGTTTTTTGTTGAGTGGTTCACAAGGCCCATGTTTATGGTTGTCCTTGTGTATCTCACTTGTGGATTGCCACCCAGGAACAAAGAGATTTGAGATGTCAAATGTTGAGAAGCTTCAAGTGCAGCCACTTGGCATTATGGGCTCTGCCTGGATCATATAGGTTGCAAGAACTTAGCCATATGGACAGTTGGTGGTAGAGTTTGATAGGTTGGTGCGCGTCCATTTTGGTCTAAGGGAAGGCTTCTGAAAGATCTTGTCTTGGGAAACCAAGTCTTGTGGGGAAAGTGCACCACCTCTGCAGAGTGTAAAATCTAAGTACTTAGCCATGTCCCTGGTAAAGGACAATTTGAGCATCAAGACATGGAAGCAATCAAGAATCTCATCATTCAAATTTCTAAGTTAAAAACTTGTGGTTTGAACAAGGGTTAAAGGATCTTCAATCTTTGATTGAGAAAAATGATTTTGTCAAGCAAAAACTTAGTGTTTTCAAATGTTAAGGAAAAATCTATTTTGAGCAATGCAATCCTCAACTCCACTTAGCCAAATGCATATAGTTGATAGACTCCACTATACTACCATAGTATCACTTGCCAATACAATTCAAATGTATTGACCCTTGTGGCTGTAACTTGTATGTTGCAGGTTTGATTGATTTAGTGAAGTGTGTTGATTAGGATTACAAAGTCTACAACCAACATGTCTGCCTGTGGCACTTTGAATATGAAGGACCCCATGCTTATAGATATTCTGTTGCAAAGTATTGTAATATCCAAATGAGCTATGTAAGATGTAATAAAATTATGTTATTCCTGGTTATAAAGTTGTATTATGACCCTTGTTTCTTGATATTACATCTTAACTCTGGATGCTAGCTATTGATCCAGGGACTAGCATTGTAAACACAGGGGACTCTACCTTATTAAAGGTTGGGACCCTTACAGATGGTATCAGAGCATTGTGTTGCCTGTAGGATTTGTAAACCTAGGATTGGACAAAACCCCTTAGAAAAATAGGAGTTGTATTTGTTCCAAAACTTATTTACAAACAATCTTGTAAACTCTTTCCTCCACCATTTTGGGTTCAACTCTACATCTCTTCTATTTCAACTTGATGGAAAAACCTACCCCATGGCCAAAAACTTCACCATGAGCAAAGGACTTCTTCAACTCTAATGACTTCAACATCTTCAGTTCTAATGACTTCAATTTCTTCAACTCTAATGACTTCAACATCTTCAACATTTTCACCAAGGACTTCAACCTTGGATGTCACTAAGGACAAGTGAGACAAGAAATCTTGCTCAAGATTTGAAGACTAAGGAAACACAACTTAGAAGGAGCCATCATCACCTTGAAGTTGAGATCAAGATGCAAAGAAATTCTCTATGGATACAAAGATCTGTTTCATGAAGAATCAACTAAGAAGGATGGAAAGAATTCAAGTGAACCATATAGATGGACCACCATATTTTAGTTAAGTCAAACACACCAACTTATGTGGTGTAACACAAATATTTTTGGTTGCCTAAATATATGCTTGAAACTTGTTGTTTGAGTGGAATGTTTGTTTGTGATTGCTTGCACATTGCTTGTGTGAATTGTGATGTGTGTGATTAGAATTATCCCCTTAGGATTACAAAGTCTACAACCAACATGTCTGCCTGTGGCACTTTGAAGATGAAGGAACCCATGCTTATAGATATTCTGCTGCAAAGTATTGTAATAGCCAAATGAGCTATGTAAGATGTAATAAAATTATGTTATTCCTGGTTATAAAGTTGTATTATGACCCTTGTTTCTTGATATTACATCTTAACTGTGGATGCTAGCTATTGATCTAGGGACTAGCATTGTAAACACAGGGGACTCTACCTTATTAAAGGTTGGGAGGGGGTGGGGTCCAGCGGTCAGTGTCTTTGCGGGTTCTGTCTGCGGTGAGAAAAACGTTTCGGGGGAGAGAGGGAGAGGTGGGCTGCTGGGCCTGGACTGGGCTTTGCCGAGCTGGGCTAGTTAGTTTCATTTTTTTTGTACTGATTGTTTTTATTTTTCCCATTTGATTTTCTGTTTTGGTTTTGTTTAAACAATTCAAACATTCATTTGAATTCAAACTTCACTCAAACTTTGAGTATATTCAAATACTGTTTAATAGTTCATTTTAGAGTCAAATTTTGAATAATTCATTTATTCTTTTTAGGGGATATTAATTAATTAAAATAATCCCTTGTATTAATTCAAATAAGATTTAATAATGTTTTTCAAACTCCATTTGAATTATAAATCTTTCCAAATCTTTTCAGTAGGTTCTATTTGTTTATTTATTTTTCACATTACAAGATTTGGAAAATCTTGGGATGTGACAGTTGTAAACGGTTATATCGATGCTAGTTGGAACACTGATCCGGATGATTCTAAATCACAATATGGATATGTATTTACTTTGAATGGTGCAGCAATAAGCTGGAGGAGTGCAAAGCAAAGCATTATGGCGAGAACTTCAACTGAATCGGAATACATAGCTGCTTCGAAGGCTTCAGAAGAGGCGATATGGATGAAGGAGTTCATTGCAGAGCTTGGTGTGGTTCCCAGTGCGCTAGACCCAATGGCTATCTACTGTGATAACATGGGTGCCATATCCAATGCATAGGAGCCAAGGTCACACAAGAAGCTGAAGCATATCAAGCTACGTTTTCACGCTATTCGCGAGCATGCCCAAGATGGTGACATAAGGATTTGCAAAGTGCACACAAATCTGAATGTGGTGGATCCGTTGACTAAACCTCCCCCGAGGGCAAAACATGACCAACACCAAACCGCCATGGGTGTTAGGTATATTACCATGTAATCTAGATTATTGACTCTAGTGCAAGTGGGAGACTGTTGGAGATATACCCAAGATGCAATAATAAAAGTAGTTATTATTATATCTTTGTGTTCATGATAAATGTTTACATTCATGCTATAATTGTATTAATCGGAAACATTAATACCTGTGTGATTTGTAAACATGCAAGAGTCCCTAGTAAAGCCTCTTTGTAATACTATCTTGTTGATTAATAGATGATTATGGTTTTCTAATCATGAACATTGGATGTTATTAATAACAACATCATATCATTAGGATAATGATGTGATGGACATACTGAAGGGAATATGCCCTGAGAGGAAATAATAAAGTGGTTATTATGTATATTCCAAGTATATGATAGATGTTTATTTTGCATGCTATAATATAATTGTATTAATGCGGAAACATTAATACATGTGTGTTTAATAAACAAACAAAAAGTTCCTAGTTATGCCTCTCTCATAAACTAGCTCGTTGATTAACAAGATGATCAAGGTTTCCTGATCATAGACATTAGATGTTGTTAATAACGAGGTCACAACATTAGCGTAATGATGTGATGAACATTCATCTGAAGTATAGCATTACGATCAAAGTCATTGAGTTTATATTGCTATAACATCATACAAAGTGATCCTAATCCTTAGACCATGAGATCATGTCAATCACTAACACTGGAAGAGTATCTTGATAACATCAAACATCACATCATAACAGGGTGATTATAAAGATGGGTTTAGTACTACTAAAGTGTTATGTTGAGTCCCATGGATCGAGAGTGGAATTTGTTCATCCCAATGAAAAATAGATATGCTCTGGGCCCTCCGGTGATATCACATTAATTAGCTTGCAAGCAAGTGATTTGATCACTAGAATGTTATATCACGGGAACGAGAACAGAGTACATGTCAGTAACGATATCAAACTAGGTATGGATATACCGATGATCGAATCTCGGACATGTAGTATATCGCGAAACAAAAGGATTAAGATACTAACGTAAAAGGTTCTCGCGATCACAAGAAAGTCATCGCTGAATGTGTGGGAGTCAGTATGGATCTCCAGGTCCCGCTTCTGATTATTGATCCGAGAGGGGTCTTTATCATGTATGCATTATTCACGAATCTTAGGGTAACACACTTAAGAGTTACCGACATCCATTTGGAGCAAAAGTTTCATGCCGGAAAGAATAACAAGCGCATGAATTTATTTCACTAGATACCAAAACGGGTTTTCGGGTGAAATTGCAGAAAGTGTTTTTGCATGTGAAATGAAATACTAGCAAGGGGTTATATGTGAATGTTTGTCATTAAAGTAATTGACAAAATTCTGAATAAATAAAAGGAGTTTTATTTAATGAGAGTTTGCATTAAATTTGGTGGAAATTTAATGGGAATTTGAGTGGGTTTTTGAGTTGAGGGAATTGAAAGACATTTGTGTGAGTGGAGTGTCCACCCACATGAATGAAGGAGGGGAGGGGTCATCCCCCATGGCCGGCGGCCACCCCCTTGGGTGCCCCTCCTCCTATAAAAGGAGCCCCCTCTCCTCTCTCTCACTCACACCTCCTCGTGAAGGATCTCTCTCCCCTCTAGTATTTATCCCCCATGGTCTCGGACTAGCGAGATACATGTTCCCGGTGGCTATTCAGCAAGAAAGAGTTGTGCTTCCGCTGCATCGCTGTAGCGAGGAGGCGGAGGTTGCTCGGTGCCTCGGACGTGTGTGAGAGCACGGATGCGCTGCTGATTTGTGGCGCTAGGACTTCCTCTTGCTCTTGAGATCGACAAGAGATCGTCTACATCAACCACGAGTTCAACCTCGTTAAGCTTTGTCGGTCTTCAAGGGTATGTTCTCTACGGATGTACATCCTCCTGTTGATTGTACCTAGTAGATAGATCTTGGTACATAGTTGTTCCCATCGTAGGAATTTTTTGTTTTCTGTGCTGTGAACCCTACAGTGGTATCAGAGCCGGATCTATGCGTAGATGCTTTGGACGAGTGGTACACATATGAGTATGTGGGCGATGATGATCATGTTATTGCTTCTTGGTTGTACTTTGGATATTGGTGGCATAGTGGGATGAAGCGGCCCGGACAAACTTTACATGTCCTCGCACATGAGACCTGTTCCACGCTTGACATGCAACTAGTTTTGCATAAGTGGCTAGCGGGTGTCTGTCTCTCCTACTATAGTCAATATCTAATTTGCAGCGAGTTGTCAACAATTTGATTATCCTCGTTGTGGTTCATGTTCGTAGGTAAGAACGTTTCTATCTTCGAAAGTCCTAAGCCACGTAAAACTTGCAATGGATAAATTAGATGCGTCTAGTTTAGATTGTTGCTGGGCTAGTGTCATGATATGGTGATGTTGTAAGTAAAAGTATAAGTCGATACTCTTACAACACACATAACATGTAAGTTCCATATACCTTGGCCTTACACATAGAGGTATGATATCGATCATACCACGATGCACATGATGAAGATAAAGTGCAAGAACCATATCATTTCACTTATAAACATGTGATGTTTGTTACATATTATATTGCTTGTTTGGCATTTTATTAGCATAATAAGATGATCCCTCATTTAGATATCAAGATAAGAATGTGTTCTTCCTTAATTATGCATCGATTATGTTTCTTCGCTCCAAGACATCACGTGATGATCGGGTGTTGTTGGATCCACGATCATATTTCGGGTGGAAGACAGTTACACACGGGAATACTAAGGTTCTTACTTCGCGAGCCTAGCATGTACAGACAGGGCCTCGGAACATGGACCGAAAGGTTAAGCATGAGTCATATGGTAGATATGATGCCCATTTGATGCTCGCCTTTGAAGCTACACCGACTCACGTGATGATCGGACTTGGTGTAGTGGATTTGATTCATGTAATCACCAAAAAGGCACGAGGGGTGTCGTTTTTGAGTGGGAGTTCATTCTTAATTTGGATTAGTTGAACTCAATCTATCATAAACTTAGTCTAAACTTTACAAATTCTGTTGGAGATGGCACCACCTGCTTTTAATTTCAATGTGTTCATGGAGAAAGAGAAACTTGCAACGAACGGTAGCAACTTTACCGAATGGTCCATGAATTTGAGGATTCTCCTCTCTGCTGCACAAAATCAATATGTGCTAGAAGCGCCGCTAGGCCCCCCACCGTTCAATGATGCCCCTGACGAGGAGAAGAATGTCTATCAGACTCGTCAGGAGGACCACAACTTAGTTCATTGCGGCATATTGTATGGGCTAGAGCCAGAACTTTGAAAGCGTTTCAAAAACGACAATGCATTTGATACAATGGGTGAGTTGAAAATGATTTTTGACATACATGCTGCTGTAGAGAGCTACAATGCTTCAGAAAATTTCTTTAGCTGCATGATGGAAGAGAACAGCTCCGTAAGTGAGCATGTACTCAAGATGTCGGGTTATGACGATAAGCTTGTGTCCTTGGGAATAATGATTCCCATTGACTTAGGCATCCATCGTGTTCTGCAGTCTCTACCACCTAGCTATAAGAGCTTCGTGATGAACTATAATATGCAAGGCATGAAGAAGTCTCTCCTCGAGCTTCTGTCAATGCTTAAAACTGCAGAAGTGGAGATCAAGAAAGAACATCAAGTGTTGATGATCAATAAGACCACTGGTTTCAAGAAAGACAAGAAGGAAAAACAGAAGGGAAGTAAGGGCGGCAAGCCAGTTGCCGTGCCTGAAAAGAAACCCCGAGTTGTCCCTAAGTCTGATAACGAGTGCTATTATTCTAAGGAGACTGGCCACTGGAAGCGCAACTGCCCCAAGTATTTGTCAGACAAGAAGGCCGGCAAGGCAAATAAAGGTATATATGATATACATGTTATTGATGTGTACTTGACTAGTACTCGCAGTAGAACTTGGGTATTTGATACCGGTTCAGTTGCTAATATTTGTAACTCGAATCAGGGGCTGTGGAACAAGCACCGCTAGCAAGGGGTGAGGTCAAGATGCATGTCGGCAATGGATCAAGTGTTGATGTGATCACCGTCAGAACGCTACCTTTCCATTTACCATCAGGATTAGTTATAAACTTGAATAATTGTTATCTGGTGCCAGCGCCGAGCATGAACATTGTATCTGGATCGTGTTTGATGCGAAGTGGTTATTCATTTAAATCCGAGAACAATGGTTGTTCTATTTATATGAATGAAATCTTTAATGGTCATGCACTGATGATGAATGGTTTCTGTTGGATCTCGATAATAATGTTACACATATTCATAATGTTGATGCTAAAAGGATTAAACTTAATGATGATATATCCGCATATATGTGGCACTGCCGTCTAGGTCATATTGGCATTAAACGCATGAAGAAGCTCCATTCGGATGGACTTTTGGAATCACTTGATTTTGAATTATTTGATACATGTGAGCCATGACTTATGGGCAAGATGACTAGAACGTCGTTTTCCGGTTCAATGGAACGGGTGACAGATTTATTGGGAATCATACATTCTGATGTGTGTGGTCCAATGAGTGTGTCGTCACGAGGTGGATGTCGTTATTTTGTTACTTTTATGGATGGTTTGAGTAGATATAGTTATATCTACTTGATGAAACACAAGTCTGAAACCTTTGAAAAGTTCAAGGAATTTTAGAGTGAAGTGGAAAATCATCATAATAGAAAGATCAAATTTCTACGGTCCGACCGTGGAGGTGAGTATCTAAGTTACGAGTTTAGCACTCATATGAAAGAGTGTGGAATTGTTTCACAAGTCACACCTATCGGGACACCACAGCGAAATGGTGTGTTGGAACATCGTAATCGTACTTTATTGGATATGGTTCGATCTATGATGTCTTTGACGGACTTGCCAGTGCCATTTTGGGGTTATGCACTAGAAACTGCTGCATTCACTTTAAATCGGGCACCATCTAAATCCGTTGAAAAGACACCATATGAATTATGGTTTGTAAACAAACCTAAGTTGTCATTTCTTAAAGATTGGGGATGCGATGTTTATGTGAAGAAACTTCATCCGGATAAACTCGAACCCAAAGCGGAAAAATGCATCTTCATAGGATACCCTAAGGAAACTATTGGGTATTCCTTCTATCATAGATCCAAGGGCAAGGTTTTTGTTGCAAAGAATGGATCCTTTCTAGAGAAAGAGTTTCTCGCGAAAGGCGTGAGTAGTCGGAAGGTAGAACTCGAAGAGGTTGTTGAACCTTCTCTTCATAGTATGGCGAGTAGCGCAGCGCCGGAAGTCGTTCTGGAGTTGGCTTCACCAATTGAAGAGGGAACTAATGATAATGATCATGAAACTCCAAAAGAGAGTACTACCGAACCTCGCTGGTCTAGCAGGACGCGTGCAACTCCCGAGCTGTATGGAAACCCTGTTATGAATTTCATGGTTGATGAAATTGATGACCCTGCGACGTATGAAGAAGCGATGATGAGCCCAGATTCCAATAAACGGTTAGAAGCCATGAAATCCAAGATGGAATCGATGCACGAAAACCAAGTTTGGAACTTGGTGGACTTACCTCACGACCGAAAGGCCATGGAGAATAAATGGATTTTCAAAAGGAAAACTGATGCTGATGGTAATGTGACTGTCTATAAAGCTCGACTTGTCGCAAAGGGGTTTCGACAAATTCAAGGAGTTGAATATGATGAGACATTATCTCCCGTAGCGATGCTAAAGTCTGTTAGGATTATGTTAGCAATTGCTGCATATTTCGACTATGAGATATGGCAGATGGATGTCAAGACTGCGTTCCTTAATGGCAATATTGAAGAAGAGTTGTACATGATAAAACCAAAGGGTTTTGTCGATCCTAAGGGTTCTCACAAGATATGCAAGCTTCAGCGATCCATCTATGGACTAAAGCAAGCATCCTAGAGTTGGAATCTCCGCTTTGATGAGGTGATCAAAGAGTTTGGATTTTTCCAAACTTATGGAGAGGCTTGTATTTACAAGAAAGTGAGTGGGAGCAATGTGGCATTTTTGATATTATATGTGGATGACATATTATTGATCGGAAATGATATAGATCTTTTAAACAGTGTTAAAAGTTATCTAAATAGCAAATTTTCAATGAAGGACCTAGGTGAAGCGTCATACATATTAGGCATAAAGATCTATAGAGATATATCAAGGCGCCTAATAGGGCTATCGCAAAGTACATACCTTGATAAGATTTTAAAGAAGTTTAAAATGGACGGAAGTAAGAAGGGGTTCTTACCTATGTTGCAAGGTAAGACATTGAGTAAGACTCAAAATCCGGCTACGACGGAAGAAAGAGAGATAATGGACAAAGTCCCCTATGCTTCAGCCATAGGCTCTATAATGTATGCCATGCTATGTACAAGATCGGATGTGGCACATGCTATTAGTTTGAATAGTAGGTACCAATCGGATCTAGGTTCGGAACACTGGATAGCGGTCAAGAATATCCTTAAGTACTTGCGAAGAACTAAGGATATGTTCTTGTGTACGGAGGTGAAGAAGATCTCGTCGCTAAGTGTTATGTCGACGCAAGCTTTGACACTGATCCGAATGACTCTAAGTCTTAATACGGATACATATTTCTCATGAATGGTGGAGCGGTTAGTTGGAGGAGTTCCAAACAACCTGTGGTGGCGGAATCAACAATAGAGGCCGAATATGTTGCTGCTTTGGAAGCGGCTCAGGAAGCGGTTTGGATGAAGGAGTTCATATCCGAACTAGGTGTGGTTGCAAGCGCGTTAGACCCAATGGTGATCTATTGTGACAACAATGGTGCCATTGCCAATGCCAAAGAACCAAGGTCTCACAATAAATCCAAGCATATTAAGCGCGGTTTCACTCCATCTGCGAGCATGTCAAGGATGGAGATATAAAGATTTGTAAAGTACACACGGATCTCAATGTAGTAGATCCGTTGACTAAAACTCTCCCTAGAGCAAAACATGATCAACACCAGAACTCCATGGGTGTCAGATTGATCACTATGTAACTAGATTATTGTCTCTAGTGCAAGTGGAAGACTGAAGGGAATATGCCCTGAGAGGCAATAATAAATTGGTTATTATGTATATTCCAAGTATATGATAGATGTTTATTTTGCATGCTACAATTGTATTAATACGGAAACGTTAATACATGTGTGTTTAATAAACAAACAGAAAGTTCTTAGTTATGCCTCTCTCATAAACTAGCTCGTTGATTAACAAGATGATCAAGGTTTCCTGATCATAGACATTGGATGTTGTTAATAACAAGGTCACAACATTAGTGTAATGATGTGATGAACATTTGTAACACCCCAGTTTTACTTAATCAATATTAGGGTTAGTTTTGTGCATGATGAGCATCATAATTTAAATTGTGCATTAAAGAAACTAAATCAAACCCTAAATACCCTAATCTTTCCCTTCTCTTTGAAATGCCTTCAAAGTGATTTTGAAAATATTTGAAAATCAAAAATAATGGATCCCAATCTGAATAAAAGGGCCCCACAATGTTTTATATACTTTATACAAATCCCTGGTATTTTAAAATATTCAAAACAGATTCAAAACAGAAATACAAAACAGATTTTCAAATCAGAAAAAGAAAAGGGTTTTGCAAAATAAAAACCTGCTGCTAAAAACTAATCGGGACGTAGCCCATCTCTACCTCCCCCTATCTACCGCCCATGCACAGCCGCACCAGCCCCTCTCCCTTCCTTTCCGCGGCCCAACCTCGGCCCAAGCAGCCCGTCCCTGGCCCGTACCACTTCGGCCTCGCTGTTTCCGTCGTCTTCGTTGACGACGGGAAGCAGCTCGGTGTCCGCTGCGATGCCGTCCGCCGCTGCCGCTTGATCCTCGCCGCCCTGGAGCTGAAGATAAGGCTGCCGAGGTGCCCTGCTTTGGCCTCATCCCCTCTTTCCCCCCAGGCTCGCTCCCTATCTCTCTCTGCCAAGCTCCTCGAACCCTAGTTCGCCGGACCCCGACCGTCGTCGCCATCTTCGACCTCCCCTCACCCAGCTGAGAACGCCACCAGAACCGCCACGCTCCCCTTCTTCGACCCGCCCAAGGAATCGAGCCTGGGTGCTCGCAATTGTCGGCCGTGACTCCATCTTCCCCGATCCCGACGAGTGCTGACTCCGTCAATTCGCCGGCTCCCGACCTCGCCTCGCCTCCCCGATGCCACTGTCCCAATCGTGGTGAGCTCCTGCATCTCCTGGACCCCTCTGCCTCTCCCCTCCCACTTTGTTTTGCTCCCGCGCCGAACCTCACCGTCTGCCGCCGTCAGACGTCGTCGTACACGACACTCCGATGACCAACTAGTGGCGGTGCCACCACTCTTCGTCTCACCTTGTCTTCCTCTATCCAACACACACAATCACGCATCCCCACAAGCCCTCTATCGCCCTCCCCGTCACCGATCCGTGTGCCACCGCCGGCGTGACGTCGTGTTGACGTCACCGTGACGTCAGCCGCGGGTCAGCACCTGGTCAACCACCTCAGGCCCCACCCGTTAGTGGCAGTGGGTAACCCCTGCCTCGGTGAGAAAACACCCAACGGCCCCCTCTGTCCCACTTTGCCTGCGTGGCTTGCCTATGTGGCCTCTGGCCCACATGTCAGCCATAGTGGCTAGCCCATCCTGCGGTGTAAAAAGTATTTCCAGGTTTATTTAAATTAAGAAAAGGTTTAATAATTTCAGGAATTATTTTAAATATTGTAAATTCAATAAGTAATTATTTATAAATCAGAAAAATGTGTATAAATATTTCAAAATGTTCAGAAAAATGAAACCTACCTCTTTAAGCTATCATCATGCATTGATCAACAACTTAAATGACAAGTTTAATTAGAGAACAAAAGTAACCCGTCTCATATGTTCCGGAGTCTTCCCGAGTTAGGGTTTGCGCCCCTCGGAACCCCAAATTAATTTGTTGAACATGCTTTAGGGTTTCAATTCAATGCAAATTAACTTGTCATATCCTCATCCTTGCTTGAGCATTGCATCGATGCCATGTGTTGATTGTTTCCCCTTTATTTCCGGTGTTTGGTTCTTCTTGTAGAATATTATATTAATCCCTTTTGAGCTTACATTGCCTGATCCACTGCTCCTAGCATAACTAGTTTTGGCTTGTGTGCACTGCTAGAGCTCTTATTCGTGTCTGCTTAGCCAAGCATAGATATTGAGTCTGGTCCATCCAGATGATGTATCAGATGCATAGAATCTAGTATGACAGGAGAACGTGATGAGATGAGATCAATGATATGAGATTAAACATGCTAAGGCTTGTATGGGAGGCAACGGTGGGATGTGGTTTTTCTAGTCCCATGCTAGCCACCACTAGGAACTGAGTTCTTGCCTTTGGAACCGAGACGAGCGTACAGCCACACGGGGCTTGGGAACCCCTCGCCTGATTAAATTGCCTAGTAGATTCCATGAGTCACATAGTTCGGGCGTTCCATTAGACATACGCATAAAAATCTTTTGAAAGATTTGCCGGGTGAAGTTGGTGCATTCATAACAGGTAGGTAAGCGTGGCCGGGGTTGCTTGGGGTCGATGGAGCCCTTGTTAACCAACCTTGCCTCACATATTTAAGTACCGGCTTCGGGATTTGACCCATTACGGCGGAATCATACTTATTCGTGACTCATGGTCTCGGCGAAAGCAAGGTAAAGGTCGTGGCAACCACCCTCTGTCAGCCTTCCAAGGAAGAGGGCTAATAGCTTGGAATTAAGAGTCGGTTGGTATGTGTGGGTAAAGTTGTACACCCCTGCAGGGTTAAATCTTTTCTAAAAGCTGTGTTCGCAGTTATGAACGCTTGGTGACCAGATTCTAATATCATAGAGAACTTTAACCTAATCGTAAAACTTGGCAACTAATGTTTGTTAAGGATGCTTCCTCATGGGTACGAGGGGTGATCCTAGTTGGTGGATGATGATGATTTGTGGATATCAAAAGATGATGATCAATATTTCAGAGATGTCGCTCTCTTATCCCCTTTTAAAATACTCTGACTAGACAAGCTTCTTCTCTCTTGTTTTATAAACAAAAGATGGATTTATGCAAAACAACTCCACCAGCCATAAGTCTTGCGGAGTACACCCTGTACTCACCCTTGCTTTGTTGATACTTTTGGCAGAGTAAGTGGTCCCCTGAAGACGAATTCCGTACTACATCGACATCGACGAGTAGCTTGGGGTTCCCGGCCGGCAGCCTGGAATCTATGGGCTGGGACGTCATCGTTATGCTTCAGGCCTCTTAGGCCATTTGTTAAGTTTGCTATACTTAATAGAATAATTTGTCTTCCGTTGTTTGATGTTTGTGGTCAGTGACCTCTGCTTGTAATAATTTGGTTCTCTGCTCAGTTATGAGCTTACTGTAATAAATTTTTGTGTCGTAGGGTCACTGCCGTGTTACCGATTCTTCACTGGATATTCTCGAGCTCTAGGTTAAGCTTATTTTAGATGGAGGTCTGGGATTTGTTTAGCCCTGATCCCGGGGGTGTCACAACATTCATCCGAAGTATAGAATTACGATCAAAGTCATTGAGTTTATATTGCTATAACATCATACAAAGTGATCCTAATCCTTAGACCATGAGATCATGTCAATCACTAACACTGGAAGAGTATCTTGATAACATCAAACATCACATCGTAACAGGGTGATTATAAATATGGGTTTAGTACTACTAAAGTGTTATGTTGAGTCCATAGATCGAGAGTGGAATTTGTTCATCCCAATGATGGATAGATATGCTCTGGGCCCTCTCGGTGATATCACATTAATTAGCTTGCAAGCAAGTGATTTGATCACTAGAATGTTATATCACGGAAACGAGAAAAGAGTACATGTCAGTAACGAGATCAAACTAGGTATGGATATACCAATGATCGAATCTCGGACATGTAATATATCACGAAACAAAAGGATTAAGATACTAACGTAAAAGGTTCTCGCGATCACAAGAAAGTCATCGCTGAATGTGTGGGAGTCAGTATGGATCTCCAGGTCCCGCTTCTGATTATTGATCCGAGAGGGGTCTCGATCATGTCCGCATTATTCGCGAACCGTAGGGTGACACACTTAAGAGTTACCGACATCCATTTGGAGCAAAAGTTTCATGCCGGAAAGAATAACAAGCGCAGGAATTTATTTCACTAGATACCGAAACGGGTTTTCGGGTGAAATTGCAGAAAGTGTTTTTGCATGTGAAATGAAATACTAGCAAGGGGTTATATGTGAATGTTTGTCATTAAAGTAATTGACAAAATTCTGAATAAATAAAAGGAGTTTTATTTGATGAGAGTTTGCATTAAATTTGGTGGAAATTTAATGGGAATTTTAGTGGGTTTTTGAGTGGAGGGAATTGAAAGACATTTGTGTGAGTGGAGTGTCCACCCACATGAATGAAGGAGGGGAGGGGCAACCCCCATGGCCGGTGGCCACCCCCTTGGGTGCCCCCTCCTCCTATAAAAGGATCCACCTCTCCTCTCTCTCACTCACACCTCCTCGTGAAGGATCTCTCTCCCCCTCTAGTATTTATCCCACATGGTCTCGGACTAGTGAGATACATGTTCCCGGTGGCTATTCGGAAAGAAAGAGTTGTGCTTCCGCTGCATCGCTGGAGCGAGGAGGCGGAGGTTGCTCGGTGCCTCGGACGTGTGTGCGAGCACATATGCGCCGCTGATTTGCGGTGCTAGGACTTCCTCTCGATCTTGAGATCAGCAAGAGATCTACATAAACCACGAGTTCAACCTCGTTAACCTTTGTCGATCTCAAAGGGTATGTTCTCTACGGATGTACATCTGCCCGTTGCTTGTATCTAGTAGATAGATATTGGTACATAGTTGTTCCCATCATAGGAATTTTTTTGTTCTCTATGCTGTGAACCCTACACATACTCCTATAGTTAAGCATAGCATAAGATCAAGTCATTTCAATAGTTTGTTTGCTATAAGCTTTCAAATACATAGTAACCTAAATCCTTCAACCATGATATCATGTTAATCACCATCACCGGATGGATTCTTTGATGACATCAAACACCACTTCGTAACTGGGTGGTTATAAAGGTGGCAATGAGTATTCAGAAAGTATGTTTTGAGGCACATGGATCAAGAGTGGGATTTGTCCATCCATATGACAGATAGATATACTCTGGGCCCTCTCGGTGGAATGCCATCCAATTGGCTTGCAAGCATGTGACTGGCTCACAAGGGATCACATATCACAGGAACGAGTAAAGAGTACTTATCGGTAACGAGGTTGAACTAGGTATGAAGAGATACCGACGACCAGACCTCGGATAAGTAAAGTATCGCGAGACAAAGGGAAATTGGTATCGTATGTAAATGGTTCATTAGATCATGAAGTAATCGTAGAAATATGTGGGAGCCATATGAATTTCTAGATTCCTCTATTGGTTATTGATGAGAGAAGAGTCTCGATCATGTCTGCATATTCTCAAACCGTAGGGAGACACACTTAAGGATTCAATGTTGTTTAGTAGATATGGAATGTGAATAAGATACCGAATGTTATTAGGAGTCTCGAATAGGATCCGGGGTATCACGAGGAGATCCGGAATGGTCCGGAGAATAAGATTCATATAAGGAAAGTCCAATTCCGGAGTTCGGGAATGGTTTCGGTGTTTTCACCGGAATGTTCTAGAAGGGTCTAGAAGGTTGATACGTCATAAACATATCTATAATTTTTTATGCTCCATGCTTGTTTAGTATCAACTTTGTTATGTTTTGTCTACACTTTGAGGTATTTTTATTATCTTTTCGGAACTAACCTATTGACAAGATGCCGCAGTGCCAGTTGCCTGTTTTCTGCTGTTTTTGGTTTTAGAAAAGCTAGTAAGGAAATATTCTCGGAATTGGACGGGACAAAAGCCAAATTCAATATTTTACCGGAGCAAAGATGGAGTCAAAAGGGCAGCCAAAGGGTGGCCACGAGGTGGCCAACCCTAGGGCAGCTCGGCCTGGGGGGGGGGGGGGGAGGGGCACCGCCACCAGGTGTGGGCCCCTCGGGTGCCCACCGACCTTGCCCGTTCGCCTATAAAAGTCTCGCGATGCAGAAACCCTAAGCAACCGATCAAATCTCCACGAAACAATCTGTAGCCGCCGCCACCATCGTCCCTAGATCAGGAGATATCAAGCTCTTCCCAGCACCCTGCCGGAGGGGAGAGATCATTCCGGAGGCCTTCTTCATCACCATGCCAGCCTCCAGAGTGATGCGTGAGTAGTTCACCCTTGGACTATGGGTCCATACAATAGCTAGATGGTTGTTTCTCCTCCTTTGTGCTACCATGTTTAGATCTTGTGAGCTCCGTTCATGATCAAGATCATCTATTTATAATCATACATGTTGTGTTTGTGGGGATCCGATGGATATTGAGATACTATGTCAGATTAATTATTGATTCTATCATGTCTATATTATTTTGTGATCTTGCATGCTCTCCGTTGTTAGTAGCTATCTTGGCCAAGTAGATGCTTGCAACTCCAAGAGGGAGTATTTATGCTCGATAGTAGGTTCATGCCTCTAGTAATCTGGGGCAGTGACAGAAATCTCTAAAGTTGTAGATGTGCTGTTGCTACTAGGGAGAAAACAACAATATTTTGTTCATGGAATGATTGTATTGTTTACTTTACACACATTTCTTAATGCAATTATCTGTTGCTTGCAACTTAATACTAGAAGGGGTTTAGATGATAACTTGAAGGTGGATTATTAGTCATAGATGCAGTTGGATTACGGTCTATGTATTATGTTGTAATGCCCAATCAAATCTCATAGGAGTCACGATGTCTAGTATATGCATTGTTATGCTTTCTCAATCTGTCAATTGCGCCACTGTAATTTGTTCACCCAACATGCTATCTATCTTAAGGAGAACACCTCTAGTCAACTGTGCATCCCGTTCCAATCTTTATCATTGATATTCCATCTACTGTTACTGTTTACTTTCCGCGAGCAATCACTATCTTCCACACCATACGTTTAATCCTTTGTTTTTAGCAAACTAGTGAGATTGACAACCTCACTGTAAGGTGGGGCAAGGTTTTGAGTTTGTGTTGTGTAGGTTCCAAGTTTTTAGCAACACCTTGGAGTTGTTTCCTTACTCCTACTGGTTCGATAACCTCGGTTTCATAAACTGAGGGAAACTTGCCGCTGTGCTCATCACACCTTGCTCTTGAGGTTTCCCAACGAGGCTGATGGGGATATGCCGAGTGGGGTATACCCAGCAGGACGTTCCCTACTGGATCATACTCAAAGCGAGCGGGCCTGCAGGACGGTGAGTGGATCGTGACCCAAGAAGGAGCCAGGCGACTGGAAGCTGAAGGCTCAGAAGCGTAGCTAGGACCAGTCGAATTAGGTCAAAACCCCTCCGAGTCCTTATCCAACTCGGTTGTAGATCTGTAGACCCTAGCGAGGTACCCCTATATAAACCTCCCTAGGGCACGTATAACACTTACGTTCCATCATACACCCCATCGACTCGCCTCCTAGCCGTCGAGCTCGCCCACTGTAATCTCTTAATAATACAATCTAGCAGGAGTAGGTCTTTACCCTCCGGGGGGGGGACCTAGGTAAAACCTTGTGTCTCTGCCCTCATCTCGCACCGCAGATGGCTGGCCGCCCTTGCCCCTTGTTCTACTACTCGCTGCCACTCGCATCATATGCCGTGTCCATTCCCACGGCACTAGCGCCCACCGTGGGGCCTGGCCGGTCAGGCCTGTGTTTCGTGGCAAGATCCTACTTGCCAATCAACTGGTCGATCTTCACCGCTCGCATGATCACCATCGGCGAGATCCTCAGATCTTGCCCAGCAGCTATGTCCCGGCGTCGCGCCCGGTCACACACAACATCATCATGCCAGTCGGCACGATCAACCTCTTCGTCGGCTTCACCGACGTCATCATCTCGGAGGACTTGGCGCTCATCAGCGAGTCGTCGCCACGCGATCGACTCTCTTAGAGCCAGGTCCACACCATCCACCGCCTCGCCTCTGAGTACGACTCGGCCAACAGCAACATGGCCGAGACCGACGCGGCCGCGGACGACGCGTCCCTCCACGACGACACCGACTCGGCGACCCCAGCTTCGATCGCCGGATCCATCACCACCGTGTCGCCAGAAGGATCCATCACGCCAGTCTCTAACAGTGGAGATTTTGAGGATCCATCCATCCTCGGGATCTTTGATTCCGAGCCCGGATCGGAGAACTCTGAAGACATCTACACCGGATCCTGTCGCTTCATCGCGACCTATATGGCGAGCGGTGCGAGCACCTTGCCAGACCCCTTTTCCATGCCAATTCTGCCAACCACGATGGCGGGGGAGGTCGAGGAGGCGCGCCTGTGCCTGGAGGAGGCAGTACGCAAGGAGCAAGCCGAGCACGAGAATTTCACCTCGAGCAATCGCGAGCGCAGGAGCTATCGCTCTAGCACCAGTGCCGCATCAGGGCGCGCCTGAACCCCACCGTTCAGGGCTGCGCCCTGAACTTCGACGATGACAACGAGCCTGCTCGCGTGGCTGATCGCGTGATCTGCGAGAACGCGCCGCAAGGCTTCAGTGCATGTCCACCACCAGGAGCACCAGCGAGTGGATCTCCCCCACCGCCACCAGGCCACTCGCCCCCTCCCAACCAGCCGAGATCCTAATCTCTCCGCAAGAGTAGGACGTGAACGGCCTCCCGCTATACTCCACCCCGATGGACAATGTCATCGTGGGACAAGCATCAGTCAGGAAACTCAATGTCACAGGGGAGGGCGCGCTGTAAATCCATTACGCCAAGGCCCTACTCGCCAAGGCTGTCAAGCAGCAAGTCGTAGGAGCCGACTCGTGGGGGCGCATGTACTCCCGCTCCTTCGGAAGCGGGGCGGCCTCGAGCGGCCGCCCATAGATGGCAAATATCCTCAACTGCCTGCCACCCAAGCCCCTGCAGTTCCAGCCACGGGTCACACATCCAGCGCTCTCCACCAACAACCCGCGACCGCTGAACAACATGGTCGCCGCCAACGGATAGCCAGTCGACGCATGGACCCACATCATCAACAACCAGAGTTGGCGCACACGCCAACCCAACGACCTGAGGCACACCCTCACCAACCGCAACAACGGCGAGCCAGGGGGCTCGCTTAGTCGAGTCGGCCCATAGTGCTTCGGACCGATGATTCGAGGCGAGAAATACCCGACGAACTTCAAAGCGCTGAAGGAGATCGAAAAGTATGATCCCACGTATGATCTGGCCGTGTGGCTGGACACATACCTCATGGCGATGGGAATCGCCGGCCACACCGACCTCCTCGCCACTTGCTACCTCCCCCTGATGATGGAGGGAGCGACTCGACAATGGATCAACACCCTCCGCGGATAGCATCAATTCCTGGGAGGACATGCGCGAGGCCTTCGTCAAGCACTTCGAGGGCTCCTACACCCGCGCCACCACCATCGAGGACCTGGAGCGGTGCGTACAGGGACCCCGCGAGTCGACCTACAACTGGGTCCAACGGTGGCAAGACCTGTGGATCAACGCGCTGGCATCCACCCGGACACGGCGATCCACTGCTTCAAGAACTTGTGCCGATACGAGCCCCCGGTCGCCAAGATCAAGCGGGTGTACAAGACACTCGACAACATTCCAAACCTCCTCGAGATTTCCAAGCGGTACGCGGAGGAGGATTCGAACCAAGAAACCGACGATGAGTCGGGTGGAAATCGCCGCCCAAGCGGCCACGACAACGGCATGCAACGTGAGGTGTGCTATAGCAACACTTGCCTCACTGGCAAGCGCCGCGGTGACGGGCGAGTCGACTTCGTCGCCTATGCTGGCTACGCGCCACGCGACCCCAAGAGCTTCCGCCGCGACGGAGGCCAACACCGCGATGGCGGAAACTACCGAGCGAGGCCAAAATTCGACCCTACATCTCTCCTCAACTAACCCTGTGTGTTCCACAGCAGGGAAGGGAAGCCCACCACACACATAACCGCCGACTGCCAATCCCTGAAGGATATCAAAAAGGAATGGCGCGTAAGCGAGGACCCCAACAACAACCTACCAAATGGCGGGGCATTCGGCAACGAGGCCGGTTCGCTCCACACCTTCATCGGTCTTGGCACCAAGCGTGAGAAGAAGGTCCTTGCTCGCGTCGTCACCGTCAACATGGTGTCCCAGGTTGACGTCCCCCGCTTCCTCAACTGGTTCGAGCAACGCATCACGTGGAGCTGCGGGGACCATTCGCCACAGATCGAATATCCTGGGCGAGTCGCACTGGTGGTCAAGCCCAAAGTGGGCGACTACTGGCTCTCCAAGACGCTGATGGACGGCGGGAGATCCATCAATATTCTTTACCTGGTCACGTTTAGGCGACTGAGGCTCCTACAGTCGATGAACGATATGACCCTCACCACCTTCCACGACATCGTCCCCGGTCGGAAGGCATACCCGGTCGGCAAGGTGACACTGCCAGTCACCTTTGGCACACCAGCCAACTTCCGCACCAAGCGGATCTTCTTCGAGCTGGTGAACTTCAACAACCCCTACCACTGCGTCCTGGGGCGACAAGAATTCACCAAGTTCATGGCAGCCCCGCACTATGCGTACAATGTGATGAAAATGCCAGGGCCATACGACATCATCACCGTCCATGGCGACCTCGACATGGCCATCGAGTGCAAGGAAAAATGCTCATAGCTCGCGGATGTCGTCATCGCCGCGGAGGCCAACCATGCAAAAGAGCTCGCCAGATACGCGAGCGGGGTCGAAAAAGACGACCCCACAATACTGAAGAAGCCCAACGCGGAAAACGGCGGCTCGACCTCGTTCGAGGCCACCACACACACCCGCACCGTCGAGCTGGTCCCAGGCGACTCTAGCCAAACGGTCACGATCGATACAGGCATGAGCCCCGCATAGGAAGGTGCGCTCATTGAGTTCCTACGTGAGAATCGTGACATCTTCACATGGAAGCTATCTGAAATGCTAGATGTCTCGAGGGAACTCGCTGAGCACAAACTCAACGACGACCCCAAAGCGCGACCTGTCAAGCAGTCACTACGGCCCTTCAATGAAGAGAGTCGTCGAGCAATCGCCGAAGAGGTGCAGCGTCTACTCGCTGCAGGCTTCATCCGGCCCATCAAATACTCCATGTTGCTGGCAAACCCAGTCCTGGTCGAAAAGAAGAACAAGACCTCGAGAATGTGTATCGACTACACCAACCTCAACAGCGCCTGCCCAAAGGAGCAATTCGTCCTCCCGCGCATCGACCAGATCATCGATTCGACAGCGGGCTCTGAATCGCTGTGCTTCCTTGATGCATACTTTGGGTACAACCAGATCAAGATGGCGGTCAAGGACGAGGAGAAGATGAAGTTCATCATGCCATTCGGTGCCTTCTGCTACACCGCCATGACGTTCGGCCTCAAGAACGCCGGAGCGACCTACCAGTGGTGCATGTAGGAGTGCCTTGCGAGCCAAATTGGCCGCAACATCCACGTCTACATCGACAACGTGGTGGTCAAGGCCAATCGCCAGAGCGATCTACTCACCGACCTGGCCGAAACATTTGCAAACCAGCGAAGGTACAAGATCAAGCTAAACCCAGGGAAGTGCACCTTCGGTGTACCCATTGGACAACTACTGGGGTACGTAGTCTCCAAGCGAGGCATCGAGGTGAACCCCACCAAGATCAACACGATCGCTCGACTCGGTAAACCTGAGTGCCTCCACGATGTCCAGAAGCTGGTTGGACGAGTCGTGGCTCTCAGTCGCTTCATCACCCGGCTAGGCGAGAAGGCAATGCCTCTCTACCGCCTGATGCGCAAGAACCCCATGTTCCAATGGGACAAGGAGGCAGACGACGCGCTCCGCACCGCTACTCGCCGCCCCCATCGACAAGGGGCCGATGCTCGTCTATGTCGTGGCGTCCGAGCGAGTCGTCAGTGCCGTCATGGTCGTCGAGCGACCAGAGGAGGGCAAGGAGCGCACCATACAGCGCCCGGTCTACTACATCAGTGAGGTCCTCACGGACTCGCGACAACGCTACCCGCAATACCAGAAGCTGGTGTACACGGTCTTCCGAGCCTAGCGACGGTTACCGCACTACTACCAGGAGCACCCAATCATGGTCGTCTCCTCCGCGTCGCTGTAGGACATCATCCGCAACCGCGAGGCAACTAGGCGAGTCGCCAAGTGGGTCATCGAAATCGGCGTCCACAACATCAAGTACGAGCCACACAAAGCGATCAAGTCGCAGGCCCTAGTGGACTTCCTTGCCGACTGGGAAGAGGCGCAGCAGACAGAAAAGCTGCCATACCTCCATTACTGGTCGCTTCACTTCGACGGGTCCAAGAACACAGACGGTTCAAGGGCAGGAACCATACTCACCTCGCCCAAGGGCGACAAGCTCCACTACATGCTGTACCTCGAGCCCCTGCACCAACAACATGGCCGAATACGAGGCCCTCCTTCATGGCATGCGGGCCGCCAAGGAGATGAACATCAATCTCCTACGGTGCTACGGCGACTCCGACCTCGTCGCCACACAAGTCGCCGGTACCTACGACGTCGTCTCCCCCACCATGGCAGCATACCTCCAAGCAGTGTATCAGTTGGGGGGCACTTCTCCGGCTACTCTGTCGAGTGGATCGATCGCGCAAGAAGAGGCCGACGCCCTCTCATGCATTGGGTCGGCTTGCCAAACGCTACCCGCAGGCGTCTTCCTCGACACCATCCACAAGCCCTCCGTCTCTCCTCCAAAGGAGATCGACCTTGGGATCCCGCTGCAACCAGATCCTGCCCCTGGTCTCTATGGTCGTAGAACCCAGTGACTGGACCGCGCCATACATCACCTACCTCGAGGGCGGGACCGTTCCAGCAGACGAGATGGAGGAACGCATGATCATGCGCCGTTGCAAATCCGTCGTTATCATCAACGGCGAGCTCCACAAGTGCAGCATAACAGATGTGTTCCAACACTGCGTGCAGCCTGAGGAAGGACACAAGATCCTCCAAGACATCCACGCCGGCGACTGCGGCCACCACGCCGGCGCCTGGTCCCTAGTCGCCAAAGCCATGCGACACGGCTTTTACTGGCTCACCGCGCACGCCGATGCAGTCGACATCGTCCAACGCTGCGTTGGGTTCCAAAGTATGCCAACCAGACACACGTACCCAGCTCGGCGCTCAAGACCATCCCCATCACCTGGCCATTCACCATATGGGGCATGGACATGGTGGGCCCCTTCAAGAAGGCCCCCTCCGGATACACCCACCTCCTAGTCGCAGTCGACAAATTCACCAAGTGGGTGAGGCCAAGCCAGTCCGCAAGTGCGACGGGAAGACCACGACCAAATTCCTCCGCAAGCTCATCTACCGCTATGGATTCCCGCATAGCATCATCGCGAACAATAGCACCAACTTCGCCAAGGGTGCCATGGCGGAATTTTGCGAGGAGCACAACATACGGCTCGACCTCGCCTTGGTCGCCCACCCGAAGTCCAATGGCCAGGCGGAACGCTCCAACCAGAGCATCCTCCATGGCCTTAAGCCGTGACTGCAAGTTCCCCTCGAGCAAACTCCGAGATTCTGGGTCGAAGATCTCTCCTCCATCATATGGGGAATCCGCACCTCCGTCAACTGATCAACTGGGTTCACATCCTTCTTCATGGTGTACGGCGCCGAAGCCATCATGCCAACTGACCTCGAGCACGACTCGCCTTGTGTGTCAAATACGTGGAGGCCGACAATGATCTCGCATGCCAAGACATGGTCGATTAGCTTGACGAAGCATGCGACCTGGCTCGCTCCCGCACCGCCATCTACCAGCAGGGAATCCGTCGTTACCACCGGACTCACACCTTCCAGGAAGGCGACCCGGTCCTATGACTGATCCAGGACAAGAAGGGAATGCACAAGCTCTCTCCCCCATGGGAGGGACCATTCTCCATAGGGCGAGTCCTTGGCAACGATGCCTACTACCTCATCGATGACCGAGTCAACGGACAACTCGACATCAAGCGGTCGTGGAATGTAAATCTCCTAAGGAAGTTCTACACCTAGAGCTCCGAACTGTATTCCCCCGACCATGCAACAAAAAATATCCGACTCGCACAAATCATGTCTACTCTCCAATCCTTCTGCCAATCACACTCGTAACTATAGCATTACGCCATTCACGGAAGTCAACCCTTGGCTGCGTGACCGGCACGGCTAAGTAGTGTGATGCAAGGGCATCGAAGAAATTCGGGCCTTGTGTCGTCCACGAAAAATGCCAACCCGGATCCCCTATCGGAGTCGCCTTTCCCGACTGGCCCGCCGGGCCAAGACAACCGCACTCGCTTCATACAACGACCTGGTCCTCTGCATCCTTGACGCAATGACTCGAACGGTTAAGTACCACGCTCGGGGAATAGCGTCATTCCAAACCAACACGGCTCGAGAACACACCAAGTATGAGAGCGCGCCATGGACTCGCCATACGACTGGCTCCTCGAGTCAGGTGGAGTGACGCGCCAAGTCCAACGTGCTCCGTCCTCACCTACCTTGGGCATGTGACTAGAACGGCTAAGTACCACGCTCAGGGACTCGTCCAACTGACCCCGTTTGCGTCCGGGAAAACGGCTAAGTATAGAGCACCCCTTGGAGTCACCAAGCGACTGGATTTCCAAGCCACGGCGAATCGACCTTCACTAACTAACAGTATACAAACAAACATACATACGTAAACACGAGGTAAACCCCATTAAAAGAGCGAACACGCTCGGGGACTCGCACAACACACCAATCCAAACTCAAATCGAACTGACTCAACATACTTTCATTCCTTACGGTAACAAAATATTGTTCGCTTACAAGGGAAGATATATACTTATTTTTACTAATACAAATGCCAGTTGGCAAGCTGTCTACTTCGCAGGCTTCGAAGATGACGCGCCGCCACCACCACCACCAACACGGATGAAGGGCACCCATGGATTCGAAGGGTACATCGTCAAGCTGCCCACGATCAACGACTGGAATAGTTGCTCCATCTTGAAGTCGCGGTGCGCCGGCGCGGTGCGCAGAAGGTCGCCCATCGCCAGCACCCGCTCGGAGTACACAACCACCTTCGCAGTCAACCTCAGCACTTCGGCGATTTCAACAGAGCTGGTCGCTGATGGGTACCCGCTGGTAACATCATCGAGGTCGAAGTCATCGGGGAAGTGCGCGAGCCCAAGGATCAACGCAGTCGTGGCCCCGCGGCGAAAAGCCGACCGCGACATATAGTCGACCACCGCTGGTGCCCTTTCAAGGTAGCGCCACACCTCCGTGAGCTTGCTGGGAATCACTTCCGTGGGAGAAATCTCCTGGACATATGCGCGAATGCAGGTCACGGAGAGGGCAACAGAGTCCACCAGCATGGTGACGCACTGCTTTGCGTCGTACGTATGTGCCTCAGGCTCGTCGTCAAGCCCTTTCCCTGCAACCAACACCAATTCAGGATCATAAGGATGCACAACTTTGAGCTCACCCACTCGGGGACTTGCCGCAATAAGCGACTCGCTCGCTCATGGACTCGCTGACATAACAACAAGTCTGAACATCTCACCAAGGAGTGGACGGTAGAGCCCGATGATGAAGTCCCGACAACTCGTCCTGCAGTCCCATGACAAGAGCGTCAGAAACTTTCCGCTCGTCCGCCGCTGCAGCGATAGCAGCCTTGGCCCTCTCCTCCGACGAGCTCGCTTCTGCCTTGGAATCCTTGAGCTCCCTCCGCAGCTCGGAAAACCGCCTCTCTACGATGGTCAACGATGACTGGGCAGCCTCCAACTCCCTGGATGGGACAAGACCCTCGTGGGCCTTGGAAACCGCGGCAGAATGCTCTTCTGTAGCAAAATGAGAGTGAGACTCCAATCAAGTACAAACAAAGGAATTAAGAAGGTAACCCGAACACCTACCTACGGTCGTCTGCAGCTGTTGGTTCCCCTCCTGCGCGGATCAGAGATCGCGCTCCAGATGCTCCTTGGCGGCCAGTCGCTCCGCCGATTCACGCTGGAGGCCCTACAAAGACGAAAGAAATGTGAGAAGACATTGAAAACTTCCTAAGTGCCTAACCGCTAAAATTAAGCGACTAGCCACTCGGGGACTGGACATCAAAAAATTCTTAAAGTGCCTAGCCGCGGAAATTCAGCAACTAGCCACTCAAGGACTGGAGAACAAAAGTAATAAGAATCTACTCGCTGAAATTCAGCAACTAGCCACTCGGGGACTAGAAATACCTGGATAGCTGCACCCAACATATTGTGTAGTTTAATAGCACGAAGGGCGTGCGTCCGCGACGCTGCTCGACGTCCGTGCCCATACCTTGGGCACTTGAGGTGACTGAACCATGGCACTCGCAGCGGAGGCCCTCGCCATAAATCGAGGAAAGGTCGCCACCACCGCTCGTGAGGCGCTAGTCGTGGGATCCGACGCTCCGACCAGCGCTGCTGGTTCGACCTTCTGCGACCCCGCGTCCATGTTGGCTTTCGCGGACGTGTCCACTCCAGTCGGATCTTCGCTTCGCACATCGGTAGGCTCATCCAAAATTATGATGGTGTCGTCGCCTTTCTTCTTCTTCGCGACCTCCGCGGGCGCCTCGACATCGTCTCCCTTCCTCTTCTGCGAGGGATCAGCCTCCTCTCCTGAGGCGACTTCTGGTACCTTGGCCACCGAGGGGTGACCAATCTTCTTCACACCAGTCCTACAAAAGGAGCAATTAGCAATTCAAACGATAGCTACTAAATATTACTCCGAGTCGACATGGCAAGGACGTACCTGGCAACTGCGATATAACGCAGGCCGGTGTGGATGTGCGATGGCTTCTCCAATTCTAGGCCCAGCTTGCGGCTGATGCCTGTCTCGAAAAGGGCAGGTGCCTAGGACACTGAAGGCTTCTTCGTCGATAAAGTGGCGTCCGCAGGAAGTTCCGCTCCGGTTGACGCTGGCGCCTCCTTCGATGGGGATGCCTCTACGACTAAAGCAGCCCCAAGCCCTGCAACTGCTGAGAATAGAGGGGGAATCGACGCCGGAGGCATATCGTTCTCCACCACGGCCGGGTCCGTCGTTTCCATCACTTTCATCGACACCTCGGCCTCCGCGTCGTCATCTTCATTGGTCTCCTCGGAACTAGTCGTCGACCGGGGCAGAGACGTCGCTTTGGGTGCCTTCTTCTTCTTCGGTGATTTCTTCTTCGACTCCATGGACACGCGCCACGAACTATGTACTTGGGCGTCGCCTTCGCCCCTGTCATGCCCCTCAAGGCTCTTGCTAGCCTCGAGCTCGCGTTGCCACTGCCCGCGGGTCTTCCGAGTTGCACGTGCGGCGACCTCCACCGCCTCGTCATCGAAGGAGGACTCTCTTAGGTCCTCCTCGACCTCCTCGGAGCTCTCATCATCAAGGGGAGGGAGCCAGCCCTCCACGACTTGTAACAACTAAAGAAACAAGTGCACATTAAATATACCACAACTGCACTTCTACGACTGTGAAGATAAACAAGATAAAAAGGACTCATTGTCGGCGCCATGCGCTTCGCGGTGTATGGGGCGATCCCGGCCTTTGGATCGCTGTATTCTGCGTCGATGATCTTCTTCAACACGGAGAAGTAATCGTCGACCTTCCACTCGACGGTGCAGGCCTTGGTTCCGTCGTCCCTGTCGGTGTACTCGTACATCCAGTGGGAGCGACTGGCCAGCGGCACCAATCTTCGTTCGAGCCAGTAGTTGTACAAGTTGATGGTCTCGAGCCCGTCCTTCTTGAGCTGATGAATCGTCATCAACATCTCGTCCACGACCATCCTCTAGTCGTTAGGAAGTTCTGCCACCTGCAGCCGGCGTGGTTCGCTCCACTTGGCGGTTTATGCTAGGAGCGGAACCTCGCCATCCGGGGTCGACTCGCTGACGTAGAACCAGTGCTTCTTCCACTTGTTGGCTGCCTTCTTCGGCAACATGAGGTTGAGGAAGGGGGCCTTGTTATTCAGCTGGAAAGTCAGGCCTCCTGCTGGCAGCATCGGGTCGCCGGCTCCTTCACGACCCACGCAACCGTGGAACAATTCCTGCCACGACGGGAAATAGGGGCGACACCCCAGGTAGCACTCGCAAAACATCACGAAGATGGCGAGATGCTCGATGCTATGAGGCCCCATATCGGAGGGCTTGATGGCATAGTAGGTGTACAACCGTCGAAAGAAGATCGAGGTGGGGAACCCCAACCCCCTCTCTCCAGGTGGCTCGTGATGTAGATGAATTTTCTGATGCGCAGATCTGGTTCTACTTTGCCGGTGGAGGGGATTCGCCATCTTCCAGGGCAGAGAATCCCTGCGTCTTCAAAGGACTTCAGCATCGCCCTAGTACACTTGGACTTCCCCACAGTTCCTTCATGGGCGCCATCGGATCGAGAATCTGGACTCGCTGAATCGCTCTGGAGGTTCTGGATCGAGAATAAATGGGAGACTGAAGGTCGCGCAGAATCGGAGGAAATGTGAGGAATACTCGCAACTTACCCGTCACTCTCCTTATATAGAGGTTGTCTCCCGCCAATTTCGAGGGATCTGTTACCGCGCGGTGATTACGCCGATATTACCGTTGGATTACCCAACGGCTAGTTTGACAAAAGATGACGGTCCAACTTTGTCTACCCGACTCGCCGACCCATTTGCCAAAGCTGCAATTCGACTACTTGCCAAATTGGCGATTCAACTGGTCACCGTTATTGCGACTGAAGGAACATGCAGAAGATTCTTCTTTCATTGAACTTGTCCACCGCCGATTCAACTCGACGTCCAAATTGGACCCAAATACTCCGACTGCCAAAGAACACCTGCGACGAATCAACGATGGCCTCGGGGACTACTGATTGGGATATGCCGAGTGGGGTATACCCAGCAGGACGTTCCCTACTAGATCATACTCTCAGCGAGTGGGCCTGCAGGACGGTGACTGGATCGTGACCCAATAAGGAGCCAAGCGACTGGAAGCTGAAGGCCCAGAAGCGTAGCTAGGCCAAGTCATATTAAGTCAAAACCCCTCCGAGTCTTATCCAACTCGGTTGTAGATCTGTAAACCCTAGCCAGGTACCCCTATATAAACCTCCCTAGGGCACGTATAACACTTAGTTCCATCATACACCCCATCGAATCACCACCTAGCCGTCGAGCTCGCCCACTGTAATCTCTCGATAATACAATCTAGTAGGAGTAGGTCTTTACCCTTCGGGGGGCCAAACCTAGGTAAAACCTTGTGTCTCCGCCCTCATCTCGCACCGCAGATGGCTGGCCACCCTTTCCCCTCATTCTACTACTCGCTACCACTCACAGCATCTGCCGTGGCCATTCCCACGACAGAGGCTCTACAGTTAACTGAGCCGCAACAAGACTTTCTGGAGCCGTTGCCGGGGAGATAAGGACAACTTTGCAAGGGGAGTCTCTCACAACCAATATCTTTACTTTGTTTTTGTTTTGCTTTGTTTCTTTTGCTTTGTTTTGCTTGTTTCATTTTATCAAAAATACAAAAAATTAGTTTCATTTGGCTTCCTTTTTCTTATCAAAAACACAGAAAAAATAGTTACTACTTCTGTTGGCTTGCTTCACTTTTGCAAAAATGAATACTCCTGAAAACGCCAAGTTGTGTGACTTCACTAGCACAAACAACAATGATTTCCTTTGCACACCTATTGTTCCACCTGCTCCCGATGCTACCTTTTATGAAATTAAACCTGCTTTGCTGAATCTTGTTATGAAAGAGCAATTTTTTGGTGCTAGTTCTGATGCTGCTGCTGCCCACCTTAATAACTTTGTTGAACTTTGTGAGATGCAAAAATGTAAGGATGTATATGGAGATATTATTAAGCTTAAATTCTTTCCTTTCTCCTTGATAGGAAAAGCTAAATAATGGTTGCTATCCTTGCCTAGAAACAGTATTGATTCTTGGATTAAATGGAAAGATTCTTTTATTGGAAAATACTATCCTCCTGCTAAGATTATATCTATGAGAAGTGAAATAATGAAATTTAAACAACTTGATAATGAACATGTTGCTCAAGCTTGGGAAAGAATGAAATCTTTGGTAAAGAATTGTCCCAATCGTGGACTGACTGCTTGGATGATTATCCAAACTTTTTATGCTGGATTGAATTTCTCTTCAAGAAATATGTTAGATTCTGCTGCTGGAGGTACCTTTATGACCATTACTTTGGGTGCTGCAACAAAGCTCCTTGACAATATGATGGTTAACTATTCTGAATGGCACACTGAGAGAGATCCACAAGGTAAGAAGGTAAATTCTGTTGAAGAAACCTCCTCCTTGAGTGATAAAAATTGATGTTATTATGTTTATGCTTGTTAATGGAAAAGCTCATATTGATCCAAATAATGTTCCTTTAGCCTCTTTGGTTGCTCAAGAAGAGCAAGTTGATGTGAACTTCATTAGAAATAAAAAATTTAGCAACAATTCCTCTAGGAATAATTTTGGTAATAATAATTATAGGCCATATCCTCCCAATAATGGTAATGTTTATGGAAATTCCTAAAACAACAATAGAAGTGCTCCCTCGGAACTCGAATCCATGCTTAAAGACTTTATTAGTAAACAAACTACTTTCAACAAAACTATGGAGGAAAAGCTTTTAAATGTTGAGAAAAATATTTCATCTTTGTCTAAAGCACAATCCTCTTTGATTAATAAAATGGCTGCTAAACCTAAAACCATGGAGAATGCCTTTGCTACTGCTCATGACATACACGTTACAATTGATGAAGGACTGTTAGCTAAATTGCATGCTAAGTGGGAAAGATAAGATGAAATTGCTAGAAATAATAGTATTGTACTATTACCACCACCAATTTTGATGCTAACAAAACACAAGAAATCCCCACTCCTTTTGCAACAATGCCTAAACCCAACAAGAATGCTGAATTTTTTTGAAATATGGGAAACAATAGTTCTACTACCTTGGATGGTAAGTTTGATTTTGATCTTGATGGTTGCAATATTTTTGAAGTAATTATGTTCCTACAAAAGCTTGCTAGAAGTCCAAATGCTAGTGCTATGAATATGGCTTTTACAAAACACATTACAGATGCTCTCATGAAAATTAAGGAAGAAAAATTGAAACATAAAGCTTCTATTCCTAGGAAATTAGAAGATGGTTGGGAACCCATCATTAATATGAAAGTGAATGATTTTGATTTCAAAGATTTATGTGACCTTGGTTCTAGTGTCTCTATTATGCCTAGAAAGATTTATGAAATGCTTCATTTGCCACCTTTGGAAGATTGCTATTTAGATGTCCCTCTTGATGCTAATGCTAAAAATAAACTTATGGGGGGTATTAATGATGTTCCAATTATGGTTAACAATGCCTTTGTCCCTGTTGATTTCTATGTTTTGGATGTTTAATGCTTCTTGTCCTATTATTTTGGGAAGACCTTTTCTTAGAACTATTGGTGCCATTATTGATATGAATGAAGGCACCATTAAATATCAATTCCCACTCAATAAATGTATAGAACACTTCCCTAATAAGAGAGAAGATACCTTTTTTTCCTTCTATTAAAGAAAAATTTGATAATAATGCTTCTTCATTTGAAAATACTAGATTCTTGCTTCCTATGCCTAACTTAAAGGCGTTAAAAAAGTACTTCTTGGGAGATAACCCAATAGTTTTAGTTCAGTCTTGGAAGTTATTACTTCTGTAATAACCTCTCCTTATCCCTTTTATGTGTTTTTTGTGCCAAGAATAACCTCTAATGAGAGAGAGGTAAGATTTGGGGAAGTTGTTGTCCCGTAACAGATTTTTGTGCTTCATTGGAAAAATTCATGAAAAATCCTTGTATGTCGGATTGAGCTGTCATTTTGTTATCTAACTTTTGTTAGTTCAAAACATTTCGATTTGAGCAACAGAAGGTTTTCGAAAAAATAAGTTTCTACCTGCTGGTCTGTTTTGACAGATTTCTACCATTATTTGCATTTGCCTCTTATTAGTTTCTTTTTGAGTTCTCTTTGATCACTTGAGCTTTTATAAGAAATTTCTACAGTATCTTGTGTTTTAGTGGAAGTTTTTACTTGCGTTGAAACTAAAACCAAAGGCTTATTATCTTTAATACACTAATGTTGCTAACGAAGATTGTGTGAAGTTTTGTATGAAGGAAAATTTTCAAGTGTAGGGGAAGAATGATATAATGAGATGAAGAGTGGACAAAAGCTCAAGCTTGGGGATACCACCCCATGTCACCCCAATAAATATTCAAGGAGTACAAGCATCAAAGCTTGGGGATGCCCAAGGCATCCCCTTCTTCATCAATAAAAATCTCAGGTCTCTTTCTAGACACTTCATTTTTATTGTTTCATGCACTGTTGTGTTGTTCTTGGAGCGGCTTAGTTTTTATTTTTGGTTTGATTTTGTTTGGTTTGCTTGAATAAATTAGTTGGAACCCCGCTTTCATGCTTTATTTCAAATAAGTTGATTGGTGTTGGAGAAGGAGTAGAAAGTTTCATGCTTATAGTGGTACAAAAAGGAGCTTATTTTGACTGTGGCTTATTGTCGTGGGAATGGTCACGGCAGATGCTGCAATCGGCAGCGAGTAGTAGAACGAAGGGCAAGGGCGGCCAGCCATCTGCGGTCTTGAGATGAGGGAGACACGAGGTTTTACCAGTCGGCCCCGGAGGGTAAAGACCTACTCCTGCTAGATTGTATTATGGAGGTGGTACAATGGGCGAGCTCGGCGGCTAGGCGGCGAGTCGCTTGGGTGTATGAGGGAACGTATCTCTACTCACCCCATAGGGAGGTTCATATAGGCTCACCTCCCCTAGGGTTTACATATCTCAACCGATTCAGTTAAAGCTTCGGTACTCGTTTAACCTAATCCGACTGGGCCTATCTACTACTTTGGGCCTTGACTTCGGTCGCTTGGTTCCTCGCTGGGCTTCAATCCAGTCGCCGTCTTGCAGGCCCACTCGCTGGTTCTTGGGCCAGTCGGAAACGTCCTGCTGGGTATACCCCGGCAGGCACATCCCCATCAGTAGTCCCCGAGGCCGTCGTCGATTAGGCGTAGGTGGCCGCTGGCAGTCGGAGTATACGGCTTTAGAGTAGGCATCCAGTCGAATCATCGGCGGGCTCCTGTATAAAGGAGGAAACCAGTGATCCAGGTCGCAGCTTTGGCGAGTTGAGTCGGCGAAACACTGTCATAGTGATTGGGTCGGCGAGCCGAATGGCCGTAGTTGGACCGTCAAACGTGGTCAAACTAGCCGTTGGGGTAATCCAACGGTAACTTTTGGCGTAATCATCGCGCAGTAACGGTTCCCTGATTTGGCGGGTAACATCCACTATATAAGGGGAATGACAGGCGATCAGAGAGCCACCTTCTCACCATTTCTTCCGACTGCACGCATTTTCGCCTCCCTTCGCATCGCGATCCAGCCGACCCAAAATCCCCCGACCCCCAACAAACCTCTCGGCCATGGCCCTTTCCACCGAACCGTGGGGTAGATCCAAGTGCACGAGGGTGCAACTGGCCTCTTTCGAGGAGGCCGGGATCTTGCGAGCCGGTTGTTGGCGTATTCCCGCAGCCGGAGGCGACCCGAATCCATGAGAGAGAATTCATCCTTCACGAGTCATCTCGGCGGGGCTAGGGTTTCCCTCGTCCCTGTTCTTGGCGCTTCGCCTACTACGGGATCCAGCCTTGATCTGGGTCCCCGACATCGAGCAGCTCGCCATGTTCGTGGCGTTCTGCGAATGCTACTTAGCTGCCGCCCTACTTCCCTGTGGCAAGATCTGTTCCCGCAGACGGATCAGCCGCGAGAAGCAATGACAATGCTAGGCCGGCGGCTGACGTTCAGCTCAAGTCAAAAGCTTCATTCTTTCGACCGATGCTGCCCGCCAAGGCAGCGGCTGGAAGAAGCCGTGGTTTTACGTGGCGAGCAACCCGGAGGAGGCGCGGCGATCCATATTCGCCAATCGGTCCGAGCGCGCCATCTCCAAGTCGGCAAGCTCCCCAGCGATCAGCGGATGGTCGTCGGCGAGATGCTCCAGACCATCAGCGGTCTGAAAAAGAAGGGCCTCAGACGATAAACACTGGCTGCTGGCTGGCTCGGCGGCTCGTCCCGCCATGGCGACCACTACATGTACCGATTACGGGCGGGGAGACTCGGCGAAGGCCTGCCTCGACGAGTGGAAGCTGGAGGACTATCTCCCAGCACTGAAGAAAATTACCCAGGCGGTGTACCTGGATGCGCAGGCTGGGGTCGCCCCCTATACCGCAAAGCGTCCAGCTCCAACAGTAATCATTTCACTTTGCTCGCAGTCGCAGTTTATGCAGTCGCGGTAATTCTGATTTCATTTTGTATTCATCGCAGCTATTCCAAGTGGTGGAAGGGTGGCTCCCACCTTCGAACGACGAGAACTCGAGCTCGTCCGCCCGGGGCGTGGCGATCGCCACCGCTTCGAGGCGGCGAGGCAACGGCAGCGAGTCGAGGAGGTCGCCCCGCTGGTCCGAAAGACCCGCGGACAACGACAGCGCGAGCTCGAGGCAAGCAGAAGCCTCGAGCGTCACGATGACGACGACGAGCTTCCAGAGGCCACCTCACGCCGTTAGGCCACTCCGTCGAAGAAGAAGAAGAAAGAGAAGGAGGCAAGGGCCCCTCCGAAGAAGAAGACAAAGCCATCGAAGCCGGCCTCGCCGCCTCACTCGGCGAGCAGCTCTGACGCTCCCAGCCCGGCCAGTGACGATGCGCCACCAGTGACGGCCGTGCTGGACGCGGCGACCGTGGAAGTGCCGCTGGCTTCAATGCCTCCGCCATTCACCCCAGTCTCTGGGCTGGGGGATGCTCCGGCTGCAGCGGCTTCGCCTCGCAAGGAGGCTCCTACCGAAGATATCCCAGAGGCTCCAGCTGTGGCCTCAACGACGAAGAAGCCGTCCATGTCTTGGGCACACGACGTCCTGGAGATGGGGCTCAGTCGCCGACTGGGCCCTGAACTGGAAAAACCATCCGGCCTTCGTACAGGGCTATGCTTTATTCCAGTCGCCAAGTGAGTACACTCACCCTTCTTTGTCTTTCATAATCACTTCAATTATTTTTGCTTATACGATTGATGCACAGGACCGGAGTGAAGAGGATGGGCCATCCGACCGTGGCTAAGGTGTCGCCCGTCGTTAGGGAGGAGGATCCTTCCCGCAAGAGGAAGGCAGACGAGGTCGTCATCTCTGCGGATGGCAGCAAGAAGGCCAAGGGTGACGACGTCGTCACTATTTCTGACGACATGGCGGTTGCGCCAGCCGGACCCGTGATGGAGGCAGCCGCGTCTACGAAGGAGGGCGCTCCCTTGCCTGGACCGGCGGAGCCGACCTCTTTTGGAGCGGGTGCCTCTATCGCTACCTTCCCACGCTTTGTGACCAAGGCGGCCACGGCGAGTGGGACTTCGCCCTCAAGCCACGCTCCTGGGACCGCCGATGCTGAAGTCGACCAACATCGTGGGCATACGCCGGCTCTCCTCACGTCTGTGGACGCGATACAACTCCATGGCATGCTTGGCGCAGCCATCCAGGTACATCCAGTCCCCGAGGATCAGGCCGGTGCTTTGTAGCGGCCTGATTCTTATAATATCTTAACTTTATTTTTCGCATCCAGTCCCCGAGTGCGCACGCGCTAAATTTTAGCGGGTGGGCACTTAGGAATTTCTTTGAGTACCAGTCCTCGAGTGCGCACTCGCTGAATTTCAGCGGGTGGGCACTTAGGAATTTCGTGATCGCCAGTCCCCGAGTGCGCACTCGCTGAATTTCAGCGGGTGGGCACTTAGGAATTTTTGATTTGATTAACCTTTTTGACGATATGCAGGGTCTACAGCTTGAATCGGCTGACCGATTGGCCGCGAAGCAGCGCGCGGAGAAGGAATTGGCCATCGTCCAGGAGGCGAACAAAGGGCTTCAAGCTGTTGCCGCGAAGGCAGAGGAAGCTCGCCAGGGGCTTGTCCCCGCTGGTGATTTGGTGGCGGCGCAATCGGCTTTGAGTGCGGCTGAACAGCGAGTCGCCAACCTCGAGCGCGAGCTGCGGGAGGCAAAAGAAGAAGCGAGCTCGGCTGACGGGCGGGCCAAGGCCGCCATTGCAGCCGCCGAAGAGGATTGCAAAGTGTCCGATGCCCTTGTTGCTGGGCTTCAGGACGACCACACGTCGCTTCAAAGCTTCATCACGGAACTCGCCCACCCGTTGATTGGTAAGTGCATCTGCCCCTTCCGGTGGTTGTGTCTTTTGTGGTGTCCGTCGTACTCATTATTGTCTTCTACTCGCAGGTCGCATCATCGATAGCGAAGAAGAGGCGAGCTCGTTCGACGCGAGGCAGTGTGTAAGCATGCTTGTCGACTCGGCAACATTGTCGGCGACGTGCATCCGCGCCTATCTCCAAGAGATATCGCCCACGGAGGTGATTCCCAGCGACCTCGTTGAGGTGTGGAAGTATTTGGAGAAGGCGCCCGCGGTCGTTGAGTTCATGACGCGGTCGGCGTTTCGGCGAGGCGTCGTGACGCATAGTCTTGGACTTGCCCACTTCCCCGAGGATTTCGACATCGACGATGTGACGAGTGGATACCCATCGTCGACTGGCGCGGTGGAGCTGTCCGAGGTTCTCAAGTTGCAGGACCGCGCCGCCACGTACTCAGAACGTGTCTGGGCAATGGGTGACCTCCTTCCGTACCGAGAGGCGTCGTCGTGGAAACGACCCCGAGCCGCCGCATCGTGACTTCAAGGTCGAGCAACCTTTTCGCACGGCAATGGCGGGTGAACTGACGACGTATCCGTCGAACCCGTACACGCCGTTCATCCGCAATCGCCGGGATGTTGGCGAGTCGTCATCAAAGCCTGCAGAGTAGGATAGTTTGCCTTGTGGCGTTAGCAGCAGGTCTGCCATGCGGGCATATTTTGTAACATGAGACAATGCAATATGCAATCGAATGATTCATCGTGTCTATTTTGGTATTTGTCGTGTGTTTGTGATTGGTGTTTGAACGAGTCCCCGAGCGCGTCCGCCCTTTTGTGGGGTTTACCTCGTATGTGATTTGTTAATGTTATGTATCTTATTATTGTGGTCGACTCGCCCGGGCTCGGAGAGCCAGTCGCTGGGCGACTCCCTTGAGTGCTCTGTACTTTACCGTTTTCCCTTGCGCGAGCGAGGTCGGGTGGCCGAGTCCCCGAGCGTGGTACTTGGTTGTTCTAGGCACGACTCGAGGGTGGTTGAGGACTTAACGCGTTGGTTTGAGTGCGTCACTCCTGCCTGGCCCGTGGGGTCAGTCGCGTGGCGAGTCCTGGGCATGCTCTCCTACTTGGCGTTTTCCCTGACCGCTCGCGATGAACTGGTCTTCAGTCCCCGAGCGTGGTACTTAGCCGTTCGAGTCGCTATGCCGAGGATGCGGAGGACCAAGGTCGCTATGAGAAGCGAGGGCAGTTGTCTTGGTTTGTAGAACCAGTCGATCTAGGCGACTCCAATGGGGCTCCGGGTAGGCGTTTTTCATGGACGATGCAAGACCTGAGGTGATTCAGTGCTCTTACACCGCACTACTTAGCCGTGCCGATCGCTGTACCAAAGGTTGACTTCTACGGTTAGCGTAACGCTGTTATTACGAGTGCGAGTGGCACAAGCCATGGAGAGTAGGCGCAATTTGCGGTAACCATTTCTTTTTATTTCATAGCGACTGGGGAGTACATGTGTGGGGTTCTAGGAGTAGAACTTCCGTAGGAGGTTTACATTCCATGGTCGCTTGACGTCGAGTTCGCCGTCCCCGCGGACGTCGATGAGGTAGTAGGCGTCGTTGCCGAGTACGCGCCCGATGGCGAATGGGCCTTCCCACGGAGGGGAGAGCTTGTGCATGCCCTTCTTGTCCTGAATGAGGCGTAACACCAGGTCGCCTTCTTGGAAGGTGCGAGTTTTCACCCGCCGGCTGTGGTAGCGGCGGAGTCCCTGCTGGTAGATGGCGGTGCGTGACCGAGCGAGGTCACGTGCTTCGTCGAGTTGGTCTATCCCGTCTTGGCGGGCAAGCTCGTTCGCAGCCTCCGTATAGTGGACGACCCGCGGCGAGTCGTGCTCGAGGTCGGTGGGCATGACTGCCTCGGCGCCGTAGACCATGAAGAAGGGGGTGAACCCTGTCGATCTGTTGACCGAGGTGCGGATCCCCCAGATGACAGAGGGCAACTCCTCGACCCAGCACCCGGCGGTGCGCTCGAGTGGTACTTGGAGTCGCGGTTTCAAGCCGTGGAGGATGCTTTGGTTGGCCCGTTCTGCCTGACCGTTGGATTCCGGGTGGGCGACTGACGCGAGGTCGAGCCGAATGTGGTGCTCTTCGCAGAATTCGGCCATGGCTCCCTTGGTGAAGTTGGTGCCGTTGTCCGTGATGATGCTGTTTGGGAACCCGTAGCGATATATGAGCTCGCGTAGGAATTTAGTGGCGGTCTTCCCGTCGCATTTCCGGACTGGCTTGGCCTCCACCCACTTCGTGAATTTGTCGATGGCGACTAGCAGGTGGGTGTATCCGGAGGGGGCCTTCTTGAAGGGGCCTACCATATCCATGCCCCACACAGCGAATGGCCAAGTGATGGGGATTGTTTTGAGCGCCGAGCTCGGCACGTGCGTCTGGTTGGCATACTTCTGGCACCCCGCGCACCGCTGGATGATGTCGATAGCATCGGTGTGTGCGGTGGGCCAGTAGAAGCCATGTCGCATAGCCTTGGCAACCAGGGAGCGAGCGGCGGCGTGGTGGCCGCAGTCACCGGAGTGGATGTCGTGCAGGATCTTGCGTCCTTCGGCTGGTTGGACGCAGCGTTGGAACACGCCGGTGACGCTGCACTTGTGGAGCTCGCCGTCGATGATGGTGTAGGACTTGCATCGACGAGCGATCATCCGAGCGTCCGTCTCGTCTGCCGGCAAGGTGCCGGCTTCCAGGTAGGTGATGTAGGGCTTGGTCCAGTCGTCTGGCTCGTTGACGAGTGCGACCAAGGCCGCCTCTGGTTGGAGTGGGATTCCGATGTCGATCTCCCTCGGGGGAGAGACTGATGGCTTGGTGATCGTGTCAAGGAAAACGCCGGCGGGTGGTGCGAGTCGAGCCGACCTGATGCGAGAGAGTGCGTCGGCCTCCTCGTTCTTCCGCCTGTCGATCCACTCGACGGAGTAGCCGGTGAAGTGTCCGCCCAACTTGTCCACTGCTTGGCGGTACGCCTCCATGGTAGGGGAGACGGCGTCGCAGGTGCCAGCGACTTGCCCCGCGACAAGGTCGGAATCTCCGTAGCAGCGGAGGCGATTGACGTTCATCTCCTTGGCAGCTCGCATGCCGTGGAGTAGGGCCTCGTACTCAACCATGTTGTTGGTACAGGGTGTGAAGTCGAGGCAGAGGATATAGCGGAGCTTGTCGCCCTTTGGTGAAGTTAGCACTATCCCTGCGCCTGCGCCGTCCGCGTTCTTGGAGCCGTCGAAGTGCAGGCTCCAGTAATGGAGGTACGACAGCTTCTCTGGCTGCTGGGCCTCTTCCCAGTCGGCGATGAAGTCTGCCAGTGCCTGCGACTTGATCGCTTTTCGTGGCTCGTATTTGATGTTGTGGACGCCGATCTCGACGGCCCACTTGGCGACCCGCCCGGTCGCCTCGCGGTTGCGGATGATGTCTTGCAGAGGTGCTGAGGAGACGACCGTGATCGGGTGCTCCTGGAAGTAGTGCGGCAGGCGCCGCTGAGCTCTGAAGACCGCGTATACTAGCTATTGGTACTATGGGTACCGCTGGCGCGACTCGGTGAGGACCTCGCTGATGTAGTACACCGGCCGCTGGACTGGGCGCTCCTTTCCTTCCTCTGGTCGCTCGACGGCCATCACGGCGCTGACGACGCGCTCGGAAGCCGCGACGTAAACCAGCATGGGTTCTTTGTCGGCGGGGGCAGCGAGTAATGGTGCGGCGAGTAGCACCTTTTTGAGGTCGCGGAGCGCGTCGTCCGCCTCCTTGTCCCACTGGAAGGTGGGGTTCTTGCGCATCAGGCGGTATAGGGGCATCGCCTTTTCGCCCGAAGGGGATGAAGCGGCCGAGAGCCGCTACTCGCCCGCCAGCTTCTAGGCGTCGCGCGAGCACTTCGGGTTTGCCGAGCAGGCGATCGATGTCGATCTTCGTGGGGTTCGCCTCGATCCTCGTTTGGAGCAGCGTACCCCGATGGTTGTCCAGGTACACCGAAGGTGCATTTTCCTGGGTTGAGCTTTATCTTATATCTTCGCAGGTTGGCGAATGTTTCCGCCAGGTCGGCGAGTAGGTCGCCTTGGCGAGAGGACTTTACGACCACGTCGTCGATGTAGACGTGGATGTTGCAGCCAATTTGGCTCGCGAGGCATTCTTGCATGCACCGCTGGTAGGTCGCCCCGGCGTTCTTGAGGCCGAAGGTCATGGCGGTATAGCAGAAGGCTCCGAATGGCGTGATGAACGCCGTCTTCTCCTCGTCTTCGACAGCCATTTTGATCTGGTTGTACCCAGAGTAGGCGTCGAGGAAACATAGCGACTCCGAGCCCGCAGTTGAATCGATTATCTGGTCGATCCGCGGGAGGACGAACTGCTCCTTTGGGCAGGCGCTGTTCAGGTTTGTGTAGTCGATACACACTCTCTAGGTCCCGTTCTTCTTCTCGACCAGGACTGGGTTTGCCAGCCACTTGGAGTACTTGATTGGCCGGATGAAGCCGGCAGCGAGTAGACGCTGCACCTCCTCGGCGATTGCTCGACGGCGTTCTTCATTGAAGGGCCACAGCGACTGCTTGACAGGTCGCACTTTGGGGTCGGCATTTAGCTTGTGCTCAGCGAGCTCCCTAGGGACACCGGGCATGTCAGAGGGTTTCCATGCGAAGATGTCCCTGTTCTCACGGAGGAACTCGATGAGCGCGCCTTCCTATGCTGGGCTCATGCCTGTCCCGATCGTCACCGTCTGGCTGGAGTCGCCTGGGACCAGCTCGACGGTGCGGGTGTGCGTCGTGGCCTCAAAGGTTGAGGTGTTTGCGCCCTCTGAGTTGGGCTTCTTGAGTATGGTGGGGTCGTCGTTGTTGACCCCGCTCGCGTACTTGGCGAGCTCATCGGCGTGGTTGGTCTCCACCGCGATGACGGCGTCAGCGAGCTCGGCTCCTTTGGCCTCGCACTCGGCGGCCATGTCGGGGTCGCCGTTGATGGTGATGACGCCGCACGGCCCAAGGAGCTTCATCGCGTTGTACGCGTAGTGGGGCGCTGCCATGAATTTAGCGAGCGCTGGCGTCGGGGCCTTGATGGTAAAGGGGGCTGTCGAAGGGCACCAGCTCGAAGACAATCCGCTCGGTGCGGAAGTTTGCTGGTGTGCCGAAGGTGACTGGCAGCGTGACCTTGCCGATCGGGTACGCCTTCCGACCGGGGACGATGCCGTGGAATGTGGTGTGGGTCGTCTCGATCATCGACTGCGGGAGCCGCAGCCTCCTGAAGGTGTCGAGGTACAGGATGTTGATGGAGCTGCCGCCGTCCATCAATGTCTTGGGGAGCCAGTAGTCGCCGACCTTGGGATTGACCACCAGGGCGACTCGTCCTGGGTACTCGATGCGTGGCGAGTGGTCTTGGCGGCTCCAGGTGATGGGCTGCTCTGACCAGTTTAGGAACTGGGGAACGTCCATCTGGGCCACCGCGTTGACGGTGACAGCGCGGGCGATGACCTTCTTCTCACGCTTCGTGTTGAAGCCTGTGAAGGTATGGAGCGAGCCGACCACTTTGCTGAATTTTCCGCCGTTTGGCGGGTCGTTGTCGGGGTCCTCCCGCGCTCGCCGTGCCTTCTCGATTTCCCTGAGGGTGTGGCAGTCGGCGGTGGTGTGTGTTGCGGGCTTCCCTTCCCTGCTATGAAATGCACATGGTTGGTTAAGGAGAGCCGCGGGGTCGAACCTTGGCTTGGCCTTGTAGTTTCCGCCGTCGCGGCGTTGTCCTCCGTCGCGGCGGAAGCTCTTGGGCTCGCGTTGTACGTGTCCGGCGTTGGCGACGAAGTCGACTCGCCCGTCCTTCTGGCGCTTGCGGTGGCGAGTGTTGCTGTAGCGAAATTCGGACCGTCGTCTTCGCCTGCGGCGTTGACCTCCTGACTCGTCGTCAGTTTCCTGGTTTGGATCTTCCTCGGCGTACCGTTTGGCGATCTCGAGGAGGTCGGGGATGTTGTCGAGAGTGCGGGAGTGTCGCTTGAGCTTGGCAACCAGGGGCTCGTAGCGGCACGAGGTCTTGAAGCAATGGATCGCGGTGTCCGGGTGGATGCCGACCGCGTTGTACCAAAGTTCTTGCCACTGTTGGACCCAGTTGCGGGTCGACTCGCGGGATCCCTGGACGCATCGCTCCAGGTCCTCGATAGTGGTGGCGCGGGTGTAGGAGCACTCGAAGTGCCTGACGAAGGCGTCGCGCATCTCCTCCCAGGAGTCGATCATCACTGGGGAGGTGTTGATCCACTGCCTGCATGTCCCCTCCATCATCAGGGGGAGGTAACGGGCGGCTAGCAGGTCAGTGTGGCCTGCGATCCCCATCGCCATGAGGTATGTGTCGAGCCAGACGGCGGGGTCGTACTAGGATTCGTACTTTTCTATCTCTTTTGGCGCCTTGAAGTTTGGCGGGTACTTCTCGCCTCGGATCATTGGTCCGAAGCACTTGGGTCCGAGTCGATTGAGCGACCCCATGGTCTCGCCGTCGCGGCGATTGGTTAGGGTATGTCGCAGGTCGTCGGGCTGGCGTGCGCGCCAACTTTGGTTGTTGATGATGTGGGTGCGGGCGTCGATGGGTTGCCCGTTGGCGGCGACAAAGTTGGTTGCCGGCCTGGGGTCGTTGGTGGAGAGTGCCGCGTTCGCGGGTCGGTGTTGGAGCTGCAGCGGCTCTGGTGGCGGGCAGTTGAGGGTGTTTGCCGCCGCTGGGCGGCCGCTGGAGTCCGCTCTGCTTCCCGAGGAACGCGAGTATACTCGACCTTGCGAGTCGGCGCCCGCTCTTTGCTGCTCGACGGCCTTCGCGAGCAGGGCCCTGTCGTATTGGATCTGTAGGGCGCCGTCGCTGGTGGCCGTGATGCTGTCGGCTGCTGCTCGGCCTGCCACGAGGTTGTCCATCGGGGTGGAGAACAGTGGGAGGCCGTTTGCGTCTCGCTCCCGTGAGGAGACTACTATCCGCGGCTGGTCCCTGGGAGGGATGCGGTTGGGTGGAGGTGGGGCGCCATTGCCGTTGATCCTGGCGGGGGCCGGGCGCTTCCTCCTGGTGGCGCGTTCTTGCAGATTGCGCGCTCGGCCACGCGGGCCGGGTCGTTTTCGTCGTCGAAGTTCAGGGCACGCCCCTGAACGGTGGGGTTCAGGCGTGACCTGATCCACTGCTGGTGGTAGCGTGATAGTTCCTGCGCCGTCACCTGCTCGAGGCAAAAATTTTCGTGCTCGGCTTGCTCCTTGCGCATCGCCTCCGCCAGTTTCAGGCGGAGTTCCTCGACCTCCGTTGCCGTGGCGTTAGGAGGGATTGGGGTGGAGAATAGATCCTCCGGCGGATTGGTGCCGGTCGCCATGTAGGTCGCGGCGTGGCGACCGGTTCCGTCGCGGAGGTCGGCAGAGTTCTCCGACCCGGAGTCGAATTCGAAGATCCCGAGGATGGAGGGGTCCTCGAAGTCTCCCACGTTGGAGACCTGGGCGATGGAGCCCGCGGATGAAGCCGCGGTGATGGATCCGGCGAGTGACGCCGGGGTCGCCGAGTCGGCGTCATCGTTGAGGGCCGCGTCCTCTACGGCCGCTGAGTTTTCGGCCACGTTGCTGTGGGCCGAATTGTACTCGGAGGCGAGGCGATGGATCGTGCGGATCTGGCTCTCGGAGAGCCGATCGTGTGGCGGCGACTCGCGGATGCGAGCCGAATCCTCCGAGACGATGACGTCGGTGAGACCGACGAAGAGGCTGATCATGCCGATCGGCAGGATCACGCTGTGCGTGACGGGTCGCGCCGCCGGGACATAGCTGCTCGGCAAGATTTGGAACATCTCGCCGATCGCTATCATGCGGTCGGTGGCGACCGTCTCGTTGATGGGCAGATTGGATCTCGCCGCAGAACACCGGCCAGACCGGCCAGGCCCCACGGTGGGCGCCAGCATTAGGAATGTTCACGGCGAATCTTTGCAATCGGCGGTAGTAGAAACGAGGGCAATGGCGGCCAGCCATCTGCGGTCGAGATGAGGCGAGAAGACAGTTTTACCCAAGTTCGGCCCCGAGGTAAAGACCTACTCTGCTAGATTGTATTATGGAGGTGGTACAATGGGCGGCTCGGCTAGGCGGAAATCGCAGGGTGTATGAGGGAACGTATCTCTACTCACCCCATAGGGAGGTTCATATAGGCTCACCTCCCCTAGGGTTTACATATGTCAACCGATTCAGTTAAAGCTTCGGTACTCGTTTAACCTAATCCGACTGGGCCTATCTACTTGCATGGGCCTTCAACTTCCAGTCGCTTGGTTCCTCACTGGGCTTCAATCCAGTCGCCATCTTGCAGGCCCACTCGCCGGTTCTTGGGCCAGTCGGAAACGTCCTGCTGGGTATACCCCGGCAGGCACATCCCCATCACTTACGCTTTATCATGTCATGATAGATGTTGCTTTGACCTTATGCTTAATTATTATTGCTGTAGCATGACTTGTTTCAAACAATTGAGATTGCATAATGTGCCTTGAAATAATTATGCATCGTCTTAGCATACAAAAGTATAATATTGTGGTATTCTCCTTTGATGGTTTATTTGGGTTGACTTGGCACATGCTTACACCATGTTAATACTATGAACCAGTCACCTTAGCCTCTATGATCATTTAGTTTTTGACTTGTGGTACCACTTTGTGCTTTGATTGATAATGTTTGTCGCTCTACATGATTATGGACATTATTGCTCTCTTAGTTGGTCGCTCCCGGTCTTTTGCTAGCCTACACTTGTACTGAGTAAGCTCTACTCATGCATCCAACTCCCAAGAAACCAAGTTATTCCAAAGAGTCCACTATAAATTCCTATGCATGGTGTGTTACACCATTCCAAGTATATTCATGTTTTATCTATCTTCCAAATTAAATTTGTTATGTGAAAATTAGTGATTAAAGCTCTCACAAACTTGATGGCACACTTTATTTCTTGCACCTAATAAACTTGAACCATTGTGTCATCTATGTTGTATATGCTTGCACTTATAAGTTGGGAATTAGCAGAACCATGCTGTCATGGGGAACGCTTTCAACACCTGTACATATTACCCAGTTGATATGATGATCTTTTGTTTACGGATGTCGGCGGTGTGAAATAAAAGGGGAGCTTGTAAGTGATACATCGTAAATGTATCTATAATTTTTGATGTTCCATGCTTGTTTAGTATCTACTTTGCTATGCTTTGTCTACACTTTGAGGTATTTTTATACATTTTCTGGGACTAACCTATTAACAAGATGGCGCAGTGCCAGTTTCCTGTTTTATGCTGTTTTGGTTTTAGAAAAGATAGTAAGGAAATATTCTTCGAATTGGACAGGACAAAATCCAAAGTCAATATTTCACCGAGGAGAACACGAAGTCTATAGGAGAGACGGAGGGGAGCCCTAGGGCGACCACCCCCCCACGTGCGGGCCCACCCTGGGCCACGCCTAGGCAGGGTGTGGGCCCCTTGATCGCCCTCCTGCCTCGCCTCTTCGCCTATATAAGCCCCTGATGCCAAAACCCTAAGCACCTGATCAGATCTCCACGAAACAGTCTGTAGCCGCCTCCACCATTGTCCCTAGATCGGGGGGGACTGAAGCTCTTCCCGGCACCACAGCCGGAGGAGATCATCCCGGAGGCCTTCTTCATCACCATGCCAGCCTACGGTATGATGCGTGAGTAGTTCACCCTTGGACTATGGGCCCATATAGTAGCTAGATGGTTGTTTCTCCTCCTTTGTGCTATCATGTTTATATCTCGTGAGCTCCTTTCATGATCAAGATCATCTATTTGTAATCATACATTTTGTGTTTGCGGGGATCCGATGGATATTGAGATTACTATGTCAGATTGATTATTGATTCTATCATGTCTTACTGAGTATTGATTCTATCATGTATGTGTTGTTTGAGATCTTGCATGCTCTACATTTCTAGTAGCTATCTTGGCCAAGTAGATGATAGTGACTCCAAGAGGGAGTATTTATGCTTGATAGTGGGTTCATGCCTCTACTGAATCTAGGGAAGTGACAGAAATCTCTAAGGTTGTAGATGTGTTGTTGCTACTAGGGAGAAAACAACAATCTTTTGTGCATGGAACAATTGTATTGTTTACTTTACACACATTGCTTAATGCAGTTATCCGTTGCTTGCAACTTAATACTGGAGGGGGTTCAGATGATAACCTGAAGGTGTATTACTAGTCATAGATGCATTTGGATGGCGGTCTATGTATATTGTTGTAATGCCCAACACTAGTGGAAAAAGGGCCATCCATTCGCGCCCCCTCGGAGCATTAGTCCCGGTTGCGCCACCAAGGACTAATCTTGCACGCGTTCCGGTTGGGCGGCGCAGGGCGAGCATCGTCCGGTTGATAAGGGGGAATACGTCCCGGTTGGAGCGGGCACGGGGCCAGGGGCATGCGTCCCGGTTGATAAGGGGGAATACGTCCCGGTTGGAGCAACCAACCGGGACTAAAGGTTTGGCCACAGCCACATGGCGTGGCACGCACCTTTAGTCCTGGTTGGTGGCTCCAACCAGGACGTATTCTCCTGCCCTCTATAAATGCAACGCCCCAGCCCCTTCTGCCTCCACTCTGTTTTTTCGAATGGTGGAAGGTGTGAGGGGTGTGCTTGTTTTTTCTCTTCTATGCATGCATTGAAGGTGTTTGATGAAATGTTTGAGTGAAAAATCCCGTTTAATTTCTCATAGAACAAAAATATAGAAGGTGTCCGAGACGCACTTGAGCTTTCTCCTCTTTATTTCCCTCGATCGAGGTTAGCAATCTTATCTTTTCTAGGTCATTGATACAATTCATGTGTCGGTGTGAATTGGTTATTTCTGAAGGGTTTCGCGGCATAGTAAATCAAAATTTTCTATGGATGCAAACAGAAGGAAAGCCAAGATCTAATCTAGGAGATGCAAACAACGAGAGAGATTGGATTAGATCTTCATACCCTTGAATATTCGCACTGTGAGCGTTAAATCGGAACGTGGGTGATGTAGTCGTACTCGCTTCTCCTCCTCACGATCCGATCCGATCTAGCACCACAAGTGGTGGTGCCTCCATGAGATGCACACGTGCAGCACCTCGACGTCTCCTCCTTCCTCGGTCCAGCAAGTATGGTGGAGAGACGGATTGGATCTACAACGCGACGACGCGGTGTATGTGGTGGAGAGTTTCTGCAGCAGGGCTTCGCCACTGCAGTCGAGAGGAGAGAGGAGAGGAGGCGGCTGGCTTGAGGGAAGGTGTGGGGGGTGGTGCGCCCCAGCCCTCTTTATATAGAGGGGTGGGCGGCAGCCTAACCCCTCCCAAGCCCAAACCGGCGGCCAAAGGAGGAGGAGTGGGGGGCAAGGAAACCCCCCCTTCTAGAAGCTCCAATTAGGGTTTTACCCTAGTTGGCCGGTTGGGCCCTATGGGGCCTTGTGCCCCTGGCCCAATGCGACCAGGGCACTCCCTCATAGGCCCATGCCCCCTCCCGGAAGGTGGGGCCACGTTGGTCTCCTTCCAGAAGGTTCTAGAAGCTTCCGGTACAATACCGATTAACCCGGAACAATTCCGAACTCCAAAAACTGCACTGCCTTATATGAATCTTATTCTCCGGACCACTCTGGAACCTCTCGTGATGTCCCAGATCCCATCTGAGACTTCGAACAAAAACTCATAAACCAATCATCCAATCTATCCTAGCGTCGAGACACGTTAAGTGTGTGACCCTTCGGGTTCGAGAACATGCAGACATGATCTTCTATCAATAATCAACAGCGGGGTCTGGAAACCCATATTGACTCCCACACATTCATCGATGATCATATCGAATGAACCATGATGCCAGGATTCAATCAATCCCATATATATATTCCCTTCGTCTCGCGATATTTTACTTGCCCGAGATTTGATCGTCGGTACCGTCATACCTAGTTCAATCTCGTTCACAGCAAGTACTTTACTCGTTCCGTAATCCGATATCACTTTGTGATTAACTCCTTAACCACATGCTTGCAAGCGGTGTTGATATCGATCACCGAGTGGTCCCGAAGTATATCTCTCCGACTTGGGAGGGACAAATGCCATCTCGATACATACAACCCAACAGATACTTTCTGATCACCTGAGAGACACCTTTATGATCACCCTCTCATAGGATGACGTTTGATGACCTCAAAGCTTTCTTCCGATACCAGGGAGTTGTATTATCTCATGGTCTAAGGAATACAATATTTGACATCAGAAAAGCTTCGCAAAGATGAACACGATGACACGATCTAATTGCTTCGCTTAGTTTGGGTCTGTCCATCATATCATTCTCCCAATGATATGATCTCATTATTAATTGACAACTCATGTCCATGGTTAGGAAACCTTAACCATCATTAATCAATGAGCTAGTTCATAGAGGCGTACTAGGGACACGGTGTTGTTCACAAACCACACAAGTATTGAAGTTTCCGCTTAATACAATTCTAGCATGGAATATAAACATTATCATGAACAAGAATTATAATAATAACATCTTTATTATTGCCTCTAGGGCATAATTCCGACAGTCTCCCACTTGCACTAGAGTCAATAATCTAGTTTACATCTGGCAACAATCTCACACCCATGGCACTGAGGTGCTGATCATGTTTTACACGTGGAAGAGGTTTAGTGAATGGATCTGCAACATTCAGATCTGTATGTACTTTGCTGATCTTCAGATCTCCATCTGCTATATAATCTCGGATTATATGAAACTTGCGGTTGATATGCTTGGTCTTTGGATGATATCTTGGTTCCTTAGCGAGTGCTATGGCGCCAGTGTTGTCACACAATATCTCAAGTGGGTCCAATGCACTTGGAACCACGCCAAGCTCAGTGATGAGGTTCCTGATCCAAACTCCTTCACTTGACGCTTCTGCAGCAGCCATGTATTCCGCTTCTACTGTAGATCCCGCGATCACGCTTTGCTTGCAGCTTCTCCAGCTCACAGCTCCTCCATTCAAAATATACACGTATCCTGTCTGAGATTTAGAATCATCCTTGTCGGTGTCGAAACTAGCATCGACGTAACCTTTTACGACGAGTTGTTCATCACCCCCATAGACTAAGAAAATTTCTTTAGTTCTATTTAGGTACTTTAGGATGATCTTCATGGCTGTCCAGTGTTCCACTCCTGGATCACTTTGATACCTGCTCGTCAAACTAAGAGCATTGGACACATCCGGTCTAGTACACAGCATGGAATACATGATAGAACCTATGGCCGAGGCATAAGGCACTTTGCTCATAGCTTCCCTATCATCTACCGTAGCTAGACACTGAGCCTTGCTCAATATCTTACCTGACAACATAGGCACTAAACCTTTCTTTGCCTTATCCATTCTGAACCTTTTCAGAACTTTGTCTAGGTATGTTCTCTGGCTTAAAGCTATCAGGCGTCTTTGTCTATCTCTATAGATTTTGATGCCCAATATATAAGCAGCTTCACCTAGGTCTTTCATTGAAAAACACTTGTTCAAATAACTCTTCACATCGTTAAGCATGTTGATGTCATTTCCAATAATCAATATGTCATCCACATATAGTACCAGAAACGTCACCGAGCTCCCACTCACTTTCTTGTAGATACAAGCTTCGTAGCAATTTGGAACAAATCCAAAGCTCTTGATCACTTGATCAAAACGAAGGTTCCAACTCCGAGATTCTTGCTTCAGTCCATAAATGGAACGCTGAAGTTTGCATACTTTATCAGCATCCTTAGGATCGACAAAACCTTCGGGTTGCATCATATACAACTCTTCATCAATGTTGCCATTGAGGAACGCATTCTTGACATCCATCTGCCATATTTCATAATCATGAAGCACAACAATTGCTAATAAAATCCGAATGGACTTAAACATCGCTACGGGAGAGAAAGTCTCATCGTAGTCAACACATTGAACTTGTCGAAAACCTTTCGCAACAAGCCGTGCTTTATAGACGGTAACATTACCATCCGCGTCCGTTTTCTTCTTGAAGATCCATTTGCACTCAACGGCCTTTCGGTCGCTAGGAGGGTCCACCAAAGTCCATACTTGGTTTTCGCTCATGGATCCCAATTTGGATTTCATGGCTTCTAGCCATTTCTCAGAGTCTAGGCTCATCATCGCTTCCTCATAGTTCGTAGGTTCCTTTGTCTACTAACAAGACAGTCAAGACAGGTTGCCGTACCACTCGGGAGGGCACGCGCTCTTGTCGACTGCGGCGTTCGATGTGACATCGTCAAGCTTCAAGATCCTTGTCATTAGCTTCCTCTATTGTTGGTGCAGGCGGCACTGAAACAATTTCAGGTGCTGCGCTACTCTCCAATTCAAGAGAAGGTTCAATAACCTCGTCTAGCTCTACTTTCCTCCCACTCACTTCTTTCGAGAGAAACTCCTTCTCAAGAAAGGAACCGTTCTTTGCGACAAACACTTTGCCTTCGGTTCTATGATAGAAGGTATACCCAATAGTTTCCTTAGGGTATCCTATGAAGGCGCATTTCTCCGCTTTGGGTTCGAGCTTGTCCGTCATCAACTTCTTGACGTAAGCTTTGCATCCCCAAACTTTAAGAAACGACAACTTAGGTTTAGCACCAAACCATAGTTCATACGGTGTCGTCTCAACGGATTTAGATGGTGCCCTATTTAAAGTGAATGCAGCGGTTTCTAATGCATAACCCCAAAATGATAACGGCAAATCAGTAAGAGACATCATCGATCGGACCATATCTAATAGGGTTCGGTTATGGCGTTCAGACACACCATTCTTGTTGTGGTGTTCCAGGTGGCGTTATTTTTGAAACGATTCCACTTGCTTTAAGATGCGTGAGAAAATCATAACTCAAATATTCACCTCCACGATCGGATCATAGAAACTTAATCTTTCTGTTATGATGGTTCTCCACTTCATTCTGAAATTCCTTGAACTTTTCAAATGTTTCAGATTTATGTTTCATTAAATAGATATACCCATATCTACTTAAGTCATCGGTAAAAGTGAGGAAATAGCGATATCCACTACGCGTCGAAACACTCATTGGTCCGCATACATCGGTATGTATGATTTCCAACAAGTCCGTTGCTCGCTCCATCATACCGGAGAACGGGGTTTTGATCATCTTGCCCATGAGGCATGGTTCGCATATGTCAAATGATTCAAAATCAAGAGACTCCAAAAGTCCATCAGAATGGAGTTTCTTCATGCGCTTTACACCAATATGACCTAGAGCAGCGATTACCACAAATAAGTAGTATTATCACTATCTACTTTGCATCTCTTAGCCTCAATGTTATGGATGTGTGTTTCATCCCTTTCGAGATTTAGAAGAAATAAACCATTCACAATAGGTGCATGACCATAAAAGATGTTACTCATATAAATTGAACAACCATTATTCTCCGATTTAAATGAATACCGTCTTGCAATAAACAAGATCCAGAAATAATGTTCATGCTCAACGCATGCACATAATAACACTTATTAAGGTTTAAAACTAATCCCGAAGGTAAAACTAAGGAGAGCGTGCCGACGGCCATCACATCAACTCTTGATCCGTTGCCAATGCGCATCGTCACCTCATCCCTCGCAAGCCACCTTCTATTCCGTAGCTCCTGTTTCGAGTTACAAATATTAGCAACTGAACCAGTATCAAATACCCAGGCACTACAAGAGGGCTAGTAAGGAAAACATCAATAACATGTATAGCAAATATACCTTTGATGGTGCCAGCCTTCTTGTCCGCTAAGTACTTCGTACATTTGCGCTTCTAGTGACCCTTGTATTTGCAATAGAAGCACTCAGTGTCCGGATTAGGACCAGACTTGAGCTTCTTCTCAGTAGGGGCAGTGCACTTGCCGCCGCCCTTCTTGAAGGGCTTCTTTGCACCCTTACCTTTCTTGAAGGTGGGGGGCTTGTTGACCATCAACACATGATTATCCTTTTTGATGTCCACTTCCGCAGCCTTCAGCTTTGCGAAGAGCTCGGTGATCGTATCAGTGGAACCAATCTGATTATGAGTCACTACAAAACTTTTGTAGCTGGGAGGGAGTGATTGCAGAACCCTGTCAATCTTGAGCTCCTCTGGAATCTTGCAGTCCAGTTTCTCAAGGCGTTGAGTGTAGCCCGACATCTTAATGGCGTGGTCACTAACGGAACTCCCTTCCTCCATCTTGCAGTTAAAGAACTTCTCAGAGATCTCATATCTCTCAGAACGGGCTTGAGTCTGAAACATGGTTTTCAGCTCCTCGAGAATCTCAAAGGGCCCGGGATAGTCTTCAAAACGATTTTGAAGGTCCGATTCCATAGCAAACAACATGGTGCTCTTAATCACACCATAATCATCTCTGCGCGACTGATAGACAGCTTTCTCATCAGCCGGCGCAGTAGCAGGGCGTCACCTAACGCACTCTCAAGGACATAGTCCTTTCTACCGCCAGAGAGAATGATTCTCAGATTGCGGAACCAATTGGTGAAGTTAGACCCATTGTTTCTAAGCTTTTCCTTCTCAGCAAAAACGTTGAAGTTGAAGTTGGACTTAGCCATTTGATCTACAATATTTGCAAGTACAAATTAGACTATGTTCATGATAACTAGTTCAACTTTTAATCAAATTACTAGATGAACTCCCACTAAATTCAACATCCCTCAAGTTGTTTAGTGAACACGATCCAAATTCACCACACCTAATCCGATCTTCACGAGAAGAGATGTGGTTTCAATGGTGGACAACGGCGTCGATCATATCATTCATATGACTCTGCTTAACCTTTTCGGTTCATGTGTTCCGAGGCCATACGTACATGCTAGGCTCGTCAAGTTAGACCCAAGTATTTCTGCGTGTGCAAAACTGGCTTGCACCCGTTGTATGTGAACGTAGAGTCTATAGCACCCGATCATCACGTGATGCTTGGACACGACGAACTTTCGCAACGGTGCATACTTGGGGAGAACACAGTTTTTATCTTGATCTTTAAGTGAGGAATCATCTTATAATGCTACCGTCGCGATCTAAGTATAATAAGATACATAAAAGGATAAACATCACATGCATATAACTTTATGTGACATGGTATAGCCAATCTTCGCGCAATGATCTCCATCTTGTGCGTGCCGGCATGATCTCCATCACTCCACCATGATTGCCTCCACCACGAATAGCAACTACAACTATTGCTAACTACTTAGCGATAAAGTGAAACTATTACATGGCGTATAAGAAGTTGACACACAGGTCATACACAATTATAATGATAACCATATGGCTCCTGCCGGTTGTGTACTCATCGACATGCAAGTCGTGAACATTACAATACATGATCATCGCATACATTATACACATCACATCTTGGGCCATACCATATCACAGAAAACACTCCCTGCAAAAACAAGTTAGACGCCTCTACTTTGTTGTTGCATGTTTTACGTGGCTTATGGGAGTAGATGCTAAGAACGATTCTTACCTACGGAAAGCCACAACGGTGATATTATGGTTGCCAAACTCCGGTGTTAATCCCATGACAACTATAGTGATAGAAACTGGCATCCACCAGCCGCATGTGTGGAACAAGCCACACGTCAAGTGCGGAGCCGGTCTCGTGAACGACGTCGCGTAAGGTTGGCCTGGACCGCTTCAATCTCACTATCCCGCGTCATAAGAAGAACACAAACAAGAGTCTTGCAACAGAAAACATCAACGCCCGCAATAACCATGTTGCGTTCTACTCGTGAAACACATCTACGCATAGATCTAGCTCTGATACCACTGAAGGGTTTCGCGGCATAGTAAATCAAAATTTTCTACGGATGCGAACAGAGGAAAAGCCAAGAGATAATCTAGGAGATGCAAACAACGAGAGAGATTGGATTAGATCTTCATACCCTTGAAGATTACTTGCGGCGGGCGTTAACGCTCGGCGTGGGTGATGTAGTCGTACTCGCTTCTCCTCCTCGCGATCCGATCCGATCTAGCACCACAAGTGGCGGTGCCTCCGTGAGATGCACACGTGCAGCACCTCGACGTCTCCTCCTTCCTCGTTCCAGCAAGTATGGTGGAGAGACGGATTGGATCTACAACGCGACGGCGCGATGTATGTGGTGGAGAGTTTCTGCAGCAAGGCTTCGCCTACACGCAGTCAGGAGGGAGAGAGAGAGGAGGGCAGCAGGGCGACTGGCTTGAGGGGAAGGTGTGGGGGGGTGGTGCGCCCCCAGCCCTCTTTATATAGAGGGGCGGCAGCTAGCCCTCCCTGCAAGCCCAAACCGGCGGCCAAAGGAGGAGGAGTGGGGGGCAAGGAAACCCCCCCTTCTAGAAGCTCCAATTAGGGTTTTACCCTAGTTGGCCGGTTGGGCCCTATGGGGCCTTGTGCCCCTAGCCCAATGCGGCCAGGGCACTCCCTCATAGGACCATGCCCCCTCCCGGAAGGTGGGGCCACGTTGGTCCCCTTCCGGAAGGTTCTAGAAGCTTCCGGTACAATACCGATTAACCCGGAACAATTCCGAACTCCAAAAACTGCACTGCCTTATATGAATCTTATTCTCTGGACCACTCCGGAACCTCTCATGATGTCCCGGATCCCATCCGAGACTCCGAACAAAAACTCATAAACCAATCATCCAATCTATCCTAGCGTCGAGACACGTTAAGTGTGTGACCCTTCGGGTTCGAGAACATGCAGACATGATCTTCTATCAATAATCAACAGCAATGCGGAAACCCATATTGACTCCCACACATTCATCGATGATCATATCGGATGAACCACAATGCCAGGATTCAATCAATCCCATATATATATTCCCTTCGTCTCGCGATATTTTACTTGCCCGAGATTTAATCGTCGGTACCATCATACCTAGTTCAATCTCGTTCACAGCAAGTACTTTACTCGTTCCGTAATCTGATATCACTTTGTGATTAACTCCTTAACCACATGCTTGCAAGCGGTGTTGATATCGATCACCGAGTGGGCTCGAAGTATATCTCTCCGACTTGGGAGGGACAAATCCCATCTCGATACATACAACCCAACAGATACTTTCCGATCACCTGAGAGACACCTTTATGATCACCCTCTCATAAGATGACGTTTGATGACCTCAAAGCTTTCTTCCGATACCAGGGAGTTGTATTATCTCATGGTCTAAGGAATACAATATTTGACATAAGAAAAGCTTCGCAAAGATGAACACGATGACACGATCTAATTGCTTCGCTTAGTTTGGGTCTGTCCATCATATCATTCTCCCAATGATATGATCTCATTATTAATTGACAACTCATGTTCATGGTTAGGAAACCTTAACCATCATTAATCAATGAGCTAGTTCATAGAGGCGTACTAGGGACACGGTGTTGTTCACAAACCACACAAGTATTAAAGTTTCCGCTTAATACAATTCTAGCATGGAATATAAACATTATCATGAACAAGAATTATAATAATAACATCTTTATTATTGCCTCTAGGGCATAATTCCAACAATTTCACTATTTATGATGTCCTGTTTTTTGATAAACTTACTTATATGATGCAGATGAACGGTCGGGAATGGATGTACGGTGACCGGCGCGTAGCCGGGTATATCAAAGGCGTGGATAAATTTATCGATGTGGCTATGGCAAACAAAGAGAATGGATTTATACGTTGTCCATGTGTTCAATGTCAGAACAACAAGGAGTACTCTTCCTCGAAAATCATTCGCGGCCACCTGATTATGAAAGGTTTCATGCCCAACTATAATTGCTGGACCAAGCACGGGAAAAGAGGGGCTATGATGGAAGATGGTGAAGAAGAAGATGATGATAACAACTATCATCATATGTTTCCTGAATACAGTGATACTGCAATGGAAGACAATGGAGAGGAAAGAGGTGAAGAACGGGCATCAGATAAGCCGGCTGATGAACTTGGTAGGGTCATTTCTGATGCAAAGCGAGACTATGAAACAGAAAATGAGAAGTTAAAGTTAGAGGGCATGTTAGAAGATCACAAGAAATTGTTGTACCCAAATTGTGAAGATGGCGCACAAAGCTCGGTACCACCTTTGGAATTGTTGCGATGGAAGGTAGAGTGTGGTCTAACCGACTCCTCATTTGAAAAGATGCTGAAAATAATGAAGCGAAGTTTCCAAAACATAACGAACTTCCCGAGAGTACCTACGAAGCAAAGAAGACTCTCCGTCTGGGATTAGATGTGCAAAAGATACATGCATGCATTAATGATCGCATCCTCTACCATGATAAGGAGTATGAGAATTTAGATAAATGCCCGGTAGCAATGCGGTATAAGATCGACGAGATGACCAGTGATGTTGAGGAGAGCCCCTCGGAAGAGGGTTCTGCTAAGGTTATGTGGTATGATCCTATAATACCAAGGTTGAAACGCATGTTCAGAAACAAAGAGCATGCCAGGTTGTTGCGATGGCACAAAGAAGACCGTAAGAAAGACGGGAAGTTGAGACACCCTGCTGATGGGGCACGGTGGAGAAAAATCGAGAGAGACTTCCCAGACTTTGCAGGTGACGCAAGGAACTTATGGTTTGGTCTAAGTACGGATGGCATGAATCCTTTTGGGGAGCAGAGCTGCAGTCACATCACCTGGCCCGTGACTCTATGTATCTACAACCTGCCTCCTTGGTTGTGCATGAAGCGTAAGTTCATTATGATGCCAGTGCTCATCCAAGGCCCGAAGCAACCGGGCAATGACATTGATGTGTACCTTAGGCCATTAGTTGAAGAACTCTTACAGTTGTGGGGCAAACCAGGTGTACGTGCGTGGGATGAGAACAAGCGAGCCATTTGATCTCTGAGGGTTGTTATTCGTAACCATCAATGATTGGCCTGCTCTTAGTAACCTTCGTGACAGACAAACAAGGGATATAAGGCATGCACCCACTGTTTAGATAAGACCAAAGGTACATATTTGCATAAATGCAAGAAGGTTGTGTACCTGGCGAATCGACGATTTCTTCCGACCAATCATCCCGTAAGAAAGAAAGGCAAGCATTTCAAAGGTGAGGCGGATCACCGGAAGAAGCCTGAACTCCCTGCTGGTGATGATGTATTTGGTATGGTCAAGGACATAGAAGTAATCTTTGGAAAGGGTCCGGTCAATCGATTCGAGCAGCGTCGCTACAGGACACGCACCCATGTGGAAGAAGAAATCTATATTTTGGGAGCTGCCATATTGGAAAGTCCTGCGTGTCCGCTCTTCAATCGACGTGATGCACGTGACGAAGAATCTTTGCGTGAACCTGCTAGGATTCCTAGGCGTGTATGGGAAGACAAAAGATACACCTGAAGCACGGGAGGACCAACAAATTATGAAAGACCCAAAGAACATGCATACACATAACAAGACGGATAAAGGGCGTCACTTAAGTCGTGCCAGCTATGCTCTTACCAAAGCAGAGAAGGAAATCTTTTTTGAAGTCCTTTACAGTATCAAGGTGCCGTCGGGCTTCTCATCTAATATAAAGGGGATAATAAATATGGTAGAGAAAAAGTTCCAAAACCTGAAGTCTCATGACTGTCACGTGATTATGACGCAGTTGCTTCCGATTGCATTGAGGGGCTTCTACCGGAAAATGTTCGAGTACCCATTGTGAAGCTGTGTTCATTCCTCAATGCAATATCTTAGAAGGTAATCAATCCAGATATTCTTCCAAGGTTACAGAAGGATGTGGTACAATGTCTTGTTAGTTTTGAATTGGTGTTCCCACCATCCTTCTTCAATATTATGACGCATCTCCTGGTTCATCTAGTGGAAGAGATTGCCATTCTCGGTCCGGTATTTCTGCACAATATGTTTCCCTTTGAGAGGTTCATGGGAGTCTTAAAGAAATATGTTCATAACCGTGCTAGACCAGAAGGAAGAATCTCCAAGGGATATGGAACAGAGGAGGTCATTGAGTTTTGTGTTGACTTTATTCCTGACCTTAAGCCGATTGGTGTTTCTGACTCGCGGCATGAGGGAAGACTAAGTGGAAAAGGCACGCTGGGAAAGAAAGCAATGATATGTAGTGATGTTGTGCCCATATTATGCATGTGTGTGGACATTGGTATGGAGAACAATGTTGCAGGAGGAAGTTTTCCTTTTTGTCGCACGGAAAAGCCCTTTTCCATTTTTTGAGCGCAAAAAACGGGCCGTTTTGTGAAGTAACCACCAAAATGCCGTTTCAGAATGCTACCGTCCCATTTTCCTAAAATACTAGACCACCTTACATGGACTATCTCCCAACAGGGACATCTCAAACCTTTTCGTCCATCCCGGGTAAAAAGGACAAATGTCTGCCGAATCGGTAGGAAGTGGGTCCGGTTTGTACTACAGGTACATGATCTATCGCCCGTGATTTTTTGTAAAAATCATTTTTAGACTCGCAATATGTGGTTTCTTTAGAGATCCAATGCAAGTTCTAACGATGCTCGTCCCCTATCTTCATGCACACCGGTTCGACCAGAGTTAGAAATTCAGATAATTCAAAACGGGCATAATAAATTCAAAAAAAATCCGAACAATGAAAATCCTTCGCTTGGTGTCATATTATGTTACATAGTTGAAAGGAAAAATACCCGACTTGGTATATTGATCATGTTTCGAAAAAACCTTCACAAAATGACCTATCATGTTCGAGGTTTCATGGCTTTCGGTCCAAATGACCGATGTTATGTGCTGAATCACGTCATAGTTTGTGATGTTGTGCCCATATTATGCATGTGTGTGGACATTGGTATGGAGAACAATGTTGCAGGAGGAAGTTTTCCTTTTTGTCGCACGGAAAAGCCCTTTTCCATTTTCTGAGCGCAAAAAACGGGTCGTTTTGTGAAGTAACCACCAAAATACCGTTTCAGAATGCTACCGTCCCATTTTCCTAAAATACTAGACCACCTTACATGGACTATCTCCCAACAGGGACATCTCAAACCTTTTCGTCCATCCCGGGTAAAAAAGGACAAATGTCTGCCGAATCGGCAGGAAAAATCCTTCGCGTGGTGTCATATTATGTTACATAGTTGAAAGGAAAAATACCAGACTTGGTATATTGATCATGTTTCGAAAAAACCTTCACAAAATGACCTATCATGTTCGAGGTTTCATGGCTTCCGGTCCAAATGACCGATGTTATGTGCTGAATCACGTCATAGTTTGTGATGTTGTGCCCATATTATGCATGTGTGTGGACATTGGTATGGAGAACAATGTTGCAGGAGGAAGTTTTCCTTTTTGTCGCACGGAAAAGCCCTTTTCCATTTTCCGAGCGCAAAAAACGGGTCGTTTTGTGAAGTAACCACCAAAATACCGTTTCAGAATGCTACCGTCCCATTTTCCTAAAATACTAGACCACCTTACATGGACTATCTCCCAACAGGGACATCTCAAACCTTTTCGTCCATCCCGGGTAAAAAAGGACAAATATCTGCCAAATCGGTAGGAAGTGGGTCCGGTTTGTACTATAGGTACATGATCTATCGCTCGTGATTTTTTGAAAAAATCATTTTTAGACTCGCAATATGTGGTTTCTTCAGAGATCCAATGCAAGTTATAACGATGCTCGTCCCCTATCTTCATGCACACCGGTTCGACCATAGTTAGAAATTCAGATAATTGAAAACGGGCATAATAAATTCAAAAAAAATCCGAACAATGAAAATCCTTCGCGTGGTGTCATATTATGTTACATAGTTGAAAGGAAAAATACCAGACTTGGTATATTGATCATGTTTCGAAAAAACCTTCACAAAATGACCTATCATGTTCGAGGTTTCATGGCTTTCGGTCCAAATGACCGATGTTATGTGCTGAATCATGGCATAGTTTGTGATGTTGTGCCCATATTATGCATGTGTGTGGACATTGGTATGAAGAACAATGTTGCAGGAGGAAGTTTTCCTTTTTGTCGCACGGAAAAGCCCTTTTCCATTTTCCAACACTCACCCCTATTATTAGTGCTGACTCGTGTTTTGTCCTGGTTGGTGTCTCTAACCGGGACTAAAGATTCATCTTTAGTCCTAGTTGGTGACACCATCCGGGACAAGGTACACGCCGCACGACATAATGTCGACACGCCATTTTTCCCGCCATTTTTCTTCCCGCCATTTTTTCCCGTCAGTTCTTCCCTCCAGTTCTTCCCGCCAGTTCTTCACTATATATATATATATATGTAGGGTTGACCTCCATTGTCATTGCACATCTCTAGACTCATATCTGCAACCTCATCACTCTTTCCCATGGCTTCCACCGTAGCACTAACTCCTAGGGAGGCGGAGGCGCTTTGCGCCTCGAACTACCTCCCTTGGCTACTATGTCCCCGGCTGGATGCCTTGGCCGAGGCGTGTCAGTTCCTCTGTCCCTCTAGGTGGCGCGTGGTGGCCATCACGAACCACTACTACTTCGAGCTCACGCCGGGCAAAGGAGGAATCCCAGATGGCATCCCGACTATTTCCGACTTGGGAAGCCTTCTTCGTGGATCGGCGTGAGAGGGCACTTTCGCCAGCACGAGGAGGAGGCCCACCTCCTCCGAACTTCAACGAGGCCGGCCGTCGGCTGTGGTGGCATGGCCGGACTCTCTAGAGCGTCATGGCCTACGACACGGCCGCCGACTCTAGCCCCCGCCTGCGCTACCCTCAAGTCCAGCCCACTCGTACTCAACCTTCAAGGTTCAACTACGGCGACCCCGACGACGATAGCGACGACGGCCGCTGTGAGTACGATGACTACAGTGGCGAGTATTACAGGTGTAGGCAGGAGCATGACTGAATTATTCCAACATTGCAAAACAAGTTCGGCCGATTGTGGCTTAATCTGGCCATGTATCTTAATTTTCAGTTCTTCTATGTAACTTTGTGTTAGTTGCGTTATGTACTTTAATTCCAGTTCTATCCTAATCAAATTTTCTTTCCGCCCATTATTTTCCGTCCTTTTTTTTCCGCCCATTAAAAACAGAAAATGGTTTTGAATTATTTATTCAAATCCAAACATTTTTTATGTTTAAAGTTTTTCTAAATTCCAAATTGATATTAAAAAAATATAAGTTAATTCATTTTAAATTGTAAATGGTTCATATTTTAAATGGTTACATTAATTATTTTTAAAATGTAAAATGGTTTTGAATTATTTATTCAAATCCAAACACTTTTTATGTTTAAAGTTTTTCTAAATTCCAAATTAATATTCAAAAATATAAGTTAATTCATTTTAAATGGTTACATTAATTATTTTTTAAAAATAGAAAATGGTTTTGGATTATTTATTCAAATCCATACACTTTTTATGTTTAAAGTTTTTCTAAATTCCAAATTGATATTAAAAAAATATAAGTTAATTCATTTTTAATTGTAAATGGTCCATATTTTAAATGGTTACATTAATTACTTTTTAAAACATAATATGGTTTTGAATTATTTATTCAAATCCAAACACTTTTTATGTTTAAAGTTTTTCTAAATTCCAAATTAATATTCAAAAATATAAGTTAATTCATTTCAAATGGTTACATTAATTATTTTTTAAAAATAGAAAATGGTTTTGGATTATTTATTCAAATCCAAACACTTTTTATGTTTAAAGTTTTTCTAAATTCCAAATTAATTATCATTTAAAAAACAATACAAATTTAAACCCCAAAATAAAAAATAAGGCGGGAACAGAGAGAAAATACCTGAAAAAATTGAAAACAGGGGAATATGTCCCGGTTGGAGCCACCAACCGAGACTAAAGACCCCCTGCACGGCCAACCCTTGGTCTGCTGAAAATATTGGAGTATATGTCCCGGTTGGTGGCTCCATCCGGGACGTATAACCCTTTAGTCCCGGTTGGAGCCACTAACCGGGACTAAAGGTCCTTTGGTTATAACTGACGCCCCTCCTCTTCTTGTTCCCCATCTCACTTCTATGCTTCACCGACGCCGCAGCCCAGCCTTCGACGCCCAGGCTTCGCCCGCTTCTAACGCCAGTCGCCTGAAGCCCACGTTCCATCCGCCAAAGACCGCCGCCTCCGTCCCGTCTTCCTGCGCATTTCCTTCGCCGCCGCCGCTCGAAGCTCGGCGGCGACGCCCGGTGACCAAGAAGGAAGCGCCGCCTCTCTCTAGCAGTGAGCCTCTGCACCTCCAGTGCCCTCCGTTTGCTTGCTTGTTGTAGCCGCCCGTGCGTCGTGTAGCCAGCACCGTCGCCATTCCGCCCGTCGCCCAGCTCGGTGAGCTTCTTGACGGGCCGCCACTTTATTGCCTACATGACGACGCGCTGCTTCGATCAAGCCTAGCCCCGCCGCCGCCCTGACGCTTGCATGAGCACCGATGAGTGGGCACCGCGTCGAGATGACGCCCGGCGCGGCGTCACGGGCCCACGGGACCTTTGACCACCACGGTGGCTTGCTGATGGGCCTAGGGCCAAGCACTCAGTGGCTCACAGGTTCTATCTAGGTAAAAAAAACCCAACCCTTTGCTGATGTCATATTGACACAGTAATTCAATTTTAAATGATTTAATAATTCCAGAAATTGATATAAACTTGTAAATTCAATATCTTTTTATTTATAAGTCAGAAAAATACAAATAATATATCAAATTGTTCAGAAAAATGAAACCTATCTATTTAACCTATAATCATGCATTGTTCAACAACTTAAATGACAAGTATAATTAGAAGAACAAATGCACCCCTCTCATATGTTCCGGAGTTTCCCCGAGTTAGGGTTTTCACCCCTCGGAATCCCGATTAAATCGTCGAGCATGTCTTAGGGTTACATTCCAATGCAAATTAACTTGTCATATAATCATACTTGCTTGAGCATTGCATCGATGCCATGTGTTGATTGTTTCCCTTTCTTTTCGGTGTTTGGATTATTAGGTTTATTATTAGTTAGGTATTATTAGGTTTATTAATTAGTTTGGTATTATTGGTCTTCGGCCCCACTGTTCAGTCACTGTGGGTAGCCCCAGACCCGATTCACATTGTCAAGCAAATTAAAATCCCTATCTTAGATAAGGAATCATTAATACCCCTTAGGTGCATGTGGGTTCGACGATGTGCCTATCTACTACAAGGTTTCCTTTTTGTAGCTAGGTTTAGGGTTTAGTGTTTCTCTTCATTTTTATTATTGTGTATGTATATATTAGGGTTTCTCTGAATTAGGGTTTATATCTCTCAACATTGTACCTAAGTATCTCCTTTAGTCGCTTTGACTTATTCGTTTTTCCACCTATGCAGAAAATATGGACCCACACGTCAGAGATGAAGAAAAGGAAGAGTTGATCCAAGGTGTGATCCGTGGGGAAGAAAATTTAGACGTATCAACGTTTCTGAACAACTCCGGTGAGGGTGATCCTCTTTTTACCGGAATAGACGACTTGTTTGAGGTTGAAGGTGTTGCCTTCCGCGAGGGAGAAGGCGATGCCTTGTGTAATCGAGAAGACGACCGCTCCGGCGAGGTGCATGTAATATAATCAATTCATTAAGTAATCATCTTCTATCTATATATAAATAGTAACGACGATCTTTCTTCTTTTAGCCCTCCGGATCAAAGGAATCTACTCAAAAGAGCAGACGAGGCCCAACCAAAAATTTGCAAGACCATGAGAGGTTCAGGATCAAAGATGTCGCCGAAGATGGCAAACCGACGGCTCCCGAAGTTGTCGCAAACAAATTTGTGGCATAATGCGGAGTAATCGTTAGGGACTTAATCCCGATCACCATTAGAAATTGGAATAGGCCTGCTAATGCGGATGAAGAGGGAACATGTTTATTTGTCCCTAACCACGCCAAAGATTTACTGTGGAAGAGGCTCATGGTTAATTTCAAACTACCGAAGATAGAGCTGGATCCAAATGCGGAGGATCCAGTTCAGGACGCCTTACAACATGGGAGAGCCATGGAGGCTAAGGTCAGGGAGTGGGCTTTGAAGAAGATGGCCCAGTGTTTCACCAACTGGAAGAAAAGATTGCACCTTGACTATGTCGTGAAAGAGAAGACTCGATTTCAAGAATATTCAGTTTGAGAAGATAAAACCATTCAGGCTGAGTTTGTGGAATACAAGACATCGGAAAAAGCTAAGAAAATGTCGCAGCGAATAAGCTGAATGTTGCTAACAAGAAGTATCACCATCTTGTGGGGCAAGGTGGCTCTGTGGTTGGCATTCCTAAGTGGGAGAAACTTGAGAATGAACTTCGTGCTAAAAGATCACCCAGATGTACGATTGGGTAGAACGTGCAAGGAATTGGTTTTACGGGCATGGGGGCACGTTGGACTCGGAAGGGTGTATATATAACATACGACATAAAGAAGACCCCTTGCCAATCGAGAGGATGAGAAAAGTAAAGGCTGTTAAAGATGGGGACTTCATTCCGATAGAGAGAATGATGAGCTCACACTCGCCCTTGGAAATAAGGAACATGATGGACGAACACGAGGCACAAGAGGCTCCCAACCATGGAGGGTGGGTTTCAAGAGAGGAAGAAATATCCCGATAGAAGTCGAGAGGAGAAAGGACAGGGCGGAAGTTGAAGCAGATAGTCAGAAAGAGCGAATGCGTTTAATTGAAGAACGATTAAATCAACAACAAGATGAAATTAACGCACTTAAAGAGCAAAGTACTACCGGCCCATCTCAGCGACACCGCATTCGATGCTACCGCCTATCGAATAATCGAAAGCGATGTGGCTTCCACCGAGGTCCCGGGTGATGACAATGGCGATGACGATGGTGCGACGATGGCTCTGTTGGCTACCCGAAGGATGATATCACGAGATGACACTGCGAGCTACATGTCAAAGTTGTGAACATATCAATGAAGGTGGCGGTCGGCTATGCCTTACCAATTGGACCCACACCAACTTACCACTGTCGTCCGGTTCTAGAGGGCTACGCTGTTGTCGGGGTGGATGAAATCATGCCCACCTTTGAAGTTTTGGATCTTCACTACCCTGCAGGTGAAGGGGATGTGGATCTTGGGAGACGCAAAAAACGTCACCATTCTATGGCCGAAGGAATGTATCGTGCTTCAAAATCAGACGCCAAGGCCATCTTCGCCGCCGCCTCACCCGTCTCCAGCGAGGTCGTCGCCGCCGCGACAGCCGTCTTCGTCGCCTCACCCGACTACGTCGCCTCACCAATCTCCGGCGCAGCCATCGAAGCGGGAGCCATCGTCGGCGCCTCAGGATAAAAAGCGTAAACGTACCGCTACTGTGCGTCATGGTAAGCGATCGCCGAAACGTAAACAAGAGCCTCTTCCAAAAGTGCCAAAGGTTCCTCCCAAGAGAGCTAATGATCTTGATCAAGAGGAGACTATGCGATCGTTGATCTTGAAGCGAGCGTTTTTCGCTAAGCTAAGGCGGCCGAAAGAGCCAGAGTTCCCCAGCACCAAAGAAGAAAAAGCCAAAGTGTTGAAAATGCTAAAGACTCTTCATCAACCCGAGCCAAAGCTGTCATCAGACTATGAGCGTTCTATCTCAAGTCACATGCGGCACAAAAAGCCTCAAAGCAAGATCTTGATGCAAGCGAAATCTGTTGCCCAGCTCGGAGAACAAGCAAAACAGACTTGCGCCCCTCTCAAGGTGATTTCCCAAACCAATGTGGGTCAAGCAAATATGGGGCGAAGAAGCGTATGATCCGTAGGTAGTTACTGTCTGGAGAAGCTGCCGCTGCTCAAGGTATGAGTATTGCCCAGTACTTACCCCAGTTAGAGTTCTTCCCCATGAGTGAAGTAGCATACAAATACCAGTACGGTAAACCTCTCGTCAAACCTGAGGAGGTAAACAATCTTCCAACAAAAATGTGAAGATTGCATAACTGGTACATGCATGCCACAAAGGCCGGGGCTAACTGGATAGTGCTGAGGGTTACAAAAAAGCATCATGGGAAAGAAAAGGATGACATGATATCCATTGAATTTGATGAACTATTTCAATTATTTAATCAAGACGCCTTGGACAAATCGATCGTCAGTGCCTATTTTCTGTAAGTACTAATTCTGTAAATAATTTAGTCTCCAGCTATCTCACCTTGTTTATTGCATGTATATAATCATACTGTAATATGCAGAATGAAGATTTTTTAATGCAGCAGAGGACAAATCTATGACATTGGCTTCATTGACCCATATTGGGTTCATGAAGCTAATCTCAAAACAAGCCCCCAGGATACGGAGGATAATATAGTACACGCGTTAAGGTTTCAAGAAACCAGAAGGGAAATACTTTTTCCTTACAACTTCGAGTGAGTGTTATTGTCTTGTATACACTTTCTATTTCGCTTACTCGATGTTAAGTATATAATTGATTAGTTATGCATTCGCAGATTCCACTATATTCTGTTAATCATTCAACTTGACAAAGGGCGTGTACTAGTCATGGACTCGAAACATAAACCCCTTGAGACGTGGAAGTACATGCAGATGCTTCTCCAGCGGTAATTCTAATCATTACGACACTATATCGGCAACGTTCATGAATTTTATGATATCAAGTAATTAATAACTTCTTTTATTCGTTTTCTACGCGGGCGACTTGAAGCGGTTCACCAACAAGGCTAGCGGTGTTTGGAAAGAGGAGCTTACATTTCAACCACTAAATGTAAGCACCACTAGCTATATCCGTGCATCTCTTTGATTCTAGTTTTGATACAGTTATTATCATGCTTGATTATTATTTTTGATTGAACTCTGTTCTCGTAAAGTGCCTGACGCAGGGACCAGGTAACAATCTATGTGGATACTATGTTTGCGAGTTCATCCGGCAGACGTGCGATGAGAAGACAGAAATTTAGAGCAACTCCACGAACGTAAACAATTTATATAGTTTTTAATTACAATCAAATTGTGTTTAGTTTCATTCATATAGACTGACTCCTTTTTTAAATATCAGATCGAACGTCTACGGGACGGTCTTCTGCCAAAGGATCGCGTACGAGCAATTCAGGAGGAATTGGCGGGATTCTTGGATGCAGAAGTCCTAAACCCAAAAGGGGAATACTATTCGGCTGTGTATAGACAATAGGAATTGGCCGGTAGCATCGAATAGCAACTTTTGTATGTAGTGCATGAACTCGATCCGTGTATTGAATGTAATATTGTCATGATGATCTTGTGTAATATAAGGTTCCTTCATTGATAAGTGCAACACACTAAATAAACAATAAAACAACCTAAATGAATTCTGCTTGGCGGCACAAAAGTGGCGAAAATCTTTTGCGGCAACAAAATGTGCCAAAATGAATTCTCTGCCGCGGCAGAGAAATGGGCCAAATCTCTGCCGTGGCAGAAGGTTATTAGTCCCGGTTCGTGTTACGAACCGGGACTAATGCTCCACCCCCTCGCTCTATGCCACTGCCACGTGTGCACCCTTTTGTCCGGGTTGGTGGGGCAACCGGGACTAAAGCCCCGTACCAACCGGGACCTATAGGCCTGTTTCCACCAGTGGGTGCAGGGAGCGAGGCTAGGGTTTCTCGAGGTTTTCGCGGAGAGCTCGAGGAGGCGCGCGGCTGGAGGAAGATGACGATGACGCGAGAGAATGAGGTGAAAAAGTGGCAAGTGTCCCGCGGTTACTATTTATCTTACTCTGCGTCAAGATTCATGCAGCTAATCGGACGGTTGCCGCGTAGACGACGTGTTCGTGAATGTGCGCGGTTATTTCTCCACGTCTCCAACCGTCGCCGCTAACGGTTCCTATCGCTCGCGCGGGAAAATCGGATATGATTACGTTCTCTGCATGTGTGAGTTACGAGGCGTCGCTGACCTACAGCCTACGTCGCCATAACTGACATGGTAGATGAGCCTTCCCATCGAAGATTCCGGCATGGACGGATTTAATCCGACAACGGGAGTGTACGATGGAAGATTCAGCATTTCTCCGACTTACTCATAGAAGATGGAGAAACCTTTGCAGGGTTCTTTGGGAGGACTACAAGATATTGCTTGACGATTTGCTGACATCCATCTAGATGGAGCATTCCACGTGAAGAGGCAAGACGGCGCAAGATCTTGGAGTTCTCCGGGGGCTACTGTTGGGGGTATGCTATATGGGTAGTATCCTCATAGCATGTCTCTTATCCGACTAACCCGGGTGGCCCATAGTCGGTAGCATGGCCTATGGCTTTGGGCCCGATTAGGTGGATCTAGAAGGGAGGCCCATGCCGGATAAAGGAAGGCTACGGTGGAGTCACCAGCGTACCCGGAGCCTTGAAGTGCAAGATACACAAGACTAGTAATAGACGGTGTAAAACTCTGTAACCTGTCCGGCTAGGACTTTTCCCTGTAACCCTAGGACCTGGCGACTATATAAGTCGGGCCTATGGGAGCCTTTAGGGCACGATAACTTAGACTTTCTAGTCACCTCGCACAGCGAACCTAATCTCTGTAACTTCGGCGTGCCATTATAGTGATTTATAGCAGGAGTAGGATTCCGCCACCGTTGTGGGATCGAACACAGGTAAGTGTGTTACCTCGTACCCGTCAACCGTCCGCCTTACCCCACGTCTCTAAACACGCACTGTGAGGACCCCTTCATGGCGTACTCGTCGGAAATACCACGACAGTTGGCGCCCACCGTGGGGCAAGAGGCGCTTACAGCATGGATCCGGGCGGGATCCCTCGCCTCCTTCGACGGCGGCAAGATCGCATCTAGCGATTCATCCATCTAGGCGGCCAGGAAGCTTCGGTTTCGTCACCGTACGTTTTGGTCACTCATATCCTGAGTCTTTTACAGCTTTCGTTTTGGTCATATTTTTTCCACGATTTGCCTCGCGCTCGTGAGTATAAAATTTTTACTGGCTTGCCGTTTAAGGCCCCAGTACCATGCAAAAAACCTGCCTTCGGGCGTTAGCTTAAGTTTTTCTGGATACATGTTTTCTGTTGTTTTTATGTGGATTCCGGAGTAGTGACTTTTCGGCACTCAAACCCGGCGTTTTGACCTTGGGTTCTGGACGGTGCCATTAGGCATCATCGCCCAAGGACATAGTTCTGTGCTGCGAGTCTTCCGTCTCACGAAAGGTCAAGCATAAAAACCAGAATAATGGATAGGCCAGCACTTGCTTAAACCAAATTTTACATAAACTGTTCAAATTAGTTGAGTTTTTCCCTCCTAAATAGTTTTATGTGTCCATCTGCTACATAGTTTCAGCTTTAAAGCATTTGTTTAAAGGCCATGTTTGTTCCGCCTTACATTTGTTTGTTGGACACGATTAAAGGAACAATTTAATACATTTGTATTTTTATGTTTATGTTTCAGGTACGTAACACTTGGACATTGCGGCGTTCCTTGGATTAAGGTGTTTTAAGCCGGATTTTCACTAGGCTTGACACCTCGGGGGCTGCAATTGCAATTGTTGACCAAGACTTGAGCCGCCATTGAGGATGTCGGATCGACGCTCGTGGGCTTGACATCTCTAATTTAAGAGCTTTGTCCCGCCTTGCGTCAAAGCCGGAACAAACCTCGGGGGCTACAGTACGTTGATCTCCAAGATATGGTGAAAGTTCTCTTTGAGCATCAAGTCAAAAAATTCAAGTGATTTCCACCTTGACGCTCGGGGGCTACACTGATATTGATTTTTTGTGAAGTTCTCTCTAGAGCACCAAGCTGAAATAATTTCCGTCTTGGCGCTCGGGGGCTACACCATTTACATTTTTGCTGAAGCTACTCTGAGAGAACCAAGACGATTTTCCTTTGAAATTCCGACTTGGCGCTAGGGGGCTACAATAGTTTGATGTCCAATTATGTATGTTATTTTGAGCATCAAGCCGCCTTCGATGAAGCCGACTCAATGCTCGGGGGCTACATATGGTTATGTCAACAAAACTTTCAAGACGGTGAAGAATCCGGCTAGCGAAACTTGGGGGCTTGACATTAACTTTGCCTTCACGGAAGTTTCCTGGGTTACACGGCTCGATGGCCTAAACGTCCGTGATATGAGAGGCTCTAAGACCTTAATTCGGCAAGCTCTTATGTCTGTGACTTTGCTGGCTCTAAGTCGGCAGTTTGGCAGCCTTTACGATCGTGGCCCGGTAGCCGTGATTTTTCCGTCTTACCTATCATCCTGCATGGATGGTGATATTAAAGACTTTCCTAGAGCTTGGAAGAATCACTAACAATTCGTTAGAGTTTTCTCCGCCTTGGATTCGTTTGCAGAAGCATACAAGCAACTCTCTGGCTAGGCTTAGTCGGATGAGAATATTATATGAGAGCTCTCCAAGATTCTTCGCGAAGCATGCCTACAAATTGAAGACGACGTGATACTTACGCTCAAAGCTAGACGGAGGAACGCGAGGATCTTGAAGAACTCCGGGGGCTACTGTTGTGGATATACCAAATGGGTATACCTACGGCATAGTCTCATACCGGCAAGCCCGGGTGGCCCACAGTTGGTGGTTAGGCCTATGGCATAACCGGGCGGCCCAGTTGCTGATAGGAAGCCGGAGGTCCAGCCAGGAGATGGAAGGTGACGTGCCACCGCCATAGATGGAAGCCGGATCCTTGGAGGACACGAAGACTAGTTAGTGTTAGTCTAGGACTCTGTAAACCGTATCCGGCTGGGACTCTCCATGTAAACCTAGGTCCTGGCGCTCATATAATCCGGCCTACGGGAGCCTTTAGGGCATACCAACAAGTGCATAGCACTACCCGCACACAGCGAACCCCATAATCCTGTAACTCGGCGTATTGCCATTATAGTGATTTATAGCAGGAGTAGGATCTCGCCACCGTCATGAGATCTGAGCCTGGGTAAACTGTGTCAAGCCGACCCAGACGCTCTCCGTCTTTCCCCCACGTCTCTAAACTCGCTGTTGGGATACCCCTATGGCGTACGTGTCGGCAAAACCATGACAGTTGGCGCCCATCGTGGCGGAATCCTACTCCAAGCTGTCGTGGTATTGCCGACGAGTACGCCATGGAGGGGTCCTCACAGTGCGTGTTTAGAGATGTGGGGTAAGGCGGACGGTTGACGGGTACGAGGTAACACAGCTTACCCAGGTTCAGATCCCACAACGGTGGCGGAATCCTACTCCTGTTATAAATCACTATAATGGCAATACGCCGAGTTATAGAGATTAGGTTCGCTGTGCGAGGTGATTAGAAAGTCTAAGTTATCGTGCCCTAAAGGCTCCCATAGGCCCGACTTATATAGTCGCCAGGTCCTAGGGTTATAGGGAAAAGTCCTAGCCGGACAGGTTACAGAGTTCTACACCGTCTATTACTAGTCTTGTGTATCTTGCACTCCAAGGCTCCGGGTACGCTGGTGACTCCACCGTAGCCTTCCTTTATCCGGCATGGGCCTCCCTTCGATCCACCTAATCTGGGCCTGTAGGCCATAGGCCATGCTACCGACTATGGGCCACCCGGGTTAGTCGGATAAGAGACATGCTATGAGGATACCCATATAACATACCCCCAACAGTAGCCCTCGGAGAACTCCAAGATCTTGCGCCGTCTTGCCTCTTCACGTGGAATGCTCCGTCTAGATGGATGTCGGCAAATCGTCAAGCAATATCTTGTAGTCCTCCCAAAGAACCCTGCAAAGGTTTCTCCGTCTTCTATGAGTAAGTCGGAGAAATGCTGAATCTTCCATCGTACACTCCCGTTGTCGGATTAAATCCGTCCATGCCAGAATCTTCGATGGGACGACTCATCTACCATGTCAGTTATGGCGACGTAGGCTGTAGGTCAGCGATGCCTCGTAACTCTCACATGCAGAGAACGCAATCATATCCAATTTTCTCGCTGGCGTCTGACGAACCGTTAAGCGGCGGTTGGAGACATGGCGAAATTACCGCGCACGTTCACGAACACGTCGTCTACGCGGCAACCGTCCGATTAGCTCCACGAATCTTGACGCAGAGTAAGATAAATAGTAACCGTGGGACACTTGCCACTTTTTCACCTTATTCTCTCGCGTCATCGTCTTCTTCCTCCAGCCGCGCGCCTCCTCGAGCTCTCCGCGAAAACCTCGAGAAACCCTAGCCTCACTCTCTTCACCAGTCAATGGCGGCGTCGAGCGAAGCCGCCGCGAAGCCGGCGAGCTCCGTCGTCGTGCCCCCAGAGGGCCTGGTCATCCATGCATCAGCGGTGATAGAAACCACCGGCGGCGACGATAATCTAGCGGCGCTAGAGCCCCTGGAAGAGGAGCCAGACTCGCACAAAGGCGACTGGCGCGGCTCGGACATCACCGGCCGCGCTGAGGGTTACCTCCCCGCGACGGAGGGGCTCGCCTAGCGGGCGGCGCCGGCCGGCGAGGTGACCCCTTCTCCCCAAGCCGGAGAGAAGGTGTACCTCAAGGCGCAATTGGTACGCGGCGTTTCTCTGCCCAGCTCTCACTTCTTCCTGTCCATCTTGAATCACTTCAAGGTCCAACCCCATAACCTCTCCCCCAATAGTATCTTAGTGCTTAGCAACTTCGCGACACTTTGTGAGGGTTACCTAGGGATTAGGCCTAGGTTAGATTTGTTTGTATACTTCTTCACCGACAAACGTGAAGCCGGACACAATAGGGAGGAGCTTAGAAACTGCGGCACCATAAGCTTCAAGATCCGTCCTGGCCGGCGGTTCCCCGATATCATCGGCCACGAGTCATGCAAAAACTGGCAGCGGACGTACTTCTACGGCCCCGACATTCCTTTGGCGGGCCGAGAAATAACGTACCCGGACTTCGTGTATGGAGCCGCCGCCGAAGTCTCCACATGGCGGTCCCATGCCTCCCTTCCCTCCGACCTCGACGCTTCTCGCGCAATAAGGCGGATCGAGTGGTTCGTAGAGACGGGTCTGACCGGCTTGGACCTAGCCATGTGCTGGTTCATCAGGCGGATCCAACCTCTGCAGCACCGCATGAAGTATATGCACGAGTACACCGGCGACCGAAGGGATACCCTCCGGGTCTCCGAGGTCAACTTCTCGAGCGACTCTGTCAAGTTCCACCTCAAGGACATCGTCAAGGTGAAGGATAAGAAGCGTGGCTTCACCCTCACCTATGACATGGTCGTAGTCGGAAAGTGCCCAAAGGTAGACATTTATTTTCCGTGTATGACATTGCTCCAGTTTTTCTGTCTTGCCAATATCATCTTCTCTAAAACGATGATTTCGTCACTTATCAGCTTAGCGATCTAGAGGAGGGCAACCTGGCTGCCCAAATCTATGATCCAAAGATGAAGGAAGTCACGGTCGTGTCCGACGATGATGCCCCGTTGGCGCGAAAGTGGAAGAGCTCCACCTCTGACGCTGCCGACGGAGGTAAGAAGACGACGGAGGGTGGAGCCTCCAAAAAGAGTACTGCCGCCCTGGAGGCGGAAAAGAAGAAAGCCACCGGGATGTTTGCCAAAGCACCCCCCCCCCCCAAGTGTAAGCATCTTATTCTCCGGCATTGTCTCATTTATCTGTCTTATTCCTGTACTTATGCGTTTTGCACGTTTCAGGAAGAAAGCCACAACCAACCTCAAGAAGTCCTCCAAGACTCTTGGGGCTTCTAGAAATATTAAAGATATGCTGCATCGCGACTCCTCTCCTGCCATCGCCCCTGCCACTCCTGCCGTCAAGCCCTCCTCTGCTCCGACAAGCTCCCTAGTCCAGGAGGCACCAGGCCCTTCCGCCATGGAAGTGGACTCTGGCGCTTCTACCGAACTAGCTGTCGTCGGCGAGCAGGCAACGCAGGAGAGTGCTGCTCTTCAAATGGATGAAGCTCCGGCTAAGGATGCCATCGGTAGCGGCAAGGCGGTGGTGGGAGCTGGTACCTCTGCCGAAGGCGGCGCCTCTACTCCCCAGAAACCCTTCGAGTTGCCGAAGATTATTTACCCGATACTTACGCCGGGTAGCACAACTATGGTTCCTGGAGGAGTGCCGTCATCTCCGACGTGCGGTCTTGAGGAGCTACTCCGTCAAGCAGACATCTTGCAAGGAAACATCGTTTCCTTTGGCAAGCTGTTGGTTGAGAGCGCTACAAACCTCAAGATCATCGCACTTGTAAGTTTTACTTTACCTTTTGCATTTCATATGAGTATCCCACTGTAGCCCCTGAGGATGTAGACGGAAAACCATTGGTTTTGCATCTATATGCTCTAAGAGTGACTAAGTTAGAAAAAACTCTCACTGTAACCCAAGCATTTAGATGGAATGAATTATTCCGACTAGATGCTTTAAGAGTAGCATACACAGTGTTCATAAATTTAAGTGCTGTAGCCCCCAAGCCTCTAGTTGTAACTGAATTAGTTCTGACTAGATACTTAAAGAAAAGCTAAGCATTTTCTAAGTTAAAACTTTATACTGTAGCCTCCGAGCCTCTAGTTGAGAACTGAATTAGCTCCGACTAGATGCTTAAAGAAAAGCTAAGCATATTGCTAAGCTAAAATCTCTCGTTGTAGCCCCCGAGCATATAGGTGGAAAATTTCCGACTAGAAGCTCCAAGCAGACTAAACAACGACTTAACTTCGTATTTGTTTCCACAGAAGGAGAATGCTCGGAGGGGCATGGCCAATGATAAGTACCAGAAGATGCGCGCGGACCTTGAAGCTGAAAAGGGTAAAACCGCCATCTTGAAGGAATAGATCATCAAAAACAAGTCTGTTTTCTTTTTGCGCATTTCCGTCTTACTTTTGTGCCCATAATCTCCGAGTACTCAATATGTACTTTGTTTTCTCCGACTTGCAGAACATGTTGCCAAGGCTAAGGATATTGTCAAGCAGTCCAAGCATATCCAGCAGCTGGACATCGAGAACAAGATCCTTAAGAAGGAGAGGGAAGAAATGCTGAAGATGCACGAGGATTCCATGAAAGCCCTGCAGGACTCCGCCTCCGCTGAGATCAATCGCTTGAAGGAGGAGCTAGCGATCCTAAAGGATCAGAAGCAAGCTGCCGATGAGTAAAACCTTCGCCATAGCGAGGCGTTTAAGATCCTTCAACAAGAGAAGGAATCCTTGGCGGACGTCATCTAGCAGGCTAAGGCCAGCATCTTCAGTAAGTGTCCTCCGCCTTGTAGTTCTGTAGTCTGGATACTTAGGATTTTTGAACTCATGCAGTCGTTGTCGGAATTTTTAGGGCCCATGGGCTTAACCTGCTCGCCTCCATCGCCCAAGCCAAGGAGATCGCCAAGCCCCTCTAGATTTATATCAAGGCCTCGGACTCCGTGGTGAAGTACTCGGAGATTCTGCGCCGAGCCCCCGAGCGTGTTGCAAGCTGGAAAGCTTCATGTGCACGGGCTGGTGCAAGGATGGCGCTGTCTATGGTGAAGGCACACTATGAAGATGCTGACATCGACACGGTGACATCTGGTATCCCCGACGTGGATGATGACGGCAAGGAGATCGATCACGAAGCCATCCTGTCATCACTCGCGGGGTATGATACCAGGGTTGCCGAGTTAGTAGATGTTGACGTCTTCGTGCCCAGGAACTTTCTCGACAACGCCAACCCGGAATCCCCCGAGTCTCACCATAGCACCGATGCTGGGGGTGATTCTCCGGCTGGTGATGATGCGGCCTCCAAGTCTCCTGCACCCAAAGAGTGAAAAACACTTTGTAATTTCTGTTTCACCTCTGGAGTGTGTGCGGGAAAAACATTGTTGATGTAATCTTAAGGCGGAAAACAATGGTTATCATATCCTGCTACTTAAGAATTAAGTTTCAGCATGTATATTTATTTAATCAAGTGCTGGCTTATCCATTACTCTGGTTCTTATGCTTGACTTTTCGTGAGTCGGAAGACTCGTTGTCGGAACCATGCGCTTTAGGTGATGATGCCCAATGGCACCGTCAATAACCTAAGCACAAAATCGCCGACAATGAGTGCCAAAAGTCACTACTCCAGAATCCACATAAAACAACAAAGAACGTGTAGACCAGAAAACTTAAGCTAACGCCCGTAGGCGGAATTTTCACAAGTGCAATCGCAAGGCTTGTGCATAAAGCTTTATATGATCCAAAAATGAACACTAAAGGAGGTAAAAGACTCAGCAGTATGAGTGAACCAAAGAGCTTTATTTCATTGATCATATAAGAGGTACACGATTAGATAAAAAATGCTAAGTGTAGAAAGGATGTAGTTGTGCTATGTTCCATGGCTGATCAAGCTCCGGGTAGTCATCATCCGGGTCACGTCTCTTACGCTTATGATCCTCGTTGGGTCTATCCTTGAGTTCGCGATTGTCTACAAGGTAGTAAGACCCATTGAGCAGCGCCTTGCTTATGATGAACGGTCCTTCCCATGGCGGGGATAGTTTGTGTGACTTCTTCTGCTTAAGTCGGAGCACTAAATCCCCCTCTTTAAACGAGCGATGCCGAACGCGACGACTATGGTAGCTGCGTAGCTTCTGCTGGTAGATGGCGGATCTTTGGCATGCCAAAACGCGCTCCTCCTCGAGAAGGTCCACATCTAGGCGTCTGGATTCCTCAGCGTCATCTTTGTCGTAGGCGGCAACTCTTGGTGCATCGTGGAGGATGTCGGAAGGTAGGATGGCTTCTGCTCCATATACCATGAAATAGGGGGTGTAGCCGGTGGATCTGTTGGGTCTGGTTCGTAAACTCCACAGTACAGATGGAAATTCTTCCGCCCAGGCTCCAGCTACTCTATGTAGTGGTGCCTCAAGACGTGGCTTGATTCCCTGCAGAATTAATCCATTGGCTCGCTCAACTTGACCATTGGATTGTGGGTGTGCCACAGATGCAAGGTCAAGTCAGATGCCTTTGTCCCAGCAATAGGCCTCCACTTCTCCGAGTGACAAGTTGCTTCCGTTGTCGGTGATGATGCTATGTGGGAGACCTAATCTCACCACTAGATCCCGGACAAACGAGGCGATTGCCCCATCAAGCTTTCTAATGGGTTTAGCTTCTATCCATTTGGTGAATTTGTCAACTGCTACAAGCAGATGCGTAAATCCACACGGTGCCATTTGTAACGGCCCCACCATGTCTAGCCCCTGGACTGCAAACGGCCAAGTTATTGGTATTGTTCGCAATTCTTCAGCAGGAACATGTGGTTGTCGGGCATAATACTGGCATCCTGTGCATGTCTCAACCAGCTTGTCGGCGTCCGCCTTCGCGGTCAACCAGTAGAATCCTTGCCAGAAGGCTTTCGCGACCAACAATCGAGGAGCCGCGTGATACCCGCAATCTCCGAGATGAATCTCGCGCAGGATTTCCATACCTTCTAGCTGGGAAACACACTTTAGGTATACACCGGTAGTGCTCCTTTTATAGAGCTGCCCATTGATTATGGTATAACCCTTTGCTCGTCGTACTATTTGTCGTCTTTCGACCTCGTCGTCGGGCAAAGTTCCGTGTTCGAGATACTCCATGAACGGTTTTGTCCAAGCCGGAGGGATCTTTGTCACCATGTTGACGAAAGAGTCAGCTCTATCCGGGTTGTCGATGTCGGCGCCCTTCACGGATGGTGTGCGTAGATGCTCTAGGAAAACTCCTGGCGGAATTTTCTTGCGCCCTGATCCAAGTTTAGACAGTAGATCAGCCGCCTCGTTTTGCTCCCTAGGCACATACTTGACCTCGTAGGCCAAGAAGCTCTTGGCTATCTCGTCCACTTCGTCGCGATATGCCGCCATCATAGGGTTCCACGCATTCCAGGTGCCAGCTACCTGCTGGGCAACCAAGTCGAAATCTCCACGGCAAACTATGCGCTTGATGCCAATATCCTTGGCTACACGTAGTCCGTGAATGAGTGCTTCATACTCCGCCATGTTGTTTGTAGCCTCGAAGTGGATCTGCAGAACGTAGTGCAGCTTGTCTCCTTTTGGTGACTGTAGTGAAGGGTTTCGCGGCATAGTAAATCAAAATTTTCTACGGATGCGAACAGAGGGAAAGCCAAGATCTAATCTAGGAGATGCAATCAACGAGAGAGATTGGATTAGATCTTCATACCCTTGAAGATTCGCCAGACAGGCGTTAAATCCGGAACGTGGGTGATGTAGTCGTACTCGCTTCTCCTCCTCGCGATCTGATCCGATCTAGCACCACAAGTGGCGGTGCCTCCGTGAGATGCACACGTGCAGCACCTCGACGTCTCCTCCTTCCTCGGACCAGCAAGTATGGTGGAGAGATAGATTGGATCTAAAACACGACGGCGTGGTGTATATGGTGGAGAATTTCTGCAGCAGGGCTTCGCCTACAAACAGTCGGGAGGGAGAGAGGAAAGCTAGCAAGGCGGCTAGGGTTTGGAGGAGAGGTGTGGGGGGTTGGTGCTCCCCCACCCCTCTTTATATAGAGGGGGGGCGCAGCCCTAGCCCCTCCCCCAAGCCCATAGGATAAGGAGTGGGGGGCATGGACTCTCCCCTCTTCTAGAAACCCTATCTCTAGTTTAAACGATTTAAACTCTCTAGGATCGGCTGGGCCCTATGGGGCCTTGTGCCCCTGGCCCAATGCGGCCAGGACACTCCCTCATAGGCCCATGCCCCCTCCCGGAAGGTGGGGCCACGTTGTTCCCCTTCCGGAAGGTTCTAGAAGCTTCCGGTACAATACCGATTAACCTGGAACAATTCCGAACTCCAAAAACTGCACTGCCTTATATGAATCTTATTCTCCGGACCATTCCAGAACCTCTCGTGGTGTCCGGATCCCATCTGAGACTCCGAACAAAAATTCATAAACCAATTATCCAATCTATCCTAGCGTCAAGACACGTTAAGTGTGTGACCCTGCGGGTTCGATAATATGCAGACATGATCTTCTATCAATAATCAACAGCGGGGTCTGGGCACCCATATTGACTCCCTCACATTCATCGATGATCATATCGGATGAACCACGATGTCAGGATTCAAACAATCCCATATATATTCCCTTCGTCTCACGATATTTTACTTGCCCGAGATTCGATCGTCGGTACCGTCATACCTAGTTCAATCTCGTTCACAGCAAGTACTTTACTCGTTCCGTAATCCGATATCACTTTGTGATTAACTCCTTAACCACATGCTTGCAAGCGGTGTTGATATCGATTACCGAGTGGGCCCGAAGTATATCTCTCCGACTTGGGAGGGACAAATTCCATCTCGATACATACAACCCAACAGATACTTTCCGATCACCTGAGAGACACCTTTATGATCACCCTCTCATAGGATGACGTTTGATGACCTCAAAGATTTCTTCCGATACCAGGGAGTTGTATTATATCATGGTCTAAGGAATACAATATTTGACATAGGAAAAGCTACGCAAAGATGAACACGATGATACGATCTAATTGCTTCGCTTAGTTTGGGTCTGTCCATCATATCATTCTCCCAATGATATGATCTCATTATCAATTGACAACTCATGTCTATGGTTAGGAAACCTTAACCATCATTGATCAATGAGCTAGTCCTTAGAGGCGTACCAGGGACACGGTGTTGTTCACAAACCACACAAGTATTAATGTTTCCGCTTAATACAATTCTAGCATGGAATATAAACTTTATCATGAACAAGAATTATAATAATAACATCTTTATTATTGCCTCTAGGGCATAATTCCAATAGTCTCCCACTTGCACTAGAGTCAATAATCTAGTTTACATCTGGCAACAATCTCACACCCATGGCACTGAGGTGTTGATCATGTTTTACACGTGGAAGAGGTTTAGTCAATGGATCTGCGACATTCAGATCCGTATGTAATTTGCTAATCTTCAGATCTCCATCTGCTATATAATCTCGGATTATATGAAACTTGCGGTTGATATGCTTGGTCTTTGGATGATATCTTGGTTCCTTAGCGAGTGCTATGGCGCCAGTGTTGTCACACAATATCTCCAGTGGGTCCAATGCACTTGGAACCACCAAGCTCGATGATGAAGTTTCTGATCCAAACTCCTTCACTTGACGCTGCAGCAGCCATGTATTCCGCTTCCTTTGTAGATCCCGCGATCACGCTTTGCTTGCGACTTCTCCACTCCAGCTCCTCCATTCAAAATATAAACGTATCTCATGTCTGAGATTTGGAATCATCCTTGTGTCGAAACTAGCATCAACGTAACCTTTTACGACAAGTTGTTCATCACCCCATAGACTAAGAACATTTCTTTAGTTCTATTTAGGTACTTTAGGATGTTCTTCACGGCTGTCCAGGTTCCACTCTGGATCACTTTGATATCTGCTCGTCAAACTAAGAGCATTGGACACATCCGGTCTAGTACACAAGATGGCATACATGATGGAACCTATGGCGAGGCATAAGGCACTTTGCTCATAGCTTCCCTATCATTTACAGTAGCTGGACAGAGCCTTGCTCAATATCTTACGACAACAACATAGGCTTGAACCTTTCTTTGCCTTATCCATTCAACCTTTTCAGAACTTTGTCTAGGTATGTACTCTGGCTTAAAGCTATCAGGAGTCTTTGTCTATATCTATAGATTTTGATGCCCAATATATAAGCAGCTTCACCTAGGTCTTTCATTGAAAAACACTTGTTCAAATAACTCTTCACATCGTTAAGCATGTTGATGTCATTTCCGATAATCAATATGTCATCCACATACAAGCATCGTAAACGCCACCGAAGCTCCACTCACTTTCTTGTAGATACAAGCTTCGTAGCAATTTGGAACAAATCCAAAGCTCTTGATCACTTGATCAAAACGAAGGTTCCAACTCCGAGATGCTTGCTTTAGTCCATAAATGGAACGCTGAAGTTTGCATACTTTACTAGCATCCTTAGGATCGACAAAACCTTCGGGTTGCATCATATACAACTCTTCATCAATGTTCCCATTGAGGAAAGCAAGATTGACATCCATCTGCCATATTTCATAATCATGAAACGCAGCAATTGCTAATAAAATCCGAATGGACTTAAACATCGCTACGGGAGAGAAAGTCTCATCGTAGTCAACGCCTTGAACTTGTCGAAAACCTTTTGCGACAAGCCGTGCTTTATAGACGGTAACATTACCATCCGCGTCCGTTTTCTTCTTGAATATCCATTTGCACTCAACGACCTTTCGGTCGCTAGGAGGATCCACCAAAGTCCATACTTGGTTTTCGCTCATGGATCCCAATTCGGATTTCATGGCTTCCAGCCATTTCTCAGAGTCTGGGCTCATCATCGCTTCCTCATAGTTCGTAGGTTCACTGTCTTCTACCAACAAGACAGTCAAGACAGGGTTGCCGAACCACTCAGGAGGGGCACGCGACCTTGTCGACCTGCGACGCTCAAGAACATCATCGTCCAAGCTTCATGATCCTTGTCATTAGCTTCCTCTATTGTTGGTGCGGTGACCTGGAACACTTTCAGGTGCCGCGCTACTCTCAATTCAAGAGAAGGTTCAATAACCTCGTCTAGCTCTACTTTCCTCCCACTCACTTCTTTCGAGAGAAACTCCTTCTCAAGAAAGGAACCGTTCTTCTGACAAACACTTTGCCTTGGTTACGTGATAGAAGGTATACCCAATAGTTTCCTTAGGGTATCCTATGAAGACGCATTTCTCCGCTTTGGGTTCGAGCTTGTCCGGCATCAACTTCTTGACGTAAGCTTCGCATACCCAAACTTTAAGAAACGACAACTTAGGTTTAGCACCAAACCACAGTTCATACGGTGTCATCTCAACGGATTTAGATGGAGCCCTATTTAAAGTGAATGCAGCGGTTTCTAATGCATAACCCCAAAATGATAACGACAAATCAGTAAGAGACATCATTGCTCGGACCATATCTAATAGGGTTCAATTCCGGCGTTCAGACACACCATTGCGCTCTGGTGTTCCGGGTGGCGTGAGTTGTGAAACGATTCCACTTGCTTTAAGATGCGTGAGAAAATCATAACTCAAATATTCACCTCCACGATCGGATCGTAGAAACTTAATCTTTCTGTTATGATGGTTCTCCACTTCATTCTGAAATTCCTTGAACTTTTCAAATGTTTCAGATTTATGTTTCATTAAATAGATATACCCATATCTACTTAAGTCATCGGTAAAAGTGAGGAAATAGCGATATCCACTACGCGTCGAAACACTCATTGGTCCGCATACATCGGTATGTATGATTTCCAACAAGTCCGTTGCTCGCTCCATCATACCGGAGAACGGGGTTTTGATCATCTTGCCCATGAGGCATGGTTCGCATGTGTCAAATGATTCAAAATCAAGAGACTCCAAAAGTCCATTCTTAATGGAGTTTCTTAATGCGCTTTACACCAATATGACCTAGAAGACAGTGCCACAAATAAGTAGTATTATCACTATCTACTTTGCATCTCTTAGCCTCAATGTTATGGATGTGTGTTTCATCCCTTTCGAGATTTAGAAGAAATAAACCATTCACAAGAGGTGCATGACCATAAAAGATGTTACTCATATAAATAGAACAACCATTATTCTCCGATTTAAATGAATAACCGTCTTGCAATAAACACAATCCAGAAATAATGTTCATGCTCAACGCAGGCACATAATAACACTTATTAAGGTTTAAAACTAATCCCGAAGGTAAAACTAAGGAGGCGTCGACGGCCATCACATCAACTCTTGATCCGTTGCCAGCAGCGCCGTCACCTCATCCTCGCAGCCACCGTCATTCCGTAGCTCTGTTTGAGTTACAAATATTAGCAACTGAACCGGTATCAAATACCGAGCACTACAACGAGGGCTAGTAAGGAAAACATCAATAACATGTATATCAAATATACCTTTGATGGTGCCAGCCTTCTTGTCCGCTAAGTACTTGGACGATTCGCTTCCAGTGACCCTTGTCCTTGCAATAGAAGCACTCGATTCGGGCTTAGGACCGGACTTGAGCTTCTTCTCAGCAGGGCATTGCTTGCCGCCCTTCTTGAAGGGTTTCTTTGCTCCCTTACCTTTCTTAAAGGAGGGCTTGTTGACCATCAACACATGATTATCCTTCTTGATGTCCACCTCTGCAGCCTTCAGCTTTGCGAAGAGCTCGGTGATCGTATCAGTGGAACCAATCTGATTATGAGTCACTACAAAACTTTTGTAGCTGGGAGGGAGTGATTGCAGAACCCTGTCAATCTTGAGCTCCTCTGGAATCGTGCATTCCAGTTGCTCAAGGCGTTGAGTGTAGCCCGACATCTTTATGGCGTGCTCACTGAACTCCTTCCTCCATCTTGCAGTTAAAGAACTTCTCGGAGATCTCATATCTCTCAGAACGGGCCTGAGTCTGAAACATGGTTTTCAGCTCCTCGAGAATCTCGAAGGGCCCGGGATACTCTTCAAAACGATTTTGAAGCTCCGGTTCCATAGCAAACAACATGGTGCTCTTAATCACACCATAATCATCTTTGCGCGACTGATAAACATCTTTCTCATCAGCCGCAGCTTGCGCAGGGGGTCACCTAACGCTTTCCCAAGGACATAGTCCTTTGTCCGAACAGAATGATTCTTAGATTGCGGAACCAATTGGTGAAGTTAGACCCATTGTTTCTAAGCTTTTCCTTCTCAAAAAAACGTTGAAGTTGAAGTTGGACTTGGCCATGTGATCTACGATTTGCAAGTACAATTTAGACTATGTTCATGATAAATAGTTCAATTTAATCAAATTACTAGATGAACTCCCACTAAATTCAACATCCCTCAAGTTGTTTAGTGAACACGATCCAAATTCACCACACCTAATCTGATCATCACGAGAAGAGATGTGGTTTCAATGGTGGACAACAAAGTGTCGATCATATCACTCATATGACTCATGCTTAACCTTTCGGTTCTTGTGTTCCGAGGCCATGTGCAGTACATGCTAGGCTCGTCAAGCTAGACCCAAGTATTTCTGCGTGTGCAAAACTGGCTTGCACCCGTTGTATGTGAGCGTAGAGTCTATAGCACCCGATCATCACGTGATGCTTGGACACGACGAACTTTCGCAACGGTGCATACTTGGGGAGAACACAGTTTTTATCTTGATCTTTAAGTGAGGAATCATCTTATAATGCTACCGTCGCGATCTAAGCATAATAAGATACATAAAGGGATAAACATCACATGCATATAACTTTATGTGACATGGTATAGCCAATCCTCGCGCAATGATCTCCATCTTGTGCGTTCCGGCATGATCTCCATCACTCCACCATGATTGCCTCCACCACGAATAGCAACTACAACTATTGCTAACTACTTAGCGATAAAGTAAAGCTATTACATGGCGTATAAGGAGTTGACTCGCGGGTCATACACAATTATAAAGACAACCATATGGCTCCTGCCGGTTGTGTACTCATCGACATGCAAGTCGTGAAACATTACAAAACATGATCATCGCATACAATATACACATCACATCTTGGGCCATACCATATCACAGAAAACACTCCCTGCAAAAACAAGTTAGACGCCTCTACTTTGTTGTTGCATGTTTTACGTGGCTTATGGGAGTAGATGCTAAGAACGATTCTTACCTACGGAAAGCCACAACGGTGATATTATGGTTGCCAAACTCCGGTGTTAATCCCGTGACAACTATAGTGAGAGAAACTGACATCCACCAGCCGCATGTGTGGAACAAGCCACACGTCAAGTGCGGAGCCGGTCTCGCGAACGACGTCGCGTAAGGTTGGCCTGGACCGCTTCAATCTCACTATCCCGCATCATAATAAGAACACAAACAAGAGGCTTGCAACAGAAAACATCAACGCCCGCAACAACCATGTTGCGTTCTACTCGTGAAACACATCTACGCATAGATCTAGCTCTGATACCACCAAGGGTTTCGGCATAGTAAATCAAAATTTTCTACGGATGCGAACAGAGGGAAAGCCAAGATCTAATCTAGGAGATGCAATCAACGAGAGAGATTGGATTAGATCTTCATACCCTTGAAGATTCGCATGTTGAACGTTAAATCGGAACGTGGGTGATGTAGTCGTACTCGCTTCTCCTCCTCGCAATCCGATCCGATCTAGCACCACAAGTGGCCGTGCCTCCGTGAGATGCACACGTGCAGCACCTCGACGTCTCCTCCTTCCTCGGACCAGCAAGTATGGTGGAGAGATATATTGGGTCTACAACACGACGGCGTGGTGTATATGGTGGAGAATTTCTGCAGCAGGGCTTCGCCTACAAACAGTCGGGAGGGAGAGAGGAAAGCTAGCAAGGCGGCTAGGGTTTGGAGGAGAGGTGTGGGGGGTTGGTGCGCCCCCACCCCTCTTTATATAGAGGGGCGCAGCCAGCCCTCCCAAGCCCATAGGATAAGGAGTGGGGGGCATGGACTCTCCCCTCTTCTAGAAACCCTATCTCTAGTTTAAACGATTTAAACTCTCTAGGATCGGCTGGGCCCTATGGGGCCTTGTGCCCCTGGCCCAATGCGGCCAGGACACTCCCTCATAGGCCCATGCCCCCTCCCGGAAGGTGGGGCCACGTTGGTCCCCTTCCGGAAGGTTCTAGAAGCTTTCGGTACAATACCGATTAACCCGGAACAATTCTGAACTATAAAAACTGCACTGCCTTATATGAATCTTATTCTCTGGACCATTCCGGAACCTCTCGTGATGTCCCGGATCCCATCCGAGACTCCGAACAAAAATTCATAAACCAATTATCCAATCTATCCTAGCGTCAAGACACGTTAAGTGTGTGACCTGCTGGTTCGAGAATATGCGTACATGATCTTCTATCAATAATCAACAGCGGGTCAGGCACCCATATTGACTCCACACATTCATCGATGATCATATCGGATGAACCACGATGTCAGGATTCAAACAATCCCATATATATATTCCCTTCGTCTCGCGATATTTTACTTGCGAGATTCGATCGCTCTGCATCATACCTAGTTCAATCTCGTTCACAGAAGTACTTTACTGTTCGTAATCCGATATCACTTTGTGATTAACTCCTTAACCACATGCTTGCAAGCGGTGTTGATATCGATTAAAGTGGGCCGAAGTATATCTCTCCGACTTGGGAGGGACAAATTCCATCTCGATACATACAACCCAACAGATACTTTCCGATCACCTGAGAGACACCTTTATGATCACCCTCTCATAGGATGATGTTTGATGACCTCAAAGCTTTCTTCTAATACCAGGGAGTTGTATTATCTCATGGTCTAAGGAATACAATATTTGACATAGGAAAAGCTACGCAAAGATGAACACGATGATACGATCTAATTGCTTCGCTTAGTTTGGGTCTGTCCATCATATCATTCTCCCAATGATATGATCTCATTATCAATTGACAACTCATGTCTATGGTTAGGAAACCTTAACCATCATTGATCAATGAGCTAGTCCTTAGAGGCGTACCAGGGACACGGTGTTGTTCACAAACCACACAAGTATTAATGTTTCTGCTTAATACAATTCTAGCATGGAATATAAACTTTATCATGAACAAGAATTATAATAATAACATCTTTATTATTGCCTCTAGGGCATAATTCCAACATGTAGTAGTACACCAGCCCCCAAGCCGTTGAGCAACTTTGATCCGTCAAAGTGCATTACCCAGTACACTGGTTCTGGCAGTGGAGTAGCATCCGGCATTTCCGTCCAATCTGCAATAAAATCCGCCAAGGCTTGTGACTTGATAGCGTCGCGTCTTTTGTAGGTGATCTCGAAGGCGGCAAGTTCAATGCCCCAGTTCGCGACCCTTCCTGTAGCGTCGCTGTTGTTGATAATGTCGGACAGTGGAGTCTTGCTCACTACTGTGATTGGGTGCTCCTAAAAGTAATGCCTTAACTTCCGAGAAGCAAGGAATACTCCGTAAGCTATCTTTTGGTAGTGCGGGTAATGCTGCTTGGACTCCGTCAAGACCTCGCTTACGTAGTAAACTGGTCGTTGAACTCCATACTCATAGCCTGGTTCCTTCCGCTCTACTACAACGACGATGCTGATAACCCGGTTGGTTGCCGCCATGTAAATTAACAGGCGCTCACCAGGCTCGGGTGCTGCAAGGATGGGCGCTGAGGAAAGAATATCCTTAAGCTGCTTCAATGCTGCGTCTGCCTCGTCCGTCCATGTGAATTTGTCCGCCTTCTTGAACTTGTAATGGCAGAGCCTTCTCTCCAAGTCGGCTAACGAACCGACTAACTGCTGCAACACAACCTGTTAGTCGTTGGATGTCCTTTAGGCATGTCGGACGATTTATGTTTAAGATGGCCTTGATTTTCTCCGGGTTGACCTCGATTCCGCGCTGGGAAACGATGAAGCCCAACAGTTTGCCGGCTGGAACCCCGAAGACGCACTTCTTGGGGTTGAGCATCATGTTGTATTTCCGGAGATTATCAAAGGTTTCTAAGTCGGAGATTAAGTCGTTTGACTTTTTAGACATCACCGCGATATCGTCCACATAAGCGTGAACGTTCCGACCAATTTGGTCGTGAAGGCAACGTTGCATTGTCCGCTGGTAGGTAGCACCTGTGTTTTTCAGCCCAAAGGGCATCGTGACATAGCAAAACGTGCCATAAGGGGTAGTGAACGAAGTGGCCAATTGGTCCGACTTCCTCATTTTGATCTGGTGGTATCCTGAGTATGCATCGAGAAAACACAAAAGCTCCGAGCCAGCCGTCGAGTCAATGACTTGGTCAATGCGAGGCAAGGCAAACGGATCTTTGGGACATGCTTTGTTCAAGCCAGTGTAATCAACGCACATTCTTAATTCAGCAGTTTCCTTTTTGGGGACAAGTACAGGATTTGCCACCCATCGGGTGTGAAGGACTTCTCGGATAAAACCAGCCTTAAGTAACCTAGCTATCTCTTTGCCAATGGCGCGGCTCTTCTCATCTCCGAAGCGTCGTAGAGGTTGTTTCACTAGTTTACATTTTGGGTCTATGTTTAAGCTGTGCTCGACAAGTTCCCTAGGTACACCTTTCATGTCGGAAGGTTGCCAGGCAAAGATGTCCCTATTCTCACGGAGGAAATCGACGAGAGCGCTTTCCTATTTGGGATCCAGGTTCGTCCCAATGGCGACGGTCTTGGAGGCATCGCCTACCACAAGTTCCACCGGCTTGGTCTCGATGGCGGCCTTGAATGCAGGAGCGGAGTCGGAGATCTGCTTCTTCGACGCGGGCATCTCTGAGTCATTGACATTGCTCTGGATCTCCTTGAATTCTTCGCTGTAGAGGACAGCTTCTTCAATGGCTGCTTCATTGATCTCGCAGTCCCGTGCCTTGGTAAAGATTTTGGATACGGTGATGATTGTTGGAGATATGCCCTAGAGGCAATAATAAATGTAGTTATTATTATATCTTTGTGTTTGTGATAAATGTTTACATTCATGCTATAATAGTATTAACAAGGAAACATTAGTACTTGTGTGATTTGTAAACTTAAATTGAAGTCCCTAGTAAAGCCTCTATACATCACTAGCTTGTTGGTTAATAAATGATTGTGGTTTCCCTATCATGAACATTGAGATGTTATTAACAACAAGATCATATCGTTAGGAGAATGATATGGTGGACATACTCCTATAGATAAGCGTAGCATAAAGATCAAGTCATTTTAATAGTTCAATTGCTATATGCTTTCTGATACATAGTAACCTAATTCCTTCGACCATGAGATCATGCATATCACCTTTACCGGATGGATGCTTTGATGACATCAAACACCACACCGTAACTGGGTGGCTATAAAGGTGGCATTGAGTGTTCGGAAAGTATTGGTTGAAACACATGGATCAAGAGTGGGATTTGTCCATCCATATGACGGATAGATATACTCTGGGCCCTCTCGGTGAAATGTCATCCAATTAGCTTGCAAGCATGTGACTGGCTCACAAGGGATCACATATCACGGGAACGAGAAAAGAGTACTTATCGACGAGGTTGAACTAGGTATGCAGAGATACCGATCATAACCTCGGATAAGTAAACTATCGTGAGACAAAGGAAATTGGTATCGTATGTAAGTGGTTCATTCGATCGCAGTAATCGTAGAAATATGTGGAGCCATATGAATTTCCAGATTCCTCTATTGGTTATTGTTCGGAGAAGTGTCTCGATCATGTCCGCATAATTCACGAACCATAGGGAGACACACTTAAGGATTCGACGTTGTTTGAGTAGTTATGGAATGATGAGAAAGAGTCTGAATGTTGTTCGGAGTCTCGAATGGGATTCGGGATATCACGAGGAGATTCGGAATGGTCCGGAGAATAAGATTCATATAAGGAAAGTCCTGTTTCGGAGTTGGGGAATGGTTCTGGTGTTTTCATCGGGAATGTTCTAGAAGGTTCCGGAATGTCCCAGCACTCGGAGGGAAGGGTACATGAATGTGTTATATCAAGTTGGTATGATTGCATCATGTACTAAGTGTCATCGCTGAACAAAATAGAGGATTTAATCAAATCCTTGTTTGAAAAGTCAAACGCCAATTTGAAAGTCAAACGGCTATTTTGGGAAGTGGAGAGGGAGGTGGAAACCGAGTTAGGGAGGAGTTCCTCCCCTCCACCGCCGGCCCACCTCCAAGCCGAGTTGGGTAGGGACTCCCCTCCCCTTGGCCGGCCCCTCCACCTATAAAAGGAGGGGCAGGGCTTCCCTCCTAGACACCCAACACCTCCACCTCTAAACCCTAGCCGCCGGCGCCGCCACCTCCAATGCCGCCGCCGCCCTAGGGCAAACCGCCGCCGTCGCCTAGCTAACCCTAGCTGCCGGCTTGCCCCCTCCTCGGCGTGTCTAAACCCTAGATCGTCGAGGGCTCTCTCATAGTCCACCATACTCGCTCCGGCTTAAGGCGAAGCCCTGCGAGATCTCCCCTCTACTTCCGGTACCACGCCGTTGTCTTGTGAATCGAGGAGAGTGCTACAACCTCCACTTTGCTGGAACAAGGGAGAGGAAGGTCTTCGTCGTACGAGCGATGTGACCGATCAAGGGCGCCTTGAACGAGCGGAAAGGATCGCTCACGCGATCTTGAGATCGGGAAGAGTACGACTACATCACCCATGAGAATCCGCTCTCGTTAAACACTTTGGAATCTACGAGGGTGAGTTATTCCATCGACTCGTTGCTACAATCTAGTAGATAGATCTTGGCTTGTTTGTTTGTATGCGATAGAAATTTTTTGTTTTCCATGCTACGAAACCCTACAGTGGTATTAGAGCCGTGTCTATATGTAGATCTGTTGCACGAGTAGAACACAATGGTCATTGTGGGCGTTGATGCTTTTATTGTCGATTGCTTCTTGTGTACTTTGCATCTTGCGGGATGTTGGGATGAAGCGGCCCGGGCTAACCTTACATGACATCGTTCATGAGACTTGCTCCACGCTTGACATGCAACTTGTATTACATAAGTGGCTTTGCGGGTGCCTGTTTCTCCTAGCATAGTTAAGATCCAATTTACAACCGGTGATTAACAATACTAGTATCAATGTTGTGGTTCATGTTCGTAAGTTAGAACGACACTTATTGAAATCCCCAAACCACGTAAAACATGCAAAGAAAGTAGAGGCGTCTAACTTTGTTTTGCAGGGGTGTGCAGTGATGTGATATGGCCATGATTGTGATGTATGCAATGTTCCTTATTGTAAGTTGGCAACCGGCAGGAGCCATATGGTTGTCTTTAATTTATGTTAAGACCCGCGTGTCTATTCAAAGTAGTTGTAATAGTTGAAGCCGGTGGACGAAAACCATGAAGAAGCGTCATTGACCTTGATGCAATGCCGGTGATGATGGAGATCATATTCGTGCTTGAAGATGGAGATCGGAAGCACAAAGAAGAAAAGGCCATATCATATCACATATTATGAATTGCATGTGATGTTAATCCTTTATGCATCTTGTATTGCTTAGTAGACGACGGTAGAATTATAAGATGATCCCTCATGCACATGAATTTCAAGTCATAAAGTGTTCACCCTTATTTAGCACCGTTGCTAAAGCTTGTTGTTTCGAAGCACCACGTGATGATCGGGTGTGTTAGATTCCGCAAGTGTATACAACGTGAGCAAGCCAGATTTGCTTATGCGGAAACTAAGGTTTGATCTTGACGAGCCTAGCATGTACAGACATGGTCTCGGAACACGGATCACCGAAAGGTAAAGCATGAATCATATAGTAGATATGATGAACATGTCGATTGTTCGCCATTGAAACTATATCAACTCTCGTGATGATCGGTGTTGATGTGGTGGATTTTGTTCGTGTGATCACTAAAACAATGTGAGGGATATTGTTTTGAGTGGGAGTTCACCTAGATTAATTTTATTATTAATTTGAACTCATTTTGTCATAAACTTAGTCTAAACTATTGCAAATATGTTGTAGATCAATGGCAGCCCCTACCATCAATTTTAATGCGTTCCTAGAGAAATAAAAGTTGAAAAACAATGGAAGCAACTTCACGGATTGGTTCCGCAATTTGAGGATTGTCCTCACAGCTGGTAATTTGACCTATGTGCTGGATGCACCGCTAGGTGACCCACCTGCAGCTGATGTTGCCGATGAAGTAAAGAATGTTTACCTCACTCGGAAGACTCAGTACTCCACAGTTCAGTGTGCTATCTTGTATGGTTTAGAATCGGAGCTTTAGAAAAGGTTTGAGAATTCAGACCCATATGATATTGTCGAGGATCTCAAATTGATCTTTGAGACTCATGCGGCAATTGAAAGCTATGAGGCTTCTGAAAAGTTCTTTAACTGGAAGATGGAAGAGGGCAGCTCCATCAGTGAGCATGTTCTTAAGATGTCTGGGCATGCAAACAAACTTCAAAGCTTGGGTATAGTGATTCCTAATGCTTTGGGGATTTACCGCGTCCTCCAATCACTACCACCAAGTTACAAGAACTTTGTGATGAACTACAACATGCAAAACATGAACAAGACGTTGCCAGAACTCTTTGCCATGTTGAAATCTGTAGAAGTGGAGATCAAGAAAGAGCACCAAGTGTTGTTGGTCAATAAGACCACCAAATTCAAGAAAGGCAAGTCTAAGCAGAAGGGACACTTCAAGAAGGGTGGTAAGAAAGTTACCACGCCAACGAAGAAGACCAAGGCTGGACCTAAGCCTGATACTGAGTGCTTTTACTGCAAGGGAGAAGGTCACTGAAAGCGGAATTGCCCAAAGTACTTGGCGGATTTGAAGAACGGCAACATCAAGAAGAAGGTATATTCGATATACATGTTATTGATGTGTATCTCACTAGTACTCGTAGTAGTGCAGGTATTTGATCTTTGGTTGGTTGCTCATATTTGTAACTCAAACAGGTCTGCGAGTATAAACGGAAGCTAGCGAAGAACGAGGTGACGATCTGGCGTGGAAACGGATCAAAAGTTGATGTGATCGCGGTCGGCACGCTACCCCTTCATCTACCATCGGGATTAGTTTTATACTTAAATAATTGTTATTTGGTGCCTGCGTTAAGCATGAACATTATATCGGGATCTTGTTTATTGCGAGACGGTTACTTGTTTAAGTCCGAGAATAATGGTTGTTCGATTTATATGAGTAATATGTTTTATGCACATGCACCTTTGATAGATGGTCTATTCTTATTGAATCTCGATAGTGGAAATACACATATTAATAACATTGGGGCTAAACGTTTGAAATCGAGCGATAACTCGACCTATATGTGGCACTGTCGTCTTGGTCACATTGGAGTGAAGCGTATGAAGAAACTCCATTCCGATGGACTTCTTGAATCACTTGATTTCGAATCACTTGAAAGATGCAAAGCATGTCTGATGGGTAAAATGACTAAGACTCCATTTTTACAGTATGATGGAGCGAGCTACGGACTTATTGGAAATCATACATACCGATGTGTGTGGTCCAATGAGTGTAGCATCGCGGTGGTTATCGTTATGTTCTTACCTTCACGGATGACTTGAGTAGATATGGGTATATCTATTTCATGAAACATAAGTCCAAAACTTTCGAAGTTTAAGGAATTTCAAAGTGAGGTAGAGAATCAACGTAACAATAAGATTAAATTTCTACGTTCGATCGTGGAGGTGAATATCTATGTTACGAAGTTTGGCGAGCATTTGAAGAAATGCGGAATACTTTCACAATTGATTGACACCGGGAACACCACAGCGTAATGGTGTGTCCGAACGTCGAATCGAACTCTCTTAGATATGGTTCGCTCTATGATGTCACTTACAGATTTACGCTATCATTTTGGGGTTATGCATTAGAAACGCCGCATTCACTTTAAATAGGGCACCATCTAAATCTGTTGAAACGACACCGTATGAATTATGGTTTGGGAAGAAACATAAATTGTCGTTACTTAAATTTTGGGGTTGCGAAGCCTATGTGAAGAAGTTACAACCAGACAAGCTTGAACCCAAAGCGGAAAAATGCGTCTTCATAGGATACCGAAGGAAACTATTGGGTATACCTTCTATCATAGATCCGAAGGCAAAATCTTCGTTAAGAATGGATCCTTTCTAGAGAAGGAATTTCTCTCGAAAGAAGTGATGGAAGGAAAGTAGAACTCGACGAGGTTGTCGAACCTTCTCTCGAAATTGCGAGTAGCGCAACACGGAAGAAGTTCGTGGTGCCACCAATTAGAGAGGAAGCTAATGATGATGATCATGAAACTTGGTTGTAGTTGCTCTGAGCCTCGCAGTCAACGAGAACTCGTACCACTCCAGATTGGTATGATCCCGTTATGAGTGTCATGTTGGTGGACAACACCGATGACCCTGCGACATATGAGGAAGCGATGATGAGCCCAGATTCCAACAAATGGCAAGAAGCCATGAAATACGAGATTGGATCCATGTACGAAAACCAAGTATGGACTTTGGTGGACTTACCGGATGGCCGGAAGGCTGTCGAGAACAAATGGATTTTCAAGAAGAAAACAGATGCTGATGGTAATGTTACTGTCTATAAAGCTCGACTTGTCGCAAAGGGGTTTCGACAAATTCAAGGAGTTGACTACGATGAGACTTTCTCACCAGTAGCGAAGCTAAAGTCTGTGAGGATTATGTTAGCAATCGTTGCATATTATGATTATGAGATATGGCAGATGGATGTCAAAACAACATTCATCAATGGAGACATTGATGAAGAGTTGTATATGATGCAACCCAAAGGTTTTGTCGATCCTAAAGATGCTAACAAGGTATGCAAACTTCAACGGTCCATCTATGGATTGAAGCAAGCATCCCGAAGTTGGAATCAACGTTTTGATAAGGTGATCAAAAGTTTTGGTTTTATACAAACTTATGGAGAAGCTTGTATTTACAAGAAAGTGAGTGGGAGCTCTGTAGCATTCTTAATACTATATGTAGATGAAATATTGTTGATTGGGAATGATGTAGACCTTCTTCATAGTGTCAAGGAATATTTGAATAATAGTTTTTCAATGAAAGATCTTGGCGAAGCAGCTTACATATTAGGCATAAAGATTTATAGAGATAGATCAAGACGCCAAATATCATTATCACAAAGTACATATTTGGACAAAGTTCTAAAGAGGTTTGGAATGGAAGATAGCAAGAAAGGGTTCTTGCCCATGTTGCCCAATACGACCTTGAGTAAAACTCAAAGTCCAACATCGGCAGAAGATACAGAAAGGATGAGTAAGACTCCCTATGCCTCAGCCATAGGATCTCTAATGTATGCCATGCTATGTACTAGACCCGACATTGCATATGCTGTTAGTTTAACTAGCAGATATCAAAGTGATCCAGGAGTGGATCATTGACATGATCAAAACATCCTTAAGTACTTGAGAAGAACTAAGGATATGGTTCTTTCTTATGGAGGTGATGAACAGCTCGTTGTTAATGGTTACACCGATGCTAGTTGGAACACCGATCCGGATGATTCTAAATCACAATCTGGATACGTATTTATTTTGAATGGTGCAGCAGTTAGCTGGAGGAGTGCAAAGCAAAGCGTTGTGGCGAGATCTTCAACTGAATCGGAGTACATGGCTGCTTCGGAGGCTTCACAAGAAGCGATATGGATGAAAGAGTTCATTACAGAGCTGGGTGTGGTTCCTAGTGCGCTGGACCCAATGTCTATCTACTGTGATAACATGGGTGCCATAGCCAATGCGCAAGAACCAAGGTCACACAAGAAGCTGAAGCGTATCAAGCTACGTTTTCACGCTATTCGAGAACATGTCCAAGATGGGGACATAAAGATTTGCAAAGTACACACAGATCTGAATGTGGCGGATCTGTTGACTAAACCTCTCCCGAGGGAAAAACATGACCAGCGCCAAACTGCCATGGGTGTTCGGTATATTACCATGTAATCTAGATTAGATGACTCTAGTGCAAGTGGGAGACTGTTGGAGATATGCCCTAGAGGCAATAATAAATGTAGTTATTATTATATATTTGTGTTTGTGATAAATGTTTACATTCATGCTATAATAGTATTAACAAGGAAACATTAATACTTGTGTGATTTGTAAACTTAAATTGAAGTCCCTAGTAAAGCCTCTATACATCACTAGCTTGTTGGTTAATAAATGATTGTGGTTTCCCTATCATGAACATTGAGATGTTATTAACAACAAGATCATATCGTTAGGAGAATGATATGGTGGACATACTCCTATAGATAAGCGTAGCATAAAGATCAAGTCATTTTAATAGTTCAATTGCTATATGCTTTCTAATACATAGTAACCTAATTCCTTCGACCATGAGATCATGCATATCACCTTTACCGGATGGATGCTTTGGTGACATCAAACACCACACCGTAACTGGGTGGCTATAAAGGTGGCATTGAGTGTTCGGAAAGTATTGGTTGAAACACATGGATCAAGAGTGGGATTTGTCCATCCATATGACAGATAGATATACTCTAGGCCCTCTCGGTGAAATGTCATCCAATTAGCTTGCAAGCATGTGGAGCTCACAAGGGATCACATATCACGGGAACGAGAAAAGAGTACTTATCGGTAACGAGGTTGAACTAGGTATGCAGAGATACCGACGATCATAACCTCGGATAAGTAAACTATCGTGAGACAAAGGGAAATTGGTATCGTATGTAAGTGGTTCATTCGATCGCAAAGTAATCGTATAAATATGTGGGAGCCATATGAATTTCCAGATTCCTCTATTGGTTATTGTTCGGAGAAGTGTTTCGATCATGTCCGCGTAATTCACGAACCATAGGGAGACACACTTAAGGATTCGACGTTGTTTGAGTAGTTATGGAATGATGAGAAAGAGTCTGAATGTTGTTCGGAGTCTCGAATGGGATTCGAGATATCACGAGGAGATCCGGAATGGTCCGGAGAATAAGATTCATATAAGGAAAGTCCTGTTTCGGAGTTGGGGAATGGTTCCGGTGTTTTCATCGGGAATGTTCTAGAAGGTTCCGAAATGTCCGCACTCGGAGGAAGGGTACATGAATGTGTTATATCAAGTTGGTATGATTGCATCATGTACTAAGTGTCATCGCTGAACAAAATAGAGGATTTAATCAAATCCTTGTTTGAAAAGTCAAACGCCAATTTGAAAGTCAAACGGCTATTTTGGGAAGTGGAGAGGGAGGTGGAAACCGAGTTGGGGAGGAGTTCCTCCCCTCCACCGCCGGCCCATCTCCAAACCGAGTTGGGAAGGGACTCCCCTCCCCTTGGCCGGCCCCTCCACCTATAAAAGGAGGGGCAGGGCTTCCCTCCTAGACACCCAACACCTCCACCTCTAAACCCTATCCACCGGTGCCGCCACCTCCACTGCCGCCGCCGCCCTAGGGCAAACGCCACGCCTAGCTGCCGGCTTGCTCCCTCCTCGGCGTGTCTAAACCCTAGATCATCGAGGGCTCTCTCATAGTCCACCATACTCGCTCTGGCTTAAGGCGAAGCCCTGCGAGATCTCCCCTCTACTTCCGGTACCACGCCGTTGTGCTTCCGGAATCGCGAGGAGAGTGCTACAACCTCCGCTGCCTGCTGGAACAAGGGAGAGGAAGGTCTTCGTCGAGTTAGCGATGTGACCGATCAAGGAGCATTGCTTAGGAGCGCCGGAAGGATCGTCTACGCGATCTTGATATCGGGAAGAGTACGACTACATCACCCACGAGAATCCGCTCTCGTTAAACACTTTGGAATCTACGAGGGTGAGTTATTCCATCGACTCGTTGCTACAATCTAGTAGATAGATCTTGGCTTGTTTGTTTGTATGCGATAGAAAATTTTTGTTTTCCATGCTACGAAACCCTACAATGATACCGTTTGGTCCGGGTATCTTGAGTTTGTTGTAGACGAAGCATGGCTTGGCCATGAACGTGTGGAATATGTCGCGTCCGAATATGACGTGGTACACGCTCTTGAAGGGGACCACCTCAAAGGTCATGCGCTCTTGGCGGTAATTATTAACGTCGCCAAAGGCTACCTGAAGCGTGATGCACCCAAGGGACCGAGCCTCCCGACCAGGAACTACGCCATGGAACACGGTGTTGGTCCGCCTTAGGTTTGCCTCCGTCAAGTTCATCTTCTACTGTGTATCCAGGTACATGATGTTGATGTTGCTTCCACTATCCACCATGCACTTGGTGAACTCCACGCCGTCAATCAATGGGTTAATGACCATGGCGTATTGGTTCTCCGTGGGCAAGAGGTCTGGGTGGTCCGTCCTGTCCCAACTGATTGGAACCTCCGACCAGCGCAGGTATTGGGGAACTGGGGGGAGAGTGGCCATCAGGATCCTTAGAGAGGTCTTCTGTTCTCGGACGGTGGGGGTGCCAAGGAAAGTGTGGTAGACTGGGGCCTTCTTTGCGAAGGGGTTCTTGCCCTTGTCGTCGCTCTTGGCGCCGTGCTTGGGGTCTACGTCCTCGTCCATGTCACTTGAATCCTTAGACTCCTCCTCCTTCTTCTTCCCCTTGCCCTTGCCTCGCGGTCTGTTCTTCCGACTTTGCTTGTAGCCGGACTCCGGGTCTTCCTTGAGGTCGTTGACGAACTTGCAGTGTCGATTGGTATGGGTGGCCTTGCCGTTGGCGTCGAGGTGTACGAGGCACGACATATCGCGGTACTCCTTGTACGTTTGGGGAACGCGGAGCGGCGCTGAGTTGGTTTCACTTCCTCGCTGCTGCCCGCGGCCTGCTCCCCTTCCTCGGCCACGTTGTCCGCCTTCTCCTCGTCCTGCAAAAGTCATGGCGATCGTGTCGGTAGATTGCTTTTCTTCTGGAGCGGTTTTCCGCTTTGTACTGCTGTTCCTCCGAGCTTGGGTTGGAACGGCCGTTGCCGACAAAGAGCCACGAGCATTGTCTTCGGCAGCTGCGAACTCACTAGCTAACTGAATCATCTGATTCAAGTCAAGCTGATGATTGTCCTGCAACCGCTTCAGCTTATGTCGGAGCAACGTGCCCCTTTGCAACCCATCGATGAAGGCGGCCATGGCGGTCTGGGCGTGCACTCCTGCGCAGGAATTCTTCATATCCAGCCAGCGGGAGAGGTAGGCGCGAGATGTCTCGTCTTTCTCTTGCACGCACCGCTGTAGATCGCCCATGGTGCAGGGACGCTTGTATGTACCCTCAAAATTTTTGGTGAATGCTTCTTGCATGTCCAGCCAGTTGTAAACAGATCTTTCCGGCAAGTCGTCGATCCATTGACGGGCCGTGCCCGCCAACATTAATGGGAGGTACTTGACGGCGACGTTGGGGTTGCCTCCGGCAATCTCCACCGCGTTGCCGTAGTCCTGCAACCATGTGGCAGGCTTGGCGGTGCCGTCATAGGGCTTGATGGTCTTGTCAATCCGGAAACCTTTGGGGTAAGTTGCGGACCGTATTGCAGGTCCAAAGCAGCGTGGTCCCAGGTATGGTCCTTCCCGGGCCTCGTGGATCTTATCGATTGCAGGTCCAAAGTTGCGGACCGTATTGCAGGTCCAAAGTTGTGGACCGTATTGCAGGTCCAAAGTTGCGGACCGTATTCCAGGTCCAAAGCAACGGTTGCTTGTCGGACGCGGAGGGTCGTGGTGTGACTTGCTCTTATGTCCTTGGTGGCGCTCTTCATCATGACGGGTCTGTGCCGCGTTGTCCCGGATGACGATGCCGCACTGCTTTGGTGGAGGCATATCCGTGTGATGGTGAGCCTTGTAGTCTTCCTGACGTCGGGGGGATCGGGGCGGTGGCGATGGGCGGCGAGGTTGGGCTCTTTCTCCGTGGTCGGAGGATATGGGGATAGCATCCTTCCTGTTGCGCGCATCCCTCCGTCTTCGTTCTGACGAACCCGTCCATGATCCGACATCTTGAGGAGATCTGTCCCTTGGCGATTTGTATTGGCTAGATCGGCAGAGCGCTGGGTCAGATTCAAGCCTCTGAGAGGTGGCATTTTCCTGCTGCTTTACCGCCTTGGCCAATAGGTCATAGACCTCTTCCACTGCCTCAGACGATCTATCCTGCTCTGGAAGGGTCTTGGCGACGGCGAGGTTAAGGAGTGGGGTGGGAATCACCTGTTTGCCTTCACTGTTAATGTATGGCTTGGGCCTGTGCCGGCTTCGAGGGAGCCCATCCTAGGTTGCGCCGTACACCAGGATCGTTGATGACGCGAGCTGGAGCTTTCTTAGCCTTCTGCTGCTGTAGCAGAGTCTTGTACTCGGCCTCCATTGCTCTAGCTTTTTCTATGGACTTCTGCGCGTTGACCAGATCTCGGTCTAGTTTAGCGCCTTGCTCCGCGATGGCTTGTGCTTCCTCCAGCAGCTGCTGGCGCTTCTCCGGGATTTTCACTAGGCTTGACACCTCGGGGGCTGCAATTGCAATTGTTGACCAAGACTTGAGCCGCCTTTGAGGATTTCGGATCGACGCTCGGGGGCTTGACATCTCTAATTTAAGAGCTTTGTCCCGCCTTGCGTCCAAGCCGGAACAAACTTCGGGGGCTACAGTACGTTGATCTCCAAGATATGGTGAAAGTTCTCTTTGAGCATCAAGTCATAAAATTCAAGTGATTTCCACCTTGACGCTCGGGGGCTACACCGATATTGAATTTTTGTGAAGTTCTCTCTAGAGCACCAAACCGAAATAATTTCCGTCTTGGCGCTCGGGGGCTACACCATTTACATTTTTGCTGAAGCTACTCTGAGAGAACCAAGACGATTTTCCTTTGAAATTCCGACTTGGCGCTCGGGGGCTACAATAGTTTGATGTCCAATTATGTATGTTCTTTTGAGCATCAAGCCGCCTTCGACGAAGCCGACTCAATGCTCGGGGGCTACATATGGTTATGTCAACAAAACTTTCAAGACGGTGAAAAATCCGGCTAGCGAAACTTGGGGGCTTGACATTAACTTTGCCTTCACGGAAGTTTCCTGGGTTACACGGCTCGATGGCCTAAACGTCCGTGATATGAGAGGCTATAAGACCTTAATTCGGCAAGCTCTTATGTTTGTGACTTTGCTGGCTCTAAGTCGGCAGTTTGGCAGCCTTTACGATCGTGGCCCGGTAGCCGTGATTTTTCTGTCTTACCTATCATCCTGCATGGATGGTGATATTAAAGACTTTCCTAGAGCTTGGAAGAATCACTAACAATTCGTTAGAGTTTTCTCCGCCTTGGATTCGTTTGCAGAAGCATACAAGCAACTCTCTGGCTAGGCTTAGTCGGATGAGAATATGATATGAGAGCTCTCCAAGATTCTTCGCGAAGCACGCCTACAAATTGAAGACGACGTGATACTTACGCTCAAAGCTAGACGGAGGAACGCGAGGATCTTGAAGAACTCCGGGGGCTACTGTTGTGGATATACCAAATGGGTATACCATAGTCTCATACCGGCAAGCCCGGATGGCCCACAGTTGGTGGTTAGGGCTATGGCATAACCGGGCGGCCCAGTTGCTGATAGGAAGCCGGAGGTCCAGCCAGGAGATGGAAGGCGACGTGCCACCGCCATAGATGGAAGCCGGATCCTCTGAGGACACGAAGAGTAGTTAGTGTTAGTCTAGGACTCTGTAAACCGTATTCGGCTGGGACTCTCCATATAACCCTAGGTCCTGGCGCTCATATAAGCCGGCCTACGGGAGACTTTAGGGCATACCAACAAGTGCATAGCACTACCCGCACACAGCGAACCCCATAATCCTGTAACTCGAAGTATTGCCATTATAGTGATTTATAGCAGGAGTAGGATCTCGCCACCGTCGTGAGATCTGAATCTGTGTCAAGCCGACCCGGACGCTCTCCGTCTTCCCCCCACGTCTCTAAACTCGCCGTTGGGATACCCCTATGGCGTACGTGTCGGCAAAACCACGACAGTGACGACAACAATAAACACCTTGTACCCACCAAGAAATTCTGAAGCATCGGCGTAAGAACAGTAAATGCAAACAGAACAATATTGAAGAATCAAGATCGGTATAGGGCCATTATCTGTTCATACACATGGAGCACGAAAAATAATATGCAGGACAAACAGTGAGTACATGCCAACGCGTGCATACCTCCGCCCGCAGCTTGCACGGACTCTCGCAGGCAATAACACAAACACGTCGCGCTCTAACGCAGCAGAGTCGCACGGAAGAACCCAGCTGTGACCCCTCGCGGGCGTGGGCGCACGGGAATTGGCAACAACGGCCGCCGCGACGGTAGCGCACTGAGCGAAGCGGCCGGCCAAAGCAAGGCGCGGCGAGGCGGGCATCGCCTTCCCCCCCGCCGCCGCCGGTGAAAAAGCTGGGCAGAGTACGTATTCAGTTATACAGTAAATAAAATCCGCCTTGCTAATCAGTGTAACGGGTCCAACGATATACGCCTTGCGACCGAGGTGAAATTGAATTCCCGCCACTGTTTGCCGCGTATCCAACCCCCCAATAGCCTATTATGAACTGAATAGAGATCCCGCCCAAAAATTTCGTGAGCAATTTGGAAACCTGATGTGGCGCCGACGATACAGGCTGGAGGATCCGAAACACAAAATCAGGCCCAGTTTTTTTGTTCGCAGATCCGAAGTTGCCAAATCTGAGGCGCAGAACAATGGAACAGTGGTTTCCAAACTGATAGGTCGTTTCATGTGTCATCGACTTTTCAGTGCGTTGCAAATTTGCAGTGCAACAGAGAAAGTATAATTGTCTAGTAGGGGATGGACAAGCGCCAATTACAAACTCAGTCAGAGAAGCAGAGAAACGGATATGGAATTTCAGGGTCTGAATCTGCGGATATGTGCTACTCGCCATACTGAAACTTTAACAAGGGGCGTCAGAACCTGTCTCCTAAATTATAACCAAAATACGTTTCTCAGGATACAGCTAGCAAACAACTGAACATGACAGGCAAGCATGAATGAATCGGATTAGCAAGCACCATTACTATTTCTCAAGATATAGTAACAGCGTTTTTTGGGACACAACCGGAACATTTCTTGCGACATCACGAAGTAAGAAACACTGACACAGCTAACTACCGATCATAACCGATCTAACACAACCGCGAGGAGGCAGCAGAATCTAGGAGGAGGTGAACTTGGTGACTACCTTGGTGCCCTCGGAGACGGCGTGCTTAGCGAGCTCGCCAGGAAGAACAAGACAAACATAGGTCTGGATCTTCCTGGACGTGATGGTGGGCTTCTTGTTGTACCTCGCCAGCTTCGCCTCGCCGGCAAGCTTCTCGAAGATGTCGTTGATGAAGGAGTTCATGATGGACATAGTCTTGGAGGAGATGCCGATGTCGGGGCAGGTGTGGACCTTGAAGATGTTTTTTTAGAAAAGAGTATATATTAATATCACAGGGATACTAATTACACCCAGCCTCTGCAACAACGCATGCTCTCACGGCCTAGAAAAAAAGAAAGAAGAATTATAAAAAAAAAAAGTTCCGCTACAGAGAACTAATCCTCAAAGCAACGATACTGACACCATCAGAACAACACCAGTAGTCCTCTACTCCAATAACAATGCCTTCAATAAGAAAACAGAGCCCAAGCGTCGTCGTTGCCCGATCAAAGATCATAGGTTTTCATCCTGGAGAAAGTCCTCGCTCATAAAACAATGCCTTCAACAAGATCATTATCATGCACAACCAGTTAAGGCCAGACCTTGGATTTTCACCCTGCAAGTTAAGACCGGGAACTCCCCCTGTGTTGTCTTTCCGCACCAACAGTCGCTGCAATGAGTTTCAGATCACGCAGCCAGTTCTCCGTCGCCACAAGAACAAAAATCACCATCGCTACCCTCATATTTCCGCTTTCCTGACATCCTCCGCATCTGACTTCACCATGACTCTAAGAATGACACTTGGTGGGAACAAACAACAGAGCTTCGCAACAATCCTGCTGAAACCAAACGGCCAGAAAAACAAGGTGCGCATGACAGAATACCTTCCGATCCAACAATCTCCAGGCATGATACGCCCATGGGAGTTCACCGGCGAAGCCTTCCGAAACCCGCCTCTTCAGACCAGATCCACGAGGGCAGACATCAAGCAGATCTTCTTCTTTGTGCGAAATAAACCAAAGGACCACCTCCTTTATTAGATTCGACATAGCGATCCCAACACCGCTGGCCGGTTTCCGGAGAACGGAACGAGCAGGCAATTAGGGTTAGAGAGCCGATCTAGGTCTTCCAACAGAATCCCATCACCGACACCTCCTCCACCAGATCGCCACCACAAGGAACCGATGCCTCCACCCCGACAAAGGGACACCGCCCAGTCCGCCTTGGTCAGCCTTCACGGCTTCCGCTCCGCCTCCGACGGACCACCCCCAGCCACCTTCTGCAGCTAGGCCCGCCGCCACCGCGCCGAGGGCCGGCGACAGCGGCGGCGATTGGATCTAGATGGGGGGCTCTGGTGGCGTTGAAGTCCCCCCTAGCGGCGCCCTGGGGAGCGTCGCGAGGGGAAGGGGGTATTACCTAAGCATATACGCTACCCCTCCAGGACCTTGAAGATGTAGATCTTGTATGTCTCGACGCTCTTCTTCTTGCCCTTCTTCCCCTTGCCGCCCTCCTTGGACGCCGGCAGCCGCTTCTCGGCCTTAGGCTTCTTCCCGGCGGGAGTCTTCTCGGCCTTCTCCTCCGCGGGCTCCTCCTCCACGGGCTTCTTCGCTGCCGGCTTCTTCTCTGCCTTGGGTGCCATGGTGGGGTGGCTGCTTCGACGGAGAGAGAGGGGGGGGGGGGGCGGCCGGTTGGGTTTCGCTGGAGAGTAAAATAGATCAGATGCCATGGAACTTATACGTATAATTGACATTCATCCTTATACTTAGGAAAGTGCAATTTATGATCACTAAAGACGTTGTACTGGGTCACATACGGTCACCGCTCATGCAATAGCTACGTATTAGCCTGACGTGGCAAGCGGGCCCCTTTTGTCTGTGACTGTATAGTTTCCACCGCTGCATTTTTTATGAAAAAAACCCTAAGACGCATGCCGCTTGGCGTGGACAGAAGGATCAGTTGAGAGAGAGAGAGAGAGCTGAAAGCGCGCGCCGCCATGGACGGGATCCCGGCCAGAGGTAGCAGCACCAGCGCGCCCCAACTCACGTTCTTCTTTCACGCGCCAGGGCGGCCCCTCCTCCCGCCCTGCATCGATGTCCAGGTCCATTCTTGTTCGCCGCCGCATCTGCGCCTCCATGTACATGCAGACGCGCCGCACAGCCTCGCTGGCCGGCGATGGAGGCACAAGGCATGGCGTTCCTGCTGCTGCTTTGCCGTGACGCTGGGAGAGGGAGGGAAAACACGAGCGGCTACCAAGCATTCATGCCGCTGCTTTGCCGTGACATTGTGATGCTTGACGCCACAGGGGAAGCACGGCTCTAAACATGCACGGGCGGCGGGAGCATGTCGAGAGCCAAGTTGATGGGCAGCCCCTCTTCTTCCTTGCTCTCTCACTCACGGATGAAGGTAGAAGAAGAAAGGAGACACAGAATATTTCCCGGCCGGCGCACGAACGCCTCGATGGGCGCACAGACGTCCTAATCTTATTTCACTTTCAGCTGGCTCAGATTACAAGCAGTACACAGGGAGGAGCTTTATACTCGGCGCGCACGCACACGCCCAGCTCCACTTCTTCCCACGCGCCTACGACGCGCTCGCGTACGATCCGCTCCAACGAACTGCACACGATCCCCTAATCTGCTGCCTGCAACACACACGCACACACACGCACACACACGCGGCTAACAACTTTGCATGCAACTAACTAACATGTCAAGATTAGTGCTAACAATTTCCCTCCTAATCTTGAACTCGTGGTCATGAGACAGCGCCACACGCCATCGCAGCAACCATCTTCCCGGCGCACTGACGCCTGCCGCACTAACGACTTTCTTGCTTCACTCGAGCTCCGCCATGATCCGCATGCCCCAGCTCACTACGGCACACAGGCTCTTTGCCGTGTGGGAAAAAGACACGGCAAAGCCCCCACGGAACTCGGCAAAGCCTTTGCCGTGTGCATGCACACGGCAAAAGCCACACGGCAACGGCAGCCACGGCAAAGGCTCTTTGCCGTGTGTCTCTGCGCCCGGAACACGGCAAAGCCTTTGCCGTGTGTTTACTGCATCGCCACGGCAAAGTAAAGTACTTGACGGTTTCGTCCGTCTAACGGAGCCGACACATCTTTGCCGTGTTCCTCATTTGCCGTGTGTGATGACTCTTTGTTGTGTGTTCGTTCTTCGCCGTGTGCCTCCTCTTTGCCGTGTCCCAGGTCTTTGCCGTGTGCCTGAACCTTTGCCGTGTTGGTCATCGTTGCCGTGTGCTTTCTTGTTGCCGTGTGTGTGCTCTTTGCCGTGTGCTCGTTAGGGTTGACACACGGCAACGTTCATTCCTTTGCCGTGTGCCCGTGGGGGGACACACGGCAACGTTCTCCCCTTTGCCATGTGTCTACTGCGCACTGCACACGGCAAAGGCCCTGTGACATTGCCCAGGGGTGCACAGGTGGCTCACACGTGGCTTCTTTGCCGTGTGTATACACACGGCAAAGTGACCATTTGGCCCTTTGCCGTGTGTATACACACGGCAAAGGAGCTGTCATTTTTCAATTTTTTTCCTGTTTCCAGTCATTTCCTGCAATTCAAAACATAATATATATATGATCTACAGGTCATCAACAAAAATAATATACTCATCAACAACAATAATATACTCATCAACAACAACAATATAATCATCACCAACACCAAAATGCATCATCAACACTAGCAAACATCATCACCACGAAAGCAAGAGATTTCACAAATATTACAATTGTCAAATGCTAGTGTTTATTCTTGCCACAAGGTCATGCCACAAGTGTCAAATACTACCAAGTGCATAACCAACAAGTTATAAGACCTAAACTAGACAAATATTACAAGATCATCAACTCCGAGTGCTCCACAAGCTCATGCTCCATCGTGAGATCCTATAAGTTCAAGACAAGCACATAAATATGAGAAGTAAAATCATCAATATGTACAAGTTTCTAGGCAAGTTGATGGAAATGGAAATAACATGGGATTTTGACGAGTCTCATGGCAAATTACATCAATATGACAAGTAAAATCACGAATATCTACAAGTCCCATGGCAAGTCTAGAATTTCTATAAGTGTCATGGCAAGGCTAAAATTTCTACAAGTGTCATAGCATGGCTAAAATTTTGACAATGACATAGAATTATCTACAAGTGTCATGGAATTGCTAAATTTGCTATAAGTATCATGGCAAGGCTAAATTTCCTACAAGTGTCATGGAATTTCTAAATTTTCTATAAGTATCATGACAAGGCTAAAATTTCTACAAGTGTCATATCATGGCTAAAATTTCTACAAATGCGATGGCATGGATAAATTTGACAAGTATAAGAAAACAAACCTGGAGGACTCTGATTCAGCCTCCGGACGACCGACGGATTGTTGACGGTGAAAGACGGCTACCGGTTGTTCAATCCACCGAGACCCACCAAAGCGACATCGCATCGTCCATCTGCAGCATTGGAAATTGTGAGCATTAGACAATAAGGCAAGATTGAAAATTGCGAGCATTGGACAATAAGACACTTGATCACTTACCCACGAGAAGGCAAAAGGAGGAGTGGGAAGAGTCCCTGGTTGAGAATTGATGAGCATTTGATGTGTCATCCACCGCATCATCTGCCCCTGTTGCTCAAAGAACCCTCGCCGATGGGCCATCTGCTGCTCCATTTGCTTTGCCGCTGCTCGGCCGCCTCTCTGCGTGCCCTATCAGCAGCCATCTCCTCCTGCGTCGTGTCGCCACGATTAGATGAACATTGCAACACAAAACATGTAGTAAAACATAGATGGCCGAGGAAGAACATACCAGAATCGCCGAGAGCTACAACCAAGGCCAAGGCCGGGCGGTCTCTATAGCGGCTGGTCGCCGTCCTACCACGCCGGACCTGGCACATAGATGGGATGGTCTTAGGGTCGACCCGTGACCGATCCATAAGCGACCATTCTTCCGGCCTTCTCCGCCAAAGACGGCGACCTCGGGTCGAAGGGCGGTCTCGTGGTTAGAATCTTCTCCATGCACCTCCTTGTACTTCTCGAGGTACTTCTCACCCCGGAGCCTGGCTCCTCGTTCATCCATAGGCTCCTGCCTAGGCTCATCCAACGTGCGTGTCTTCTTCCAAACGGCAAACACGGACGGCTCTTGACCTGTCTTTATTTTCTGCACAAAAGAGCACGAAGTTAAGTGAAGGGGGACTCCAAAGGGCGAAGTAAAGAATAAAATTACAAGCAAGAACAAATAAAGCATTTTCTCACCTCTTTTTGCCTAAGAAGGGCGAGGGGATGTCGCTTGGCGTGTGATCCACCCCATCTCCTCTCGCCGCTTCTTTGCATCGGCGTGTTTCGAGGTAATTGGGGTGTGTCCACCACGCTACCATTGCCGTGAAGCACCACTGTCATTACCACGAACTGAGGAGGGTTCTACTTCCACAAGACACACGTATTAGTACAATAGAAAATAGAATAAGGTCAAGAAATCAATAAAACAAAAATGCAACTACCTGCAGGTACTGCCACGGCTCGAAGAGCATCTCCCGGGCTTGGCTCTTGTTCATCCAAATCTTGCGATCGCCGAACCAGTTGCGAACGCAGTTCACGCGTGCCTCGTAGTGCATGTCTTGCACCTTCCTCTTGGCAAGCTCGTGAACAATCATCAAACACTCCCTTTTGCGCGTCCTGTCCATGTCGAAGAACTTCTACAAGTATGCACATAGGGAAAAAAGGGGGGTCAAAGGCGATTGAATTATGACAAGCCACGAGTTCAAGTGTATTTCATCCTCAAGGCGATTGAATTATGACAAGCAAAACAAACTTACCCAGAACAAAACCTGAACCTTCTCCGCGATGGTGGTGTACTTTTTTCGGATCTTGACATAGTGGTAATGCTTCCAAGTCCAAGCCACATCCTTTGAACCATTTGGGAGAGTGACAATCCCAGGAAAATACTTTCTAACCAAGGCGCCAAGGATGCTTGAGTAGCCACGATATGGCTTGATCCCATCCTCATATAAAAAGGCACTGCAAAATGAAAAGGACAAGGTCAGTATGTGATAAAAATTACAATGTATGGTTTAGGGTCAAATCATGTACCTCGACCCAGTGCACGAGTACCTTGTCCCATAGGGATAAGGTAGGGGAGTCTCAAACCCCACGCCGATATGGAGCCTTCTCCCGTGGCACCGTGCTCGGGTCCATGGTCACAGACTCCTGAAGGTACTCCGTCTCATCCTCCGGAGGCGCCCACCTCAAGGACATGTCAAGCTCGTAGGGTAAAGACCCCAACCCCTCATCCTCATCCTCCTGCTGCTCCTGCTCCTCCTCGTCAGAATCCGAGTGCGTCCCCTCATCCTCCTGACGCCGAACTGTCTCCTCCTCCTCCTCGTCCTCCCCCTCCTTCTCTCCTGCTCCTCCCGCCTCCTGCTCCCCGCCTCGTCCTCCTCGAAGACCGGAGGGGACTAGGAGTCTCGCCGCCTCCCACGCCCGGGCTATGAAGTGCGGTGAGCACTAGCAGAGCACTAGTAGGCTGCTTCCCCGACATCTTTTGAACCACCGGTCACCAGTTTTGCCAAGCTTTTCAGCTTTCTTGTAACTCCCTTTCCCCGGCATCTTTCAATCACCGCAAAGCAGTGAAAAGAGTAGTTTATTAGTACACATCGGTGACACAAGATTCATAACAGTACAATAATACTCAAGTTTTAAACACACACTATATTCAGACGGCAAAGACGAAAGAAGAAATACTTCCATGATCCATATAGCATGGGTATGAGGCCTTGACAAGCCAAGGAAAGGATTCGGTCTCCACGGCAGCGACTCCTCGAAAGGAATGCGTTGTCGTGGATCGAGAATCCTTTCACGGGCTTCCGCCACATCCCATGCTATATGAATCTCAATACCTGTCCTCTCTCGACTTTGGGGATACGAGATGAAGCCTTCCTTGTGTTTCTCCAAAGGCGAAGGAATAAACCATTTCACGATTCATATAACAATGTTGTCCATGCTATACGAATAGTGAAGTAATGTCTTTCCTTTCGACTTTAGGGATATCTAATATATTCCATTTAAGTCACGCTAGCTAATCTATATTCGTATCGGCAAAGACGAAAGAAGAGAAATACTTCCATGATCCATATAGCATGGGTATGACTGTGACAAGCCAAGGAAAGGATTCGGTCTCCGCAACAGCGACTCCTCGAAAGGAATCGTTGTCGTGGATCGAGAATCCTTTCCGGCTTGCCCGTCATCCCCATGCTATATGAATCTCGAAAATACCTGTCCTCTCTCGACTTTGGGGATACGAGATGAAGCCTTCCTTGTGTTTCTCCAAAGACGAAAGGAAAGAAACCATTTCACGATTCATATAACAATGTCGCCCATGCTATACGAATAGTGAAGTAATGTCTTTCCTTTCGACTTTAGGGCTATCTAATATATTCCATTTAAGTCACGCTAGCTAATCTATATTCGTATCGGCAAAGATGAAAGAAGAGAAATACTTCCATGATCCATATAGCATGGGTATGATACTGACAAGCCAAGGAAAGGATTAGGTCTCCACGGCAACGACTCCTCGAAAGGAATCGTTGTCGTGGATCGAGAATCCTTTCCTGGGCTTGCCACCATCACATCCCCATGCTATATGAATCTCGAAAATACCTGTCCTCTCTCGACTTTGGGGATACGAGTTCTTACAAATACAAAGACAAAAGGAAAGAAATTTTATTACATAGAATAGAGTTCTTACAAATACAAAGACAAAAGGAAAGAAATTTTATTACATAGCCCGGCGGGATTACATAGCAAACACTACTACAAAGATTATTACTACTACATGCATGGATCAAGCCGAGTCGGGATTATGAATTGGACGAGAGGTTTCGTCATCGCTATCATTTTCCGCCACCAATAATCATCCACGAAACAGGAGGTGGTCCCTGTGGATCGTTCACGCGTCAAGGCCTGCATGGAACGCCTCGAGCAAACTCACATCTTGTTGGTTGTGAACCTCCTCAGCTTCATCTTGCGCAGTGTCTTCCTCCTCAGCTTCTTCTTGCTCATCGTCTACGACCATGTCACCATCGGCGGACAAGTCGATAGTGAATTGCCCGGGAGCCCTTCTTCCTGATAAAACTCGCCATCATTTGTTGAGGGGTCTAGGCGCGGTAATCATCCTTGTTTGGCAAGGCGGCCTATTGCGTGTCGGTACCGTCATCACAACATCCCGATCCTGTAGACGCGTTTTGTCGGGTTTTGGCATGGGTACGGAAGATAGAATACTTGGAAGGCCTGAGTAGCCAAAATGTAAACATCATCTCCGCATAAACGGAGTTTCTCTTAACTTCGACCAGTCAATTTCAGGATCCCGTTTCACCTTATGTGGGTCAAACCAATGACATTTGAATACAGCATTTAGCCCTTTGCCAAAACCGTAATTCAGCTCATATATACCCTCGACTCTTCCATAGTCTTTGGAGGCCATCGAGCCTTCACAAAAGACCCGCTATTTGTTGTCTTCCGGTTGGGCGGCTAGGTGTGTATTCATGGGTATGGGCGATACCCATTCACGTCATAAGCATTGAACGTGTCACCGAATGGTTAAAGCCCCAGCAATATTTCTTAGCTCGGGTTGCATCTCTTTGTCTTCTTGCCTACAAGTTAGAGCGAAGTTTAGCATAAGAAGTTTATCACAAGAAGTGTAGCACAACAAGTTGGCTCGAATAGTACCAAACCACGTAACCAGGTGTGAAACCGAAACCACCACCCTTATCGAAAAGATCCTGCTTCTCTTGAGGGTTAGGCTCCCTATTTGGATTCTTCCAATGTGCACTCTTGAATCGTCTATAACAATTTAAAGGAGAGTTAGGCACGAACATAGCAGTGAATGTTTGCGGAAAACTAAATGGTGATCACTTACTCGATGTACGGCTTCACTTCTTCCATGGTGTTCAAGACATACGAGTGGATCAACTCCCGCTCAAGTTTTTTCATTGCGAACCTCTTTGTGCCACTTGATTTGCCACCTAGCCCAACGAAGATGCTAAGATTGGGTACATCTTCAGGGTTGGCGGCATTGTAACGAAACACTGGGTTGTGCTTTGTGGGAATGTTGGCATCATAGTGCTTTGTGGTGAAGTTTGCAACCTCCTCGTTAAGGACTGCCTCGGCTATGGATGCCTCGATCTTGCATTTATTGCCTGTTTTCTTACGAAGCTTCTTTGTTTCTCTCTCGGGCGGAAACTGCCAACGGGCCCACACAGGTCCCCCCTTTAAAGCCTCGTCCGCAAGATGCAAGATCATATGTTGCATCGGATTGAAGAACCCTGGCGGAAGGAGCATCTCTAGATCGCAAAGCAACTCGGGTGCCTGTTCATGTAGCTTCTCAAGCACTTTACGGTCTAACTCCCTAGCACAAATCTGGCGGAAGAAAAAGCTCAACCTCGACAGCACTCGCCAAGTCTCCTCATCGACATAGCCTCGAATCATCACCGGCATTATCCGCTCAAGCCATACGTGGTAGTCATGACTCTTGAGCCCTTGTACTCGCAACGTTTCCATGTTCGCACCCCTCATCCAGTTGGCCGCATAACCATCAGGGAAAAACAAACTTTGCGCGATCCACTGGAAGATCTCCCTTCTTTGGGGCTTTGTTGGGCAGAAAGGAGCCTTTGGCTTAGACCACCTTTTTCTGCCTTTGGCTCCGGGTGGCTGCATGTTCAACTTTGGCCTATCGCACAATGCTTCTTGATCAATTCGAGCCTTGATGTTATCTTTCGTCTTCTCGGTTTGCATTATGGTGCTCCAAAGGGCCTCACCGATATTCTTTTCGGTGTGCATTACATCAATGTTATGCGGGAGCTCAAGATCCTCAAAGTAAGGGAGCTTCCATAAGCACGGAATGTGGGTCCACTGGTGCGTATCCCCGTATCCCACGAAACCATTCCCATCGGAGTTTGGCTGGAGAGCTTCCAACTCAGCCTTGATTTCCTTTCCGGTCTTTAGACGTGGCTTTGGATCATGGACAACACGACCTTTCTTGAACCTCTTTTTGTCACTCCTATATGGATGATTCGGCTCAAGACACTGTCGATGTTCATCAAAGCAGGAATACTTGCCTCCCTTCGACAGCCAGAAGAAAGTCAGAGATTGCATGCACACTGGGCAAGGCCACTTCCCATGTGTACACCAGTGAGAACAACGCACGTGCTGGTAGGTCATGCAGAGAGGTATGGTACCAGACATACATATCGAAGTGCTCGTTGTTTGAAGCGTCAAATGTTCGGATCCCCCAACCTTCCCAGCCACGAAGCAAGTCATCCACCAGCGGTTCTAGATACACATTCATGTTCTTACCCGGGTATTTCGGCCCTGGGATTATCATTTAGACAAACATGTTCTCTGATCTCATGCAGACGCCAGGGGGGAGGTTCAGGGGAATAACAAACACTGGCCAACAACTATATACTGAAGCCGACATGCCATATGGATTGAACCCATCGGTTGATATGGCAACTGCTACGCTCCTCTTGTCACCGGCTTTATCAGGATATTTCTTGACAAAGTTCTTCCATGCACTACCATCCGACGGATGTATCATCTTGTCGAGGTATTCTTTCCTTCTCGCCTTTGCATCTGGCAGTATCCTCGGTCATGAAGAGTCGCTGGAGCCTCGGTATGATTGGAAGATACCAAAGAATGTTTTGGGCAACCCCAGTCTGCCTCTTCTGACCATCACCATCGAGATCGACCTCAAAGTACCTAGAGGATTTGCAGCGGATACAATAATTTGTCTTAGCATGCTCCTTTGTGAATAGCATGCATCCCTTCGGACAAGCGTGTATCGGCTCATATGACATCTTAAGGTCACGGAGGAGTTTGGTCGAATAGTAGAAGTTCTCCGGCAAGAGGTGCCCTTTCGGCAGAATGCTGCCAACGACGGCAAGCATATCATCAAAGTCCTCTCTGGTCAAGTTCCTGTGGCTCTTGAAGGCCAAAAGGCGAGCTATGGCATCCAGTTGGGTGTCATCTGTATGTGCATGAAGGGGTCTCTGTGAGGCAAACAAAGTCTCGTAGTACTTTGCCGTGTTTTCCTCCGGCTCCTCACTTGTCTCCGCCTCCTGAGGAGTCTCCGCCTCTACATGAGGGCTTTCAGGCGCATTAGCATTCACAAAGTTTTCTATGCACCTATCAAAACCAGCATCAAATTCTCCCCTTGGCTGACTCTGCTGCCGACCTGCCAGGACTCCTCCTAGCACGCTTTCGCTAACTTTTCACCATGGAATGTCCAAGTCTTATAGGATGGTGTGAACCCGTAATTGAGCAGGTGAGTACTCACATCATCCTTCAAATGTGTATTCAGGTTCTTGCATCTTGCACAGGCGAAAATTCTTCCTGTTCTGCTGGGACTGACAAATGCAGTTCACAAAGTCCTCGGCCTTTTCTTGCCATTCTGAGGTAAAGTCCCACTTACTGACATAGCCATCATACATCCAGTCACGATTCTCCATCCTCTAATCAGTACCAAAAACGACATATATAATGCTTTCAATTAATCATGCCATATAAATAAATCCGGTATTAGTTCGGTTAATTTTAGCAAACATATATTTTACGCCATAAATATATCCACCTATCTCTCTAATAGGTAAAGAGGGTCCTATCAACCACGGATCCAGATTGAGTATGTTCTCCTGCTCTACCCGATCCGACAGAATTTGGCGGTAGATTTCCTCCCGCTGCTCTCGATACGCGGCAAAAGCCAAGAGGGATGTGCATCCGGAGAACAACAGGAGGCGCAGAAATCCTATCTCTGACTGAGTAGAACAAGGAAAACATACCCAACTACGCATCCGCCGGCTGTCCCGATAAATGCCGTAAGAGTTACGCTTCATAATATGCGAGACCACTAATGCATATTTATCCGCGTAACCCTTACGGTCGGGAAGAGACGCCTAGGTAACACGACAGACTTGGTGATCTACACACGAAAATAACCCTAGGTATTTGCACGATAGGAGAATAGATTTTTACCCTTGAAGCGTGATCGAGAGGTGAAGAAGATGCTCGACCCTCCCGCAAAATGACCTACGCCGTCGACAACCCCACCCTCAGACTCGACACATATCCCCTGCATGAAGAAAAATTACTAAATTACTACTATAGACATGCCAAAAAATTACACATAATTCCTAAATTACTATTATACACATGCATATATGAAACAACATATATACATACTACTATACATATATGTAACAAATACATGGGACAAATACATGCTATATATATACTAGAAATATATACTACACATACATACTAGCTACACATACATATATATACTAGCTACACATACACATACATACTAGCTACACATACATATATATACTAGCTACACATACATATATACAACACATACATACTATACATACACATACACATACTAGCTACACATACATATACTACACATGTATACTAGCTAGCTACACATACATATACTACACATACACATAAATACTAGCTACACATACATACTACCTAGCTACACATACATGCATATACTACACATACCGATGGTGATGGGGCGGGCCGGCGGTGGGTGAAGGGGGGGCTGGACCGGGCGGAGGTTGAGCCAGCCATGAAGCTCCTGTGGTGGCGCGAGGTGGAGGGACGGCCGGCAGGCGGATGGGCGTGGCCGGATGGGCGGGCGGATGGGCGCGAGGCGGGTGGGGGTGGACTGGTGGAGGAGGAGCCGGCAGCGAGGCAGGGGCAGGTGGCGCCACACAGCAAGGCCGGGCGAGGCGGTGGGCGGGTGGCGGATCGAGGTGTGGGGGTGGGGAGGCTGGTCAGGTGTGGGAGAGGATAAGGCGGGGCCGGGCCGGGCGCCTATGGACTCGGCGCCTTTGCTGTGCCAACCAGGGCGAACATGGAAGAGCTTTGCACCCTGCAGGAACACACGCAAAGGCTTATTTTTTGCTATTTTCTAATTTCTTATTTTTTTCTTTCATTTGTATTTATTTTATGTTTAAGAAATCTTTCTTGGCTTTTGTTAGTATTGAGACCATAGAAATCTGAACTTTGCACTAGACCATAAACTTGCATGTGTCCCCTTATCTGAACTTGCATGCATGCGCCTAACCGAAAATGTCTAGGGGTAGGCAGTCCGAGTCCCGCAGATCGGGGTTTAGCGGTGGACGTCCTTAGAACGTCTAATCATCTGAAAACTTGCATGTGTCCCTAGCATATGTGTGTGAGTGTGGTGCAAGATTGGTATAGGTGATTGCATGTGCCCCCCCTCCCATGCATGCGCTCTAACCTAGAAGCGAAAGGTTATGGACCTGTATAAGGGAATCTCCCGTTCGGTGAAACTGGCAGATAGTGCCCCAACTTGTGAACCAACATGGTTTCACATCATCCTATGACCTAGTGAGACACAAAACAAGAGAGCTACGCGGGCTACCCTGTCGGAAGAATGTCTAGGGGTAGGCGATCCAGGCCCTGATATCATCGGGGTTTCACGAGTAAGTCCACGAGCGTCGGAATCATCGAAAACTTGCATGTGTCCCTAGCATATGTGTGTGAGTGTGGTGCAAGATTGGTATAGGTGATTTCATTTGGCCACCCTCGCATGCATGCGATCTAACCTAGAAGCGAAAGGTTATGGACACAGATAAGGGGAATCTCCCGTTCTGGTGAAACCGGCCGTATAGTGCCCCGACTTGTGAACCAACATGGTTTCACATCATCCTATGACCTAGTCAGACACAAAACAAGAGAGAGCTACGCTGGGCTCCCCATTCAGAAGAATGTCTAGGGGGTGACGATCCAGAACCGCATATCATCGTGGTTTCACGAGTAAGTCCACGAGAACGCCTAATCATCTGAAAACTTGCATGTGTCCCTAGCATATGTGTGTGAGTGTGGTGCAAGATTGGTATAGGTGATTGCATGTGCCCCCCCTCGCATGCATGCGCTCTAACCTAGAAGCGAAAGGTTATGGAACTGTATATAAGGGGGAATCTCCCCGTTCAGGTGAAACCGGGCCGTATAGTGCCCCAACTTGTGAACCAACATGGTTTCACATCATCCTATGACCTAGTGAGACACAAAACAAGAGAGAGCTACGCCGGGCTACCCCTGTCAGAAGAATGTCTAGGGGGGTAGACGATCCGAGGCCCGCAGATCATCAGGGTTTCGCCGGAGTAAGTCCACGAGAACGTCGGAATCATCTGAAAACTTGCATGTGTCCCTAGCTTATGGGTGTGAGTGTGGTGCAAGATTGGTATAGGTGATTGCATGTGCCCCCCCTCGCATGCATGCGCTCTAACCTAGAAGCGAAAGGTTATGGACCTGTATAAGGGGGAATCTCCCGGTTACGGTGAAACTGGCCAGAGTAGTGCGACTTGTGAACCAACATGGTTTCACATCATCCTATGACCTAGTCAGACACAAAACAAGAGAGAGCTACGCTGGCTACCCTGTCGAAGAATGTCTAGGGGTAGGCGATCCGAGGCCCGCAGATCATCGAGGGTTTCAGGAGTAAGTCCACGAGAACGTCGGAATCATCTGAAAACTTGCATGTGTCCCTAGCATATGTGTGTGAGTGTGGTGCAAGATTGGTATAGGTGATTGCATGTGCCCCCCCTCGCATGCATGCGCTCTAACCTAGAAGCAAAAGGTTATGGACCTGTATAAGGGGGAATCTCCCCGTTACGGTGAAACCGGGCCGTATAGTGCCCCAGCTTGTGAACCAACATGGTTTCACATCATCCTATGACCTAGTCAGACACAAGACAAGAGAGAGCTACGCCGGGCTACCCTCGGGAAGAATGTCTAGGGGTAGGACGATCCGAGGCCCGCAGATCATCGTGGTTTCACGGAGTAAGTCCACGAACGTGAATCGGGGTGCATGTATATAGTGATCAAGACCACAATAACCTATCATCATATGTGTGATCTCATGATCCTATGAAATAATATCACCTAACATATATGTAATAAAAGCCTTGCTAAAGGTGAAAAAAAATTCTTTGCCGTGTGTCTGTGGGATAGAGACACACGGCAAAGGACCTTTGTGTTGTTCGACGGTTATATACACCAAACAAGGACATCTTTGCCGTGGTGCTTTGTCCTTTAGTTTGCGGTGTCTCATGCTATTTTCTAATTTTCTTTTATTTTTCTTTCAAATGATTTAACTTTTGTTGCCTATTTGTTAGTATTCAGACCATGGAAACACTAACTTTGCAATAGACCATAAGGTTCTAGAGGATGCTGAACTTCATTTCCATTAGGTAGACGATCCGAGGCCCGCAGATCATCAGGGTTTCGCCGGTGGAAGTCCGCAAGAACGTCGGAATCATCTGAAAACTTGCATGTGTCCCTAGCATATGTGTGTGAGTGTGGTTCAAGGTTGGTATAGGTGATTGCATGTGTCCCCCCTCGCATCCATGCGCTCTAACCTAGAAGCGAAAGGTTATGGACCTGTATAAGGGGGAATCTCCCCGTTCAGGTGAAACCGGCATAGTGTGCCCCAACTTGTGAACCAACATGGTTTCACATCATCCTATGACCTAGTGAGACACAAAACAAGAGAGAGCTACGCCGGGCTACCCCTGTCAGAAGAATGTCTAGGGGGGTAGACGATCCGAGGCCCGCAGATCATCAGGGTTTCGCCGGAGTAAGTCCACGAGAACGTCGGAATCATCTGAAAACTTGCATGTGTCCCTAGCATATGTGTGTGAGTGTGGTGCAAGGTTGGTATAGGTGATTGCATGTGACCCCCCTCGCATGCATGCGCTCTAACCTAGAAGCGAAAGGTTATGGACCTGTATAAGGGGGAATCTCCCCGTTACGGTGAAACCGGGCCGTATAGTGCCCCAACTTGTGAACCAACATGGTTTCACATCATCCTATGACCTAGTGAGACACAAAACAAGAGAGAGCTACGCCTGCTACCCCTGTCGGAAGAATGTCTAGGGGTAGGCGATCCGAGGCCCATATCATCGTGGTTTCACGGAGTAAGTCCACGAGCGCGGAATCATCTGAAAACTTGCATGTGTCCCTAGCATATGTGTGTGAGTGTGGTGCAAGATTGGTATAGGTGATTGCATGTGCCCCCCGCATGCATGCGCTCTAACCTAGAAGCGAAAGGTTATGGACTGTATAAGGGGAATCTCCCGTTACGGTGAAACTGGGCCGTAGTGCCCAGCTTGTGAACCAACATGGTTTCACATCATCCTATGACCTAGTGAGACACAAAACAAGAGAGAGCTACGCGGGCTACCTGTCGGAAGAATGTCTAGGGGTGAGCGATCAGAAGCAGATCATCAGGGTTTCGCCGGAGTAAGTCCACGAGAACGTCGGAATCATCTGAAAACTTGCATGTGTCCCTAGCATATGGGTGTGAGTGTGGTGCAAGATTGGTATAGGTGATTGCATGTGCCCCCCCCCCTCGCATGCATGCGCTCTAACCTAGAAGCGAAAGGTTATGGACCTGTATAAGGGGGAATCTCCCCGTTACGGTGAAAGCAATATAGTGCCCAGCCTTGTGAACCAACATGGTTTCACATCATCCTATGACCTAGTGAGACACAAAACAAGAGAGAGCTACATGCTACCCCTGTCAAGAATGTCTAGGGGTAGACGATCCGAGGCCCGCAGATCATCGTGGGTTTTCTCGGAGTAAGTCCACGAGCGTCGGAATCATCGAAAACTTGCATGTGTCCCTAGCATATGTGTGTGAGTGTGGTGCAAGATTGGTATAGGTGATTGCATGTGCCCCTCGCATGCATGCGCCTAACCTAGAAGCAAAAGGTTATGGACACAGTATAAGGGGAATCTCCCGTTCACGGTGAAACCGGGCGTATAGTGCCCTCTTGTGAACCAACATGGTTTCACATCATCCTATGACCTAGTCAGACACAAGACAAGAGAGAGCTACGCCGGGCTACCCCTGTCAGAAGAATGTCTAGGGGGGTAGACGATCCGAGGCCCGCAGATCATCAGGGTTTCGCCGGAGTAAGTCCACGAGAACGTCGGAATCAGGGGGGTGCATGTATATAGTGATCAAGACCACAATAACCTATCATCATATGTGTGATCTCATGATCCTATGAAATAATATCACCTAACATATATGTAATAAAAGCCTTGCTAAAGGTGAAAAAAATTCTTTGCCGTGTGTTCGTGGATAGACACACCGGCAAGGACCTTGTAGGTTTGACGGTTAGCGGCAATGCAAAGGACATCTTTGCCGTGTGCTTTGTCCTTTGCCGTGTGCTTTGTCCTTTGCCGTGTGTCTCATGCTATTTTCTAATTTTCTTTTTATTTTTTCTTTCAAATGATTTAACTTTTTGTTGCCTATTTGTTAGTATTCAGACCATGGAAACACTAACTTTGCAATAGACCATAAGGTTCTAGAGGATGCTGAACTTCATTTCCATTAGGTAGACGATCCGAGGCCCGCAGATCATCAGGGTTTCGCCGGTGGAAGTCCGCAAGAACGTCGGAATCATCTGAAAACTTGCATGTGTCCCTAGCATATGTGTGTGAGTGTGGTTCAAGGTTGGTATAGGTGATTGCATGTGTCCCCCCTCGCATCCATGCGCTCTAACCTAGAAGCGAAAGGTTATGGACCTGTATAAGGGGGAATCTCCCCGTTACGGTGAAACCGGGCCGTATAGTGCCCCAACTTGTGAACCAACATGGTTTCACATCATCCTATGACCTAGTGAGACACAAAACAAGAGAGAGCTACGCCGGGCTACCCCTGTCAGAAGAATGTCTAGGGGGGTAGACGATCCGAGGCCCGCAGATCATCAGGGTTTCGCCGGAGTAAGTCCACGAGAACGTCGGAATCATCTGAAAACTTGCATGTGTCCCTAGCATATGTGTGAGTGTGGTGCAAGGTTGGTATAGGTGATTGCATGTGTCCCCCCTCGCATGCATGCGCTCTAACCTAGAAGCGAAAGGTTATGGACCTGTATAAGGGGGAATCTCCCCGTTCAGGTGAAACCGGGTCGTATAGTGCCCCAACTTGTGAACCAACATGGTTTCACATCATCCTATGACCTAGTCAGACACAAAACAAGAGAGAGCTACGCAGGGCTACCCCTGTCAGAAGAATGTCTAGGGGGTAGACGATCCGAGGCCCATATCATCGTGGTTTCACGAGTAAGTCCACGAGCGTAATCATCTGAAAACTTGCATGTGTCCCTAGCATATGTGTGTGAGTGTGGTGCAAGATTGGTATAGGTGATTGCATGTGCCCCCTCTCGCATGCATGCGCTCTAACCTAGAAGCGAAGGTTATGGACACAGATAAGGGGAATCTCCCGTTACGGTGAAACTGGCCGTATAGTGCCCCAACTTGTGAACCAACATGGTTTCACATCATCCTATGACCTAGTCAGACACAAAACAAGAGAGAGCTATGCCGGGCTACCCCTGTTTGAAGAATGTCTAGGGGGGTAGAGAGTAAGTCCAAGAGAACGTCGGAATCATCTGAAAACTTGCATGTGTCCCTAGAATATGTGTGTGAGTGTGGTGCAAGGTTGGTATAGGTGATTGCATGTGCCCCCCCTCGCATGCATGCGCTCTAACCTAGAAGCGAAAGGTTATGGACCTGTATAAGGGGGAATGTCCCCGTTCAGGTGAAACCGGGCCGTATAGTGACCAACTTGTGAACCAACATGGTTTCACATCATCCTATGACCTAGTCAGACAAAAAACAAGAGAGAGCTACGCCGGGCTACCCCTGTCAGAAGAATGTCTAGGGGTAGACGATCCGAGGCCCGATATCATCGGGTTTCACGAGTAAGTCCACGAGCGTCGGAATCATCCGAAACTTGCATGTGTCCCTAGCATATGTGTGTGAGTGTGGTGCAAGATTGGTATAGGTGATTGCATGTGCCCCCCCTCGCATGCATGCGCTCTAACCTAGAAGCGAAAGGTTATGGACCTGTATAAGGGGGAATCTCCCCGTTACGGTGAAACCGGGCCGTATAGTGCCCCAGCTTGTGAACCAACATGGTTTCACATCATCCTATGACCTAGTGAGACACAAAACAAGAGAGAGCTACGCCGGGCTACCCCTGTCAGAAGAATGTCTAGGGGGTAGACGATCCGAGGCCCATGAGATCATCGTGGTTTCAAGGAGTAAGTCCACGAGAACGTCGGAATCATCTAAAAACTTGCATGTGTCCCTAGCATATGTGTGTGAGTGTGGTGCAAGATTGGTATAGGTGATTGCATGTGCCCCCCTCGCATGCATGCGCTCTAACCTAGAAGCGAAAGGTTATGGACCTGTATAAGGGGGAATCTCCCCGTTACGGTGAAACCGGGCCGTATAGTGCCCCAACTTGTGAACCAACATGGTTTCACATCATCCTATGACCTAGTCAGACACAAAACAAGAGAGAGCTACGCCGGGCTACCCCTGTCAGAAGAATGTCTAGGGGGGTAGACGATCCGAGGCCCGCATATCATCAGGGTTTCGCCGGAGTAAGTCCACGAGAACGTCGGAATCATCTGAAAACTTGCATGTGTCCCTAGCATATGTGTGTGAGTGTGGTGCAAGGTTGGTATAGGTGATTGCATGTGTCCCCCTCGCATGCATGCGCTCTAACCTAGAAGCGAAAGGTTATGGACCTGTATAAGGGGGAATCTCCCCGTTACGGTGAAACCGGGCCGTATAGTGACCAACTTGTGAACCAACATGGTTTCACATCATCCTATGACCTAGTCAGACACAAAACAAGAGAGAGCTACGCTGGGCTACCCCTGTCAGAAGAATGTCTAGGGGGGTAGACGATCCGAGGCCCGCATATCATCAGGGTTTCGCCGGAGTAAGTCCACGAGAACGTCGGAATCATCTGAAAACTTGCATGTGTCCCTAGCATATGTGTGTGAGTGTGGTGCAAGATTGGTATAGGTGATTGCATGTGCCCCCCCTCGCATGCATGCGCTCTAACCTAGAAGCGAAAGGTTATGGACCTGTATAAGGGGGAATCTCCCCGTTACGGTGAAACCGGGCCGTATAGGGCCCAAATTGTGAACCAACATGGTTTCACATCATCCTATGACCTAGTCAGACACAAAACAAGAGAGAGAGCTACGCCCTGGCTACCCCGGAAAGAATGTCTAGGGGTAGGCGATCCGAGCGTAGATCATCGGGGTTTCACGAGTAAGTCCACGAGCGTCGGAATCATCGAAAACTTGCATGTGTCCCTAGCATATGTGTGTGAGTGTGGTGCAAGGTTGGTATAGGTGATTGCATGTGTCCCCCCTCGCATGCATGCGCTCTAACCTAGAAGCGAAAGGTTATGGACCTGTATAAGGGGGAATCTCCCCGTTACGGTGAAACCGGGCCGTATAGTGCCCCAACTTGTGAACCAACATGGTTTAACATCATCCTATGACCTAGTCAGACACAAGACAATTGAGAGCTACTGGCTACCCTGTCGGAAGAATGTCTAGGGGTAGGCGATCCGAGGCCCGCAGATCATCGTGGTTTCACGAGTAAGTCCACGAGAACGTCTAATCATCTAAACTTGCATGTGTCCCTAGCATATGTGTGTGAGTGTGGTGCAAGGTTGGTATAGGTGATTGCATGTGCCCCCCCTCGCATGCATGCTCTAACCTAGAAGCGAAAGCTTATGGACTGTATAAGGGAAATCTCCCGTTCACGGTGAAACCGGGAGATAGTGCCCCAACTTGTGAACCAACATGGTTTCACATCATCCTATGACCTAGTCAGACACAAAACAAGAGAGAGCTACGCCGGGCTACCCCTGTCAGAAGAATGTCTAGGGGGGTAGACGATCCGAGGCCCGCAGATCATCAGGGTTTCGCCGGAGGAAGTCCACGAGAACGTCGGAATCAGGGGGGCGCATGTATATAGTGATCAAGACCACAATAACCTATCATCATATGTGTGATCTCATGATCCTATGAAATAATATCACCTAACATATATGTAATAAAAGCCTTGCTAATTAAAGAAAAGAAAAAGGTGAAAAAAATTCTTTGCCGTGTGTACAGATGGAAGCACATAACTGACGGCGAGGGCACACGGCAAAGATTCTGCCGTCAGCCCCTGTCGGCGGGTGGCACTGCGAGGCCACGGGGCCCACATCTTTGCCGTGAGGAAAACTTTGCCGTGTTTCTTTATTGACTTTGCCGTGATTCCTTTCTTTGCCGTGTGTTCTAGTCGGTCCATTGCCGTGTTACTTTCTTTGCCGTGTTCTGTTTCTGCTGTTTGCCGTGCACCTGTCCTTTGCCGTGTTCTTGTTGGTTTACACACGGCAAAGATTCTCTTTGCCGTGTTCCGGGACTTTTGGCACACGGCAAAGGAGAGAGGCGACGACAGCGTCCTTTTTTCCCGTAGTGGCTCGCGCGCCTGATACGCTCCAACACGTTCAACGCGGCCGGCTTGCTGTTGGACTAACTCCTCCGCCTAACTCGCCACGCTCCACACGCCCCAGCTCGTGCCCACGTCGCGCTCCAACGCGATCAACACGGCCGGCACTGCGTGCCCAGAACGTGGTCTTCTTTCTCGGCGACACACGCCGAGCTTCTTCTCCACCGGCGACAGTCGCCGCGCTCCACACGCCTCCAGCTCACGCCCATGCCGCGCACTGACGCAGGCAACGCGGCCAGCCCGGCGCGCCCAGGACGCGGTCCTCTTCCTCGGCGACACACGCCGAGTTTCTTCCATGGCCGTCGCATGGCGCCGCTATGGCCTGCGTGGCCGCGCAGCTCCTCCACGCCGCCGCCATGCCGCGCCACCGCGGCCTCTGCGCCACCAGCAGGTCCGCCGCGGTCGCCGCACATATGGCGTCCCCTCGCCGCCTCCGCGTCCGCCGTGCTCATCGCGGACTGACGCGTGCCACGGCCACGCCTCTGATCGACAAGGCTAGGCTCTGATACCAAATGATGGGGCTGCCCGGGGCAGCCCCTCTTCTTCCTTGCTCTCTCACTCACGGATGAAGGTAGAAGAAGAAAGGAGACACAGAATATTTCCCGGCCGGCGCACGAACGCCCCCGTAGGCGCACAGACGCCCTAATCTTATTTCACTTTCAGCTGGATCAGATTACAAGCAGTACAGGGAGGAGCTTTATACTCGGCGCGCACGGACACGCCCAGCTCCACTTCTTTCCACGCGCCCACGACGCGCTCGCGTACGATCCGCTTCAACAAACTGCACACGATCCCCTAATCTTGCTAACAACCTAGCCCTATGCGGCAAAGTCCAACGCGAGCCTAGCTCACGTGCTGCCTGCAACACACACGCACACACACGCGGCTAACAACTTTGCATGCAACTAACTAATATGTCAAGATTAGTGCTAACAAGTCGCGAGCAGCATAGACAAGTGAACGCTAGCTCATCCTGGTGGTTCTTTCGATTTGATGACCGAGGCGATGCAGTAGGTGGTGCACGCATACAAGGATGAGGTAAGCATCATGGTGAAGAGCCACAGACTCAGGGCTGCGCTGGCCACGCTGAGTGCGTCGGCCGTGCACCACGGTTTGTCTGAGTACAGCACGCACAACCCGTCCATCCTGCTCGAGTACCGCGCCAGGCACCACGCACTACTCTGGGACACCGGCCGCCGGCTGTTCGTGCTCAGCAGGCTGGCCGCTGGCGTTCGTCGGCTCCGGCCGGCTGGTACACCGGGCACTGGACTGGGGACAACGAGACAACCTGGGACGACCTCCGGTGTTTCATGAACATCAGAAGGTTGAGGCGCATCCCTTGGCGCACCCGATAGTGCCGATGAGCCAGGGCGGAGGCGCTGGGCAGCGCGAGCGAGCACCCAGCACGGTGGGGGAGTGCAGAATTAATCGACGCAAGAGGCCATGTGCTGGTGTTTTCGCATCCTCCTTCCCCACCTCCGGTTTCCTCCATGGACACATCGATCTCCCCTGGATGTCCCAGCGAGCAGCTGGGTCACCATGGCCATGCCTCCACAACTCGCACGACGGCGAATGGCACCACGGCAGGCAGGGCGCCGCGGCGCGTCTCCGTGTACAACTGTTTGCATCTTGCAGCAACAGCGGAGCGTGGAGCACTGAGCGCTGAGCGTCGTTCGCTGGCGCAGGAGGCCACCACGAGCAGCTAGTCTCTGGTCGTCAATATTGTTGGCGTTTTTGCAAAACCAACCTCATGTTTGTGGTTATCATTTAAGTCATCGGTTTGGCTAGTCAAACCCTGCCACGTCATTGAATAGGTATCTCCACCGTCTGCAGTGACCGTACAGTGACCCGACAACACGTCTTCCATAACCGTAAGTTGCACTTTCCTAAGTACAAGGATGGATGTGAATTATACGAACAAGTTTCATAGCTTCCGATGTATTTTACTCTTCGCTGGATGGTGGGGAATTGCAGATGAGCTGTGAGAAAAAACGGAAGGGGAGGAACCTTTATATAGTACCCTAAATTTATTTCTTGCGCGAGCTCGGTCGTGTCTTAGAAAGTGCCCACCGGTCGCGTCCGTCGGATCTCCATCGCGGGGTCTATCTCTTCCAGGCGAAGCGGTAGTAGCAGACAAAAACTGGACACGCAAAAAATCCCCATTCCTCTGTTCCTCTCTCTCCCGCGATGGAGTGCTCAGCTCAGGCGATTCGATCTCCCCGCATCTCCTACCAATCGCGCATCTCCGGTGAGTGGTCCGGTGGAAGACTCATCTAGTTGCAGTGGTGGTTCGTGTCCGTACGCCGTAGAGGCGGAGCTTCATTGTCGTCGCGGATAAGGGGCCATCTCCATCGAGAACGAGGGGGCGATGGGGTCGATTGGTCTGTGCCGAGTGCAGAGGACGTCGGAGACCATCGTAGGAGAGGCCCAGCGTCCTAGCCTCCGGTGTACGCGTATCGCGTGAGGTGAGTACCTCAGTCTCGATTTCTTCTCGTTTTACCACCGCTTGTAGTAGCTACGACGGTGTTAACATAGCGGCGACGTTCTCTACGGTTGTGATGTAGTGTTTATGCATCCCCCTAGTTGGGATATTGTGTAGACAGAGTCCATGATAAATCCAACCCCCGCTGGAATTAAAAATGTCGGTACCTCTGCAGCTATTTGGACTTGCTGATGCTCATACGGCAACGAGATGGAAGGGATCTTGAGAACGGAAAGCAATAGTTTGGTCTTCAGAAACTTGTTCAGGACAAAACCGTAGTGAAGGTGTGTCCACCGTGGCCTAGACCTGCTACAGGTTGGATTGCGGTCTGTCGATGGATCTTTTCTTCAGGTTAATGGGACTGCAGGTATTGCCGTAGTCTTACATGATCACAAAGAAGCTGTTTTAAAAGCAACATGCAAGTCCTATGATGATTTTACTGAAGCATATGAAGCTGAGCTGCAAGCAGTACAGGATGGCTTGGCGATGGCTACTGAAAGCTGATTGTGCCGCTCCTTTGAATACTCTAGAAGTGGAAGGTCTTGACCGGTGACCCCCACCCAAAACTTGTGATGGAATTGAAACAAATGATTACTGGTCTGATGGAGCTTGTTCTCATGAAAGTATATCATCAACAAAAAGAAGGTTGCAGATTTGTTAGCTACACGTGCGAGACTGAGACATGTCAACTATGTTTGGTCTGACTGTTCCCTTTGTTTTATTTCAGACTTTGTAGTTGCTGATTGTCCATGAGTAATAAAGCTCCCACCTTCTATGCATAAAAAAAGTTGTGATGTTGTATAGCAGGGTTCATCCAATTTTGTTGTGGGGCGTTGTTGATATGTGAAGTAGCCTTTACATGGATTTATACATCCCCTGAAATTAAACCTTGTGTTAATTTTTTTTGTAGTTCATAGTTACAATTGTTTAAACTTTGTTAGATTTTAGTCATTATCCATTTGTTACATGCATGTACCTTTTTGGTAATCTAATTTTGGAAAGTAGGGAGGTGTGGTGCTGCTATTGTTTTGACAGTAGGTATTGTGCTTCTAATTTTTGACTATAAGGGGGTGGTGCCACGTAACTATTATGTTCAGATTAGTACTAATTCATCCTAGGATATAATTATGTGCATGGTTAAATTGTTTCTCGTGCACTACAGATGCAGGGGGAATCTGTACATGTAATTCTTTCTTTTGGTCTCAGCATGTATTTGTCATGTTGAAAGTAGTACTCCCTCCATCTAGAAATAAGTGTATTGCCTTTTCCTGGATTCGCATGTATCTATATATTAAAATATGTCTAAATACATATAAATCTAGACAAATCCAAGTCATTTATTTCTAGACGGAGGGATTACTAATTTCTATAGGGATGATAATAAGATGAATATTTTTTATTTTTTTAGAAAAATATTTTTATGTGTAGCATGTATCTTCTTGTATATGGATTGCTTTTTAGCCTCTTAAATCATGTATACGGGCTGTAGCTACCATGTAACTTTTTTGAATATGGAATGTATCTAGCATGTAACTTTTTTGAACATGGGCTGTATACAACTCTTGTTTATGGCCTATAACTTTTTTTATACCTATTGAATCATAGGCTGTAACTCTTTTTATATAGGCTGTAACTCTTTTTTGTAGGCTGTAACTCTTTTTATATAGGCTATAACTCTTTTTTGTGTAGGTGGTTATATAGACTGTAACTCTTTTTTGTGTAGGCTGTTATGTAGGTTGTAACTCTTTGTAAACTGTAACTATTTGATACAGGGTGTAATTTTTTGCATATAGCACTTCTCTGATTATGGGCTATATAAAACTTTTTTCCATGGTATTTCACCATAGCAGTTACATTCTTTTCTGCTATATGGATGTAATTCTTCAAATTCATAGCATATGTGTGAGTATTTAATACACCTATTATTGTTTTGTCAGTTTTTTTACTTGCCATATGCATGTTAATTTTTGTTAATCTGTAGGTACTTAATACACCTATACTGTTATGTAGGTTGTAACTCTTTGCATATAACTATTTGTAGGCGGTTATGTAGGCCGCAACTCTTTTTTGCGTAGGTTGTTATGTAGGTTGTAACTCTTTGTATATAACATGTAACTATTTTATACATGGTGTAATTTTTTGCATATAGCATGTAACTTTTCTGATTATGGGCTACATAAAACTTTTTTCCATGGTATTTCATCATAGCAGTTACATTCTTTACATTATTTTCTGCTATATGGATGTAATTCTTTGAATTCATAGCATATGTGTGAGTATTTAATACACCTATTATTGTTTTGTTAGTTTTTTACTTGCCATATGCATGTTAATTTTTGTTAATATGTAGGTATTTGATACACTTACATAACTAGTTACAGTTTACACACTACCAGATTCATGTGGTACTTTAGAATGGTAGAAGAATGTAATTTTAGTCACTTTTACATCTATTTTGGATGTATTTAGTTTATACACCAAGAACTATGGAAGGCTCAAAGTTGTTTCTTTCTTGATGTAGTTACGGGAAAGTGAGATGAGCTTGATGCATTTTACATGTATCCCTCCGTCTTGAAATAAATGTTGAAAATTTGTCTAAATTCTAATGTACCTAGGCACGCTTTAGTGTACATGTTTATGTACTCTCTCCGAATCCATATTAGTTGACTCAAATTGTCTAGATACACTAAAATTTGACTAAATACATTTGTATCTAGATGATATAAGTCGGATGGAGTAATAAATGTAGACAAATCTTCAACGGAGGAAGTACCTTTTTCTTGGGGTTTGCCGATTGTAGATGTGGATCAATTATTTTTGCAGACTGGACAGGTCCATCTGGGGAGGCCTATTGCAGTGTTTTGGGGTTTGCCTGTGATGTTTTTTCAAGCTAAGACAAAGTAGCACTCCAATCAGATCACGTGTGGGCATGACTTTTCTATTTTTGGAACCTGTGCGATACGATACCTGCTTCTTTCTATTTTGGGCAAGGGCACCCCGTAACGCAGAATCGAGCGCGCGCACCGAGTAGCAATGCCCTATATAGAAGTTACGAGATCGACGCTGATTGGTGGAGGGGTGGTCGTCTCGGACCGGTGACGTGGACTGATACAGCAAGTCAAATTACATGTAAAGGAAACATGTGTAGCTGTTGATAAGAGCATCTCCAGGTCGTTTTCAAACAGAAATTCGGATTTAAATTTGGTCGGATGAAACACGTTTTCGGTCTAGAAACATTGAGTTTTTCACTCGCGTTTTCAGGCCGAGTTTTTAAGACAGCTTTTTCCGCTCAAATTCGACTCAAATTCGACCATTTTTCGGTATAGCTCGGCAGAATATGAATACAGAGCAAAACATAGTTCGGCATACAATAACAATACAACATATTTTGTCCTAGTTCGGTTAGTTCATGATCTGCATGTGCTCTGCATCTTCGGCGGCAGCGCTGTTCTCCTCCTCCAGCAACACGGCGAACATCTCTCCTCGTCGTCGGAGTCCATGGCCGAACCGACAAAACACCGAACACTTGGCGGACAAGGTAGTAGAAGCTCGCAGCGAAGCCGAGCTACAACAAAGTTTGGGCGACGAAAGATGGCTTAGGCCGAGGGGAAAGGGGTGGCGACGACGTCTAGCCTATCTAGAGGTATGGATACGGCTCGGCGTGGTGGAGCTTCGCCGGCGAAGCCATGGCGATAGGGGGACTCTTCGCTGCAGGGGAGGCGAGTGGGTGTGGGGAAATGGGATTGTCTCGCCGACAGGGTTGGCCCACGCCCATTTTCGCTTCGCCCGGCGTTCTCAGAGCGTTCTCGGGATCCTGGGAACGGTCTGGGAACCCGGGACAAAAAAATTTCTAAATCCGGACGAAACCAAGGTCCTAGGAACACGACTGGACCAATTTTCGACGTCCGGACCAAAAATTCGCTCTCGGATCAGCGTCCTGAAAACCCGAGTGAAAATGCTCTAACACCTTCCATCCAACAAAAGCCCCTCCCAACCCGAAGAAGAATTCCCATTGTGGGCTTCACCAACAAATAACCACAAGTTTGGCACGGTTTAAGAATGATCTCGCAACTAGGGCGCCTTCTTTTACTATAAATTAATTAATCATGTGTATGCAGTTTTTTTAGAGCATCAACAGTGGGACCACAACTACTACACCTACAACTCAGAACATACGCCATGCAAAAGACTTTCAAAGCTGTTGACTCCATGAATGCTGGGTACGTCATCCTCCATGTGGTTCAAATCATGTTGAGGTAAACCTGATGCGACACCACAAGTTCGTCTTCATAGGAAATCAAACCTGGGTGGATTGGGTGGCCACTACCATCCATAGGCTCATTTGCTATGCACACAGTTTCTAATAAGGTTGATTGCACATCAACTAAGTAGGTGATAGGCACAAAGTAGAATTTGATGAGAAGGTAGTGTCAAACTTCCACATTGGAAGGCTAAGCCCTTGGGCAGGGGGATTCGAACTAAAGACATGAAAATTGGAATTGAAATTACAAATCATATGAGAAGTTCAAATATTCATATCAGAGATCAGACCGAAAAAGCAAAAGCTAAAACTTAGTATGGAAAAAAGCATTCCATAAGAGCAACTCCAGCCGTATGCAGCACGCGTGATCCAGGTATAGCGCGTCGTGCACGAATCTCCTCCGGCAGAGACACTATTTCGCGCGTGCTAAATTTGCAGCACCAACCCTCCAACAGGCGCGCTAATTTGTGCGCGCGCAAACATAATTTTGCAACAAAGAAAAAGCGAAAATATATTATACATAAACATAAAAAAATTACATAGTTCGGGTGCAAGAAAAATACTAAAAACTACTACTAGACTACAGAAAATTACTAGAAACTAATCTAGTCCGACGAGGAAATAGAGATGTAGTCATCGCCAGAGGAGACCGGTCTCGTGTCGGACACCAGCGTCGACGGAAATGCGTCCATCCAACGGGGATCATTGTCATCGATGGTCGTCGGCCCGGCAATCTGCGAGTCGATGAAGGCGTGCCTCTCCGCCTTGTCCACCCGGCACACGAGGCGGTTATGGTGCTTCGCCGCCCTCTCTGCCGCCTTGGCCGCAGCCCGCGCAACGTCGTCGTCGCTTGGCGCTCCTGAAATGTGCCTTCCACTCCTGCACAGCGCTGTCAGCTTCGAAGAAAGCAGGCGGCGCTCGCGTCCGCTGGGCGCTCTCCTCCTCCGTGACAAGGCGAGGCCTTGGGGGTTCATAACTTACTCATGGACAAGCACATAAGATTCATAACTTACTCAAGTTCTAAACACACACATAGATCCATGTCGAATTCTAAATTAACACACACACTCCCGGTTACTTAGTCGCAGGTGGTAAATACCCATAAAGTAGGAACTATCACAGGAACATATGACTCACGTGAGATCCCTGAAGAATCCTTCAGGTATTGTTAAAGTTGACCTCCAACGCAGCCATGTAGTGAAGGATGTGCTTGTCATCTTTCCTGAGACGGCGATGTACCACCTCCTCGGGGCCGGCTCTCTCTGCACCGCCAGTGGCCCACGATACAGCCACCATAGAAGCTCCGGATCAACAGCGGGACCCAGATTCCTCGCCAACATGCGTGCTCTGGATAAAGGTTGAATCTCCATGTGTTAGCCCGGCGGAGCCCAGTCCCGGACATTGCTCATCCCTATGAGAACGAAAACGAATTCCTATGAGATCAAATTCCTATATGAGAACAAATTCCTATTTTTTCTCATTGCCCCCGTATAATTGGTAAACTCGTTTTGCCAAAGTCGAAAGGAGAGAAATACTTTCCTATATGGCAACATTAAAACACAAGGAAAGGAGCCAGGGTCTTGACAGCAACAACTCCTTTCGGGCCACCAAACCTTCAGGTCTTCAAGAGAAGTGGTTACCAACCCTAATCTCCTTTCCTTGTGTTTCTCTACGACAATGCTATACTTTGGGGCTACATAGTTTATCATTTCATTGTATCGCCAAAGGCGAAAGGAAAGAAATTATTCCACGATTCATACAACAATGTCGCCCACATGCTATATGAATAGTGAAGTAATATCTTTCCTTTCGAATTTGGGGCTACAATGAGATATTTGAAACTATATAGGTCACCATTTAATTTAATTCATGCTATCTAATCTCCACGGCAAATAAGAAAGAAGAGAAATACTTCCACGATTCATATAGCATTAGCATGATATGTCAGTGCTAAACCAAAGAAAGGATTCGGTCTCATGACAACGACTCATTTTGAATTTGGTGTGTCGAAAGGAGTCGTTGCCATGGAACCAGAATCCTTTCCTTGGATTACCACTGGACATATCATGTCTATGCTATATGAATCTCGAAAATAATTGTCCTCTTTCGACTTTGGGGCTACAAGATGAGATATTTGAACTAAATGAAACAAGACAGTCATCTGGCTAAACCATAACCCTACTAGAATGACATAGTTGAACTATATAGGACCGACTGAACTCAAGACAGTGCGTACTATATAATACATATTAACAATTGCAGAAAACAAACCTAGTATCCCTGTTCCCTGCACTCATCCCCGTCGGCCACGGTCTTCAGATCTGAAGCTCGTGGCCGCGTCCATGGCCTCCCATATAAGTTTTTTAGCAAGAAAAATGGTCCAAATTACAAGTTTTTTAATATTACCAATGGTTATGTACAAACGGTGCAATGATTTGAAAGAAAAAAGGCAGAATCTTAAGTTTGATTTCTAGGCATTTCCTTGAATTGAGAGCCACATCAGTGTCTAGCTCTATGATCAACCAAGGCTAGCTCTTCAAGGTTTTAGCACTGGTAGAAAAGGGCCCATGCGTCCCGGTTGGTAAGGGCCATTAGTCCCGGTTGCCCAACCGGGACGGGGCAATCGGGACTAAAGCTCTAACCATTAGTCCCGGTTGCCCCACCAACCGGGACAAATGGGGCACGTGGCGCATCGAGCGCGAGGGTGTGGAGATTAGTCCCGGTTCGTAACACCTAACCGACTAATAACCTGCCATGCAGCAGATTTAGCCATTTCTTCGCGCAGAATTCATTTTGGCACATTTTATTGCAAGGCATTTTCGCCACTTTTTGTGCCGCGGCAGAGAATTCATTTAGGTTGTTTTATTGTTTATTTAGTGTTTTGCACTTATCAATGAAGGAACCTTATATTACACAAGATCATCATGACAACATTACATTCAATACACGGATCGAGTTCATGCACTACATACAAAAGTTGCTATTCGATGCTACCGGCCAATTTCTTGAAAGTTGCTATTTTTACAATTCCTATTGTCTATACACAGCCGAGTAGTATTCCCCTTGTGTGTTTAGGACTTCTGCATCCAAGAATCCCGCCAATTCCTCCTGTATTGCTCGTATGCGATCCTTTGGCAGAAGACCGTCCCGTAGACGTTCGATCTAATTTAAAAAAGGAGTCAGCCTATATGAATATGAAACTAAACACAATTTGATTGTAATTAAAAACTATAGAAATTGTTTACGTACGTGGAATTGCTCTAAATTTCTGCCCTTCTCATCGCACGTCTGCCGGATGAACTCACATACATAGTATCCACATAGATTGTTACCTGGTCCCTGCGTCAGGCACTTTACGACAACAGAGTTCAATCAAAATAATAATCAAGCATGATAATAATCGTATCAAAACTAGAATCAAAGAGATGCGGATATAGCTAGTGGTGCTTACATCTAGTGGTTGAAATGTAAGCTCCTCTTTCCAAACACCCTAGCCTTCTTGGTGAACTGCTTCCAAGCGCTGGCGTGAAAAGCGAATAAAATAAGTTATTAAGTACTTGATATCATAACATTCCCGAACGTTGCCGATATAGTGTCGTAATGATTAGAATTACCGCTGGAGAAGTATCTGCATGTCCTTCCACGTCTCAAGGGGTTTATGTTTGAGTCCATGACTAGTACCGCCCTTTGTCAAGTTGAATGATTAACAGAATAGTGGTACTGCGAATGCAGAACTAATCAATTATATACTTAACATCGAGTAAGCGAAATAGAAAGTGTATACAAGACAATAACACTCATGGAAGTTGTAAGGAAATAGTATTTCCTTTGGTTTCTTAAAACCTTAACGCGTGTACTATATTATCCTCCGTATCCAGGGGCTTATTTTGAGATTAGCTTCATGAACCCAATATGGGTCAATGAAGCCAATGTCATAGATTTGTCCTCTGCATTCGAGAATCTTCATGCTGCATCTAAAAGTATAATTATATACATGCAATAAACAAAATATTATAGATGGAGACTAAATTAATAACAGAAATAGTACTAACAGACAATAGGCACACAAGATCGATTTGTCCAAAGGCGTCTTGATTGAATAATTGAAATAGTTCATCAAATTCAATGGATATCATGTCATCCTTATCTTTCCCATGATGCTTTTTGTAACCCTCAAGACTATCCGATTAGCCGGCCCTTGTGGCATGCATGTACCAGTTATGCAATCTTCACATTTTGTTGGAAGATTGTTTACCTCCTCAGGTTTGACGAGAGGTTTTCCGTCTTGGTATTGGTATGCTACTTCACTCACGGAAGAACTCTAAGCGGGATAAGTCTTGCAATACTCATACCTTGAGCAGCGGCAGCTTCTCCGTGACAGCAACTACCTCTGGATCATACGCTCTTCTTTCCCCATATTTGCTCGACCCCACATTGGTTTGAGAAATCACCTTGAGAGGCGCAAGTCTGTTTTCTTGTTCTCGAGCTGGGCAACAGATTTCGCTTGCATCATCTTGCTCTTGAGGCTTTTTGTCGCATGTGACTTGAGAATAGAACGCTCATAGTCGATGACAGCTTTGGCTCGGGTTGATGAAGAGTCTTTAGCATTTTCAACACTTTGGCTTTTCTTCTTTGGTCTTTGGGGAACTCTGGCTCTTTCGGCCGCCTCGGCTTAGCAGCAAACGCTGTCGTTTCCGCATCAACGATCGCCGCGGTCTCCTCTTCAGTACAGTCATAAGCTCTCTTGGGAGGAACCGTTGGTACTTTTGGAAGAGGCTCTTGTTTACGTTTCGGCGATCGCTTACGACGCCTGATGGCGGTGACGCTTCGCTTTTTATCCCGAGGCGCCGCGATGGCTCCTGGCGATGATGGCTGCACGGAGATTGGTGAGGCGGCGAGCGGGTGAGGCGAAGACGGCTGCCGCATGGCGGCGACCTCGGCCGGAGCGGGTGAGGCGGCGAAGATGGCCTTGGCGTGTGATTTGAAGCACGATACAATCCTTGACCATAGAATGGTGGCGTTTTTGCGTCACCAAAGATAAACATCCCTTCACCGGCGGGTAGTGAAGATCCAAAACCTCAAAGGTGGGCATGATTTCATCCACGCCGACAACAAGCGTAGCCCTCTCCGGAACGGACGGCAAAGGGTAAGTTGGTGTGGGTCCAATTGGTAAGGCATAGCCGACCGCCACCTTCATTGATATGTTCACAACTTTGACATGTAGCTCGATGTGTCATCTGTGATATCATCCACTGGGTAGCCAGGAGCCATCGTCGGCATCATCATCGCCATTGTCATCACCGGGACCTCGGTGGAAGCCACATGCTTTTTCGATTATTCGATAGGCGGTAGCATCGAATGCAAGGTGTCTGCTGAGATGGGCGCCGTAGTACTTGCTCTTTAAGTGTGTTAATTTCATCTTGTTGTTGCTTTAATCGTTCTTCAATTAAACGCATTCGCTCTTTCTGACTTTCTGCTTCAACTGCCGCCCTGTCCTTACTCCTATGACGGCTTCTATCAGGATATTTCTTCCTCTGTCGAAACCAGTCCTCCATGATTGGGAGCCTATTGTGCCTCGTGTTCGCCCATCATGTTCCTTATTTCCAAGGCGAGTGTGAGCTCATCATTCTCTCTATCGGGAATGAAGTCCCCATCTTTAACACCTTTCTTGCTTTTCTCATCCTCTCGATTGGCAAGGGTCTTCTTTATGTCGTATGTTATATATACACCTCCTTCCGAGTCCAACGTGCCCCATGCCCGTAAAACCAATTCCTTGCACGTTCTACCCAATAATGCGTCTCTGGGTGATATTTTTATCACGCAGTTCTGCTCAAGTTTCTCCCACTTAGGAATGCCAACCTTGTAGCCACCTTGCCCCATAGTATGGTGATACTTCTTCTTAGCACATTCACTTATTCGTTTGAGACATTTTCTTAGCTTTTTCTGATTTCTTGTATTCCACAAACTCATCCCGAATGGTTTTATCTTCTCAAACTGAATATTCTTGAAATCGGAGTCTTCTTTTCACGACATAGTCAAGGTGCAATCTTTTCTTCCAGTTGGTGAAACATGGGCCATCTTATTCAAAGCCCACTCCACGACCTTAGCCTCCATGGCTCTCCCATGTTGTAAGGCGTCCTCAACTGGATCCTCCGCATTTGGATCCAGCTCTATCTTCGAGTTTGAAATTAACCATGAGCCTCTTCCATAGTAAATCTTTGGCGTGGTTAGGGACAAATAAACTTGTTCCTCTTCATCCGCATTAGCAGGCCTATTCCAATTTCTAATGGTGATCGATTAAGTCCCTAACGATTACTCCGCATTGTGCCACAAATTTGGTTGCGACAACTTCAGAGCTGTCGATGCCGTCTCTGCCGACATCTTCGATCCTGAACCTCTCATGGTCTTGCAACTTTTGGTTGGGCCTCGTCGCTCTTTTAGTAGATTCCTTCGATCCGGAGGGCTAAAAGAAGAAAGATCGTTACTATTTCTATATAGATAGATGATTAATTAATGAATTGATTTATATTACATGCACCTTGCCGGAGATGCGTCTTCTCGATTACACAAGGCATCGCTTTCTCCCTCGAAGGCAACACCTTCAACCTCAAACAAGTTGTCTACTCCGGTAAAAGAGGATCACCCTCACGGAGTTGTTGTAAACGTTGATACGTCTAAATTATCTTCCCCACGGATCACACCTTGGATCAACTCTTCCTTTTCTTCGTCTCTGACGTGTGGGTCCATATTTTCTGCATAGGTGGAAAAACGAATAAGTCAAAGCAGCTAAAGGAGAAATTTAAGTACGGTGTTGAGAGATATAAACCCTAATTCAGAGAAACCCCAATATATACATACACAATAATAAAAATGAAGAGAAAGGGAAACCGTGTAGTAGATAGGCACATCGTCGAACCCACATGCACCTAAGTTGCTTGAAAATGTGAATCGGGTCTGGGGCTACCCACAGTGACTGACCAGTGGGGCCGAAGACCAATAATACCAAACTAATTAATAAACCTAATAATACCTAACTAATAATAAGCCTAATAATCCAAACACCAAAAAGAAAGGGAAACAATCAACACATGGCATCGATGCAATGCTCAAGCAAGTATGATGATATGACAAGTTAATTTGCATTGGAATGTAACCCTAAGAAATGCTCGACGATTTAATCGGGGTTCCGTGGGGTGAAAACCCTAACTCGGAGAAACTCCGGAACACATGAGAGGGGTGGATTTGTTCTAAGTGGGAGAAACTTGAGGTTAAATAGTTAGATCTCATTTTTCTGAACATTTTGATATATTATTTGTATTTTTCTGAGTTATAAATAATTAATTATTGAATTTACAATATTATATCAATTTATGGATTTAATTAAACCATTTCTGAATTTAAACAAAACAGAAAACAGAAAACATTTTTGCTTAGACACATGGCTCTCAAATTTCTGAACATTTTGATACATTATACATATTTTTATGATTAAATATGAATTAGTTATTGATTTTACAAAATTATATTAATTTCTGCTATTTTTAAACATTTCTGAAAAGGATTAAGCCATTACTGCATCACCCTGACGTCATCAACCCTATCCCTAACTTTCTACACCGGGGCTGCTCCTACCCACAACCACTGACTAGGGGGCCCTAGGCCGATCTGGGTCCACCCCGTGTACGTGGCGCCACGTCGCCCGCGGGCGCAGCTGAGGCGTCGGCGGTGGTCGCCGACGATCTGGCCCCAAAGACGCGCGGAGGGGTGCGCTGGAAAGATCGTGACAAGGGGAACCACATAGTGGTGGCGTCGCCCCTTTAGGGTCACCCGAGTGAGGCTTGCGACGAGCGGCGACGACGGAGCTGACAAACGAACGGCACGCGGTGGCTACAAAGATCTAGGAGGCAAACAGAGGGTGCCCTGAGCACAAGAAGCTCACCACGGTGCTCGACGTGGGGTCTTGGAATCCAGGCGAGGCCGAAGGTGAGCTAATCGACGACGGCGAGCTTTGTCGGGGTCGGGGAAGACGACGAGGTTGGCGACGATTCCGTTTGCCAGAGAGGGAGAGAACACACGCGAGGGGGAGAAAGAGGGAGAAACGCACATGACGCACGACGGCGACGGAAGCGACTGACAGCAATGACGGGCGTCTTCCTATGCGCGCACGTCGGAGTTGCAGAGAATGGAGAAGGGGAAGGAGAGAGCAGGCCATGTATATAAGGGAGAATATGTCCCGGTTGGTGGCTCCAACCGGGACCAAAGGGTTATACGTCCCGGTTGGAGCCACCAACCGGGACCTATACTCCAATATTTTCAGCAGACCAAGGGTTGGCGCGCAGGGGCTCTTTAGTCCCGGTTGGTGGCTCCAACCGGGACATATTCCCCTGTTTTCAAAAAATTTCAGGTATTTTCTCTCTGTTCCCGCCTTATTTTTTATTTTGGGGCTTAAATTTGTATTGTTTTTAAATGATAATTAATTTGGAATTTAGAAAAACTTTAAACATAAAAAGTGTTTGGATTTGAATAAATAATTCAAAACCATTTTCTGTTTTAAAAAATAATTAATGTAACCATTTAAAATATGAACCATTTACAATTAAAAATGAATTAACTTATATTTTTTTAATATCAATTTGGAATTTAGAAAAACTTTAAACATAAGAAGTGTATGGATTTGAATAAATAATTCAAAAACATATTCTATTTTTAAAAAATAATTAATGTAACCTTTTAAAATGAATTAACTTATATTTTTGAATATTAATTTGGAATTTAGAAAAATTTTAAACATAAAAAGTGTTTGGATTTAAATAAATAATTCAAAAACATTTTCTGTTTTAAAAAATAATTAATGTAACCATTTAAAATATGAACCATTTACAATTAAAAATGAATTAACTTATATTTTTTTAATATTAATTTGGAATTTAGAAAAACTTTAAACATAAGAAGTGTATGGATTTGAATAAATAATTCAAAAACATATTCTATTTTTAAAAAATAATTAATGTAACCTTTTAAAATGAATTAACTTATATTTTTGAATATTAATTTGGAATTTAGAAAAACTTTAAACATAAAAAGTGTTTGGATTTAAATAAATAATTCAAAAACATTTTTTGTTTTAAAAAATAATTAATGTAACCATTTAAAATATGAACCATTTACAATTAAAAATGAATTAACTTATATTTTTTTAATATCAATTTGGAATTTAGAAAAACTTTAAAAAACATAAGAAGTGATAGGGGACGGGCATTGTTGGAACTTGCATTGGATCTCTGAAGAAACCACATATTGCGAGTCTAAAAATGATTTTTTCAAAAAATCACGGGCGATAGATCATGTACCTGTAGTACAAACCGGACCCACTTCCTACCGATTCGGCAGACATTTGTCCTTTTTACCCGGGATGGACGAAAAGGTTTGAGATGTACCGGTTGGGATATAGTCCATGTAAGGTGGTCTAGTATTTTAGGAAAATAGGACGGTAGCATTCTGAAACGGCATTTTGGTGGTTACTTCACAAAACGACCCGTTTTTTGCGCTCGGAAAATGGAAAAGGGCTTTTCCGATGACAAAAGGAAAACTTCCTCCTGCAACATTGTTCTCCATACCAATGTCCACACACATGCATAATATGGGCACAACATCACAAACTATGCCGTGATTCAGCACATAACATCGGTCATTTGGACCGAAAGCCATGAAACCTCGAACATGATAGGTCATTTTGTGAAGGTTTTTTCGAAACATGGTCAATATACCAAGTCTGGTATTTTTCCTTTCAACTATGTAACATAATATGACACCACGTGAAGGATTTTCATTGTTCGGATTTTTTTTGAATTTATTATGCCTGTTTTGAATTATCTGAATTTCTAACTATGGTCGAACCGGTGTGCATGAAGATAGGGGAAGGGCATCGTTAGAACTTGCATTGGATATCTGAAAAAACCACATATTGCGAGTCTAAAAATGATTTTTTTCAAAAAATCACGGGCGGTAGATCATGTACCTGTAGTACAAACCGGACCCACTTCCTGCCAATTCGGCAGACATTTGTCCTTTTTACCCGGGATGGACGAAAAGGTTTGAGATGTACCGGTTGGGATATAGTCCATGTAAGGTGGTCTAGTATTTTAGGAAAATAGGACGGTAGCATTCTGAAATGGCATTTTGGTGGTTACTTCACAAAACGACCCGTTTTTTACGCTCGGAAAATGGAAAAGGGCTTTTCCGTGCGACAAAAAGGGAAACTTCCTCCTGCAACATTGTTCTCCATACCAATGTCCACACACATGCATAATATGGGCACAACATCACAAACTATGCCGTGATTCAGCACATAACATCGGTCATTTGGACCGAAAGCCATGAAACCTCGAACATGATAGGTCATTTTGTGAAGGTTTTTTCGAAACATGATCAATATACCAAGTCTGGTATTTTTCCTTTCAACTATGTAACATAATATGACACCACGCGAAGGATTTTCATTGTTCGGATTTTTTGAATTTATTATGCCCGTTTTGAATTATCTGAATTTCTAACTATGGTCGAACCGTGTGCATGAAGATAGGGACGCATCGTTAGAACTTGCATTGGATCTCTGAAGAAACCACATATTGCGAGTCTAAAATGATTTTTTCAAAAATCAGGCGATAGATCATGTACTGTAGTACAAACCGACCCACTTCCTACCGATTCTAAGACATTTGTCCTTTTACCCGGATGGACGAAAAGGTTTGAGATATACGGTTGGGATATAATCCATGTAAGGTGGTCTAGTATTTTAGGAAAATAGGACGGTAGCATTCTGAAACGGCATTTTGGTGGTTACTTCACAAAAGCGACCCGTTTTTTTCGGGAAAATGGAAAAGGGCTTTTCCGCATGCGACAAAAAGGAAAACTTCCTCCAACATTGTTCTCCATACCAATGTCCACACACATGCATAATATGGTCATAACATCACAAACTATGCCGTGATTCAGCACATAACATCGGTCATTTGGACCGAAAGCCATGAAACCTCGAACATGATAGGTCATTTTGTGAAGGTTTTTTCGAAACATGATCATTGTTCGGCACACATTTAGTCCCGGATGTAGTCACAAACCGGGACTAAAAATAATTTCCGCCATTTCCCACCACTTCCCGCCAAGTTTGCCCGCCCTTTCCTTTCTACTAGAGCTTTTAGTCCGGATGTAGTCACTAACCGGACTAAAGATATTTCCGCCATTTCCCAAAGCTTCACGCCAAGTTTTCCGCGCCTTTCCTCTATATTTAGGGTGATCGTGTCATGGCTATCCACATCCACACCTTCCTCTCTTAGAACAATGGACAACGCCCTCGGGCCATTCGACCTCGAGGAGACCGAGGCGCCTCAACTACCTTGTCCATCGGGTACCGCCACGGCTGGATCTTTGCGCCGGAGGGTTCCTGTCCCTCCTGTCCCTCAAGGTTCCGCACGCTAGGCGGCCATCACAAACCACTTCTACCACGAGCTCACGCCGGAGCAGCGGATGGATCCCTAGTGGGATCCCGACAACTATGACACCTGGAATGCCTTCTTCGCTAATAGGCGGGAAAGGGAGCTCGCCAGGTACGAGGGTGATGGCCCGCCACCGGTGAACCACAACGAAGTCGGCCGTCGTCTGTGGTGGGAGAACCATACTATCATCGAAGTGATGCGCTACATCGCCGGGGGAGACCATCCTCGCCTACGGTGCCCACGAGTCCACCCGCCACAGGCCCCACATCGCCCGTGATGGCATCGTCTTCCAGGAGACCCCTCTCCCACCCGCCGTGAATCCGAGGCTGGAATGGCCCCTGGTATATTCCATGGATGGGCTGAGGATCCCCGGAGTGGCAGGTGACGATGACGATGATGATGACGACGATGATGAAGACCCTGAAGCTGCGTACTATAGGACTAGGCATGATTATGACTAAAGGGGGCGGCTTTAGGCCTGAGTGTTAGCTAGTCCCGGTTTTTAATATTAATAAATGTCTTAAGTGTTACCTAATAAATAGAAGGAAATGCCTATATAAAGAGAGGGTTCATATTTAGTCTCGGTTGGAGAAACCAATCGCGACTGAAGGGATTGCGGCAGAGTGGGCCAGACAACACTAATAATAGGGGTGAGTGTCGACATTATGTCGTGCGGCTTGTACCTTGTCCCGGATGGTGTCACCAACCGGGACTAAAGATGAACCTTTAGTCCCGGTTGGAGACACCAACCGGGACTAAAGATGAGTCAGCACTAATAATAGGGGTGAGTGTCGACATTATGTCGTGAGTGTCGACATTATGCCGAGCTGCTTGTACTATAAATATGCATCCTTGTGAGTCCAGTCCTCCAGCCAGTTTGAGGCATCTCCAAGATGGTTTTAGAGCGAGGACACCACTACGGCCAGCTGGAGATGCCGACGAGCCCAGTCCTCCGCATCTCCGAAAACTGGTCATAGAGGCACTCCTAATATGTGAAATTAGTTAGCTCGAGGCGATTGATCTAGTTAGTGAAGTTACAAGCTGCAAGATGGTTTTGAGAGCAGGACACCACTACGACCAGTTTCGTGGAGATGCCGACGGAGCCCAGCCTCCCAAGATCTCCAAGAAACCGTCATAGAGGCACTCCCGGTCCAGCCACAAAATGGGACTAACACTCAAGACATTTATTAATATTAAAAATGAGACTACAAAACCGACTAAAGGCCACAAACCGCGAAGATATCCTTCAAGCCACAAACCGCGAAAGACATGAACTAGAGTTACATAATATGAGCATGAACTTCTTGGCATATGTCATTCCTTATGACCGCTTGACGTAACCATGGAGCATCTTCTTTACTTAACGGAATGCTTGGGTCGGTTTTCACCGTGAAGGGCGGAATTTCATCAAACTTATTATAATCTTCGACATGTCGTCTTGTCCTCGATTCCCACGATGTTTCTTTTCCCGAAGAACTATGTGACGCTTTGGCTCATCATATGATGTATTCGTTTGCATATTTTTTCTTTTTTTCGGTCTCGAGGACATGTCCTTCACATAGAAAACCTGAGACACATCATTGGCTAGGACGAATGGTTCATCTCTATAACCAAGATTGTTGAGATCCACTGTTGTCATTCCGCATAACCTGGTCTATCTTTACCCTTCCCCATTCAAGTTGACCCATTTGCAATGAAACAAAGGGACCTTAAAGAGACTCCATAGTCTAGTTCCGATATCTCCTCTATGTAACCATAATATGTGTTCTTTTGTCCATTCTCGTCTATTGCATCAAAGCGGACACCACTATTTTAGTTGGTTCTATTTTCATCTTGGGCGATCGTGTAGAATGTATTCCCATTTATTTCGCATCTTGGAAATTCAATACAGTAGAAGATGGTGACTGGACAAACAAGTAAAGCTGATCTCCAACAGTGGTGTCATACAAGAGATGTGTCCGCATCCAACCACCGAAAGACTACATGTGTTAATCTGTAATCCATGAATCAGCATTCCCAGGTTTTTGGGCGTACAATATTCTTGTGTTCCTCGATATCTGAGCTGCCAAGGTGGATTATGTAGAACTGTAGTATGCTTTAGTGAAAGAATCGCCATTCCCTACATATCATTGCTTTCTTTCCCAGCGTGCCTTTTTCCACTTAGTCTTCCCTCATGCCATGAGTCGAAACACCAATCGGCTTAAGGTCGAATAAAGTCAACACAAAACTCAATGACCTCATCTGTTCCATATCACTTTGAGATGATTCCTTCTGGTCTAGCACGGTTATGAACATATTTCTTTAAGACTCCGATGAACCTCTCAAAGGGGAACATATTGTGTAGAAATACGGACCGAGAATGGCAATCTCTTCCACTAGATGAACCAGAGATGCGTCATAATATTGAAGAAGGATGGTGGGAACACCAATTCAAAACTAACAAGACATTGTACCACATCCTTCTGTAACCTTGGCAGAATATCTGGATTGATTACCTTCTGAGATATTGCATTGAGGAATGCACACAGCTTCACAATGGGTACTCGAACATTTTCCGTAGAAGCCCCTCAATGCAATCGGAAGCAACTGCGTCATAATCACGTGATACCATGAGACTTCAGGTTTTGGAACTTTCTCTGCCATATTTATTATCCCTTTATATTAGATGAGAAGCGACGGCACCTTGATACTGTAAAGGACTTCAAAAAGATTTCCTTCTCTGCTTTGGTAAGAGCATAGCCGCACGACTTAAGTGACGCCTTTATCCGCCTTTGTTATCTGTATGCATGTTCTTTGGGTCTTTCATAATTTGTTGGTCCTCCCGTGCTTCAGGTGTATCTTTTGTCTTCCCATACACGCCTAGGAATCCTAGCAGGTTCACGCAGAGATTCTTCGTCGCGTGCATCACGTCGATTGAAGAGCGGACACAGGACTTTCCAATATGGCAGCTCCCAAAATATAGATTTCTTCTTCCACATGGGTGCGTGTCCCTGTAGCGACGCTGTTCGAACTGATTGACCGCCGACCCTTTCCAAAGATTACTTCTATGTCCTCGACCATACCAAATACATCATCACCGGGGAGTTCAAGCTTCTTCCTGATCGCCTCACCTTTGAAATGCTTGCCTTTCTTTCTTACGGATGATTGGTCGAAGAAATCGCCGATTCGCTAGGTACACAACCTTCTTGCATTTATGCAAATATGTACCTTCGGTCTTATCTAAACAGTGGTGCATGCCTTATATCCTTTGTTTGTCATCAGAAAGGTTACTAAGAGCAGGCCAATCATTGATGGTTACGAATAACAACCCTCAGAGATTAAATGGCTCTGTTTATTCTCATCCCACGACGACACTTGGTTTGCCCCACAACCGTAAGAGTTCTTCAACTAATGGCCTAAGGTACACATCAATGTCGCGTTCGGTTGCTTCGGCCTTGGATGAGCACCGCATCATAATGAACTTACGCTTCATGCACAACCAAGTAGGCAGGTTGTAGATACATAGAGTCACGGGCCAGGTCTGTGTCGCAGCTCTGCTCCCCAAAAGGATTCATGCCATCCGTTTAGACCAAACCATAAGTTCCTTGCGCCACCCGCAAAGTCCGGGAAGTCTCTCTCGATTTTCTCCATGACCCATCGCCAGGTGTCTCAACTCCCGCTTTCTTACGGTCTTCTTTGTGCCATCGCAACAACCTGGCATGCTCTTTGTTTCGAACATGCGTTTCAACCTTGGTATTATAGGAGCATACCACATAACCTTAGCAGAACCCTCTTCCGGAGGGGCTCTCCTCAACATCACCAGGTCATCTCGTCGATCTTATACCGCAACGCGTTGCATACCCAGGCATTTATCTAAATTCTCATACTCCTTACCACGGTAGAGGATGCAGTCATTAATGCATGCATGTATCTTTTGCACATCTAATCCCGAGAGGATGAGAGTCTTCTTTGCTTCAGAGGTACTCTCGAAGTTCGTTATGTTTTGGAAACTTGCTTCATTATTTTCAGCATCTTTTCAAATGAGGAGTCAGTTAGACCACACTCGCCTTCCATCGCAACAATTCCAGGTGGTACCGAGCTTTGTGCCGCCATCTTCACAATTTGGGTACAACAATTTCTTGTGATCTTCTAACATGCCCTCTAACTTCAACTTCTCATTTTCTGTTTCACGCCTCGCTTTGCATCGAAATGACCCTACCAAGTTCATCACCGCTCATCCGATGCCCGTTCTTCACATTTTCCTCTCCATTGTCTTCCATTGCGGTATCCGATTCAGAAACATATGATGATAGTTGTTATCATCATCTTCTTCACCATCTTCCATCATAACCCCTCTTTCCCGTGCTTGGTCCAGCAATTATAGTTGGGCATGAAACCTTTCATAATCAGGTGGCGCTAATGATTTTCGAGGAAGAGTACTCCTTGTTGTTCCGACATTGAACACATGGACAACGATAAATCCATTCTCTTTGTTTGCCGTAGCCACATCGATAAATTTATCCACGCCTTTGATATACCGGCTACCCACGGTCACCGCACATCCATTCCCGACCGCTCATCTGCATCATATAAGTAAGTTTATCAAAAAACAGGACATCATAAATAGTGAAATAACCAATTCACACCGACACATGAATTGTATCAATGACCTAGAAAAGATAAGATTGCTAACCTCGATCGAGGGAAATAAAGAGGAGAAAGCTCAAGTGCGTCTCGGACACCTTCTATATTTTTGTTCTATGAGAAATTCAACAGGATTTTTCACTCAAACATTTCAACAAACACCTTCAATGCATGCATGAGAAAAAACTAGCACACAACCTCACACCTTACACCATTCGAAAAAACAGAGTGGAGGCAGAGGGCTGGGCGTTGCATTTATAGAGGGCAGAGGGTCTTAGTCCGGTTGGAGCCAAGAACGGGACTAAAGGTGCGCACGCCACGTGGCTGTGGCCAAACTTTAGTCCCGGTTGGTGGCTCCAACCGGACGCATGCCCTTACCAACCGGGACCCATGCCCTCGCCCTGCCCGCTCCAACCGACGATGTTAAGATTAGTCCCGGTTGGTGGCGCAACCGGGACTAATGCTCCGAGGGGTCGCGAACGGATGGCCCTTTTTCCTCTAGTGTAGAAGTTCAACACTATCCGTATACCCCAAAAGCGCTAAAATTATTGGATTTATTGTTATTACTTCCACAGCAGGATTTCAGCCAGTTTATGCAGACGGCTATATTGAACTCCACAATCAGATATATTGAACTCCACAATAAGCTATATCGAAACCTGACTAGGGCAGACCATCTGCTACTTACTAACCATCTGCTACCGATCAAACCATCTACTTACTAACCATCTACTACTGATCAAACCATCTACTACTTACTAAGAGCATAGTTACCGAATCGCAGGGATCAGAACATGAAGAGCAAAGGGATCAGTGGGGAACCTGAGGATGCCTCGGCCGGGGCGGGCTTAAGGGGGTGTTCCGATGATGGTAGGGCCCGACAGCCATAGGACGAGGAGGGTGCACGACAGCGAGGGCGAGGAGGTGGGACTCGAGCGAGGGGAGGGCACGACCAAGGCTGGGGCAGGCTTGAGGGGGTGACCGACGATGGAGGGGCCCGACGACAGCCATAGGACGAGGAGGGCGAAAACGAGGGTGAGGAGGTGGGACTCTAGCGAGGGGAGGGCGTGACCGTGCGAGTGCAGGCGCGGGGTCGACAAGGAGCACCATGCGATCTAGGGTTCCTGTGCAGCGGCGGGGGAAGGAAAGTGGAATCGAGGGAGGAGTGGTTGCCGAGTGTCGTGTCACTAGGATGGTTGGGTGGATACCCGATACCTTCTATCCATATTATGGATGTAGTGTAGTTCTTTTTCCCTAGTAGACCTAGATTTATCAAATCCTCGGGAAGCGGAAATCGTAGTAAGGTTACTTTAACGGACCTTCGGGAGTTTTAGAATTCTTTTTGTATTTTACCGTACCAAGAGTTTGCGATCTTTTGTTGTTGTCGATGATGGAGAGAGAGGGCCTGGGGCTTTCGGTTTCACCAGTAGCTGCGCAAAATATCTGATGGGAATAAAAGATAGTAATAAAGTATGTGTGTAATTATTAGAGCAAGATAATTATATGTGAGAAGTGCATCCATAATTTTTATTGCCTCCACAACCGCTTATAGCAATAACCTATTAGTTTCATCCATATAAGAAAGAGATCTAATGATATGCATAGTGATGTCACCGTTAAATCCCAAGTAAATCCCTCACATACAGCCGTACTACCCTTTCTGTCACTAGGGTTCCCATCCTGCAGATTAATCATTACTTACACTCCCTATACCTAGATCAATCCTCAGGGTCTTTGGTGCCTGACAAGTCCTTAGATTAAGGCAAGATAGGGTACAATAATCATCATGTCATACAAACTAATACATGATCCCATCTATGATAAAAAACATGCACACAACTACATGGCTAGGCTGAAGCCCTTAGCCCAAGGATAATTACTCACACATAGAGATGAAATCAATGACCAAAAACATTGTAATAGAAATCATAAAATTGATAATAATAGTCTTACAATGTCGCCAATTAGAGATGAGATCTACTATTACAAGTGGTGGAACATGGCTATGGTGGAGCAGAAGGTGGGAGTCCTTGGGGTTCACGCCTTAGCGTCGGCGTGCATCCTCCTCCGTCTGCCGGCGGTATACCGATAGCACCGACGCGTGGAAGCTTCTAGGCACCGATGGTAGATAGCGCTGGCAGACCTCTAATTTAGTGCGCTGGTGGTAAGAGTTTTTCTATAGGGCTTTTCCTAGTAGTGCTATAGATCAAGATACCTCATATTCCATAGTTCACCCAACATAGGGCGTTGTTGTACTCCATGCATATCCAAGTCAAAAAAAACTCATTTACTTCATAAAGGACAGATAAACTCTTCTCAAGTTCGTAGATGTGCTCGTAGATGTTGATTCTGAATATAAGCATGCACGACTCAGCTTCCATGTTTGACGCCACCGAGGGTATGTGTAAAACAAGTTGCACTACGGAGAACTGTTTTTCACCGCGAGACGAGATAATGATGTATGTAAAATGCATACATATTCTCCATACTTTATCATGTTAAAATCCTTAATAATTAGCAACTTTATTATATTTATTAGGACTAACCTAGTAATAATTTCAAAAGTGCATATTTTAATGTTTACACTTTGTTATATAGGAATTGCATAAATATGAAAAGAAGTCTCTCGTTATGGTAACATTTAGAGTTTGTAGAAATTTGTCCCTATAGGACTGTTTTTAGAGTTTTCCAAGTGAAGGCTTGAATATGACGCCAAACGGAAAAACTCAAAAGATGAAAGTTGTGGGAAATTTTAAGGAAAATAATTTCATACAAATAATAGTCAAAACGGACTTTGTATGCGAAAGTTATCGCATTTTTACTGCAGAGAGCATAAGCAATTTCGGGAGTTCGAAATTTTGTGATGGGATTGGCCATAACTATTCCCATATTTGATAGATTCGACCATGGGTTGGTACGCTGGACTTGTGAGGACAGAAATAAGTCCTACGAAGGTTCTAAAAAGATGCCCAAAATCCTTTGGACCAAAAAGGACATCAATCTCATAGCCTAGATTACATCTCCCATGCTATATACTGAGAGAACCCTACGTTTGGAGGCCCCAAGCCATTTTGGCAAAAATGCCTCGTCATGGCAGACGACAAGGACCGAGAGAAGATCCTACACACCAAAACCATCTCCAAGGATGAAGGGGGGCAAGGGGGCTCCACCCTGGATCTACGCTAGCTAGTTGCTACTGTTGCCGCCACCGCAGTGGCCACTGCGGTCTCCATCTCCAGTCCGGGGCTGCTCTTATTTTTCAACCACTTCATCAAGCCTCTGATACTAATGTCCGTGTGTGAGTAATTCCCTCTATAGGTGTGGGGTGTAAGGGAATATGATGAGATCTATTATGTAATGATGAATAGCTAATTTGAGGTGCCTATCTTGAAGGTGTTTGTGCATGATTGTTAATGCAATTTTGCTGCTCATAATGCTTATTACTATGGCCCGAGTAAGATGATCTTAATACTAAACTTTTATTGCTCCATCACATGTATTAGTTTGGTATCTATCTCCAAGTTGTATTTGATGGAAATATGCCATAGAGGCAATAATAAATCAATTTACATTTCTGTTTCATAAATAAGTCTATTTTCTGTGCTATAATTGTATTATTTACGGATATTGGAGGTAAACCCTAATACATATGTGGAACAACAAACACCATTTAGATATCCCTAGTCATGCCTCTAAGGCTAATTCATATATCATTGATAGTCCTGGTTTCCTAACTATTGGAAAAACATCAAAGTGTTGTAGGGTTGCCGTTGATATGTGAGAGCAGAGGCCAAGAGAACAAAAATTATGGACATACCCAATTTGATAATCGTGAAACACATTGTCAATACTATTATTTGTAGTTTCTCATAACAAGTAATACCATTACCATAAAGTCGTTTAGCCATAAGACTTATATAGGCTTGGATATGATATGGACGTGGCGGGATCCTAAAACGTTGATACGTGACTAGGGTAATTATAAAGTCGATCTTCGCTCTTACCAGATAATATTCCAATGTTCTATATGCAATAGTTATGGAAGTTTCTACTCTTGACGATGGAGAGATACACGTCGGACCTAGTCATGTATTATACTCAAAGCCTAGAATCTTGTATCTGGGATCTAGGAAGAAGATAGACGGTCAATGATTGTTGCCAATAGTCCTGAATCTGCAAAGGTACTTCAAACACTCGATCATAATATTATAAGTTCATTCCATACTGTACCAGACCGTGCACATATTCGACGTCGTATGGCTAGACACGTGATCAAGTTGTTTATCAACATTGATAATATAGAATAAGTAAAGTGTATATGACACGTAACGAGGATAACTCAAATATTTCACCTTGTCTTCTGTAAAGTATCGAGAAGCAATCTGACGAGTATCGATTGACCAAGTAGGGCCTAGTTCTTCTGGCGGCTTCTCTGAGAAGCTGCCCTACCCCTAGCTTCATGGGGAAGTGATACGTTGGAAACGTACCTATAATTTTTGATGCTCCATGCTTGTTTAGTATCTACTTTGCTTTGCTTTGTCTACACTTTGAGGTGTTTTTATATCTTTTTCTGGAACTAACCTATTAACAAGTTGCCACAGTGCTAGTTGCCTGTTTTCTTCTGTTTTTGGTTCTAGAAAGGCAGAAAATCAATATTCTTGGAATTATACGGGACAAAAGCCGAAGTCAATATTTTACCGTGGGCGTCACGAAGCCAGAAGGGGAACGGAGAGGTGCCAGAGGGCCACCACACCCCCCCCCAGATACATGCTAGGGTGGACCCGCGCCTAGGCAGGGTGTCGCCCCTCCGGTCGCCTCCCAGCCTCGCCTCTTCGCCTATAAGAAGCCCCCGATGAAGAAACCCAAGGCACCCGATCAAAACTCCACAAAACCTTCTGTATCCACCGTGTAACATCCCAGGATTAGCACCTAAAAATAAAGAGGACACAGGGTTGTGTGTTGCATTCATGCATAAGAAAATCTGGGGAATTTTCGCGCAAAACTACAAGAGGCTATAGAGGGATCGAGATATTCCTTGTTCTGATGGAAACACCAGGACATGTGCGATGGAATTCGACATGACCTTTATTGTACTTTTGTATTTTAGGGGAAGACAATTCAAATCTAAATATTTACTTGATAGATTTGAATATTAAAAGAATTTGAAATAGAATCATAAATGAATTCCTATAATATAGAAATAATGGAATTCTTATTTATAAATAAAATATAAATACCTACAAGTTCTAGTTACATTAAGGAAGAAGGTGTTTACTTTGTTATCAACATATACATAATCTTACAAGAATAAGCTACAAATACTACTTATAAATATTACCCTAAGAATATTTTACAACATCTATTGAACACTAATATGAGTAAAGAATGAAACTTTACTTTAACAAAAATAATACCTTTATACAAAAATAGCATTACTCGATAATATGATATTTTTACACTTTTGAATAAAATGAAATCATATAATAATAATCCAGACATATATTCATATAGTATTGTTGTTCTTTTACAACAAAAAAATGAAAGCATATTACAGGAGACAAATAAATTAAAAAAGGAATTTCTTAAGTGAAATAATATTTATTACAAGGATATATATATATATATATAATGTTCTTTATAGATGATAAAGTAAATTACAAAAGAAGTAAGTAAAAATCTAAAGCTAAACTAATCTTCACTTTCCCCATCTTTTGAATCCTTCATTTATATTTCTGATCTTACACCTGCAATTAAGAAAAAGAAGAATAACAAAGAGAAAAATAAGAAATGGGTTAGTGGTTAATTTTTGCTCTCAGTGTGACAGTGAAATGCACTGTTGGACACATCATTGAGCTTTTAATTGAAGGGGCAAGTTTCACCAATGTGTGTATCTGATCTTATCATAAAAGGAGGCTTCAGGCTTAGCATCATCATCCAGGGGGCAAGTTTCACCATGGTTTCATATAGTAAACAGATAAGAAGTAAAAAACCATCCAGAAATATCAAGGAGATACTTGATCTGATCCATGAGTCACAGCAAGATAGCAGCTTACACAACACATGCATAACTCTGTGTTGTCAACACCACAAGCACATGGGCATCACAAGGACTACAAAAGTAAGCCCACAACCGTAGCTGATAAGCTAGAGGAAGATCAGAGTTTCTCCACACACCACACTTAGCCAGAACTACACTTAGATCACTAGTTCATCCTTAGGAATAACACATGTTCTTTCTCATCCACCACAAGATCACACATTCATTTCTTCACACCATCACCAAACCCACCACCCAATCAGCATCTGGTTGCTTATTTAAGCCATCCAAGAGGAGATCAAGTAGTAGAAGGAGGGGGAAAGGAGGCATATCATAGGAGAATAAGTAATCACAAGAATCCAGTTCTATAGGATCCAGAAGGACAAGGTCCAGGAGCACAAGATTCACATGCGTAGGCTGATTAAGAGCAAGGCAGTAGTATTAGAAAGAGCAATCCAAGTAAGCAGTAAGGAGGAGCAGATCCAGAAGTATCCAGGAACAAGATCCACTAGGAACCACAATTCACAGCATAGAAGCAGCAACAACAAAAGGTTGCTATACCACTCATCATGCATAGTATCTGTTTTTGTTCTATTTCACCATCATAAAGAAGGGGATAAAGGGGGTTATTGCAAACCAATATCTAATCAAATACTCTGCAACTATCACCTTTCTAGGAGAGTAGGAGAATAGTTTATCTCTCAGAATTGCATAGAAGTGCTATGCAAATTCATCATAGAGGGTCAAAGGCAACCAAGTAAGTATCTGTTCTTATCAAGACTTAGTGTCTCAGCCTTTGCATCATAGGCTGGAAAATATTGCACACAAACAAAATTCAAGGGCTAGTGACCCTTAACCATGTAAAACTCATTTCAGAGTTAATTAGCCTCAGAACATGCATCATGGGCATTCAAGTCATAAATTCTCATCCAATCAATTCACACCAGTCACAATACCAACACATTTACCCTCACTGCTAGTAGCAGATTAACCAATAGATCCATATTGGTGTTGGTTCTTATCATTTTAAGCAAGAAAATCATTTGATAAGCAAGCTCTCAGTGAGCATAGTGTATACCCCAAGCCCAATCCAGATGGGCCAGCCCACGAACCCTGATGGGGATATGCCTACCGGGGTATACCCAGCAGGACGTTTCCTATTTGCCCAAGCGTCAACAAGTGGGCCTGCAGGACGGCGACTGGATCAAGACTTGGCGTGGACTCAAGCGATTGGAAGCTGAAGGCCCAGAAGTGTAGCTAGGCCCAGTCGAACTAGGTCATAGAATCTCCGAATCCTTAACTAATTTGGTTGAGATTTGTAAGCCCTAGGGAGGTGAGTCTATATAAACCTCCCTGGAGGGCGCATAGAGGAGACGTTCCATCATACACCCTAGCGACTCGCCGCCTAGCCGCCGAGCTCGCCCCATTGTACTCTCACCATAATACAATCTAGCAGGAGTAGGTCTTTACCCTCCGGGGGACCGAACCTGGGTAAACCCTTGTGTCTCAGCCCTCATCTCGCACTGCAGATGGCTGGCCGCCCTTGCCCCATGTTCTACTACTATTGCGACATCTGCCGTGGTCATTCCCACGACAGTGGCGCCCACCGTGGGGCCTGGCCGGTCAGGCCGGTGTTCTGCGGCGAGATCCAGTCTGCCCATCAACGAGTCGATCGCCACCGGCCGCATGATCGCGATCGGCGAGATGCTCCAGATCTTGCCGAGCAGCTACGTCCCGGTGGCACGACCCGTCACGCATAGCATGATCCTGCCGGTCGGCACGATCAGCCTCTTCGTCGGCCTCACCGATGTCATCATCTCGAAGTACTCGACTCGCATCCGCGAGTCGGCTCCACGCGACCGGCTCTCTGAGAGCCAGGTCCGCACGATCCACCGCCTCGCCTCCGAGTACGACTCGGCCCACAGCAATGTGGTTGAAACCACCGCGGCCGCGAACGACGCGGCCCTCAACGACGACGCCGATTCGGCGACCCCGGCGTCACTCGCCGGGTCCATTGTCGCTGCGTCACCCACGGGCTCCATCACCCAGGTCTCCAACATCGGAGACTTCGAGGATCCCTCCATCCTCGGGATCTTCGACTTCGATTCCGGGTCGGAGAACTCTGCCGACCTCCGCGACGGAATCGGTCGCCACTCCGCGACCTACATGGCAACTGGCGCCGACCCACCGAAAGATCCATTCTCCACGCCGATCCCTGCAAACATGATGACGACGGAGGTCGAGCGATCTGGCCCGCCACCGGGAGATATGCCCAAGAGGCAATAATAAAGTGGTTATTATCATATCTTCATACTTATGATAAATGTTTACATACCATGCTATAATTGTATTAACCGTAAACATTAATACTTGTGTGATTTGTAAACATAAAATAGTCCCTAGTAAAGCCTCTTGTTAAACTAGCTTGTTGGTTAATATATGATCATGGTTTCCTGATCATGAACATAGAGATGTTATTAACAACAGGGTCATATCATTAGGAGAATGATGTGATGGACATACTCCTATAGATAAGCGTAGCATAAAGATCAAGTCATTTCAATAGTTCAATTGCTATATGCTTTCTGATACATAGTAACCTAATTCCTTCGACCATGAGATCATGCATATCACCTTTACCGGATGGATGCTTTGATGTCATCAAATACCACACCGCAACTGGGTGGCTATAAAGGTGGCATTGAGTGTTCGGAAAGTATGTGTTGAGGCACATGGATCAAGAGTGGGATTTGTCCATCCATATGACGGATAGATATACTCTGGGCCCTCTCGGTGAAATGTCATCCAATTAGCTTGCAAGCATGTGGTAGCTCACAAGGGATCACATATCACGGAACGAGAAAAGAGTACTTATCGAACGAGGTTGAACTAGGTATGCGAGATACCGACGATCATAACCTCGGATAAGTAAACTATCGTGAGACAAAGGAAATTGGTATCGTATGTAAGTGGTTCATTCGATGCAAAGTAATCGTAGAAATATGTAGAATATATGAATTTCCAGATTCCTCTATTGGTTATTGTTCGGAGAAGTGTCTCGATCATGTCCGCATAATTCACGAACCGTAGGGAGACACACTTAAGGATTCGACGTTGCTTGAGTAGTTATGGTATTATGAGAAAGAGACCGAATGTTGTTCGGAGTCTCGGATGGGATCCGGGATATCACGAGGTGATCCGGAATGGTCCGGAGAATAAGATTCATATAAGGAAAGTCCTGTTTCGGAGTTCAGGAATGATTCCGGTGTTTTCATCGGGAATGTTCTAGAAGGTTCCGGAATGTCTGGCACTCCGGAGGGGAAGGGGTACATGAATGTGTCATTGCATATTGGAATGATTGCATCATGTACTAAGTGTTCTCGCTGTTCCAAATAAAGGATTAAATTGAATCCTAAATTGAAAAGTCAAATAGCAAGTTTGAAAAGTCAAACGGCTAAAATTGGAAAGAGGGAAAGAGGAAGGAGAGGGAAACCGAGTTGGGGAGGGAGACCCTCCTCCAACCGGCGGCGCCTCCTCCAAGCCAAGTTGGGGAGGGACTCCCCTCCCTCCCCTTGGCCGCTGGCCCCTCCACCTATATAAGGAGGGGCAGGGCTCCCTCCTCTAGACACACAAGTTCCTATCCTCTAAATCTAAACCCTAGCCACAGCCTCCGGTTTAGAGCCGTTTTGGTTTAGAGCTTCTAATTGCCCTAGCCTCCGGTTTAGAGCCTTCTAATTGGTGTGTCTAAACCCTAGATCGCCAAAGGAGCTCTCTCATACTCCACCATACTCGCTCCGGCTTAAGGCGAAGCCTCATGAGATTCCCTCTACTTCCGGTACCACGCCGTTGTCTGCCGAATCGCGAGAGTGCTACAACCTCCGCTTCTGCTGGAACAAGGGAGAGGAAGGTCTTCGTCGTACCGAACGTGTGACCGATCAGGGGCGCTGCCGGAACGTGGCGCCGGAAGGATCGTCTACGCGATCTTGAGATCGGAAAGAGTACGACTACATCACCCACGAGAATCTGCTCTCGTTAACCACTTTGGAATCTTCGAGGGTAAGTTCCTCTATCAACTCGTTGCTACAATCTAGTAGATAGATCTTGGCTTGTTTGTTTGTATGCGATAGAAAATTTTTGTTTTCCATGCTACGAACCCCTACAGTGGTATCAGAGCCGTGTCTATATGTAGATCTGTTGCACGAGTAGAACACAATGGTCATTGTGGGCGTTGATGCTTTTATTGTCGATTGCTTCTTGTGTACTTTGCATCTTGCGGTATGTTGGGATGAAGCGGCCCGGGCTAACCTTACATGACATCGTTCATGAGACTTGCTCCACGCTCGACATGCAACTTGTATTGCATAAGTGGCTTTGCGGGTGCCTGTTTCTCCTAGCATATTTAAGATCCAATTTACAACGGGTGATTAACAATACTAGTATCAATGTTGTGGTTCATGTTCGTAAGTTAGAACGACACTTATTAACAGCCCCAAACCACGTAAAACATGCAAAGAAAGTAGAGGCATCTAACTTTGTTTTGCAGGGGTGTGCAGTGATGTGATATGGCCATGATTGTGATTATATATGATGTATGCAATGTTCCTTATTGTAAGTCGGCAACCGGCAGGAGCCATATGGTTGTCTTTAATTTCTGTTAAGACCCGCGTGTCTATTCAAAGTAGTTGTAATAGTTGAAGCCGGTGGACGACAACCATGGAGCAGCGTCATTGACCTTGATGCAATGCCGGTGATGATGGAGATCATGTTCATGCTTGAAGATGGAGATCGGAAACACAAAGAAGAAAGGCCATATCATATCACATATTATGAATTGCTTGTGATGTTAATCCTTTATGCATCTTGTATTTCTTAGTAGACGACGGTAGCATTATAAGATGATCCCTCAAGCACACAATTTCAAGTTCTTAAGTGTTCACCCTTAGTATGCACCGTTGCTAAAGCTTGTTGTTTCGAAGCACCACGTGATGATCGGGTGTGTTAGATTCCGCAAGTGTATACAACGTGAGCAAGCCAGATTTGCTCATGCGGAAACTAAGGTTTGATCTTGACGAGCCTAGCATGTACAGACATGGTCTCAGGAACACGGATCACCGAAAGGTAAAGCATGAGTCATATAGTGGATATGATGAACATGTTGATTGTTCGCCATTGAAGCTACATCAACTCTCGTGATGATCGGTTTTGATGTGGTGGATTTGGTTCGTGTGATCACTAAAACAATGTGAGGGATATTGTTTTGAGTGGGAGTTCACCTAGATTAATTTAATTATTAATTAGAACTCAATTTATCATAAATTAAATCAAAGTGAATTTGCATAGTTGTTGTAGTCATTGGCATCCGTTTACCACCTTGCGTTTAGTTATAATTGAGATGATAGAACTATAGAATTCTGGTTAGTTACTTTACGAACTGGTATCGTATTGTTTTGAAGTGTTAATCTAAAGTTTAAAAGTCCTATTGCAAACTTTCAGTAAGTTCCGGTTACTCCATGAAGTTTAATAATTGGTATTAAATCAAGAGTGACAAATCCAAAGTGTTAGTATATGAGTATCATGTTAGTCTCCATGATTCTTGATATTCAAAGGATTGTCTTAATATCAAGGTTATCTAGGATCTAAAAGAGTTGTTTCAGAAACCATGATGTGTGGAAGATATTGTGATATCTGAAACGAAGTTTTGGTTGCAACATGATAGAGTATAATATGGCAAAAGTCATGTTCTCATATTTGATGAGAATTTGCAAAAGGTTGGAGACACTAGTTGTCCTAAACCTCCAAAAGGTTTTGGAGAGCAACATTATACTCGCGATTCACTGGTACAAGCTAAAAGTAGCTTGATCATGGATAATTCCATGATGAGGGTGAATATTTGATGTAGGTAAAATGTTTACTACACCAAGAGATTACTAAAGAAAGGAATTTGAAAGAACACCAAACATTTGATGATGGTAATCTACTTCAAAGTGCAAGTCCAAAGACATTGGTATATAACTATACACGCTTTGGACTATGTGTCATATGTATGACTCCACTATTGATGTTGATAGATTCTTTCAAACAGAAAAGGAAATATTGAAAGAAAATCTCATAAGTATATGGCAGAAAGGAAAAGACTAGAATTGTTCAGCTTAAGTATATAGATGATATACATGTTATGGCTATATTCTTTGCTTATTAAACAATGTGGTTCTCAAGTATTTGATACTGAATTTGTTGGTGTGAATCGTCATACGAAACAACACAATTCATGAACTACAATGGCCTAAGTAACTAGAAAAAGAATATGTGATGATGTTCATCGAGAACAAATAAAGGGTTATTGTGTTGCTCATTAAACATCAAAACTTGCCTTCAAAGATTTGTTTCATCAGGTATTATGAGAGCAAAAGGGTTGTTCAAATAATTGTCGTAATCCATAAAAGATGGATTCGCAAATCTCGTTGAAGAAATCACATCCATAAAACTAGTGCTAAAGATGTCGAAAGACGAATTGATTGAAAGATCACTTAGGAAGTGACATCGCCGTTTAAATTATATTGAAAGAAAACATGAAGAAACTCCATGTGGATGGAATTTTGGAGTCTTTTGATTTTGATCAAATGACACTTGTGAAACTTTCCTAGAGATAATTGAAACTTCGTTCATAGGCCAAAAGAGAACGAAAGACTAGCTTATTGGAATTTGTACATATTGTTGTACGAAGTCCATTATGTGTAGTCAAGAGCGATGGATTTCAACTTCATTTGCTTTCTCCAAAAAATTGAGTGAATATATGGATATTTACTTAATAAGGATGAAGTATGAAACCTTTGAAAAGTTCAAAGACTTTCAAGATGAAGTGCAAAATCATTGTAACAAGAATATAAACAGTTTATGATAAAGATCATAAAGGAAGATATTTGAGTTACAGAGTTTAGCATAATACCTAAGATTTAAGGAATCGTTCCGTGGATTTGCATTTCCCGAAACACCATAAGGGTATGGAGTGTTTGAGATATGTAATTAAACCTTGTTTGACATGGTAAGATCAAAGGTATAAAATCTTAAAACTGTCATCATATTTTAAAGATTAAAAGATTTAGAGACTACCATTTTTCCACTGAAAATAGCTTCATCATAATCCGTTGAAATGCCACCATATAAGGTTATGGTTTGGGATAAAACCCAAGTAGTCCTTTCTTAAAACATTGGTATGCTATCCATAAGAAAGATGGGTGCAACCAAAGTCGGATGAACCTGTCTTTGTATAAATGTTAAGTATTCCTCCATAAACACCGGAGACAAAAGTGTTTGTTGCTTAGAACGTCAAGTTTCTTTGAGAAGGAATTTTTCGTGAAAAGTTAAGTGGGAGGACAATAGAACTTGATAAGGTTAAAAGAACCTTAGCTATATGTGCAAAGTTGCGCAGCGCCGAAAAGTGTTCTGGAGTTAGCAACAATGCTCATGGCTCGCGTACCTCAAAGGTTGTGGTCACGGAGATCCAAGTTCCTATTGAAACAAGTAGGTCGGATGAACAATCAAATACCAAGATTTTAGAGTTAAATCATTATTTAACAATAATGATCCGACTACATGCAAAGAAGCGATGATGAGCCCTGACTCCGTTAAATGGCTTGAAGCCATAAAATCCGTGATAGTTCCATACACGTGAAATCAAGTTTTGAACTTGAAGGACCCTCGAGAAAGGTGTAAGACCTTACAATTGTGTTTGGATCTATAAAGAAATAGACATGGATGTTTCACATCTATGAAATAGTCGACATGTTGGGAAAGAGTTCACAGCAATGTCCAAAGGTTGACTATGACAAGATTTTATCTTTCATAGTGATATTTAGTCTAGACGGATTAATGTAGCAACCACTACATATAATTTGTTATATGGTAGTTGAATAAACAAAACAAGTTCTTCTAATAGAATCGTTACCTAGGACATGTGCATAACACGGTCCATAGGGTTTTGTTAATTCAAAGGATGCTCAAAGCATATGCAAACTTCAATGGTTAAAGTGAGCATCGCGGAGTTGGAATCTTCACTGTGATGAAACTGTTAAAGGAGTTTAAAAGTTCATTAGAGACGATGAAGATGCTTGCATTTGCAAGAAATTAAGTGGGAGCGCTAAGACATGTTTCTAATACATTATGTGGAAGACATATTGTTGATTGGAAATAATGTATCTTTTATTAACACATATTAAGAATTTCATCCCGATGAAAGACTTAGGCAAAACCCAAATATTTGGCATCAATAGCTGCTAATATGGTTGTGCCAGAAGTACATAGACGAGATATTGAATGAGTTCAATATAGAAACTACAAGAAAGGTTCTTGTCACACAGAAAGGATTGAATGAGTTCAATATTGATGATATATTCAAGTGTATTGACATTTGGTAAGTGAAACAAAGATTCAAGTATAGATTGATACTTGATGTATGAAATCACAAAGAGTGTTTATATCAATCATACTGTGATATGTACAAATCCAGATATGTCCTATGCTCTAAATGTTGTGAGTATATACCAGAATGATTCGTAAGATGATCATTGGACAATAGTAAGGATATTCTTATGATCTTTTGGAAGAACTAAGAGTATATTATTTGTATAAGTGACAAATAGATGGTTAGTTCATTGTAAAAGTACTACATTGATACTAGTTTTGTCACAAAGTGCAAATTAAGTTTATCTCAATCTAAACTAAGGGTGGCACAATATAATGGAAAGTGAGTTCCATAATGGATTTGGATGAGTTCCAAAGTTAAGACATTGTGACAGATACTACAACAAAAGGCTAAGTATATGACTGCTATTATAGCAGCAAAAGAGGGCATTTGTGTCAAGTAGTTTGTTATCAAACTAGGTGTAGTTCACAGCGGGATAATACTATGAAGATATATTGTACGAAAATATTATCAACATGTTTTAACCCCAAAGAACTAAAGGTCACACCAAAGGACCAAATTTATACGAAGCCATCTCATTAGAGAATGAGTGATGCGTAGAGACGCAAAGACATGCAATTACACACGGACCTGGAAGTGTCAGATCCGGAGATCAGTTGACCACTAGCAATCGTGTACATACAAACACCGGAAAGCCATAGGTGTTGTATACACAAAGGTTTGAAACTAGATTATTGACTCTAGTGCAAGTGGGAGACTGTTGGAGATATGCCCAAGAGGCAATAATAAAGTGGTTATTATCATATCTTCATACTTATGATAAATGTTTACATACCATGCTATAATTGTATTAACCGGAAACATTAATACTTGTGTGATTTGTAAACATAAAACAGTCCCTAGTAAAGCCTCTTGTTAAACTAGCTTGTTGGTTAATATATGATCATGGTTTCCTGATCATGAACATAGAGATGTTATTAACAACAGGGTCATATCATTAGGAGAATGATGTGATGGACATACTCCTATAGATAAGCGTAGCATAAAGATCAAGTCATTTCAATAGTTCAATTGCTATATGCTTTCTGATACATAGTAACCTAATTCCTTCGACCATGAGATCATGCATATCACCTTTACCGGATGGATGCTTTGATGTCATCAAACACCACACCGTACCTGGGTGGCTATAAAGGTGGCATTGAGTGTTCGGAAAGTATGTGTTGAGGCACATGGATCAAGAGTGGGATTTGTCCATCCATATGACGGATAGATATACTCTGGGCCCTCTCGGTGAAATGTCATCCAATTAGCTTGCAAGCATGTGACTGGCTCACAAGGGATTACATATCACGGGAACTAGAAAAGAGTACTTATCGGTAACGAGGTTGAACTAGGTATGCAGAGATACCGACGATCATAACCTCGGATAAGTAAACTATCGTGAGACAAAGGGAAATTGGTATCTTATGTAAGTGGTTCATTCGATCGCAAAGTAATCGTAGAAATATGTGGGAGCCATATGAATTTCCAGATTCCTCTATTGGTTATTGTTCGGAGAAGTGTCTCGATCATGTCCGCATAATTCACGAACCGTAGGGAGACACACTTAAGGATTCGACGTTGTTTGAGTAGTTATGGTATTATGAGAAAGAGACCGAATGTTGTTCGGAGTCTCGGATGGGATCCGGGATATCACGAGGTGATCCGGAATGGTCCGGAGAATAAGATTCATATAAGGAAAGTCCCGTTTCGGAGTTCAGGAATGATTCCGGTGTTTTCATCGGGAATGTTCTAGAAGGTTCCGGAATGTCCGGCACTCCGGAGGGGAAGGGGTACATGAATGTGTCATTGCATATTGGAATGATTGCATCATGTACTAAGTGTTCTCGCTGTTCCAAATAAAGGATTAAATTGAATCCTAAATTGAAAAGTCAAATAGCAAGTTTGAAAAGTCAAACGGCTAAAATGGGAAAGAGGGAAAGAGGAAGGAGAGGGAAACCGAGTTGGGGAGGGAGACCCTCCTCCAACCGGCGGCGCCTCCTCCAAGCCAAGTTGGGGAGGGACTCCCCTCCCTCCCCTTGGTCGCCGGCCCCTCCACCTATATAAGGAGGGAAGGCTCCTCCTCTGAACACAGTTCCTATCCTCTAAATCTAAACCCTAGCCACAGCCTCCGGTTTAGAGCCGTTTTGGTTTAGAGCTTCTAATTGCCCTAGCCTCCGGTTTAGAGCCTTCTAATTGGTGTGTCTAAACCCTAGATCGCCAAAGGAGCTCTCTCATACTCCACCATACTCGCTCCGGCTTAAGGCGAAGCCCTGCGAGATTTCCCCTCTACTTCCGGTACCACGCCGTTGTGCTGCCGGAATCGCGAGGAGAGTGCTACAACCTCCGCTGCCTGCTGGAACAAGGGAGAGGAAGGTCTTCGTCGAGTACCGAACGTGTGACCAACTGCGGGAGCGCTGCCGGAACGTGGCGCCGGAAGGATCGTCTACGCGATCTTGAGATCGGAAAGAGTACGACTACATCACCCACGAGAATCTGCTCTCGTTAACCACTTTGGAATCTTCGAGGGTAAGTTCCTCTATCAACTCGTTGCTACAATCTAGTAGATAGATCTTGGCTTGTTTGTTTGTATGCGATAGAAAATTTTTGTTTTCCATGCTACGAACCCCTACACCACCACCCAACCGTGCACCCCCAGGGACCAGCCAAGGATCGTGGTCTCCTCACGGGAGCGAGACGCGAATGGCCTCCCGTTGTTCTCCACCCCAATGGACAACCTCGTCGCGGGGCGAGCAGCAGTCGTAACATTGCAGCCACTGGGGAAGGCGCCCTGCAGATTCAATATGCCAAGGCTTTGCTCGCCAAAGCGGTCGAGCAACAAAACGCAGGCGTCGACTCACAGGGTCGCATGTACTCGCGTTCATCCGGCAGCAGAGCGGCCTCAAGCGGCCGCCCCTTGGGGGCGAACACTCTCAACTGCCCGCCACCCGAACCCCTATAGCTCCAACACCGACCCACGAATGCGACACTCTCCACCAATGACCCTAGGCCGGCGACCAACTTCGTCGCCGCCAACGGACAACCCGTCGACGCCCGCACCCACATCATCAACAACCAGAGCTGGCGCGCATGCCAGCCCGATGACCTGCGGCACACACTCACCAACCGCCGCGACGGTGAACCGAGGGGGTCGCTAAGCCACATCGGGCCCAGTGCTTCGGACCGATGATCCGAGGCGAAAGATACCCGGCGAACTTCAAAGCGCCGAAGGAAATAGAGAAGTACGGCCCCTCGTACAATCCCTCCGTGTGGCTGGATACCTACCTCATGGTGATGGGGATCGCAGGCCACACCGACCTACTAGCCGCCCGCTACCTCCCCCTGATGATGGAGGGGGCGTGCAGGCAGTGGATTAACACCCTTCCCGCGAATAGCATCGACTCCTGGGAGGAGATGCACGAGGCCTTTGTCAGGCACTTCGAGGGTTCATACACCCGCACCACCACCATCGAGGACTTGGAACAGTGCGTCCAGGGACCCCGCGAGTCGACCTGCAGCTGGCTCCAACGGTGGCAAGATCTGTGGTACAACGTGGTCAGAATCCACCCAGACACCGCGATCCACTGCTTCAAGACCTCGTGCCGCTACGAGCCCCTGGTCGCCAAGCTCAAACGAGTGTACCGCACACTCGAAAACATACCGGACCTCCTGGAGATCGCAAAAAGGTACGCGGAGGAGGACCCAAACCAAGAAACCGACGACGAGTCGGGAGGACACCGCCGCACGAGCGGCCAGGACAACGGGAGATGACCCGACTTACGCTACAACAACACTCGCCTCACCGGCAAGCGCCGCAGTGACGGGCGAGTCGATTTCGTCGCCAACGCTGGATACGCGCAGCGCGAGCGCAAGAGCTTCCGCCGCGACGGGGGACAATGCCACGACGGCGGCAACTACAAGGCGAAGCAGAGGTTCGACCCCGCGACCCTTCTTAACCAACCTTGTGTATTGCACAGCAGGGAAGGAAAGCCGGCCACGCACACGACAGCCGACTGCCACTCTCTCAAGGAGATCGAGAAAGCACGGCGCGCGCGGGAAGACCCCGACAACAACCCGCCAAACGGCGGAAAATTCGGCAGCGTCGCCAGCTCGCTCCACACCTTCACAGGCTTCAACACGAAGCGCGAGAAGAACGTCATCGCCCGCGCCATCGCCGTCAACGCGGTGGCCCAGATAGATATCCCCCAGTTCCTCAACTGGTCTGAGCAACCAATCACTTGGAGCCGCACGGACCACTCGCCACGGATCGAGTATCTGGGCCTAGTCGCCCTGGTGGTCAAGCCCAAGGTGGGAGACTACTGGATCCCCAAAACATTGATGGACGGCGGCAGCTCCATCAACATCCTGTACCTGGACACCTTCAGGCGACTGCGGCTCCCGCATTCGATGATCGAGACGACCTACACCACGTTCCACGGCATCGTCCCCGGTCGGAAGGCGTACCCAATCGGCAAGGTGACGCTGCCAGTCACCTTCAGCACACCGGCAAACTTCCGCACCGAGAGGATCGTCTTCGAGCTGGTGCCCTTCGACAGCCCCTACCACTGTGTCCTGGGGCGCTAGGCGTTCGCCAAATTCATCGCAGCACCTCACTACTCGTATAACGCGATGAAGCTACCCGGGCCGTGCGGCATCATCACCATCCACGGCGACCCCGACATGGCCGCCGAGTGCGAGGCCAAAGGAGCCGAACTCGCCGACGCCGTCATCGCGGCAGAGGCCAACCACGCCGAGGAGCTCGCCAAGTACGCGAGCGGGGTCAACAACGACGACCCCACCATACTCAAGAAGCCCAACACGGAGGGCGGCAACTCCAACGCCTTCGAGGCAACGACGCATACCCGCACCATCGAGCTGGTCCCAAGCGACTCCATCCATATGGTGACGATCGGGACGGGCATGAGCCCAGCATAGGAAGGCGTGCTCATCGAGTTCCTCCGTGAGAACAGGGACATCTTCGCGTGGAAGCCCTCTGACATGCCTGGTGTCCCGAGGGAACTCGCTGAGCACAAACTCAACGCCGACCCCAAAGTGCGACCTGTTAAGCAATCGCTGCGGCCCTTCAATGAAGAGCGCCGCCGAGGAGGTGCAGCGTCTACTCGCTGCAAGCTTCATCCGGCCAATCAAGTACTCCAAGTGGCTGGCAAACCCAGTCCTGGTCAAGAAGAAAAACGGGACCTGGAGGATGTGTATCGATTACACAAACTTAAACAACGCCTGCACGAAGGAGCAATTCGTCCTCCCGCGGATCGACCAAATCATCGATTCCACCGCGGGCTCGGAGTCGCTATGCTTCCTCGACGCCTACTCTGGGTACAACCAGATCAAAATGGCCGTCGAGGACGAAGAGAAGACGGCGTTCATCACGCCATTCGGAGCCTTCTGCTACACTGCCATGACCTTCGACCTCAAGAACACCGGGGCGACCTACCAGCGGTGCATGCAGGAGTGCCTTGCGAGCCAAATTGGCTGCAATATCCACGTCTACATCGACGACGTGGTGGTAAAGTCCGCTCGCCAGAACGACCTACTCGCCGACCTGGCAGAAACATTCGCCAACCTGTGGAAATACAAGATAAAGCTAAACCCAGGGAAGTGCACCTTCGGTGTGCCAACTAGACAGCTACTGGGATACGTCGTCTCCAAGCGCGGGATCGAAGCGAACCCCGCCAAGATCAACACGATCGCTCGCCTCGGCAGACCCGAAAGTGCTGCGCGACGCCCGAAGCTGGCCGGGCGGTCAGCGCTCTCGCCGCTTCATCCCCCGGCTAGGCAAAAAGGCGATGCCCCTCTACCGCCTAATGCGCAAGAACCCCACCTTCCAGTGGGACAAGGAGGCAGACGACGCGCTCCACGATCTCAAGGAGGTGCTACTCGCAACACCGCTACTCGTCGCCCCCGTCAACAAGGAACCCATGCTGGTCTATGTCGCGGTTTCCGGACGCGTCGTCAGCGCCATCATGGTCGTCGAACGGCCAGAGGAAGGAAAGGAGCGCCCGGTGCAGCGACCAGTGTACTAGATCAGCGAAGTCCTCACCGAGTCGCGCCAACGCTACCCGCAATACCAGAAATTGGTATACGCGATCTTCAGGGCACAGCGGTGACTACCGCACTACTTCCAGGAGCACCCAATAACGGTCGTCTCCTCAGCACCGTTGCAGGATATCATCCGCAACCGCGAGGCGACCGGGCGAGTCGCCAAGTGGGCCGTCGAGACCGGCGTCCACAACATCAAGTACGAGCCGTGCAAGGCGATCAAGTCGCAGGCTCTCGCAGACTTCCTCGCCGACTGGGAGGAGGCCCAGCAGCCAGAGAAGCTGCCATACCTCCATTACTGGAACCTACACTTCGACGGCTCCAATAACGCAGACGGCGCAGGAGAAGGGATCGTGCTAACATCTCCGAAGGGCGACAAGCTCCGCTACGTCCTCTACCTCGACTTCACCCTCTGCACCAAGAACATGGCAGAGTACGAGGCGCCACTCCACGGCATGCGAGCTGCCAAGGAGATGAACGTCCACCGCCTGCGCTGCTACAGAGACTCTGACCTAGTCGCGGGGCAAGTCGCCGGCACCTGCGACGCCGTCTCCCCAACCATGGCAGCATACCGCCAAGCAGTGGACCAGCTGGGTGGACACTTCGCAGGCTACTCCGTCGAGTGGATCGACATGCGGAAGAACGAGGAGGCCGACGCACTCTCTCGCATCGGCTCAGCTCGCCTAGCGCCACCCGCTGGCGTCTTCCTCGACACCATCACCAAGCCCTCCGTCTCTCCCCCAAGGGAGATCGTATTGGAGATATGCCCTAGAGGCAATAATAAAATTAGTTATTATTATATCTTTGTGTTTATGATAAATGTTTACATTCATGCTATAACAGTATTAACCAGAAACACTAATACTTGTGTGATTTGTTAACTAAATTAGAGTCCCTAGTAAAGCCTCTTCATAATACTAGCTTGTTGATTAATAGATGATCATGGTTTCTTGATCATGAACATTTGTGATGTTGTTAATAACAAGATCATATCATTAGGAGAATGGTATGGTGGACATACTCCTATAGATAAGCGTAGCATAAAGATCAAGTCATTTTAATAGTTCAATTGCTATATGCTTTCTCATACATAGTAACCTAATTCCTTCGACCATGAGATCATGCTTATCACCATCACCGGAAGGATGCTTTGATGACATCAAACACCACACCGTAACTGGGTGGCTATAAAGGTGGCATTGAGTGTTCGGAAAGTATGGGTTGAGACACATGGATCAAGAGTGGGATATGTCCATCCATATGACGGATAGATATACTCTGGGCCCTCTCGGTGGAATGTCATCCAATTAGCTTGCAAGCATGTGACTGGCTCACAAGGGATCACATATCACGGGAACGAGAAAAGAGTACTTATCAGTAACGAGGTTGAACTAGGTATAGAGAGATACCGACGATCAAAACCTCGGATAAGTAAACTATCGTGAGACAAAGGGAAATTGGTATCGTATGTAAGTGGTTCATTCGATCGTAAAGTAATCATTGAAATATGTGGGAGCCATATGAATTTCCAGATTCCTCTATTGGTTATTGTTCGGAGAAGTGTCTCGATCATGTCCGCATAATTCACGAACCGTAGGGAGACACACTTAAGGATGCGATGTTGTTGAGTAGTTATGGAATGATGAGTAAGAGACTGAATGTTGTTCGGAGTCTCGGATGGGATCCGAGATATCATGAGGAGATCCGGAATGGTCTGGGGAATAAGATTCATATAAGGAAAGTCCTGTTTTGGAGTTGGGGAATGATTCCGGTGTTTTCATCGGGAATGTTCTAGAAGGTTCCGGAAGGTCCAGCACTTCGGAGGGGAAGGGTACATGAATGTGTCATGATAATGTGGAATGGTTGCATCATGTACTAGGTATCACGGCTGAGCAAAATAAAGGGATAAATCAAATCCTAGTTTGAAAAGTCAAACGCCAATTTGAAAAGTCAAACGGCAAGTTTGCTTGGTGGAGGGAGAGTAGGAAACCTACTTGGGGAGGAAGTCCTCCTCCTCCACCTTGCCAAGGAGGCCGACTTGGGGAGGACTCCTCCCTGGCCGCCACCGCCACCTATAAAGAAGGCAGGGTGCCCTCTAGCCTACACCTCTCTCCACCAAAACCCCAACCCTAGACGCCGGCCTCCTGCTGTCGCCGCCGCCCTAGGGTTTTCCCTAGCCGAGTTGGGGCTCTCCCCAAGCCCTAGCCACCGGCCTAGCCCTCTTTCCTTGGTGCCTCTAAACCCTAGATCGCCAAGGCCTCTCTCATAGTCCACCATACTCGCTCCGGCTTAAGGCGGAGCCCTGCGAGATCTCCCCTCTACTTCCGGTACCATGCCGTCGTCTTTGAATAGCGAGGAGAGTGCTACAACCTCCGCTGCCTCTGCTGGAACAAGGGAGAGGAATGTCTTCATCGAAAATCAACGTGACCGATTACAAGCGCTGCGGGCAAGCGCCCGGAAGGATCGTCTACACGATCTTGAGATCGGCAAGAGTACGACTACATCACCCACGAGAATCTGCTCTCGTTAAACACTTTGGAAACTTCGAGGGTGAGTTCTTCTATCGACTCGTTGCTACAATCTAGTAGATAGCTTGGCTTGTTTGTTTGCATGCGGTAGAATTTTTTTGTTTTCCATGCTACGAACTCCTACAGATCGACATTGGAATCCCGCTACAGCCAGAAGTAGCCCTGGTAGCACTAATCGCCGAGCCAAACAACTGGACCGCGCCATACGTCGCCTACCTGGAGGGAGGCACCCTGCCCGCGGAAGAAGCGGACGCCCGAATGATATCACGTCGCTGCAAATCCTCCGTCATCATCAACGGCGAGCTCCACAAGCGCAGCATGACCGGCGTGTTCCAACGCTGCGTTCAACCCGCCGAAGGACGCAAAATCCTCCAAGACATTCACTCCGGCGACTGCGGGCACCATGTTGGCGCCCGCTCTCTGGTCACAAAGGCTATGCGACACCGCTTCTACTGGCTCACCGCACACGGAGACGTTGGCACGAATCGGTAGCGGGATGCAATCCCCACCACACGCCAACATGTAACTCAGCGACAGCTCAAAGCACCATCACATCATTATCCATTCCCATTCGCCAGGGGCATGGACATGGTAGGCCCCTTCAAGAAGGCCCCCTCCGGCTTCACCCACCTCCTAGTCGCAGTCGACAAATTCACAAAATGGGTGGAGGCCAAGCCAGTCCGCAAATGCGACGGGAAGACTTCCACCAAGTTCCTCCGTGAACTCATCTACCGCTACGGTTTTCCCAACAGCATCATCACAGACAACGGCACCAACTTCGCCAAAGGAGCCATGGCCGAGTTCTGCGAGGAACACCACATCCGACTCGACCTCGCCTCAGTCGCGCACCCGGAGTCCAATGCCCAGGCGGAACGCGCCAATCAGAGCATCCTCCACGGCCTGAAGCCACGACTCCAAGTCCCACTGGAGCGCACCGCCGGGTGCTGGGTCGAGGAGCTACCCTCCGTCATCTGGGGCATCCGCACCTCCGTCAACAGGTCGACAAGATTCACCCCCTTCTTCATGGTGTCTGCAACCGGGCGCCATGCCCACCGACCTCGAGCACGATTCACCAAGGGTGGTCAACTACACGGAGGCTGCAAACGAACTCGCATGCCAAGACGGAGTCGACCAGCTCGACGAGGCACGCGACCTAGCTCGCTCCCGCACTGCCATCTACCAGCAAGGGCTCCGCCGCTACCATAGCCGGCGAGTAAGGACTCGCACTTTCCAGGAAGGCGACCTGGTACTGTGTAACACCCTCAGAATCGGCCCTATGCAAGTTTTAGCGAAACCCGCCAAACCCGCATAGAAACGATTCAGAGGTGCCCACCAGGCACTTTCGTGCGGGTGGAAAACAAAGTAATAACATTACACAACAGTCCTCGATGGGACCCACAGAACAGATATATATACAACGCGACTCAATGAGTCAAGAATACAGATAGACGGTACAAAGATCCAAGTCACCTTGAAAACATGGAGCGTCCGGCTACGGACAAGATGCAAATGGGCTAAGAGCCCTGAAGAATAACCAATGGCGTCCATAACCCTGCCCAGGCCAAGCCGGAAGGGTAACCCTGCTAACGACGTCGATCTCAAAACCTGCTTAAACAAAAGGGGTGCCGACAAAGGGCAAAGGAAAAAGAGGCGTCGATCGAGGCCGATTACAGCGAGGCTAGAATTCGGCGGTCCTCGCCTACATAGGTATGGTGGACTGAAGCGGCAGCGGCAACATGCACTAAACAACCTATAGAGACTCGATATAACTGGCGGCTATCAGAGAGGGGTAAGAAAGACCTATTCGGAACCAACCTGATACTACCATCAAACAAACCCATCCTAGGGTTTCCCCCTCGTGACCAAACGAGGAAGTCAACTGAGGAACTCACACAGTTGGCAGTTTTATTTATTCAGTTATCGTTGCAGCAATTACTAGTCAGGTTTAGATAATCATCCTGATAAAATAAGCAGTGGGCAGTTTTAGTTAAACATTCCGTTGAAGTTGCAACACTTACTAGTCAGATACAATTAGCATGAGATCACCCAAAACCCAGCAGTTGTTGGTACTTTTATTTAGCCATTCCGTTATAGTTGCAATACTTACTAGTCAGGTACAACGGTCGCAAGCGACAACTCAAACAAGCAATTGTTGGCAGTATTATTTAGTCATTCCATTATAGTGAAGCTGATTACTAGTCATTATAAAGTCAAATTTATAGCACTACTTTAGTTATAGTTGTCTATGATCGAGATACTGTGCTCCAAGTCGTCCATAACCGCGGACACGGCTTTCAGAAAGTTTTACCCGGCCGGGGTGCACAAATAGCAACACACACTCGATCAACCTCGGAAAAACCAAATCAAAACCCAACGAGGCCTTCACGACAAAGCAATCACAGGATTCAGAAATATTTCAGGGGGCCACCCCATTGAGTAGACCCGCAACGAAGCCAGCTGACTCCGAGACGGACTCAAGGTTTGCGACAATGGCTGTAAACGACTGGGAACCCAAAACTGGGCTTGTCGATACCGTGAAAACATTCCGCTTACCTAAATAAGACAAACAGTTCTCGCACAATCGTAATAAAGCAAGAAGCATGGCATAAGTACAGGATCGTAAATAAAACCTCAAACTAGTTTGTGGCCCCAAGAAATAAGAATGAATCAAGCTCGCTCGGGGTCCCATAATCCTCCGGATGTGGATAGCGAATATTCAAGGAACAGTATCAAGTACTGGGTCCTCACGGACACAAGTGGGCAGTCGGAAACCAAATATTATCTATCACCCACCGATGCCTCTGCTTACTTACTTCAATTTTAGTTGTTAAACAGGAATTAAAGTGAACGATAAGTAAAGCCATGATCATCTCCAACATCAACATGCGGTAATACACCAACAACTGTGGCACTTGACGACACGCGACAGCACTTGAGCAAGCGACTACGACACGCAAGTCCAACTATCTACCAAACAACAGGTAATAGGATGTGTCCAAGGCAATATAAGGCTGCAAGGGATATAACGGGTACGAAAACTAGAGCATCCTAACACAGATAGCAATAGATCAACAGGAGGGAATAAATACTATAAAGTAAGATAGGTAGAAAGGGGAAGATGCTCGCCTAAAAACATTAACGAAGGTTCATCCGAAGATCGGGTCGACACTCGCATCAACTCAACGGCCTTATCCGCGAAGAAGCAAAACACTAGGAGAAACACCGGATGCACTATTTAATACTACGGCAAAAGATCGGGCATGATGCATGTATGATGTATGACATGGCAAAGGTGCGATGCAATTAGGCCAGATTAAGCGGAACCGGGGTCCCGACAAATAATTAAATGGTTCATGTTATTTATCTACCCCGCAAATTAAAGGTTGTAATAACAAGGCAAGATGAGTTACCGGCTCGCTACACAAGTTTAAATGAGGCCAATATAAGACTAGATTTGTCCGCATATGGGCCCCATATTTAATTAGGTGAATCGGCATAAGGCCCCCAAACCACACAAGATGCATGCGAGTATGACAATTTAATATGCATCAATTTGTTATTGCATTTATAAAATAGGGCTCGGGAAAAGGTTCACACATTAGGGTTCGGCGATCTTGGGGTTCCGGGGTTCACGAAGGCGGTCTCGGCAGGAACATTCTCGAACAACGGGGCAGATCTTGTCGCATCCGGGTTCTCGACGGACTCGGCGTCCGGAAAGGAGTACTTGGTTCAGTGTCGGGGGCGCATCGGATTCTTCCGGGTCGATGTCGTTCTTGTCGTTGCGAGGATCTTGTCGGGTCCGCGCCATTGCATCGGTCTTGACGTTCGGAATGCAGAACTTGGCGTATCCGTGTCGGTGATCTTGGCGTCCGGGAAGAGGTACTTGTCACACCGGGGTGCTTGTCGTTCTCAGATCCGGTTGAGGAACTTGGCGGGTCGGTCCGGTCTTCGGGGGCCGGGTGCGACGAGGTTCGGTCTTGGCATACGTGAAGGAGAACATGAAGTCGATACCGGGGTTCACACTTTGATTCCGGGATGGCGAACTTGTCGTTTCGAGGGGTTTCTCCGAGTCCGTGATGCGTCCGTGTGGTAGATCTTGGGGGTACCGGTGTCATCGGGTTCCATCTCGCACCTTGGTCGTCGAAACACGCAGCAATGCAGCTCTTGGCGACAAAAGGGCATCGGGGCTCGAGACGGGGACCATCGGCGGCACAGGCGCTGGCAGAGAGGAGGTTGGCAAGCCGCCTGGTCGCCGCAGGCGGTGAGCGCCGCAGCAGGGGAGGCACCGGGTCGGCGCAGCCATGATGGGGCCCGCAGGCGGACAAGGGAGCATGCTCTAACGCCTTTGGTGGAAGGAGCGGCCTTGTGAACGGCGGTCCTTGGGCGGAGCGGCCACGGCGAAGGAGCAGAGCGGAGGGGACGCGGCGCTGGTCGCTGGAGAGGACGGGAAGCGCCCGGAGGAGGCGAGTGGCGAGCGGCAGGCAGCCGGAGGCGCCTTGAAGCGCAGGTGGCGGCGCGGCGAGAGAGGCAGAGCGGAGGCGGAGGCCGGGCGGAGGAGCGTGGTGGCGCCCGAAGGAGGGCGAGGCGGGCGAGGCGGAGGAGCTGGCAGCAGCGTCTGTGAAGCGAGGCGGAGGAGCGGAGGCCAGGCGTCAGGCAGTGGAGAGGGAGGCCTGGAGGAAGGAGCAGCGAGGGGTGAGCGCTGGGCAGCGCATGTGGCGGCTGGGCTGTGTGGTGTGAGTGGGGTGGGCCCAGGAGGAGAGAGGGAGAGAGAGAGGAGGTGGGCCAGGAGGGTGGGACCAGGATGTAAGGGAGAGGGAGAGAGAGGGGGTAAGAAGGAGCTGTGTGAGAAAGAGAGAAAAGGGGGGTGTGGGCTGGTGGATTGATGATGTGGCAGGGTGGGTAGGTTTTGGGGGAGAGGGTGAGGTGGTGAGCTGTGAGAGGTGGGTAGGATAGATTTGGGTGGGAATAGGAATTAGGTTTAGTTAGATGGACCGATTTGGTTTTGTACTGGGGGTGGCCAACTGGGTCGGATCGGCCCGGTTCGGCTGCCCCCTAAAAATAATTTAATCTTTTATTTATTTTGAACGGACCGTTTGCAACCCGTGGTGAGCCAAAACAAAATATTCCGGAGAACCGGGCTTTGCGTTTGAATAAAGACGGGGCGTTTAGAAAACAAATTAGGTTTTCCCGAAATAGTTTTATGCGAACAAATGCAAGATGATGACGATGCTCAAATGCAATGTGGCATGATGACATGAGCATGCGGTCATGATGATGCAATGCACAAAAACAACGCGATTTTCTAGTAGTGGTTTTGGCGGGATGCCACAATTCGACACCACTAACAATGGATCTCGCCCTCGAGATCCGCCTCATGGTACCGGAAAGAAGGCGGCGATCTGGATCTTCGCGCTTCGTGTAGATCCTCGTGACACCACTAACAAGAGGTCGTTGTCCGTGATCGTCGAGAGAACACTCCGGGAACAAAAGGTCGAAGGTAGAAGTATCAACAAATAAAGCCACCTCTAGCCTCCGGGGACGGAGTAAAATTGCCGGATTCACTGATTCGATGTACAAGAGCGAATGATAAGAGTAGTCGGATGGTGATCAGTCCATCGCGCACCCAAACCATTACTCGGCACACGAATAGGCGAATTATGCAACCAACTCTCGGAATCAGACTGAAGATCTCGACAAGCGAGGTTCGGAAACAAAGGAGTGATGCAGACTCTGCATCGGGTCTGGCGTAGATGATGTCGTCACGTCGGAAAACACCGGAAGGCTCCGACAAGGAACAAAGGGAAGTCCACCAGACGAAGGGTTCCTTGGTTAGCATGAAGACCAGATGTAGCAACACCGTTACCAAAGGAGGAAGCGAAACCCTGAAGGTACGACGGAAACCTAACCACGAGAAATTCCTGGACTCGAAGAGAGAGAAGAGAGCGGATTCAAAACACGTAGAGGTAAGAGGAGAATAGCAGAGGGGTAAGGAATAAAATCAGACCTAATCAGAACTATCCGAACGATTTTGCAAAAATAGTTTTGACACTCTACTTCGGCCGTTAGCTAAGGTTATCCTACAGGCTGGACTTGTGGGGTATCGCAACTGCTGAGCTCTGATACCGCTCTGATACCACTCTGTAACACCCTCAGAATCGGCCCTATGCAAGTTTTAGCGAAACCCGCCAAACCCGCATAGAAACGATTCAAAGGTGCCCACCAGGCACTTTCGTGCGGGTGGAAAATGAAGTAATAACATTACACAACAGTCCTCGATGGGACCCACAGAACAGATATATATACAACGCGACTCAATGAGTCAAGAATACAGATATACGGTACAAAGATCCAAGTCACCTTGAAAAGATGGAGCGTCCGGCTACGGACAAGATGCAAATGGGCTAAGAGCCCTGAAGAATAACCAATGGCGTCCATAACCCTCCCCAGGCCAAGCCAGAAGGGTAACCCTGCTAACGACGTCGATCTCAAAACCTGCTTAAACAAAAGGGGTGCCGACAAAGGGCAAAGGAAAAAGAGGAGCGTCAGTACTGAGGCCAGTACACGGCGAGGCTAGAATTCGGCGGTCCTCGCCTACATAGGTATGGTGGACTGAAGCGGCAGCGGCAGCATGCACTAAACAACCTATAGAGACTCGATATAACTGGCGGCTATCAGAGAGGGGTAAGAAAGACCTATTCGGAACCAACCTGATACTACCATCAAACAAACCCATCCTGGGGTTTCCCCCTCGTGACCAAACGAGGAAGTCAACCGAGGAACTCACACAGTTGGCAGTTTTATTTATTCAGTTATCGTTGCAGCAATTACTAGTCAGGTTTAGATAATCATCCTGATAAAATAAGCAGTGGGCAGTTTTAGTTAAACATTCCGTTGAAGTTGCAACACTTACTAGTCAGATACAATTAGCATGAGATCACCCAAAACCCAGCAGTTGTTGGTACTTTTATTTAGCCATTCCGTTATAGTTGCAATACTTACTAGTCAGGTACAACGGTCGCAAGCGACAACTCAAACAAGCAATTGTTGGCAGTATTATTTAGTCATTCCATTATAGTGAAGCTGATTACTAGTCATTATAAAGTCAAATTTATAGCACTACTTTAGTTATAGTTGTCTATGATCGAGATACTGTGCTCCAAGTCGTCCATAACCGCGGACACGGCTTTCAGAAAGTTTTACCCGGCCGGGGTGCACAAATAGCAACACACACTCGATCAACCTCGGAAAAACCAAATCAAAACCCAACGAGTCCTTCATGATAAAGCAATCACAGGATTCAGAAATATTTCAGGGGGCCACCCCATTGAGTAGACCCGCAACGAAGCCAGCTGACTCCGAGATGGACTCAAGGTTTGCGACAATGGCTGTAAACGACTGGGAACCCAAAACTGGGCTTGTCGATACCGCGAAAACATTCCGCTTACCTAAACAGTACAGTGTGCTCCTCGCACAATCGTAATAAAGCAGTAAAGCATGGCATAAGTACAGGATCGTAAATAAAACCTCAAACTAGTTTGTGGCCCCAAGAAATAAGAATGAATCAAGCTCTGGCTCAGGGGGGTCCCATAATCCTCCCGGATGTGGATAGCGCGAATATTCAAGGAACAGGTATCAAGTACTCGGGGTCCTACGGGACACAAGTGGGCGGTCGGAAACCAAATATTATCTATCACCCACCGATGCCTCTGCTTACTTACTTCAATTTTAGTTGTTAAACAGGAATTAAAGTGAACGATAAGTAAAGCCATGATCATCTCCAACATCAACATGCGGTAATACATCAACAACTATGGCACTTGACGACACGCGATAGCACTTGAGCAAGCGACTACGACACGCAAGTCCAACTATCTACCAAACAACAGGTAATAGGATGTGTCCAAGGCAATATAAGGCTGCAAGGGATATCACGGGTACGAAAACTAGAGCATCGCAACACAGATAGCAATAGATCAACAGGAGGGAATAAATACTATAAAGTAAGATAGGTAGAAAGGGGAAGATGCTCGCCTGAAAACATTGACGAAGGTTCATCCAAAGATCGGGTCGACACTCGCATCAACTCAACGGCCTTATCCGCGAAGAAGCAAAACACTAGGAGAAACACCGGATGCACTATTTAATACTACGGCAAAAGATCGGGCATGATGCATGTATGATGTATGACATGGCAAAGGTGCGATGCAATTAGGCCAGATTAAGCGGAACCGGGGTCCCGACAAATAATTAAATGGTTCATGTTATTTATCTACCCCGCAAATTAAAGGTTGTAATAACAAGGCAAGATGAATTACCGGCTCGCTACACAAGTTTAAATGAGGCCAATATAAGACTAGATTTGTCCGCATATGGGCCCCATATTTAATTAGGTGAATCGGCATAAGGCCCCCAAACCACACAAGATGCATGCGAGTATGACAATTTAATATGCATCAATTTGTTATTGCATTTATAAAATAGGGCTCGGGAAAAGGTTCACACATTAGGGTTCGGCGATCTTGGGGTTCCGGGGTTCGGGGTCGGTCTCAGGGTCCAGGGTTCGACGGAAGCGGTCTCGGCAGGAACATTCTCGAACAACGGGGCAGATCTTGTCGCATCCGGGTTCTCGGCGGACTCGGCGTCCGGAAAGGAGTACTTGGTTCGGTGTCGGGGGCGCATCGGATTCTTCCGGGTCGATGTCGTTCTTGTCGTTGCGAGGATCTTGTCGGGTCCGCGCCATTGCATCGGTCTTGACGTTCGGAATGCAGAACTTGGCGTATCCGTGTCGGTGATCTTGGCGTCCGGGAAGAGGTACTTGTCACACCGGGGTGCTTGTCATTCTCAGATCCGGTTGAGGAACTTGGCGGGTCGGTCCGGTCTTCGGGGGCCGGGTGCGACGAGGTTCGGTCTTGGCATACGTGAAGGAGAACATGAAGTCGATACCGGGGTTCGCACTTTGATTCCGGGATGGCGAACTTGTCATTTCGAGGGGTTTCTCCGAGTCCGTGATGCGTCCGTGTGGTAGATCTTGGGGGTACCGGTGTCATCGGGTTCCATCTCTCACCTTGGTCGTCGAAACACGTAGCAATGCAGCTCTTGGCGACAAAAGGGCATCGGGGCTCGAGACGGGGACCATCGGTCGCGCGTGGGCTGGGCGCAAGCGACAGAGGGAGGTTGGCAAGCCGCACGGGTCGCTCGCAGGCGGTAGAGCGCGTGCAGCCAGGGAGGCACCGGGGTCGAGGGCGCAGCCATGATGGGGCCCGCAGGCGGACAAGGGAGCATGCTCCCGAACGCCTTGGTGGAAGGAGGTCGCGGCGCCGCGGACGGCGGTCCTTGGGCGGAGCGGCCACGGCGAAGGAGCAGAGCGGAGGGGACGCGGCGCTGGTCGCTGGAGAGGACGGGGGAAGCGCCGGCAAGGAGGGAGGTGGCCGGCGAGGGAGGCAGACGCGGCCGGAGGCGGCTCGGGGCGAGAGGCAGGCGAGCGGAGGGGCGGTTCGGCCGGAGGAGGGCGCAAGGCGCCGGAGGAAGGAGGGCGGCGAGGCGACGCCTGCCAGCGGTGGCGCAAGGGGCCCATGAGGAGGAGGAGGAGGAGGCGAGGCGGAGGCGGAGGAGCCAAGGGGCCGAGGCAGGTGGAGAGGAGGCCATGGAGAGGCCTGCAGCGGCCGGGCGACGATGGGGGGCACTGGGGCATTGCAGGCGCTGGATGGAGAGGCCGCTGAGGAGGAGAGGAGGCCGGAGGCGAGGGTGAGCGGAGAGGGCCGCCGGCGGCGGCGCCTGGGAAAGGAGGGACGGAGGAGGTCGGCCACGGCTGGCGGAGCAGAGAGAGAAGGGGAGGAGATGAGCGCGTGGGGGACGGGGTCGCTGAGGTGGGGCCAAGCGGGGTCCAGGCGGGGGATGAGGCACTGGCAAGTGGGGCCGCGGGGGAAGGAGAGTGGGGGGTTTGGGCAGGCGCATGTGTGGCGTGCTGTGTGTGTCGGTGTGGTGTGAGTGGGGTGGGCCCAGGAGGAGAGAGGGAGAGAGAGAGAGGAGGTGGGCCAGGAGGGTGGGACCAGGATGTAAGGGAGAGGGAGAGAGGCGGTAAGAAGGAGCTGTGTGAGAAAGAGAGAAAAGGGGGGTGTGGGCTGGTGGATTGATGATGTGGCAGGGTGGGTAGGTTTTGGGGGAGAGGGTGAGGTGGCGAGCTGTGAGAGGTGGGTAGGATAGATTTGGGTGGGAATAGGAATTAGGTTTAGTTAGATGGACCGATTTGGTTTTGTACTGGGGGTGGCCAACTGGGTCGGATCGGCCTGGTTCGGCTGCCCCCTAAAAATAATTTAATCTTTTATTTATTTTGAACGGACCGTTTGCAACCCGTGGTGAGCCAAAACAAAATATTCCGGAGAACCGGGCTTTGCGTTTGAATAAAGATGGGGCGTTTAGAAAACAAATTAGGTTTTCCCGAAATAGTTTTATGCGAACAAATGCAAGATGATGACGATGCTCAAATGCAATGTGGCATGATGACATGAGCATGCGGTCATGATGATGCAATGCACAAAAACAACGCGATTTTCTAGTAGTGGTTTTGGTGGGATGCCACATACTGCTCCTAATCCAGGACAAGAAGGGCATGCACAAGCTCTCCCTCCCTTGGGAGGGACCATTCGCCATCGGGCGAGTCCTAGGCAACGACGCCTACTACCTCACCGACGTCTGAGGGGACGGGAACCTCGACGTCAAGTGGCCATGGAATGTAAACCTCCTATGGAAGTTCTACTCCTAGAACTCCATACATGTACTCTCCACCCACTATGAAATAAAGCTGATCGGTCACCGAAAATTGTGTCTACTCTCCATGTCTTGTGCCACTCGCACTCGTAATAACAGCGTTATGCTATTCACAGAAGTCAACCTCTGGTAAAGCGACCGGCATAGCCAAGTAGTGCGGTACGAGGGCACTGGGAAACCCCAGGCCTCGTAACGTCCACGAAAAACGCCAACCCGGAGCCCCATTGGAGTCGCTTAGCTCGACTAGCTTACCGAGCCAAGACAACTGCCCTCGCTCCTCACAGCGACCAAGGTCCTCTGCATCCTTGGCACAGCGACTCGAACGGCCAAATACGACGCTCGGGGACTGGCGTCTAGACAAATACGAGCGACTAGGGAAAAACGCCCAGTATGAGAGCGTGCCCAGGACTCGCCATGCGACTGATCCTTCGGGTCAGGCAGGAGTGACGCGCTTACTTTAACTCGCTTAGTCCTCACCTACCTTGGAGCTGCGACTAGAACCACCAAGTACCAAGCTCGGGGACTTGGCTACCCGACCTCGTTCGCGCACGGGAAAACGGTCAAGTAAAGAGCACCCATGGGAGTCGCCCTGCGACTGGCTCTCTGAGCTCTGGCGAGTAGACCTTAATCCATTAAAAATTCGCAAACACATAACAAACGAGGTAAACCCCATAGAAAGGGCGGACACGCTCGGGGACTCGCTCAATCAAACATCCAAAATCACGAACAAATAACAAAATAACACGAGTTTCCTTCATCACTGCACAAAGTTGTTCCAAAATACAAGGAAAGTTCAATAGTTATCTTGTACTAACGCCCAAGGGCATAACGCTTCTACTCCGCAGGTTTTAACGCAGACTCACCGCCACCCCTGCGGTTGCGGATGAAAGGCACGTAAGGGTTCGACGGGTACGTCGTTAGCTCGCCCGCCATCGCCGCACGGAACGGCTGCGCAACCTTGAAGTCCCGATGCTTCGGCTCAGGATCGTTGGGGGCGACAACCGTCTCCTGATAGGGGATGAGGTCGCACATCGCCCAAACGCGGTCGGAGTACACCGTGGCCCAGTCCGTCAGCTTCAGCACCTCAGCAATCTCCACCGAATCCGTTGACGAGGGGTAGCCGCTTGTGACATCATCGAGGTCGAAGTCCTCCGGGAAATGGGCAAGCCAAAGGCTGAGCGTCGTCGCTGCCCCACGCCGGAAGGCCGACCGCGTCATGAACTCGACCATCGACGGAGCCTTCTCCAGATAGCGCCATACCTCGACAAGGTCACTGGGGATCACCTCCGTGGGCGATATATCCTGAAGATATGCTCGAAGGCAAGTCGCCGACAACGCGGCCGAGTCAACCAGAGTGGCCACACACTGCCACGCGTCATATGACTGCTCTTCTTCCACGTTGTCAGTAATCCGGCCTGCAGCACATCAATAAACAGTAAGCGACTCGTCGACATCACAATAAAGTTAGTGCCACCGAGAATTGGGTGAAGGAGAATTTACCAATCAGCAGGCGGCAGAGGTCCGTGATGAAGCGTTCAAGAGAAAAAAGGTCATCCTGCAGCCCAGTAACGAGCACGTCAGATAATTTCCGCTCTTCAGCGGCATAAGTGACAGCAGCTTTCGCACGCCCCTCCGCTGAACTCACTTCCGCCCTCGCTTCCTTGAGCTCACGCTCCAGGTCAGCGACCCGCTTTTTGGCCACGCTCAAAGCGAACTGAGCCGCCGTCAAGTCACCCACCGGGACAAGGCCCCGACGGACCTCCTTCGCCTCGGCTGCAATTGCTTGAAACCCCTTGTTCGTCTCCTGGACGGCAACGAGTTCCTTCTCCAAGCGACACTTTGTAGCAAGCTGATCGGCCGATTCGTGCTGCAGGCCCTGCGCATAAACTGCAACGTCAACAACAATGAAATTCGTAAGTGCCCACTCGCTGAAATTCAGCGACTAGGCACTCGGGGACTGGTTAATGAAATTCTTAAGTGCCCACCCGCTGAAATTCAGCGACCAGGCACTCGGGGACTAGATGGCATAAAAACATTAAGAATCCGACCACTAAAATTCAGTGGCCCGATCCTCGGGGACTGGACATACCTGGATGGCAGTGCCTAGCATGCCGTGAAGCTCTAGCGCGTCCACAGACGCAAGCACGACCGGAGTGCGGCCGCGATGTTGTTCGGCCTCCATCTCGGCGACCCCAGGCATCCGGCTCGTTGGCGCCGAGCCACTCGCTGCGTCCGCCTTTGCCATGAAGCGAGGAAGGTCGCTGCAGATGCCGCGGCACCACTCGGAGCCGGCTCGGCCATGTCGGGTGAGGCAACAGCCTCCTTGGTCTTCGAGGCCACTTCCGCCGCAGTCGGAGGTTCGCTCGGAGCAACCGCCGGGTCATCAGAGACCATGACAACGTCGTCGCCTTTCGCCCTCTTGACACCTTCGGCGGGAGCATGAAGGATGGCCGATCTTTTTAACACCAGTCCTGTGAAACAACGATATGAATAAGGTTGTCCGACTACAATGAAAAACAAGCAGATGGACAACACTCACTTGGCGACTGGTATGAACCGCAGACCAGTGCGGATGCTAGCCGGCTTTTCCAACTCGGGCCCCAACCTCTGAGTGAGTCCCGTCTCGAACACATCGTGTGCCCAAGACACTAACGGCTTCTTCGAAGATGAAGCCGCGGCAGGAGTCTCCGCGATAATTGCCGCGGGAGCCTCCCTTGGAGGCGAGGCCCCTGCGGCTAGAGCATCGCCTAAACCAGCGATCGGGGCGAATGGAGGTGGTAACGACACCAGCGACGCCTCGTCCCTGGGGGCGCCAGCATCCGGTGCCACGGTTGCGTGTGCCGCTGCGTCCCTAGCCGAGCTGGTGGCGTCGGAACTGGTCGCAGACCGGGGCGGAGATATCCGCTTCGCCGGCTTCACCTTCTTCTTCGGCGGGGTCATCTTCTTCTTCTTATTCTTCGACGGCATGGCCTCACAATGTGAGGTGTGCTCGGGAAACTCGTCGTCGTCATCATCGTGAGGCTCGAGGCTTTTACTCGCTTCGAGCTCGCACTGGTGTTTCCCGCGGGTCTTGCGAACTGTGGGGGCAGCGACTTCCACGGGCTCGTCTTCGTCGTCGTCGTCATCACCCTCGCCGCTCTCGGCGTCGCCTTTGACGGGCGACGACTCACTCCCGTAGACCAATGCTGCGGGTGGAAGCCACCCTTCTACCACTTGGAACAACTGCAATAAAAACAAAACAACGTTCGCACAACCGCGAATGCATCATCTGCGACTGCGAGTGGTGACGAAATGACGGCTTACCGTCGGAGCCGGGCGCCTTGCAGTATAGGGGCGACCCCGGCCTTCGCGTCAAGATACACCGCCTGGGTGATCTTCTTCAGGGCCAGGGTGTAGTCTTCGAGTTTCCACTCAGCGAGGCAGGACTTCGTCGAGTCGTCCTTACCCATATACTCATACATGTAGTGGTTGCGGCGGGCCAAGGGCACGAGCCGCCGCCCGAACCAGCAGTTGTAGAGGTTGATGATCTGGAGGCCCTTCTTCTTCAGGCCATGGATGGTCTACAACATTTCGTTGACAACCATCTGTTGATCCAGCGGGAGCTTGACGAACTGGAGCCAACGTGGTTCGGGCCGATCGGTGGAGTACCTTGGAAGCGCCACTTCGCCGTCTGGAGTCGACTCGGTGACGTAGAACCAGGACTTCTTCCATTCGTTCGCCGCCTTGGCGGGCAGCATCAGGTCGAAGAACGACGCCCTCGACTTCAGCTGGAATGTCAGGCCGCCCGCGGCTAGCATCAGGCCGCCTGACTCTTCGCGGCTGATTCTTCCGTGGAACAAGTCTTGCCACAATGGAAAGTAGGGCCTGCAGCCCAGATAGCACTCGTAGAACGCCACGAAGATGGAAAGCTGCTCGATACTATGCGGACCCGGATCCGATGGTTGGATTCCGTAGTAGGCGCAAAAAATGCCCAAAGAAGAGGGAAGTTGGGAAGCCTAGCCCCCGCTCCAGGTGGCTGGTGAAGCAGATGAACTCTCCCTCGCGTGGATCCGGAGTCACTTCTCCGGCCGCGGGGATACGCCATCTGCCGGCGCGGAGGATCCCGGCCTCCTCGAAGGATGCTAGTAGCGCCTTAGTGCATTTGGATCTGCCCCATGGCTCGGTGGAGGGGGCCATGGGTTAAAGATTCGTGGTGGTCAGAGCTCTCTGCATTGTTCAGATCGCTGTGCGGAATGGGGAAACAGAGACGAGCGAGATCGGAGGAAGAACGAAGAAGCGTTTCCCTGTTCGCCTATCATCCTCCTTATATAGCGGTTGCTACCTGCCAGTTTTGGGAGCTGTTACTACGCGGTAATTACGCCGAAGTTACCGTTGGATTACCCAACGACTAGTTTGACCCCAATTGACGGTCCAACTTCATCCATTCGACTCGTCGCTCCCGGCGACTCGACGACTCGCCGACCCGATCACTATGACAGTGACTAAGTATTCACCGACCCGCTCGCCGAGCTGCGACACGATTGGCCGCCGTTATTGCGACTAAAATGACTAGTTCTTCCCTTTGTTCAGGAGTCTGCCACCGATTCGACTGGACGTCCGCACTGGACCCGCATACTCCGACTGCCAGCAAACGCATGCGACAAATCAACGACGGCCTCGGGGACTACTGATGGGGATATGCCTACCGGGGTATACCCAGGAGGACATTTCCTACTGGCCCAAGCGTCAATGAGTGGGCCTGCAGGACGGCGACTGGATCAAGACTTGGTGCGGACTCAAGCGACTGGAAGCTGAAGGCCCAGAAGTGTAGCTAGGCCCAGTCGGACTAGGTCATAGAATCTCCGAATCCTTAACTAATTTGGTTGAGATCTGTAAACCCTAGGGAGGTGAGTCTATATAAACCTCCCTAGAGGGCGCATAGAGGAGACGTTCCATCATACACCCTAGCGACTCGCCGCCTAGTCGCCGAGCTCGCCCCATTGTACTCTCACCATAATACAATCTAGCAGGAGTAGGTCTTTACCCTCTGGGGCGAACTCGTAAACCCTTGTGTCTCGAAAGCGCCATCTCGCACCGCAGATGGGTCACGCCTTGCCCCATGTTCTACTACTCACGCCGACAAAGATCTCCGTGGTCATTCCCACGACAAACCCAACCAAACGGCCCAAGTGAATTAGATTTAGAAATAAAATAAAAATAAATAAATAAATGAATGAATTATTAAAATAACCCCAAACATTTTTAGCTATAGAAAATTATAGAAAAATCCTAAAAATACTTATGATATATCAAAATGACCACAAAAATAATATCTACTTAATAAAAATATAATTTTAAGTGTTTAAAATAAATTTAACGTAAAATAATTATTAACACCATTAAATCTTAAATGAAATTTTATAAAATAAAACTAAAACCCTAAAAATAAATAAAAAATCATTTCTGTGTATGAAAATAACTTTATAATATTATAAAAATACTCACTTAGAGTTTTACAAATAAAACATAAAGCAAATATTTAAAGATACTTAATTATTTGATGAATTTTATAAAAATAAATATAATACTTACAAATAATTAAAATTCATCTTTAAGGTCTTGAATAAATATATTACACTAGAAAATATTAAATATATTATTATAAAAGTCTTTAATATTTTTAATAATAAATCCTTATCTAATACCTATTTTGTGAATTCTTTAAAAACAATTCTTAAGTAAGAAATAATCATAATTCTTAGAAAACCTTGAGCAATTAGTGACTTAGTACTAATTCCAAACCCGTAACTTGAATTCATCATCAAACTTAAGTATAACTTTTAACTTTAAAATATTCTTTTAAAAATCTTATTAAGAATCCTTTTAAATAAACATTGGGTATCACCCATTTATTTAATATGGTGAATGATCATTATATCTTAACCACTATTAACATAACTTTAAATTTTAGCAAATTACTAAGCCCATTTAATTATGATTCCATTAAATAAATACATATTCCTTTCATAATAGTAAAACAAATTTAATCTAATCATTCACTTAAATAGAAAGTGAATAATTCCACACCTTAATTATACCTATCATAAATCTAAAACTTGGGAAGAATTAAAATATATTACAGTTTAAGTTACTTAACCTTTTAAAATTAACTTTAGTCTCAAAAGCTTATAAACATTATGTCTAATAAACTACTTACGTTTTTATAGTTAACTTTGGTCTATTTTAATTAAAACATAATGCATCTCAAGTCCAAACTATTTAAGCAAGCATAAACAACATCAATCACATTCTATCAATAATATTCTAAAACATATCAGGGTTGTTTAAACCTTAGGAAGGAAATATTTTATTCAAATGTTATTCTTTTTGCCACTTCAAACAATAATCTCATAATAAGTTCTTCAACTCTTAACAACTCAATCCCAAGGACTTATATCATAAATACCACATGACAATTCACCATAATCACATCATCTTATACTATACTTACATATTTTGGATTGTTAACACTTAGGTTCCTTATAAAGGTCATTACTTGTAAAGTAAAATTTGAAGATAAACCAAATCTGAAAAGAATCACTTGAATTCACTTCACTCAAAGTATTGGGGATTCAATTTGGGAGTTTTACAAAAATGCATAGCATTACTTATGCATAACTGCATATTGCTTCTTTAAACATTAGTCCTTACCGGACCAATGATGCAGATTTCAGATATTGGATCTTACATCGTCTCGAAGACCGTGAGTGCATAATCTTGCAATCACAAAAGGCAAGTTCACACTTGCTCATGTCCTTTGATTATTTTCTGTAAAGTATTTTACAAATCCAGTGTTGTCATCACCTGCATTTGAAAAAGGTCCGAAAACACTATTTTCATAATAATATGATTATCGGTTATTTACCATGAGGTAATAACCTACTATGAAAGTTCCGGTGGTAAAGGAACATATTACCTAGGACTTAACAACCAATGTCGCCAGTGATTCTTGCGTTGTATATCACGCGTTAACCATGAGATTTGGAATGGGACGGAGAAGTCAGCTGTATCTTCTTCCTCTCGCATGTAGCCGGATGTGCAGGTCGTGGTTGTTATCACTCGTAGCGTGCATATTAATTGGTAATTCGTAGAGGATATGCAGCATATGGGTGGGAACCCTCAACGTCCCACGATAGTTCTGGCATCTAACAGTCTGTACAAACCATTGTCGTAATTCAATATGTGGGCATGGTTTACACCAAGGAGGCATGCGAGGTCGCGAAGGGGGAAGTGATTGGCTTGGATCATCTACTGGTCCCCACACCATAGGAAATGTGGACGGGAAAGATCGCCCGGTTGTGCAACAAGGATTTGATCTCTCATGGGTAAAGTAACGCACCTCTGCAGAGTGTAAGAACTGTAACTTGTTACTCCCTGTTCTGGGAAGGAGCTGCGAACGCGGCGGGAAAGGAACCCCATGAAGGTTCTAGTAAACCCGTGAAGGCTGGCGGACATAGCTTTTCAGAATAAAAGCAACCTTCGACGAAATGTTTATGAAAACGTGCATTGCCTACGACCTACGGTCTGTGGCTGTAGCTATAGTGCATCAAACACTCCTTTTCTAGTGAACTTGCTGAGTACGCTCGTACTTAAAGTGTCTTCTTAACACTTGCTAGGTTCTAAAGCCAGTACAAACAACGTCTACATCAAGTTATGCTCCAGGAATCATTATCAAAAGCTAACGCTCTTCAAGGATGTCAAGAAAGTCAACATATACATCAACTCAAGGGAAGACGAAATTGCTGATTAGATAAGAATAAAATTTCTAACCATAGAACCTACTTCTGTAGAGTATTGCAATAGCAGCAATGCAAGCCTCGTGGTTCAGCTATTAGTTTTATAAGTATGGTAGCTATGAGTTATTTATTCATGATTCTTCTTTGTAGAAGTTTCTTTCTCTCGAGTGTTCTCTGGATCTTGTGTAAAGAGTTGAGTTGTAACCTATAGTCATGTCTTGGACCTGCTGTGTTTCTGTTGTACTACTCTGAGGGATGTAATACTAGTGAATGGTGTTTCATTGGTGTTATGTCAACGACTATAGTGTACTACATCATGCAGTGGTATGCTGGGTCACCGCAGTTGGTATCAGAGCATATGCTTTGACCTTAGGATTGAAACCCTTTTAGAAAGATCTGTAGGTTGGATAGTGACTATAGAGCCATCTTTTCTAAACCAAATATTCTTATGACTTATGATGAGTATCCACTTGAGGATAACTTTGTCATACCTAAGTCAGATGCTTAAGTCATTCTTTCTTAGGAGTAATTATTTATCTTTTCTCAAGTAAAGTGCTCTTTAGTGTTTTCCGAGGGAGACATAAACCACCAAGATACTGTAGAAAGTGTAAGACATCAATGGAAGTAGTCTTAATGGTGTAGCTTAATCCTAGAATGTAAGTAAGAACAGTAAAATCTTAGGGATAGTTGATAACCAAAGACAACATGATGGATATCATTAGGATAAATGTTGATGTAATGAGTAGTAATCATGTGGGATTCACTTGAGAATTCTACGTGATGAAGTGAAATTATGTTAAGATTTAATAACAGTGTAGTGAGAAGTAAAGTCATCATGATGCGAGTATCTCTTAAATCATGATGTATAGGTAAAACATAACGAGATCATGGTGAGATGAGCTCCGAAACCATGATGAGAGTGTAAATATGACAAGAAATTAGTAAATTATCCTGAAGTATAAGTATGAAAATACCGTGGTAGAGCTATGATAGAAATCATAGGTGCTAAAAATATCTAATAATCTATGGTTTAAGTTAGCAAATAGAATCTAATTAGTCCTTTGGAGTGATCATGTGAGGTTAGTTATTAAATAATGATAGGTTGGTTATATTAATCATTTCAAAAGTGAGATCACTTTGTTTAAGATTATCCTTTTGCAATTGACCAATTAGGGTAAATATTGAGACAAAATATAGTTTGACCCTAAGTGCTAAGCATCACAATGTAAACCTATACGAGGAGGTGTTATAGACCACACAACTAAGCCGGAATTCTAGAGATATTATACTCAACTACTATATTCTAGGCTTAATATTGTGTGTTATATGTACCACATTTGGATTTATTTGTTTTTCTTGGATCTTCTTAATTGACTAGATCTGTACATGAAGTTTGACTTGGTGTGAAAATGCATGTTGCAACATCCAGTCACTACTTGATGTTATAGACCAAGATAGAGTAAGGGAATTCGTGTAAGGGAGTGACGAAGTTCAAAGACCAAAATGAAGACTTACATGAAGAATGAAGCCAAGTGTAAGGATTATCAATTCAATTTGGAGGATGGATCAAGCTTAGATCATTATTAGTCAGCAACAAGAAGTGATGAACTTAAAGTCCAATCAAAAAAGGTAATTTTGCTAAGAAGTTAATAAAATAATTGTACCAAGTTCATGGAGGCATCATGAATAAGTGCAAAGAAGCTTCGAAACCAAAATGGTATTCAAGCTCTGACAATTCAGAGAAAATGCCAGAGGTATATCGGAAACCATAGGGTAATACATATACCATAGGATGGTTCGCAGCTGGTAAATATCCGTAGCTGGTCTTTGATCCACAGTGGGTATCTTATCCGCAACCGATGTTGGTTGACATAGTTAACCCAGTCATCTTAATGGTTGCGTAAAGATCATAAAATTTGGCCTAAACTAAGTAAGGCCTAAAGGAGTATAAAATATTAATTAAAAAATTTCTAAAACGTTTCGCAAAGTTAGACTTATCCAAGCGAAAATGTCCAAAAGTTCGTAAGACAAATAATGCTGAAAGATTCACTTCGGAGATCCACAAATGTGTGGATACACCGTACAATCTTTCATCAGACCCTAATTAGGCAGAGTATAAGCTGGATAGGGACCAATATTCTATTTATAAAATTAAGAAATACTATATAGACATTTTGAAGACCATTAGTAAACCCTAAGGGGGAGAGCAAACATTAGAAATGAAAGTAATATTATCTGACTTCCTGAATAAAGGTTGGAGAATAAAGATTATCTAAAGCCTGCCAAGGTAAAAGCTTGAAAGAGATAGAATAGATTAATTCTAATGAACTAATTCTAAAAGAAACAACTCTTAAGTGATCTCTAAGAGTGAATAATCACATCAAATTGGTCATGTGTAGAGAATAAGAAATTCCGATGGGTATGGACAAAATGAGTTCAAATCCAACCTTCGGAAGGACCACCAGTATAAATTTTGAAATGGAAAACCAAAAATTTAGTCTTTTTGTTACAACTATTGTCTAATAGAATCTAAAACCCTATTTTAGTTAGACTTACCAGACCTTATATAGTATAGCCAGGAAGTTTTATGATCAATTAAAATAATTGGATCAGGATACCGAATCAGAATAAGGAACTAAAGAAGAGACCCCAAATTTAAGGAATTATAATAAAGACATATCCCTAAGGGACTAAAGTAAAAGGAACTTTGGAGTAGTGGAGACAACAAGATTAAAGATTGCCAAGTATGGTAGAAATTCAAGAAAAGGATCTGGATATGGAATACTACCATTACTTCCATTTAAGGTTACCATGAAGTGGAGAAATACAGTACCCAATGCAAGTCAATTCCTTACTCCGAAACGTGAGAGTTTACGAACTTCGAGGACGAAGTTTATTTTAAGGGGGAGAGTCTGTAACATCCCAGGATTAGAACCTAGAAATAAAGAGGACACAGGGTTGTGCATTGCATTCATGCATAAGAAAATCCGGGGAATTTTCGCGCAAAACTACAAGAGGCTATAGAGGGATCGAGATCTTCCTTGTTCTGATGGAAACACCAGGACAGGTGCGATGGAATTCGACATGACCTTTATTGTAATTTTGTATTTTAGGGGAAGACAATTCAAATCTAAATATTTACTTGATAGATTTGAATATTAAAAGAATTTGAAATAGAATCATAAATGAATTCCTATAATATAGAAATAATGGAATTCTTATTTATGAATAAAATATAAATACCTACAAGTTCTAGTTACATTAAGGAAGAAGGTGTATACTTTGTTATCAACATATACATAATCTTACAAGAATAAGCTACAAATACTACTGATAAGCTAGAGGAAGATTAGAGTTTCTCCACACACCACACTTAGCCAGAACTACACTTAGATCACTAGTTCATCCTCAGGAATAACACATGTTCTTTCTCATCACCACAAGATCACACATTCATTTCTTCACACCATCACCAAACCCACCACCCAATCAGCATCTGGTTGCTTATTTAAGCCATCCAAGAGGAGATCAAGTAGTAGAAGGAGGGGGAAAGGAGGCATATCACATGAGAATAAGTAATCACAAGAATCCAGTTCTATAGGATCCAGAAGGAGAAGGTCCAGGAGCACAAGATTCACATGTGTAGGCTGATTAAGAGCAAGGCAGTAGTATTAGAAAGAGTAAGCCAAGTAAGCAGTAAGGAGGAGCAGATCCAAAAGTATCCAGGAATAAGATCCACTAGGAACCACAAAGCATAGCATAGAAGCAGCAACAACAAAAGGTTGCTATACCACTCATCATGCATAATATCTGTTTTTGTTCTATTTCACCATCATAAACAAGGGGATAAAGGGGGTTATTGCAAACCAATATCTAATCAACTACTCTGCAATTATCACCTTTCTAGGAGAGTAGGAGAATAGTTTATCTCTCAGAATTGCATAGAAGTGCTATGCAAATTCATCATAGAGGGTCAAAGGCAACCAAGTAAGTATCTGTTCTTATCAAGACTTAGTATCTCAGCTTTTGCATCATAGACTGGAAAATATTGCACACAAACAAAATTCAAGGGCTAGTTACCCTTAACCATGTAAAACTCATTTCAGAGTTAATTAGCCTCAGACCATGCATCATGGGCATTCAAGTCATAAATTCTCATCCAATCAATTCACACCAGTCACAATACCAACACATTTACCCTCACTGCTAGTAGCAGATTAACCAACAGATCCATATTGGTGTTGGTTCTTATCATTTTAAGCAAGAAAATCATTTGATAAGCAAGCTCTCAGTGAGCATAGTGTTGCTATGCTAATTACATCCTAGAGCTAGAATAAGGCAACCACAATATTTTCTCTAAAAGGAATCCAAGCCTCAGTCTTTTGCATCCTTGGCATTGGACTAGAAATTTAGCCAGAAAAGAAGCCAGAGAATATCTATCATTTTCCTAGACCATGAAACCAGAAATCAATTCTAGATCATCTGAACACTTCACTGCCATTTTGACAGTAATAACAGCATATGCAAGTTATACTTGCAGAGCATCTTTCTTTAAAAGAAAAACTGAATTCTCCAACAATACATCTAGTAATCTTATTTTATTTGCTTTTTTGTCAATACAAGCATACCGTTAAATCAAATATCAACCATGAATCAGGCCGCATGGCTAAATAACACTACAACTAGCAGTATGGAATCATCAATCCAACCACATCATAGAAGTCACCAGATATGAGCCACTAGACTAAGCACGGCCAGTAACCTTACTTAAGTGCATCAATATATAATAAGATCAAGCTTCTTGTAGAGATGGAAATACAAGGATTTACTAACAACAAGCCATCCAATATTTTTCATCAACATAGTTTCCTCCACTTAGCAGTTCAAAGGAAATCAAATCCTTATCATGCAAACACTAGGACAGAGCATTTATGCTACTCAGGATCATCCTATCATCACCGAGAAAACTCCAGAGAGGAATTAAGTGGAGAAAAGAAAAAGAGAATTTCCACTTACTATGGTCCTCGCTTAGAGATTGAAGAGGAAGCAGATGGGGTCGTCGAGGGCTGGTACGACACAGCGGCACAAGGAGCGCGGTGGCACTCGACCTGCACCAAGCCGCAACCTGTAATCCATCAGCGTCGGAGCACCACATCCTCGGCAACAGCGCAAACCCTAGCCAGCAGAGAGAGACGCGCGGCTAGGAGAGAGCTCGAGCATCAAATCGAGCTGGGGCCACTAATGCAGCGTCATCTCACGCCACGATGGCGGCCGTGGTGGCCGGAGCCGGCGATGGAAGGGAAGGCGTCGGCGGCGGCGGCCAGTGCGTGCGTGTGAGAGGCAGAGGAATGGGATAAGGGTTTGTGCCTGCGTGCGTGCTCGCGTGTGAGGGAGAGAGATGGGTCGGGGGGTCAAAGTGACCCCAAGCCCAATCCAGATGGGCCAGCCCACAAACCCTGATGGGAATATGCCTACCGGGGTATACCCAGCAGGACGTTTCCTATTGGCCCAAGCGTCAACGAGTGGACCTGCAGGAACAAGAGACAGTTGTTTTCTCCCTAGTAGCAATAGCACATCTAAAACCGAAGAGATTATTGTCACTTCCCTTGGAAACTAGAGGAATGAACCCACTATCAAGCATAATTACCCCCTCTCGGAGTCACTAGCAACTACTTGGCCAAGATAGCTACTAACAACGAAGAGCATGCAAGATCACAAACAACACAGACATGATAGAATCATAAAGATAAAACCATTAATCAAACCAACATAATAATCTCAATATCCATCGGATCCCCGCAAACACAACATGCATGATTACAAATAGATTAGATCTTGATCATGAACGGATCTCACAATATCTATACATGAAAGCACAAAGGAGGAGATACAACCATCTAGCTACTACATGGACCCATAGTCCAAGGTGGAACTACTCACGCATCATACCGGAGAAAAGGCCTCCGGGATGATCTCCCCTCCGGTAGGGTGCCGGGAAGAACTTCAGATCCCCCCCGATCTAGGGATCATGGTGGCGGCGGCTATAGAAGGTTTCGTGGAGATTTGATCGGGTTCCTAGGGTATCTGCATCGGGGGCTTCTTATAGGCGAAGGGCGAGGCCGAGGCGGAGGCCAGGGGCCCCACACCCCTCCCAGGCGCGAGGCAGGGCCCACCCACACCACACCTAGGGTGGGTGCCGCCCAGACGGCCTCTCTCCCTCCCCGACTTCTTGTTCCCCACGGAAAGTAATTGACTTTGACCTTTGTCCATCCAATTCGAGAATATTTCTTTACTAACTTTTCTCAAAACCAAAATTGCGTAAAACAGCATCCGCATCATTGCAACTTTTTGAGGTTAGTACTAGAAAACATGTAAAAAGCACCTCAAAGTGTAGACAAGTAAAGCAAAGTAGATACTAAACAAGCATGGAGCATCAAAAATTATAGATACGTTTCCGACGTATCAGAAGCCTCACAAATTTTTGAAACCGGCTTCCCCCGGAAGCTGGGGGTAGGTGATACGTCCATTTTGCATCACTATTCTATATCATAATTTACTGCTATTCATTGATATATTGCATATTAAGAGGTGATACTTATGTTATTTCATCTATTTTTGCATGTTGGATGATTCTTGGAGGATGAATTGCCGGATTCAGGTTTCTGATGGAAAAAGCGGTGTGTAGATGCAATTTTCGTGAAGATCAGAAAATACCAGAAAATATATGGAAAATTATATTTTTCCAGAAGACGAAGGATGCCAAAAGGGGAGGCGGAGTTGGGCCACAAGAGGCCCACACCCCCTAGGTGCCACCAGGAGGTGTGGCTACCCTGGCCCACCTCCTGCTCCGCCCCTTCGCCTATATCTTCCTCCCAAAACCCTAATACACAGGGGAGCGACCACAGAAAGATTCCGCTGCCTCTACGGGGCGGAAACTACAGAGAGAGAAAGAGCTCTCCGGCAGACAAATTTCTGTCGGGGAAATTCCTTCCCGGAGAGGGGAGATCGTCGCTGTCAACACCGTCATCAAGCTATACTTCATCGGGATCATCATCATCATCCATACCACCATATCCATCATCACCACTCCATCCCGCTGTAACAATTGTGTTGAATCTTGCATAGTTCTTAGGGGAAACTTTCCCGGTGTTGATTACTCTTGTAGTTGATTCTTGTGAGTGGAACCATTGAATTATCGTTTATGTTCAGATTGTTATTCATCATCATATCATCTCTGATCTTGATCCATATGATGTATCATGAGTAGTTCATTTAGTTCTTGAGGACATGGGAGAAGTCATGTTGTTAGTAGTGGAATTGTGTTAAGGTATTATTCAATGGTTTGATATTTAAGTTGTGGTGATATTCTTCTAGTTGTGTCATGTGAACGTCGACTACATGATACTTCACCATTTATGGGCCTAGGGGAATGCATTGTGTATTTGGCTACTAATTGTGGGGTTGCCGGAGTGACGGAAACCTAAACCCTGTTGGCGTGTTATTGACGCCTCGTTGGGAGACCCCAAGAGCAAGGTGTGATGAGCACATCAGCAAGTTTACCCTCAGTAAGAAACCGAGGTTATCGAACCAGTAGGAGGAAGGAAACGACTCAAAGGTGTTGTTAGCAACTTGGAGACCTGCACAACACAAACTCAAGTCTTTGCCCCAACGAACAGTGAGGTTGTCAATCTCACCGGTTGCGGTAACAAAGGATTAACTGTCTGGTGTGGAAGGTAATAGTAGTTTGCAGCAAGTAAACGGTAACAGTGGAAGATGTATCAATGGTAAATATTGGACCGGGGTCCATAGTTCACTAGATGTGTTCTCCTCAGATAAACAAACATGGCATGCTGGGTAAACAAATTACATTAGGGCAACTGACAGGACTGAGCAAGGCATAACAATGCAATTCTAGACATTCATGATTCGATGAGATTCGATTGGGCAATACAACAATATACATAGACCGCCATCCAACTGCATTTATGACTAGAAATCCACCTTCGGTTTATCATTCGAATCCCCTCTACTATTAAGTTGCAAGCAATAGATAACTGTTTTAAGAAAAGTGTGTAAGGTAAACAATCCACTTGTACCATGAACAATAGACCGTTGTTTTCTTCCTAGTGGCAACATCACATCTACAACCTTAGAAATTTCTGTCACTTCCCTTAGTTTAAACAGGGGCATGAACCCACTATCTAGCATAAATACCCCCTCTTGGAGTCACTAGCATCTACTTAGCCAAGATAGCTACTAGAAACGGAGAGCATGCAAGATCACTGAAGCGATCCAACCCGTTAAGAATTGGATCATGTGTTTACAGTGTTAGTCTCTTGGATCGATTAGCTAGCACACACAGTTTCGATGAATAAAATAGTATCAATGCGTCACATTATTAAAATGATTGATCCAAGAATATAAATATTACAAATTAGCTCACAGCTAGCTCAAATAACATAGTTCAACAAATAAACAAGAGATAAAGGCTCCATCACGCCACAGGCAAACTGCTGAGTGGAGATTCACAACCTAAATGATAACCTTACTTGTCGTCGAAATAACCTGCAACATAAAAAGTTGCAGCCATGAATGCTCAATACATTTGAATTGTATTGGCAAGATGTCACTGTTATGTGGACACAATTGGCAACCTATCATATACATGCACACTTTGGCTAGTGGAGTTTAGGCTATTTGCATAAAGCAGCATTTTCTCCTACCTTTTTAAATAAAGTTTTAGTTCTTCAAAATAACTAAGAACAACTCGAGTCACACGAGAGCTCCTAAAACTATGGACACATTGCGTCACTCAAGTGCTCCTATAACCCATTAAGTTCACCCATCAAGTTTTATTAGAGAAATTGGAATGAATGAGACTTTTCAACTGCATCAAGAGAAGTTACTCATAATTTTCCATTACAGGGGACATGTCTAAGTACTTAGTTCTTAAACCATCTGCAGAGGCTAGTACACTTTACCCACAAGACTCGATCAACCTCTTTTTAAATAAGACCAGGACGAGACCTTTGGGAAACAGAATCATAAGTCTAACTCCGGACTGTACCATCCTATCAACACCTACATCTGCTAGTCACGGTAGGACATGATCCCATAACTTACTCAGTCAAGTCAGAGCCCATATGATATGTGGTTGTACATGGAAGTTACTAATCAAGACCGCCTATTATCTCTTTGAAGCCTGGGTGGCAATCCCCACCAAAATCCACACTCGATGACCCAATCAATGCCATTCCACCCAGGTGATTCATTGATTAAGTGGTTTTCATTTAAGCAAAACATAATCCTTCTCATACACATATGCATCATGAAAACCACCCACGCAACTAATAGCATGGCTAAGCATCTACAATATGATGGCTATCAAGGAATCAACTGGGGTCTATGACAATTCTATTGGGTACTCACACCATAGCATAGCATATATAATATAAAACATTTCCTTTAGTGCAAACTACTGAAAACTAAATGCATAAGAAAACAATATGAGATTCATGATAGTGACACTTGCCTTAGTTATAGTAATCGCTCACACAGTCGTCGCAATCACAATAATCGCACTCCGGGCAATCTATCGTGCAAAATAATAATTGCAATTAATCATATAATAGCACAACACAACAAAACTGTATGTATGCATTTTAGAAAAGAAAACATGATCAAAAGCATTCCATAGGCATTTTCTATTAAACAAATAGGCTTTAAATAGGCATTATAGGAATCTGAATACTTTCAGTACAAAATAGTTTCAGAAAATTATGAGAACCATGCTACTGGATAAGTAAGTTCCATATCTTTCATTTGCCACTGGTTTCACCCTAAAATGATTTATAGACTAAAAGTTGTAGCCAAAATACTCATTTAAGTGATTTATTCATAGATAATTATTTTGTACTGTAACAAAATCAACTAATGCTACAGTGACGTGTATAACAATTTTCTGAACCCATAGACACCAAATTTGCCAATTTTGGAGTAGAGGATATTTTCCTATGAATTATTTACCATATAATAGATTTAAATATTCCAGAAAACATGCATTGGTCAAATTACGAATTTTATTGCATGATAATATTCTACACATTATTCTGAATCCAAGGATATATCATATGTAATTTTCTGATCTATATTCAATTTTATATGGATTTTACGAGTTCTACAAAATTTCTGGCTATTAAATCATTTTTAGAAATTAACTGGGAGAACTACGCCACGCGGCGCGCTGTGATTCGCCGGGCGCGCTGAGCTAGCGTTGACTCGGCCCCGCTGAGGCTGAGGCCAGGTGGCGCGTGCTGGTAGGCTGATACCTCTTCGCCCAGGGATCTAATCCCGGGCGTCGGTTCCTGATCCAATAGCCCTAGTGCAGAGCTCGAGAGCTCACCGGCGAGCTACGTGGGCGGCGGCGGTGGCGGCTCAGACGAAGATGGTGGCGACGCTCCCGGTGGTATCCTGGCTCGGTGAGGTTGTCCACGTTATGCGAGAGAGGACGGTGAGCTCCCAGGTACTCTCGGCGCGGCAGTTTGCTTCCCCTGGAGACGGCGGCGTGCGGCTAGAGGCGTGCGGGGGCGGTGGTTCTCCGGCGACGTATCCTGGGCGGTACGGTGCTCTGCGAGAGGGGAAAATGGGTGAGGAGATGGAGTTCGTCAAGGGGAGAAGAACCAGAGGGATAAGAGGGCGAGGGGTGCTCCAGAACCTCGGGTCCAAGATCGATCGGTGGAGGCCGACAGCAACGAGATCGCGAGCTCGCGATTTGGAGACTAGGGTTCGGTATAAGCCAAAAAAACTGCACGAGGTGGAGGAGGGGGGTTTTATCTGGGAGGGTGGGGTTTGGATGCAGGGGAGGCTCGGGATCGAGCCGAATCGACGAAGACTGCGGTGGCGGTTGTCTCCGAGTCGGGCTCACCTCCATGACGGGGATGACACGGGGGCCTTACTCGTCAGCAGAAAAAAAGGGGGGGAGAGGGTGCGGTCTGCTGAGGGTGCTTGGTGGGCTGGCGCTTGGCCGCGCTTGCTGCGGTCGCCTTTCTTGTGCCGCGAGAGAGAAGGTTGGCTTGGCTGGCGGCATGCAGAGAGAGCTGGCCTGGTGGCCGCCCGGTTAGAGTTAGCTTAGTTTTTTTTGTTTATTATTTTCCTTTTTCTGATTTCTTTTGTAACTTTTGAAATATAGCTCCAAATGAGCTCAAACCAATTTGTAAATTTTTCTAAAATTCAGCACATCATTTTAGGACTACTAGGGAACTTATTCCTATCCATTTAAAATATTCAAACAATAGGTTTTGTTTAGAAATCCTAATAGATGCATAAGGGGTTTCAAATAGAGTTTTTCACAAATGGTTTTGAATTTGAGATTTTTGCAATAAGCCATGATGCAATGCACATGAATCCTATGAACTTTCCCATTCTAAAATTCTGGGATGTTACAGACTAACTCCCTTAAGATGAATCTCGTCCTAGAGATTCGAGATGGCTAGCAATTATGGTCTGGTGGTGTTCTCGGGATCCTTGATCTAGCTTCCAAAATAGCTTCACCTTACTGTGGGTACATTTATCAAGCTAACCCCCTTAAGAGAACTGAACTTGGCATCTCCAAACATCTAAGACTTAATTGTGGTATCTTGTACCAGCTATAAATTTCTTCTCCAATGAGTTCACTTTAACAGATCCTATAAGTAACTCCATATGTGACTAATCTCATCCATGAATGCCTTTTATGAACGAATGCGATGCACCAGTGTTGAAAAAGTACGAGTGCGATGCATAAATTAACTAGAAACTTACCAGTCATAGAGCATGGTTTATTGAGTCCTCTCTTCATGTTCATGTGGTTCACAGTTGCCTTCTCAGTTGAGTTTGTCTTGGTTCCATATTTTGGACAACTGTAGGCGTAGTGTCCCAACCTCCTGCACTTGTAGCATTCCACATAACTGAGATCTTTATTTCCATTATGTTGATGGCTATTGCCTCCAGAATTGTGGCCATTTCCTCCTACGTGGTGCTGATGTCCATTTCTACCTTTGTTGTGGCCATTACCTCCGTTGTTGTGGTCATCAGAATTGTCATTGCCATCATGGAAGGTACGTTTATCATATGATCCTGAGTTGTGATTGCCATTGTGCTTCCTCTTGCGTCGTTCCACTTGCTTGTGCTTCCCTTCAAGAATTCTAGCCTTGTCCATCAGCTCTTGGAATGTTGGGCAATAAACCACTAACAGTTGCACCGAGAGCTCATCACTGAGACCATCCAGGAACCTCTCTCTCCTTTTGGCGTTAGTGTCAACGTCTTCAGGTGCATAGCGTGGTAGATTATTAAACTCCTCTATGTATTCTGCCACAGTGCGGTTGGTCTAACGCAAATTGCAAAACTCCTTCCTCTTCAGACTCAGAACCCCTTAAGAGACATGGTTGGTCTAGAATCCATCTTAAAACATGGCCCAAGTAACAGTGTCCAGCGGGTGGGTGATTTGGAAAGTATCCCACCAAGAAGCAGCTGGTCCCTCTAGTAGGTGAGCAGAAAATCTCACCTTCTCAGCATCGGTGCATCCAATAGTCACTAAGTCTTTGTTCACCGAGCGCAACCAGTCAAGAGCAATTATAGGTTCAGGTGTAGTGGAGAACTTAGCTGGCCTAAGTTTTAGAAACCTGGTGAGAGCATCCTCCTGGGGCTGGTTGTTCCCATTGTTGTTGTTATTGTTGTTGTTGTTCTGGACAGCCATGAATTGAGTCATCACCTGTGCTAGCTGTGTCTGGGCTGCTATCAGATGCTCCATCTCAGTGGGTTGACGACGAGGCGGCATCTGTTTGGGACAGCATAGATAAGTTATAGATAGAAGGGACTAGAGAAAATAGTACTACCCATAACTATATGAAGCAATCGGTAACACCAACAGGCAAACCATCACAAGCAATCAACACACAAGAAACCACTTGAATAACAACAATCAGGGGTCTAAACTTAGCAGTATAACCACAAAATAGTTTGAATATGTTGGGGACAACACTAGAGCAAAATAGAGCAACATATAAGCAATACACAAAATCTGTCAAAACGGTACAGCAGGTTTCACGAATTTTTCTGATCGACTTAAACACGTCAGGAATTTTAGCCAATTTTTGTGCATATAGTACATGAACTTTCATACCAAACCCTATTTTTTAAGATTTTTATCAGTTACCAAAAACATATGAAAAATCGCGCGGTACAACAGGTCAGGCAGAAAACTGCAGCAGTAGTATTACGAATTTCAATCAATTCACACCAATAAGCTAATCTAAAACCTCACGAAAATTTCAGAAACTTTACAGGTCAAAACTAACTGATCCTAAACAAGTAATCACACAATATAGCTCAATACAAACAAGCAAGCAACCTATATTGTCATACCACATAACTTGGTAAGATCAATATGCTAACACGGTAGCGATGATCTCCTAAAGAGATAAAACATCGTGGTCTAGTCCTAACCAAATTTGATGAGATATTCCTTTCTGCCATTCTATTTCTTATTCTACTTGTAGGACAACTCTCATATATGTACCAAATGAATGGATAACTATAAATTTTGAACAAGAAGAGGTTCTAGAAAAGATAGACAAGGAATATAAGAACTCTAATAAGTAGAAAATATGTTAGTTCTCCTAATAGAGGTCTTCTATTGCTAATCCATTTCTGAGGTCACGAACCTAAAGTCAACGCAATTCTATGATACCATGTGAAGCGATCTAACCCGTTAAGAATTGGATCCTGTGTTTAAAGTGCTAGTCCCTTGGATCGGTTAGCTAGAACACACAGTTTTGATGAATAAAAGAGTATCAATGCGTCACATTATTACAACGATTGATCTAAGAATATAAATATTACAAAGTTGCTTAACTCACAGCTAGCTCAAATAACATAGTTCAACAAATAAACAAAAGATAAAGGCTCCATCACGCCACAAGCAAACCGCTGAGTGGAGATTCGCAACCTAAACGATAACCTTACTTGTCGTCGAAATAACCTGCAACATAAAAAGTTGCAGCCATGAATGGTCAATACATTTGAATTGTATTGGCAAGATGTCACTGTTATGCGAACACAATTGGCAACCTATCATATACATGCACACTTTGGCTAGTGGAGTTTAGGCTATTTGCATAAAGCAGCATTTTCTCCTACCTTTTTAAATAAAGTTTTAGTTCTTCAAAATAATTAAGAACAACTCGAGTCACACGAGAGCTCCTAAAAATATGGACACATTGAGTCACTCAAGTGCTCGTATAACCCATTAAGTTCACCCATCAAGTTTTATTAGAGAAATTGTAATGAATGGGACTTTTCAACTGCGTCAAGAGAAGTTACTCATAATTGTCCATTACCGGGGACATGTCTAAGTACTTAGTTCTTAAACCATCTGCAGAGGCTAGTACACTTTACCCACAAGACCCGATCAACCTCTTTTGAGAGAAGACCAGGACAAGACCTTTGGGAAAAAGAATCATAAGCCTAACTCCGGACCGTACCATCCTATCAACACCTACATCTGCTAGTCACGGTAGGACATGATCCCATAACTTACTCAGTCAAGTCAGAGCCCATATGACATGTGGTTGTACATGGAAGTTACTAATCAAGACCGCCTATTATCTCTTTGAAGCCTTGGTGGCAATCCCCACCAAAATCCACACTCGATGACCCAATCAATGCCATTCCACCCAGGTGATTCATTGATTAAGTGATTTTCATTTAAGCAAAACATAATCCTTATCATACACATATGTATCATAAAAACCACCCACGCAACTAATAGCATGGCTAAGCATCTACAATACGATGGCTATCAAGGAATCAACTAGGGTCTATGACAATTCTATTGGGTACTCACACCATAGCATAGCAAATATAATATAAAACATTTCCTTCAATGCAAACTACTGAAAACTAAATGCATAAGAAAACAATAGGAGATTCATGATAGTGACACTTGCCTCATTTGTAGTAATTTCTCACACAGTCGTCGCAATCACAATAATCGCACTCCGGGCAATCTATCGCGCAAAATAAATAATTGCAATCAATCATATAGTAGCACAACACAACAAAACATATGTATGCATTTTAGAAAAGAAAACACGATCAAAAGCATTTCATAGGCATTTTCTATTAAACAAATAGGCTTTAAATAGGCATTACAGGAATCTGAATACTTTCAGTACAAAATAGTTTCAGAAAATTATGAGAACCATGCTACTGGATAGTTAATGTTCATAGCTTTCATTTGCCATTGGTTTCACCCTAAAATTATTTTTAGACTAAAAGTTATAGCCAAAATACTCATTTAAGTGATTTATTCATAGATAATTATTTTATACTGTAACAAAATTAACTAATGCTGCAGTGACATGTATTACAATTTTATGAACCCATAGACACCAAATTTGCCTATTTTGGAGTTGTGGATATTTTCCTATGAATTATTTACCATATAATAGATTTAAATACTCCAGAAAACATGCTTTGGTCAAATTACGAATTTTATTGCATGATAATATTCTGCACATTATTCTCAATCCAGGGATATATCATATGTAATTTTCTGATCTATATTCAATTTTATATGGATTTTACAAGTTCTACAAAATTTCTGGCTATTAAATTATTTTCAGAAATTAACTAGGAGAACTACGCCACGCGACGCGGTGTGATTCGCCGGGCGCGCTGAGCTAGCGTTGACTCGGCCCCGCTGAGGCTGAGGCCAGGTGGCGCGTGCTGGTAGGCTGATACCGCTTCGCCCAGGGATCTAATCCTAGGCGTCGGTTCCTGATCCAATAGCCCCAGTGCAGAGCTCGAGAGCTCACCGGCGAGCTACATGGGTGGCGGCGGTGGCGGCTCAGACGAAGATGGTGGCGGCGCTCCCGGTGGTCTCCTGGCTCGGTGGGGTTGTCCACGTTATGCGGGAGAGGACGGTGAGCTCCCAGGTACTCTCGCAGCGGTTTGCTTCCCTAGAGGCAATGCGTGCGGCTAGGCGGAGGCGCGGTGGTTCTCCGGCGACGTATCCTGGGCGGTATGGTGCTCTGCCAGAGGGGAAAAATGGGTGAGGCGACGGATTTCATCAAGGGGAGAAGAACCAGAGGGATAAGAGGGCGAGGGTTGCTCCAGAACCTCGGGTCCAAGATCGATCGGTGGAGGCCGATGGCAACGAGATCGCGAGCTCGCGATTTGGAGACTAGGGTTCGCTATAAGCCAAAAAAACTGCACGAGGTGGAGGAGGGGTTTTTTATCTGGGAGGGTGGGGTTTGGATGCAGGGGAGGCTCGAGATCGAGCCGAATCAGCGAAGACTGCGGCGGCGGTTGTCTCCGAGTCGGGCTCACCTCCATGACGGGGATGACAAGGGGGCCCCACTCGTCAGTAGAAAAAAAAGAAAGGGGGAGAGAGGGTGCGGGCTGCTGAGGGTGCTAGGTGGGCTGGCGCTTGCTGGCGCTTCTTTGCTCTTGTGAGAGAAGAGAGAAGGGGTGGGTATGGCTGAGGGCCAAGAGAGAGAGAAGTGGCCTGGGTGGCCTAGAGAGTTAGCTTGGTTTTTTTTGTTTATTATTTTCCTTTTTCTGATTTCTTTTGTAACTTTTGAAATATAGCTCCAAATGACCTCAAACCAATTTGTAAATTTTTCTAAAATTCAGCACATCATTTTAGGACTACTAGGGAACTTATTCATGTCCATTTAAAATATTCAAATAATAGGTTTTGTTTAGAAATCCTAATAGATGCATAAGGGCTTTCAAATAGAGTTTTTCACAAATGGTTTTGAATTTGAGATTTTTGCAATAAGCCATGATGCAATGCACATGAATCCTATGAACTTTCCTATTCTAAAATTCTGGGATGTTACAATCACAAACAACACAGAAATGATAGAATCAATAATACAAAACCATTAATCAATCCGACTTAGTAATCTCAATATCCATCGGAAGCCCACAAACACAACGTGCATGATGATGCTACACTCAACAGGTAGGAAGAGTGCTTTGTTGGAAACCCCAAGAGCAAGGTATGAAGAGTACAGTAGCAAGATTTCCCTCAGTAGAAACCGAGGTTATCGAACCAGAAGGAGGAAGGAAACATCACACAGGTGTTGGAAGCAACATGGAGACCTGCACAACACAAAATCAAGACTCTATCCCAACGAATCAGTGAGGTTGTCAAGCTCACTGGTTTGCTGTAACAAAGGATTAAATATATGGTATGGAAGGTAATGGTTTACAGCAAGTAAACAAGTAACAATGGATGATTTATCAATGGTAAAGATTGGACCGGGGTCCATAGTTCACTAGAGGTGCTCTCCTTAGATAAACAACATGGCATGAAGGGTAAACAAATTACAGCGGGGAAATTGAGGCGAGCAAGGCATAACAATGCAATTACTAGCCAGAAAGATCCTATGAGGTTGATTGGGCAATACAACAATATACATAGACCGTAATCCAACTGCATCTATGACTAGAAGTCCACCTTCAGGTTATCATTCGAACCCCCCTCCAGTATTAAGTTGCAAGTAATAGACAACTGCTTTAAGCAAAGTGTATAAGGTAAACAGTCCACATGTTCCATGAACAAGAGACCCTTGCTTTCTCCCTAGTAGCAATAACACATCTACAACCGAAGAGATTTCTATCACTTTCCTTGGAAACTAGAGGCATGAACCCACTATCGAGCATAAATACTCCCTCTTGGAGTCACTAGCAACTACTTGGCCAAGATAACCACTAGCAACGGAGAGCATGCAAGATCACAAACAACACAGACATGATAGAATCATAAATATAGAACCATTAATCAAACCAACATAATAATATCAATATCCATCGGATCCCCGTAAACACAACATGCATGATTACAAATAGATTAGATCTTGATCATGAACGGAGCTCACAAGATCTATATATGAAAGCACAAAGGAGGAGATACAACCATTTAGCTACTACATGCACCCATAGTCCAAGGTGGAACTACTCACAAATCATACCGGAGAGAAGGCCTCCGGGATGATCTCCCCTCCGACAAGGTGCCGGGAAGAGCTTCAGATCCCCCCGATCTAGGGATGATGGTGGCGGCGGCTACAGACGGTTTCGTGGATTTCTGATCGGGTTCTTAGGGTTTCTGTATCGGGGGCTTCTTATAGGTGAAGGGGGAGACCGAGGCGGCCGCCAGGGCGACCAAACCCTAGCCAGGCGCGGGGTAGGGCCCACCCGTGCATGGGGGGAGGGGGTCTGGCCCCTCTGGCCGGCCCCTCGGGCTCTCCTCTGGACTTCTTGTTCCCCACGGAAAGTTATTGACTTTGTCCTTCGTCCCGTCCAATTCCAAGAATATTTCTTTACTAACTTTTCTGAAACCAAAAATAGCAGAAAACAGGAATCTGGCACTGTTGCAACTTGTTAATAGGTTAGTACCAGAAAACATGTAAAAAGCACCTCAAAGTGTAGACAAGTAAAGCAAAGTAGATACTAAACAAGCATGGAGCATCAAAAATTATAGATACGTTTCCAATGTATCAGCATCCCCAAGCTTAACTCCTGCTCGTCCTCGAGTAGGTAAGTGATAAACAGAATAATTTTTGAGGTGACATGCACCCTCACAATAAAGATCCAACCATTTGCAAACATTGAAAGCTGGGATCAAAGAACTCTAAACATGTGCATGAAAGATGGAGTTCTAACAAGAGGACATAGTAATAATGCATGAAACATGGCAAGCTACAAACAAAGATCATGAATAATATGCATTGAAAAATGTTTGTTTGTTTGTTTGTTTCACATGCAGAAAACATAGCATAGTGGCAATCAGCCTGTCCCTCATAGTGTAGCAATATAATGCATAGGACACCTGCAAAGTTCACAAGGGTGACTAGAAACAGATAGCACATGAACAAGTAATAACACAATATGCATCAATTAATAAGCTTTGGAACACTGCACATAGAATGACAACTATGCTCTCTTAATGGTGCCTAAAGGTAGAAGGTGGAGACTCAATAATGATGGAAGCACTACTGGAAAAACCATCTTCGGTTCGATCAGAACAAGCCCAGCAGTCCCGGCCCGTCATGAACCGCGACTAGTGCTAGCACTAGTCCCGGTCCGTTAGGCCTACAACGACTAGAAATGGCCATAAGCATTAGTCCCGGGAGCTATTTTCGGGGACTATTAGTCCCGGGTCGTATCACAGCCCGGGACTAATTGTCCATCACTATATATACAGCTCCCTGGCCAGCTGTCCTAAAGCATATGGTGGCCATTTTTCTCAAAGAAAGCAAGAGAGTTCATGCCATTTTTTTCTCAAGATTTGTCAAGATTTAGTTTGCAAAACCTAAATCCAAAGCTTTAAAAGGTTAGAACTTCATTCTTTCATCTCTTATTGCTAATTTAGCTCTATATAATGCTCTAGAAGTATAGAGATATGGATCAAATGCATGCATGCTCTAGAAGTAGCTAGAAGGATTTTGATATATATGTGTAACAAATTTTGATTAGGCACATAGTTACTAAAAATTGAAATGTGTAATTTTAGAGTTTCAGAGCTTAGAATGGAATGAGGTTTTCACTGATAGAACAATAATAAAAAAACTCCACATTTATCATGTTGATTGTTTTCTCCAATTCACAAATTGGTGAATGTAAATTTTTCAAAATTCAAAATTAATGCTCTAGAAGCTCTCAATATAACTTGTAATAATTTTATCATGTTGTGTAATGGTTTTTGATATACTTTTACTATAATGCAGATGGTTGGGAATGGATGTACTGCATCTTGACCGGCCTCTGGCGAGTTCATTAATGGCGTGCATGAATTCATCTGTATTCTTGATGCAAACAAGCACAATGGTTTTGTATTCTGTCCATGTAATGGATGTAGGAATCGGAAGGATTACTCGACTCAAAAACCCTTCACATTACACTGTTGAAGTTCGACTTCATGCCCAGTTATAATTGTTGGACCAAGCACGGAGAGAGAGGGTTATAATGGAAGACAATGAAGAGGAGGAGGATGACAACTATCATGGTTTCCTGAGTGCGGAGATACTTCCATGGGGGATCTTGAAGGGAGGATGAAGAAGAGACACATGATGAACCCGGCTGATGATCTTGGTGGGACCATTGCCGATGCACGAAGAGATTGTGAAACTGAAAAGGATAGGGAGAAGTTCAATCACATGCTAGAGGATCACAAAATTTGTTGTACCCAAATTGCGAAAATGGTCTGAAAAAAAAGACACCGGAATTGCTGCGATGGAAGGCTGAGTGTGCTATACGACTCCTCATTTGAAAAGTTGCTGAAAATGCTGAAGAATATGCTTCCAAAAGATAATGTATTTCCACGAAGACATCTGAAGCAAAGAAGGTTATACGCCCTCTAGGTTTAGAGGTTCAAGATACATGCATGCCCTAATGACTGCATCCTCTACCGAGGTGAGGAGTATGAGAATTTAGATGCATGCCGGTATGCACTTCACTTGATTATAAGATTAGACGAGATGACCACAGTGACGTTGAGGCGAGCCCCGGAAGACGGTTCCTGCGAAGGTGATGTGGTATGCTCCTATAATACCACGGTTGAAACGCTTATTCAGAAACAAAGAGCACACCAAGTTGTTGCGATGGCATAAAGAGGAACGTAAGTCAGACGGGATGTTGAGACACCCCGCTGATGGGTCGCAATGGAGAAAAATCGATAGAAAGTACCCGGACTTTGCAGATGATGCAAGGAGTTTAAGGTTTGGTCTAAGTACAGATGGCATGAATCCCTTTGGGGAAGCGAGCTCCGATCCACACTGTCCGTGACTCTATGCATCTATAACCTTCCTCCTTGGTTGTGCATGAAGCGGAAGTTCATTATGATGCCAGTGTTGACCCAAGGTCCGAAGCAACCCGGCAACGACATTGCTGTGTACCTAAGGCCATTAGTGGAAGAACTTTTACAGTTGTGGCACGAACCCGGGATACGCGTGTGGGATGAGCACAAGTAGGAAAAATTTAACCTCCGAGCATTGCTTTTCGTAACAATCAATGATTGGCCTGCTCTTAGTAACCTTTCAGGACAGTCAAACAAGGGATACAATGCATGCACACACTGTTTAGATGAGATTGCAAGTATATATTTGGAACATTGTAAGAAGAATGTATACAATGAGCATCGTCGATTTATTTTGGCCAAGCATCCCTTAAGAAAGAAAGGCAATCATTTCAACGGTCTGGCATGTCACCAGACGAAGCCTAAGGAGCGTACTGGTGCTGATATATTTGATATGGTCAAAGATTTGGATCAACTGGTAACCTTTGGAAAGGGTCCTGGAGGAAAATCTGTTCCGAAAGATGCTGAAGGACACGCACCCATGTGGAAGAAGAAATCTATATTTTGGGAGCTACCATATTGGAAATTCTTAGAGGTCCGCTCTGCAATCGATGTGATGCATGTGACAAAGAATCTTTGCGTGAACCTGCTAGGCTTCTTGGGCGTGTATGGGAAGACAAAAGATACACCGGAAGCACGAAAGGACCATCAACGTATGAAAGACCCAGATGGTGTTGGAATTATGCCCTAGAGGCAATAATAAAGATGTTATTATTATAATTCTTGTTCATGATAAAGTTTATATTCCATGCTAGAATTGTATTAAGCGGAAACTTTAATACTTGTGTGGTTTGTGAACAACACCGTGTCCCTGGTACGCCTCTAAGGACTAGCTCATTGATCAATGATGGTTAAGGTTTCCTAACCATAGACATGATTTGTCAATTGATAATGAGATCATATCATTGGGAGAATGATATGATGGACAGACCCAAACTAAGCGAAGCAATTAGATCGTTTCATCGTGTTCATCTTTGCGAAGCTTTTCCTATGTCAAATATTGTATTACTTAGACCATGAGATAATGCAACTCCCTGGTACCGGAAGAAATCTTTGAGGTCATCAAACGTCATCCTATGAGAGGGTGATCATAAAGGTGTCTCTCAGGTGATCGGAAAGTATCTGTTGGGTTGTATGTATCGAGATGGAATTTGTCCCTCCCAAGTCGGAGAGATATACTTCGGGCCCACTCGTGTCGATATCAACACCTTGCAAGCATGTGGTTAAGGAGTTAATCACAAAGTGATATCGGATTACGGAGCGAGTAAAGTACTTGTTGTGAACGAGATTGAACTAGGTATGATGCATCGACGATCGAATCTCGGGCAAGTAAAATATCGCGAAGGGAATATATATCTGGGATTGATTGAATCCTGGCATCGTGGTTCATCCGATATGATCATTGATGAATGTGTGGGAGTCCATATGGGTGCCCAGACCCCGCTGTTGATTATTGATAGAAGATCATGTCGGCATATTCTTGAACCCGCAGGTCACACATAACGTGTCTCGGCCTAGGATAGATTGGATAATTGGTTTATGAATTTTTGTTGAGTCTCGGATGGGATCCGGGATATCATGAGAGGTTCGGAATGGTCCGGAGAATAAGATTCATATAAAAAGTGCAGTTTTGGAGTTCGGAATTGTTCGGGTTAATCGGTATTGTACGGAAGCGTCTAGCACCTTCCGGCAGGGGACCACCGTGGCCCCACCTTCCGGGAGGGCATGGGCCTATGAGGGAGTGTCCTGGCGCATTGGGCCAGGGCACAAGGCCCCATAGGGCCCAGCCGATCCTAGATAAGTTTAAACTCGTTTAAACTAGAGATAGGATTTCTAGATAAGGAGAGTTTAAATCGTTTAAACTAGAGATAGGATTTCTAGATAAGGAGAGTTTAAATTGTTTAAACTAGAGATAGGCTTGGAGGAGGGCAGGGCTGGCGCCCCCTCTATATATAGAGGGGTGGTGCGCCCCCTTCCCCACACACACACCTTCCTCCAAGCCCTAGCAGCCTTGCTACCTTCCTCTCCTCCCACCGATTTGTAGTGAAGCCTGGCTAGCAGAAATTCTCCACCATATACACCACGCCGTCGTGCTGTAGATCCAATCCATATCTCCACCATACTCGTTGGTCCGAGGAAGGAGGAGACGTCGAGGTGCTGCAGTGTGCATCTCACGGAGGCACCGCCACTTGTGGTGCTAGATCGGATCGGATCGCGAGGAGGAGAAGCGAGTACGACTACATCACCCACGTTCCGGCCGAACGTTCCGCTGTCGAATCTTCAAGGGTATGAAGATCTAATCCAATCTCTCGTTGTTTGCATCTCCTAGATTAGATCTTGGCTTTCCCTCTGTTTGCTCCGTAGAAAATTTTGATTTACTATGCCGCGAAACCCTAAAGTGGTATCAGAGCTAGATCTATGCGTAGATGTGTTTCACGAGTAGAAGCATAACATGGTTGTTGCGGGCGTTGATGTTTTCTGTTGCAAGCCTCTTGTTTGTGTTCTTCTTATGACGCGGGATAGTGAGATTGAAGCGGTCCAGGCCAACCTTACGCGACGTCGTTCGCGAGACTGGCTCCGCACTTGACGTGTGGCTTGTTCCACACATGCGGCTGGTGGATGTCAGTTTCTCTCACTATAGTTGTCATGGGATTAACACCGGAGTTTGGCAACCATAATATCACCGTTGTGGCTTTCCGTAGGTAAGAATTGTTCTTAGCATCTACTCCCATATGCCACGTAAAACATGCAACAACAAAGTAGAGGCGTCTAAATTGTTTTTGCAGGGAGTGTTTTCTGTGATATGGTATGGCCCAAGATGTGATGTGTATATTGTATGCGATGATCATGTTTTGTAATGTTTCACGACTTGCATGTCGATGAGTACACAACCGGCAGGAGCCATATGGTTGTCTTTATAATTGTGTATGACCTGCGAGTCAACTTCTTATACGTCATGTAATAGCTTTACTTTATCGCTAAGTAGTTAGCAATAGTTGTAGTTGCTATTCGTGGTGGAGGCAATCATGGTGGAGTGATGGAGATCATGCCGGAACGCACAAGATGGAGATCATTGCGCGAGGATTGGCTATACCATGTCACATAAAGTTATATGCATGTGATGTTTATCCCTTTATGTATCTTATTATGCTTAGATCGCGACGGTAGCATTATAAGATGATTCCTCACTTAAATATCAAGATAAAAACTGTGTTCTCCCCAAGTATGCACCGTTGCGAAAGTTCGTCGTGTCCAAGCATCACGTGATGATCGGGTGCTATAGACTCTACGCTCACATACAACGGGTGCAAGCCAGTTTTGCACATGCAGAAATACTTGGGTCTAACTTGACGAGCCTAGCATGTACAGACATGGCCTCGGAACACAAGAACCGAAAGGTTAAGCACGAGTCATATGAATGATATGATCGACACTTCGTTGTCCACCATTGAAACCACATCTCTTCTCGTGATGATCGGATTAGGTGTGGTGAATTTGGATCGTGTTCACTAAACAACTTGAGGGATGTTGAATTTAGTGGGAGTTCATCTAGTAATTTGATTAAGTTGAACTATTTATCATGAACATAGTCTAAATTGTACTTGCAAATCATAGATCCAATGGCCAAGTCCAACTTCAACTTCAACGTTTTCTTTGAGAAGGAAAAGCTTAGAAACAATGGGTCTAACTTCACCAATTGGTTCCAATCTAAGAATCATTACATGGCGGACAAAAGGACTATGTCCTTGGTAAAGCGTTAGGTGACCCCCTAAATGCGCGGTGATGAGAAAGCTGTCTATCAGTCGTGCAAAGATGATTATGGTGTGATTAAGAGCACCATGTTGTTTGCTATGGAACCGGAACTTCAAAATCGTTTTGAAGAGTATCTCGGGCCCTTTGAGATTCTCGAGGAGCTGAAAAACATGTTTCAGACTCATGCCCGTTCTGAGAGATATGAGATCTCTAAGAAATTCTTTAACTACAAGATGGAGGAAGGGAGTTCCGTTAGTGAGCACGCCATTAAGATGTCGGGCTACACTCAACGCCTTGAGCAACTGGACTGCATGATTCCAGAGGAGCTCAAGATTGACACTCCTAGCTACAAAAGTTTTGTAGTTGATCACAATCAGATTGGTTCCACTGATATGATCACTGAGGTCTTTGCTAAGATGAAAGTAGCGGAGGTGAACATCAAAAAGAATAATCATGTGTTGATGGTCAACAATCCCCCCACCTTTAAGAAAGGTAAGGGTGCAAGGAAGCCCTTCAAGAAAGGCGGCGGCAAGCGCGTTGCCCCTGCTGAGAAGAAGCTCAAGTCTGGTCCTAAGCCGGACACTGAGTACTTATATTGCAAGGACAGGGTCTTTGGGCATATCGTCCGAAGTACTTAGCGGGCAAAAGGCTGGCACCATCAAAGGTATATTTGATATACATGTTATTGATGTTTTCCTTACTAGCCCTCGTTGTAGTGCACGGGTATTTGATACTGGTTCGGTTGCTAATATTTGTAACTCGAAACAGGAGCTACGGAATAGACAGCGGCTTGCGAGGGATGAGGTGACAATGCGCGTTGGCAACGGATCAAGAGTTGATGTGATGGCCGTCGGCACGCTCTCCTTAGTTTTACCTTCGAGATTAGTTTTAAACCTTAATAAATGTTATTATGTGCCTGCGTTGAGCATGAACATTATTTCCGGATCATGTTTATTGCAAGACGGTTATTCATTTAAATCGGAGAATAATGGTTGTTCTATTTATATGAATAACATCTTTTATGGTCATGCACCTCTTGTGAATGGTTTATTTCTTCTAAATCTCGAAAGGGATGAAACACACATCCATAACATTGAGGCTAAGAGATGCAAAGTAGATAGTGATAATACTACTTATTTGTGGCACTGTCGTCTAGGTCATATTGGTGTAAAGCGCATGAAGAAACTCCATTCTGATGGACTTTTGGAGTCTCTTGATTTTGAATCATTTGACACATGCGAACCATGCCTCATGGGCAAGATGATCAAAACCCCGTTCTCCGGTATGATGGAGCGAGCAACGGACTTGTTGGAAATCACACATACCGATGTATGCGGACCGATGAGTGTTTCGCAGCGGTGGATATCGCTATTTTCTCACTTTTACCGATGACTTAAGTAGATATGGGTATATCTATTTAATGAAACATAAATCTGAAACATTTGAAAAGTTCAAGGAATTTCAGAATGAAGTGGAGAACCATCGTAACAAAAAGATTAAGTTTCTACGATCCGATCGTGGAGGTGAATATTTGAGTTATGATTTTCTCACGCATCTTAAAGCAAGTGGAATCGTTTCACAACTCACGCCACCCGGAACACCACAGTAGCAATGGTGTGTTCGAGCACGGAATCGAACCCTATTAGATATGGTCCGATCAATGATGTCTCTTACTGATTTGCCGTTATCATTTTGGGGTTATGCATTAGAAACCGCTGCATTCACTTTAAATAGGGCTCCATCTAAATCCGTTGAGACGACACCGTATGAACTGTGGTTTGGTGCTAAACCTAAGTTGTCGTTTCTTAAAGTTTGGGGATGCGAAGCTTACGTCAAGAAGTTGATGCCGGACAAGCTCGAACCCAAAGCGGAGAAATGCGTCTTCATAGGATACCCTAAGGAAACTATTGGGTATACCTTCTATCACAGAACCGAAGGCAAAGTGTTTGTCGCAAAGAACGGCTCCTTTCTTGAGAAGGAGTTTCTCTCGAAAGAAGTGAGTGGGAGGAAAGTAGAGCTAGACGAGGTTATTGAACCTTCTCTTGAATTGGAGAGTAGCGCAGCACCTGAAATTGTTCGGTCCTTTGCACCAACAATAGAGGAAGCTAATGACAAGGATCATGAAGCTTGGACGATCTGCTCTTGAGCGTCGCAGGTCGACAAGGTCGCATGCCCCTCTGAGTGGTACGCAGCAACCCTGTCTTGGTGTCTTGTTGGAAGAAGACGGTGAACCTACGAACTATGAGGAAGCGATGATGAGCCAGACTCGAGAAATGGCTGGAAGCCATGAAATCCAATTGGGATCCATGGCGAAAACCAAGTATGGACTTTGGTGGATCCTCCTAGCGAGAAAGGCCGTTGAGTGCAAATGGATATTCAAGAAGAGAAAGCGGACGCGGATGGTAATGTTACCGTCTATAAAGCACGGCTTGTCGAAAGGTTTTCGACAAGTTCAAGGTGTTGACTACGATGAGACTTTCTCTCCGTGGCGATGTTTAAGTCCATTCGGATTTTATTAGCAATTGCTGCGTTTCATAATTATGAAATATGGCGGATGGATGTCAAGACTGCTTTCCTCAATGGGAACATTGATGAAGAGTTGTATATGATGCAACCCGAAGGTTTTGTCGATCCTAAGGATGCTAGTAAAGTATGCAAACTTCAGCGTTCCATTTATGGACTGAAGCAAGCATCTCGGAGTTGGAACCTTCGTTTTGATCAAGTGATCAAGAGTTTTGGATTTGTTCCAAATTGCTCTGAGCTTGTATCTACAAGAAAGTGAGTGGGAGCTCGGTGGCGTTTACGGTGCGTATGTGGATGACATATTGATTATCGAAATGACATCAACATGCTTAACGATGTGAAGAGTTATTTGAACAAGTGTTTTCAATGAAAGACCTAGGTGAAGTTGCTTATATATTGGGCATCAAAATCTATAGAGATGAACAAAGGCGCTGATAGCTTTAAGCGGTACATACCTAGACAAAGTTCGAAAAGGTTCGAATGGATAAGGCAAAGAAAGGTTCGTGCCTATGTTGTCGTAAGATATTGAGCAAGGCTCGGTGTCCAGCTGATGAAATGATAGGAAGCTATGAGAAAAGTGCCTTATGCCTCGGCCATAGGTTCCATCATGTATGCCATCTTGTGTACTAGACGGATGTGTCCAATGCTCTTAGTTTGACGAGATATCAAAGTGATCCGAGTGGAACCTTTGGACAGCCGTGAAGAACATCCTAAAGTACCTAAATAGAACTAAAGAAATGTTCTTAGTCTATGGGGGTGATGAACAGCTTGTCGTAAAAGGTTACGTCGATGCTAGTTTCGACACCGACAAGGATGATTCCAAATCTCAGACAGGATACGTTTATATTTTGAATGGACGAGCTGTGAGCTAGAGAAGCTGCAAGCAAAGCGTGATCGCGGGATCTCTGATGAAGCGGAATACATGGCTGCTGCAGAAGCGTCAAGTGAAGGAGTTTGGATCAGAAACTTCATCACTGAGCTTGGCGTGGTTCCAAGTGCATTGGACCCACTGGAGATATTGTGTGACAACACTGGCGCCATAGTACTCGCTAAGGAACCAAGATATCATCCAAAGACCAAGCATATCAACCGCAAGTTTCATATAATCCGAGATTATATAGCAGATGGAGATCTGAAGATTAGCAAAGTACATACGGATCTGAATGTCGCAGATCCATTGACTAAACCTCTTCCACGTGTAAAACATGATCAACACCTCAGTGCCATGGGTGTGAGATTGTTGCCAGATGTAAACTAGATTATTGACTCTAGTGCAAGTGGGAGACTGTTGGAATTATGCCCTAGAGGCAATAATAAAGATGTTATTATTATAATTCTTGTTCATGATAAAGTTTATATTCCATGCTAGAATTGTATTAAGCGGAAACTTTAATACTTGTGTGGTTTGTGAACAACACCGTGTCCCTGGTACGCCTCTAAGGACTAGCTCATTGATCAATGATGTTTAAGGTTTCCTAACCATAGACATGATTTGTCAATTGATAATGAGGTCATATCATTGGGAGAATGATATGATGGACAGACCCAAACTAAGCGAAGCAATTAGATCGTTTCATCGTGTTCATCTTTGCGAAGCTTTTCCTATGTCAAATATTGTATTCCTTAGACCATGAGATAATGCAACTCCACAGTACGGAAGAAATATTTGAGGTCATCAAACGTCATCCTATGAGAGGGTGATCATAAAGGTGTCTCTCGGTGATCGGAAAGTATCATTGGGTTGTATGTATCGAGATGGAATTTGTCCCTCCCAAGTCGGAGATATACTTGGGCCCACTTTCGGTGTCGATACCAACACCGCTTGCAAGCATGTGGTTAAGGAGTTAATCACAAAGTGATATCGGATTACGGAACGAGTAAAGTACTTGCTGTGAACGAGATTGAACTAGGTATGACGGTACCGACGATCGAATCTCGGGCAAGTAAAATATCGCGAGACGAAGGAAATATATATGGGATTGATTGAATCCTGGCATCATGGTTCATCCGATATGATCATCGATGAATGTGTGGAGTCAATATGGGTGCCTGCACCCGCTGTTGATTATTGATAGAAGATCATGCGCATATTCTCGAACCCGAGGTCACACATAACGTGTCTCGGCTAGGATAGATTGGATAATTGGTTTATGAATTTTTGTTGAGTCTCGGATGGGATCCGGGATATCACGAGAGGTTCGGAATGGTCCGGAGAATAAGATTCATATAAAGGTGCAGTTTTGGAGTTGAATTGTTCCGGTTAATCGGTATTGTACCGAAGCTTCTAGAACCTTCGGAAGGGGACCAACGTGGCCCCACCTTCCGGGAGGGGCATGGGCCTATGAGGGAGTGTCCTGGCGCATTGGGCCAGGGCACAAGGCCCATAGGGCCCAGCCGATCCTAGATAAGTTTAAACTCGTTTAAACTAGAGATAGGATTTCTAGATAAGGGAGAGTTTAAATCGTTTAAACTAGAGATAGGATTTCTAGATAAGGGAGAGTTTAAATTGTTTAAACTAGAGATAGGCTTGGAGGAGGGGCAAGGGCTGGACGCCCCCCTCTATATATAGAGGGGTGGTGCGCCCCCTCCCCATACACACCTTCCTCCAAGCCCTAGCAGCCTTGCTACCTTCCTCTCTCCCTCCCGTCTGTTTGTAGGCGAAGCCCTGCAGCAGAAATTCTCCACCATATACACCAGGCCGTCGTGTTGTAGATCCAATCTATCTCTCCACCATACTCGCTGGTCCGAGGAAGGAGGAGACGTCGAGGTGCTGCACTTGTGCATCTCACGGAGGCACCGCCACTTGTGGTGCTAGATCGGATCGGATCGCGAGGAGGAGAAGCATGCGACTACATCACCCACCCGTTAAATGAGCGTTCACTGTCTTGAATCTTCAAGGGTATGAATATCTAATCCAATCTCTCTCGTTGTTTGCATCTCCTAGATTAGATCTTGGCTTTCCCTCTGTTAGCTCAGTAGAAAATTTTGATTTACTATGCCCTTGAAACCCTTGGATGCTTTGCATCGAGAATGGTTTCAAGGTCATGCCACGCTCTTCCCAAACAAGAGAAGGAAATATTTTTGAATGCCTAAGCAGTATTAAGGTCCCGTCGGCTTCGTCGAATATAAAGGGGATAATAAATATGGCGAGAAAAAGTTCCAAAACCTAAAGTCTCATAGCGCCACGTGATTATGACGCAAATGCTTGATTGCATTGAGGGGCTTCTACCGAGATAATGTTCGAGTACCCATTGTGAAGCTATGTGCATTTCTCAATGCAATCTCTCGTAAGATAATCAATCCGAAGATCTACCACTTCTGTAATGATGTGGTCCAATGTCTTGTCAGTTTTGAGTTGGTGTTCCCACCATCCTTCTTCAATATTATGGCCTTTTCTTTGGTTCACCTAGTCGAAGAGATTTCCATTCTCGGTCCTGTATTTCTACACAATATGTTTCCCTTTGAGAGGTTCATGGGAATCTTAAAGAAATATGTTCGTAACCGTGCTAGGCTAGAAGGAAGCATCTCCAAGGGCTATGAATTTTGTGTTGACTTCGTTCCTGACCTTAAGCTGATTGGTCTTCCTCAATCGCGGTATGAGGGGAGACTGAGTGGAAAGGGTACTCTAGGAAGGAAATCAATAATATGTAGAGACGGACATTCTTACACCGAAGCACATTACACCGTTCTACAGAATTATATCTTGGCAGCCCCATATATCGAGGAACACAAGAAAATCTTACGCTCCAACAACCCTTGAAAGTATGACTCTTGGATTAGAGATGAACACATGAAGAGTTTTGGCGGTTGGTTGCAACATCTCATCAAAAACAACACTCTTGGAGATCAGCTATACTTGTTGTCTAGGTCACCATCTTCGACTATATCGACTTTCCAAGGGTACGAGATAAATGGGTATACATTTTACACGATAGCCCAAGATAAAAAGAGCACCAACCAAAACAGTGGTGTCCGCTTTGATGCAACAGACAACAATGGGTCAAAGACCACATATTATGGTTACATAGAGGAGATATGGGAACTTGACTATGGACCTACTTTTAAGGTCCCCTTGTTTCGGTGCAAATGGGTCAAGCTGACGGGAGGAGGGGTTGAGGTAGACAAGAAATACGGAATGACATCGTTGGATCTCAACAATCTTGGGTACTTAGACGAACCATTCGTCCTAGCCAATGATGTGGCGCAGGTTTTCTATGTGAAGGACATGTCTACCAAACCTAGAAAACGAAAAAATAAGAAAAATAATACATCAGATGATGAGCCAAAGCCCCACATATTTCTTACAGGAAAAATAAACATCGTGGGAGTGGAGGACAAGACAGAAATGTCAGAAGATTGTGATAAGTTTCACGAAATTCCGCCCTTCGCGGTGAAGGATGACCCAAGCATCATGTTAATGAATGAAGATGCTCCATGGATACGACGGGATCAGAAAGGAACACACGCGAAGAAATGATATGTAATAATTGTAACATTTTATGAGTGAAGATGTTCCATGCATGTGTCCATTTTCATAGTGTTGTCTGCAAACAATCTTGAGTGTGTTAGTCTCGTTTTGTGGCTGGACCGGGACTAAAGGAGGGCCTTTAGTACCGATTCATACTTACCATTAAGATCTGATCTCCAAACGCGTGATGTCACATATTAGGGAGTGCCTCTATGACCAGTTTCTCGGAGATGTCGGAGGACTGGGCTCCGTCGGCATCTCCCTGAAACTGGTCGTAGTGCTGTCCCTGCTCTCGAAAACCATCTTGAAGCTTGTAACTTCTCTAACTAGATCAATACACCTGGGAGCTAACTAATTTCACATATTAGGGAGTGCCTCTATGACCAGTTTCTCGGAGATGCCGGAGGATTGGGCTCCGTCGACATCTCCCTGAAACTGGCCGTAGTGGTGTCCCTGCTCTCTAAAACCATCTTGGAGATGCCTCAAACTGGCTGGAGGACTGGACTCACAATGATGCCTATTTATAGTACAAGCAGCTCGGCATAATGTCGACACTCACCCCTATTATTAGTGCTGACTCATCTTTAGTCCCGGTTGGTGTCTCCAACCAGGACTAAAGGTTCATCTTTAGTCCCGGTTGGTGACACCATCCGGGACAAGGTACAAGCCGCACGACATAATGTCGACACTCACCCCTATTATTAGTGTTGCCTGGCCCGATCTCGCATAATCCCTTCAGTCGCGGTTGGTTTCTCCAACCGGGGCTAAAGATGAACCCTCTCTTTATATAGGCATTTCCCTCTATTTATTAGGTAACACTCAAGACATTTATTAATATTAAAAACCGGGACAAACCGGGACTAGCTAACACTCAGGACTAAAGCCGCCCCCTTTAGTCATAATCATGCCTAGTCCTATAATGCAGCTTGAGGTCTTCATCATCATCGTCATCGTCACCTGCCACTCCGTGGATCCTGAGCCCATCCATGGCATAAACCAGGGGCCATTCCAGCCTCAGATTCACGGCAGGCGGGAGAGGGGTCTCCTGGAAGACGATGCCGCTACCGCTGGGCCGGTGTGGGGCCTGTGGCGGGTGGACTCGTGGCCACCGTAGGCGAGGATGGTCTCCCCGGCGATGTAGCGCATCACTCCGATGATAGTACGGTTCGCCCACCACAGACGACAGCCAGCTTCGTTGTGGTTCACTGGTGGCGGGCCATCACCCTCATACCTGGCGAGCTCCCTTTCCCGCCTATTAGCGAAGAAGGCATTCCAGGTGTCATAGTTGTCGGGATCCCACTGGGGATCCATCTGCTGCTCCCGCATGAGCTCGTGGTAGAAGTGGTTTGTGATGGCCGCCTGGCGTGCGGAACCTTGAGGGACAGGAGGGACTAGAACCCCTCCAACACTCAGCATCCAGCCGGCAGACAAGGGTAGTTGGAGGCGCACAGCGCCTCGGTCTCCTCGAGGGTTAGAATGGCCCAGTAGGCGTTGTCCATTGTTCTAAGAGAGGAAGGTGTGGATGTGTGGATAGACATGGCACGATCGCCCTAAATATAGAGGGAAAGGGCGGGAAAACTTGGCGTGAAGCTTTGGGAAATGGCGGGAAATATCTTTAGTCCTGGTTAGTGACTACATCCGGGACTAAAAGCTCTCGTAGAAAGGAAAGGGCGGGAAAACTTGGCGGGAAGCGGTGGGAAATGGCGGGAAATATCTTTAGTCCCGGTTTGTGACTACAATCGGGACTAAATAGATATTATATTAAGATTCATTATATTTTTCTGATAATAATAGACATATTATTTGTGTTATTTGGATTATTAAAATAAAAGATATGATTTTCCAAAGTTTTTATATTTGATTTAGATTAAAAAAAGAAAATTTACAAATGAAATAATTTATAAATGATGCAAACAGATAAATGGATATTATATTAAGATTCATTATATTTTTTGATAATAATAGACATATTATTTGTGTTATTTGGATTATTACAATAAAAGATATGATTTTCCAAAGATTTTATATTTCATTTGAATTAAAAAAAGAAAATTTACAAATGAAATAATTTATAAATTATGCAAAAATATAAATGGATATTATATTAAAATTCTTTATATTTTTCTGATAATTATAGACATATTGTTTGTTTTATTTGGATTATTACAATAAAAGATATGATTTTTCAAAGTTTTTATATTTGATTTGAATTAAAAAAGAAAATTTACAAATGAAATAATTTATAAATGATGCAAACAGATAAATGGATATTATATTAAAATTCTTTATATTTTTTTGATAATAATAGACATATTATTTGTGTTATTTGGATTATTACAATAAAAGATATGATTTTCCAAATATTTATATTTGATTTAGATTAAAAAAAGAAAATTTACAAATGAAATAATTTATAAATGATGCAAACAGATAAATGGATATTATATTAAGATTCATTATATTTTTTTGATAATAATAGACATATTATTTGTGTTATTTGGATTATTACAGTAAAAGATATGATTTTCCAAAGTTTTTATATTTCATTTGAATTAAAAAAAGAAAATTTACAAATGAAATAATTTATAAATGATGCAAACATATAAATGGATATTATATTAAAATTCTTTATATTTTTCTGATAATTATAGACATATTATTTGTTTTATTTGGATTATTACAATAAAAGATATGATTTTTCAAAGTTTTTATATTTTATTTGAATTAAAAAAAGAAAATTTACAAATGAAATAATTTATAAATGATGCAAACAGATAAATGGATATTATATTAAAATTCTTTATATTTTTTGATAATAATAGACATATTATTTGTGTTATTTGGATTATTACAATAAAAGATATGATTTTCCAAAGTTTTTATATTTGATTTGAATTAAAAAAGAAAATTTACAAATGAAATAATTTACAAATGATGCAAACAGATAAATGGATATTATATTAAAATTATTTATATTTTTCCGATAATAATAGACACATTATTTGTTTTATTTGGATTATTACAATAAAAGATATGATTTTTCAAAGTGTTTATATTAGTTTTGAATTAAAAAAGAAAATTAAAAAAAAACAAATAATGTCGTGGCTGGACCCGGACTAAAGAATGATCTTGTGCTTGCTAAACCGGTTAAAAAACCCTTTAGTCCCGGGTCGTGGCTTAGCCTGATTAAAGAGGTCTTTAATCATGAGTTAAGCCACCATGATTAAAGACCCTTTAGTCGCGGGCGGTGGCTTAGCCCGGGACTAAAGGTATGTCCCTTTATATTCTGGTGCCAGCGGAGGTGCTGCGCCCCAACACTTAGCATTTCTCATCGACGACGAAGCAGAGATGAAGACGAAGCACAGACGAAGACATGGGAGGTGTTGTCCGATTCCGCCGCCGCTCCGCCGTGCCGCCGCCGCTCCGCAGGTGAGATGGTTCTCCAGGACATGGCGCCGCTCCGTCGTGCCGCCACCGCTCCGCAACGACGGCGCCTCTGCGACGGTTAGGGAATGAAAGGAGAGAGAGGGAGCGAGCCTAGGGGGAATGAGAGGATAGGGGAGAGGGAGAGGCGTGCTCTCCATGGCGGCGGCGGCGCGGATTGGCGACGAACATGGCCGGCGAGGGCATCGCGCGCGCCAGAGGACGGGGAAGGATGGCCGGCGAGGTGGGTCGTGTTGGGCTGCTGGGCTGGTAGGGGAGAGGGAGAGATGGGCCGGCCTGGTTGGGGTCGGACAACTGTTTTTTTTTCCAAAAATTTTTCTTTTTCTGTTTTTCCTTTTCTCTTTGTATTTTTTAAATACAAATCTTTTTTTATATTATTTTTTTAATTATTGTTTTAAATATAATTAGCTAGGATTATGATTATATTGTTAGCTAGGGTTATTTTTTTAATTATTGTTTTAATTATAATTAGCTAGGGTTATTTTTTTAATTATTGTTTTAATTATAATTAGCTAAGATTAGGATTATATTGTTAGCTAGGGTTATTTTAATTATAATTAGCTAGGGTTATTTTTTTAATTATTGTTTTAATTATAATTAGCTAGGGTTATTTTTTAATTATTGTTTTAATTATAATAGCTAGGGTTATTTTTTTTGTTTTATTTATTAGCTATGATTATATTGTTTTACCACAATTAATATTAGAATTAGGATTAGTATTATTGTTTTAGCGATTTTTTTGTTTTATTTATTAAGATTAGGATTAGGATTAGGATTAGGGTTATTTTTTGTTTTAGTTATTATGATTATTGTTTTAGCACAAATAATATTAGGATTATTATAATTAGGATTATATTTTTTTAGTTATTAGGATTATTGTTTTTTCTAACCTGTTTAACTCTCTTTTTGTTATAGATAATTAAGTCATGGATCCATCCGAAGATCCTGGTCGCATCGGTGAAGGTTTTCTTCAGGGCATGATAAGAGGTGAAATTCCTCTTATTACTACCGGCGCCGAAAATATTTTGCTCAAGGAAGAGATATCCTCATATCTGAATCCATCTGGTGATGGACTAGAAGAAAACCAAGGGGAAGAACAGATGGACGAAGGGCAAACAAATAACAACAATAATGATGGCCCCTCGACAGGATCTGGCGAGGTACATATATATATATGTATAAAGTCTCGTGTTACCTCTATTCATTAACTGATCTAGATATATATTAATCACTCTCTCTTCTTCTTTTATCCCACCGGATCGAAGCAATCGACAGCTCGAATGAAACGAGGGCCGAACAAAAAGTTGGATGGTAATCAGAGGTTCACCATCGAAGAAATAGATGATGATGGTGAACCGATTGCTCCAGAGAAGCACCGGAGGATGTTTATAAATCAATGTGGGGTGCTTGTTAGGGACAACCTTCCGATCACCATCCAAGAATGGAATAAGTCAAAGAAAGCCGGTGAAGAATCCAACAGCTATGTCACCGATGATGCCAAAGATGACCTTTGGCAGAAGCTCATAGCGCATTTCATACTACCTCCAGAGTATGAGGAATTTGAGGTAGATGGTATTACCCCAAGGCCGGGTGGGCTTGAAAATAGAGCGAAAGTCAAGGAGTGGGCACTAAGCAAGATGGTTTAACTGTACCGGAACCACAAGAAAAGTTTATACGCGAAATATGTCGCGAAAAAGAAAACTCCAGACTTCAAAGGAGTAAACGAGAAGTTGAGAGAACAGTGGCCCGATTTTGTACAGTACAAGCAATCTGATAAAGCAAAGGCAAAGTTGGCAAAGAACGCGTTAAATGCTGCCAACAAGAAATACCATCATAAAATGGGGACAGGTGGCTACAAGAGTGCCATCCCTAAGTGGGAAACTATGGAGAAGGATATGAGGGCTAGAGGCGTTACTCCTGGTACATATGGATGGCCCGAGAGGTCAAAGCACTGGTGGTACGGGAACGGGGGATCCTTGGACCCAGAAACGGGGAAGACATTATTTCATGATGAAATTCTAAAACCCTCCCAAGACCTTATTCAAGCAACAAACGATGCTCAATTGGGATTGTTCCGTCCCGAGAGAGAGAACGACGAGCTGACACGTGCCCTAGGGAATCCTGAAAAGGGAGGACGAACACGAGGCAAAGGCGCCGGTGTCTCGTGGAAGAAAGGGTTTCCTCAGTACGATGCCGATTCTGAAGCCGTCGGAGAAAGAAGGACCGGAGGCGACCGGATCTCGTGGTAGAGCAGGACCTAGCTGATCTGAAGAACCTCATGCATGAAATTAGCCAAAGGCCGCCGTCGTCAACTCACCCGCGGTCTGATGATCTAGCATTGGATCTTAGCCAACGGAGAAGCAGCGTGGCTTCCACGGAGGTCTGTGTTGATGATCAAGCACTGCTGGATGATGCACCGGCTCCTCACTACCCGTGGATGATGTCAGAGAGATGGCACAATGTGAGCTACATCAGCCAATGAACAATCTGTCCTTCAAGGTGGCGATCGGCACTACTTTACCTTGTCTACCTGGAGCACTCCACCATTCACTTCCGATTCCACCAGGCTATGCTCGTGTCATGGTGGATGACATAGTGGAGGATTTTGCGGACCTAGAGATTGAAATCGCTACGCCTGAAGGCCTTACAAAACTAGGAGATGTCAAGCGCAACATCATTCTATGGAATAAAAAGTACATCAAGTTTCCAGGCTCGGCGCCAAGGCCCGATTATCGCCAACCTCCAAGTCCACCCCAACCCGATTATCGCCAACCTCCAAGTCCACCCCGCCCCGCTGACGATCGCTGCAGCAGGAGTACATCAACTCGATCTCCGCCTCCGCCTCCGTGCAATACTACTACCTTGTCGAAGAAACGGAAGTTCGACGGTCCCCCGCGCCCCACATCGAAGAAAGGTCAAACGCCGAAGATAGTCGATATCCCGCCGGCTCTTCCAAAGAGACCTTGTGACAAGACCGACGAGGAAACTAACGCGGATGTGGCTGCCCAAGTTAAGGCGCATTTTGCACCCAAAAAGCCTGAGCCAAAGCCGGTATATAACAAAAAAACAAAAAAGTGGGCTAAGTCCTTTCTTGAGCAACCATCCCAGATATCAATGAATCTGGATTCAGACTATGACCGGGAGATTATTAAGCAAGCACAGAAGAAAAAAATCACAAGTGCAAAAAGCGGGAAGCAAGTTGCCCAGCTCGGAGCACAAAAGAATCAATCGGTCGCCACGCTCAAAGTCATTTCAGACCTCGACAAGGCCTTCAGAGCTGAAATGGATATGGACATGCAAATAATGGACCCTAGAGCCCGTAATAATGCTGCACTTATGGGAATCACTGTATCGGAGGCCAAAGCACTTGCTAACGAAGCAAATATGTCTCTTGGTCAATATTTAGGCTATGAAGATACGCCGGTCGAGATAGTAATGCGGCGGATGTCCAAGGGCAGCCTCTAGTCAGTAATGAGGAGCTCGCGCGTCTATCCACACATATGCGAAATCTGCATGAATGGTACATGTCGCAAGCAGAAAAAAGCATCATAAAGATTGGTTTCCGGTGGACGTTACAAAGGAGCATCACTTCAAACCATACTCGATACAGGTTCAAATGACCGAACAGTTTCAGTTATACAACCAGCGCGCCCTCGACAAATCTATCATTGGTTGCTACTGTTTGTAAGTTATTTATTTCTATAATTAAGTTTGTAGCTTTAGCTCGTTCATTGCATTTAATATATTATCCTAACTATATATCCTTTTGTATGATGATATTATATTCCGCAGAATGAAGATACGACGTTGGGTTCATTGACCCATATATCATTAATGAATATACGTTAAAGAATCACCCCAAAGACGTGGAGGAAGACCTGTCCAGGTTCTTAACCGAGCATAATTTTGTTAAGGAAATACTATTTCCTTACAACTTCAAGTGAGTGTTTATATCTTGTACACATTTTATTTTTGCTTACTGGATGAGCTATGCATGTATGTTTATGTAAATGTCCGCAGATTCCACTGGATCTTGCTAAACATTCAAGTTGACAACTCCCTGGTTGAAGTCCATGACTCATTAAGTTGGGACCAAGAGAAGTGGAGCGACATGAAAGCAATGCTCCATAAGTAATTTCAATCATTATCGCATTATATCGTCCTCTTTCATTCATTTCCTGATATCAAGTAACTAATAACTCCTTTGTTCATTTTCTTTGCCGAGCAGGTGTTGGACACGGTTTAGACAGAAAATACCAGGTCCATTCAAAGAGGAGCTAACTTATAAAATGGCGAAGAGTTTACAGCAGCCACCGGGAACTCATTTATGTGGATACTACGTCTGCGAGTACATCCGAGAGTTGACCAGTGAGCGGAAAGTTGACTCATATTATATTTATGATTTGCGGGAGAAACTAGAGCCAGACCAGCGCATAAGAGCAATTCAAGAGGAGCTGGCGGGATTTATGATGAAGGAAGTCCTTGATGTACATGGAGAGCATTATGCGGATGACGTGGAACTCGATTTGCCTTAGTCATCTCCATGTATCTCATATGATATATATATTCATCAATGACCATGTAATTTCAAAACATTTCTTCCTTTTGATATGATTGATTATATGTATGCTTGCAAGGGATCGATTAATTATATAAATGCATCGACGTGTAGTGTGTATGTAGTAGCGTATAATATGTATACTGAAATAGATGTTTGTTATAGTGAAACACAAAACGAAAAAGGAACAAAATGGCAAAAAAAAAGGAAATACACAATCTCTGCGGCGAAGAAATGTGGTGTTCTCTGCATGGCGAAACCTTTAGTCCCGGGTGGTGTTACAGCCGGGACTAGAGGGTTTCATGCCCAGCTGAAACAGCCACGTGGTGTTATCGTCATCAGCGTTGTGAGCCGGGACTAGAGGGGGCCTCTAGTCCGTTTTAGTCCCCGGCCCAAAACCGGGACTGGAGGCCCTTTTTCCAACAGTGAAGAAAGGCCTTTTTGTAAACGAAGCAGGGATTACAAGTTTCAAAAAGAGCTTCCAAAAATTATGGTACTTATTAGCTTTCATCCCTCATTTCCCCTATCATAAGCATCTTGAAGTGGTTAAGGTTAAAGTGGCAAAGCTAGAGTATATGCTTGACAAAGTATAAGTTGGCAATCTCAAGTCCCTTGACTATGAGGGATACACCTCATGGATACTCAACTTAGGGCCCAGGCAAGTTCTTGTCACTGTAAGTATTTGCATATCATTGAGAACCGCCAACGGGGTACCCCTTGCACATGGTACAAGAGCTTTCCCATAACCAAAATGACAAGGCAAGCAGACAATGAGCATCTCAGCAATTCTTCTTATGTACCATGGGAATATGGTGTTTTTTCTCTCTTTCATCTTTTCTCAATGTGTCTCTCTTTTTTTAAAAGAAGAATGCTTCATAGATGTCATTATGGTGATGCTGCAAGTTTCCACCATGATTAGGCATGGCTTAGGCTACCGGCCCAGGCGTTTCTCTAACACAGAATACAAACTCTATGGACTTACAAGTTCCCACTTCATTTCACACCGGTAACATCCATAGACAAAAGAGCATGATATCAACGGAGTATAAAAAGTATAAGTGCAATGTTGAAAACGTTCCCCGTGACAGCACGGTTCTGCTAATCCCATCTTATAAGTGCAAGCATATACAACAAAGTTGCCTCAATGGTTCAAGTTTATTAGGGGCAAATAATAAAATGTGCCATCAAGTTTGTGAGGGCTTTAATCACTAAGTTTTCACATAACAAAATAGTTTTTTAATTGGAAGATAGATGAAAACACGAATATACTTGGAATGGTGTAACACACCATGCATAGGAGTTTATAGTGGACACTTTGGAATAACTTGGTTCCTTGGGAGTTGGAAGCCCGAGTAGAACTTACTCGTACAAGTGGAGGCTAGCAAAAGACTGGGAGCAACCAACTAAGAGAGCAATAATGGCCATAATTATGCAATGCAACAAAGCAAACTAATCAAAGTAAAGAGTGGTACTACAAGTCAAGGACTAAATGATCATAGAGGCTAATGGTGACTTGTCATAGTCATAACATGGTGTAAGCATGTGCCAAGTCAACCCAAGAAAAACATCAAAGGAGAAAACCACAATACTATGCTTTTGCATGCTAAAACAACGCATAATTTCTTCAAGGCACACTAAGCAATCCCAATTGTTTGGAACAATACATGCTACAACAATAATCACTAAGCATAATGCAAAAACAACACCTAGCATGTCATGCTAAAGTCTAAGTCACAGTCAATGCAAGCTCCTCTTGCACTTCAAGCAAGAACTTACTACTCCTTTCCAAACACCAAGCAAACTTATTTGCAAAATAACACAGCGAGAACGGGGGTCCAAACTACTAAAGCAAACTAAACAAACTAAGCAAAGCAAACAAAAACTAAGACGCTCCAAGAACAACACAACTGCGCATGAAACAATAAAAGTGAAGTGTCTAGATAGGCCTGAGCTTTTTATTGATGAAGAAGGGGATGCCTTGGGCATCCCCAAGCTTTGACGCTTGTACTTATTGGATATTTCTTGGGGTGACACCATGGTGGCATCCCCAAGCCTGAGCTTTTGTCCATTCTTCATCTCATTGCATCATTCTCTCTCTACACCTGAAATTTTTCCTTCATCCAAAACTTCACACAATCTTCATTAGCAACATTAGCTTATTCAAAAGATATTAGACCATTGGCAAAGCTTTGTAACAGCAGGGATTTTCACTAAAAACACAAGCTACTTAAGTAACTCCTTCAAAGAAACTCAATTTACCTAAATAGAGCTCAAAAAGGAATCAATAAGAAGCAAATGCAAATAATGGCAGAAATCTGTCAAAACAGACCAGCAGGTAGAAACGAATTTTTTCGAACATCTTTTGTTGCTCAAATCAAAAAGTGTTGAACTAACGCAAGTTATCCAACATACTGGGGGATTTATTCGTAAAGTTTGAGCTCAATCTGGGTTACAGAGCCTCCTCATGATTTTTTTTGGTGGAGGACAGAAATCTGTTTCGGGACAGCAACTCCCCAAATCTTACTTCCCTCTTATTAGAAGCCATTCTTGGCACAAAAAGCAAACAAAAAGGATAAGGATAGGTCATTACAGAAGTAATAACTTCCAAGACTCAAGAAAACTCTTGGGTTATCTCCCAACAAGTACTTTTCTTTAACGCCTTTAAGTTAGGCATGATAACTTGAGAAGATGCTCACATAAGAATTATGAATTGAAGTCAAATTGAGCATCAAGAAGCAAATTCAAAACACATTTAAGTCTAACCCACTTTCTATGCATAGGAATCTTGTATGTAAATAAATTCACAAAGAACAAAGTGACAGGCATAGGAAGATGAAACAAGAGCAACTTCAAAACTTCCAGCACATAGCGAGGTGTTTCAGTACCATGAAAACTTCTACAACCATACTTTCCTCTCTCATAATAATTTTCAGTAGCATCATGAATAAACTCAACAATATAGCTATCACATAAAGCATGCTTTTCATGATCTACAAACACATAATTTCTATCAAGCTCAAAAACTGTGGGATTAAAACCTCCACAGGTTTTATCCAAAGTAGATATTTCAAAAGGATTCACAGGAACATAACATTCATCCTCCTTTGGTAAGCATGGGGACAATCAAATAATATAAGAGGTAAAGAGTTACTCTCATTAGAAGGTAGGCATTGGTAGATCCATTATTCCTCCTTTTGTTCATCACTCTCCTCCTTTTTTTCATCTAATGAGCTTCTAGTTTCAACAATTTCTTCTTCCATATGCTCCTGCAAGGCATTAGTCTCTTCCAGTTGTGGAAAGCACCTATTAAAATATTCAAGAATATAGACATTTGCTTCCTTGTAATTGTCAAAGCAAAATTTAAGTATCTCGTAAACCTCATGTTCATAAGGTGCATCATCAGTATTTTCAAGCAAGATGGCAAGTTCAAATGCACCCTTGAAGTCAATAAACTCTTCCATTTGTTCCACATCATAAAAGTCATAATTTCCTTTAACATAAGAAGATATGGAAACATTATCATTATACTCACATTGAAAGGGTAGGTGTTTATACCTCCTGCAGCAACAAGATTTATCAAAGAAATAAGTAACATTATAAGTAAAGCACAAGTCTCTAGCAATAGTATTCAACTTATCAATTTGTTCCCATAAGTGTTTCCCTTTTTGCGACAAATGGTGTTCCTTATAATAATACCTTTGTTCTTCCGTGAACCCACCTTGCCAATAAGAACTAATTTCAAAGAAACCATCCATTGATATAAAGCATGATCAAGCAAGGCAATAACAGACCAGCAACTAGAGCAGGAACTAAAAAAATTTGTGTTTTTGAATAAAGAAAGCAAACCGAACTAGACTACTTTTTGGGTTTTTTAAAGAGGCAAACAAAACCAAGCAAAAGAAACAAAGCAAACTAAAAACAAAGTAAAGAGAAAGGAAGTGAAGGACTCCCCTAGTGAAGACGTCCTTAGCCTCCCCGGCAACAGCGCCATAAATTACTTGATGCTACACTCAACAGGGAGGAAGAGTGCTTCGTTGGAAACCCCAAGAGCAAGGTATGAAGAGTACAACAGCAAGATTTCCCTTTGTAGAAACTGAGGTTATCGAACCAGAAGGAGGAAGGAAACATCACACAGGTGTTGGAAGCAACATGGAGACCTGCACAACACAAACTCAAGACTCTGTCCCAACGAATCAGTGAGGTTGTCAAGCTCACCGGTTTGCTGTAACAAAGGATTAAACATATGGTGTGGAAGGTAATGGTTTGCAACAAGTAAACAAGTAACAGTGGAAGATGTATCAATGGTAAAGATTGGACCGGGGTCCATAGTTCACTAGAGGTGCTCTCCTTAGATAAACAACATGGCATGAAGGGTAAACAAATTATAGCGGGGCAATTGACAGGAACTGAGCAAGTCATAATAATGCAATTACTAGCTAGAAAGATCCTGTGAGGTTGATTGGGCAATACAACAATATACATAGACCGTAATCCAACTGCATCTATGACTAGAACTCCACCTTCAGGTTATCATCCGAACCCCCTCTAGTATTAAGTTGCAAGCAACAGACAACTGCTTTAAGCAAAGTGTGTAAGGTAAACAGTCCACATGTTCCATGAACAAGAGATCGTTGTTTTCTCCCTAGTAGCAACAGCACATCTACAACCGAGGAGATTTCTGTCACTTTCCTTGGAAACTAGAGGCATGAACCCACTGATGACCCACAAGTGTAGGGGATCACAACAGTCTTTGCGGGTAGTATTACCCAATTTATTGATTCGACACAAGAGGAGACAAATAATACTTGCAAGCCTTAACAACTGAGTTGTCAGTTCAGCTGCACCTGGAAATAGTTCTGGCTCACAGAAGTTTATCAGTAGCAATAGTTTGTAGTAGCAACAGCAAAGCAACAACAACAGTAACAGCAACAGTGAAACAGTAGCAATAGTAACAGTAACGATAGAAGTAGGATTCGAGTGCGGTAGGCATAGGGATGGATGGACGGGCGTTGCATGGGCGAGTCTAAACATGTAACTTCAAAGAACTAGGGCATTGCAGATAAATAATAATAAGCATCCAAGTACTAAACAATCCTAGGCATGTGCTCCAAATATAGTCATACGTGCTCGCAGTGAGAACTTGCACAACATCTTCTGTCCAGCCATCCCGTGGCAGCGGGGCCTCTAGGGAACTACTGGCAATTAAGGTGCTCCTTTTAATAGAGCACCGGAGCAAAGCATTAACACTCCATGAACACATGTGATCCTCACACTATAGCCATCCCCTCCGGTTGTCCCAATTATTGTCACTTTGGGGCCTTTGGATCCGGACAATGATATGTGTACACAACTTGCAGATAAGATCATAAACAATACTATCATAATGATTCAATAATAAGTTCAGATCTGAGATCATGGCACTCGGGCCCTAGTGACAAGCATTAAGCACAACAAGTTGCAACAAAGTCAAATAGCACTAATAGAGATACTAGGCACTATGCCCCTAACAGATCTTATTCGATTACATGATAGAACTCATCCAATCCCTACCATCCCCAAGCCTACATCGGGGGATTACTCACTCATGGATGAGGGAAACATCGGTGGTTGTTGGAGATGCGTTGGTGATGACGATGGCGATTATCCTCTCCAAATTCCCCGTCCCGGCAGGGTGCCAGAACGGAGTTTCTAGATCCGAATCTTGGTTTTTGGTGGCGGCGGAGCGAAACTCTTTTTGGAAAACTATTGAACCCCCTGAGTGTTTAGGTCAGAAGGCAACTTATAGACGCGGAGGGAGGCCGAGGAGCTGCATGGGGTGGGTATGGCCCCCCAGGCCTCCTATCTGTCTCCCCTTCTGGCTCCGTGGATCTTCTGATGAGAAATAGTTTTTGGCATATTTTCCGGGATTTTTCCTGATAGTTCATTTTCTGCACAAAAACAAGACACCAAGGTAATTCTGCTGAAAACAGCGTTAGTCCGTGTTAGTTGTATCCAAATCACACAAGTTTAGAGAAGAAACAATAGCAAAGTGTTCGAGAAAGTAGATATGTTTTGGACGTATCACCCACTATCGAGCATAAATACTCCCTCTTGGAGTCACTAGCAACTACTTGGCCAAGATAACCACTAGCAACGGAGAGCATGCAAGATCACAAACAACACAGACATGATAGAATCATAAAGATAGAACCATTAATCAAACCAACATAATAATCTCAATATCCATCGGATCCCCGCAAACACAACATGCATGATTACAAATAGATTAGATCTTGATCATGAACGAAGCTCACAAGATCTATACATGAAAGCACAAAGTAGGAGATACAACCATCTAGCTACTACATGGACCCATAGTCCAAGGTGGAACTACTCACAAATCATACCAGAGAGAAGGCCTTCGTGATGATCTCCCCTTCGGCAGGGTGCCGGCAAGATCTTCAGATCCCCCCGATCTAGGGACGATGGTGGCGGCGACTACAGACGGTTTCATGGATTTATGATCGGGTTCTCAGGGTTTCTATATCAGGGGCTTGTTATCTGTGAAGGGGAGACCGGCGGCCAGGCGACCAAACCCTAACCCGAGCGCAGTAGGGCCTACCCTTTTGCACTGGGATCTGTCCTCTGGCCCCTCGGGCTCTCCTCTGGACTTCTTGTTCCCCACGGAAAGTTATTGACTTTGTCCTTCGTCCCGTCCAATTCCAATAATATTTCTTTACTAACTTTTCTGAAACCAAAAACAGCAGAAAACATGCATATGGCACTGTTGCAACTTGTTAATAGGTTAGTACCAGAAAACATGTAAAAAGCACCTCAAAGTGTAGACAAGTAAAGCAAAGTAGATACTAAACAAGCATGGAGCATCAAAAATTATAGATACGTTTTCAACATATCATATGATTACAAATAGATATGATCTTGATCATGAACGGAGCTCACAAGATCTAAACATGGTAGCACAAAGGAGGAGGTACAACCATCTAGCTACTACATGGACCCATAGTCCAAGGTGGAACTACTCACGCTTCATACCAGAGGCTAGTATGGTGAAGAAGAAGGCCTCCGGGATGATCTCCCCTCCAGCAGGGTACCGGGAAGAGCTTCAGATCCCTCCCCGATCTAGGGACGATGGTGGCGGTGGCTATAGTTGGTTTCGTGTAATATTGATCGGGTACTTAGGGTTTTGGCATCATGGGGTCTTTATAGGCGAATAGGCGAGGCAGGGGGTGGCCAGGGCGGCCGCATACCCCAGGCGTGGACCCACCTTGGCCGCGCGACCAGGGGTGTGGCCCCCTGGTGGCTCTCCTCTGTCTCGTATTCAGGCTTAGTCTTCCCCATGGTAAAATATTGACTTTGGCTTTTGTCCCGTCCAATTCCGAGAATATTGATTTTCTGCCTTTTTGGAACCAAAACAGAAGAAAACAGGCAACTGGCACTGTGGCATCTTGTTAATAGGTTAGTACCATAAAACATATAAAAACACCTCAAAGTGTAGACAAAGCAAAGTAGATACTAAACAAGCATGGAACATCAAAAATTATAGATACGTTTCCGACGTATCAAGCATCCCCATGCTTAAATCCTGCTCGTCCTCGAGTAGGTAAGTGATAAAAAGAATAATTTTTAGGTGACATGCACCATTAAAATCAAGATCAAACCATTTGCAAGCATTGAAAGATGGGATCAAAGAACTCTAAACATGAGCATGAAAGGTGGAGTTCTAAAAGTAAGACAAAGTAACTATGTATGCAACATGAAAGGCTACGAACAAAGATCATGAATAACATGCATTGGAAAATGTTTGTTTGTTTGTTTCACATACAGAAAACATGGCATAGTGGCAATCAGCTTGTCCCTCATGGAGTAGCAAATAGATGCATGGGACACCTTCAAAGTTCATAAGAGTGACTAGATACAAATAGCACAGGAACAAGCAATATAAACAATATGAATCAATCAATAAGTTTTGGGACAATGCACATAGAACTAAGAATGGCAACTATGCTCTCTTAACTGGTGCCTAAAGGTAGAAGGTGGAGACTCAATATAATGGTGGAATAAAGGCCCTTCATAAAGGGAAGCAAGGATTTGAAGTTTTAAAAGAGCTTCCAAAAATTATCGTACTTGTTAGCTTTCAGCTCTCATTGCCCCTATCATAAGCATCTTGAAGTGATTAAGGTTAAAGTGAACAAACTATAGAGTATATGTTTGACAAAGTATAAGTTGGCAATCTCATGTCCCTTGAATACGAGGGCCACTCCTCATGCTACTCAACTTTACTCACATGTAAGTTCTTGTCATAGTAAGTACATGTGTATCATAGAGAACCGCCAACGGGGTACCCCTTGCACATGGTACAGGAGCTATCCCATAACCAAAATGACAAGGCAAGCAGACAATGAGAATCTCAGCAATCTTGTTATTTACCATGGGAATATGGTGCTTTTTTCTCTCTTTCCTCTTTTCTCAATATGTCTCTTTTATTACAAGAAGAATGCTTCATAGATGTCACTATGGTGATGCTGCAAGTTTCCACCATGATTAGACATGGCTTAGTCTAGCGGCCTAGGCGTTTCTATAACACACATACATAACTCCATGGACTACAATCTCCCCTTTTATTTCACACTGACGACATCTATAGACAAAGGAGCATGATATCAACTTTGTACAAAGTACAAGTGCAATGTTGAAAGCGTTCCCCGTGACAGCACGGTTCTGCTAATCCTAGCTTATAAGTGCAAGCATATACAACAAAGTTGCCTCAATGGTTCAAGTTTATTAGGGGCAAAGAATAAAATGTGCCATCAAGTTCGCGAGGGCTTTAATCACTAAGTTTTCACATAACAAAATAGTTTTTTAATTGGAAGATAGATGATAACAAGAATATACTTGGAATGGTGTAACACACCATGCATAGGAGTTTATAGTGGACATTTTGGAATAACTTGGTTTCTTGGGAGTTGGAAGCACAAGTAGAACTTACTCATACAAGTGGAGGATAGCAAAAGACTGGGAGCAACCAACTAAGAGAGCAATAATGGCCATAATTATGCAATGCAATAAAGCAAACTAATCAAAGTAAAGAGTGGTACTACAAGTCAAGGACTAAATGATCATAGAGGCTAATGGTGACTTGTCATAGTCATAACATGGTGTAAGCATGTGCCAAGTCAACCTAAGCAAAACATCAAAGGAGAATACCACAATACTATGCTTTTGCATGCTAAAACAACGCATAATTTCTTTAAGGCACACTAAGCAATCCCAATTTTTTGTAACAAGACATGCTACATCAATAATCACTAAGCATAATGCTAAAACAATACCTAGCATGTCATGCTAAAGTCTAAGTCACGGTCAATGCAAGCTCCTCTTGCACTTCAAGCAAGAACTTACTACTCCTTTCCAAACACCAAGCAAACTTATTTGCAAAATAACACAGAGAGAACGGGGGGTCCAAACTACTAAAGCAAACTAAACAAACTAAGCAAAGCAAACAAAAACTAAGACGCTCCAAGAACAACACAACTACGCATGAAACAATAAAAGTGAAGTGTCTAGACAGGCCTGAGCTTTTTATTGATGAAGAAGGGGATGCCTTGGGAATCCCCAAGCTTTGACGCTTGTACTTCTTGGATATTTCTTGGGGTGACACCATGGTGGCATCCCCAAGCCTGAGCTTTTGTCCATTCTTCATCTCATTGCATCATTCTCTCTCTACACCTGAAGTTTTTCCTTCATACAAAACTTCACACAATCTTCATTAGCAACATTAGCTTATTCAAATGATATTAGACCACTGGAAAAGCTTTGTAACAGCAAGGCTTTTCACTAAAACACAAGCTAATGAAGTAACTCCTTCAAAGAAACTCAATTTACCTGAAGAGAGCTCAAAAAGGTATCAATAAGAAGCAAATGCAAATAATGGTAGAAATCTGTCAAAACAGACCAGCAGGTAGAAACGAATTTTTTCGAACATCTTCTGTTGCTTAAATCAAAAAGTGTTGAACTAACGAAAGTTAACCAACATACTGGGGGATTTATTCGTAAAGTTTGAGCTCAATACGAGTTACAAAGCCTCCTCACGATTTTTTTTGGGTGGAGGACAGAAATCTGTTTCTGGACAGCAACTCCCAAAACCTTACTTCCCTCTCATTAGAGGTCATTCTTGGCAGCACGGTTGAAAACGTTCCCCGTGACAGCACATGCAACGTTGATTTCTTTTTGAGTTCTTTTCAATGGAGTACAAAAAGTACAAGTGCAATGTTGAAAACGTTCCCCGTCATAGCACGGTTCCCCGTGAAAGTACAAGTGCAATGTTGATTCCTTTTTGAGTTCCCCGTGACAGCACATTCAACGGAGTACAAAAGGTACAAGTGCAATATTGAAAACATTCCCCGTGACAGCATGATTCTGCTAATTACAACGTATAAGTGCAAGCATATACAACATAGATGACACAATGGTTCGAGTTTATTAGGGACAAAATATATAAAGTGTGTCATCAAGTTTGTGAGAGCTTTAATCACTAAGTTTTCACATAACAAAATACTTTTAAATTGGAAGATAGATGAAAACAAGAATATACTTGGAATGGTGCAACACACCATGCATAGGAATTTATAGTGGACACTTTGGAATAACTTGGTTTCTTGGGAGTTGGATGCATGAGTAGAGCTTACTCATACAAGTGGAGGCTAGCAAAAGACTAGAAGCGACCAACTAAGAGAGCAATAATGGCTATAATCATGCAGAGCGACAAAACATTACTAATCAAAGCATAGAGTGGTACTCTAAGTCAAGGACTAAATGATCATAGAGGCTATGGTGACTTGTTCATAGTCATAACATGGTGTGAGCATGTGCCAACTCAACCCAAACAAAGCATCAAAGGAGAATACCATAATACTATGCTTTTGTATGCTAAAACAATGCATGATTCTTTCAAGGTACACTAAGCAATCCCAATTGTTTGAAACAAGTCATGCTACATCAATAATCACTAAGCATAAGTTCAAAATAATACCTAGCATGACATGCTAAAGTCTAAGTCACAGTCAAAGCAAGCTCTTCTTGTACTACTCAAGCAAGAACTTTCTACTCCTTTCCAACACCAATCAACTTATTTGAAATAACACAGCGAGAACGGGGGTCAGAACTACTTTATTCAAGCAAACTAAGCAAATCAAACAAAAACTAAGACACTCCAAGAACAACACAACAGTGCATGAAACAATAAAAACGAAGTGTCTAGAAAGACCTGAGCTTTTTATTGACGAAGAAGGGGATGCCTTGCGCATCCCCAAGCTTTGACACTTGTACCTCTTGAATATTTCTTGGGGTGACACGGGGTGGCATCCCCAATCTTGAGCTTTTGTCCATTCTTCATCTCATTACATCATTCTCTCTCTACACCTGAATTTTTTCCTTCATACAATGCTTCACACAATCTTCATTAGCAACATTAGTGTATTCAAAAGATAAGAGACCCTTGGGTTTAGCTTTAGAACATCAAAACTTTCACTAAAAATACTAGATACTTTAGCAACTCCCTTAAAAAGTTCAATTTCCCAAAAATAACCCAAAAAAGAATCAATAAGAAGCAAATGCAAATAATGACAGAAATCTGTCAAAACAGACCACTAGGTAGAACCCGATTTTTTCAAAGACATTCTGTTGCTCAAATCAAAAGGTTTTGAACTAACAAAAGTTACCTAACATACTGGGGTATTTATTCGTAAAATATCATCTCAATCCAACTTACATAGATGCCTCACGAATTTTTACGGTGGAGCATAAAAATCTGTTTCGGGACAGCAACTCCCCAAATCTTACTTCCCTCTTAGTAGAGGCCAGTCTTGGCACAAAAAAAATAAACAAAAAGGATAAGGAGAGGTCATTACTAAAGTAATAACTTCTAAGACTCAACAAAACTCTTGGGTTATCTCCCAACAAGTACTTTTCTTTAATGCCTTTATGTTAGGCACAAGAAGCAATAATCAAGTGTTTTCAAATAAAGAATTAAGATCAATACTTGCAATCTTTTCAACTAGGAAAGGTATCTCATCCAAATAAGTTTTGGAGGATCCCTTCTCATCTCTCCTTGGTTCACTACTTTCATCAAAAGGATTTTTAGGAACAATCCAATCAAAATTCTTTTCTAAGGCTTCATGAATTCCAACAAGTTTAAAGGGTATGGGTATCTTAATTTCCTCTCTAGATTTGGTTTTATCTAGAGTACCCATAACATCTACACATGAGCCTATCATATTAAAATGTTCAAAGACCTTTTTGGCCTCCTTAGCAACGTCATTTAACTCTTTTACTAAAGTTTCTAGGATAAAATCTCTCTTTTCAGGATCCTCTTCTTATTTTAGTTTGAGAAACAAAATTTGCATCATGGGGTTAAGGTTAACAAACCTATCCTCCAACATATGAACTAAAGAAGCTGCAACAATTTCATAACTAGGATCAAGTTCTGCTATAGATCTATCCTCAATATCCTCATGTTTGCTAACATGATAAAAGAATTCTTCAATATTTTGTTTCCCAATTATGGAGACACTACCTAATGAAAGGTCTTTCAGGGTGAACTTGGGGATCAACATGGTGAGCTAGAGCAAGGTGACAACTAGAGTAGGAACTATTTTTTTGTGTTTTTGATAAGGGAAAGCAAACCAAACTAAACTATTTTTTTGGAGTTTTTGATAAAAAGAAGCAAACAAAACCAAGCAAAAGAAACTAAACAAAACAAAACAAAAACAAAGTAAAGAGAAAGGTTGTGGAGGACTCCTGTTGTGAAGACGTCCTTAGCCTCCCCGGCAACGGCGCCAAAAATAGCTTGATGGCGTGTTGTCAACGCCTCGTTGGGAGACCCCAAGAGCAAGGTGTGATGAGCACAGCAGCAAGTTTTACCTCAGTAAGAAACCGAGGTTATCGAACCAGTTGGAGGAAGGAAACGACTCAAAGGTGTTGCTAGCAACTTGGAGACCTACATAACACAAACTCAAGACTTTGCCCCAACGAACAACGAGGTTGTCAATCTCACTGGTTTGCTGTAATAAAAGATTAACTGTATGGTGTGGAAGGTAATGGTGGTTTGCAACAAGTAACGGTGGAAGATGTATCAATGGTAAATATTAGACCGGGGTCCATAGTTCACTAGAGGTGTTCTCCTTAGATAAACAAACATGGCATGCTGGGTAAACAAATTACAGCAGGGCAATTGACCGGACTGAGCAAGGCATAACAATGCAATACTAGACATTCATGATCCTATGGAATTCAATTGGGCAATACAACAAGATACATAGACCGCCATCCAACTGCATCTATGACTAGAAGTCCACCTTTGGTTTATCATCCGAACCCCCTCCAGTATTAAGTTGCAAGCAACAAATAACTGATTTAAGCAAAGTGTGTAAGGTAAACAATCCACTTGTTCCATGAACAAGAGACCGTTGTTTTCTCCCTAGTGGCAACGGCACATCTACAACCTTAGAGATTTCTGTCACTTCCCTTAGATTAAATAGAGGCATGAACCCACTATCGAGCATAAATAGCCCCTCTTAGAGTCACTAGCAACTACTTGGCCAAGATAACTACTAACAATGGAGAGCATGCAAGATCACAAACAACACATGCATGATAGAATCAATAAGACAAAACCATTAATCAATCTGACATAGTAATCTCAATATGCATCGGATTCCCCCAAACACAACATGCATGATTACAAATAGATGAGATCTTGATCATGAATGGAGATACAACCATCTAGCTACTACATGGACCCGTAGTCCAAGGTGGAACTACTCACGCTTCATACCAAAGGCTGGCATGATGAAGAAGAAGGCCTCCGGGATGATCTCCCCTCCGGCAGGGTGCCCGGAAGATCTTCAGATCCCCTAGATCTAGGGACGATGCTGGCGGCGGCTACAGATAGTTTCGTGGAATATTGATCGGGTACTTAGGGTTTAGGCATCGGGGGTTTCGAAGAGGGAGGCTGAGGGGGTGCCCGAGGAGGCTGCACCCTCCCAAGCGCGGGGTGGGCCCACCCATCGGCCAGGGGGTGTGGCCCCCTCGAGGCCCTCCACCCTCTCGTCTTGTGGCTCCGTGTTCCCCACGATAAAATATTGACTTTGGCTTTTGTCCCGTCCAATTCCGAGAATATTGATTTTCTGCCTTTCTGGAACCAAAAACATAAGAAAACAGGCAACTGGCACTGTGACATCTTGTTAATAGGTTAGTACCAGAAAACATATAAAAACACCTCAAAGTGTAGACAAAGCAAAGCAAAGTAGATACTAAACAAGCATGGAACATCAAAAATTATAAATACATTTTCGACGTATCAACAATATGCATCAAACAATGAGTTTTGGGAGAATGCACATAGAACTAAGAATGAAAACTATGCTCCCTTAGCTAGTGCCTAAAGGATAGAAGGTAGAGACTCAATATAACAGTGGAAGAAAGGCCCTTCATAAAGGGAAGTAGGGATTTCAAGTCTTAAAAAGATCTTCCAAAAATTATTGTACTTGTTAGCTTTCAGCCCTCATTGCCCCTATCATAAGCATCTTGAAGTGATTAAGGTTAAAGTGAACAAACTATGGAGTATATGCTTGACAAAGTATAAGTTGGCAATCTCATGTCCCTTGAATACGAGGACCGCACCTCATGCTACCCAATTTTAGTCACATATAAGTTCTTGTCATAGTAAGCACATGTGTATAATAGAGAACCGCCAACGGGGTACCGCTTGCACATAATACAGGAGCTATCCCATAATCAAAATGACAAGGCAAACTGACAATAAGCATCTCAGCAATCTTCTTATTTACCTTGGGAATATGGTGTTTTTTCTCCTTTTTCTCTTTTCAATATGTCTCTTTTTTATAAGAAAAAAGCTTCATAGATGTCATTATGGTGATGCTGGAAGTTTCCATCATAATTAGACATGCCTTAGGCTAGCGGCGCAGGCGTTTCTCTAACACATATACATAACTCCATGGACTTACAATCTACCCTTTTATTTCACACCGACAACATTTATAGACAAAAGAGCATGATATCAATTATATACAAAGTATAAGTGCAAATGTTGAAAGTGTTCCCCATGACAGCACGGTTCTGCTAATTCCAACGTATAAGTGCAAGCATATACAACATAAATGACACAATGGTTCAAGTAGGGGCAAGAAAAATAAAATGTGCCATCAAATTTGTGAGAGCTTTAATCACTAAGTTTTCACATAATAAAATACTTTTTAATTGAAAGATAGATGAAAACAAGAATATACTTGAAATGGTGTAACACACCATGCATATGAATTTATAGTGTACACTTTGAAATAACTTGGTTTCTGGATAGTTGGATGCATGAGTAGAGCTTACTCATACAAGTGGAGGCTAGCAAAAGACTGGGAGCGACCAAAAGCAATAATGGCCATAATCATGCAATAATGGCCAATCATGGCCATAGTCAACTCATATTTCATTTTTTTTAATTATCAAGGTGTATGGCACCCATGTCCTCTCCATCGTGGTTGTTCCATCACCATACGCTTTACTTTTTCCGGTAGTTGATGTTGTAAGACAAAGGGTTCGATTTAAACAAAATCAGTCAGAAAAAGGAAATTTGGTTTAGAAGAAGAAAATCATTCGATCTGATGTGACTACGTATTTAACGTATTTTTCTTTCTAAACGCTAGAGTGTTTTCCATGAAATACACAACTTACTATTCAGAAAACACAAGTGGGTATGATTTTTGTAACATATGCTATTTGAGTGGAGTAGATTATTTTTTGAAAAAAATTGTGTTGTCGGAAAGTATGTACAGATGGGTCTTCTCTTACGGCCTTGATTTTATCCTAAAATGAATGTTAACAAATAAGTGAATATCCATAAAATAATATTTAGTATAAGGATAAAATATGGATGGTTTACTATTTGTTCGAGTAGACAAGGAAATATTTTGTAGATAAATTTTATAGTTGCCAAATAAAAGTATTTATGAAAAAACTTTTTAAAATATAAAGAAAATCTAGTAAAATGTTATATGTAAATAAAATGCAGAAAATGGTCTTAGGGCCATAGTGCAAAGTTGAATGCCTAATGCCATATACAAACAATCCCCAAGCAATTTAATTAAGCAAGAAAACAATTTTGATAAAGGGTGTGTAAGTAGTTTAATACAAGCCTAACTTTCAAATGATAGGCATGTGTAAGAGAGTTTCTTTTGAAAGGAAAAGCCTCTCGGCGCTTTATTTAATCGATAGTAGTGTTACATCGTTCATATCTTAAAGTAGTAAAATAGAATTCGGAGCATCTTCGCCCAACACAAGTGTCTCATTTGATTTAGGCGAGTGCTAAGCCGATGGAAGCCTCCCATCATCCTGGTCCCGCATCCAACATGTGTCCCTCCCACCCCCTAGGCTGCTCTGTACACACGGAAACTATCTCCACACGGAAATGCAATCCCCACCTCGCCTTATCCGCCTTCTTCCTCCCGTCACACCTCGATGCAGGAGACGCATAGCCTCCCATGGCGACACCGTCGCCGCGCCGGAGAACACGCCAGGCATCGGCTTCGCAGCAAACGCTGGGCGGCAGATTGTAGAAGCTCCGCTCGCCCCTTGTAGCAACGACCCCTTGTAGCAGCACCGACAACAGGTTGTAGCAGCGGCAATAGCCCCTTGTAGCAGCACCGATAGCAGGTTGTAGCAGAACCGCCAGTAGGACATAGCAGCGCTCGCGGCCATATGTAGCAGCGTCGACGAAGGTGTCGTCGCAGAGGTAGCAAGGCCGCTCGCATATTGTAGCAGAGTTGGTTGCCCGTTGTAGCAAAGAAGGCCGTCCATTGTAGCATCATCACCGTCACCGGAGGAGTTGTCGCCGGAGAAGGTGCCATCGCGGCGGCAGCAACGCCGGTTACCACTTGTAGCAGCGCCTCCCACCGCTGGTAGCAGAACCTACTACCGCTCGAAGCAAAAGGCACCGTTGCCGGAGAAGATGTCGCCGCCGGAGAAGACATTGTAGCAAGGGCGCTCGCACCTTGTAGAAACACCGCCTGGCCATTATAGCAAGGTCGTCGGCAGCGCCTTGTAGCAAGACCGGCCGCCGATTGAAGCAAACCCTGCCCCCGTGGTCATAGCACCGCCGTCGTGCCGTGGTAGCAACGCCCCAACTCCATGTAGCAACACGGGCCGCCCCTTGTAGTAAGGTCGGCCAACCACCACTCCACAGCAGCACCGCCGCCCCACGGAGAGCTCACGGAGGTGGAGCCCTGACGGCGGATGTATTTTGGAGCGACTCCCCCAACCGCAGTACATCGCCCGGGGAAAAATCCGAGATGGGCGGGGGACACCGCGGGAGAGATGAGGAGGGGGAAGGGCATGCCCACCGGAGGGAGAGGAACGAGGCGGAAGCTGCAGATGCGGGCGGGGAAGAGGAGCTCTCCCATGGGCAGGGCCGGCCCTGAGATGTCGGAGGGCCGGTGCAAAGACCAAAAAATAGGTCCCAATATAAAAATAGTTATAGAGATTTTTTTGTTTTATTTCGATAACAACCTATATATTGAACATAATTATCTCTAAATACGCAAACATAAATTGTCGTACTGGTGACAGTTATCCTTATACACATACACTTTGTCAACAAATACATATCATTAATCTGATCACTTTCTTTTTTGTCGCTTTTTATGACATACACTTTGTCGATGGGATCTTAAGATGAAAGCATAAGCAAAAGCACTAGAAAAATTAGGACATGATATTAAAATTTGAAACAAAAGCACATGCAGCAGTGATGAAAATTGACTAGTTGCTCGGTGCCGCCGGCTTGCTGTTGGACCATCGATCCTGGTTCTTTGATGAGTGGCGAATTTAGACCCTTATTCTACCTTTTGTCTCTCTCAAGTCAAGCCTATGGGGAGTGAAGGAGAATGAATCGAAACGAATTAGATGAGCAAAATCAGACTAATCCAAGAGGAATATATAGGACGGAGTTGTACAGACTATTGCAGAACGAGGAAGGATTTACTAGAAATAACATATTAGGATGTCTTCCTCCTTTAATTACATATATTCCTCAAATGGGCTACATTGGAATTCCATGCGCAACTGTCGTCCATTAATTCTTTAGCGATTGGTGCGTGTGTTGCGTGCCAAAGCTGTGCTAGCGATTTTGGCTGATTCGCTTAACAACTTGTTCCTAAACCGAGGGCAATGGATGTACGGTACTTGCGTGGGCCCCTATCAGCTAAGGGCCCAATGCGGCCGCACCGAATGCACCAGCCCAGGGCCGGCACTGCCCATGGGAAGGGGATGGAAAGAAAACGAAGAGGAAGGAGGTGAGGGAAAGGATAAGATGAACGAGCGGTTCGTGGTCGTGGGTTGGTGGTGGGGCGCATGGGGGCGTGTGGTGCTATCGCGCGAGCCTGGGCTGACCCAGACGATGATCGTCCGAGGGGAAGGGAATCGTTTTCCTTTGATTTTGTAATTAAAAAATTTGCTAACCGATACGCCACTTGATTAACCACGCTCGGACAGTGTTGGAAGGTGATGGACTCAAAATTACTCGCATTCTGCTGGAATAGGCGAGTAAGGATTCCAAATTTAATTGCATACCATTGCAAGCCTGAACCAACCGCGGATAGAATCGGATAGAATCGTCATATTGGAACCGCTGGAGCGAACCGATGCATGCTACAAGTCCGCAATAGCCACATGGGCCGGTTGCAATGCAAGTCGGGTGAACAGAACCCATGTAGTACACCTCTCGGTACCGCAGACAAAACAGCCCGCAAAACTGTACTCATGCTGCATCTTGAGATCTAATCGAACAGCATCGCGATCCCCAAGCCCTAGACCCTGCGAAGGAGTCCACCACGCCCATGGCCACCTCCAACCCCGGCTGGCTGATGCTCGACCCCTTCGTCTTCCGCCGGGACGACGACGCCGGCTCCTTCCCCGACGAGGCCGACGCGCAATTCTTCAGGGCCCACGGCTCCACCTCCTGCGGCGACGTCATCACCGTCGGCCTCCACATCCGCGAGCCCCCCGCGATCTCTCGTCTCTACCTGCAGTGGCCCGGCGGCCCAGATCCAAAGAAAGGCTCCTCGTGCGACATCGTCGCGGCGCACGGCAACCTCCTCCTGCTCAGGCTCATATCCAGCCCTCTCCCGCCTTTCAACAAGGACGACGAGTGCCCCGTGCACCCGCAGGAGCACTTCATCTGCAGAGCCTCCTCCTCCTCCTCCCTAAATCTCGAGAGGATCCCCGCGCCGTTGATCTTGACCGGCAACAAGGAGAAGCCACCGGTGACCACCGCACAGGGTTCGTTCCCTCTTCACACCGTCGGCATCTTGTGCCGCGGCGAAAACGACGACTTCGCCATTGCGCAGCTGAGCTTATCCAGACCCAATCCGGGGGTAGCCGACCTGCGCGTCTTCCGCTCCAGCGAATCCAGGTGGGAGCTCGAGCAGCGATGCCCCATCCAGTTCAAAGAAGAGAGCGAGTCGTTCGATCTAAACTACTGGAAAACGGACAGAGCGCTGGCCTTCAAGACATGTCTCCTCTGGGTGGACTACTGCACCGGGGGTATGCTTTCATGCGAGGTCTATCCGGCAAGACCTACCATCATAAGCTACATCCGTCTGCCGATCGATGGTAACCGAGCCCTGGGTTACGAAGTACGCCCCTTCCAGGACAAGCACCGCTCTCTCTGCGTCAACAGAGACGGTCATGAGTTGATATTTATCGACATTGTCTCTCAGTATCATGTTCCTGTTGGCCGACTGAGTGCCGCTACCGTTTTCAGCGTCACAGTCCATGCTTTGAAGACGAGGGATAGCAGCGCTGCATTATTGGATTATTATTGGGAAAAGGTTTATTCTGTCACATCTGAAGATCTGAGCCTCTTCAACCCTTTGACTTATCCTCTTCTCAGTATGCATGACGCAAATATCGCATATTTTCTTATGCCCGAGACGAAGGTGTTGGATGGAATCGACAAGGTTTCCGTTGTTACTGTTGATATGAGTGCCAAGGTAATTGTGTCTGTTTCTCCATATATTGATGGTGCGGAAGACCTCAAGGGCAAAGACTCCGAGATGATCAGGCAAAAGTCTCGTATTCTCCAGCCATTTATTCCCTCCGACCTTCCAAAGTGCTTGTTGTATCCCACTAGCTAGGTATGTATGTTGCTCGCATGCTTGCCTGTGCAAAGTAAGTCTTACTAAAATGTTGAAATAGATATTTATTTTGGAGTATTGTGCCATATGTAATAGAGATCGGAACAATCAATAAAACATATATATGAAGACTGGTGATTGCTATTTCTCACAAAAATGTTGAACTAGAAATTTATTTTATAAACTACGACGACTTTCGTGGATTGACTCGTGGTCCTGGTGATTGCAATAATGTGTGTCTCACTTCTTCTTAATGGAAATGCCACAGGGGTTCCTCGCTCCCCCTGTTGGTCTCATTTTTTTAAAACTATATATGACCTTCTCATTTTTCATTGCAAGAAATGTGGAGGCTTAAAAAGATACATGTATGGGGAAAATAATTATTTCTTCAGTTATTTCCTTACTTTGAACTCTCCTTGTGAATCCTTCCTGCATTGTACGTAGGCTCTAATCAGAGATTGCCATCATCAATAAAAAATCGTAGTGATCATAATGTTAGTCCATGATACATGTATATGGGAAAAATAACCATATTCAGAACTCGATATGATCACACCTTGCAGAGAGCAATGACCTTTTCATTGTCATGTTTTGTGTGGCCACCTACTATCAGCACGTAATTTTAGGCATACTTTACCAATAAATCATTCAGCAGGCTAAGCAGAAAAAAATGTTAAAATGACTAAACAGCTCAATCTCTCTTACAGATCCTCATTTCGGAACATACTACCTTCTAGACAGGCCATTCTCTGCTTGAGAGTAGGATGTTACAAATATATACAAAGGTTAATCTTATATGGGACCCATATTGTAACCAATCTCACAAATAACCAGCACAGACACTAAAACAACGATTTTTGAGTTGTAAAATCATACGGAGTAGTAAATATAATAATGCTCATGAAGTGGTCCTTCCTTAATGCAGCCTGGTGTCACATAAAATTTCATGGTGGCTTATTCTAAAACAGTCAGACTGGATTGCATATTGTTGGTGGTCATAGTGTATTTGATGCTTCCTGTGTAAAAATGACATCTATTTTGGTATCCATGGAAGTATTAATTAATAATATGGTGTAGGTTCCTTGCTCAAAGGCTCCTGTATCATATACCGTAAGAACAGTCTCACCAAAAATTACATTCCAATGCCGGCAGCCACGCTTTACGAAGGTGCAAAGTGAGCATGTAAACCTGATCAAGACAAAATATCATCACTTGTTAGTACGTGTTGTGTATCATCCTAATTTCTGGCAACATAGTGGTAAATAAAACTATTCTTCCAATAAAAATTGTTTGAATAGAGATAGTACCGAATTATTCCTTGCGTATATGTTCATAGTACTATCACTTGTGATATTGTACAGAATAAACCATATGCAAAATAGTGATCAAAAATAAATCCCCAATGTACACCACCAGGCCAAATAGAATCGGGTCAACGAAATGCCCCAGCCACAAACCCAAAGCACCAAAATCAAATCCTTCTCCAAAATCTTGACCCTCGCAACATGTTGTGCAATGGAACAAGGTTGATGATTAGAGCATGGAGATTGTTGGTGGACAACATGCTAGAAATAGATTGTTTATACCGAGGATCCCTTTGTCGTCCTCGGAGGACATTTCACTTTCTTTCAAGTTCAAGAGGAAATGGTTCCTAATTCGGTTGAGTTTTGCAATGACCATCAACAAAGCCCAGGGACAAACCATTCAAACTGTTGGTATTTATCTTCCCGAGTCTGTTCTCGCATCGCCAATTTATGTTGCATTGTCAAGGGGCATGTCAAGGCAGACCACTCGGATTTTGGCCAAGCTGAATAAAGACATTGATCCCACTGGAAAAAGCACAAGAAACATTGTGTACATGGATGTCTTGGAGGGGGATAAAACAGGTATGTTCTTACTTCATGATGGACTTTTCGTATTTTTTAAAGTTCTTGATGCATATATTGCTCATCTCCTTTTGATACCGATCCTCTCTCTTTGTTCTAATTTACGTTTGTTCTTTTATGCAGTAACCTCATCGGTTTTGTTACCCAGTTATGTTGATACTATGTACAATTTCTTACAACATATAAGAATTCTCAGTTTTGTTTTCGAATCGTTCTTGTTTTTTTATGTTGTATATTGTTCCATCCATGAAATTTCAAGGAGAATAGAAATGTGAGAGATACTTGTGGAATTGGTTTTTTGTCTCTTGGATCTCATGGCATTATATGCCTTGGTCATTTTCTATCACTTGTTTGCTAAGTTCTAATATGCATCAAAGGGATTGTCTTCTTCTCTTTTTGGTAGGTAAATCAGGCCCTCTCCATGGTGAAACGAGGATCCTCCATATGTGAATTTTATTCAGAACCAAAGGTTGTTACTTGAACGTACAATTTTCATTTTTAGACATTACAATGATATAAAATTATGTGGTTAAGAATATAATTAGTATATATTATATAGGTAAGTGGTGGATAGTTTGACTGTTGTAGTTGTTTCTATAAGTTGATTCTCTGATGTATCAACTGATCCAAATTCTTGCCTTCAAGTTGGCCTATGATGTACTATGACAAATGGTAGAAATTAACCATGCTCTGATTTGCGTGTATTAGTTATCTTGGTAGAAATTAAATAGCCTTCCATAAGAACTTCAATACCATTGGTACTGTACTAAACCATGCTCTAACCATTCTGATTTGCATGTAGGTGCAAGTCCTTTTTTCACGAAAGTAGCATCAGCTGCTATTTTATTGGCAATACGAGGAAATGCCTCATATGAGAAAAACAGAGAGAAAATACAGAGACTGAAATCATGTATGAGAATATTGATGTGAACTTAGAGTGAATTAGACATATATGTACTATGAAGAAGGTACGTGTAACATTTGTTGTCGACTGCTTGTAATTTGCATTTGTCTTTCTCATGCAGAAACACATGTATTGCGTATGGAGAATCAACCGGGTGCATCTTCTTCGCGATGTGGTGAGTGCGCTGTTAACATGAGATGATGTCTCATACAAAATTATAATGTTGTTTGCTCAAGGGGCAAGAACGTGGTCAAGAGGTTGTGATTTCTATTATTCAATTTCAGGTGTGCGTGTGTGCGTGTATACACAATCCATCTGCCAAACCAATTATGTCCCATTGAACAAACAGTTGGATTTGTTTCAGAATTTTAATTTGGATTTGTTAGCATTTTGCATATATGTTTTTCTGTGTGGAAAGTTGAGCCAAAGAAAGTACCCTATGGTGGTTTTCCTTCTCTGATATGGAAAGAGTGAAGTGATCCAAGCCAAAGATAGTACATGATGAGCTACACCATTAAGGAATCAGTGAACAGCAATTGATTGCAAACTTCATCAGACTGAATAGTGAAGATACCCTGCAGTCTTTATCTGCATGCATAGGTAGAAGCTTCCGTTGCAATGCTAAGCTCCTGAGCTTTGTTACTATGTCCGTTCCCTGTGCCAATTGACAGTTTGAAAATGTTGTCCTGTTGTTTTTAGAAATTTTTGACATCTACCTTCATCCATTTTGAGTCCAGATGCTAAAAAAATGCTCAAATTTATATTGTCCAGGGGCCGTGTAATAGATCTTTGAATTCTGACAAGCCAAAGTCATAAATAAATAAATAATTCATTTATTCCCTCAAGAATAATCCATCAAGAAACACATAATTACAAAACAAGGATTACAATGACTTGGTAGCGATCTTGAAGGTGCCCAAGTCAATCCGTTGTGTTTACCATTCCAGCACCTGAACAATATTGATGATTGCTCTGAAACTACAAACCCCTACCGCCTACCGGGTTGTGGCATCCCGCAAAACCACTACTAGAAAATCGCGTTGTTTTTGTGCGTTGCATCGTCATCATCATGCATTGTTTGTCTGAACTATTTCGAAAAGCCTAGTTTTGCTTTGTACAAACACCCCTCTTTATTTCAAAGGCAAAACCCCGATCGTATCGGATATTTTATTTCCCTAAAAACTAATTGCAAAGTGGCCTTGTTTTAAAATAAACAAAACCAAACAAACACATCTTTACAAAACCTAGACTCAAAATCCTATTCCCACCCGAATCTATCCTACCCACCACTCACAACTCGCCACCTCACCCCTCCCCCTTCTTCCTACCCACCCCGCCACATCATCAATCCACCAGCCCCACCCTCTCTCCTTCTCTCACCCTAGCCCATCCTACCCACTCTCCTTACCCTCTCCCTTACCCCTAGGCCCTCACCCGCAGCCCCACCTCCCTGGACCCACTCCCTTCTCCCTTCCCACCTCCCTGCCAGCCGGACCCACCCCTGGGCCCCGCCGGCCACACACCACCTCCCCCCACTCACCCGAGCCAGCCTCACCCCTCTCCCTGTTCCCCGGGGCCCGCAGCCCCTTCCTCCCTCACCCTCTCCGACCTGTCCCGCGCGGCCCACCGCGGGACCCACGTGTCCCCACGCGCCCCTGTTCTTCTTCCTCCTCTCCCTCCCTTCTCTCCTTCTCCCGTGCGCCGCCCATCTGCCTCCGCAACCTCCTCTCCCTCCGGCCGGCGCCCCGCCGCCGCCCGGTCCACCCCGCCGCCTCTGACCGCTCCTCCCATCTCTCTCCTTCCCCGCAGCAACCACCACCCGCGCCCCACGCATCCACCTCCGCCGCCCTGCTCGCCTCCGCCCAAGGCCGCGCTCGCCCTCTCCTCCGGCGCGCGTCCGCCGGCCTCCCTTCCCCCCCTGGCCACCACCGCCTCCGGCCACCGCCTCTCCCCTCCTCCTCGCTTCCCCGCCTCCCCTCCTCCCTCTAGGCACCGCTCCCCGTCCCGAGCTCGGCCCTCCCTCTCGCTCGGCAGCCGCCGCTCGCCCAAGCTCCGCCGCGCCCGGCCCCAGCCTCCCCCGTCCCGAGCCGCCTCCGGCCAGGCGCGCTCCGCCCATCGACGCCCAGGAGCTCCGCGCCTTGCCCCAGGCCGACCCGCCCCCGAGCTGCTCCCCGCCGTTCCTGGTCGCGCCGCCGGCGGGCCCTGAGCCGCCCTCCTCGCCAAGCGCCGACCACCCCAGCGAGCCCGCGTGCTCCGGCCGCCCCGTTCGACCTCCCGTCGCCCCGGCGCCCCCTTCTGCGTCTCGTCCCTAGCGGGCTTGAGCTCCTCCGGCCACCCGACGAGCCCCCGCTCTGCTCCGGCCAGAGGCCCGCCTCGCCGCGGCCTCCTCGTCGTCTCTGCCTTCCGCCGCCGACGCGAGGTCGCTCTCCTCCCGCGACGTCCCCTTTGCAGCCCCGAACGTCTCGAGCCGCGCCGGCCTCCTCCGCCATCGGACCGCCGACCGTCGCATCCTCTCTGTCGCCGAGTTCCCTGCCCGGCCACGTGTGTTTTTGTGTGTTTGTGCGATGTTCCCAAAACGCCCGAGTCCAACGACAAGATCGGCATCGGCAAAACCAAGAGGGAACCCCAAGATCTTTGGGAGAAAACCTCGACTATAGACCAAGTGCGCCAACCACACCGAGAAACCACGGTACCCGGAGATCGACACAGGACTGAAGCACCAAGGCCTCCTTCATGGAATCGCCAAGATCTACTGACGCCCGGCGCCCGAAGCCGAGGACCCCGACAAGAACCCCGACACGGACACACCAAGTTCTCCATCGAGGAAACCAAGGCCGTCAACGTGGAACCAAAGGGCGCCGAGTACTTCACCCCGGACACCGAGACCCTGGACGACAAGTTCTCCTTCCCGGACGCCGAGCTCGCCGAGAACCCGAATGCGACAAGATCTGCCCCGTTGTTCGAGAATGTTCCCGTCGAGACCGATCCCGTCGAACCCCGAACCCCAGATCCGAACCCTGAGACCGACCCCGAACCCCGGAACCCCAAGATCGCCGAACCCTAATGTGTGAACCTTTTCCCGAGCCCTATTTTATAAATGCAATAACAAATTGATGCATATTGAATTGTCATACTTGCATGCATAATTGTCATGTGGTTTGGGGGCCTTATGCCGATTCACCTCCAATTAAATATGGGGCCCATATGCGGGCAAATCTAGTCTCATATTGGCCTCATTTAAATTTGTGTAGCGAATCCGGTGCTATCTTCTGCCATGTTAAGACAACATTTAATTGCGGGGTAGCTAAATAACTTGAACCGTTTAATTAATTGTCGGGACCCCGGTTCCACTTAATATTGACCTAATTGCATCGCACAAATTGCAAAGTTCTGAAATATTATTAACGAAACAAAGTGAACTAACTAAAAAATTACCGAGATGAATATTTTTTCATTACTTAAAACAAAAATTATTACTGAAATAAAGTACAAAAAAGAAATAGAGAGGAAATAATTCCTACTTCCCCACAGCCTTATCTAGATAAATTAATGGTAGTAATCTAGGTAAATATAGTTGTGACCATGTTTAACTATGAGTTTCTCTGTGCTGCAGAGCTTTAGAGTAATTTAAGATTAATATGACACCTGGATTTTAGGAGTATTGCCACCAAATGAATAATTAATCAACGTAATTGGTTGTCCAACATTTTTGGCATCCCTCTCCCTACCATCGGAAATAAGAACCTACTTCAGTATAAATGCAAAACAATTTATGCAAGGTTGACACAAAGTCACAAACTTGCAGGAACTAAATAAGTTTTTCTTTTGGTCTTATTATATTGATTGCAGAAATATGGTGCTAAAGTAATTGCAACAGTCAACAATTAACGTTCTTAGCCTCATGTTCGTAGTTTTATAACAACATCCACTTCAGTTAGTTAAACCATGAAAGCAAAAAAGTGGAAGCAACATCGGAAAATGCACACAAGTAAATACGAAGATGCACATACCAGGTGGGATTCATGAACTTGGGAAGTTCAGACAGAAGAAAGGACTCTAGATAATCGGACCTTGGCAAGACCATGTCAGAGGCTTTACCCTTGAGGCCATTCTTCTTCACACGAAGAACTACAGGTATGCTACACATGGGAATGCTTCGTAGCACCAACGGTGGCGGGCTGTCCGGTGGGTCATACCTCAAGCAGGGAGTTGTGCAGATGAAGAGGCGCTGGCGAACGAAAAACGGCAGGGTGTACCGCGGACTACCAGTCCACTACATGAACAAATTCTTTTTCCATCTTAAAAAATGATTTGACTTTGGTAATAAGAGGTCTGCAGATGTGTCCATGTCCCACAACTATGGTTGTTGCTTGCAGTTTATTAGCGTGTGCATAGGATTTAGATTCTGAGTATTGATTATTCTAAAATACACAAAATCTCTGATTATCCGTATCGCATATCGAAGTCTAGATTATGACAAGCAGGAAGACTTTTTTTAGGGAAAATTTTAAGGCTATTTGAAACAGCTTATGGAAAATGTGGAATATGTATTACTTAGTTACACTATAACCACGTTTTTCATGTGAATATTTTCTTCTAGATATGAGCATAATCATAAGAGTCCTTTGCCATAGAACAAAAGATGACCAGGTAAATACTAATCTGTGTACCTCAAGTATTGTGCATAACTTAATTTTTCATTGGTCGCAACATCAAAATCTGATTAACCAGATACATGAAACAAACAGTATACACTCTGTTGCACATGTTCTCGAAAAAAACTATAGTTAGAATAAGTTATGTCAATATTTCTTAAAGGTTTTGAAGTTGGGCATAATCCCATATTTACAGTTGTATATGGATGCCATTATATGTAATTCATCAGCCATCAACATAATCTGGACCAGAAATATTCACAAAGGATGTCTGCAGACTTCTATGCCTATAGACAGGAAGACAAGAAATACCCTAATGTCTTTGTTTAGTTTTCATCTAGCATTTAGAATCTTTTTGTATCTCTGTATAATTTATACAAGATATTGTCAGTATGATCTAAGTTATGCAGTGAAGAAGTTCCTCTCTTGAAGATTTAAAACGAGCCTGTTTCTGTAGGTATGTAAGTGATTTATATCCACACATGTTTTTCCAGTCTTGCTGTCATCCAAATATATCAATTAGTGGTAAATTTCAGTAGACACTCAGTAGACCACTCGTAGAAATTATGCGTGTTTCTCAAAAGAGTATTGATGAAATTAAGTTGCTGCATTTTTTTTTCCTTATAAAGAACCGTACATGCCACTAAGTAGTTTTTCAATGTTATCAAAATGATAATTCCCATAGAAGTAATTTAGAAATTATGACTTCTAACCTAATGGAAAATAACCATGTTAATACAACATTTCCTTAATTGTGCATCTGGATAACATGTTGGCATCTACATTTTTTCATTTATGGTTCCTTTTGAAACAATCGGTTGAATTGATCATAAATGAAATAATTACATGATGAAAAATGCATTTGGTCTCATACACGAAGGAAATGAAACGCTGAGACCTTGAATAGTAAGAAAATTTAGTTTACTCCCACTATGCTACTGTTTAGTCTATTTTATATGCATGTGATTAACCATTATGGAGAAGAGGCCTAGATATTACAGAATTTTATTTCCTAAGAATTCCAAATGTACTGATAGGACTCAAGAACCAATAGGTTGCCAAATTGCTGCCATGGATGTAGTATATGCTTTACATGGGACTGAAGTTTTGTGCAATGAAGTAAATGCCAGTAAATCATTTCTACGATTCTACTTTCAGTTGCTCCCTCCTACACTCTTTTCAACCCTTTCTAGCCATCTATGCCTGATGAAGCAATACATCTAAAAGTCGAACCTGTGAAGTCATTTGCTTTTCTTGGCACTCCTACAGTTTGTGTTCATTCTATTTCTACTGAAGACAAAAACGAAAATTGATAGACACACATTTTCTGTAATTACTTCCTCTTATATGACACTTTTTTCAAGGATTCTGCATCTTACTAATTAATTTTTTCCAACTCACATATTACAGATTAGATAGTCTCTTCATTCTGTATGCAATCAAAAAGTAGTTTGCATTTACTGCAAGATGTTTCCCTCGTTTTTTTTTGCCTGAACCGTTCACAAAAATAATGTCGCTTGTTTCAAACTAATTACTTTCAGTACACAGTAACGTGGGTTGATGACTAGTTTCTAGATAACTGGATGGTAGATATGTAAGTAAATACAGTTGTAAAGTTGGGAACAACATTGGGGATCAAAGAAAGCAAAAAAAAAAAGGAAGGCAGAAACATGCACGTACCAGATGGTATTCATCAACTTGGGAAGCTCAGATGGAAGAAACGACTCTAGGTAACCAGATCTTCGCAAGACCATGGCAGCAGTGTCTTTGCCGCTGATGTCATTCTCTCCAAAGTAGGGAACAACTGACAGCACTTTGGTTTTGCTAATGTCAACTGTTACCACGGACACATTTGGAATTCCTCTGGGCCCCTCCCCTTTCTCGGACATGAGGAAAAACACAATGTCTGGATTATCCATGCTGACCTGAGGAAAGGTAAGAGCTTCACGCGGCAAAAGATTTGTTGAGGTCCCACAGTTGAGCTGATGTAAAGGAACAAGTCATTTTCCACTCCATCCCCCCAAAGTCTGTTTTCCTCAAAATGTGGTAGGAAACAGTGAAGCCGGTGCCAGGGCTCAATGGGCCAGCGAGAAACTCATCCTTGGGAACAATATCAATGAACACAAGATCATCATGCTGCACCCCTGTATCAGCTTTGGTGACGCATAAAGCGGAGTTCCGGTCAAGGACCCGCCTTTGTTTTAACTCGCGGTTAAGAATGGGCAGCCGTAGATAAAGAAGAGTGGGTCTCTTGTCAAAAACCTCGCAGATTAACAGACCTCCTATGCCATAATTCACCCAACATAGTGCGTTGTTGAAGGGAACGACCCTATGTGTACTCCAGGCATCCAAGTCGAAGAACTCATCTGATTCGTAACTGATAGGCAAACCTTTCTCAACTTCCCAGCTGTGGTCGTGGCTGTTGATGCTGGATCGAAGCACGCACAGCTCAGCTTCCATGTCCGCCAGCGCGGAGGGTATGCATAAGACGAGCTGCGCTATGGCAAACTCTCCTTCAACACGGGACAAGATGCCGACAGTCTCCAGCTGAAACCTGCGGTCCATTGTTACCTCCTTGCCATTCTTCTTCACACGAAGAACTACAGGTATGCTACACATGGGAATGCTTCGTAGCACCAACGGTGGCGGCGGGTTGTCATACCTCGAGCAGCAGGAGGGAGTTGTGCAGATGAAGAGGCGCTGTGGAACGAAAACCGGTAGGGTGTAGCGGGTCTCTTCCGTCTGCAGAGAATCCGGTATGAGGCTGAGCAGGAGAAGGTTGCGGTGGGCCGCCACGAGAACGCACCGAGAGCCTGGCTTTGGGCCGCGCGGCCACTTGAGGAAGAGCCGGGAGATCTTGGGAGGCCTGGCGATGCGGAAGGCGACGGAGAAGGGGTCGCCCGGGAAGGTGTCGTCGTCGATCCCGTAGAGAGGCGCGGTCGGGTCGTCGTCGTCCGGGAAGGGCTCGACGTCGTCCATCCGGAAGACGAAGCGCTCGAGCATCATCCAGTTGGCGGTGGCGGTGGCCATGGGCGTGGACACAGATTCTCCTACGTACTAGGTTTTTTCAGGGAAGGATTCTCGTAGGGTTAGTGGTGGCTGTCTCCGGGGAGTTTCATCCCTTTTGAGATTTCGGGCCACCTGTTTTCAGTTTTTGGGCCAGCTTCGAGAAGGACACGGACAGCCTAAACCCAAAATATAATGAATAGTTTATCTGTCGTTTATTTATTCCTGGCGTTTCCTATAATACCACACCCGTAGCGTCGGCTACGAGCGGTACGCTCACGCGAAGGAGCTGAAGGTTACGGCCTAGTTTGGCAACGAAGTTCTTTTAAAATTGAAGTATATCAATAACATAGTATTCTAGTTTCTAGCAAAGTAATACTTTAGTTTTTCCCTTTTCTCAGTTTTAGAAAAAAGAGGGTCTAGCTTCTTTCTCAAATGTTTTAAAAAAACGTAGTTTTTACAGAATACTTCAGTTTTAAAACCACATTATTTATTAGATCCAAACATCCAAAAGTATTTAATACTTTAGTTTTTTTCAAAACCAAAGTATTCCCTCAATACTTTAAAAATACTTTGATGCCAAATAGAGCCTACTTGAGGCGGCGGCTAGGGTGAAAACCCTAGCAGCCGCCACAATCTATTTCATCCTCGCCGTCTACGTCTGGGAATCGACGGGTCCCCGCTTCCTCTGCTTGTCGCTTCGGCGACGGGAGGGGGTGGGGACCTCGGGCCTACGCTCGGTGTTGTAGAAGGTCCCTAAAGTTAGAGTTTAGTCAACCGGCATCGATGCTATGGTGGCTATGACGGCGTTGAGCGGGACAAGAATAAGGTATAGCCGTCTCCTCTTCCACCTCGTCTGCGACGATCTTGTTGCTGGCGTTGAGGAGGGCGGGAATTCGTCTGATCACCGCTTCCATAGAGTGGTGGATCTTGTCCAGTCTACGTGTGTTCTAGGTTTGGTGTTACAAGTTTCAGATCAATTCAAGGGTTCAATGGCGACTGCTTCAGCTCTGGGACGCTGGTCCTTATGGGCACGTGCACAAAGACTTCCCGACTGTCATAAACAACGTCAAGCCGGCTCCGGTAAGGGAGCGGCGACAGCGGCGCGTCGGCGGCTCGCTCTGGCGGCAGTAGTGGTCGATAGATGGTCCAAATACCTCGATGTAATTTTTATTATGTTTGGGGTTCTTTGTACTTCTTGTGAACTCATGAAATAGATCCGGATCTTTTCGGCAAAAAAAATAGAGCCTACTTCTTATGGGGTTAACCCAAATTTTATTGATACTAGGTAAACTAGTAGAGTACCCATGCGTTGTTACGGGAAAAAATATAGATAACTAAGTGTTCCACAAACACCATGTAATTCTCGGGAGACTCTTTTGATCCAGCCTATGGGCACACACCTTTGTCCCAACCCCTCTCTTCCCGCTCATCCTTGCGAACGCATTAGTAGGCAATATTTTACATAGACGTTAAATAAATATTCTCATATTTGTCAAAATTTATAATAAGTTGTTTCTTGCACCTACGTGATGATGTAAACTATATGTTTTGAACATTAAATTAATCTCATTATACATTTTGATATTTATCTTCAATTATGTCTGTTTCTCTAGTTCAAGTCAAGTATGTGACTTAAACATATTTTGTGTTATCACTTGTAATATCACTTCCTTCCAACAAAAAGTTTGTCAATTACTTTACTTCACTATCCTCGCCTTTAGAACGCACAATTTGGAACGAAGCTTTATCAAACTCAAAATTTGACTTTGGATCTTCTCAGGGGTTGTATTAGATATTTTCCTGGCCGCATTTTTTGTATTGACATTATTCAGATTTTTGAAATAAATACATCTTTGTTCAATTTTCTTAGCTTATGTTTTTTTAAAGAAAATGCATATACTAGCTCTTTGTTATGTACATGCTTCTTGTACATCGTGTAAAGCACGAAGCAGACACACCCATCTCTACATCTCTCCCGAAAATCCAGAAAAAAATTCCTCTTTCTCCTCCTTACCAATTCGGTACTGTGTCAAATTCATTAGCTTGCCCACGCAATCACAATCACGCAATGCTTGGCAGACCATGCTCTTGGAGGTTCTGACCAAGCGTGTGTCGTCGCTGATTTCGGTAGGTAGAGAGACGCGACTTGCAAGGTCACTGCCGACTGTATCTAGGCCGTGCGCAACCCAGTGTCGACCAGTGGTCTTCGAGTGCCCTCGCAATTTGTGTACGCCACATCACGACGGCCCTCATCTTGACCACCAGCCCCTGGATGACCACGACGGCCGGCCCTCAATGGACTTTCCGTGCTTTAAGCTGTGAGGCGGAGTTTATTGATATCGAGAGTCATGTAGGCGAAGAGACGGAACATTTCTAGCGCCGGCCGAAACACGCAGAGATGGCGCGAGAGCGGCCTTGGCGGAGAGCTGCTGCAAGGGGTCAAACTATAGCATCTTGTACAGCGAGTAGTCAACATCGTCCACTGAGAACGCCCCCTCGAGCGACCCATATGAAGACATCGTGGTCTTCTCCGATGTTGTGGCGATCTCCGAGACGACGGGGCGGGGGCTCATCGGTGGAAGGTGGGTGGAAACGGAGGCCTCCTCCTAGCCCCTTCCCACCATCCGGATCGAACATCGCGCTCGCGCCCTTCTCTACCTCTGTGGTCGACGATGAGGTAGTGGAGGGACATCTCCTCTGCCCCCCTCACCAGACCACCGCTCCTCTCTTCCTTCTCCTCCTTGTTTCTGTCCATCTTTCTCCGGGCGTCGATTTGCATCATGGAGTTTGCCACGGGCTACACGATGCTGGATGGGGGATGCGTGATGAAGGAGAATGGGTGAGGATGCAGAGGAAGATGGAGGAGGATGGGCGGGTGTAACATCCTAGCATTTAGGAACCTAACGAAGGGTAGATTTAGGATTATGTATTGTTGCATGCATCTATTTGTGAAAAGGTGGGTAAAGTTTTCGCCAAATAAACTCTTAAGTGATCAATGTTTCTTTCTTACTTTAAGATTAGGATTGTTATAAACATTGATGTGATCTTAAAAGAATTATGTGTGTTTTGAAATGGGTTTGAATTTAAAGAAACTTAAGTGTTTGAATAATAATTTGAATGATTTTGATATAAGATTTGAATCTTAAATTAATTAAGATATAGGTAGTATAACTTAAATCTTAAAACAATAGAAATTATGAAATTCATTTTCATATTATAAATACATAAACAAGTTACAACAGAATAAAGAATAAGACTATTTTTTATTAATAATAATATAATCTTTATTACAATTGAATAAAATAAAGATTACAAGAACTATAAAAGAAAAATTACAAAGGATTAATAAAATTACATCTACTAACTATCCTATATCTAAAACATAAATTAAATCTTCATCTTATCTTTGAACCTGCAAAACAAAGATTAAACATAAATAAAACAAAATTAGTGTTAGTATATATTTCTCTCAGATATGTCAGTGAGGTGCACTTGACAATATCATCATTGAGAAATGTTAAAGAGGGGCAAGTTTCACCAAATATGAAACATTTCATCGTTCATAAATTCACAGCCAGAATGAAAATGACAGCCAAAAAGGGACCAATTCACCAGCCAAGGTAAAAGTAGATTGGTAATAGTAAGTTCAAATTTTCTGAACCTATCCATATGAGTATACCAGGCACACAGGCTGCACACACACAGCATGCAAAAGGGTGAGCTGTCGACCTCACAAGCACAGCCAGCATAACAAAACCACAACACAGCCGTGGGGAAGCACCTCAGTGCATCACTACACCACACCACACTACACTACACCACACCACAGCACAGCCAGGGTGAACAGCAAGTAAACCAAGAACGACAGCAAACCAACCACCCAGATTAACCCAAACATCACCAGGATGGTGACATAAGGAGAGGGATGAATCTGGTGGACAGCAAGGTCAAGCCCAGGAGCTAGGAGGAGCAGGCAAGCTCCAGATCAAGCACAGGAGTCTAGCAAAACCAGATCAAGATCATCACCAACTTACTCCACAAATATCAGTTTTTGTGGTGAGTTTCATAAAACCTTCACATGATCTAATCATCTTATTCAGATAAAGCATGTGTTGTTTTATAAAACAAACCCTCAGAAAGCACCCAATGTAGGGGTTCGTAGCATGGAAAACAAAAATTTTCTATCGCATACAAACAAACAAGCCAAGATCTATCTACTAGATTGCAGCAACGAGTCGATGGAATAACTCACCCTCGAAGATTCCAAAGTGTTTAACGAGAGCAGATTCTCGTGGGTGATGTAGTCGTACTCTTTCCGATCTCAAGATCGCGTGAGCGATCCTTCAGGTATACGTTAAATAGCGCTCCGCGATCGGTCACCGTTAAATTTTCGACGAAGACCTTCCTCTCCCTTGTTCCAAAGGAGGCGGAGGTTGTAGCACTCTCCTCGCGATTCCTGGACTGTGGCGTGGTGCAGGAAGTAGAGGAAATCCATGAGGCTCGCCTTAAGCCGGTGCGAGTATGGTGGAGCTTATGAGAGAGTCTATTAGTGGTCTAGTAATTAGACACACCAATTAGAAGGCTCTAAACCAATTAGAAGGCTCTAAACCGAAATAGCTCTAAACCGGGGTTTAGATCTAGGGTTTAGTTTAGAGGATAGGATCTAGTGTGTTCTAGGAGGGGAGGCCCTGCCCCTCCCTTTATAGGTGGGAGGGCCGGCGGCCAAGGGGAGGAGTCCTCCCAAGTCGGCCTTGGGAGGCGCCAGGCCAGGGGACTCCTCCCCCAAGTCGGTCTCCTCTTCTCCTCCTCTTTCCACTTTCCAAAACTTGTCGTTTGACTTTCAAACTAGTCGTTTGACTTTTCAATTTAGGATTTAAATAAACCCTTTATTTTGGACAGCGAGAACACTTAGTACATGATGCAATCATTCCAATATGTAATGACACATTCATGTACCTTCCCCCAGTGCGGACATTAGGGACCTTCTAGAATGTTCGATGAAAACAGGAACCATTCCCCAACTCCAAAGCAGGACTTTCCTTATATGAATCTTATTCTCCGGACCATTCCGGATCTCCTCGTGATATCCGGATCCCATCGAGACTCGAACAACATTCGGTCTCTTTCTCATAATACCATAACTACTCAAAACAACGTCGAATCCTTAAGTGTGTCTCCCTACGGTTCGTGAATTATGCGGACATGATCGAGACACTTCTCCGAACAATAACCAATAGAGGAATCTGGAAATTCATATGGCTCCCACATATTTCTACGATTACTTTGCGATCGAATGAACCACTTACATACGATACCAATTTCCCTTTGTCTCACGATATGTTACTTATCCGAGGTTATGATCGTTGTATCTCTGCATACCTAGTTCATCCTCGTTCTTGATAAGTACTCTTTTCTCGTTCCGTGATATGTGATCCCTTGTGACCCAGTCACATGCTTGCAAGCTAATTGGATGACATTTCACCGAGAGGGCCAGAGAATATCTATCCGTCATGTGGATGGACAAATCCCACTCTTGATCCATGTGTTTCAACCAATACTTTCCGAACACTCAATGCCACCTTTATAGCCACCCATTACGGTGTGGTGTTTGATGACATCAAAGCATCCATCCATAAAGGTGATATGCATGATCTCATGGTGAAGGAATTAGGTTACTATGTATCGAAAGCATATAGCAATTGAACTATTGAAATGACTTGATCTTTATGCGCTTATCTATAGGAGTATGTCCACCATATCATTCTCCTAACGATATGATCTTGTTGTTGATAACATCTCAATGTTCATGATAGGGAAACCACAATCATCAATCAACCAACAAGCTAGTGAAGTATAGAGGCTATACTAGGGACTTCAAATTAAGTTTACAAATCACACAAGTATTAATGGTTTCCTTGTTAATACTATTATAGCATGAATGTAAACATTTATCATAAACACAAAGATATATAATAATAACTACATTTATTATTGCCTCTAGGGCATATCTCCAGTCTCCCACTTGCACTAGAGTCATCTAATCTAGATTACATGGTAATATACGAACACCCATGGCAGTTTGGTGTTGGTCATGTTTGCCCTCGGGAGAGGTTTAGTCAACGGATCCGCCACATTCAGATCTGTGTGTACTTTGCAAATCTTTATATCCCCATCCTGGATATGTTCTCGAATAGCGTGGAAGCAGCTTGATATGCTTGACTTCTTGTGTGACCTTGGTTCTTGCGCATTGGCTATGGCGCCCATGTTATCCTGATGAATAGACATTGGGTCCAGCACTTGGAACCACACCCAGCTCTGTAATGAACTCTTTCATCCATATCGCTTCTTGTGAAGCCTCAAAGCGACCATGTATTCGATTCAGTTGAAGATCTCGCCACAACGCTTTGCTTTGCACTCCTCCATTAACTGCTGCACCATTCAAAATAAATCATTATCCAGTTGTGATTTAGAATCATCGGATCGGTGTTCCAACTAACATCGGTGTAACCATTAACAACGAGCTGTTCATCACCTCCATAAGAAGAACCATATCCTTAGTTCTTCTCAAGTACTTAAGGATGTTTTTGACATTGTCCAATGATCCACTCTGGATCACTTTGATATCTGCTAGTTAAACTAACGATATGCAATGTCGGGTCTAGTACATAGCATGGCATACATTAGAGATCCTATGGCTGAGGCATAGGAGTCTTACTCATCCTTTCTCTATCTTCTCGATGTCGGACTTTGAGTTTTACTCAAGGTCGTGTTATTGAGCAACATGGGCAAGAACCCTTTCTTGCTATCTTCCATTCAAACCTCTTTAGAACTTTGTCCAAATATGTACTTTGTGACAATGATATTTGGCGTTTCGATCTATCTCTATAAATCTTTATGCCTAATATGTAAGCTGCTTCGCCAAGATCCTTCATTGAAAAACTATTATTCAAATACTCTTTGACACTATTAAGAAGGTCTACATCATTCCCAATCAACAATATGTCATCCACATATAGTATTAAGAATCCTACAGAGCTCCCACTCACTTTCTTGTAAATACAAGCTTCTCCATAAGTTTGTATAAAACCAAAACTTTTGATTACCTTATCAAAACGTTGATTCCAACTTCGGGATGCTTGCTTCAATCCATAGATGGACCGTTGAATGCTTGCATACCTTGTTAGCATCTTTAGGATCGACAAAACCTTTGGGTTGCATCATATACAACTCTTCATCAATGTCTCCATTGAGGAATGCTGTTTTGACATCCATCTGCCATATCTCATAATCGTAATATGCAGCGATTGCTAACATAATCCTCACAGACTTTAGCTTCGCTACTGGTGAGAAAGTCTCATCGTAGTCAACTCCTTGAATTTGTCGAAACCCTTTTGCGACAAGTCGAGCTTTATAGACAGTAACATTACCATCAGCATCTGTTTTCTTCTTGAAAATCCATTTGTTCTCGACAGCCTTACGGCCATCTGGTAAGTCCACCAAAGTCCATACTTGGTTTTCATACATGGATCCAATCTCGGATTTCATGGCTTCTTGCCATTTATTGGAATCTGGGCTCATCATCGCTTCCTCATATGTCTCGGGGTCATCGGTGTTGTCCACCAACATGACATTCATAACGGAATCATACCAATGGAGGTGTACGATTTCTTGTTGACCTCCGAGGCTCTGTAGCAACTTCAGCGAAGTTTCATGATCACTATCATTAGCTTCCTCTCTTATTGGTGCGAGGCACCACAGAACTTCTTCCGGTCTGCGCTACTGCATAATTCGAGAGAAGGTTCGACAACCTCGTCGAGTTCTACTTTCCTTCCAGTCACTTCTTTCGAGAGAAATTCTTTCTCTAGAAAGGATCCATTCTTAACAACGAAGATTTTGCCTTGGATCTATGATAGAAGGTATACCCAATAGTTTCCTTCGGTATCCTATGAAGGCGCATTTTTCGCTTTGGGTTCAAGCTTGTCCGGTGTAACTTCTTTACATAGGCTTCGCATCCCCAAACTTTAAGGAACGACAATTTAGGTTTCTTCCCAAACCATAATTCATACGGTGTCGTTTCAACGGATTTAGACGGTGCCCTATTTAAAGTGAATGCGGCTGTTTCTAATGCATAACCCCAAAATGATAGTGGTAAATCTGTAAGTGACATCATAGACCGAACCATATCTAAGAGAGTTCGATTCTGACGTTCGAGACACACCATTCTGTTGTGGTGTTCCCGGCGGTGTCAATCTGAAAGTATTCCACATTTCTTCAAATGCTCGCCAAACTCGTAACTTAGATATTCACCTCCACGATCGAGCGTAGAAATTTAATCTTCTTGTTACGTTGATTCTCTACCTCACTTTGAAACTCCTTAAACTTCTCGAAAGTTTCGGACTTATGTTTCATGAAATAGATATACCCATATCTACTCAAGTCATCCGTGAAGGTAAGAACATAACGATAACCACTTGCGATGCTACACTCATTGGACCACACACATCGGTATGTATGATTTCCAATAAGTCCATGGCTCGCTCCATCATACCTGAAAATGGAGTCTTAGTCATTTTACCCATCGGACATGCTTCGCATCTTTCAAGTGATTCAAAATCAAGTGATTCAAGAAGTCCATCGGAATGGAGTTTCTTCATCGCTTCACTCCAATGTGACCAAGACGACGATTACCACATATAGGTCGAATTATCGCTTGATTTCAAGCGTTTAGCCTCAATGTTGTTGATATGTGTATTTCCACTATTGAGATTCAATATGAATAGACCATCTATCAAAGGTGCATGTGCATAAAACATATTACTCATATAAATCGAACAACCATTATTCTCGGTTTAAACAAGTAAGCTGTCTCGCAATAAACAAGATCCCGATATAATGTTCATGCTAACTTGAGCACCAAATAACAATTATTTAAGTATAAAACTAATCCCGATGGTAGATGAAGAGGTAGCATGCCGACCGCGATCACATCAACCTTTGATCCGTTTCCCTACGCGCCGTCACCTCGTTCTTCACTAGCTTCCGTTTATTCTGCGCTCTGTTTGAGTTACAAATATGAGCAACCGAACCAGTATCAAATACCCGAGCACTACTACGAATACTAGTGAGATACATCAATAACATGTATATCGGATATACCTTTCTTCTTGATGTTGCCGTTCTTCAAATCCGCCAAGTACTTTGGGCAATTCCGCTTCGGTGACCTTCTCCCTTGCGGTAAAAGCACTTAGTATCGTGCTTGGGTCCAGCCTTGGTCTTCTTCGTCGGCGTGGTAACTTTCTTACCACCCTTCTTGAAGTGTCCCTTCGCTTAGACTTGCCTTTCTTGAATTTGGTGGTCTTATTGACCATCAACACTTGGTGCTCTTTCTTGATCTCCACTTCTGCAGATTTTAACATGGCAAATAGTTACGGCAACTCTTTGTTCATGTTACGCATGTTAGTTCATCACAAAGTTCTTGTAACTTGGTGGTAGTGATTGGAGGATCGGTAAACCCCAAAGTATTAGGAATCACTATACCCAAACTTTGAAGTTTATTTGCGTGCCCGGACATCTTAAGCACATGCTCACCATTTGAGCTACCCTCTTCCATCTTGCAGTTAAAGAACTTTTGAAGCTTCATAACTTTCAATTGCCGCATGAGTCTCAAAGATTAATTTGAGATCCTCGACAATATCATATGGATCGACTCTTCAAACCTTTTACGAGCTCCGATTCTAAACCATACAAGATAGCACCTTGAACTATGGAGTACTGATTCTTAGGCGAGGTAAACATTCTTTACTTCATCGGTAGCATCAGTTGCAGTGGGTCACCTAGCGGTGCATCCAGCACATAGGTCAAATTACCAGGTGTGAGGACAATCCTCAAATTACGGAACCAATCCATGAAGTTGCTTCCATTGTTTTTCAACTTTTCTTTCTCTAGGAAGCATTAAAATTGATGGTAGGGGCTGCCATTGATCTACAACATATTTGCAATAGTTTAGACTAAGTTTATGACAAATTGAGTTCAAATTAATTAATGAAATTAAACTAGGTGAACTCCACTCAAAACAACATCCCTCACATTGTTTTAGTGATCACACGAACCAAATCCACTACATCAACACCGATCATCACGAGAGTTGATATAGTTTCAATGGCGAACAATCATCATGTTCATCATATCTACTATATGATTCATGCTTTACCTTTCGGCGATCCGTGTTCGAGGCCATGTACATACATGCTAGGCTCAAGATCAAACCTTAGCTACCGCATAAGCAAATCTGGCTTGCTTACGTTGTATTCACCCGGAATCAAAGACACCCGATCATCACGTGGTGCTTGAGCGACAAGTTTTGTAGCAGTGCATACTAAGGGTGAACACTTTAGAACTTGAAACTTATGTGCATGAGGGATCATCTTATAATGCTACCGTCGTCTACTAAGCAATACAAGATGCATAAAGGATTAACATCACATGCAATTCATAATATGTGATATGATATGGCCTTTCTTCTTTGTGCTTCCGATCTCCATCTTCAAGCACGAACATGATCTCCATCATCACGGCATAGCATCAAGGTCAATGATGCTTCTTCATGGTTGTCGTCCACCGGCTTCAACTATTACAACTATTTTGAATAGACACGCAGGTCTTAGAAATTAAAGACAACCATATGGCTCCGGTTGCCAACTTACAATAAGGAACATTGCATACATCAAATATAATCACAATCATGGCCATATCACATCACGCACACCCTGCAAAACAAAGTTAGGCTTCTACTTTCTTTGCATATTTTACGTGGTTTGGGGCTTTCAATAAGTGTCGTTCTAACTTACGAACAAGAACCACAACATTGATACTAGCATTGTTGATCACCCGTTGTAAATTGGATCTTTACTATGCTAGGAGAAACAGCACCCATAAAGCCACTTATGCAATACGAGTTGCATGTCAAGCGTGGAACAAGTCTCATGAACGATGTCATGTAAGGGTAGCCCGGGCCGCTTCATCCCAACATACCGCAAGATGCAAAGTACACAAAAAGCATTCTACAATAAAAGCATCAACGCCACAATGACCATTGTGTTCTACTCGTCAACAGATCTACATATAGACACGGCTCGATACCCTTTGTAGGGGTTCGTAGCATGGAAAACAAAAATTTTCTATCGCATACAAACAAACAAGCCAAGATCTATCTACTAGATTGCAGCGAGTCGATGGAATAACTCACCCTCGAAGATTCCAAAGTGTTTAACGAGAGCAGATTCGTGGGTGATGTAGTCGTACTCTTTCCGATCTCAAGATCGCGTGACGATCCTTCCAGCGTTCGTTAAAGCGCTCCTTGATCGGTCACACGCGTTCGGTACTCGCGAAGACCTTCCTCTCCCTTGTTCCAGCAGGCGGAGGTTGTAGCACTCTCCTCGCGATTCCGGCAACTGGCGTGGTAGGAAGTAGAGGGAAATCCGAGCTTCGCCTTAAGCGGTGCAGTATGGTGGAGCTTATGAGAGAGGCTATTAGTGGTCTAGTAATTAGACACACCAATTAGAAGGCTCTAAACCAATTAGAAGGCTCTAAACCGAAATAGCTCTAAACCGGGGTTTAGATCTAGGGTTTAGTTTAGAGGATAGGATCTAGTGTGTTCTAGGAGGGGAGGCCCTGCCCCTCCCTTTATAGGTGGGAGGGCCGGCGGCCAAGGGGAGGAGTCCCTCCCCAAGTCGGCCTTGGGAGGCGCGCCGGCCAAGGGGACTCCTCCCCCAAGTCGGTCTCCTCTTCTCCTCCTCTTTCCACTTTCCAAAACTTGCCGTTTGACTTTCAAACTAGCCGTTTGACTTTTCAATTTAGGATTTAAATAAACCCTTTATTTTGGACAGCGAGAACACTTAGTACATGATGCAATCATTCCAATATGTAATGACACATTCATGTACCCTTCCCCAGTGCGGACATTCGGACCTTCTAGAATGTTCCCGATGAAAACACCCCATTCCCCAACTCAAAGCAGGACTTTCCTTATATGAATCTTATTCTCCGGACCATTCCGGATCTCCTCGTGATATCCGGATCCCATCCGAGACTCGAACAACATTCGGTCTCTTTCTCATAATACCATAACTACTCAAAACAACGTCGAATCCTTAAGTGTGTCTCCCTACGGTTCGTGAATTATGCGGACATGATCGAGACACTTCTCCGAACAATAACCAATAGAGGAATCTGGAAATTCATATGGCTCACATATTTCTCGATTACTTTGCGATCGAATGAACCACTTACATACGATACCAATTTCCCTTTGTCTCACGATATGTTACTTATCCGAGGTTATGATCGTCGGTATCTCGCATACCTAGTTCATCCTCGTTCTTGATAAGTACTCTTTTCTCGTTCCGTGATATGTGATCCCTTGTGACCCAGTCACATGCTTGCAAGCTAATTGGATGACATTTCACCGAGAGGGCCCAGAGAATATCTATCCGTCATGTGGATGGACAAATCCCACTCTTGATCCATGTGTTTCAACCAATACTTTCCGAACACTCAATGCCACCTTTATAGCCACCCTGTTACGGTGTGGTGTTTGATGACATCAAAGCATCCATCCAGTAAAGGTGATATGCATGATCTCATGGTCGAAGGAATTAGGTTACTATGTATCAGAAAGCATATAGCAATTGAACTATTGAAATGACTTGATCTTTATGCTACGCTTATCTATAGGAGTATGTCCACCATATCATTCTCCTAACGATATGATCTTGTTGTTGATAACATCTCAATGTTCATGATAGGGAAACCACAATCATCAATCAACCAACAAGCTAGTGAAGTATAGAGGCTATACTAGGGACTTCAAATTAAGTTTACAAATCACACAAGTATTAATGGTTTCCTTGTTAATACTATTATAGCATGAATGTAAACATTTATCATAAACACAAAGATATATAATAATAACTACATTTATTATTGCCTCTAGGGCATATCTCCAACACCCAAGTGGGGTGAATCCATCATAAGGATTTCTGAAACTCTAAAGGCAAACAGCAAAGTACCAAAGATCCAACCAGAGCTCAGAGCAACATCCTTGATCTGGTTGCCAAACCATATTCTACAATTCAATCATACATATACTTATGATATATTTCTAGGCACATCCCTAAAGGAAGGGTAGCACCTTAGAAACAAATCTTTGGGATCCATAGATTGATCAAGCTCACTACCATTTTTTCCAAGCTTTGATTCAATAAAGAATAGTTGGTACCACTACCAGGACTATCTAGATGAACCAACTAGATAAGATTTGAATCCCTAAGCCTCAGACCAACATCATTGGTCATAGGGAATTCAGATAAGAGCATCTCTATTTATCTTTCAAAGCCAATATTGTCTCAAGCATAAACTAACCAAATCCATGGTTTATAATTAAACTTGTATGCCATACATGATGGTGTCACAAGGACAATCCAATATGAATCAGGAAAAGAAGTAAATCATCATAGATTCAGAAAATCAACTAACTAATCATTTTCCTATTAAAAACAGGAATCATAACTAGAATATTCCTATAATACACTTCACTATTTGAGATCATGATGATCTCAAACCACATGTTAATTTCCAAGCTAACAACACTAAGACAGTAGCTGTATCTTATCATAATCATGACCATGAATCAAATAAACAGTGGAAAGCTATCAAATCATTGGCTTTACGAAGCATGTTTCCGAAACAACAATATCATCTGAATCAGATGCAGTCTAAGCATCAATTCATCTAGTAAGCCACCAGAAACATCATATATCATTTTAAGCAACAAACCTCAGGCCAATAAGCATTCAACATGTGTACAGACCATCCAAACATGAATCAATTCATCCAGTACATGAACAAGCACATCACAGGAACCCTAAAGGGATAATCATCCTAATCTGAATCAGACAGTAGCCAGAGAGGACAATGCTAACATCTAGCATCGAATCAACAAGCACAGAGAGCACCAGGAGAGAAGAATCAAACTCACCATAGGTCCTCGCTGAAGGATAGAAGAGGAAGCAGGGGGCCGACGACCATGGCGGCACGCGGAGCACCCCAGAGGGGGCGCTGCAACCCACGCGGCACCACGACAACGACCCTGATCACGCCTGGAGTAGCAGAGCATCACCTCGATGCACAACGACCACGACATTACTTGAATCCATGCCAACCCCAAACCCTAGGGTTCGGGACGGCATCGATCCATCGTAGGAGAGCCCTAGGCTCGAATCCAATTGGATAGAACGAACGGGCGTCGTTGACAACCCCTAATGCACAACGGCGGCGACCAGAACGGCTGACGGTGACGGGAATCGTCGGTGGCGGCATCACCGGCCACAGGGTCGGGGTCAGAGGAGGAGAAGATGAACTCCCGGTATTGTAATAATAATAATGTGTGTACTTTGTAATATGGACCCGCAATGTTTCTGTTGTACCACTCTGAGGGATGTGATATTAACGGAACGGTGTTCTGTGGATGTCATGGCAACGACTATAGTGTACTACACATGCAGTGGTATGCTGGGTCACCGCAGTTGGTATCAGAGCAAATTGCTTTGACCTTAGGTTGGAAACCTAGTTAAGGGTATTACCTATAGGAGATTTGGCAATGATAAAGAATTCTCTAAAAGTAATATAATGGGTATTCAAATGAGAATATTCCGTTATATATTTTAGTGCGATAATTCTTTGTTATGATGCAATATATTATTGGATACTAATTAAAATTATTTTTCCGATATACAGAGATATGGCACCAAAGTTTCCAAAACAGACTTTGGTAAGGAAAGAGGAGACTCTTGATGATTATCAAGGATCATTTACAGACCAACTTCGTCAAATTTTAAAGCTTTTTAATTGTCCAACTAAAATTCGAGTGAACACTATCACTTATCTTGATGGCCGGATGTTATCCAAGTATCGTGTGAGTATACAACTTCTATAGAAGCTTGGACTGTACCACGATCTACCCATAGGAGAAGGTAGGAGTCATTTAGCAGCCTATCATGTTGTTGTTGTGGAGGCAATAGCTAATATCCGGGAGCAGAAAACCAAGGAGCTAGAAGGTAGCACATTTTCTATGATACCTCATGATTCTATAGACTCGGAGCCTATACCGGATCATCTTAATTTGGTTAAGAAGTATCCTAAGTTAGCTTCCAAGTTTATGGATGATATCGACACTGCTATGCGTCTTTTATAAGACTCATCAAGTGATTGTTGAAGACAAAAATAACATGTTAGATGATCTAGCTGATCCGGAAAGGAGGAAGCAGTTAGCATTCCAGTTAGAGAAAGAAGCAAGTAGTAGTGCAACACCTATCTTTAAGGATATACATATAGATCCGGAATCTTTTACACCATATCCTTACTCACCAAGACCTGAACCTACATATGATCCTACTATAGATATGCGGTATGCAAGATCATTGTGGCTCGGAGGATGGTTCGACTCAGAACTTCCTATTGAGAACTCGGATGGATGGAGAATGGGATCATATAATGGATCTCATGAACACCAGATGTCCACAGATGGTTCTGACAGAAATGTTGGACAATCTAGTTGGATGGGTGCAAGAATGATCCTAATAACAGAAGTAGAAATACCATGTCAATAGATGATCAGGATGAAGAAGAAGATCCTGAGGAAAGAGTGTTTGAATCATCAACATCTTCTCAAAGCCCAGGGAATATACATTATCCAGTATTCAATTATCTTGTCCACGAGAGCACCTGGGGAGCAGCAGGATCTGCGTATCCTGGTGACAACTCTAGAGATGAAGCTCAGGAGATGCAGGCTGGAGATAATGTTGAATATGTTTCTGAAGACTTTTCAGCTGAGCTGGAGGGAGTCAATGCGCTCAGGTTGAGTAATGACTCAAGTCCTGACACTTCAGATACAGAGTATGTTCCTTCTGGAAGGCCATTTGTTCCACAAACTGTGCGACAAACAACACGTCATCATGGTTGGACATCAGGCATGTACGATGAGCGTAGTTACTATTAGAAAGAGACAACTAGAAAGTAGTATCAAGTATTGTGTATTGTACTCTAGAAATAAGGTAGTTTTGTAAAATACCAATATGGTATATGTTGTAATGACTTTGTATCATTATGATATTATGTAAATATGTAAAATGCATATTTGGATTTTCTTTGGATCTTCATTGTGTGACTAGTTATGTGCGTAAAGTCGAGCTCAGAACACATGTGCATGATGTAATTATGAGTATTCGCTTTATGTTGCAGGACTAGGGGGCCATGGATACGGGTGTAGAAATTAAAACTGAGCAGCAGAAGATAGAGCGTGAGGCCAAGGAAAAGGCCAATGCTGATACAACAAATCAAGGAGCATTACCACCACCACCAATGAGACCGTTAATGGAGCAGAACTTTATGCAATACATGCAAATGATGCAAGAGAACCAGAACAAGTTTATGGAGGAGTTGCTAGGGCGAGCAAATCAGAGGGCACCTGAAGGTGGAGGAGTGAGTTTATCTGATTTCCAGAATGCAAGACCGTTACCTTTTGCATCAGCTCCTGAATCAATGGATGCAGAAGACTGGATAGCAGGTACTAAAAGGAAGCTAAAAACTGTAGGTTGCAATGATGAGGAAAATTTGAGGTATGCAACTCATCTGCTGACTAGACCTGCAGCATCTTGGTGGGAAAATCAGTTAGCCATGCAACAACCAGGAAGGGAGTTTACCTGGGAGGAGTTCAAGCAGAGATTCCGTGAATATCATGTTCCGGAAAGTGTTATGGAGTTGAAGCGGAGAGAATTTGAGGAGCTTCAGCAAGGATATACTAGTGTCATGAAGTACATCCGAGAGTTTAGCCAACTATCTCATTATGTTGAGGAGGATGTTAACACTGAAGAGAAGAGGAAGAAACGTTTCTTGCATGGATTAAATCCATTTGTAAGGATGCAGCTAAGGTTAGCCAATAAGCAAACTGATCAGCAGTTGTTGGATGCAGCCATTACTTTAGAAGATGATTACAAGAATGTCCAAGAGGATCGGAGGAAGAGAGCCAAGAAGGAAACCAAGAGAATTTAGGCAAGCAAACCTATACCTAACCTGGAGTTCAAACCCCGGAATAGGAATTATGGCAACAATAACAATAACAAGGGCAGTGGTGGAAATCAATCTAATCCGAGAAGGAATGTTATCTCAGAATAACCGTGGAATTCGCAGCATTTCCAGAGGGAGTGCAAAAAGCCTGTAGTAATCTGTTACGGTTGTGGTCAGAAGGGGCATATCAAGCCGGATTGTCCGAGCAAACCACCGGGTGGATGGCCTACCAAGGGAGGAGGACAAGCCAGTGGAGGAAATGGACAGCCCAATAAAGGAGGAAACAATGGCAAGAATAATAATGGCAAGAGAAACCGACCTACCGGAAAACTGAACTGTGCAACCCTCGAGGAGGTGGATAATTCGGAGCATGTAGTGATAGGTACGCTCAATATCCTTACCAATCCCGGCAAATTTCTATTTGATACTGGTGCAACTACTTCATTCATTTCTGAAGAATTTTGTGATAAGTTCAGGATTAGAAGGGCAACATTAGAACGTCCTATGACCGTAGTTACGGCAGGAGGGAATGTGATTGTACGCCACATAAAACAAGATCAGGTTATCTTGATCTGTGGTTGTACATATTTTGCATACCTTTATGTGATTCCTTTGAAGGGAATTGCAGTAGTGCTGGGGATGGATTGGATGATGGAACACGGAGCTCAGATTAATTGTGAGGAGAAAACTATCTCAATCAAAACTCCAAGTGGAGCAAGGATAGTTTACCAGGCAGATAAAAATAGTCTTATCATGGTGGATATGCAGTTGAATTCAATGAAGGAAGTTAAATTAGAAGAAATTCCTGTAGTTAATGAATTCCAAGATGTTTTCCCAACGGAATTACCAGGAATGCCACCAGACCGGGAGATAGAGTTCACCATTGACCTAATACCTGGTATAGCACCAATAGCTCAGGCACCATATAAAATGGGACCCAAGGAGATGAAAGAACTCAAGGAGCAAATTGATGAGTTAGCAAGAAAAGGATTTATTCAGGAAAGTGTATCTCCATGGGGAACACCAGTAATATTTGTGGATAAGAGAGATGGCGGAAGACGAATGTGTGGTGATTATAGAAATCTGAACAACGTGACGATCAAGAACAAGTATCCTTTACCAAGAATTCAAGATTTGTTTGATCAAGTGAAAGGAGCTGGAGTATTTTCAAAGATCGATTTAAGATCTGGATACCATCAAATAAAAATCAAGCCCGTAGATGTTCCAAAAACAGCATTTGTCTCAAGATATGGACACCATGAGTATCTGGTGGTACCATTTGGTTTGACCAATGCACCGGCAATATTCATGAATCTGATGAACAAGATCTTCATGCCATATTTGGATAAGTTTGTCATCATCTTTATTGATGATATTCTGATATATTCCAAGGATAAGGAAGAGCATGCTGACCATTTGAGAATAGCATTGCAGACTTTAAGAGAACATAAGCTTTATGCTAAGTTCAGTAAGTGTGAGTTCTGGTTAGATGAGGTAGAATTCCTCGGTCATGTGATCAGTAAAGATGGGATTGCTGTGAATCCATCTAAAGTTCAGTCGGTACTAGAGTGGACTGCACCAACCAATGTGAAACAAATTCGAGGTTTCCTAGGAATGGCTGGTTATTATCGGAGATTCATTGAAGGTTTCTCCAAAATAGTCGGACCAATGACCAAATTATTAAGGAAGAATACACCATTTAAGTGGGATGAGAAGTGTGAAGCAAGTTTCAAGAGTTGAAAACGAGATTAACCACAGCTCCAATCTTAGCAGTTCCTGAAACAGGGAAGGATTTCACAGTATACTGTGATGCATCTAAAGAAGGTTTGGGTTGTGTATTAATGCAAGATCGGAAAGTAATTGCTTATGGTTCAAGACAATTGAAACCACATGAAGTCAACTATCCAACTCATGATTTAGAGTTAGCAGCAATAGTTTTTGCACTGAAAGGATGGAGGCATTTTCTTTATGGAGCCAGATGTGAGTTATACACTGACCATAAAAGTCTCAAATATTTCTTCACTTAAAAGGAATTGAACATGAGACAGAAGCGTTGGTTGGAATTAATCAAGGATTATGATCTAACAATCAATTACACCCTAGGAAAAGCAAATGTTGTAGCAGATGCTTTAAGCAGAAAGAGTGCAGATATTCAGCCTAGCAACAGAGAGTTACCAAAAGAGTTACAAATGGACTTGGAAAGATTAGAACTTCAATTCATCAGGATAGAGGTTCTTGGAGGATTAGCGACTATGCAGGTAGTTGTAGAACATGACAGTGATCTTAAGCAAGAAATTTTTAGACGTCAAGAAGAAGACCCTTTTATTGCGGAGGAAATTCGGAGGATATCTCAAGGGCAAAAGTCAGTTTTTTGCCTTGGAGATTATGGATCTTTATGGTTCCAAGATCGTTTATGTGTTCCAGATGTGACCGAGATCAGAAATGTCATACTCAAAGAAGCACATGCTACTCCATATTCTATACATCCAGGGAGTACTAAGATGTATATGGATTTAAAGGAACTATTCTGGTGGAATAACATGAAAAGAGATATTGCTAAATATGTATCTGAATGCCATACTTGTCAAAGGGTGAAAGCTGAACATCAAAATCCAGCAGGACCATTACAACCCTTAGAAATTCCTGAATTGAAATGGGAGGAAATAGGCATGGATTTTATCACAGGATTACCTCTGACACCAAAAAAGAAGGATATGATATGGGTAATAGTGGACAGACTCACTAAGAGTGCACATTTTATTCCAGTGAATCAAAAAGATAATGCCGAGAAGTTAGTTGAAGTATATGTCAAAGAGATAGTAAGTAAGCATGGAGTACCCAAGAAGATAGTAACTGATAGGGGATCAGTGTTTACTTCAGCATTTTGGAAGCAATTGCATGAGGCACTTGGTTCAAAGTTAGATTTTAGCACGGCATATCATCCTGAGACAGGAGGTCAAACTGAAAGAACAAATCAAATACTAGAAGACATGTTGAGGACTTGTGCACTAGATTTTGGAGGAACATGGGAGGATCACCTACCATTGGCGGAATTTTCTTATAACAATAGCTATCAGAGTAGTCTGAAGGCAGCTCCATATGAGGTTCTATATGGAAGGAAGTGTAGATCACCAATATGTTGGTATGAACCTGGAAGCAACAAAGAATTTGCGCCAGATTATATCAAGGAGAGACAAGACATCATTGATAAGATCAGGGATAGACTGAAAATAGCCCAGAGCAGGCAGAAAAGTTATGCGGATCAAAGCCGAAGATCATGGCATCCAGAATTAGGAGATATGGTCTATTTGAAAGTAAGTCCAAAGAAAGGAGTAAAAAGGTTCGGAGTTAAAGGGAAATTAAGTCCAAGATATATCGGACCAAGATACTGAGCCAAAACAGAACTATAGCTTATGCTTTAGAGTTACCATCAAGACCGGCTCAAGTGCATAATGTTTTCCATGTGTCACAACTTTGCAAATGTTTGAAAGTTCCAGAGGATGCAATAACACATCAAGAGATAGAACTACAAGCAGACCTGACTTACATTGAAAAGCCCTGCAAGATTCTGGAAGAAAATTGGAAAAGATTGAGGAATAGGGCAATCAAATATTGCAAGGTACAATGGGAACATCACCCTAAAAGGTAAGCCACATGGGAGAAGGAAGATGACTTAAGAAAAACTTATCCAGAACTATTCAGGTACATCTCCAACAAACTTCGGGACGAAGTTTAATTTAAGCGGGGAAGTCTGTAACATCCCAGCATTTAGGAACCTAATGAAGGGCAGATTTAGGCTTATGTATTGTTGCATGCATCTATTTGTGAAAAGGTGGGTAAAATTTTTGCCAAATAAAATCTTAAGTGATCAATGTTTCTTTCTTACTTTAAGATTAGGTTTAGACTTAAAGGAGGATTGTTATAAACTTTGATGTGATCTTAAAAGAATTATGTGTGTTCTGAAATGGGTTTGAATTTAAAGAAACTTAAGTGTTTGAATAATAATTTGAATGATTTTGATATAAGATTTGAATCTTAAATTAATTAAGATATAGGTAGTATAACTTAAATCTTAAAGCAATAGAAATTATGAAATTCATTTTCATATTATAAAGACATAAACAAGTTACAACAGAATAAAGAATAAGAATATTCTTTATTAATAATAATATAATCTTTATTACAATTGAATAAAATAAAGATTACAAGAACTATAAAAGAAAAATTACAAAGGATTAAGAAAATTACATCTACTAACTATCCTATATCTAAAACCTAAATTAAATCTTCATCTTATCTTTGAACCTGCAAAACAAAGATTAAACAGAAGTAAAACAAGATTAGTGTTAGTATATATTTCTCTCAGATATGTCAGTGAGGTGCACTTGACAATCTCCTCATTGAGAAATGTTAAAGAGGGGCAAGTTTCACCAAATATGAAAGATTTCATCGTTCATAAATTCACAGCCAGAATGAAAATGACAGCCAAAAAGGGACCAATTCACCAGCCAAGGTAAAAGTAGATTGGTAATAGTAAGTTCAAATTTTCTGAACCTATCCATATGAGCATAGCAGACACAGTTTGCACACACACAAGATGCAAAGGGTGTTGTCAACCTCACAAGCATAGCCAGCATAACAAAACCACAACACAGCCGTGGGGAAGCACCTCAGTGCATGACTACACCACACCACACTACACTACATCATACCACAGCACAGCCAGGGTGAACAACAAGTAAACCAAGAACAGCAGCCAAACCAACCACCCAGATTAACCCAAACATCACCAGGATGGTGACATAAGGAGAGGGATGAATCTGGTGGACAGCAAGGTCAAGCCCAGGAGCTAGGAGGAGCGGGCAAGCTCCAGATCCAGCACAGGAGTCCAGCAAAACCAGATCAAGATCATCACCAACTTACTCCACAAATATCAGTTTTTGTGGTGAGTTTCATAAAACCTTCACATGATATAATCATCTTATTCAGAGAAAGCATGTGTTGTTTTATAAAACAAACCCTCAGAAAGCACCCAAGTGGGGTGAATCCATCATAAGGATTTCTGAAACTCTAAAGGCAAACAGCAAAGTACCAAAGATCCAACCAGAGCTTAGAGCAACATCCTTGATCTGGTTGTCAAACCATATTCTACAATTCAATCATACATATACCTATGATCTATTTCTAGGCACATCCCTAAAGGAAGGATATCACCTTAGAAACAAATCTTTGGGATCCATAGATTGATCAAGCTCACTACCATTTTTTCCAAGCTTTGATTCAATAAAGAATAGTTGGTACCACTACCAGGACTATCTAGATGAACCAACTAGATAAGATTTGAATCCCTAAGCCTCATACCAACATCATTGGTCATAGGGAATTCAGATAAGAGCATCTCTATTTATCTTTCAAAGCCAAGATTGTCTCAAGCATAAACTAACCAAATCCATGGTTTAGAATTAAACTTGTGTGCCATACATGATGGTGTCACAAGAACAATCCAATATGAATCAGGAAAAGCAGTAAATCATCATAGACTCAGAAAATCAACTAACTAATCATTTTCCTGTTAAAAACATGAATCATAACTAGAATATTTCTATAATACACTTCACTGTTTGAGATCATGATCTCAAACCACATGTTAATTTCCAAGCTAACAGCACTAAGACAGTAGCTGTATCTTATCATAATCATGACCATGAATCAAATAAACAGTGGAAAGCTATCAAATCATTGGCTTTACGAAGCATGTTTCCGAAACAACAATATCATCTGAATCAGATGCAATCTAAGCATCAATTCATCTAGTAAGCCACCAGAAACATCATATATCATTTTAAGCAACAAACCTCAGGCCAATAAGCATTCAACATGTGTACAGACCATCCAAACATGAATCAATTCATCCAGTACATGAACAAGCACATCACAGGAACCCTAAAGGGATAATCATCCTAATCAATCGATAAGAGCGAGAGGACACTGCTAACATCTAGCATTGAATCAGCAAGCACAGAGAGCACCAGGAGAGAAGAATCAAACTCACCATAGGTCCTCGCTGAAGGATAGAAGAGGAAGCAGGGGGCCGACGACCATGGCGCCACGGGGAGCACCCTAGAGGGGGCGCTGCAACCCACACGGCGCCACGACAATGACCCCGATCATGCCTGGAGTAGCAGAGCATCACCTCGACACACGATGACAACAACAGTTGAATCCATGCCAACCCCAAACCCTAGGGTTCGGGACGGCATCGATCCATCGTAGGAGATCCCTAGGCTCGAATCCAATTGGATAGAACGAATGGGCGTCGTCGACAACCCCCTAATGCACCACGGCGGCGACCAAAACGGCCGACGGCGGCGGGAATCGTCGGTGGCGGCATCGCCGGCCATAGGGTTGGGGTTAGTGGAGGAGAAGATGAAGTCACGAGAGAGAGAGAGAGAGAGAGAGAGAGAGAGGAGTGGGCCAAGCTGGGCCAGACCCTTCGAGGTGGCTCTTTTGTCTAGTACTAGTGGGCCAACAGGGCCCAATAAGAATAACCAGCCCAGAAACAATTTCAGGCTTGTTTTAATAAAAAGAAAAAGACCAAAATACCCCTGGACTTAATAAAATTCTTGAAAATAAAATAAAAGTCCAAAAATTATAAATAAAATATTTTTGGATTCACAAAATCCAAACTAACCAATAAATTAAAAATACATAGTTTTAAACATTTAAATTTTTATTAGGAATTTTGTAAATTATATATTCCTTATGGAATTTTACAAAATTATTGAAAGGTGATAAAATTAATTAAAATTCACTTTCATTATGTATTAATATGGTAGTATTTTAGAAAAAGACTAAATAAATATTTAATCACCATTTTTAATGTATAATTGATAATTCCTAAAAGGATTATTAAATCAATAAAAATCAAATAAAAGTGAAATAAAATAAAATAATTCAATATATGTTATAAAATATTAAAAAGTAATATTTATAAATCCTTTATTACTAAAAAGGAACTTTTGGGGGTAAATGCATATAAAATTAAACAATGGATTACATTACTTGCATGATCATTTTGCTTCTTTAAATATTGTCCTTACCGGGCAATAATGATGTTTTTGTAGAACTAGAAGCTCAAGGTCCAGTGCAAGCATCAGACTTCACTACCTTGCCATCACAAGGCAAGTTCACACTTGCTCATGTCCTTTGAAGAGTCTTTATCAAAGTATTTGCAAATTGTGTGTTATCATATATATTATAAAAGAAATAAAATATTATTTTTCCAAATAAAGAAAAAATTATAGATATCATCCTAAGTGGTGATATGATGGAGCAATAGAACTTAGAGTTCTAATTGCAACAATGATGATCAAGTAGAGACTTAATAACCCCTGACATCAGTAATTCTAGCGCCGTATATTACGCGTTAGCCATGAGATTTGGAATGGGACAGAGAAGTCAGATGTATCTTCTTCCTCTCGCATGAAGCCGGATGTGCAGGTCGTGGCTGTTATCCTCGTAGCGTGCATATTAATTGGTAATTCGTAGAGGATATGCAGCATATGGGTGGGAACCCTCAACGTCCCACGATAGTTCTGGCATCTAACGGTTTGTACAAACCATTGCCGTAATTCATTATGTGGGCATGGTGTACACCAAGGAGGCATCTTGAGGTCATGAAGGAGGCGAATTGGCTTGGACCAACCATCGGGCCCGCATCATGGAATTGTGGACGGGAAAGTACGCCCGGTTGTGCAACAAGGAGTTGATCTCTCATGGGTAAAGTAACGCACCTCTGCAGAGTATAAGAACTGTAACTTGTTACTCCCTGTTCCGGGAAGGAGCTACGAACATAGCAGGAAAGAAACTCCATGAAAGTTCTAGTCAACCTGTGAAGGCTGATTGTCATAGTTTTTCAGAATAAAATCAATCTTTGAAGAAAGATTTACAAAAACTGCATAGTGCCAAGGATTTATAATCCGAGGTGGTAGTTAGAGCATCAAACTTTCCACCTTGCATATAATGAACTTGTTGGGTAACGCTGTTACTCATTTTTTCCTTTGATCCCTTGCTTAGACTCTGAGGATTCTGAAGACATGCCAATGTATGCAGCCGAATGCCAAGAAGACGTGTTCTACGAGGAACCTGATCTATCCGGAGGAGTTGAAGACGTGGACTACGAGATCCGTTACGGTGTCGATGAGAACGAGTCCACTTAAGGGTCTAGTTAGTAGTAACCAACAGAGCCGAGCAGCATGAACTCTATAAAATAAGCTGTTGAGCCCCACTCCTAGTCGGAGTTGTTACTTTTAAATTTCCGCTGAACATCTTATATTTTGGTTTGTAAGTTGAATCTTTTGGAAGTCTTGAACTTCCGGTATTGTAATAATAATAATGTGTGTACTTTGTAATATGGACCCGCAATGTTTCTGTTGTACCACTCTGAGGGATGTGATATTTACGGAACGGTGTTCTGTGGATGTCATGACAATGACTATAGTGTACTACACATGCAGTGGTATGCTGGGTCACCGCAGCAGGGATGCGGAGGCGGAGGGACACGTGCTCCTCGTGGAGTCCCCACAGCGGTGGTGGCGCGCTAGTGACCGGGACCGTAGACGCATGGTGGAGGAAGGGGAGCGAGGCAGAGGAAGACTCGAAGGAGGTGGGTCAACGCGAGCGCAGCAACAACGGCACCTCCTCTCGAGACCGCCATCTTGGTCGGGTAGTCAGGGGATGGCAGCGGCGGGTCGGGACGGACGGTTGGCAGTTACCTGCTTCTCCACGATATCATGCGCGGCAGAGGAGAAAGAGAGGCGTGCGTGCGTCTGTTTTTTCTTTTTTTTTTTGACTGAACCGTACTGGAAGGGAGACCCTTGAACGGACCAAGGGAGCGACGGATGAAGGCAATTAACTCTTCTCGATCTCACACGTAATTAACTCCTAATTAACTCTTCTCGATCTCACACGTAAATATAATTAACGTGTATAAAAAAACTAACACATGTTACTCCACTAGAATACAATATCAGAATTATCTAATAAGGCATTATGAAGTCGTCGACACTTGTATTAAGATGAAGAAAATCAAACACATTTCTTTTTCACCATAGATTTTTTTCAGTCCGTAAAGAAGGGAAAATATACAATGAGTTTCCATATTACATCACACCTCCTACACACACGTACTCCCTCCGTTTCAAAATATAAGATGTTTTAGATGTGTGTAGTTTCAAATGAATCTAGACAAAAAGGTGTTTAGATATATCTCCTTCATAAACCTAAAATATCTTATATTTTGAAATAGAGGGAGTTCAACTTAACTGAATGCATGTATGCTATAGCTATCGAGTACTTAATTTGGCAAACTAACCACACAAGATATTCTCTTAGAGGAATATCATATAGCGGAAAGCGATAATGTGATATATTCAGTACAATGGAGGCAACAGTTGACATGAACATTTTTTCGTTATCGTGTGCAGATTGAGTGGAAGTATTCAGAAAACGGGATCCAGCGCTAGCAACATCGACTCAGCACAGAAGCATGCATGTCTCGTTGCTAAGGTCCTAGTTCAGATCCTTTCAAAGCCGTGTATATGGGGATTCTGTTCTCTGAACTACGATTGCATCAACACAAGCTGAATCGGTAACTTGGTTATGAGAGGCATAACTGGTTAGACTGTGCCTCAAACCTAAGGACTCAGAATTGCAATAAGAAATCATTCAGTGGAGAAAGTGTTGATCTGCGTCTTTGCTAGGTTCTGGTCGCTACTCCACGGCCGAATCATTAGCTCAAGCCACCAACACCCCGGTTACCGCAGGCAACCACCCACTTTTCTCAGTGCTCCGCCCTCAAGTCCTCAGCTGCTTTCTTTAGACGATGCCCCTGTTCATCCCGCTGGTGTCGCAGCAGTGTCAGACCTTCCTCTTCCTATCTTTCGTATTCACAAATTTCTCTTTCTAAAACTGATCGATGATTTCTTGCTTTCTCTCCCTTGTGAATCGATTCTTCAAGATCTTCTTTGATCTATTCACCGAGGTGAATCCTCACCTCTAGAACCAAGTGCGTTCTCTCCCAATTTCTTTGTGCCTAGATCAAATCGCCCTCCGCCGTCGCCCCGGGTGCTTGCAGACAGCCGCCTCCCGATCCCTGTACAACCCGCAGGCTCCCCTGAGTTCACTGGATTCCCTCCTCCATGACCCACTAAGCTCGCCGGACTCCCTCTTCATCACAACCGTCCCCCGAAGCGAGCAAGGTGACCCTCCGCTGGAGTAACATAGAGAAGCGGCAGACGGCGCGAGGCTCGGCATGGTGTTGGCGGCGCATCGCAGTCGCGGGGTGGGGGATTTTTTTTCCGGAGCTGTATAGGAATCGTAGGTTTGACTATTTTCTGGTACTGGACCGCGGGTTTATTTTCCAGTTTCTAAGGGGCTAAAACACAAAAGTACGACGACGGACGAAAATCTTGCGACGAAAACCACCGTAAATTATATAGTAGAGAAGAGATAGAGATAGAGATACTCGTGCTCTCTAAAAAAAAAGGTAAATACTCGTGCGGTTTTTATAAAAAATACACTGATAGGTTCTGCAAAAGAGTGAAATAGCTTAATTGCAAGGTCGTGGTTGACTATGAAATAGTTAGCGACAAACTCTAGCGCTCTTCCATCTCCTCCATCGTCCATTGTCTTCTCAAGTTTGAAGTTATGTATGTACACTACCAAACGCCTTTTACCTCCTACTGCTAGCTCCTCTACTATATGTTCGACAAAGTTGAAAAACTATAATTAAATCCTTAATGCGTCAAAATCCTAGTCAACGCGAGGGTTCATGAAGCAATCATGCTTGTTGGTGGGCAAGCTAAGTAAAAATACCCTTATACGATTAAAAGTAGGAGATAGTAGTACTACACATTATGCAACTTGGGAAATAAAAAATAGGAACATCTATGTCTCAATCGATCAAGGATTTTTATGTTTTATTCGTACAAACCTAGAAATACATTTAGTGGTTTAACCTTTGTCCATAATAATACAAATTTGTAATATTGTTCTATCAATTAAGAATCAACTAATTGTCAGATAATTTTACAAATGTGTCCATACATATCTATAGTAGTTTGGGTACTTTCCGTCCTTGTGGATGGCACATGAAATGAGCAAAATTAACATTCCTTTTTTTTTTGTATCCGTTCAGTTTTTTAAACTCTGTATCCATGCAATCTAGTTACAAACTTGTTTGGACCTGGACGCTATTTGTCGAGTCTACTTGGTTCTTACCGAGTGAGGGGAGGGTGGTTTACAAATTTGCAACCTATGAAATATCCAAGAAAAGTTTAGACTGCACAAGTATAACATGTGATTTTCGTCACCTCTCGTTCTGTTATACCGTAGCATCACATTGGGTGCTCTGCCATGTTGTCACCTACTCCCTCCGTTTGGAAATATAAGATGTTTTAGGTTTGTGAAAAAGATGTATCTAGACATATTTTAGCTAAAATATGTCTAGATACATCTTTTTCACAAACCTAAAACATCTTATATTTCCAAACGGAGGAAGTATTTGTCAATAGAGTGCTACTCGAACTCCATGGGCTGGCGCGTCGCAACAGGAACAGTCAACGCGGAAGGAGGCGGGTTTTGCATATAGTACCGGCTACCTAGAGTAGCGCGGCCTTGAGCGTTGGCACGGCGACGAGTACGCGGCTAGCGAATTGGGGCGTGGCGCCAAACTGCATCATGGCCTCATACATCATGGGTCGTGCCAACACGGCCATCTTCTTCCCATGCCACAGCAGCTCGGCGGCGAGCTTCTCGGCCTCGTGGCCGCCGAATGCATCGCCTTCCGGCATGACATGGCCACGGCTGGCCTAAACCACCGCATCCATGTCCTCACGCGTGCACTACCTGCTCCATCGTGGGCCTCCATTCTGCCGCCCACGTCTCCATCTATGCGCTTGAACGCTCTCATTGGTGTCGGCGACAAGAAAATCGGAGAAAGAGAGCAATCAGGGATATTGAAGCTAAGAAGCATGTCAATATTTACAGAAGAGTTACACATCTAAAAAGGCTAAAAGGTATATTAGCTAATCGCCAATTAACACAGATATCACACACTTTCATGGGCACAAATAAATGGAGACCATATTCGATCCCAGATCATACACAACACTACCACAACTGAAATTAAATTATCAGACCGTGTTGTTCTTGTCCTATTCTCCTGATATGAGCCAAGTGTACGCATAGATTGAAAACACTTTACCTGCACCGACATCACACACTTCCAGCTTGATCTCATTGCCGCACTTGCGGACGTGGCTCTTTATCCTCACCGTCTGGAAGGAAAGAACTGAAGAACCAAATAATGCTATCGATGAAAGACAAGAGGTTGGCACAGGGGAATTATTGGATGCGGTGACCCAGCATACCACTACATGTGTAGTACACTATAGCCGTTGACATGACACTCACAAAACACCGTTTCGCAAATATCACATCCCTTAGAGTGGTATAATAGAAACATTGCAGGTCTAAATTACCAACATACATATATTATTATTATTATAATACCAAAAGATCAGTACTTCAAGTTATTCAAACTTACAATTCATACTTAGAAGTTTCAGCGGAAGAACAAAGTTTCAAACTTATATCCTGACTTGAGCTCAACAGCTTATTATATAAAGTTTGTGATGCTCGGCTCATCTGAACTACTATATAATTTTAGGCAACTACTCGGACTTGTTGCCTTCTACTCCATAGCGTATCTCGTAATTCACCTGTTCCACTCCTCCGAACGGGTCTGGTTTCTCGTAGTAGACATCCTCTTGTCCTTCAGTAGCGTACATTGGAGTGTCTTCTGGCTCCTCGGAGTCTAAGCAGGGGATTAAAGGAAAGAGTGAGTAACAGCGTTATCCAACAAGTTCATTATATGCAAGGTGGGAAGTTTGATGCTCTATCTACCACCTTATACTATCAGTCCTTGGCACTATGCAATTTTCATAAATATTTCTTCAAAGGTTAATTTTAATATCAAAAACTACGTCCATCAGCCTTCACAGGTTAACCAGAACTTCATGGAGTTCCTTTCCTGCCATGTTCGTAGTTCTTTCCCGAAACAGGGAGTAACATGTCATGATTCTTACACACTATAGAGGTGTGTTGCCCTACAACCTTCATGAAGACGCCTATATATTTTGAGGCTCTAGCCGTGTCGTCGGATTGATGACAAGTACGCCATGGGGGGTCCTAAAGGCGTTGAGAAGATGAGGTGTGAGTCGTACGGTGTTCCGGGAGCAGTGAGCACAAGTTTACCCAGGTTCAGATCCGACTGCGGTGATCGGATTCTACTCCTGCTAGCAACCCATTAATATATCGGCGAGATCCGGATGTTACAACGGATTACAAGAGAGGTTCGCATGTGCGAGTTGGTTGTGGTTGTCGTAGAGATTGTTGCCCTAAAGGCTCCCTCGGGTCTAGCTTATAAAGGCGCCAAGACCTAGGGTTACAGGAGAAACCTATCTGGCTACATTACAAGTCGATAAGTAGTACAGCTTGGACTACAAGTAATACTACATGCCTAAGTCGGTAAGTCTTCTGGGCATTGTCATAGCCGGATTGGACTCCGTCTTCTTTTCCTGACTAGGCCTCCTGTGAAGCAAAGCTCTAAACCATTGGTGGGCCACCCTGATCAATGAGTCCTATGGGTATAACCAGAAAGTATATCCCCAACAAGCCGCCGTCCAGAGAGCCGCCATTCTCAAATTTCATCACAACACCACCAAAGGAGATCCACACCATTGTTCATTCATCCCCTTCACTAGCCATAGTCATTGCTTTGTACTTTATATATCCTTGTGATTTGGCGACCATTGTAAGAATATTTGATTTCAATCTAAGTATTTTGGATAATGTTTTCTATCCTAGATCTATTTGTTATGAGTGAGTAGTCCTCATGGGCTGCGGGTTGAGAAGAAACCTTGCAACAACTATGTGCATCTAATAATGGGATTTTGTATTTTGTTTGCAATTGAGATTTGTATCTTTTGTTTCTTTGTCTCTTGTCTCGATCTGTATACTTATAGGTACCCGAGATCCCATAGATTGATAAAGGCTTGAGGTGAGATATTCGGCTAGCAGCGATCTCATAGGAACCTTAGTGACAGAAAGGGTTGTAGTACGTTCTTTACTTAGTGACCCATTCGGGATCACAATAACATCACCACTTAATGCTTTAATCTATGTTCTATACTTAATAATCGTGTGTAGCCTGTTGCTTCGGTGTGCACTCGGTTGGATTAAAATACTATTGCTATGTTCGTTGCATCACGGGGGATCTAGTATATTAGTATGTGTTGCCCACAAGAGATTATCTCTATTTAAATATTACATATCACTATGCTTATTATTATCTTTTATACCATATGATGTGCAGCTGCAGGTGGATCTTCAACCCTGGCCTATCTCCATTCATTGATTCAACTCACTATAAAAAATAAACTATATTGGTCCGGTAAACTAAGGTAAAACAAAGAAACAAAGTCTTATAGACGTGTCCTTTTTATTTCCTTTTAGCATTGCTTTCCAAGGTTCGATTAAACCTAGGTATTTTAGGAAAAAAGCTATTATACTACATCCGTAAATCCGGATCGAAGGTATCAATGACCTATTATTTCAGGTGTTCCAAATCTTTCAACAAAAGCAGCTTTAACATTAAACCAAGAGCTAAAATTTCCATGTGGCCATTTTAATATCCAATCTAAAGCCTTACCAGCAAGTGAATATGGAAAAAGTTTAACTTTAATCATACTATTGTTTTTATTACTCATGTTTAGATCTTTGCATCTTTTATTAAAAGTTCTCAAATGTTGCATGGGGTTCTCATTAGGCTTCCCATAAAAACGGTTTTCATAAATAGCTTTAGTAGCTGCAGGGTCTATTGCAAATGGTTCAAATGGTATCTCACTTTCTTTTGGGAGATTCTTTACACTAAAGGGCCAATAATCCCTCTTTTACATTTTTTGTGTTTTAAGAAAAACTTAAAAATACTAAAAACAAGGCAAAAATAAAATACTTTAAAAATCTAAAAGGAGAATAAAAAGCTTACAGTGGTGCAACCTCCCCAAGCTTGGGTTGTTACACAAGTTGATGAAGATGACGGTGCCAGAAAATGGTCTAGCACTTGCCGTGGGAGTCTCACCACACTACAACCACTATGATGTGTCTCCACCAATTCCCCGGTAACGGCGCCAAAAAATTATCTTGATGGCAACAAAGGCTGCAACTTTTCATTGAAACTCCAAGTGCAAAGTGTTGCAGCTAGCGTCTTTTCCCCACAAGGGTGGCTCGAGGGTTTATATCGAACATTCGGGTAATTGTGTGGATATTTGTCTTCTCCTATTCAAGCAACCTATAAAATAAAATAATTTTTCTTGTGTCTCCAACTCCACCAAGTGGTTTTCAAGCACAAGGTTTCATATTAGTGATATGAAATATAAAATATAAAACAATCTAACGAAATAAAGTAAATCAAAGAAATGCAAACTAAATGATATGGAAGATAATAGTGTTGTTTTGGGTTTTTTATGAGTGATTGCAAGTAAGGAAATTATTTTTGTATTTTCAAAATGAAAAATTGCAGAAATTATAAAATATAGTAGAGATGCAATGCAAAGGTGTTTCTAATGATAAAAATCGGGTCGGGGTTCATCGGTTCACTTGTCTACTATATTTTTAGGTTATGGCGATCACAAAACAATTCATCAATGATAAAGACTCATGGAATTTTCTATGTGTGCTTGATAAGGGAATTAATATAGGCATCACATTCTAATATTGATATGGAATACATCTCTCTCTTATACTCCTCAAGAAAGGTAAATCTCCATGCAATATTGAATTAAGGACAAATCAGAGTATAGCTTTAAGCAATATTATATGATGTTTGGAATACAAGTGTGCTACCTTGATCTAAGAAGATAACTATAACACATGATTTCACTTTATCCCTAGTGAGGCAACAAAATAAAGTTAAAACCAAAGTAAATCTTGAATATTAGGTGTCACAATTCAGTCTCTACCACCAAGATAATCCATCTAACACACATTATCCCCATACAAGTTCTTGTATACAAGTTGGATCAAAATAAGCAATTAAGAACAGGGTACATGATATGCATATATCAAAACATCTTACACAAAATATATTCCAATCTCAAATATCAAATCATATAACAAAGATCCACCACATAGGAATTACAAATATGACCATAATCATGTAGGGCATCTCATATGGTACTAGATCTATGAAGAACAAGAGAGAAATAGATCAAGCTAATGCCACAAACCCATAGACCGGAGGTGGATTACTCCCTTTTCATCATGGTGATGATGTTGGAGATGTTGGAGAGGGTGGAGATCTCCTCGGAGGTGGTTCCGATGGAGTTTCTCTCTCCAATCTTTGCTGGATCTAACTCCGTTTGGTGGTGTTTTCGTCTCTGGTGTGCTCTCTGTCGAGGACACCCGGGGGTAGGGGTCATTATATAGGGATTTTTAGGTCAAGAGAACTTTGTGGGCAAAAAAATCGAGGCGACCGGTGATACGTTGAAAACGTATCTATAATTTTTTATGTTCCATGCTTGTTTTGTATCTACTTTGCTTTGCTTTGTATATACTTTGAGGTGTTTTTATATGTTTTTCTGGACTAACCTATTAACAAGATGCCACAGTACCAGTTGTCTGTTTTGTTCTGTTTTTGGTTCCAGAAAAGGCAGAAAATCAATCTTCTCGGAATTGGACGGGACAAAAGCCAAAGTCAATATTTACCGTGGGGAACACGGAGCCAGAATACGAGACAGAGGGGAGCCACCAGGGGCCACACACCCTAGCCACGTGGCTAACCCTAGCCCACGCATGGCGGGGGGTGCAGCCACCCCGGGTGCCCCCTGCCTCGCCTCTTCGCCTATAAAGACCCCCCGATACCAAAACCCTAAGTACCCGATCAATCTTCCACGAAACAGTCCGTACCCGCCGCTACCATCGTCCCTAGATCGGGGGATCTGAAGCTTTTCCCGGCACCATGTCGGAGGGGAGATCATCCCGGAGGCCTTCTTCTTTATCATGCGAGTCTCCGGTATGAAGTTTGAATAGTTCCACCTTGTAATATGGGTCCATGTAGTAGCTAGATGGTTGTATCTCCTCCTTTGTGCTACCACGTTTAGATCTTGTGAGCTCGTTCATGATCAAGATCATCTATTTGTAATCATGCACATTGTGTTTACGGGGATCCGATGGATATTGAGATTACTATGTCAGATTGATTAATGGTTTTGTCTTTTTTATTCTATCATGTCTTTGTTGTTTGTGATCTTGCATGCTCTCCGTTTTTAGTAGCTATCTTGGCCAAGTAGATGCTAGTGACTCCAAGAGGGGGTATTTATGCTCGATAGTGGGTTCATGCCTCTATTTAATCTAAGAGAAGTGACAGAAATCTCTAAGGTTGTAGATGTGTTGTTGCTACTAGGGAGAAAACAACGGTCTATTGTTCATGGAACAAGTGGATTGTTTACCTTACACACTTTGCTTAAAGTAGTCATCCGTTGCTTGCAACTTAATACTGGAGGGGGTTCAGATGATAACCTAAAGGTGGATTACAAGTCATAGATTCAATTGGATGGCGGTCTATGTATCTTGTTGTATTGCCCAATCAAATCTCATAGGATCATGAATGTCTAGTATTGCATTGTTATGCCTTGCTCAGTCCTGTCAATTGCTCTGCTGTAATTTGTTTACCCAACATGCCATGTTTGTTTATCTTAAGGAGAACACCTCTAGTGAACTATGGACCCCGGTCCAATCTTTACCATTGATACATCTTCCACTGTTACTGTTTACTTTATGCAAACCACTATTACCTTTCACACCATACAGTTAACCATTTTTTTTCAACAAACTGGTGAAATTGACAACCTCACTGTTCGTTGGGGCAAAGTCTTGAGTTTGTGTTGTGCAGGTTTCCAAGTTTCTAGCAACACCTTTGAGTCGTTTCCTTCCTTCTACTGGTTCGATAACCTTGGTTTTTTACTGAAGGAAGACTTGCTACTGTGCTCATCACACCTTCCTCTTGGGGACTCCCAACAAAGCTCTACATTGATCTGGGCCACCACCAAGATTTTCTGGCGCAGTTGTCGGGGATTTAAAGAAGAAGAAGCTCCCACGTCAACAACACGCCAGAAGATTTTCTGGCGCCGTTGCCGGGGAGCCTAAGGACGTCTTCACAAGCGAGTCCTTCACAACCTTTCTCTTTACTTTGTTTTTGTTTTGCTTAGTTTCTTTTGCTTGGTTTTGTTTGCCTCTTTTTATCAAAAACTCCAAAAATATAGTTTCGTTTGGTTTGCTTTGTCTTATCAAAAACACAAAAAAATTAGTTCCTGCTCTAGTTGATGCTGCTGTTGGCTTGCTCCACTTTTGCCAAAATGAAATCTGCTGAGAACACCAAGTTGTGTGACTTCACTAGCACAAACAACAATGATTTCCTAAGTATACCTATTGCTCCACCTGCTCCTCCTTTGAAAGCAAGGTTTGATGTTAATGCTTCTTCATTTGAAAATACTTGATTCTTGCTTCTTGTGCCTAACTTAAAGGCGTTAAAGAAAAATACTAATTGGGAGATAACCCAAAAGTTTTCTTGAGTCTTGGAAGTTAGTACCTCTGTAATAATCGCTCCTTATCCTTTTTATTTGCTTTTTGTGCCAAGAATAACCTCTAATGAGAGGGAAGTAAGATTTGGGGAGTTGCTATCCCGAAACAGATTTTTGTGCTCCAGCGTAAACATTCGTGTAAAATATCTGTAAGTCGGATAGAGATATGATTTTATATATAAATCCCCCAGTATGTTAGCTAACTTTTGTTAGTTCAACACCTTTTGATTTGAGCAACAGAAGGTCTTCGAAAAAATCGGTTTCTATCTGCTGGTCTGTTTTGACAGATTTCTGCCATTATTTGCATTTGCTTCTTATTGATTCCTTTTTGGGTTCTTTTTGGGAAATTGAGCTTTTTGATGGAATTGCTATAGTAGCTTGTGTTTTTAGTGAAAGTTTTGCTGTTTTAAAACTAAACCCCAAAGGTCTATTATCTTTTGAATACACTAATGTTGCTAATCAAGATTGTGTGAAGTTTTGTATGAAGGAAAATTTTTAGGTGTAGAGAAAGAATGATGTAATGAGATGAAGAATGGACAAAAGCTCAAGCTTGGGGATGCCACCCCGTGTCACCCCAAGAAATATTCAAGAGGTACAAGCGTCAAAGCTTGGGGATGTCCAAGGCATCCCCTTCTTCATCAATAAAAATCTCAGGTCTTTCTAGACACTTCATTTTTATTGTTTCATTCACAAGTTGTGTTATTCTTGGAGCGTCTTAGTTTTAGTTTTTAGTTTTTGGTTTGCTTAGTTTGCTTGATTAAAGTAGTTTGGACCCCCGCTCTCTTTGTGTTATTTCAAATAAGTTGATTGGTGTTGGCGAGGAGTAGAAAGTTTTTGCTTGAGTAGTACAAGAGGAGCTTGATTTGACTGTGACTTAGACTTTATCATGTCGTGCTAGATGTTGTTTTGACCTTATGCTTAGTGATTATTGATGTAGCATGACTTGTTCCAAACAAATAGGATTGCTTAATGTGCCTTGAAAGAATCATGCGTTGTTTTAGCATACAAAAGCATAGTATTGTGGTAATCTCCTTTGATGCTTTGTTTGGGTTAACTTGGCACATGCTCACACCATGTTATGACTATGAACAAGTCACCATAGCCTCTATGATCATTTAGTCCTTGACTTGTAGTACCACTTTATGCTTTGATTAGTAATGTTTTGTCGCTCTACATGATTATGGCCATTATTGCTCTCTTAGTTGGTCGCTCTCAGTCTTTTGCTAGCCTCCACTTGTATGAGTAAGCTCTACTCACGCATCCAACTCCCAATAAACCAAGTTATTCCAAAGTGTCCACTATAAATTCCTATGCATTGTGTGTTACACCATTTCAAGTATATTCTTGTTTTCATCCATCTTCCAATTAAAAAGTATTTTGTTATGTGAAAACTTAGTGATTAAAGCTCTCACGAACTTGATGGCACACTTTATTTTTCTTGCCCCTACCATTGTGTCATCTATGTTGTATATGCTTGCACTTATACGTTGGAATTAGCATAACCATGTTATCATTGGGAACGCTTTCAACATTGCACTTGTACATTTTACACAGTTGATATCATGCTCGTTTGTTTATGGATGTCGTCGGTGTGAAATGAAAGGGGAGCTTGTAAGTCCATGGAGTTATGTATGTGTGTTAGAGAAACGCCTGGGCTACAAGCCTAGCCATGCCTAATCATGGTGGAAACTTGCAACATCACCATAGTGAGCAATCTATGAAGCATTCTTCTTATGAAAAAAAGAGATAGAAAAAGAGATTAGAAAAAGAAAAAAAGATGAGAAAAGAGGAAAGAGAGAAAAAACACCATTTTCCCATGGTAAATAAGAAGATTGCTGAGATGTTCATTTTCTTCTTGCCTTGTCATTTTGATTATGAGATAGCTCCTGTATCATGTGCAAGGGGCACCCCGTTGGCGGTTCTCTATGATACACATGTATTTACTATGATAAGAACTTGCAAGTAACTAAACTTGAGTAGCATGAGGAGAGGGCCTCGTATTCAAGGGACATGAGATTTCCAACTTATACTTTGTCAAGCATATACTCCATAGTTTGTTCACTTTAACCTTAATCACATCAAGATGCTTATGATAGGGACAGTGAGAGCTGAAATCTAACAAGTACCATAATTTTGAAAGCTCTTTTTGAGACTTGAAATCCCTTCTTCCCTTTATGAAGGGCCTTTCTTCCACCATTATATTAAGTCTCCACCTTCTATCCTTAGGAACCAATTAAGAGAGCATAGTTGCCATGCTTAGTTCTATATGCATTGTCCCAAAACTTATTGATTGATTCATATTGTTGATATTGCTTGTTCTTAAACTATTTGTATCTAGTCACTCTTATGCACTTTGAAGGTGTCCTATGCATCTATTTTCTACTCCATGAGGGACAAGATGAATGCCACTATGCCATGTTTTCTATATGTGAAACAAACAAACGTTTTTCAATGCATGTTATTCATGAATCTTTGTTTGTAACCTTTCATGTTGCATGCATAGTTACTTTGTCTTAATGTTAGAACTCCATCTTTCATGCTCATGTTTAGATTTCTTTGATCCCAGCTTTCAATGCTTGCAAATGGTTTGATCTTGATTTTGATGGTGCATGTCACCTCAAAAATTATTCTTTTTATCACTTACCTACTCGAGGACGAGCAGGAGTTAAGCTTGGGGATGCTTGATACTTTGAAAACGTATCTAATTTTTTTATGGTCCATGCTTGTTTAGTATCTACTTTGCTTTGCTTTGTCTACACTTTGAGGTGTTTTTATATGTTTTTCTAGACTAACATATTAACAAGATGCCACAGTGCCAGTTGCATGTTTTCTTCTGTTTTTGGTTCCAGAAAAGGCAGAAAATCAATATTCTCGGAATTGGACGGGACAAAAGTCAAAGTCAATATTTTACCGTGGGGAACACGGAGCCAGAATACAAGACGAAGGGGAGCCACCAGTGGGCCACACCCCTGGCCACGCTTCTAACCCTAGCCCATGCCTGGGAGGGTGCGGCCACTCTGGGTGCCCCCTGCCTCGCCTCTTGCCTATAAAGACCCCCCGATACCAAAACCCTAAGTACCCGATCAATCGTCCACGAAACAGTCCATAGCCTCCGCCACCATCGTCCCTAGATTGGGGGGATGTGAACCTCTTCCCGGCACCCTGCCGGAGGGGAGATCACCCCGGAGGCCTTCTTCTTCATCATGCCAGCCTCCGGTATGAAGTGTGAGTAGTTCCACCTTGGACTACAGGTCCATGTAGTAGCTATATGGTTCTATCTCCTCCTTTGTGCTACCATGTTTAGATCTTGTGAGCTCCATTCATGATCAAGATCATCTATTTGTAATCATGCATGTTGTGTTTGTGGGGATCCGATGGATATTGAGTTTACTATGTCAGATTGATTAATGGTTTTGTCTTTTTGATTCTATCATGTCCGTGTTGTTTGTGATCTTGCATGATCTCTGTTTCTAGTAGCTATCTTGGCCAAGTAGATGCTAGTGAATCCAATAGGGGGTATTTATGCTCGAGAGTGGGTTCATGCCTCTATTTGATCTGGGGAAGTGACAGAAATCTCTAAGGTTGTAGATGTGATGTTGCTACTAGGGAGAAAACAACGATCTCTTGTTCATGGAACAAGTGGATTGTTTACCTTGCACACTTTGCTTAAAGCAGTTATCCGTTGCTTGCAACTTAATACAGGAGGGGGTTCAGATGATAACCTGAAGGTGAATTACTAGTCATAGATGCAGTTGGATGGCGGTCTATGTATCTTGTTGTATTGCCCAATCAAATCTCATAGGATCATGAATGTCTAGTATTGCATTGTTATGCCTTGCTCAGTCCTGTCAATTGCCCTGCTGTAATTTGTTTACCCAGCATGTCATGTTTCTTTATTTTAAGGAGAACATCTCTAGTGAACTATGGACCCCGGTCCAATCTTTATCATTGATACATCTTCCAATGTTACTGTTTACTTTCTGCAAACCACTATTACCTTCCACACCATACAGTTAACCCTTTGTTTTTAACAAACCGGTGAGATTGACAACCTCACTGTTCGTTGGGGCAAATTCTTGAGTTTATATTGTGCAGGTTTCCAAGTTGCTAGCAACACCTTTGAGTAGTTTCCTTCCTCTTACTGGTTCGATAACCTTGCTTTCTTACAGAGGGAAGACTTGCTGTTGTGCTCATCACACCTTCCTCTTGGGGACTCCCAATGAAGCTCTACATTGATCTGAGCCACCACCAATCGGACAGTCGAAGAGGAAGTTGGCATAGGTGGCGCGCCCACCAGGGATAACTTGGGCCTCCTGGCCCTCCAGGTGGGATTCTTGTGCTCCAGATTCTTCTTGTGGATAAATATTGGTATTTCCAAAAGTGTAGGTCCATTTGACTTCGTATAGGTCCTGAAACATCAAAAACATTGAAAACGGGGTTTTTCTACCCTACAGGGTTATAGCCAAAATAAAGGGGATCACTGGTAAATCCCCAACAATCAATATAAAACACGGATATAACATTATATATGATGCAAATATGTGGGAAATATGTTAACAAACTACAAAGCTTATGTATGCATTTTACATGCATCAGATATACTCTGGAGCCTCTTGGTGATATCACATTGACATAGCTTGCAAATAAGTGATGAGATCACTAGAATGTTATATCACGTGAATGATAAAAGAGTACTTGTCGAGATTAAACTAGGTATGGGGATATCGATGATCGAATCCCGGACATGTAATATACCGCGAGACAAAGGGATTTAGTTACAACGTTAAAGGTTCACATGATCAAGTGATTGTTGAATGTGTGGGAGTCAGTACGGATCTCCAGGTCCCGCTGCTGATTATTGATCGGAGAGGGGTATTGATCATGTCTGCATTATTCGTGAAGCGTAAGGTGACACACTTAAGGGATACTTGCATCATTTGGATCAAATAAGATACCAGATAAAGAATATGTAAGTGCTGGAATTATTTCAATGGATATCAGAATTGTTTCATGTGAAATTGCTGAAATTGGTTCTGCACGTGATATTGAAATGTTGCAAGTGGTTTTATATAATTTTTTTAATTAAAATAATTAATAAAATTCTGAATAAAATAAATAAAATTGTTTTATTAATTGAGAGATGCATTGATTTTGGTGGAAAATTAATGCATGTGTGAGTGGAATTTTGAGTGGAGGTCTTTTATGTGAGTGGGTGTTCCACCCACATGAATGAGAAATAGGTGGGGGCACCCACCATGGCCACCATGCCATGGTCTTTGGCTGCCCCTCCCTATAAAAGGCACCCCTCTCGCTCCATCTTACTCACACCTCCTCGTGAAGAATCTCTCTCCCCCTCTAGAATATTTCTCATGGTATCGGCTTAGCGAGACACATGTTCTCGGTGGCTTTTTGTGGAAGGATTTGCTGCTTCCACTGCTTCGCTGGAGCGAAGACTTGGAGATTGTTGGGGTACCGGACGTATATGCGATCACGGATGCACCACTGCTTTGCGGTGCTGGACTTGCTGGTGCTGGACCTGCTGGACTTTATCACGATCTTGAGATCGGCAAATAAATGACTATATCATCCACGAGAACCAATCTCGTAACGCTTTGTCGGTCTTCGACGGTAAGTTCTCTATGGATGTATATCCACCAGTTGCTTGTATCTAGATAGGTAGATTTTGGTGCTTAGTTATTCATATCGTAAAAAAAATGTTTTCTATACTGTGAACCCAACACTTAGAAATAAGATAAACAAAGTACGGAAACCTGGCGAGAGACTATATGCCTTCCCAAGGCCATCAAAGGCGAAGCGCACCGATGGCGTCGCCAGCGAGGGGAACAAGACTCTATATAGGTTTTTTTTTCTCAATTGCCTCTCTCCTCTAGAGCCTCACGTCATTCATCTGCATCTTGTTGGTTCTATGATTGTACAGTTCGTCTTTGAAACTCCGAGACCTTCAAGTATTGCTTCTGTCTTTACATCCATTTTCCAACTATCAAGCTACTAGTACATTTACTAATTTGTAGATTCTTAACAGTGGTATGTCTTGCTGACATTACAAGAATCTCAGTTCAAACTAGGGACATGGTTATCATGCTTTTGTGGCGAATTTGGAGTTGCAGAAGGACCTGACGCATAACAAATCAATTCTGCCTTCGGAGCTACTCCCTCCGTTTCAAAATATAAGATATTTTAGCTTTGTAAAGCAAATGTATCTAGACTTGTTTTAGCACGTAGGTTCACTTAACTTTGGGGTGAATCTAAATACTAAAAGAAGTTTAGATTCATTTACTTCACAAACCTAAAACGTCTTATATTTTGAAACGGAGGGAGTAACACATAATTTTGTATGCAACTACTTTGATACACTGTTCCAAATCCGACAATAGTCGGTGGAGGAAATTATAAAGGGGAAAAGACCATGCGTTACTTCAGTCAACCCTCGGGAAGCATCTCCGATTATGCCAAGTCCTCCCTGGCCTCAGCCGCAACATGGATAGGTTTGTCTGTTGATGGCTCCTTTGTCTGATGATGGCTCCTTTGACGTGTTGGTGTTGGTGTTGGTGCTGGTATGTTACTAAGGGACGGAAATGGCAATGTTATATTTACTGCATACCATTGTCTCTTTCACTGTAATAATGCTTTGGAGTCTGAAATTAGCGTGTTGATGGAAGGCTTGTCTCTCGCCATGGAATGGTCCAATCTCCCAATCGTTGTATAAACTGATTGTCCTTCGATTACCTCAGCGCTGAAGGATCCGTCACGGAACAGATCAAGCTACGGTCACTTATTTGATGAAGTTAAACGTCTGTTGAGTCTTCGAGATTTTGTCCTAGATCGTGAAAATAGATTGTGAACAAAATAGGGTTTTGCGCATTGTCTAGCAAACTATAGTAGATCGGAGGGTAGTACTGCATGTTGGCTACGTCATGCCCCGACGCGCATTTTCTCTAGCGTTGTGGGCGCACAGCGGGAATCGCTAGGCGTCGGTTGCTTTTGAGATTGGTGAGTCATTTTTGCAAAAAAAAACCCCTCAATTTTGACACATTTTTACTAGGAAGTCCTTCCAATGTTTGGGCTGATGTATTGTGTTTATCAAGTTCTACAGGGTTTCCCAAAAAGATCTGGTAGAGTGTTTGTCGAGTATTGTATATTTTCAGCAATATTTTTGAGACACTCTAAAAAACTTGTCTAGGGCTCTTCTTACTCCATTTAGTCCGTGGGACGACTCAATTAGGCATAGCTACAACATCACCGTACCAGAGACAATCATTAACACATACATTTTGCATTTGAATATTGGAGGAACTTTCTCATCATGTGTACGCCGAAGATATCAAGAATTCAAGATGCAACTTCAATTGTCCCTTTAGTCCGGCATCAAAACCAGGAAGAGGTTTGACTTCCTTCCTGAGCAAAAACTCTAGGACCCCAAAATCAGAGCGATCGACTTCAATCGCCTCTTCCATTGATTGCCTTAGCCCAAGAGATTCCCATATAGATTTTGCTGCTAGACATCGAAATAAAAGATGCATAATGCCCTCCACCTCTTGGTTGCGGATAGGGCACTCACCGCTTGTTCCAACATGCCTATCTGCCATGATCGTCTTGAGCGGAAGAATGGCATGCAATGCCTACCAATAGGAACTTTAAGCTCCTAGGTAGCCTTCCAACTGGGTTGATTGCGGAGGAGCCGATCAAAGCTATTTTCGTTGCTAATGGTCCGAAGTGGTGTTTCCATTGTAAATGGTATCTAGACCTGACTATATACCTACCATGATTGGTGAAGTCCCATGTAATAGAATCATCAAAATCATGATTATTATGAGGGATCTTCATGATGCGATTCACATAAACCGAATAGAAAAGATCACTTGAGAACCAACCCGTGGTTGGATGGTTAGGAGGACAGTGGTACCCCAACCCACCAGAGTTCAAATCCCAGGTTTAACGCTTTGGTGTCTCATACATGCGGAATATTCTTTCAGTGGGAGGCGACGTTTCCGTCGATAACAAGGCGCCTGCGGTGACTTCGTCAATCTCAAGACCCGCCGACTCAGTCTCTCGGATGTGCTCATAGGGGTAGGGTGTGCGTGCGTGTGTTCATAGGGATGAGTGTATGTACGCATTATGAGCGTCTGCGTTTGTACTGTGTTTCTCAAAAAAGAAAAAGAAAAGATCACTTAGTAGTTGTTCATCCCATGCACTTGGATGGATCAGTTCCGAAACTTTGGTATAAAACACACCTCCTCTTGGTGATATAATTTTCATATCCAGACTTGATGGGATTTACAGATCCATATAAACATTTCCATTACATAGAGGCGGGTATGAGTGGGCAGATCTAGACCGCTGATACTGAATCAGACGGCCAAAAATTTCGGATTTTCGTGGGACATTATACTACCCCTAATTATGTTTCTTAATACTCTCTCCACTACCCTCCAAATATATCCTATTTTAAATGATGTTAAGCCTGCTAAGATACTTTGCCAGGTAAAGGAGCAGACCAGCTTTTGAAATATCCCCATTTAGGTAATATTTAGCACAAAGCACACCGCCACATAAGAAATATGGTGCATTTATGAGTTTGCATGCTTGTTTAGCTAGCATAGCTAGATTGAAGGAATGAACGTCATCGAAACCCATACCTCTTTCACTCTTTTCACTATTTGGAAATCACAATTTTCACTATGCGAACCAATACATATTCTTACTATTTTTGTGGTCGCCCCACCAAAATTGAGCTATAGCATTAGTCATTCTTTTGCAAACTCCAATAAAAATTAGAAAACAACATTGCATATATTAATATAGCTTGAGCCACAGTTTTAAAAAGTACTTCCTCCATTTTAAAATGTAAGATATTTTAGCTTTGTAAAATACATTTACTTTACAAAGCTATATATATTAAAAGAAGTCTAAATAATTTTTTTTTACAAAGCTAGAACATCTTATATTTTAAAACGGGGTCTCCTACAATAGAGAGTACAATGTCAACGTGTACCTCCGAAAAACACACGAACTCAGCTGAAATGCCGCCACGTGAACCGAAGACCACGTCTCAACCACCTTCTTCAGCCAATCACCAGCTCCGATCCAACTGTGGCCCACATCCAGTGTCCCAAAATCCCGAGGCTTATCCCGGCGCGACCTTCCACGTCAGTCAACTGCCCGGCCGGTCTCTCATGGCCCACCGGTCAGTAACTGACCCAGCCCAAACGGATATCCACTCATCAGATCCCAGACCCGACCCGGGCCACCCCTCCGCCATCGTCTTCCCCGATCTCCCAGATCCGCCACCACCGAGCCAAACCACACGAACTCCACTCCCCTAAACCCCGCGCGCGGATGAAACCCTAGCGATCCGTCCGGTCAGATCTCCCGCGCCGCCGCCATGGCCGCCGCCGCCGCGTCCTCGATGCTGGACTCCCTCCCGGCGCCGCTGCTGCGGTCGCTGCGGCTCAAGACGAAGCAGCAGGAGCTCCTCCTGCGTGTCTCCGCGCTGGCGCTCATCTACGTGCTCGCCTTCGCCGTGCGCCTCTTCTCCGTGCTCCGCTACGAGTCCATGATCCACGAGTTCGACCCCTACTTCAACTACCGCACCACGCTCTACCTCACCGAGCACGGCTACGCTGAGTTCTGGAACTGGTTCGACTCCGAGAGCTGGTACCCGCTCGGCCGGGTCGTCGGGGGCACGCTCTTCCCGGGGCTCATGGTCACCGCCGCGCTCCTCCACCGCCTCCTCCGCGCGCTCTCCCTCGCCGTCCACATCCGCGAGGTCTGCGTCCTCACCGCCCCCTTCTTCGCCGCCAACACCACGCTCGTCGCCTACGCCTTCGGCCGCGAGATCTGGGACTCCGGGGCGGGGCTCGTCGCCGCGGCGCTCATCGCCGTCTGCCCCGGGTACATCTCCCGCTCCGTCGCAGGGTCCTACGACAACGAGGGCGTCGCCATCTTCGCGCTGCTGCTCACCTTCTACCTCTTCGTGCGGGCCGTCAACACGGGATCTCTGGCCTGGGCGCTCGCCGCCGCATTCGGGTACTTCTACATGGTCTCCGCCTGGGGAGGCTACGTGTTCATCATCAACCTCCTCCCGCTCTACGTGCTCGTGCTGCTCGTCACCGGGAGGTACTCGCAGAGGCTCTATGTCGCCTACAACTGCACCTATGTGCTGGGGATGCTGCTCGGGATGCAGATCCGGTTTGTCGGCTTCCAGCATGTTCAGTCTGGAGAGCACATGGCCGCCATGGGAGTCTTCTTCCTGTTGCAGGTAGTCTCGCAAACAATTTTGTGAAATGCAGTGCAGATGTTTGTGAATAGAGATGAGAAACAGAATAGGATAATTAGATGGCTAAGCTGCTGAAATAGTATTAAACACCTGGCTTAAAAAGGAATACTTCAGATGAAATGGCCCTGTTAATTCCTTAGGCAGTTTGTATCCTTAAACTTCGTTGGCTTGGAAAATTGGTCAACTGTGATTTCACAATTTTAGAAAACAAAAATAACATCTCATTTGGACGCCAACTTAGCTTGGTAGTGAGTAACTTCCTTTTCATATCTGGCTATGAAAAGCAACTGATAGTACTCTTGTTTCTCAAATATGTAGTTTTAATAGTCAACTGACTGAACTACTAAGTTATGAGTTCATTGCTTATCTTTTCAACGAAATACCTGAAGGCCTCCTGTCCCACTCATCTAAAGAAAAGTGCCCATTGCTTTTGTGAAACTTAGCAGGTATAAATCTAATGTTGACTGTTGGTAGTATGATGATTCCCTTCTCACTGCTGATTTACTTGGTTGAATTTGTCATGTATGGCATAACATGAAGAACACCTGACTTGAAAAGGAACGGTTCAAGTGAAATGGTCCTGTTAATTGCTTAGGCAGTTTGTGCCCCTTAGGTTACATTGGCTTGGAAAATGCTTTTCATCATTGTGATTTCACATCTCGTTTGAATGCCAATTTATCCTGGCAGATACACAAAGTATTGAAACAACTAGATGACTAAATTAGTAGAACATTAAAGCTTGACTTGAAGCCAAACTAAATGGCATCCTAGGTAATGAGGTTGTTTATAATGGCATACATTAGGCTTCAGTTGATTGAACAGTTGGAATTGCTTAAAGATTCAGACTAATGGAGTAGTGGCATTATGAGATACTACCTGCACATTTACCATGCGTAACTTCTTCATTTCATATCTGGCTATGAAAAGCAACTGATAGTACTCTTGATTCTGAAATATGTAGTGTTAACAGTCAACTAACTGAAGTGTTATGATCTTTACTGTATCTTTTTCAGTGAAATACCTGAAGGCCTCTCCTCCTGTTTGTCTCTCAAGAAAAATGTCCATTGCTTAATTTTGTGAAATATGGCGGGTGTAGATCTAATATTGTAATGTTGTTAGTGTGATTTCTTTCTCAGCATTGATCTATTTTGCTGGAAGTTCTTCATGTACTTTCTTTATATATAGCATTGCAAAGAAAAACTAACCTAAACCCTTTTGTTCTTTTGCAGGTTTTCTTCTTCTTGGATTGGGTGAAATACATGCTGGATGATGTTAAACTATTCAAGTCATTCCTCAGAATTACCCTTACATGTGTGATAAGTGTTGGCACCCTTGCTCTTGGGATTGGTACTGCATCAGGTTACATATCCCCTTGGACAGGACGCTTTTATTCCCTGCTTGATCCGACCTACGCAAAAGACCACATACCGATCATCGCATCTGTTTCCGAGCATCAGCCAACAGCATGGTCTTCCTTCATGTTTGATTTCCACATCCTTCTCTTCCTGTTCCCAGCGGGCCTCTATTTCTGCTTCAAGCGTCTGTCAGATGGCACTATATTTATAGTTATGTATGGCCTCACAAGTATGTACTTTGCTGGTGTGATGGTTAGGTTAATTCTTGTTGCAGCACCAGCTGTTTGCCTTATTAGTGCGATTGCTGTATCTGCTACAATTAAAAACTTGACAACATTGATCCGGACTAAAAGCAAAAGTCCACAGACTACTGGAAAAACAACAGGCTCAAAGGCAGCGGCAAAGGTATTTTTGTTTTTAATTTTCACCTGTACTTGCTGTTATACAATTTACTTTTGTATATGGTGTGGAAATAAAATATAACTTGCGTAACTTTGATAAAGGTTCCTAAGAAGTCTTAAGAGACTGGGAATCAAGTAGCACAATTGAAGTTCCTCATATTTTAAATCCTTTATTGTGAGATGTGGAAATTACATTTCATTATTTAGCATAGTAGTAAAGAAGATGGATCTAAAATGCATTTCAATATTCTTGGGCCAATCACAAGTGTTGAAGGTGGGACTGTACTTTTTCTGGAGTAATTGGTACAGGACTAGTAAGAATACAAGAATTCATGATATAAACTTTGGCCCTCTTTGATAGAAAACGTGCTTCTGTTGAAAAAAAAAAGCAAATTATTAACTTGTATACGACAAGAAATACTTTTAAGGCTATCTGCCAACTGTTCTAAATTTTAGTTTTCACCTCTGCTATTCACTGACTTGGGTTTCTTGTGTAAACAGGGAGCAGTTGATCAGCCCTTGCCTTTCCAACATAATGCAGCTATTGCTTTGCTTTTGGGTGCTTTCTACTTGCTCAGTAGATATGCCATACACTGCACTTGGGTGACGTCTGAGGCTTACTCTTCTCCTTCTATTGTTCTGTCTGCAAGAGGTCATAATGGAGGGAGGGTAATATTTGATGATTATCGTGAGGCATACTATTGGCTTCGTCAGAACACTCCTACTGATGCCAAGATTATGTCATGGTGGGACTATGGATACCAAATTACAGCCATGGGCAACAGAACTGTTATTGTTGATAATAACACATGGAATAATACACACATAGCTACTGTTGGACGGGCAATGTCATCTTACGAAGATGAGGCATATGAGATAATGCAATCATTGGATGTGAATTATGTACTTGTTGTATTTGGAGGTGTTACTGGGTACTCCTCTGATGACATCAATAAGTAAGTTAATCATCAATTTAGTCATGAGTGCTCCTCTAATGTATTTATGCCTCTGCTTTGATGCTAGCGAGTCAATTTTGTACTGAATCACACATCAGATTCTCTTACTTAGCTGCTCATTTCCAGGTTCTTATGGATGGTGCGTATTGGTGGAGGAGTATTTCCTGTAATCAAAGAGCCGGATTACCTTGTTAACGGGGAATATCGTGTTGACAAAGGGGCATCGCCAAAAATGTTGAATTGTCTAATGTAAGTGCGTTTACAAGTGAAGTACTCCCTCCGACTCATATTACTTGTCATTGAAATGGAAGTATCTAGCACTAAAACATGTCTAGATACATCCACTTTAGTGACAAGTGATATGGATCGGAGGGAGTAGTACATTTTTGTCTGTGCTGTGATACTGCTTTCTTTCATTTATTTGTCTGTGAGAAATAAATTACAAGACTTAGCAGGAAAATTGTGGTAGTATCAACTAAAATATGTGAACAGAAATAAATTTTATTTGTTCTGTAGTGAATCTGCGGATAATTTTTCTTGTGTTGTGTCATGTGTGATGCCTTGTGGGGTTGGCAGTATGCACGTTGTGGCAAGGCTTAGGACCAGCAGCAGCAAGGCTTAGGCTTCTTATCTCTTAGTTCCCTTATTTTTTAAGTTAGTATTTTGAAGAGAGTTTGATTAGAGATAGGAAAGTCTCAAGAGTTGGGATAAGTTAGTTAGAAGTTTGATATTGTTAAACCGTGTAAGCCCAGAGAGCATAAAAAAGATTTAATCAGGAAACCAGATAAGGAGGCTTTACCTCCCCACCAAAACCTACCTCGCCTACCCCGCACCACTATTCAACCTCTCCAGCATTACTAAGTAGGTCTTTGTCCTTCAGTAGGCCTGTACTTGGCTGCTCCAAATTATATTCCATGACAGTTAGATGCTTTTTAAAGTTGCGTTCACAGAATATTTAGTTCTTTTAGTTTTCAGTTGCCTTTATTGATATTGTTAAACCTGTGAAATTTTAAGGACGTTTGCTTGGTATTCTCTAAACATGTGCTACTGTTATCCTTCTATTAGCTATCGTTACCCATCACTGTTGTTACGTGTTTCATCTCCTTTTTTTTGTCAGGTACAAGCTCTGTTATTATCGATTTGGAGAGCTGACTACCGAATATGGAAAACCTCCAGGGTATTGTACATCTTTACCATTGTTCTTTCCTGTGCCTATTTCAAGTTCAAGATTGATTAGTCCAAATGGAGATGTCTCTGCTTGATACACTCCCTCCGTCTCAAAATATACTAGATGTCGCAGATTTGTCAAAATTTGGATGAATCTATACACTATTTAGCATATAGATTCGTCCAAATTTTAACAAACATGTGACATCTATTTTGAGACGGAGGGAGTATTTTATATCAAAGTTTGTGGTCTATTGGTTTTTAGGTTATTGAATGGTTTTCTGCATAACACCTTTAGGCAGACTAGTGTCTCTTTTCCATAGCACCTATAGTAGACAATCCTTGTGATGATATAACTATAGATGCATGGTAGCAACTGATCCATATAACACTATTTTTCCGTGCTTTGCTATTCTCAACACAGATATGATCGAGTGCGAGGAGTGGAGATAGGCAACAAGGACGTGAAGCTTGAGTACTTGGAAGAAGCATTCACAACATCAAATTGGATAGTGCGGATATACAAGGTCAAACCTCCAAAGAACAGATCGTGAGGTTTGGTTTCGAGAGAGAAGCGGCCAGACCTATATTACCTTGGACGAGAATGTTTAAGGGGAGATGAGACAAATGGTTTGACATTTACATCAGGAGAGTGCCCAAACGCGAACTTTTGTTTTGGCGAGACTGACAGTAGTAGCCATAGTGTCATTTCGAAGTTGAGGACATGCAATCGTGACAGCCGCCGTTTCTTTTTTTTCTGGATTGAGCATGTTATGAGGGAACTTTAGAAGTTTTTGTAAACTTTTGGGTAGTGACTTTACATTGTGTTGATTAATATGGCAATTGAAATTTATGGGTGCTGGACACAAAAGAAGAATGCTAGCTGTTCCAAGTTTTTTCCCTCTAGATAGGATTATCACTGTTAATGCAACTGTTATTGACATTTGAGGTATTGAAATAGAGCTTGCGCTTGTAAGTGGTTGAATTCCATGCCTGCCGAACATGCTGGTAGAGTTCTAGCCTTGTTGTCTTGGGTGACGGACACCAGTCTGTTTTTTGGCATGAAGGATGCCCGGTTGATTCCACTTTTGGTATGAAGGATTCCTGGTTGATTCTACTACCAGCACATACACACGATTAGATTACTTAACATGCTCACCGTGATTTTCCTCTGCGAGTTGAGTTGGAAAGAACATTACCCGACGCAAATTAGTTTAGTAGCGTACCGATTATTTATTTTAACATACTTTTATAATATATGGTGCACAGGCCATACTTTTTGTGTGGCTAAGCTAAACACTGACCGCCTCTAAAAAAGGCAATATGGGATAAACTACAACTGGATTCCTGGTTCCACTTGAAATCTTTAACACATTTTGAATTTTTAAATATTTTAGACTTTTATCCTGATGCAGCCCGTCCCACGAACGCTACTACATCTACTCCCACAAGCTCCCCAAGTGGACCCATGACTCGCGCCCGAGCCAAACTCCTACAAGCTAAGGTGAACTCGCTCCTCTCCTTGTGTGACTTCGATACACCTTTGGATGGCCTGCTACTTCATACGCATACCTTGTTCTCGGTTTCTCGCCCCCAAGTCGTCAAGATCTCACCAAGCACCTCGTCCCCCGTATTTGGTTGTGGAGAGCGAGCTTCGCCCAACACCGATCCTAGGGATTATGTTGGACCGGTTGCCACCGGCGTGAGTTATCGGCGTGTATCGTGTTTTGTGTGCGTGAGTTCATCGGGTTCTTCAGGCGTGTTCGCGGATTTCATCCCCTCATCCCTTTCACCGCTTCCCCCTCGACTCCCGTGGAGATTCGTGAAAGATCGGGCCACCCTAAGGGGTCACCCCGTAACATATTGGTATCAAGAGCACGGTTGATCACGAATTTCCTCCCAATTTTTCTTTGATCCCCCTTAAAATCGAAAATCCCACCAAAAAGAGCCCCAATTTGCCTTCGGATCGATCTTTGGATTTGGTGAGTTTTTCGTGGTTTTGGTCCATAGATCTGTTGCTTTTGGAGTCGATCTATAGCCCCTGTTGTTCCTAGCCCAGCCTTTCGGTCAGATCACCACGAATTTGAGGATTTTGTCAAGTTGACCTCGTTCATTACGCCGTGCGGCCGGTATGCCATCGTGGCGCAAGTCACGGTACTACCGAAGTGGTCGTACTACCGCTCGCCGGTACTACCGGACGTTGCTGGCGGTACTACCGCCCGCCTCTGACCGTGTTTCTTTGTTCTTTGACGCCTCAACTTCGTGTGCTGACTTTTCCACTTCCCTTGTTCGTGTTTCGCATGTTTGTCGTCATTTTCACAACAGCTTCCGCATCAAAGTCACCACGCGCTCAACGACACCGCGACACTCGAGCATTATCCCCCACCAACGGTTGCAAGTCGTCAACAATACCAAAGGTATAACTTGCACCACTTTGACATCCCCATATCTTCCTTTGTGTGTATCTATCCTATGAGAGCAACTCATTTTGTGTTTGTCTAAGCATTGTGCGCTTGCCTTCGGAAAGTGAGAGTGTGAGGTCAAATACAAAAGTTAACATAGTAGCATAGAAAAGAGAGGAAAAAGGAAAAGAATCAAAAAAAAGGGAAAAGAAAAAGATAAAATAGAAAGATACATAGTCTTCCAATACAAAGAGAATACCAAGCTTGTAAGCCAACAAGAGAGAGGAAAAGAGCGCACCGAGGCAAGTGCACAAATCCGTTGCTTATCCTCTTTTGGCAAACGAGTTGTGGTCTCTCCTTGAGTTGGCACGACAACCGAGCGTAGTCTTTGTTAGGACCTTTTGTGCTCATTTTCATAGTCGTGCTAACCCCGTTTTTCTCCACGTGTGCGTTTTTCCGTGTTTTTGTAGATCGTATCCTTTTGCTTTTGATCTTTGGTTCTTTACCACGTAGAACAATAACCTTTTGCTTGGATCGTTCCGTTTGGTTTTCCACAATCCTAACCTTCCACCAAAAGCTTTTGAGAGTTGTAGCATATTTGTGTGTGAGTTTCTTTGCCATTTCACTTTGCACACTGTTCGCTCATTGGTGTGGCAATTGGTTTGATATAATATCCAAGGTGAGGTAAAAGTCTAACTCTACGCACTCTTACTCTCCATATACAACCCTTGTCGGCTTTGCATCATGGACAGGAATGGTGAGCTGTCCCTACCACCACCTCTGGAGGATGCCACACAATACATGACAAGATGGGACCATTGGAAGGTCCGAGGAGAATTCAACTACCGTTGTGAAGCTGTTGAGCAGCGCCAAGATGAACAATTTAGCAAAGCCCGCATGGAGTTCAAGAACATCGACAACCGCTTCGAAGAAGTCCGAGGCCAAATGCATGCCATGCAACACAACCTCGGTCATCAAAATGAAGCTCTTGGTCGCGCCCTCGCCTCAACGGATGAGAAGCTTCAACGCCTCATTGATGGGCTAGCAAGGCCACGCTCGCGCGACTCAAGCTCATCTCGGCACTCCTCAAGTGAGTCAAGTGCACCTCGCCGTCACGCTTCAAGGCAACGGGATGGACCCGTTCTTCAATCAATGAGCTCTTCTCAAGCGGTACCATCTCCGCGACACGCCGCAACGTCAAGCTATGATGGTGACCTCTCCGCAAGACCTCCGAGACGTGAAGCAAGCCGACCACAACCAAGGGCACTTGTGATTCAACAAGAGCAACCTCACATGGACCACCAAGCCCATCGACGTCGACATGTTCTTTCAACAACAAGTGAAGCATCCGAAGAGGACGAACAAGATCACCGTCGACGTGAAGCACTCGAAGATCCAGCAAGGCGTCATCACCGTCATGAACGCCAACGTCGACAACATGATGGTCATGGCGAGCCTCCTCCACATCAAGAAGAAAGAGAGCAGCCCATTGCGCATGCGGCTCGACGTCCTCCTCGCCACATGGCGCAAGACAATGCTCCTCGGCATCAACCACGACAAGAACAAGAGCAAGCTCCCCAAGTTCGTCGTGAGGATGCACAACCTCCTCCTCGTCCTCAACCCCGCCAACAACACGAGCAAGCTCCCCAAGCTCGTCGTCAAAACCAAGTTCCCCCACCAAATGCGGCACCTCAACAACCGCAAGGGCAAGGCAACCATCACCAAGCAAGACATGAGAGCTCGGATGATGATGATGACCGCCAACATCATGGCAACCGTCGCAACCAGAACCGCAATGGAGAAGAAACTTTCGGCAAACTCAAATTCACCATGCCCAAGTTCACCGGTTCCAATGAACCCGAGGAATATCTCTCGTGGGAACTCAAGGTCGACAAGATCTTCCGCATGCACAACTTTAGCAATGAGAATATGATGGCCATGGCATCCCTCGAGTTCGATGAGTATGCCAACCTTTGGTGGGAACAAGTCCAACTCGCTCGCGAAGCAAAAGAAGAGCCTCCAATATCAACTTGGCAAGATATGAAGGCCCATATGAGATCCCGCTTTGTTCCTTCGCACTACACGCGTGACCTCTTCAACAAGCTTCAAACGCTTAGTCAAGGGACAAAAATCGTGGAAGAGTACTTCAAGCAAATGGAGCTCAACATGATCCGTGCCAACATTGAAGAGCGAGATGAACAAACAATGGAACACTTTCTCAATGGCTTGAACCATTCCATCAAGTGCATCACCGAGTTCCAAAAATACAACAACATGGTTGAGCTTGTGCACATCGCATCCAAGGCCGAGCGTCAAGTGCAAGGACATCAAGTACAACAAGCCAAAGACGTACTTCACCTACAAGCAAGCACCAACCACTACTCCAACAACACCAAGTGGAAGCTCCTCAAGTACCACTAAGCTTCCCTTCAAGCCAACATTCCCTCAAGGAAAACAGCCCCCAAGTGGCAAAAACACAAGGGATGATCAACCATTCAATGGTGAGTGCTACAAGTGTGGAGGCAAAGGGCACAAATCGAACGCATGTGGAAACAAGAAAGTTTTGTTCATCCATGACAACGGCGATGAAAAATACTTGAGTGAAGAAGAGTTTGATGCAAGGGTCAAGGAAGCCATGGCAAGGCAACATTTGGAAGAGGACCAAGAACTTCTTGTGTGTGAGCATGACGCAAGTCCATCGCTTGTGGTCACAAGGGTCTTAACTACACAAGCCAATGAGAATGAAGACCAATGCTCGAACATCTTCCAAACTCGTGTCGGCATCAATGGGAAGTCCATCAAAGTTGTCATCGATGGAGGGAGTTGCCACAATCTGGCAAGCACGGAATTGTGTGAGAAACTCAACCTCACCCTCCATCCGCATAAACACCCCTACCATATCCAATGGCTAAGTGACCAAGGATCCGTCAAGATCAAGCACACCGTCTCGGTAACGTTCTCAATTGGGCCCTACAAGGACATGGTGGAATGTGACGTGGTCCCAATGACGGTTTGCCATATGTTGCTCGGACGGCCGTGGCAATATGACAAGCGTGCTTTGCATGATGGTCACTCCAACACTTATACCTTCAAATGGCTTGATAAAACTTGTGTGTTGCAACCAATGACTCCTAGCCAAATAATTGCGGACAATGCAAAGGCTTTAGCGAGGGCGCAATACACAAAAACACCTTGTGAGAAGAGTGGTGAGCGAGAGAACCACACCATAGTGAGTGAGAGCTACAAGCCAAACTCGAGTGGAAAAACTAAGAGTGTTCTTCTTGCCACCAAAAGTGAGATGAGAGAAGTGTGGAACAACCCATCCATCTTGCACTATGTCCTTATTTGCAAGGGACTAGCGCAAGGAACTAATGACTTGACAAATGTTCCTCCTCCTTTGATGGCTATTTTGCAGGAATTCCAAGATGTATTCCCCGAAGAGCTTCCTCATGGCCTTCCTCCTCTTCGTGGAATCGAGCACCGCATTGACCTCATACCCGGCGCCCCACTCCCAAACTGGCCACAGACGCATTTAACCCGAAGAGACAAAGGAGATCGAACGTCAAATCAACCAACTCGTCCAAAGGTTTGATCCAAGTAAGCACTAGCCCAAGCGCGGTCCCGTGATTCTAGTTCCAAAACGGATGATACGTTGCGGTTATGCATGGACTGCCGTCCAATCAATGCTATCACCGTGCGTTATCGACATCCTATACCGCGTCTTGATGACATGCTTGATGAGTTATGTGGAGCCACTATATTTTCGAAAATTGACCTTCGTAGTGGCTACCATCAAATTCGCATGGCCGAAGGTGATGAGTGGAAAACCGCCTTCAAGACCAAGCTTGGTCTCTATGAATGGTTGGTTATGCCTTTTGGCTTATCTAACGCCCCATCTACCTTCATGCGCCTCATGAACCATATTTTGAGATTTCTCATTGGGAAGAGTGTAGTTGTTTACTTTGATGACATCCTTGTCTATAGCAAGTCACTAGAGGAGCATGTTACTCATGTTAAGGAGGTCCTTCAAATCCTTCGTCATGAAAAACTTTATGCTAATCTCCCAAAGTGCACTTTTGCAAAAGACAAGCTGATTTTCCTTGGTTTTGTTGTGTCTTCTAATGGCATTGAAGTTGATGTCTCAAAAGTCAAGGACATACGAGATTGGCCCATCCCTACAAATGTTAGTGAACTTCGTAGTTTTCATGGGTTGGCTGGATTTTACCGTCGCTTTGTGAAAGACTTTTCTACCATCGCTTGCCCCCTCAATGAATTGACCAAGAAAAATGTCACGTTCGTTTGGGGAAAAGCACAACAAAAGGCTTTTGATGAGCTCAAAAAGAGGCTCACCGAAGCACCACTTCTTGCATTACCGGATTTCACAAAAACCTTTGAGATTGAATGTGACGCTAGTGGTATTGGCATTGGTGGCGTCCTTATGCAAAATGGGCGTCCTATTGCTTACCATAGTGAGAAACTTGATGGTGCATGCCTAAACTATCCCATTTATGACAAAGAACTTTTTGCCTTGGTTCGAGTTCTTCAAGTGTGGCAACACTATCTTTGGCCCAAAGAATTTATCATCCATTCCGACCATGAGTCGTTGAAGTATCTTAAGGGCCAAGCCAATTTGAGTAAAAGGCACGCAAAATGGGTTGAGTTCATGGAGTCTTTTCCTTACATTGTCAAATACAAGAAGGGCAAAGAAAATGTGGTAGCGGACGCCTTGTCTCATAAAACACAAGCCTTCTTACACGACTCGAAGTAAATGTCTTGGGTCTTGATGACATCAAATCTTTGTACGCGTCCGACCCTTTCTTTGGACCAATTTTTGCAAAATGTTCAATAGACAAAGGGATTGATGATTTCTATTTGCATAAGGGTTTTCTTTTCAAACAAAACAAGCTTTGCATTCCGAAATCGTCTCTCCAACTTTTGCTTCTTCAAGAGTCCCATGGTGGAGGCCTTATGGGTCACTTTGGCCGTGACAAGACATATGACATGCTCTCGACTCACTACTTTTGGCCAAAGATGAAGCGCGACGTGGAGCGCCACGTCCAACGATGCACTACATGTATCCAAGCTAAGTCCAAGTCCAACCCCTTTGGTCTTTATATGCCATTGCCTATTCCTCATGCACCTTGGTCGGACATTAGCATGGACTTTGTGTTAGGTTTGCCTAGATCTAAACATGGACATGATTCTATATTTGTAGTAGTGGATCGCTTTTCCAAAATGGCACATTTCATTCCGTGCCACAAGACCGATGATGCTTCACATGTAGCAAATTTGTTTTTCAGGGAAATAATTCGGCTACACGGTGTACCAAGAACAATCGTCTCCGACCGCGACGTAAAATTCATGAGCTACTTCTGGAAGACTCTCATGGCCAAGCTCGGCATCAAGCTCCTCTTCTCGTCGCCAGATCCTCAAACCGATGGACAAACCGAGGTCGCTAATCGAAGTCTTGGCACACCTCCGGTGTTGATAAAGAAGAACCTTAAAGACTGGGAGGAATGTATTCCACACGCCGAGTTCGCCTACAACCGCGCCAAGCACTCCACCACCATGCGGAGCCTGTTCATGATCGTCTATGGCTTCGAGCCTCTCACCGCGCTCGATATCCTTCCACTACCACTTCATGAACGTGCCAATATGGACGTTGTCAAGCGTGCTCAAACAATGAAGAAACTCCATGAAGACACAAGAGCTACGATCGAGCAACAAGCCCTTCGCCAAGCATCAAGGCTAAACAAGAACAAGAAAGAGATGATCTTTGAAGAGGGCGACCTTGTGTGGATATACTTAAGTAAAGACCGCTTCCCCAAGGAGCGCGACTCCAAGCTCAAGCCACGAGGTGATGGACCATTCAAAGTGCTCAAGAGGATAAACAACAACGCCTATATCATCGATATCCCAACATCAAATTATCTTGTGAGCTCGACATTCAATGTCAAGGACCTATCACCCTACCATGGAGAAGATGAAGTTGAGAAGGGTGAAGAGTTGAGGACGACTCTTTCCCAAGGGGGGGAGCTGATGCAGCCCGTCCCACGAACGCTACTACATCTAATCCCACAAGCTCCCCAAGTGGACCCATGACTCGCGCCAGAGCCAAACTCCTACAAGCTAAGGTGAACTCGTTCCTCTCCTTGTGTGACTTCGATACACCCCAAATAGAGCCCAACCAAGGGCCAGACGACTACGATACTACCGGCCCAGGAACCGGTACTACTGTGGTACTACCGCCCTCCTACCGGCCACATCAAGCGACTCACGGAAGCTCCAGATCGCCAGCGGTACTACTTCGAGCGGGCGGTACTGCATTACTGCGACCGGTACTACCGGTTGCCCGACCGGTACTACCGGTCCTAACTAAACCAGAACGCACCAGTTCGGCCCAGCGCCCTGTTCCCCTTACTATATTTTCCTATTTCGTTCCGAATCTACCCCTGTTTATGTGGCTGGCCTATATATAGCCCCCACCCTCCAATGTAAACCCTAGACTTGGATAATAATAGATTAAGAAAACCCTTTGAGGAACTTATATCTATTGGTCTCATGCTCCTACCAAGGAGCACCGGATTATCCACCCCCCTCTTGGATCTTGCCTAGTGCGTTCAAGTTGTACAAGGCCTTGGGTTCTCGGTTTCTCGCCCCCAAGTCGTCAAGATCTCACCAAGCACCTCGTCCCCCGTATTTGGTTGTGGAGAGCGAGCTTCGCCCAACACCGATCCTAGGGATTATGTTGGACCGGTTGCCACCGGCGTGAGTTATCGGCGTGTATCGTGTTTTGTGTGCGTGAGTTCATCGGGTTCTTCGTGTGCGTGTGTTCGCGGATTTCATCCCCTCATCCCTTTCACCGCTTCCCCCTCGACTCCCGTGGAGATTCGTGAAAGATCGGGCCACCCTAAGGGGTCACCCCGTAACATATCCACATACATGGACTAACAATGGATTTTTAAATTTCATAAGTACTTCCCTGGTCTCAAAATAGATGTCGTAGATTTGTCAAAATTTAAATGAATTTAAACACTATTTAATACAATAGATTCATCCAAATTTTAATAAACCTGTGACATCTATTTTAAGATGGAGCAAGTATTTTGATTCGTGACTGCACAAGAAGACAAATGCATAGACCTATAACGGGTGTACACTTTGCTATTATATTTCCATATACTAGCACACTACCCGTGCGATGCTACGTACTAAAAATACACTATACATTACAAAAGAACTATACTATACGTTGTTGAACAGAGTTATTGATAACCTATTTTATCGATCTAGGGCCACAAGAAATTTTGTAGGATTTTTTCCTTTAGAGGCCATTTGATTTAAATGATTGAACCCTTCAAAATTTCTACGGATTCCTTACCTATACTACAATCCTATAGGATTTCTAACAAGAGGTTAGACAACTATACCCATGTACTCAATTTACATACAAATTTCCTGTATTTTTTCTGTGGTACAATCAAATGACTTCTGCAGCTAATTCCTGCGTTATTCATTCATGTAGGATTTCACATGTCATGACATATCATTATTGCGGTTTTCCTATTTCTGCGCTTTTAAAGTCCTTTGAATCAAACATGCCCTAGTTGTTTGTAGCCTATAGTCGAACAGACCACCATCACTAGATGAGATCTTTATCAGAGTATAAATATAATGCGGATTGAAGAAGACATAACATAATAGATAAATGCAGAAAATCACCACATAATTTACTTTATTTTAAACCAAATATGGTCATTAAGTGATATAACAAATTGGCTTGGAATATCACTTCATGAAATTGGTTTGGAATACCACTTCATGCTCATGAAGTTCGAAAGATGAGTTGTTTCTCACATAACAAAAAACATTTTACGAAAATAAAATAAAATAATTTATTGTTAACACAACTGATTGCATTTTATCCAGGTCACTCTTTACATATTTGGACATTTAACCTGCTGGGATGCTTGAAAATGGTGCCCGTAATGGCTTCTAAGAGTTCATTCTGACAGATGTAGAAATGTGCAGATTTTGATTGTTTAGTCGCCTGTCTGGTTGATCCTGTTATGCATCTTAACGCACTTGATTGTGCATGTCAAAGCTTGGTGAAGTGTTAATGATTAAGCCACACTCTTTGACGAGTGCTCGTAGTTGGACACACTACGGGCAAGATCATTGGTCCGGTGGCGCAGATCTTGTCGTTTAACAAGTGGCTCGGCGTCTCGAGTTGTACATCAAGGACGTGTTTGGTTGCAAAGGTGCAATTTTTTTGTTTCCTCTACTTGGTCGGCTGGGTGTGCTGCATGAGTAGGGATATTAATGGGTACCCATAACCCAGTAGCCGTCGGATAAATACCCATTAAGAGTATATATATGGGATAAAAAATTATCCATGGGTATGTAAATAGGAAAATATCACACCCATCGGGTAGAGCGGGGACAGGTATGAGATCGTAGAACCCATACCCATATATATCCATGTACCTGACATTTTTTTTACAAATGGTTCTCCATAATATTCTAAACATACTTAATTTTGTTCTAAATTTGTGAACGTAAAGTATATGACTATGTTCTGATGTTACGATCACGTGTTCTTGTTCATATTTTATGATATGTTGTTATTTATGATCAAGTATTGTTTCTTATGAGAATGCGGTGTTTCTAATATATTGTCGTTCATAAGTTTACGTTAGTGTTTATATGTGACGTTGTTTATAAGCTATGGTTATATGTTGTTATTTCTAAGTTTCTTACTCAATTTGATGTTTTGTAAACATGGGTATTTTCTATCCACGGGTACCCATTTACCCTGTTGGGTGAAGGGTATGAGACAAACCTGTATCATTGACTTGTATATATAGGTACGGGTGACAGGTAAGATCGGAGGCGACGGGTATGGGTATGGGCCGGGGTGGATCCACCCGTACCTATACCTTGCGGGTGCCATCCCTATGCATGAGGGGAAATTGAGCTCGGGCCAACTTGGGCATTTTGTTTTGGCTTTCTGCATTCAGTTTTCATGCAAATTGACCCAGTTGTTTGATTGCACATATTTCAGACTTTTGTTCTGCCGATGCATTTCACAGGTGTTTGGTGTGGTGCTTTGCACATAATCACATGGGTTATGATCACCTATTTCAAATTGGGTGATCTTATCACCATATTACAGACAACACATGATCACAATAACAGGAGTTGATAGCATAAAACTACCACTTTGTATGTCAAATTTTCCATTTTATACCAGTCGCTCTTGAAATCGCAAAATAGTACCACATTTGAATCTGATTGTAGCAATGTGCGCTAATCTATCGTTGATAGCGAATCAACCCCGCTTAACACCCGAGGGCCCACCTGTCAGGGCCACGTGGCACGCGATAGACGCCGCCCCGACACGCCCGTCTAACGGCCGTTAACCGGTGCCGCTTTAGTGGGTCCCACCTCGGGGTGGACCTCAGTCTCCGTCCTCCCTACTGTCTTCTTCCCCGAGCTCGGTGCTACGCCACTGCCGCCGCTTGTCCGCCGCCATCCGCCCGCGCCTCGCCACTGCCGTCGTCGCCATGCCCAGCTGGCATGACTGGTCCTCCTCCAGCGGGAGCATTTTAGAGGTAAGATTTCTCCATCTTGTTGGAATTAGGGTTTCAGCCGGTTTGTGATTTCTTTGATTTCCCCAAATTCCCCTGGATTAAAATTGATTTTCTCTTCGATTAGGAGTTCACTGCGCTTGACCATGCTCCCGCTATCACTAATGACCCAACATTTTATGGAATCGCTGATGATTTCCCTGAGCTGTGTCGTGGCCACAAGTTGCCACTGCGCAAATGTGTTGAATTCGAAGGGATCAACGCAGACAGAAAGTTCTACCTGTGTTAAGTGGGGCATGTAAGTTTCCTTAACCAGAAATTTGGAATCATATCATCTGCTTAGTGACCAGAAAATGCTAATATGGAATCATCATCTGCTAATTAAATGTAATGCTTCAATCATCATCAGTTAGTATGGAATGATTAGGAAATGTGTAATGCTTAGTGTCCAGAAAATGCAAGCATCAGTATATATGTTAATATAGAACATTTAGTGGACCTAGAATATTTAGTGGACAGAACATCATCTTGTTCTTACATATTTAGTGGAATAATTGTGATGATCCCAATATAATTGTTGTTGTTTTTGTTACAGTAATAAGTTCATGAAATTATAAGTGTAGACCGATCTAGAACATATATATAGTATAAGCACTGTTTTTATGCTATCAACTCAAGTGTGGACTGATCCGGGACACTTTTTTATCATTGACAGCAGGTCAATAATTGTGGATTTCACAGTTGGATAGATCCAGAGTGGCCTGCCATAATGAAGAATGCATTGGCTAGGCTGTGGGAAATGTACAATGAAATTAATAGTGCAAGAATTGAAGAGAGGTATGAGTCATCCAAGATGCTGAAGGATCTTGCTGAAGAGAAGGAAAAAGCTGTCAAGAAACATGCATGCCTTATTGCAGAAACTAACAAGTTTTTTGAGGAGACTGGGAAGAAGGCTATGGAAGAAAACAAGAGGATGATTTACAGTGAGGCTGAGCAGGAAGAACAGATGGAGAAGTACATTGCAGGGTTGAAGAATGAAGTGGAGATGTACAAGCAAGGGAATGAAGAATTCAAGAATCTGCTAAAAACCCAAGCAACAGTTTATAAGGAGAAGTAAAAGAAGTGGGAGGATGAAAAACAGGCTCTAAAAGAGGAGAAGAAAAAATTAGAGTACAGTCTGTTTGATCTTTTCAATGCCACTGATAGTAACAAGGAGAAGATCAAGAGGATCAAAGCAATATGTGATGAGTAGTGATGGAGTACCTACCTAGTTTGTTGCCCATTTATGTAATGGATGTGTAAGAACATTTTTATATGTGTTGTGTAAGAACCTAGTTGTGTACCTGCTTAGTTTGTTAGGATGGATGTTGAACTTATTGTGGTAATGGTTGTTAATCTAGTAATGGATGTTGAACTTATTGTGGTAATTTGGTTCACTGTATAAAAATTATGACTTATTATGCTAATACTAGTAGCTTGTGTAGTTGGGATCTTCGTATGTCTAATGGATGTAGAAGCAACATTGTGTTGTCGAGAACCCTCTAGGGGTCTCGACAACTTTTTAAAGTCACCCACCTTTAACTAGAAGCAACATTGTGTTGTCGAGAACCCTCTAGGGGTCTCGACAACTTTTTAAAGTCACCCACCTTTAACTAGAAGCAACATTGTGTTGTCGAGAACCCTCTAGGGGTCTCGACAAATTTTTAAAGTCACCCACCTTTAGCTAGAAGCAACATCCATAAAACAATCACAACTTTTTAAAGTCACCTTTAATATAACAATCATAGCTTCACCATCAAATTGAAAGATAGTCTTAACCAACAAATATCATACATAGTTTTAAACAAGCTCTTCCCAGGACATCAACACATAGTCTTACACATAGTTTTAAACAAGCTCTTCTCATGACATCAACACATAATCTTAACCAACACATAGATTCATACACATTTCAAGCATCCTTGATAGAATCAGATTTTTTCTTCTTGTAGCTTGAATGCTTCCCAGCATTAAGATATCCTGCCATCCTTGCTGTGAGTTTAGTTGGCCTTTTGACAAGCCTTGTTGGTGCAGAACTGGAACCACCTTCAGCAGCACTCCTAGGTGCAAGGAAGGGTCTTGGGGCTGTAGATCTCTGTGGTGCAATTGGAGGGGCTGATGCAGTTCTTGCTGGAGTTGTAGCAGGCTGCCTTGGAGGTGCCGTTGGAGTTCTTGCTGTTGGAGGGGCAGGTGTTGTTGGAGGGGCTGATGTTGTTCTTGCTGGAGTTGTAGCAGGCTGCCTTGGAGGTCCCGCGGCTATACTACCAGATGTAGATGCACACTGTGATTGCAAACAATAAACAAAGTCAGGAATTAATTAACTCTCTGAAAGCAAACAGGGTGATGAATTAGTAAACTAGATGTAGGTGCACATTACCATGCTGATTTGTTTCCTCACTGCTAGGTGAGGTTTCAACGGGACATTGCAGCTGGTGTACCTATGGCCCGTGAGCTTGCAATTACTGCAAGTTATTGTCCCCATTCTAGAAGTATCCCTAGGTGCTGGCACCTCAAATGCTCCTTTCCTCCTTACTGTTTGCTTTCTTCCAGGTTTGTCTCTAAAGACTGGAGGATCAATATCTGGAGTGTCTGTCTTTTTCTAGTCATCAGGGCCAGGTACAGGGTAAATTGTGTGCTGGTAGGCAGCTAGGTAAGTTGTTTTTTTGAAGTAATCATTGACATAGTCCTCAGGAATTTGCTTAATTTTCATGATTGCAGCCACTGCATGATTGCAGGGAATACCTGTGACATCCCACTTCCTACATGAGCATGTTTTTGCCCTTAGGTCCACTGCTAGGATTCTAGCCCCAGATGTGACTTGCCATAAACCAACCTCACAGTTCTTAGCAATGCAATCCCTAGAAAACTTCTTGGACTCTGCCAACAATTCAGAATAAGTAGGTGTGATTTCCCAGTAGGTTCTGTGCATCTTTTCCCTAATCCCACTATACCTCACCATCAATTTGTCTCTTATCCCTTCAAGCATTGTTCTAATTGGCTTGTTTCTAACATTCAAGATCATCTTATTAAAAACCTCACTGAGGTTGTTCACTACTAGGTCTGTCTTGCATGTTGTGTCAAACAAATGTCTAGCCCAAGTTTGAGGTGGGATTTGAACTAGCCAATTGTAAGATTCTTCACAATCATCTTTTAGAGCTTGCATTGCAAGGTCAAAACCTGATCTAGTGCATGAATATGAAGCTGCAAACATGTGTTTCTTAAGTGATTCTCCTCTGAAGCCAGCTGTCTGGAAATTTGCATATATATGCCTAAGACAATATCTCTGTGGTGAGTTTGGGAATAATGTAGATATTGCTTTGAGCAGTCCCTACACAATTATTTGTAGCTGGGTTTAGTCCCTTCTGCCTATCACAGTTCATGGAAATGCAATACTAGAATAAGAAATGTAGTGGAAAAAAATGTTCAAGGTGGGTTTAGTACCTTCTGCCTATCAGAGATGATGGTATAGGTACCAAACCTAGAAGCCTATCCTAAGCAATACTTTAGCTGGGTTAAAAACCACATCCAGCTAGCTGTGTCTTCTCTATCAACTACACCAAAGGCAATGGGAAAAATATATTGTTATTCCCATCCTTTCCAGTAGTTTTGCAAGAACTTGTTGTCCAGTGGTGAGCTTTATGAAACATCCATCCAAACCTAGATTGCATAGAAAAGAAAACATTAGCCAAAAGGAAAGTATCATGAAACATCCATGAATTCAAACAAAGAAGTAGCAGTTAGGTTACCTATAAAAGGCCTGCATCCATTTAAAAATCCCTCCTTTGAAGCATTTAGGCAAATAAACATCCCATGAAATCTAGGATTTGGGCTAGGATGCTCAACAAGCTGCTTAGTAGTCACCACACACCTGCTTCCTGGATTTGTATCAAGCATAACTTGCAGATAATCCCTAAGACGTGTGTACTGCCTCTTTTGATCACCAATCACAGCCTTGAATGCTTTAGTCCTAGCCCTATAAGCTTTGCTTTTTGGAATTTGTACACCATATTTCTGCCTAGCATTGTCCATGAGAGTATCCACACATGTGTTAGGATCAACTCTCATAGCCTGCTCAGATTGTTGAGCTACCCAATTAATAGTGACCTTGGTGTTCTCTCCACTAGGTATACATGTATGCAAGACTCTAAATTTCCTTATTGTGAAGGTATTCTCATGTGCAATCTTGGAAGCAGATATAAAGAAAGGACAGTTCTGAGGGGGTCCTCTCTGAGTACAATCAACAATGATCCTTTCACTACTATTTCTGTGATAGTGAAAATTTCTCAGTTGTGAAATATGGTAGGTACTAAGAGCAATTCTAAAATCATAGACAGTGTTGAAGCATAGTTTGAGACAAAATTTCTCATGGGGGTTAGCTCTGTTTGGATCATACCATATCCTTTTTGCTGGTTTCTTCAATTTCCTCTTCCTTCCACAACTAGTAGCAAACTTTGTCACAAATCCATCATCATCATCATCAGAGCACAACTCATCATGACTCCATATCTCATCATCACTTGGGATAAAATAGTAAGGTTCTTCAAAACCAGCCTCATGATGAGCCCTGGTAGTAGGACCTAGCCTCTTTGCTGGCTTCTTTGCAAATATGTCTGGTTCAGATAATTCTTCAGAATCTGATTCCTTATCTCCTTCTTCATCCTGGAATAACTCCTCAACATCAGTGTCTCCTTCACAGTGAAGAATAGGGTCTTCTCTCTGCCTCTTCTGTTCATTGAGAAGCTCCAACATTTTCTGCCTCCTCATTATCCTCCATTGCTCTATGTTGTTGATGATCCTTTAATTTCCTAACAAGGTCAACCTCAGCTCCCACTGGAATATTTTGCTCAGCATCATCCTTTTCTCTCTGTTTCCTCTCCTCCCTCAATTTTCTAATTAGGGCCAGCTTAGCTTCAATCCCTTTATTGTGCTCTTCAGAATTAAATTCACATGTCTTGTACTGGAACCAATCCTCTTCTTCATCTTCATTTATGCATTCAACATCAACTGCCTTTCCTTGTAGATTGGAGCTTTGCTGTGTGCCAAAATATAAGGCTTCTGTAACATCAATAGCTACTGGGTAAAAATAATCAGCATCAACAGGGATTATTTCTTGTTCTTGTTCTTCTTCTTGGTCATCTGACTGATAATCTGACAAATAAGTCACACCTTCTTTGTTAACTGAAAACACAACATCATCATTCAAAGGCTGAGCTTCTATGCCATCAATATTCAACTGAACATGCCATGGGGCAGTGGAATCCAGTACAGTGATGTTGAGCAACTTGTCATCCTCAAATTTCTTCAACATCTTGTACACCTTTCCCATACTGTCAATTGTCTCCATTCCACTCTTTCCTTTACCTTTTTCTTCAACATAATACAACTTATTGTTGGTTCCATATCCATGCCCTTCTACAAGTGCTAACAAATTTAGCACTGTTATGTCTGATTGGCCCAATGTTCTCTCTAAATTGTCTAGCCCTGGGAAATGGAACCTTATCTCCCATATGTCATCATCTAAACTGCATAAGTGAAATAAAGAACAACACTATAGTCAATTAAAGCAATGGCAGAACATATGAAATTTAAACAGTCCATTAAATACAATGGATACAACATTACAGTAAGCATCATCCTTTACTGCATTAGATACAACACAACCTTTACTAAATTACAACATTACAGTAAGCATCATAACCTTTACTAAATTACAACATTACAGTAACCTTTACTTCTAAATCAGGATACAGAAGCAGGGTCTAACATTTAGTACATAATTCAGTAATCAACCTTCTTTACTGCTAGATTTCACTAACCTTTACTGAATCCATGCTACATTGCAAATCTGACACTACCATATGAGTACTCCTATCATCTCTAAGAAAATAAGGGAAAAATGGATGTTGTCGGAGAGAGAGGGGAGGGGATGCACTTACTCGAGTCCGCCGCCGAAGGATGTAGCCCACCGGTTGCTCTTTGCCGGCGAGGCCAACACCGCCTTGGCCAGCACGGCAGTAGAGGCAGAGAGATGCATCGGCGAGACATTGGGGGAGAGAAAGTGCTCCGCACCGCCACCACGTGACCCCCCCCTCAAAATCTCCTACGCTGTCGAACTCGTCGCCGCCGCCAAGCTCTCCGCCGCCGGGAGTCGCCGCCGCCATAGCCAGTGAGGGGGGAGAGATACAGACAGGCGTGAGCGGAGTGGAGTAACTAACCCTAGCCTGTCCCAAGCGGCGCCGGTTAACGGCCATTAGACGGGCGTGTCGGGGCGGCGTCTATCGCGTGCCACGTGGCCCTGATAGGTGGGCCCTCGGGTGTTAAGCGGGGTTGATTCGCTATCAACGACAGATCGACGCACATTGCTACAATCAGATTCAAATGTGATACTATTTTGCGATTTTGAGAGCGACTGATATGAAACGGGAAATTTGACATACAAAGTGGTAGTTTTATGCTATCAACTCCAATAACAGGCATATGGACACACGACATAAAAAAATGAAATAGTGCTAGAAGGAACTAGACACTATTTTTAGTAGAAGCGGGATGGCGTAAAAGGATTGAACTACAATCGCTAGGATGCACCAACTACGATCTAACCACTAGGCTACTGCTGCCCTGTTCTCCACACACAACATTACGAGCTAAAGTATTATGAACCAAGCATAGAAAACATAATTCACTCATTGCACCTCTTTTGATTGTGTCATAATCTTGTTTCCGTCCAATTCAACGTCTGGGTGTAGCCGGTAATATTCTTTACCGACGCTATTGTAAATAACCCGGTAAAGTTGTTCTCGTGTAGCTGTGAAACACACTCGGCAAAGAGGGCAAAAAAATACCAATGATGTGCTCTCTCCGTTCCAAAATAATTTACATAGATTTGTCTAGATTTATATGTATCTATACTTGTTTCAGTGTGAAATATATTCGAATTTAGACAAATACAACTAAATTATTTTGAGACGGAAGGAGTAGTAAATACACTATGTAAAATTTCAAATATTTACCGTGTGTCCGTAAAGAACACTCCATTAACCCCGTCTGATAGTCAAGTGTTAGCTTTTGCAGAGTTTGGCGAGAAAAAAACACTCGGCAAAGAATTCTTACAACTGCAACTTTGCCGACAAAATCCTGCTTACTGTTACACTCCGCAAAGGCTTGGCCGAGTTCCGGGAAGCCTTCGACGCGTGCTTTCTGCATTCAACATAAAGTGGATTTCTGGTACTCCCTCCGATTCAAATTAATTGACTTGAGTTTATTTACATTCGGATGTATTTAATATTAGAACATGTCTAGATACATCCGAATCTAAATCCAAGTCAATTAATTTGGATAGAAGAAAGTAGTGTTATGTGCTATATGCTGCAATAAGCTATGGCCTAAAACTTTTAGGGACGCATTGGAAGGCAATGACAATAAGAATAAGATATCTCTCATGATTAATGTAGCAGATCGTATGGTGCTTTGACTTAGTAAATATGAAATACTCCCTCCGTCCAAGAATAGATGTCTTGGATTTTTCAAATTTTAGATGAATCTATATACTTAATAGTGTCTAGATTTATTCAAATTTTGATAAATTTGAGACATCTATTTTAGGACGGAGCGAGTATATGATATAAGATACTTTCAATAGTAAGAAGACATCCATCTTAGAATTCAGAGGCGAGCAAACAAGGATTAACGTCCAATAGCCGAGTCAGAAAACATAAATATAGCAACACATAAAATGGCAACATAAGTGTTGCTTATATACTGCAACATCTCCAATATTGCCTCTTATTCAACATTGATTGTTCATCCACACATAATATAGGGATCATTGCGTCCCATAACATTTTATTTTCATAAACCAATATCACATATTTAGATCTTACGGGCGGGAAATGGAGGGCTCTTTTCCGGACGCTATGCCTGAATAAGATAACTTCTTACAGTCTTCCTTGCAAATGTCCATTGCCTTATACTACAGCAGAAGCAATACCCATCGGAAGCACATTGCCGAGCTCGTTCTTTATAGGCACATAGTCCATCAGGTAAATGAATTTTTCTGTTATCTGTATGTTCCTTGATTTCGCCTGTGGAATATAGAATAATACTTTAATATATATAAAAATATTTTGTTATTGTTGACTAACAAGAAATTTGTCTATCTTACAAGAAGAAATACACTATCATCTAGCAAACTTTATCGACGCACGTGCAAAGAACAATAACTTAGGGACAACATGTCCACGGGAAGCTAAGATTGAAAATATAACATCGGAAAAAACATGAATCAGCACAAGGAATAATATGGTATCTTCCACTTACCATGAGCATGGCTAGCGAAGTAAACGAGAAGCTGCTACTAAGGATCTTATCGTTGTAGCGGGACTTTTCTTTTCATCCGTAATGTCAATAGGGTAATGCGTTGTTACAGAGGTTGGGTGTAATTGATATCATCGCGATATTAATATATGCTCCTTTTCAAAAAAAGTAAGGCTAGTGCATGTGCACGCGTTATGACCTTGTCCATCAAGACAATGAATGCAAAGGTGGTGCTCTCGTATTAGCGATAACCACTACTAGGATCTTGTCTTCTCCATCCACACACAAAAAAAGATAGTACTATATAGTTACACATGATCCTTCACCTAACAAAAATAGGTGGTGCATTGGATATTATTTGTAATTTAATGTCCATATATCCCTTCAATATTAAGAGCGGTGATTCACAAGCTACTATTTATTTCAAATTAATTCTATTATTAGAAAGGTCTACCAAAAAAAAGATACTCCCTCCATACTCGAAATAGATGTCGCATGTTTATCAAAATTTGGATTAATTTATATACTAAATAATGTCTAGAATTTATCCAAAATTTGACAAATCTGAGATATCAATTTTGAAAAGGAGGGAGTACCAAAATTTAATGTGGCTGGGACTATTCAATTAATAATAACGAAATAAAAAGGCCATATAATTGACCAATGCAAAATCCGGGGTGCCCTCCCCCATTTAAAAAACCAAAACTGAAATTGCCTAGGAAAATTATTATTGGGTCCACTTCTTCATTTTGTTGCACGGAGGATCCTAATGGCGTTTGATACTGAGGAAGCCGTTCAACCAAGAGGGCCGAGCCTGCTCTCGGTTCGAAGCTAAGTGGCTGAAAGAAGCCCACTTCAAGCAAGTGGTTGAAGATTGTAGTTACAACGAGTTTGCTGGCGGGAAAATTAGCGATTGTGCATGACCTTTTACATAAATGGGATAAAACTGTGAGTAAAAAGCGGATAAGTGGGTATCTATCTACTAATTTAAGCTGAGGTAGGTACGTCTTCCTCAATTTCCATTCACCTTTTTTTCGGTTTTGTCCCTGACGGTTTGGTGTTATTACAGCACTTGCCACCGCCAAGTGGAGTATCCTGAAAAATAGAAAAAACAGTCGTCGCCTGGGTCTGACTCTCCCTCTCCATCCCGAGCGCTCAACCACGCCGCCGACCACCTACCCCGCAACTCCCCGACCTCGGAACCTCCCCCAACCCTGCTGCTCGTCGCCCCCCATGATCTGGATCGACACCTCGCCAGGGATCATGGCGCCTCACAGATTGGGGGCGTAATGACAGGCGGGGTCGATCCGACGGGCGGGTTGAAGCGAGGCGGTTGACTCCCCCATCGCCACCCTCCAGGCAATTATGCCGATCTGGAACAATGGCGTTCCACGACGACGACCGGCGTGCAGGCTCAGCTCACGTCACGGCGGAATCTGGTGGCCGCTCGCCCTCTCCATCTCGGGATGACGAGGCAGCAGAGCTTGGGCCGAAAGTAGGGAGCTCGATATGGCAGCGGGGTTGAAGCAGGAGGCGGGGGTTGACTGGGGTCGAGCGCGGCAACCGGGGCGACATGAGCTCTCTAAGCAGGGGCGTCGTCAGGGATGCGGGGTCTTCAGGAGAGCTCGGAGGAACGGAATCTGGTGGCCGCTCGCCCTCTCCATCTCCAGCTCCACCTCCGATGCGCCCAGCGGAATCGCGGCTGCATCGGCAAGCTCAAGCTCCGGCATGGGTGGCCGCCCGTCTCAAAGCGCAAGGCAAGCTGCAGCGTCGGCCCGCCCTAAATGGCATCGGCATAGGCAGGCGCCGTGGTTGGGAAGCTTCGGCCGCCGTCGCCGCCACAAGAAGCGCCGCCCGCCAGAATCAGCGGCTTGAGAGAATGGTCGAGCAGGAGGTCGGGATGGGGGAATCTGTCTACTGCTGCTGCTTGAGGGCAGGATCGAGAGGAACGTCCGTGCTGGCCGCGGCTGCTGCTCGACGCACGGGCATAGATGATGATGGTGTGCAGCGAAGATGCAGGCGGGGCGGCGCGGGACCGGACGGAATCCGGAGCTGAGGGGTGACACGGCAACTGGGTTCTCGCCGGCGGAGACGACTCTGACAGCAGTGTGGTGCGCCCTTTTTGCTTGTTCGAGATGCACTATATTCTTTCAGTCCAATATGATTCTTATGCGAAAGGTGCTCAGTCCGCTGATTGCATACATGGATCATATTGAACTATGTGATTTTGCTCAGTGGAATCAAATCACCGCGGCGGCTCCTGCTTGCTTCGATTGAGCTATGTGATTTTGTGACAGGGGACTGAGCAAAGCATCAGATTAGAGGTCCGGCCGTTCATTCTGAGAGTACAAGCACTGATATGAGAAGAGCTGTAGCATGCTTGTAGATCGACTAGATACACTTATACTAGGAACTGAGTTTGTGATTCAATTAATGTGCATGTTTCCTGTATCTCATGAGCACACCTCTTCATATTTTTGGAGTGGATAGGAATTTATGTATAGTTTAACTTCAGCTTGTTGATATATCTTCTCTTATTAGTAAGTGTTCCTCTGATTAACAATTAAATATGTTACGCTATATTTAATGTAAAGAGTACTACTAGGAGATTTTGCTATTTGCTAAATTTAAATCTTTTTCGTTTTAACCCAGGCACATTTTGGATAATTTAAACCCAAACCCACGGGCAATGCAATTCCCCTCGTAGGAGGGGGCCCCAGCACCATCTCTGCTCTTCATTTGTTGGAGATTCGTGCTATGCGTTTTACAAAATAACCCTCCCACCTCATCTCTTAGGCCTGCTGTAGTTTTTCTATCTAACCCCTAACGTTTTTGGATATTCTAAAAAAAATCGTTTGTTTGTCTCCTCACAGTCGATAGTCTTCTACACGTTCCTGTTTATTTTTCACCTTATTTTTCTCGTACAATTTCAGGAACATTCAACAATTTTTTATGTACATTTTTAATTCTGAAAATGAAACATGCATAATTTATTTTTTCAACAATCTCTTTTGATAATTTTTATTTTTCTACTTTTCATTTAACAATATTTAGACACTCTTACATTGTTTCATCCTAGATTCAGAAGTTTCATACAAGATTCACACCTTTTACAAACTTGTTTCTGCCAAGAAATATTCATATAATTTTTTCAAAGAATACATGCATAATCTCTGTTTCTTTTTCACCTCATTTTTTCACGGAATACATATTTTGTTCCTATATGAAACCCTACACATGTTATACCGAGAACATGTTTCTTCAAACAATCTACATAATGCGTGTTTCTTTTTCACCTTATTTTTTTTCTAAAATTTTAGAAATATTCAACTTTTTATGTACATTTTTTATTCTGAAAATTAAATATCCATAATTTGTTTTTTCAACAATTTCATTTGATAATATTTATTTTTGTACTTTTTATTTAACAATTTTTAGACACTCTTAATTTGTTTTATCCTAGATTCAGAAGTTTCATACAAGATTCACACGTTTTACAAACTTGTTTCTGCCAATAGATATTCATATAATTTAATCAACAATTTCTTATATAATTATTTTTTCAATAATATTTCATAGAATTTTTTTTAAGAATTTTTCTAGAAATATCTGTACAAGTTTCATACTTTTTTCAAGATAATGTTTTCATACAAGATTCACAAGTTTTTATACAAGATTCATAATTGAATATAGTCACAAGTAGAAATCGACACACCGATATTATACACAGAGAATACATGTGTCATACACGATTCATCAGCTTGCTTTTTCTATGGCTCATAAAACTGATTTTCTACATGCGTCATATACAAGAAACTTACTGGAGCTGGAACGATTCATGAACTTGCTTTTTCTACATGCGTTACTGGAAAAATTGTTTCACATGATTTTTCTTTTCAATTTCCACGTGAACTGGACATATTGCTTCCGTCAACAAACCAAAATTAACCCGTTTGATATATGTTTCATAGATGATTCACAAAAAATATATAAGAAACTTCACTGAAAAAATTGAAAGAACCATAGAAGAATGAGATTCATCAAAGATCCATGCCTACATATGTCATCACAGATCAATCTAAATAAACTAACCTTAAAAAGGAAAAATCTAGAAAAAATGGAAAAGAAAATAGGTCCTTAGTTCATTAGCTTCACAGATTCAACCAAGACTGAATTTGTAGCATACAAGATTCATACAAGTAAAAAATCACTAGAACAAAATCACACAGATTCATCCATGGCAAGAATATGGAAAGAGGAAATTACATGTTTCATAGAACAAAAAAATAATAGAGGAAATTAGATCCGTCACTCAAACTTCTCTTGATTCAACAAAAATTCATAGAAGATAAATAAAGATTCATACAAGAATCACTCCTGATTCAGAACAAAATCCCATGAACTAGATATATCCATATATCCATCAAAGATTCATACAAAACTCAATGGGAATTCATACAGTTCCATATCCAGATCCATTTTTATTAGAATTGAAGCAAATGCACAAATCAGTTTTGGGAAGGAATTGATATCAAGCATAAAATCCAAAAAAATAACATGGAGGATGCCACGGATCCAAGGCATGCGTGCCTAGATCCACCCTAATCAATCCTAAAACCAATGGCTCTTTGTACAGACCGAGCTCACCATGTGCACCTTGGCCATTGAAGATCCGTGGCCACGCGGTGAAGGAGGTCGCGATGAGGAGGACTCGTGGTGGAGCCACATAGGTGTAGGAGGAGGCGCATATGGAGGGGTGCGAGCTCAGGATGGCATCGATCTACAGCCTCCATGGCTGTCGGCGCTGGATCCCGATCTGCATCCTCCATGGCTGCATGGTCGATACCTTCATGGTTGTTCTCCATGGGTCAAGGAGGAGACGATGAGACAAGCAGGAGAGGTGGCGGCGCTGGGAGGGGTGGGCGTGGGCAGAGCGTGGGGATAGGGGGGTCGGGGGCTGCGCCGCTGCAGATTGAGTGGTCATCCTCTTCCCTGGACTACCAATTAAATCAAAAATAGCAGGAGGGCTTAAATGCAAATGTGCCACTGGTGATGACTGCGTTGACCATGCACGAATCTCCAACAAACGTGCTGCACAGATGGTGCCGGAGGCCCAACTTACGTTGGGGAAATCCTTTCTCCCAAACCCACACATCAATGAGTTCAATGGTCGTGTCTCTTTGAACACCATCAAAAGGATTGTATTATAGAAGAACAACAATCTGATTGGTAACTATAATGTTCATATATATGTGAAAATTTTGTCGATGGACATTGTCGCGCCACCCACACATATTGATGGCTGCGGATGAGATATCACCGACATGCATTGCGAGTCAAATGCATATGCGAAGGAGCCATGGCCGGTTGATAGTGACCACGTATACATGTCCACAATGGTCATGCGACCAAGGATGTTACCATGAAGGCACTAGCCAACACTAGCCATCAGGGGAGACATAAACGGCTTCGAGGTTACACGGTGTACTCAAATAGTAAGAGTCAATCCATAGCAATGCACGGGTATTTATGCTATTTTTTTAAAACTAGCTAATGCATCTAGCGGAGTCAAATTCAAGATAATAACATCCAGGCATATGATGTCACTCCATAATTTTGTTAATTTTTCCGGACTCTATTCTACGGTAGAAATACAGTAATATAAAATTTTAACCTTCTAAAATGTGTTTCCTTTTCAAGAACAAAACCGTTTCTAAGAATAATAGGTCCGATGCCGTCATGTTTGAATGGAACGAAAAACTCGGAATTTTACATAATTAAAGAAATTGCCACACTTTGTTCTATAAACTTTTATACATGAATGGAACAGAAATAAATATTTCCGATGTTTTGAAATAAAGAATCAACATAAAACACAACGGGTTGTTGTTGGAAGATGCCCGAAAATATAATATGAAATAAATGTCATTATAGTAGATGCACATGATCTGTCATAGTATGTGCATATGGTCTATCACTCTCTCTTGCCAGCCAATGGTATCGAAGAAACGGTCGTGATCCAGCTAACCTTTTGTATAAACTTTATCAGATTGTTCACTCATGTTTACTTGATTTATCTGTACCAACACACAAATACAATACGCCGTGGGTACTTAGCAAATATGTTCGCGTATATGACGGAAAGAAACCTGACGGTCCGTAGCAACGCACGGGCATTCAAGTAAAAAGTAGATAAGTGGGTATTACCCTACCCATACCCAGATTATGGATAATGGGTTTTTTGTCCATACTCTAGCCAAACAACACGGGAGTGGATATGGGTGTGGATGCTAGTTATCCAACAACAGGTGTACTCACTTCTCCTCTCCTCTCTCAATGCTATAGTACTTGAGGAACTCTCGGGAGTCTCCGGGCCGAACCAACGCCGGGAGGTCCGGTCATAGATGTAGGTTTACTAGCTATAGGAGTAGACCCGTATGGGTGTTTTGGAGTAGGTCTTGGTATCTAGGCGACCAGATCCAAGGCGTAGGATTCCTGTTCTTGTGGTTGTTGCTCCTCAACCTGGGGCATGGCTGCGAGAAAGGAGTTGTTGTCTCCGCAAATAAAGTCGAGGTCGCGGATCATCCGGTACTGCTGTGGTGCTGAGAACCAAAGCCTCCCATGGCCGGTTGTGGTGGTGAGGGGGAGGGGAGATGTGGTTCGTGGTGCGTTGCGAGGCGGGAATCCTCTTGGCCGGCCGTGGAGGCAAGGAGGGGGAGCGTAGTCGTGACACATCCTGGGCAGTGCTCAGATGGTGGTTTAGCCTGCCGGTCCTCGAGGTGAAGGCTAGAAGCTCTTTTCTACCTTCTTGTGGCCATGGTGATGTATAGAAGGAAGAGAAGGACCTCAAGCTTCGTTCATCTGGTGCTCGGTTGGGTATCTGTGTGCGTGCGTTGTCGACCACGCCGGAAGCTATGTTTCTTGTCGGAGAGCCCAAGAGACGATATTTTTTTGGCTGCGGCTATCCTTGGCCAAAGTTGCCACTCCGAGCGCCCGTGCATCTTCTTCCTCCAGGCCTCGATGTCGATCGACACAGAGGATCATCTTTGATCTCGATTTGGGAGCTCACGCTAGCTTCTCCACAAGTGGTGATGTCCTCGGCGACGAGGCTAGTGCTCGGATCTGGATGTCGTTGGAGTGTTGCGGTGAAGACATATGATCTCATTGCTTTTTTTCATTTGAGGTCCTGTTTGCAAAAGTTGAGAACGCTCTTGCAATTTCTTTTATTCCTAGAGGTCTCTTTATAACTTGTACACAGCTTTAATACAGCTTTCAGACCTTTTAAAGCCTTATCCGTTAAAGAAAAAAAACAGAGCATGCCGACCGAAACCAGTAAACCACGCAACGATCGCGCGCGTGCAACTAGAACCTTTTTTTTAACAAGCGTCGCCACACGGGCGGTGATAGTTCAGTGCGGGGCTGATTAGGCCCAGTACTTCATCGCCAGCCCGTTGCAGCCCGGCATCATCATCCACTTTCCGCTAAAAAAAAATCTACTGCTACGGTTAACATTTCACGATTCACCAACTCCCCATCTCTCCAACGGAGAAGCGCCGCCGCCGCCGCCGCTGTCCCGGTGAACAATCGCCGCCTCAAACAAACTAAGGTATTCCTCCTCGCCTGCATGGAGATACTTCGACCTAGCTCCTCACCCGTTCGTCCTTCTCCCTCTGACAGATTTATCCTGACCTCTCTTGTTCCTTCAAGCGGCGCTATGGAGGAGAAGAATCCTGGGAAGAAGCAGAAGAAGGCGAGGACGACCACCCTTCAGGCGGAGGAGGTAGTACCAGCGGAGGCGGAGGCGGAAGTTCCCGCGGCGGCAGGACTCCTCACGAACGACCTCATCGTGGAGATCCTCTCCCGCCTCCCCGCCAGGTCCGTCCACCGCTTCAAGTGCGTCTCCCCGTCCTGGCGCGACCTCATCGCGGACCCCGCCCACCGCAAGAAGCTGCCACACGCCCTCGCCGGCTTCTTCTACAGCACCTTCAACAGGGCAAACCCCCGTCTCCAAGACTCCCACTTCGCCAGCGTCTCCGCCGGCGCGTCCCCGCCGGACAACCCGTCCCTCCCTTTCCTGCCACCCGACGAGTACCCGCCGGTCGATCCGTCCCTCCGGTTCCTGCCATTCGACGAGTACGTGTACGTCCCCCAGCTCGACACCTGCAATGGCCTCCTGCTCTGCTTCGCCCACATGGCCCCTTCTCCTTCCCTGGGAGACGATGAGCAGCTCGAATCCCATTACGTCGTGTGCAATCCGGCCACCGAGAGGTGGGTCGACCTGCCGCCTCACCCCAATGTGCCACTCGGCAGCCGCATGATGGTTCGTTTGGCTTTCGATCCAGCAGCCTCATCCAATTTCCATGTTTTTCAGTTCGTGAAGGCTGATGAGGACGACTGTGTCACAGGAGTGGACATATACTCGTCGCGCACTGGAATCTGGATACATAGAGAAAGCCCTCTGGTTGAAAATTTTAGCCTCTACTTTGGCCTTGCAGGAGTTTTCTTTCGGGGTATGCTACACATGCTTGGTTGGTTGCACCCCGTGAACCCCAACCAGGATGCTGTGCTGGTAGCAGTGGACGTTGAGGGGCAGGTGTGGAAGACTATCCGCGTGCCCTCGGGCGGTTTGAGTTTTGGTAAAATTGGATTGTCACAGGGGTGCTTGCACTATGCCACCACACCCCTAGCTGTTGTCGACAGAATCAAGAACAGCAATAACAAGGTCAAGAAGAAGAAAAAGAATCAAAAGGAGGATACATCCCTAGCTACCAAGGTAGCATCAGTTTGGTACATGAAGGATTATGACAGTAAAGAATGGGTCTTGAAGCATACTGTCAGCAATCATGAGTTGCGGAGCGTAACCACGGAAAATTACAAGGTGGCCGCCATTCATCCAGACTGTGACACCATTTTCTTGGATTCATGCCGTGTTGATAAATTGGCATCATTCGATATGCAACGTCGGAAATTTTGCCATATCCTTCAGCTTGAGAAAAACAGAGCATGGCAATTTCTACCCTATGTTCCACTGTTCTCGGACTCATTAGCAGGTTCACATGGGCAGTAGCGTTACCTACAACCCAAGCTTGTGCTTCTTGCAAGAATTGGCTCTTCTCTAGATTGAATTATCCGTCACCAGATCTATCCCCATCTGTCACCAAATCTACTTAAATCATGTCATCCAGTCTGCTGCTGCTTACACTGGTAGCTTCATGTTTAGGATTCTTCTGGTTTGTCTAGATATTGTCTTGGATACAAGTTAGTTTCATGTGGAAAATTTATTCTGAAATTTTCTGCCATATATTTAAGGATTGTGTGAGTGTAGTTGTAAACTTTCTAGTGCATTGAAAGTCTCACTCAGACTGCTGCAATGTTTACTTGACGTTAGTTCTCATGATCTCGGTGACACATGCTTCTGAGCAAGTCCTTTTTATATACTTTTGTTGTATCTAATGAATTTAGTCTACTGTAGCTGCACTTCTGCAACTTAACCTTAACACAGGAGACTGAAAATTTGCGCGGATCGGATCAGTTGATTGCTGTTTAAGTAGTTATCTTTTTAGCTTGTGGCTTGCTGCTTAAGTAGAAACATGCCTATCTTTACCTAAGTCTTTTATTGTCTGCACTGTGAAGCATAAGAAGAAATTACAGGTTAGAAACTAGCTATTGCCCTTCACATCCAACTTTCGCTTCTTCCATCGATGTGTCTTCACAAAAGAAACCATACAAATTGTAATAAAACTGCATAATGCTTTGTCTCTCTTTTATATGCTAGTATTTTAGAGCCCTCCTCTCGCGTTCTTTTTAGCAGTTTATCTACTAGGCACTGGGCAGTGCATTCGTTTTTTCCTTTTGGAAGAGGACCTGGGTAATGTGTTCCTGACTTTGAGTAAATTCTTTACTCAGGATCCTTTCTTTAATGCTCCTTTTATGGAGTTATCACAGGAAGGTATCTTAAGTATTCAGGCCATCAACTGTTGTAGACAGCTTGATACAAATTTAGATGTCTCAGGCCAATGTATTCCTGTATTTGTCAAGAATGCTAGATCTGATTGTGAATACATGCAGAGTTCCTTTTCTATGGAACACAAATGGGGCAAGTTTTTATGAATCTCTGCAATGGGCATGTATAGTTGCTTTGATGCTTTTGATAGATGTACTGTGATCTTGCTTGGCCTTTAGGGGTTCCTGTATTCTTTTTCTGATTGTTTCTGAAAAAAAGTCTTATTCCTATTGACATCTACGTGCAAAATCACGAGTCTTCTAATATTTGCATATTGAATTTGAGATGATTGATACTGTTTACTCGTGAGCTCAAATGTTCTATCGCATGGTGAATTGGTGTTCAATGTTTAACTGGATATACATGTGTATCCTTTCTAGGATTCAAAAATCTTTTTCTTTAGAACAATACAAGGGGAATAGCTTGATTTCAATTTGAGAAGTATAGAATCATTCTGAAGAGTGGATGGAAATCATGTGACAGGTCACATTATTCAACAATCATATCTATGTTGTCATCTTCTACCTTCCTCTCTCTTCGTCTGTCCCTCACCATAAGGTCCTCTTCCTGCATCTCATCCAGTCTGCTCCCCATCCACAAGCCCAAAGACACGAATTATATACTTTCTCCCCATCCACAAGCCTCTCGACCTCACCTCTGGCCATGCCAACACAGCGATGATGATGAAACACTAAGAAGCTCCATATCTTTTGGACCACATACGAAACTCTATTGTACTGTCACCAAGGCTTGCATGCAGTTCTTGGACATCAAGCAGTAAGGATGCAGCAATGCAGTAAGTTGCAACTGCTACCCGTGATCGACAAGATGCTACATAAGACTATCTCAAGCTAAGCTACAGCCGGTGATCGACAAGATGCTAAATAAGATGGCAAGCTTTAACAGGATCCCCTCAACTGCCAGCCGGTGATCGACTTGCTCTGCCATGCCAATTGTTCCAAATCATGGGCAGAGTTGGATGGACAACAACAAACCCTGGGCAGGGCTTCTAGATGTCCGTGTGAGAGCTCTGTTCGAGGCGTCTGCGCAATTCTTGATTGTCAATGGAGAGGTGACAGAACAATAAGATGGCATGCCTCTCGACATGGCAGCCACATAATTCTGGACTGACCCATGGCAGCCAGAAGGAAAATCCAGTTCCTTATTCCTAGAGTTATTCAAACACTGCACTTCAAGACTGACATGTCACCGATGGATATCCGGAAGTTCGTTAGCCTTTGGATACTCATCTGCGAGGTGCAGGTGCAACCTGGCATACCTGATCAGACATCCTGGAAGTGGATGGCAGACGGGACATACTCCGCGAGTTCAGCTTATGCGACATAGTTCATCGGCACCATCCGGCCCTCCTACCCACCGCAGGTGTGGAGATCGGATGCCCCTCCAAAGTGCAGATTCTATTCTAGGTTAGCGGTGCAGAGATGATGCCAAGGGCCGACGTCTTGGAGTAGCGAGGCTTCCCACATGACCCACTCTGTCCGTTCTGTTGAACGAAACCTGAAACTGCGGCATATCTGCTCGCGGCCAACTTTTTCCCATGCCACTAGACATTGTTCCCTAGATCATGACTCCTCGTTTGTCCAGAAGAAAATTTGTCTATGAGCCTCCATTTTGTGGATAATAAGCATTGGAAGGAGGAATCCATGCATGAAGTAGGTGGGTAGTGAGTCTAGGACAACAAACAGTAGGATTAATCCGCCTCCTTCTGTGAGTAGTGTGGCTTTCCATCCCGCAAGATAAATGTCAATTCGATCTAAAGGGGCTGGAAACCAAAGGCAAGTAGTTTGTAGGAAGAGAGAGGTAGTCCAAGATATGTTTGAGGAAATTGAGATATGGATGTATCCAGATCAGTGGCAATGGTCGAGGTGGTATCAGAATCAGTGTTCAGGGTAATGAAAATTGGTTTATCGTAGTTTATGGTGATCCATGTAGGTGCCACAAAATCATCGAGGATTTTCATAAGGATGGTTGCGACCGGAATGGATGCATGAGCAAAGATGAGGGTATCATTGGCGTATTTCAAAGTCGTAGTCATCAAAAGAGACTATGATGAGCTCAATCATAGCCTCCACATTTTCTCGCCGGCAATGCAAGATGAAGCACGCGTACCAATTGCTTTGACAACAGTCCAAATATGGAAGGGTATGGGTTGTTTTGTTAATATTGATTAGTGGAGAATAACGACGCACGCACATAACTATATTATTCCGCAAATAACTCTCCTCTGATTCCCAATGAGTCTACTTGTCCCCATCATCCATGTTCTAAAGAATATTTCATTCTCTTATTAACTCAGTGCCTGATGTGTCTATGCTTCTACTCATTTTTTTGCACATGCATATGAATTTGTTACTTCCTTAATTTTGTTCTGTGATTAATTCTAGAGGTACATATGTATATACATGTGTACATAAGGAGAAATTGATAGGAATAAGTATCATGGTAAATATTTTGCTCGATCAATAGATATGAGTAGTTGTGAATGTCTTCACCGAGATTCCAAAGACCATGGATCTATCGAATGTATGTAGTTTATAATTGTTTAGAGGACTAAAAACACTAATTATGTTTAGACGTTGAGTAATACTAATATTTTTTAGCATAGATATTAAAGAATTTTAAAAAATCTAAATAAGAAGGGCCATTGCCCCCCCACTCAGGAGGAGGATGAAGATGTCGCTAGCGAGATCGAGCCTGACGGAATTTCGACGGTGATGGTGATGGCATGCCAGTGGTGGTGGCATTCGCTCGACTCGGAGCTGCGACGACACCACTTTATGTAGGAGAGTATGGAGGTGATGATGGATAGGAAGCCGCCGATCACGCTGAGGATGGCGGGGAGGTAAGAGCTACCATCGCTCGAATTGCTGACCTCCTCAATTGTAGATTGGCGGACTTCCCTATCTCCTACTTAGGGATGCCTACCCGGGAGACCCGCGTGTTGATCAAGGATCTTTCTCCCCTAGTCACGAGGGTTCGGTAAAAAGCGGAAACCTGGCGGGCTAGGCTCACGACTAAGGGAAGCAAGACGATCTTGATCAACTCTTGCTAGTCTAGCCTCCCCATGTCCCAGATGGGGTTGTACCTGCTGCTCGAGGGAACACATGCGAACTTCGCGAAAGAGTTGTCTCGGTTCTTCTAGGCAGCTAAGGACTGATGCCAGAAGTACCATATGGTTAAATGGGATGGCCTTTGCACCCCCAAGATTCTTGGGGGCATAGGTATTCTTGACTCGCAGCGCTTTAATGTGGCCTTGATGCTGAAATGGGTCTGGCATATCCCGAGGGACGATGGAGGTCTCTTGATGCAACTTATCAAAGCCAAGTACCTCCGAGGCCGCCCCCTACTAGCATGCGAGCATCGTGAAGGCTCCCAGTTTTGGCGCCATTCAGGACATAAAGTAGTTCGTTCGTCACAGTGCCTCTTTTAGTGTAGGCATAGGGAGGGAGGTACTCCTATGGCTAGTGAGTTCCCTGCCCTGTTCGCCATTAGTGCTTCTCCCTCAATGCTGGTGGCCAAGGCCTTCCGCGAGGGCCGCTAGTGCTTCTCCCTCAATGTTGGTGGACAAGTCATTTCGCGAGGGCTGCTGAAACATCCCGTTCTGAAGGACCTTTAGCATTGTTGAGGCAACAGATTTGCAGAGATTGAGAGACTCCCTTCCCGAGACCCTCTCGTCTGAGAGGGACTCGATATCTTGGCATCTTAGCCTAGTAGGAGAGTTCGCCGTTAGCTTGGCGTATAGATCCCTCTTTCATGGCCCTGAGCTCGATTGGACCACTCCCCTATGGAAGGCCCCCCTTCCTCTTAGCATTCATATCTTTGTTTGGCAGCTTCTCCGTGATCGTTTGCCCTTAGGCGTTGAAGTGGCTAAACACAATGGCACTGGTGATGTCAAGTGTCTTCTATGTGGGACATCGAAGATGTGCACCCACATTATGTTCACTTTCCCAGTCACTCAGTTTCTATGGAGGTTTGTCCGAGAAGCCTTTGGGCCTGCCTGACAGGCCTATAATCTTGGTGAGTTCCTAGAAATCGAGGCAAACCGTATTGGAAGGAGGTGCCGCCTCTTCTGGCTAGTGTTTGCAGCCTTAGCTAGAACTTATTGAACGTGCGAAATAAGATGGTGATTGAGCGGATCTTTCCTAGTTGCGCTTTTGATTCAGTTTTTCCATTTTGGCCTACCTACATCAGTGGTACCCGCTTGCTAGACAGCGGGATCGTGAGCACCTGTACAACGCCATACAAGTTCCGAGGGTGGCGGTGCACCCCTTCTCGGCCCCCAGCAGCACACGTGAGCTCCCTTGTCTTTTTTTGTTTTCCTTTAGGCTATCTTGTGCTGAGGCCCAACAGACTATGTTGTGTTTTTCTTTTTTCTTTCGCTTTAGCCGCTTGTGTGTTGTATTGGAACTCGATTGTATCTTGGATTTTGCTTTATTTATAAAGTGGGGGCACAAGCTTGTTTCGAGATTCTTCACCTTTGAGATTCGCCGCCGTCGACGCTTTCTGTTGCACCCTCTCGTTGCTTTGCTGTTTGAATTGGGGCCACTGAGGCGCGACTAAGTTGTCGAGGTGACATCAAGTTGTGCATGCGCCCCAGGCCTGTCGCCTCTTTGTAAGTGCAAGTTCAATAATATAGCATGTTGGGCTATAAGTAAGTGACACGTCATCTATAGCCAGCTCTACAACCAATATGTATAATAGTTAGGTACAAAATATATTACTTAATCAATACATGGCCCACATGTCACACTTATAAAGTGCCTAGGAGCACGTGTTAGAGCTGACTCTTAACTTACAACCCGCTTATATTCTCTCTCCTTTTCTTTCTCCTCCACCTCATTCAAACTGTTAGAAGTAGTTTTATGTCCAAAATCTGTGTGGACGCCTGTGTTCGTACGATCACACCCTTTTTCTCCCAAACAGACTCCTGTGTCCATAGGTGCCTCCTCAGTATGTCGGTGACCCTTAGAGGCACCCCAAATCCTTGTATAAATACCCAACTTTCTGATCGATGAAAAGATAGATTTGATTCATTGTTCAATTCTCTAGTTTGTCTCTCGATTTCTTTCAACACATTATCAACACGCTCTCCATTGAGAAATTCCGAGGCGATGCCAGGAAATCAATTAGGACTACATGTTCCACCATACCCACGTATACAAGAATTTGAACTATACGTTCAACATTCACACATTTGCAACATATTGCAAATAATATGCCAGATCCATTTACTTATCTAAAAGGTGGTATAAAAACATTTAATCCATCTAGAAATGCGCACGAAGGAGTGGAGGTACCAATAAAACCACTCAACTTTCCGTTCCTAAGATGAGTGGGAGTAGTACGGCCTTTAATCTGGATCTAGGTTCCTGCAAGCAACAAATGAAATTGAGGATAAATCCTCTGAAATCAGTAAATGCATGTTAACCTAGCGTTGACAAACACCTTATGAATAGTATACATCCAGTGGAAGGGAAACTTCCACAAACCAGCCTGAGCTTGCACACACTGGCTGGGACATCCGAACACTCAGACTCACGCATATTGGGAAATCAAGAAGAGTCATCATAGGTGGATGCGATTTCCTCCAACTATATCGATTCTGGAGAATCACACAACAAAAGCCTACAACTGTCGACAAATATTTCTCTTATATGATTGCCAATGACCTTCACGATGATTTAGATCCAAACACCATGGCCATGGAAAAGTGTAAACCACTTGCTTGGACTGAAACAATCGAAGTACGCAATCCAAGTAGAATTAGCCTCGCTCTTCTAAATGAGTTCCATATACATGGGATTCAATATGTCCTCTTTTGGAAACGGAATAAGAACAATAAGGTGGTGAGAAAGCAAGACTTGTAGCATAAGGTCGGGTTTCCACAGAGATCCAAGACCTACTCTCCATATAGGATAGGAATCCTTAAAATTTTCCGATAATTATATCATTGGCCGTGCAAAATCGTCTATCTATGCAGTTGATGGATGTAGTGGCTACATTTCATGTGGATCACTAGATTTAGACATGTAGGGTTCCCGGTGGAATCTCTATACGAATCAAAATGTAAATGCAACATGCATTGTGTAAAATCATTAAGTCATTACATGGCTTATTATTGTCGGTATATTTTGGTACAACCGACGTAGTGAGTCTTTTATACACAAGGATTACTCCTAAAATGATGATTATCATGCGTGTTTGTCATACACAAGGATTACTCCTAACATAACGAAGCACATGATCATCTAAAAGACGGAATTTGAGATAAAGGATTTGGTTAAACCCAAAACAGTGCTTGATACCGCAAATTGAGATACTTCACTCAAGTATTATGGTACACCAAGCATGGGTTTCGAGTTGAAAGACTAGTCGAGACTAGTCGATGAGTCTCATTTGCAAGGTCGACTCAGCCAGTCGACTCGACTCATTTGATGAGTCGATCGAGTCGATCGACTAGTCTTGACTAGTCTCGACTAGTCTAGGTTTGTGAGTCGTCCGACTTAAAAAATCACTCCACATGTCATAATTTTTTCCATTCTTTCATCCCCTACCTATTTTCCCACCTGAAACCTAGATCTAGAGACAATTTCCCCCGCTCGACCCCAAAAGCCAACGCATCTGGGCCTTCTCTCCCTTGGCCGCTGCCTCTGCAAGAACCGGCCAGTGGAAGGCTGCTGGTTCATGGACAAGAGGAAGGCCTTGGCCATTGGAAGGAATTGCCCAGGTTTTCCCCAACTCTCCCCAGCCTTACATTTATATCCTACATTATACATATTAGTATTAAACATGAGTCTTGCTGAGTCGAGACTAGTCTTGACTAGTCTCTGAGTCGCTGCCCCAGAACGACCCGTCGACTCGTCGACTCAAAATCCATGACACCAAGCTTCCTATATTATAAATATTGGAGAAACCTAAAATGGACAAGTCATATCCATCTCCCATGTCGGTTGTTCGATCTCTAGACGTAGAGAAATATTCCACTCAACCACGGGAAGATGTAGAAGAGAAGTTGGGACCTAGAGTTTCATATCTCAAATGCCATTAGACCCACCAATACAACTGGTTGGGAATCAATAATATCTTTCGATATCTCCAAGGAACTAAAATATCATGACCTATTGTTCCAATTTCAGAGAATCTGAATTCCAATATCATTAGGCACTGACACCGGCTACATGTATGAATGATTCCGCAATATGTGCCTACATGGTAGAACTGTCACTCCATTAACGTCTTCTAAACAGACTCTAGAGACTAAACCTACCCATCATTCTAAATACAAGGCTTCATGTTAACATGTGTGGCTTCAGAATGATAAACCACATACATCAGTCATGTGGCATTGGTTCTCTTGAATCATAAACCATTATCTACACAAATAATGTTGCTTTGTGTTGCAAGGATGCAAACATGATATATCAGGAGCAACATCACTAAGCGCATTGCCCCTCATTTGTTTTATCCTTATGAACTCCAAAATAGTCAAGGAAATAAACACCATGCAAATCCAAACCATGTGAAAACCCTGCTGGTTTGTTCATGAAGTCTTTACCAACTTTGATATTCCTAAAATTGGTATTTGACGGCTTCAAGATATGCAAGAGTCGGGGGGAGTATTCTCCTGAACTAGTCATGTTCAAAGCATCATATTATACTCTTTTTCCCTTTATGAGTTTACTATCCATGTTCTTATCAAGGTTTTTAATGAGGTAATATCAATATAAGATCATATGCCATACTATCTGTTTTCCCCACCGGGATTTTTAGGAAAATATACATGACATATTTATTAACCTTTATATTCTATGATCTGCGGGCCTCAGATCGTCTATCCCCCCTAGACATTCTTCTGATGGGGGTGGCCCGGCGTAGCTCTCTCTTGTTTTGTGTTTGTTTAGGTCATAGGATGATGTAAAACCATGTTGGCTCATAAGTTAGGGCACTATTCTACCCGGTTTTACCGGAACGAGGAGTTTCCCCCTTATACAAGTCTAGAACCTTCGCTTATAGGTTAGAGCGCATGCATGCGAGAGGTCACATGAAAGCACCTACCAACCTTACACCACACTCACACACATATGCTAAGGACATATGCAAATTTTCATCTTTGCCGTGTTCCGGGCGCAAAGACACACGACAAAGGCTCTTTGCCGTGGCACCCACACAGAAATGAAGTGCTCTCCCGCAGTGAGTTGTACTTTCATGTATATGTTATTGCTGTACCATCATGACTGATATTAAAACTCGGCTTAGCGTGGTCTCCCAAAATTTGTAGGAAGCTCGATGCACGACAACAGTTGATGGGTTGGTGTTCTCTTCCATATGATGGATCCTCTTCCACATACACTACCCTTTGAGTGTCCTTCTGGTGTCTTTTTTTACTTGAAGCTTTTATTTACCATCTTTATTATGTAACAACCATCTGCTTGGCACATACTACTACTACGCATATACATGTACTTTTATCGTTCTTAAACTAGCTAGGTATATCTTTACTGGTAATTCGATATTCTGCTTATCTTATCATGAGAATAAATATTAACGTGTTGAGCCAATATATATCTCCATTCACTACAGGAATAGGAAGCTACGCCGACGGCTGCCCTCGGCGTAGCTATTTTTTTTCTTTTACCTCATTAAATTTTGAAAAATCATAACTAAATGATTCTAATTCGGAAAAATGCAAATAATATATCAAAATTTGCAGAAAAATAAGATCTATCTATCTACACTCAAATATTAGACAGTTGTAAATAAAAATTAAGTGAAACATAAAACATTATATATAGTTTAAAACGGGCATAAAAAATTCAAAAACGATCAAAACAATGCGAAATATTCGCGTGGTATCATATTATGTGACATAGTTAGAAGTAAAAATATCAAACTTGGTATATTGATTATGTCTTAAAAAAACTTCACAAAATAACCTATCTCATTCGAGGTATCTTGGCTTTCGGGTCAAATGACCAATGTTATGGCTAGAATTAAGGCATAGTATATGATAATGTGCCCATATTGTGCAGACATGTGTATCCTGGGATGGCGAATAATGTTGTAAGAGGAAATTTTCTTTTTCGTCGCACCAAAAATCTATTTTCCATTTTCCGAGCACAAAAAACGGACGGTTTTATGAAGCAATCACCAAATGGCTAATTCAAAATGCTACCACCACATTTTACAAAAATACTAGATCACCTTATATGGACAATGTCCCAACAGGGGATCTGAAACCTTTTCGTCCACCTCTGGTGAAAAAGACAAATTCCTACCGAATTGGCAGGAAGTGGGTCAGATATGAACTACAGGTACATGATTCGATGCTCTTGTTTTTTACAAAAATCATTTTTAGGTTCACAATATGCTATTTTATCAAAGATCCAATGCAAGTTTAGAGAGGCTCGGCCTCGAGCTAAGAATCTTCATGCCCGTCGTTCGACAAAGTTTGACGATAGTTTAAAACGGACATAAAAAATTCAAAAACGATCAAAACAATGCGAAACCTTCGTGTGGTGTCATATTATGTGACATAGTTACAAGGAAAAATATCAAACTTGGTATATTGATTATGTCTCAAAAAAACCTTCACAAAATGACCTATCTCATTCGAGGTTTATTGCCTTTCGGGTCAAATGACCAATGTTATGGCTAGAATCAAGGCATAGTTTGTGATAATGTGCCCATATTGTGCATACATGTGTATCCTGGGATGGCGAACAATGTTGCAGCAGAAAGTTTTCCTTTTCATCGTACCAAAAAGCCATTTTCCATTTTCCGAGCATAAAAAACAGACAGTTTTGTGAAGCAACTACCAAATGGCTAATTCAAAATGCTACCACCACATTTTACAAAAATACTAGACCACCTTATATGGAAAATTTCCTAATAGGGGGATCTGAAACCTTTCCGTCCACCTCTGGTAAAAAAGACAAATTCCTGCCAAATCGGTAGGAAGTGGGTCAGATATGAACTACAGATACATGATCCGATGCTCATATTTTTTTACAAAAACCATTTTTAGGTTCACAATATGCTATTTTATCAAATATCCAATGCAATTTTAGGGAGTTTCGGCCCCGAGCTAAGAATCTTCATGCCCGTCGTTCGACAAAGTTTGACGATAGTTTAAAACGGGCATAAAAATTCAAAAGCGATCGAAACAATGCGAAACCTTCGCGTGGTGTAATATTATGTGACATAGTTACAAGGAAAAATATCAAACTTGGTATATTGATTATGTCTCAAAAAAAACCTTCACAAAATGACCTATCTCATTCGAGGTTTCTTGGCTTTCGGGTCAAATAACCAATGTTATGACTAGAATCAAGACATAGTTTGTGATAATGTGCCCATATTGTGCATACATGTGTATTATGAGATGACGAATAATGTTGAAGGAGGAAGTTTTTCTTTTCGTTGCACCAAAAAGCTATTTTCCATTTTCCAAGTGCAAAAAACGGAAGGTTTTATGAAGCAACCACCAAATGGCTAATTCAAAATGCTACCACCACATTTTTCCAAAATACTATACCACCTTACATGGACAATGTTCTAAATAGGGAGATCACAAACTTTTCAGTCTATCCCTGGTGAAAAAGACAAATTCCTGTCAAATTGATAGGAAGTTGGTCAAATATGAACTATAGGTACATGATCCAATGCTCATGATTTTTTATAAAATTATATTTAGATTCAAAATATGCTATTTCATCAGAGACCCACTTCAAGTTTATCGAGGATCAACCCCGAGCTATCTCATTCGATGTTGCCAAAAAGCCATTTTCCATTTTAAACGGGAAAATAAAATTATGGCTAGAATCACTGTATAGTTTGTGATAAGTTGATATTGGTATCATATTTAGATTCCTCTCATTTTTTGATCAATTTAGACATATTATTTTTCAAATTTCGATTTACGGATTTAAAGATATTAATTATTCCATATTAAATATAAAAATATAAAAAAATATTATATTTTTATTTGAATTCAATAATATTTTTACTTATTCATTATTGTTTACTTAAATAATTGTTTGTATTTTCAAAAAATACAAACATGTGAGATGATGATATAAGAGTTAATAGGATTGATATCATAATATTGACAACAATATACGAATTACTTTGTGGAAACAGGTTCTGAAGGAACGAGAAAGTTAAGTGTGCTGGAGCAGGAGTAGTAGTAGGATGGGTGATCAACCGGAAAATTTGACTAAGACTGCAATTTAATCAAATATTATGTGTAGTTAGTGTTAAAAATGTTCAAAGTGAGAGATTAACGAGTTAAACAATTCAAAGATTAAAAAAATTGAGAAAAAAAATATTTTTGCTACCGGCCGACAGGCTATGCCGAGGGCAAAGCCGTCGGCGTAGCGTACGCTGACGGGCCTCTGTGTACTCCCCCGAGGGAGACCTTTGCTGAGGAGGCTACGCCGAGAACAGCCGTCGGCGTAGCATACACCGATGGCATTTTGGCCTATGCCGACAGCTTTTTGCCCTCGGCGTAGCGTGCCGTTCCTATAGTGATTGAGCACCTTGGAGATACAGGGCAATAATATTTTGAGTCCCTCAAAGAGAACAACTATGGCTGCATTCTTATTTCTCCTAGGTAGATTTTTTATCCGTTTTCCCGAGGTGATGCTAAGGAAGCAATGAGGCTTGAATTCTTCTCTTTGTTTTTCCACGCCAAGATGAAGTCAAAGGTGAAAATGATACTACAAGATTCGTCACAGTTGATGTCGTGGCTCTGATTTTGTTTAGTCGGTATTATCCTATGAATGGAAATATTATCCTATGAAAGAAAAGGATTTCCAAGAAAGTATGGTGGTAAGCACTATTTAAACCTGAACTTGCTTACCTGCCAGTGTAGTGTCTAGATGCAACGTTGTTGCACGTTTCTTAATTTTCCGTGCCTTCTATTTTATGCTATAGCCACACATGTGTGTCTTTTCTTTTTTTTTATCTTTTTTCTAGGCCGTGTACATCCGTAATGCCGCTAGGGCATACGTTGTTGCCGAGGCTAGGTGTAACTAGCATCCCCGTGATATTAATATATATGCTTTTAAGAAAAAAAGTCACACACGTAGTTTATAGGTAAATTAGTGGCATAGAATTACTCTACGAGCAGATTTCTACAAATTAAGTGAATATCTGGTAAAGTTAGCGTATGCACAATGCTAGAGAAAGTATGCCTTTTCTTAGCTCTTCATATCATTTACATATGATACTATATATAACTTGTACAATGCATTATCTTTTATTTCTATCTCTAGCAATTAATAAGGATTAATTATTTTTAGTAAGAAATTGTTTGGCTAAGAAAAGACATATGATATAATAGAGAAAATAGTCTTCTCTTATTTCTAAGAGACCATCCCTTAGCTAAGGGAAGGCAATCTTCTCTCTCTTGTTTCTCTTAACTCCAACTAAGCAAAAATCCGATACGGCGAGCATAAGGAAAAACTAATGTCACCGCATTGTACGTGCACTTAGTACTATTCCCTGATGATTTAACACTATTTTATTGCTTAGTATCAGGGATTAACTTTCTGTTTCATGCAAGTATGCAGACACTACTGTCATGTCCCTAACTTATATTTGAACCTGCCAGTAATTTATTAGTTATTTTGCTAACTATAGTTTCGAGTAATAATTTCAATGTACTATTTGGAAGTTTTGCTGGTTTTTTAAGAAGTTCCACTATATTTGTCATTGGTAGTGACATATTCATGTTACTGACCGAAGTTGAAGAACTCTTTCTGTATCCAAACCAGGAAACAGTTCCGGCAACACATATTTTTGCATGGCTTGGCATGCTTCCGGGTTAATATATTGCTTATTGTTTATATTACCGAAGATAATAATTCTAGCATCCAAAGCTTCACTCAAATTGTACATTTTTTAATTTCTCAAGAACCAAAGAAACTCTTTTTGTCCCCACCTCAAAAGTAGGGGGAGTTAGAAAAAATAAATATTATATGTCTCACACTAAAATGGGAAAAGCTTCTATTATGATTTCTATTGGTTATTGGCGTAATTTACTTTTCCGCAAGGAAGATTACAGATATTGTTCCAGAACCTATAGTGTCTCCTATATAATCTTTTACCATAATATGTTCAAGTGTCACTAGATTAAAAGGGTCTTACGTTCAACTGTCTTACTATAATGTAAGTATATACGAAGAGAAGTTGGGAGGTCAAAAAGTTCCTACTACATATTCTTGGATTTGATTTATTGTTTGTCAAATCAAATCTCAGTCACCATCATCCATTCCTTAGATTCTGTTTCTAATGTCTTCGCTGAATTGCGCAAGCAATGTTCATCTATGTAAGAAATTAAACAATTAGTATATATGACAATGATCTCTTAAGCGCCTTGTTTTATACTTCATTACTTAGATTCTTCTCACTAAAAATTGATTTGTTTAAGTCATGTTTTTTTGTTTGTTTCTTAAATGCTTCTACAAATGTACTGTAACACCCCAAAAATACTAAGCTTGGATCATCAAACACTAGTCATCAACATTTAGGGTTAACAAAAACTTTGCTAAATAAAACTTTGAAGGCATGCATATGTGTATGCATTGATTTTGAAATTCTTTTGAACCATCTTGTTTGTGTGTTCCATTGCTTGTAAATGGATGCTTAGGTGAAATAAACATCATCTAAAACATTTCCCACACTTTTCCGAAAGACAAGTAAATCAAAACAAATATATTAAGGGAATGGTCATTTTGACCAATTTAACTCCCATGCCTACTTTGGCTGTCTCAAACTTTCAAAAGCTAACAGAAACTTTTCTGGATCTTTGCACCCCTTGATTGTACTCATAACAAAGTATCAAGGCCCACTTTGTGATCATCCAGAAACTTTTAAATGCCTAGTTTAAATGGTAATTCAAAATTGAATCTATATCATATGGGAAGATCCCACTTTTTCAAAAACCACTCAAACAAGCTCAACTTTCAAAACCCAAGCGTCTGCAGACTCACCAGCACCAACCTAGCACACCCACCAAAAATCTTTTCAAAATTCAAAACTTGAGTTCTTGTGGCCATTTCATCAAACAGGTTGTAGACACAAATCAAACAAAATCTAAACACTATAGTGAGCAGTGATTGAAGCCTAACTGGTTCCCCATTTAGCTCACAACCAGCTCAGTAGATCATCTAGCTAACTAAACCAAGCACTAGCACCACTATAAGCTTGACATTGTCATCAATGGTGAACAGCCGAAGCTAACCATGCCACCCCAGTGTCGACAGCAAGCTAGGAGGCGAACCAAGCCTAGCCAGCATGTCTGGGAGGCAGCCCACCGTCCACCGCCACACCCTGTCCCAGCCGCGAGCGTTGCCAGCCACTGGACCACACGCACGGACCGCGCCCAGTTTGCCAGCGACCATGCCGAGCGTGCGCCAGAGCGCCACCCTCTACCGAAGCCCACAGACCGCGCGCCTCCCTCGCCGCGTGCATACATGCTCCCACCGTCCCAGGAGACCGCCAGACATGCCCATTTCACCGCTCGTGCCGCACAGCCACCACTCGCCGTCGAAGACGCCGCCTCTGCCGCGCAGAGCACCGTCGCGTTCCGACCAAGCCGCACCGCCCCACGCCTCGAAACCATGTCGTTGAGCTTCACCAGGGAGCACCGCACCGTCCCCTACCTTCGCCCATGCCGATAGCCGTCTGTACCACCGCCCCTGATGAGCTCACCATGCGCCTCGTCGGTCCCCTCGCTCGACTATAAATAGAGGCCACCCTAGTCGATTTCTTCACACAATATCACTCCCCTCTTCTCACTGACCGTGCCACACCGTTCCCGGAGCAAGGCGAGCACCACCGCGTCGGAATTTCACCGGAGCCTGCCGCCTCTGGAGCAGAAGGGAGCCAGCGATTGGAGCCGCCCCAGGAGAAGCCACCTGTACCAGGAGATTCGCCATCGTCGATTTCGTCATTCGCCCGCCTCGCCGACCCTCGCCAACACCCCGGTGAGCCCCCAGCGACCCCCACCTGCCGCGCTAGGTTTCTGTCTCGCCGGCATTGCTCAACGTCGACGATGACTCTCAGCCGTTGGATTAGAATCAGATCGAACACACCATGTTGCCCCGTACCGCTTCGCACCCCCTGTGTCACTGACGAGTGGGGACACCCACTTAAACAGCCCGCGGGAGCGCTGCGCTTAGCAGGCCGGCCCAGTAACTTTTCCCGTGCAGCCCAGTTATTCAAATTAAACCTTTTTCTTTTTAATTCAAACACACTTCTGTACCCATTTTCAAAAATCAACCCAGGTCGATTCAGTGACCAATTTGAATGAAACCAATTTTGTTGGAAAGGTCTGTGAATGATGAATCCAAGCCCGTTGGATTCAAGTCATTTGGATCTGTAGATCATCCTTGGTAAAAATAACAAGGAAGAAGCCTTTATGCATTCAAACATTTTTCAAATTAAAACCATAATAGCTTTTGAGTTGATTCCAACTCTCAAAAATCACATTTAACCATACCTTTCAGAATATATAAAAATATATAGGTTTACTTGCAGAAATAATGTTCAAGTAATAAAAGAATGCTACATAGGCATTTCTAGACACATTAATTAATTAAAATAAAAGGGTAAAACCTTATTAAATTGTGACACCACTTTAAATCACATTCCCATGAACTAAAATATGTGGTGATGACATGTGTCAACATGATCCCATGTTTGGTTTGGAGAATATTAAATCTTAAGTAGTTTTTCAATGAGTAGAAATTACTTTTCTACAAATAAAAAGAATTAAACCAAACCTTAACCTTGTAATGTTAGAGATGATATTAGATCATCTATAGGACCCTTGTGTGTGATGATTGCCAGTACTTAAGTATTGCTTGTTGATTGTGTACCTCGTATTTATTCATAGACGCTAGTACCGACCAAGGATACGAGGAGAAAGGAGGATTCTATGAAGAAGAAGCCGAGGAGAACTTCAACCACTGCTCTGCACAAGGCAAGCCTAATACTACTAGTTGATTGAGCAAGCCTTACTAATCAAGTTGACCTATGCAAGCTTATACTTGCAATTGTGCAAGCAAATACTTGCTTGTTACCATGCCAACCATATGCCTTAAGCATATGTGATCATACCCACTTGATAAACCAATCCTAGTTTTATTTGCAAGCTTCTACTTTATTTTCTTTATCAAAACCTTAGCTTAGAGTTGACTTAAGTGACTTATAGATTCTAGAATGATATAACTGAATGTTGCATAAAGAGCATAAAATTTGGCCTAAGTTAGAAACCTTGATATCATCCTAAGATATAAGGTTGTATTTAGTTGAAACTCCACTAGTTTACCACCCCTCATTAGTGTTATCCCCACCTGTAGATGCTAGTGCTAAGCATAAAACTTGATCAACTTTGTGGGAATACTTGGTGGAAAAATGGTTATGAAAACCTTGGAATGATGGATCATTCTATTGAAATGTTTTGGACATGTGTTTCCGAACACCGGATGATTTTGGTGATGAAAATGTTGAGGCCTGAGCCTTAGCCCTTTATAAAACTGATGGTTGTCTGGATGCGATACCATTCCAATTTTATCGTACAACCACAATACCCGAAGATTGGGTAGGGCTTGACTGGAAACTTATATCCCTTAGTATTAGTTCCCTCACGGCCAAGGTCTGAGCTGAGGCTACCTTGTGAAGATTGTCCACCTGTGCAGTACCCAAGATGACAGTTGGTCATGGTTGGGAGGCCAAACTCACAGGAGGTGCTTATACTAGGCGTGTAATTGAAAGGTTAGGATTGATTATCCATATGAGTATGGTGAGTGTAGGATTTGTTCCTGACGGATGTATCAAATGTTGTGGTGAAAGTGTACAATCTCTGCAGAGTGTCAAACTATTCGAATAGCCGCGTCCACGGTTATGGACAGTTGGAGTGGCCATACTGTTTCCCGGTCAGATGTTTTCAAAATGACTTGTGAAATGAAGTGAGACTTTGACTTGACCACAACAGGGTTGTGATATGAGTTACAAGATCCCACTTAGGAGTTATAAAATTGTGACTAGCCTTGGAACTTAGTAGAGATAAATCTGGCTTTTGCAAAACAACCCTAGAGCCTAGTGTCCTATTCTCCAAAAACCCCTTTACCTGTTAGTACTAGTTTGCGAGTACTTAAAGAGTACACATGGCTTTGTCCCTGGCTATTCCCATGGCCAGACTATGAAGATGAGTAGTACGGAGGATGGACCCGTGAAGGTTACGACAACTAGGATCATCTCCCATCGTCGGCATTGCCTGTGACCCGAAGATGGAGCTTCGCCACGCCATCAAGTTATTATTACGTATTCATTTGCTTGAAGATGTATTAAGAACTGGATCATGAGATCCTTATTTGTGTAAGAACTTATGTACCGCTTGTAATGGATGATGTCTTGTGGTATCCAATTCTGTTATGTCTCGCAAAATGGTAATCCACAGGATTGCGATGTATGGCATAACATGCATCGGGATTAAAATCCGTGTTGACAAGTTGGTATCAGAGTCATCCTGACCATAGGAGACCCTAGTTAGACTGGACGTTTGAACCAAAAACTTAGTTTCAAAACCAAAGAAAACAAATATTTACAAAAACTTAGTCTCATTCTTATCTCTTTGATTCTTTCATAAAAATTCATGTTTCTCAAAAACTCTTGCAAAATACATAAAATTTTGACACACTTGATCACTCTGCTAACCTACTCATCCTCTATTCTTATAGATGGGCGTGAAGTACAGCAAGTTTTATCAATTGGGGAATGGAGGAGACCTTATCTTTGAGAGGGATTTGGACCAGCTTTGAACTTGGGCGTCACTTTTGAGTTCTTCGGAACTCAGCTCAATGATCAAGGAGGAGAAGATCTGCAGTGGCTGATTGTTGCAAGTCTCCGAGGAAAGATTGAACCTCCCACGGCGGAGGGAATTTAGTTTACCTTAAGAGAGAACAACTGGCTCGATGGACTTGCTAGGGCCATGCAGGAAGCTCTTTCCCGTCTGTGTGGGCAGAGCATCAATTAGATCAAGGGTACTCGCTTTGAGTTTTGCCCAAGGCGTGATGCAAATGGACAACCACTGGAAGCCCCATACCACCCCGAGCTGAAGACTCAATTGGACCACCTTAGCTTCATGATGTATGATCGTCAGCAGGAGTTGGATAACTGCCGTGACTATTCCAACCACAAGTCTGCCATCATCAAGACAAAGGATCAGGCCATGGACTTCTTCAACGATGAGGATGATTTCGCCTTCATCGATGATGATGAAGATGATGAAGCCACAGATTCCGAGGAGTAGTAGCACTTGAGCACTAGCATAGTGAGTAGTATTCGGTCCCACTGTATCGTAGTTTCCAGAATGGTTCTTAAAACCATCTGCTTTTCTTTGTTGTGGTGTGTGTTGTACTGTGTGCTATGAATGAATGAATGAAAAAGCAAGTTGCTAGAAAAATCTGAGTCAAACTTTAAAAACTTTTCAAAGTCCCAGAACCTTAGAAATTTCCCTCTTTTCTCATGATCTATCTCAATCTTCAGATGCCACGCGGAGGAAGTGGTTCATCCCAGGACCCGATGTTGCAGATCCTGCAACTGTTGACTTCTGACCGTGAAGCTGAAAGAGCGAAACGTCAAGCCAACCTAGCCACTCTGCAACAGATAGCCCAGCTTGCCCACAACAACCAAGGCCATGGAAATTAGGACAACCATGCATCCAAGCTCAAGAACTTTCAGAATACCAACCCACCTGTTTTCACTAAGTCAGAAGAGCCCCTAGACGCCGATGATTGGCTGCAAACCATGGAAAATAACTTAGAAGTAGCCGAAGTGGAAGCCAACGAGAAAGTTCTGTTCGCCACCCACTATCTAGCCGGAGATGCCAGGGCATGGTGGAACAGTGTTCGTGCAATGACCGGAGGACAGATGATGACCTGGGAGGAATTCAAGGTCAAGTTCAGCAGAACCCATGTGCCACCAGGTTTGATCAAGAGAATGAGAGACGAGTTCAGAGAGCTGAAGCAAGGAAGGATGACTGTAGTGGAATACCATGACAAATTTTTGTCATTAGCCAGGTATGCCCCGGATGAGATCGACACCGAAGCCAAGAAGAAAGAAAGATTCCTGAATGGTCTGCATGACGAGATGCAGACAGTGTTAGTCAATATCCCCTTTGCGGATATTGAAGCCCTTGTCGACTCTGCTATCCAGATGGAAGGAAAGATCAACCAAGCCAATGAGAACCGCAAGCGTCGTATGATGCACCAGCCAGGAACCCATCAGACCCCAAAGTATCGCCCCAACCCATCTCTAGGATTTGCCCCAAGAACCAACAGACCCCCGATGACCCGCCCAACCTATCCCAACCGTGGAAACCCTAGACCCGGAGGAAATCACAACAACCACGGCAACTCTAGCAATTTCGCCCATGCCCCACCCAAGTTCAACACCAACAATGCTGCCACCAACCCCAACACTGCCCCGAGGACTGGAAGCAATGTTGTGCCTGTAGCGGCAAAGGACAAGTCGCAAGTGACTTGTTATGACTGTGGAAATAAAGGCCACTATTCCAACGAGTGCCCCAACAAGAAGAATGCTACAGCCCCCAATGCCAATGTCCCAGCTCATCAGCAGCGTCGTGTTCATCCCGGAAGAAGGTTTGCCCCAGGGAATTCACTCAACCGCAATGGCCGTCTTTTTCTCATGCATGCTGAAGAAGCTCAGGAAGCGCCAGACGTCGTGCTGGGTATGTTTTCTGTTAATTCAGTACTTGCAAGAGTGTTGTTTGATTCTGGTGCATCGCATTCATTTGTCACCGAAGAATTTGCATGCACTAGTAAAAGTCAACCAACCAAATTGAAGCATGTAATGATTGTTCAAATTCCCAGATCAACCACCAAAGCTAGGCAAATTTGCAAAGCCGTACCTATCCGAATCTATGGCATAGATTTTTATGCTAATCTGATAGTACTCGGAACTAAAGGTTTGGAAGTAGTACTAGGAATGGATTGGATGTCCAAACATAAAAGATTGATTGACTGTGCCAAGAAAGCCATCACCATGACCAAGACAAGGAATATCAGTCGAGCATATATCTGAAACCTTACCTCGTCAATTCAAGTGCAACAAGAGTATAGCCCAACCTACCATTGACCAAGTCCGGATAGTCTGTGAATACCCCGATGTATTTCCAGATGTTTTTCCCGGTATGCCCCCAGATCGGGATATCGAGTTTATCATCGAACTAATCCCCGGAACAGGACCCATAGCCCAGAGACCCTATAGTATGAACCCATCGGAGTTAGAAGAACTGAAGAAGCAACTGGATGCCATGCTGGAAATCGGATTGATTCAACCAAGTGCGTCACCATGGAGATCACCTGTCTTATTTGTGGACAAAAAAGATGGAGGTAACCGTTTGTGTACGGATTATCGGAAGTTGAATGATGTCACCATCAAGAACAAGTACCCCTTGCCCAAGATATAGGATTTGTTTGACCAGTTGATCGGTGCCAAAGTGTTTTCTAAGATTGATCTTAGAACTGGTTATCATCAACTCAAAATTCGTGCAAAGGATATCCCAAAGACTGCCTTTACCACCAGATATGGATTATACGAGTATACAGTCATGTCTTTTGGATTAACCAATGCCCCCGCTTATTTCATGAACCTCATGAATAAGATTTTTATGGACTTTCTGGATAAGTTTGTCGTTGTTTTCATTGATGACATTCTGATTTATCCCAAATCATAAGAAGAACATGAGCTACACCTAAGGACCATTCTTGGAACCCTTAGAGAGCATCAGTTGTATGCCAAGTTTAGCAAATGTGAATTCTGGTTACAGGAGGTAGGATTCCTCGGTCACATTGTATCAGCCGGAGGAATTGCCGTTGACCCTTCCAAAGTGAAAGATGTAGAAGATTGGCAAGCCCCAACCACTCAAACCCAAGTTCGTGCATTTCTCGGATTGGCGGGATATTACCGCAAGTTCTTAGAAGGATTCTCGAGTATCGCCAGACCCATGACCCAATTGCTGAAGAAGGACAAGAAGTTTGAATAGACTGACAAGTGTGAAGCGAGTTTTCAAGAACTCAAGAGGAGATTGATTTCAGCCCCAATCTTGATCATGCCGGATATCTCGAAGCCCTTCGATGTGTATTGTGATGCATCCAAGATCGGTCTCGGATGTGAGCTAATGCAAGAAGGCAAAGTTATATCTTATCTATCTAGACAATTGAAGCAACATGAGCAAAATTACCCAACCCATGACCTCGAACTCGCAGCCGTAGTTCTAGCCCTGAAAACATGGAGACATTACCTGATGGGAAATCGTTGTGAGATCTATATGAATCACAAGAGTCTGAAGTATATATTCACTCAGAAGGAGCTGAATATGAGACAGAGGAGATGGATTGAGCTAATCAAGGATTACGACCTGGACATTCACTATCACCCTGGTAAAGCCAATGTGGTAGCCGATGCCCTTAGCGGATTGCCGTGCCGCTTGAACTCCATGATCTTGAAGGAGCAACCAAGCTTGCACAAGGAGATGGAAGAATTTCGAATGGAATTAGTGAGCGAAGGATTTTTGTCTAGTATAGAACTTCAGCCCACTTTGATCAGCCAGATCAAAGAGGCGCAGAAAGGAAATACTAGTATCGACGGAATCAAGCGTCGTATCGGTACTGGCAAAGTACCCGGATTCAACGAAGACGAAGAAGGAGTTCTGTGGTACAAAGGACGCCTTTGTGTACCAGCAGATTCTGAGTTGAAAGAAGTTATTTTGAAGGAAGCTCATGATACTCTTTATTCTATCCATCCCGGAGGAACGAAGATGTATCAAGATTTGAAGGAGCAATTTTGGTGGCATAAGATGAAGCGAGAAATTGGAAGCTATATCACCAAGTGTGATATATGTCAGCGAGTCAAGGCAGGACATCAAAGACCCGCTGGATTGTTGCAACCATTGCAGATTCCGGAATGGAAATGGGATTCCGGAATGGACTTTATCACTGGACTGCCTACTTCTAGTAGGGGAAATGAATCTATAATAACAGTTACCAAGCCAGTTTGCAAATGGCCCCATTTGAATTCATGTACGGAAGGAAGTGTCGCACCCCTTTGAACTGGTCGGAAGTAGGAGAGAGTCAAATTTTCGGACCCGACATCCTACGAGAAGCAGAAGAGAAGGTTCACAAGATTTGTGAGCACCTCAAGACCGCCCAATCCAGACAGAAGAGTTACACCGACAAGAGACGTCGAGACCTCGCCTTCAACATAGGAGATTTTGTTTATCTGAAAGTGTCGCCATTGAAGGGAATGCAGTGTTTCCAACTCAAAGGAAAGCTAGCCCCTAGATATATCGGACCTTTCAAGATTCTGAACTGTCAAGGAGAAGTGTCGTATCAATTGGAACTACCCGAAGAGATGTCAGCATTGCACAATGTGTTCCATATTTCATTACTTCGCAAGTGTCTCGAAGTCCCCGAGAAGATGGAAGTGTTCAAGAATATCGATCACCAAACCATAGAGATCAACGATGACCTGACCTATCCCGAAGTACCCATCCGTATTTTGGAAGAAGCTTTTCGAACTACCCGGACCCGAAGCATCAAGTTTCTCAAGATTCAGTGGAGCAACCACACAGAAGAGGAAGCTACCTGGGAGCGCGAAGATCACATCAGGACGGAGTTTCCCGATCTCTTCAAATCCTAGGTAATCTATTCCGTCCTTTTTCCAATCTCGGGACGAGATTTTTTTTAAGGAGGGAAGGTTTGTAACACCCCAAAAATACTAAGCTTGGATCATCAAACACTAGTCATCAACATTTAGGGTTAACAAAAACTTTGCTAAACAAAACTTTGAAGGCATGCATATGTGTATGCATTGATTTTGAAATTCTTTTGAACCACCTTGTTTGTGTGTTCCATTGCTTGTAAATGGATGCTTAGGTGAAATAAACATCATCTAAAACATTTCCCACACTTTTCCTAAAGACAAGTAAATCAAAACAAATATATTAAGGGAATGATCATTTTGACCAATTTAATTCCCATGCCTACTTTGGTTGTCTCAAACTTTCAAAAGCTAACAGAAACTTTTCTGGATCTTTGCACCCCTTGATTGTACTCATAACAAAGTATCAAGGCCCACTTTGTGATCATCCAGAAACTTTTAAATGCCTAGTTTAAATGGCAATTCAAAATTGAATCTATATCATATGGTAAGATCCCACTTTTTCAAAAACCACTCAAACAAGCTCAACTTTCAAAACCCAAGCATCTGCAGACTCACCAGCACCAACCTAGCACACCCACCAAAAATCTTTTCAAAATTCAAAACTTGAGTTCTTGCGGCCATTTCATCAAACAGGTTGCAGACACAAATCAAACAAAATCTAAACACTATAGTGAGCAATGATTGAAGCCTAACTAGTTCCCCATTTAGCTCACAACCAACTTAGTAGATCATCTAGCTAACTAAACCAAGCACTAGCACCACTAGAAGCTTGGCATTGTCATCAATGGTGAACAGCCGAAGCTAACCATGCCACCCCAATGTCGACAGCAAGCTAGGAGGCGAACCAATCCTAGCCAGCATGTTTGGGAGGCAGCCCACTGTCCACCGCCACACCCTGTCCCATCTGCGAGCGTTGCCAGCCTTTGGACCACACGCACGGACCGCGCCCAGTTCGCCAGCGACCATGCTGATCGTGCGCCAGAGCGCCACCCTCGACCGAAGCCCACAGACCGTGCGCTGCCCTCGCTGCGTGCATACATGCTCCCCACCGTCCCAGGAGACCGCCAGACATGCCCATTTCACCGCCCGTGCCGCACAGCCACCGCTCGCCGTCGAAGACGCCGCCTCTACCGCGCAGAGCACCGTCGCGTTCCGACCAAGCCGCACCGCCCCACGCCTCGGAACCATGTCGTTGAGCATCACCAGGGAGCACCGCACCGTCCCCTACCTTCGCCCATGCTGATAGCCGTCTGTACCACCGCCCCCGACGAGCTCACCATGCGCCCCATCGGTCCCCTCGCTCGACTATAAATAGAGGCCACCCCCAGTCGATTTCTTCACACCATCTCACTCCCCTCTTCTCACTGACCGTGCCACACCGTTCCCGGAGCAAGGCGAGCACCACCGCGTCGGAATTTCACCGGAGCCCGCCTCGAGCGAAGGAGCCAGCGATTGGAGCCGCCCCAGGAGAAGCCACCGGTACCAGAAGATTCGCCATCGTCGACTTCGTCGTTCGCCCGCCTCGCCGACCCTCTCCAGCACCACGGTGAGCCCCCAGCGACCCCCACCTGCCGCGCTAGGTTTCTGTCTCGCCGGCGTTGCTCAACGTCAACGATGACTCTCAGCCGTTGGATTAGAATCAGATCGAACGCACCACGCGTTCTGCCCATCGCCGCTTCCCACTGTGTCACTGACGAGTGGGGACACCCACTTAAACAGCCCGCGGGAGCGCTGCGCTTAGCAGGCCGGCCCAGTAACTTTTCCCGCGCAGCCCAGTTATTCAAATTAAACCTTTTTCTTTTTAATTCAAACACACTTCTGTACCCATTTTCAAGAATCAACCCAGGTCGATTCATTGCACCAATTTGAATGAAACCAATTTTGTTGGAAAGGTCTGTGAATGCTGAATCCAAGCCCGTTGGATTCAAGTCATTTGGATCTGTAGATCATCCTTGGTAAAAATAACAAGGAAGAAGCCTTTCTGCATTCAAACATTTTTCAAATTAAAATCATAATAGCTTTTGAGTTGATTCCAACTCTCAAAAATCACATTTAACCATACCTTTCAGAATATATAAAAATATATAGGTTTACTTGCAGAAATAATGTTCAAGTAATAAAAGAATGCTACATAGGCATTTCTAGACACATTAATTAATTAAAATAAAAGGGTAAAACCTTATTAAATTGTGACACCACTTTAAATCACATTCCCATGAACTAAAATATGTGGTGATGATATGTGTCAACATGATCCCATGTTTGGTTTGGAGAATATTAAATGTTAAGTAGTTTTTCAATGAGTAGAAATTACTTTTCTACAAATAAAAAGAATTAAACCAAACCTTAACCTTGTAATGTTAGAGATGATATTAGATCATCTATAGGACCCTTGTGTGTGATGATTGCCAGTAGTTAAGTATTGCTTGGTGATTGTGTACCTCGTATTTATTCATAGACGCTAGTACCGACCAAGGATACGAGGAGGAAGGAGGATTCTACGAAGAAGCCGAGGAGAACTTCAACCACTGCTCTGCACAAGGCAAGCCTAATACTACTAGTTGATTGAGCAAGCCTTACTAATCAAGTTGACCTATGCAAGCTTATACTTGCAATTGTGCAAGCAAATACTTGCTTGTTACCATGCCAACCATATGCCTTAAGCATATGTGATCATACCCACTTGATAAACCAATCCTAGTTTTATTTGCAAGCTTCTACTTTATTTTCTTTATCAAAACCTTAGCTTAGAGTTGACTTAAGTGACTTATAGATTCTAGAATGATATAACTGAATGTTGCATAAAGAGCATAAAATTTGGCCTAAGTTAGAAACCTTGATATCATCCTAAGATATAAGGTTGTATTTAGTTGAAACTCCACTAGTTTACCACCCCTCATTAGTGTTATCCCCACCTGTAGATGCTAGTGCTAAGCATAAAACTTGATCAACTTTGTGGGAATACTTGGTGGAAAAATGGTTATGAAAACCTTGGAATGATGGATCATTCTATTGAAATGTTTTGGACATGTGTTTCCGAACACCGGATGATTTTGGTGATGAAAATGTTGAGGCCTGAGCCTTAGCCCTTTATAAAACTGATGGTTGTCTGGATGCGATACCATTCCAATTTTATCGTACAACCACAATACCCGAAGATTGGGTAGGGCTTGACTGGAAACTTATATCCCTTAGTATTAGTTCCCTCACGGCCAAGGTCTGAGCTGAGGCTACCTTGTGAAGATTGTCCACCTGTGCAGTACCCAAGATGACAGTTGGTCATGGTTGGGAGGCCAAACTCACAGGAGAGGTGCTTATACTAGGGCGTGTAATTGAAAGGTTAGGATTGATTATCCGCATACTGAGTATGGTGAGTGTAGGATTTGTTCCTGACGGATGTATCAAATGTTGTGGTGAAAGTGTACAATCTCTGCAGAGTGTCAAACTATTCGAATAGCCGCGTCCACGGTTATGGACAGTTGGAGTGGCCATACTGTTCCGCCGTCAGATGTTTTCAAAATGACTTGTGAAATGAAGTGAGACTTTGACTTGACCACAACAGGGTTGTGATATGAGTTACAAGATCCCACTTCGGAGTTATAAAATTGTGACTAGCCTTGGAACTTAGTAGAGATAAATCTGGCTTTTGCAAAATAACCCTAGAGCCTAGTGTCCTATTATCCAAAAAACCCTTTACCTGTTAGTACTAGTTTGCGAGTACTTAAAGAGTACACATGGCTTTGTCCCTGGCTATTCCCATGGCCAGACTATGAAGAGGAGTACCTGGAGGATGGATCCCAGGAAGGTTACGACAATTAAGATCATCTCCCATCGTCAGCATTGCCCGTGATCCCGAAGATGGAGCTTCGCCTACGCTACTGTTATTATTACGTATTCCGCTGCTTGAAGATGTATTAAGAACTAGATCATGAGATCCTTATTTGTGTAAGAACTTATGTACCGTTTGTAATGGATGATGTACTGTGGTATCCAATTCTGTTATGTCTCGCAAAAATGGTAATCCTGGGATTGCGATGTATGGCATAACAGGCATCTGGGATTAAAAATTCGGGTGTTGACAAGTACTTAAAGGTACATCACAATATTTTATGATATTGTAGTCCTATAATCCAAAGTTTAAGGGAGTATTTTTCTCTTGTTTAACTATGGATGTGTTTATATGCTGTTTATTTCTACTACCTTTGCAAATACCGTCCCTCCTGCTGATGGTGATGGTTCTTGCCATTTTCTAAGCTTAACCCATGTACATAATTCTTTCAAGTCGTAATTCAGTGATTTCCATCCTCTGAGGAAGTCCTCGGATAATTTTTTGGTGGTTGATAATGTTGATTTATATTGATGTCTCATCTATAGAGTTTTGTATACTTGCGATGGTGTCATTAGAATTTTGTGTTTGATAGTCGTTCATTCTCCTAGAAATTATCAGGCTAATAAAATGAGTTCACATGTTAATAATATATTGTTGTTTGTTTCAAATGCATTTACAGAAGTATAAGATCAAATTGAAACATGATTGCATCTATGGTAGAGATATGATGCCTAGATGAACATAATTTTCTGATTACCGTCATCAAGGATTGGTATTTGTCACCATAGGTAAATACAAATGAGTTGTGATAATCATAGATCTGCTTAGATTATTTTAGCGGGTTGCCCTTTTTAACTTTATATGTGCTTTTTGGATGTTTTTTGTTTGCTATATCCAAGGAAAAATAAGTCTGGATGATTTGTGCTTCTTGCTTCCTTGGTAAATAGAGTACATAGCCAGTCTAATAAGAATGATGAAACAACCGAATATATTTTGATCCTGTTTCTAGTGAGGTTATCATTCCGTTCGATGCTTAAGGATATATGCAAGTAAGGTTAGTAACAACCATTTGGAAGTATCTTAATTAAGGCAATGTTGGAGTAGAGTAAAAATGAAATGTTCCACAAATTTATTGTGTACTAGAATAATACCGTGTGGTGGAGTACAATTATTTCCAGTCCTAAAGAAACCAATCAAGGTCAACTAAACAATTCAATCAAATAGGAATGTTATTCGCATTAGTGGCAGATATGAGAATGACTGCAATTGTAACACGTTGGACACACTGTGTCAGGACAAAATGCAAACAGCGAGGCAAGCTCGCATGTCTTTCTGGTACCAAGGAATCGTGTTCCGATGGGAGTACGTAAAGCTGAGATGGTTTCGTCAGCTTTGACATTTCACTCCACGAGAGATAAAGATGCCTTTTCACTCGAAGTTTAAGCATAGTTAGTGTTTTTAGGCCTCTAAAGAATTATAAAATTTGTACATTTGATAAATCCATGGTCTTTATAATCTAAATATCATGGATCTATAAATATATGGATTTTATAATTTACAGATCATGGATCTATTAAATATACGTATTTTATAATTGTTTAGAGGCCCAAAAACACTAACTATGTTTAACCTTTGAATAATACTAATTTTCTTACCATAGATATTAATGGAAATATTTAATAAATTCTATGAAGTAGGAGGGCCATTGCCCCCTCCCCTGACCTAGTGAAACTTTGCCACTTTAGATGAGGGGTCTTTGGTATCATCTCACCCTATTCCGCGCAGACACAGTAGGCATGAGGCTGCGTGCTGCCGCCGTCTAGCTTGTGGCCGTCGGTGAACATGATGCTGTTCTTGGATCGGGGGATAGGAAGCCTTGGAATCTGTTGCTGCTGTTGCTGTTGTTGGTAGCCGGTGAGTAGGCAGGACGGAGGGGAATGGCAAGATGGACTTGGTTTGAGGTTGTCGCAGGGAGAGCATCGCAGGTACGTGGTCGGTCGCTGACTGCGCCGAAGCTACAAGGGACATGAGTGGATGTTGAAAGTAGAGAAACAGAAAAAGAGGAAAAGAAGAAGACCTACGTACTATCTTTTTTTTTGATAAAAGGGCGATTTATTACTTAAAAGGATTAAGCATTACACCCGACCTCTATATACCTAAGATGCACACAGCGGACAAAGTTCACGGATCCAAACAAAAAAATATGAAGCGGATTACATATCACATTGAGAAAATGTAAAACGCTTAAAATTTTGAAGGATGACTGATCCGTAGATTATGCTGCCATCCATGGCGGGTAAACAGACCCCACGTCGTATCCTCCAGATGCGTACACACCTCTATAAAAAGAACGTGATACTTCACATAATATAGGACTGACCAAGAATACAGGGTGTTGGTACACCGATAGGTAACCTATAAAAGAGAACAATTCATATTATTGAAAACATTATTATTTCTACACAGCCATAGCGACCATATAATGGCAATCGATCCAACCCGAAAAAAGTAACTTCTACATGTGATCTATACCATGTAACCAATTTCCAAAAATGTTGGCAGTACTACGTAGAGAATACAAGCCAGAAGTTGCTTGGGTAACTAACCATATAGACCTAGCAAAGTTGCATTGGAAAAACATGTGTTTGATTGTCTCATTATGATGACAAAACACACACATAGGATTCGCATGCCAATTTCATTTAATAAGATCATTTTTAGTAATGATAACTCCTCGACGAAGGTACCACGCAAAATTTGTTTTTTAGAGGTATATTTATCTTCCAAATCACCCTATTATCTAAAATTGGTATGACTGGCTAGGCTAAAGTATTGTATAAGAAACTAATGGAGAATGAACCATTCTCACTCAAGTTCCATCGAAATCCGTCTGGTCTAGGTGATAGTTATACATTAGCTAAATGATGTAGCAATGCGATCCAAGAGTCAAGCCTGGTTCCAATCAGATCTCGTATGAAAGTCACGTTGGGAGAAAGCTTCCAGTACAGTGGAGATCGTTTCATCCTTATAACAAACAATAGAATACAACGCGGGATATTATTCGCGGAGCGTAGCATTACCTAGCCACTTATTCTCCCAGAACCGGATCTGAGACCCATCCTTAATAGAAAATGTTCCGAAGCAGAAGAAGTCTTTCTTTGTTGCCATCAGACCCGCCCAAAAGTGAGAGCCACTAGGTTTCCAAACTACCTGGAACAATGCTTCTGAACCAATATATTTTATTTTAAGTAGTGCTATGCTTACCCCATCTTTAGCTAATAACTTGAAGATCCATTTACCAAGAAGGGCTGTATTTTTGATCTCTAGATCATGAATACCTAACCCACCTTGATCTTTAGGGCAGCATAGTACACTCCATTTAGCCAGCCGATACTTTTTTTTCTCACTGTCTCATTGCCAAAATAATTTTGATCGGAATAATCCAACCTTTGTAAGATTCCTTTTGGTAGTTAGAAAAAGATATCATATACAGTACCACATTGCTTAGTACTAAATTAATAAGTACCAATCTTCCCTATATGGAGAACAATTTACCTTTCCCAGCCGCTCAACCATAACTGTAATCTTTCCTCGATAATCTTTTATTCAGCATTTGTGAGCCTCCGGTAGTGAACCGGAATGTCCAAATACCGAATCGGAAAAACATCCTGACTATAGCCAAAGAGATCAACATAAAGACCAACTACATCCTGAGCCTCGCGAAAACAGAACAATTCACTTTTATGAAAGTTATTTTTCAAACCCGAAAGTTGCACAAAAGCTGAGAGTATCAGTTTCTTCTTTTTTTGCTTTTTCAAGGTCGTGGTTTATAAAAAAAATTGTATCATCGGCATACTGAAGGATTGATAAGCCTCCATCTACTAGATGAGGAATTACGCCTTCAATTTGACCATCAGACTTGGCACGTTCAATCATGACAGCGAGAATATCAACCACTATATTAAATAGCATTGGTAATAATGGATCTCCCTGTGTCAAGCCTTTTTTCGTCTAGAAGTATTTACCAACATCGTCATTGACTTTGATGGCAACACTAATCCCGACACAAAGTTATTGATTAGAGTACGCCATGCAGCTGAGAAACCTACATACCATCGAGGAGGAAGAAGACTGCAATGACGGCTGCTACCGCCTTGGTGGTCGCCTTCCCCATGGCCGGCGTGCAGGCCTTGAGCTGGTGGAGCTAAGAGGGTTTAGGTCAGGAAGAGAGCGAGGTTCCTTGTGGCCGGCCGGGAAGAGAGCGAGTTCCTGGGGAGGGAGGGATGCTTAATTTATGGGTCGATGGGTCAGGGTGATCTGATACTGAGATGGACTGACTGGAATGCAAACGCTGCCGATCGATGGAACAAAGTGCTGAAGAAAACCAATACTGAAACTTGGACATGGCATGGGGCTGAATTTGGCAAAACCGTGTGGTATGCTCGATCGTGACCTACACTTGAACTTGGTGAGAAATTCTCTGGACGTTCATTCATGGGAAATAAACGGGTGTGTGGTTGGTGACTCGATGCTCGGATTCATAATGCAGTGCGGGTTTGGTTTAACCCTTGAGGTTTGATGATGGAGAACAAGTGCTAGCCACTGGGACGTAGTACAGATGATGATCAAATGCAGGGGAAAACTAAGGACTGCTGCAGAATGTATAGTTCTAGACAGGCAAAACCTTTCTTAATCAACGAATCCTGTCCCTAACCGAGCAAGACGTCCCAATCAATCAATGAGATCGAGGAGCCAGCAAGTTCCTGCCAATGCAGTCCCAAAAGCCAGCAAGTTCAACTTATAGAGTCCCAATCAGACAAATCTAGCTGGCTGCAACCGGTCATCAAAAGTTAAGGTTATAAATATGAACTGGAGAAAGTACGCGTGTTGACTCCTATCCTGTTGGAAGTCACGGTTCCCTCCCGCGTGTCCCTGGAGGCCTGGACTTGTGATTGATTCCCGCCCGCACGCGCACAGCACGAGTATGGCTGACACTGACCCAGCCGATGGCGGTGCCTATGGGACACTGATAGTGAAATTAACACGCACACGCACAAATCATCTCGCGTGTTTGGACATTGCTTTCTCTCACTACAGGAAAGAACGAAGGTGCGGACGGCCGGCCGGCTACGCCGACGGCCAAATGTCGGGGCCGTCAGCGTAGCTACCTTCCCTGGCCAGCTGACCAGTCTGGCCATCTGCGTAGGGACGGCCGTCGGTGTAGGTGACGGTGCCAAGGGTAGCCGTCGGCGTAGCGTGGCCGTCGGCGTAGTACAGAGGGTTGTGCCGACGGTGGTCCTCGGCATTGGTACAGCCCTCGGCGTAGCCTCAATTTAGACACGGCGATAAAAACGGCGTGAGGCAGCTCTTTGAAATTTTTTGTTTGGTCTGTGCCGACGGCTTAGCCGTCAGCGTAGGCCTTCAGATTTTTTCCTTTTATCTCATTATTTTTTGAAAAATCATAACTAAATCATTCTAGTTTAGAAAAATACAAATAATATATCAAAATTTACAGAAAAATAAGACCTATCTATCTACACTCAAATATTACACATTTATAAAAAAATAAGTGAAACATAAAACATTATATATAGTTTAAAACGGACATTATAAATTAAAAAACGATACAAACAACGTGAAACCTTCACGTGGTGTCATATTATATGACATAGTTAGAAGGAAAATATCAAACTTGGTATATTGATTATGTCTCAAAAAAACCTTCACAAAATGACCTATCTCGTTCGAGGTTTCTTGGCTTTCGGGTCAAATGACTAATGTTATGGCTAGAATAAAGGCATAGTTTGTGATAATGTGTCCATATTGTGCATAAGTGTGCATCATGGGATGGCGAACAATCTTTCAGGAGGAAGTTTTCCTTTTCGTCGCACCAAAAAACCGTTTTCCATTTTCTGAGTGCAAAAAACTGACGGTTTTGTGAAGCAACCACCAAATGGCCAATTCAAAATACTACCGTCATATTTTTCAAAAATACTAGACCACTTTACATGGATAATGTCATAACAGGGGGATCTCAAACATTTCCGTCTATCTCCGATGAAAAAGACAAATTCCTATCGAATCGGTAGGAAGTGGGTCAGATATGAACTACAGGTACATGATCGGATGCTCATGGTTTTTTACAAAAATCATTTTTAGGTTCAAAATATGTTGTTTCATCATAGATCCACTTCAAGTTTAGCGAGTCTCAGCCTCGAGCTAAGAATCTTCATGTCCGCCCTTCGACAAAGTTTAACGATAGTTTAAAATGGGCATTATAAATTCAAAAACGATCCAAACAACGTGAAACCTTCGCGTGGTGTCATATTATATGACATAGTTAGAAGGAAAAATATCAAACTTGGTATATTGATTATGTCTCAAAAAAACCTTCACACAATGACCTATCTCGTTCGAGGTTTCTTGGCTTTCGGGTCAAATGACCAATGTTATGGCTAGAATGAAGGCATAGTTTGTGATAATGTGTCCATATTATGCATAAGTGTGCATCATGGGATGGCAAACAATGTTTCAGGAGGAAGTTTTCCTTTTCGTCGCACCAAAAAGCCGTTTTCTATTTTCCGAGTGCAAAAAACTGACGGTTTTGTGAAGCAACCACCAAATGGCTAATTCAAAATACTACCGTCATATTTTTCAAAAATACTAGACCACCTTACATGGATAATGTCATAACAGGGGGATCTCAAACATTTCCGTCTATCCCTGGTGAAAAAGACAAATTCCTGCCGAATCGGTACGAAGTGGGTCAGATATGAACTACAGGTACATGATCGGATGCTCATGATTTTTTAAAAAAATCATTTTTATGTTCAAAATATGTTGTTTCATCATAGATCCACTTCAAGTTTAGCGAGTCTCAGCCCCGAGCTAAGAATCTTCATGCCCGCCCTTCGATAAAGTTTAACGATAGTTTAAAACGGGCATTATAAATTCAAAAACGATCCAAACTACGTGAAACCTTCGTGTTGTGTCATATTATGTGACATAGTTAGAAGAAAAAATATCAAACTTGGTATATTGATTATGTCTAAAAAAAACCTTCACAAAATGACCTATCTCGTTCGAGGTTTTTTGGCTTTCGGGTCAAATGACCAATGTTATGACTAGAATGAAGGCATAGTTTGTGATAATGTGTCCATATTGTGCATAAGTGTGCATCATGGGAGGGCGAACAATGTTTCAAGAGGAAGTTTTCCTTTTCGTCGCACCAAAAAGCCGTTTTCCATTTTCCAAGTGCAAAAAACTGACGGTTTTGTGAAGCAACCACCAAATGGCTAATTCAAAATACTACCGTCATATTTTTAAAAAATACTAGACCATCTTACATGGATAATGTCATAACAGGGGGATCTCAAACATTTCCGTCTATCCCTGATGAAAAAGACAAATTCTTGCCGAATCTACAGGAAGTGGGTCAGATATGAACTACAAATACATGATCGGATGCTCATGACTTTTTACAAAAATCATTTTTAGGTTCAAAATATGTTATTTCATCATAGATCCACTTCAAGTTTAGCGAGTCTCAGCCCCGAGCTAAGAATCTTCATGCCCGCCCTTCGACAAAGTTTAACGATAGTTTAAAACGGGCATTATGAATTCAAAAACGATCCAAACAACGTGAAACCTTCGCGTGGTGTCATATTATGTGACATAGTTAGAAGAAAAAATAGCAAACTTGGTATATTGATTATGTCTCAAAAAACCTTCACAAAATGATCTATCTCGTTCGAGGTTTCTTGGCTTTCGGGTCAAATGACCAATGTTATGGCTAGAATGAAGGCATAGTTTGTGATAATGTGTCCATATTGTGCATAAGTGTGCATCATGAGATGGCGAACAATGTTTCAGGAGGAAGTTTTCCTTTTCGTCGCAATAAAAAGCGTTTTCCATTTTTCGAGTGCAAAAAACTGACGGTTTTGTGAAGCAACCACCAAATTGCTAATTCAAAATACCACCGTCACATTTTTCAAAAATACTAGACCACCTTAAATGGATAATGTCATAACAGGGAGATCTCAAACATTTCCGTCTATCCCTGGTGAAAAAGACAAATTCCTGCCGAATCGGTAGGAAGTGGGTCAGATATGAACTACAGGTACATGATCGGATGCTCATGATTTTTTACAAAAATCATTTTTAGGTTCAAAATATGTTGTTTCATCATAGATCCACTTCAAGTTTAGCGAGTCTCAGCCCCGAGCTAAGAATCTTATGTGTGTCGTTTTAAACGGGCAAATGAAATTATGATAAGAATCAAGGCATAGTTTGTGATAAATTTATATTGATATCATATTTGGATTCCTCTCATTTTTGTAATCAATTTAGACATATTATTTGGCGAATTCCGATTTATAGATTTAAAGATATTAATTATTCCATATTAAATAAAAATACAAAAAAAATAAAATCTTTATATTTTTATTTGAATTCAATAATATTTTTACTTATTCATTGTTGTTTACTTAAATAATTGCTTATTATTTTAAAAAATACAACCATGTGACATGATGATATAAGAATTAATAGGAATGATATCATATTGACAGGGTCATATTGCAAAAGGATGGAAAGAAAACCCTAGTAACTTCCTGATCCCACGATTCCCGCGCCTATCTTGTTTTCACCTTCTTTGTAATCTCGTGTAAATCTCCAATTTATTCCCCTCCTACATCGGTGATCCCAGAATCAATCTTAGATTCTTGATTGCCAGAACATCAGGGGGAATTAGATATGAGCACCTCCAACGATTAGGCGCAGTATGCCGAGGGCAGCGGCCAGGCAGACATGCACAGCCACTTCCGGTGGTAAAACGACCAGGAGCACGGCGGCCAGTATGGCACCTCGGCAATCGCCGGTGAAGCACAGTTCGGCCAGTACTACTTTCTCGATCAGTAATCAGTTCGTCCGTCGACGTCAGTTCAACACTAGGAGTCCAGGACGAGCCCATTCTATTTTATTTGTAAGTTCTATTTTCCTTCTCTTCCAATTTTCAGAAGATTTGTCCGGTCTTGAAACCGAGAACTGTTTATTGTTTAAGAATTATTCATATTGCTTTCTTATATCACAAGCTTTTTTATTGGTAGGTTTTAAGTTTGGCAAATGGATAAATTAATCAAGAAGTGGTAGTCGTCAAACTCAAATGTTCCAAATTCTTCACAAAGATCCCCTGAAAATAAGGAACAGAGTCCTACTGATGTTAGAGCTGCTTTGAAAAGGGTGTTAGTCAATAGCAATGCAACGCCACGATCAACCGAACAAACCGAAGTAATTGATCTATCTAAACTTCCAGCAGAACCTGCAGAACGAAAGCCTATTTCTCAGTACAAGACACCCAAAGTTCGTGATGATGTGCGGAAAACCTTGCCTACACAAAGGCCCATTTCAACTTATAGGACATGATTTCCCTCAAATAGATTAGGCCGTACTACGCGTCCCCCGGAGGATATTTTTCCAAAATCCTCCGGGTCCTCATGCTGACACGTGTCCATTCAAATCTCGTTTTTGCTACACTCAGACCCGCTTTTGCTATATAATGCCCTGCTTTTGCTACACTGTAGCAGAAAACGGTTCGTCATAGAAATAGAAAAACAGACTAACCTCGCCGGAGAGTTCGCCGGAGACCTCGCCGGCGACCGTGTAGCAAGAAAGTTGTGCTAATGTAGCAAAACACGACCTCATCGGAGACTCGCCGGAGAATTCCGTCGGTAGACCTCACCGGAGACCGTGTAGCAAAAACGTTTTGCTATTGTAGCAAAACCGCAAAAAGGTGGTAGCAAAAAACATGTGCTAATGTAGCAAAAAAACGACCTCGTCGGAGATATCGTCGGTGGTTGCCATAGCAAAATCGACTTTATTGAAGACTTTCGTTGAAAATGTCGTAGCAAATACTTAGTGCCATTGTAGTAAACACTTAGAAGAGAAATAGCAAAATAAAACTACTATTGTAGCATCGTCCTGTAGAAAATCTCAAAAACACATCCATTGATCGGTAGCATCACGACCCTTCATTTGTAGCAACGACAATCACTTCTTGTAGCATCGTTGTCCTATACGTGTAGCATCATGTCGTGGCTCCACTGCAAACATCATCGACCACGTCGTCGTCGACCGCATGTAGCAGAGACAGAGAGCAAAGGGAGCGAGGTGGAGGTCTGAGGCAACGCCAGGATGCAGAGGGAGGCGCCTCTCGTGGAAGGAGAGGTCGGCGGCGACTTAGGGCGAGGGAGCCGAGCTCGCTCCGGCGAGGTGCAGAGCAGCGCAGCGCTCCGGCGAGGTACAGCGGGGGCGCGGGCTGCAGCGCGGCGGGGAGGGGCGTCGATGTGGGGCTGCTGCGGTGAGACGATGCGGGACTGCAGCAGCGAGGCAACGCGGCGGAGAGGGGCGTTGACGTGGGGCTGCAGCGGCGAGGCGAGTTTGGGCACCGGCGCATGGCAAAGGAAGCTTGGGCGGCTCACATGGCGTGTTTGCAGAGAGGGGATAAGGATAGAGACGTGAGGCGTGCAGTTTGCCTGGGCCTACCATGCGCAGCTGTGCGGAACGAACGACCCGAGGGATCGTTTCGTTCGATCCCCCGGGGGAACAGTATCATTTTCCAAATAGATTTCAGCGGAATTAAGTGTCGTTTTATTGAAGATTGGTTCAAGACATACAAGCCTTGGCTAGAGGATAGTTTAAAGGAAGATGCAACATTTTGTCTTTGCTGCTACCTGTTTCAAAGTGAAAGTCTTGATCGTGGTGGAGATGTATTTTCAACCAAGGGGTGGAAAAGTTGGAATAACCTTACTCATGTTGGTGGTCCTTCCAGATCTCATAATCAAAGTATGAAGATGTGTGACGATCTAGTGAACCAGAATTATTTGTACGCAAGCAAATAAAGAAATCTAAGATAGAGTACTGAACCCGGCTAATTGTATCAATAGATATTGCAAGGTTACTTCTTACTCTCGGCTTGCTATTTCGAGGTCATGACGAAAGCGAGTCTGCTTTGAGGAAGGGGAACTTCCTTACTTTTTATGAGTGGTATGTTGCATGTTATACTAATGTGGCTACTGTTTCTTTGAAAAATGCTCCTAAATTTTTTTACTTTGGTTTCTCCTACTATCAAAGATATTGTGAAAGTTTGTCCTATAGAAACAGTAAAAGCAATCATAGAAGATCTAGGAGATAGGTACTTTTCTATATTGGTTGATGAATCTCGTGATGTGTCTCACAAGGAACAAATGGCTCTTGCTATAAGATATGTTGATAAAATGGGATATTCAGTGGAGCCTATTATTGGACTTTCTCATGTTCCTCAAACAACTTCTCTTGCTCTCCAACAAGCTATTTATGTTGTTCTTACATATCATAGCCATATCCCTTCTAGAATCCGTGGCCAAGGATACAATAGAGCTAGCAATATGCAATGACATTTGAATGGACTAAAAACGATAGTGATGGTAGATTCCAGGTCTGCTCATAGCATACACTGCTTCTCACCAACTTCAATTGACACTAGTGGTGGTTGCAAAAAATCATGAAGATGTGGTGTGGTTGTTTGAGAGTATGTGTGTTGTTTTGTCCATAGTAGGAAATTCTTTCAAGAATAGAGATATGCTTAGAGAAATACAAGCCAAAAAAAATTGAGAACGCTCTTCAGATGGATGAACTTGAAATTGGGAGAGGTTTGAATCAAGAACTTGGAGTCAAAAGGCCCAGCGTTCTCTTATGAATATGACTGTTTTGTTTCCATCGGTAATTGAAGTTATTGATGACAATGCACAAAATTCCGGCAAAGCTCTTGATAGGATTAAAGCAAAAGGAGTTTTGGTTGGTATTCATACATTTGTTTTTATTTTGCACTTGATTAAGGTTATACTCGGGATTACAAATGAGTTGAACCTCGCTTTGCAAAGAAAGGATGAAGATATTGTGAATGTCGTGTCATTTCTAGGTACAACCAAAAAAGTCTACAAGGAATGAGATACCAAAGCTGGGAAGGTATGTTTACAATGGTTAATGATTTATGTTCCCAATATGAATTCTATGTATATTCCTCTGGGATCAATATCAAAGTGCAAAGCTCAGACCGATGGTACATCAAATATGACTTACTATCAAAGGGTTATGTATGATGTTATTGATCTACTAAGTATAGAGCTAGATGACCGCTTTAGTGAGGGTAGCACAACCTTTCTACTTGGGATAGCTTGTTTGGATCCATTTGATTTGTTCTCTAACTTTGAAAAAGACAAAGTACCGGCAATGTCTTGGTTAAATCCTGATGATTTTGAAAGTGAAAGCAAGGTGGAAGATCTTAGCGTCCAACTTGAGAACTTCCTAGAAAATGTTCATGATGATTCAAAGACTCTCCAATTTGAAAGGGGTTAGTGATATTTTGCAGAAAACTAGTTCACACAAAAAAGCATATTAGTTTTCTCTTGTATTTCTTTTGGTGAAGATAGCACTGATTCTTCCAGTCGCTACAACAACTGTTGAGAGAGCATTTTCTACAATGAAAGTTATCAAGACTGATTTGCGCAATAGAATAAATGATGATTTCTTGTATCACTGTCTTATTACCTATGTAGAAACTAATGTATTTCAGTCTATTAGCACTGATGCTATTATGCATACCTATGAAGGTAAGCATGATCTCAACGAGCTGCTACCATAATTTTGTTGCAATAAAGTGTGATATTTTGTGCCCCTAATTTGTCTACAAAATTATGTTCTCAAAAGAATTTTTTGTCACGTTAGTAGAGCTTGACATCACAAGGTTTGAATCCTAGCTCCGCCACTGCGACTCGGTATGCATCGGAAGTATCTATCTCCCGCGCAAGGAAAATCATCAAGGTGTCCCTATCAAAATCAAGAGCAATATGTGGAGGTAGCTACCGATGCAGCGTGTCAAAACTCTAGATGCGGTGTCAAAAAAAGCAAGCCAGTTCCTGCCTGCCGAGGGAGTATGTTTATTCGTTTGGAATCTTGCTGACCTGCTCCTGTTTTCCTTTCCTTGAGTTAGAACTCTGCACGGTAGAAAGCAAACGACGAGTAGAGTGAGTGGTAGCTTTTGCTTATGTCATCGACCGAAATGATGCATGGCGAAGCAGCTGCCGACCAGCTTGCGATTGTAGTCACACGATAAGCAAACCGGCGTACATTGTGGCGAGTCAGTCGTGGTACACCAGCAAAAACTTGTCAATTTTCTTGGAAATAATATGTGATTTGCGTCACGGCAGCTGGGTCGGTGTACGGTGCAGCACATCTGATCTAGGACTTGTGACGCGGAACGACGACACTCCATCGCTGGCTGGCTGGCTGCAACGCAACCGGTCGCTCTTGCAGATAGGGATCGGACACCAACCTAGATTCCCATCACGGACAATTTCAATTACGCGTGTTCCTTCCTAGTCCCTTCTACTCCCTAGCCGCAGTTGTCATCATCATGGGTTGGGTGATAAACTTGCTACTATACAGTCATGTAGGGGCATCACAATGTGAGTGATTTACTACTATATGATTTGTTATTGTTGATCTTTTCTCACAAATATCAGTTGATTTTTTCTTACATTTATGCATGCCCTAATTAACCGGTGAATGTGAACCACAGTTGGTTTTACGTCAGCATTGTATATGGAATCTACTCCATTATGCAACCACATGGGCTATACTACATCCTACTATGTACTGTATATACTACTGCCGGTTGCCGCCACCTAGGCCTGGATGGGATCCCTTGAATTGTTCATCCAAGCAGACCGCTCATGCATTTACATGATATTCAGTTCAATTCAGCTCAGTCAGAGTAATATATGCATTTATCTAGCTAGTTCAGTTTTTGAACAGCGTCATCTTGGCTTGATTCAGAGTAACGTCATGTAATGGTTTGTTCGCATCTATCTGCATCGACAATTGAATTGCCACAACCCATTTCTTAACTGTGGTATCTGAGAATTTCGTGTTCTAATCATGTTCTATGGTGTTATTTGTTGGGGCCCCTGTTTGATAGAATCATTCTGGTTGTGATCCATGATGGTTACCAAGAAACTCAGGAAGTGCATGCCCACATATTGTACATGATTTAGATCATGTTTGCCCAGAAACAAACATGTCAGCACAACAATTGTGAAAGAAACTACAACGGATGCCATTCCAACTGGTTGTTAATCCAGTAAAATAAGGGAAAACGTCCATGTCAGTCCAAAGAATACCATTGATTAAATGTGGCACCTGGATTGTCGTGCGAGGAGCAACGCGACCTTGAGGTCGACTACGAGTATGACTATATGATCCACATTTCTCGTGCAACGTTAAACATTTTCGGTCTACAAAGGTATGTCACAGAAACCTTCTCCGTTACAACATTACTCCTCGATAGATCCTAGCAATTGGTGTTGCGTGAGTTAGGAGAAATTATTGTTTTCTGCTTTGAACCCTTCAACATGCAAGTGAGCATCAGACGCACCACCGTGCGATCATCCATCTTGGTCGTAAGGAAATTCAGTTCCTCCTCCGGAGCATCATCTACCGAGGGAGGTGGAAGTGCCAGATCAAGGACATATTCCTTCTTAGCACCCCTGAGAATAGCTATTAGGATGCGACCCAGTCCGCGTAGTTACTACCATTAACAATTAACTTCTCTTCCTCTAACATGGGACCAAATTTAAAGTTTGGATATGGCCATCTTTCTACAACTCAAACAAAATTCACTTTAGACATTATTTATAATTGACAGTACTAGTTGTTAAAATAGAGAGAAGAATATCAACACAAGAAGTAGAGAAAGATGATGGAATAAAGAGAGATTGCATCATGATCCCAAAAGTATCAAGAATAGAATAGATAGAAGATTATCAACACAAGAAGTAGAGAGATGGAATAGAGAGAGATGACTTCATGATACTAGATAGATCCACACATAAATATATGGGCATGAGTTAAACCACGATTTCAAAATAAATAACCCATGTATCACATATATGTGGTAGGATTAGCAAGAGGATCATATGGACATTAGTGAGACGCAAGATAGAGTGGAAAGGATAATAGATGATGCCCCCAATTCAATTTGGGCATTTGACAAAATAAAATTTCAAGACTCGAATAAAAACAACTTAGACACTATGGTTCCATCACACATGGAACCAACTAGAATATAATAGGGAGAGCAAAAAATAGAGGAAGGAAATCCAAACTCAAATTCAAATATCAAGAACCAAATACAAGTGAGATAATTTAAATACAACAATTTAATTATATGTTCTATGCAAAGTGGTACGATAAACCTGATAATGCAAAAAAATAACAAGAAATTTTCTAGTCGAAGATTTTCCAAGATTGCTAGAGGAGGGACAGGGGGAACCGTGACTTCCAACAGGACATGAGGAAACACACGTAACTGAAATAATCCTATCATCCTACCGGCTGCTATCCCCATCCGCATCCCACCGCCAGAAGGACGGGTAGCAGCCATCGAGCTCACGAAATCCCACAATAGGCAGGTGCTATGCCTGCACACCTGCCTACATGCACCCAACTGCCGCAAACCAGTTTCGTTGCCAATAAAAAAGACTAATGTGCTTTTTTTCTTGCGCAAAAAAGTCATATGTTTCGTAATGTCCCAAACTGTACAGCCAATCCTTTATCTACGGACGCTGTCAGGATGAGTAGCCACAATGCGTTTTTTCCTAGACCAATATTTTTTTTTTTTGGAAAAGAGCATATATTAATATCACAAGGACACTAATTATACCCAGCCTCTGCAACAACGCATGCCCTACGGCTTTACGGATGCACACAGCTTAGAAAAAAGAAAAAGAAGTTACAAAAAAAGAAAAGTCCCGCTACCGAGAACTAATCCTCAAAGAAACGACAGTGACACCATCAGAACAACACCAGTAGTCCTCCACTCCAATAACAACGTCTTCAAGAAGAAAACAGTGCCCAAGCGCCGTCGTTGCCCGACCAAAGGCCATAGATTTTCACCCTAGAGAAAGTCCTTACTCACAAAACAATGTCTTCAACAAGATCATTGCCAGACACAACCAGCTAAGGCCAGACCTTGGATTTTCACCCTGCAAGATAAGACTGGAAATTCCCCTGTGTTGTCTTCCCGCACCAACATTCGCTGCAACGAGTCTCAGATCACGCAGCCAGATCTCCGTCACCACAAGAACAAAAATCACCATCGCTACCCTCAAATTTCCGCTTTCCTGACATTCTCCGCATCTGACATCACCATGGCTCAAAGCATGGCACTTGATGGGAACAAACAACAGAGCTTCGCATCGCTCCCGCTGAAACCAATCAGCCAGAAAAACAAGGTGCGCACGACCGAATACCTTCCGATCCAGCAATCTTCAGGCATGATACGCCCATGGGCGTTTGCCGGCGGAGTCTTCCGGAACCCGCCTCTCCAGACCAGATCAAGGAGAGCAGACATCAAGCAGTTCTTCGTCTTCATGCGAAAGAAATCAAAGGACCACCACCTTTATTAGATCTGCCACAGCGATCCCCACACCGCCGGCCGGTTCCCGGAGGACGGATCGAGCAGGCAAAAGGAAGAGAGCCAAACCGGGAACCACCGCAGCAGCGCCGGAGCCGCCGCCCAACAAGATCTCAGCGCCATGCCTTGACCGCTACCTACCACGGCGCCCCCGCCGAGGGCCGACCTGGCCTAGATGGCCCCAGATCTAGCCACGCGGCGCACCCGCAGACGGTCGTCGTCGCAGCGAGGCCCCTCCCTACACCACCCATACCGCCTCCGCCGAGACACCATGCGCCGCCCACGACCTCCAGAGCAGGCCGCGCCGTCGCCCCGACCCGCCATCACGCCTCCACGGCAGCCCCCCTCTCCAACCTTCGGCGGCGAGGGAGCCCGCCTCCACCGCGAGAGGGACCTGCGGCAGCGGCGGCGGACGGAGTCGCGTAGGGGGAGCCCGCCGCCGGCGGCGGCTAGGGTTGCCCTGAGTCGCCCCGTATGGGAGCGACGCGGGGTCAGGGGGTATCGGGCTATCAGGAATGGAGGCCTCGTCCCTAGACCAATACATATACTTCTATAATCTTGTAGGTAGTACATACTTTTGTGTGATGACCAACTGAAATTTCCAAAGTACCAGACAGTAAAGATCTATTGTGTTGGTTATTATCAGCAAAGGAAATTGTTGCACTTCAAGATCAAGATGGAGACTCGCAACAACGAGACACATTTGAGGTTGTAACCGTGTGCAAGGTCGTCCCATAGGGGCAGAGGGATGGACGCTCGCCCTGGATCCCAAGGAGATAGGGGCTCTGTCCGAGTCTTGTATGCGTTTCTATATTTTTCTTCTACTCTTAAGACCAATAGGGTGAAATAATTCTAAAAAATATAGATGGCCCAAGTTACAGTCTACTATGTTTCTACTCTGACTTCTCTTTCTCAAAAAAGATACTCCAAAACTTTGTATAAAAAAGGAAAGTTTTATTGAAGAAACTCATAGAGATACATCATTTAGTTTCGATCGTGGGGAACAACATCAACATCGTCCCAACAACTACTCTAGCATTTCTGAATATTTTTTCTTCGATGCCACCATTTATGCGGCCTCTCCAAATGCGCATAACAATATCGGCCCGCATGTGCCTCTACGAAATTGTTAATATTTATTACTAGAGAATAACGACGCAAGCACATAACCATACTATTCCGCAAGCAACTCTCCTCTGATTTCCAGTGAGTATACTTGTCCCCTGATCCATGTTCTAAGGAATGTTTCATTCTCTTATTAATTCACTGCCTAATGTTTCTACGCTTCAACTCATTTGTTGCACATGCATATGAATTTGTTACTTACGAATTTTGTTCTATGATTAATTCTAGAGGTACATATATAAAGACATGTGTACAGAAGGAGCAATTTGGTAGGAATAAGTATCATGGTATATTTTGCTCGATCGATAGAAATGAGTAGTTTTGATTGTCTTCACCGAGATTCCAAAGACCATGGACCTATCAAATGTACGGATTATATAATTATTTAGAGGACTAAAAACTGTAATTATGCTTAAAATTTGAGTAATACTAATTTTTTAGCATAGATATTAAAGAATTAAAAAAACTGAAGTAGGAGGGCCATTGCCCCCCCAACTCAGTCAAACTTTTCCACTTCAAGTGAGAGGTCTTTGGTATCGTCTTGACTTAGGGCCCCCAAAATCTATGGACCGGCCCTGAGTGTAGTTGGTTGTCGATCATGAGGAGGAGGAGGAGGAGCATGAAGATGGCGTTGGTGATGAGGAACCACTTGATATAGGACATGATCGACGTGATGATGGCGAGCATGACGCCGATCGCGACGAGGATGGCGGGAAGGTTGGAGCCATCGTCGCTCGATGCTCAATCCACCGTAGCTATCAAGGGTCGGGTGATATGTCCAATTTGTATCACCATTCTATATCATAATTGCCTCTATTCATTGATATATTTCAAATTAAGAGGTGTTACTTATGTCTTTTTATCTGTTTTTGCATGTTGGATGATTCTTGGAGGATGAACTGCCGGAGTCAGGATTCTGATGGAAAAAGCGGTGGTTTGATGCAATTTCGCGAAGATCAGAAAAATACTAGAAAAACTACGGAAAACCCTATTTTCCCAGAAGACGAAGGATGCCAGAAGGGGAGGCGGAGTTGGGCCACAGGGGGCCCACACCCCCCAGGCGCAGGCCACCCTAGGCTGCGCCTACCGAGGGTGTGTCCAACCTTGCCCACCTCTGGATCCGCCCTCTCGCCTATATCTTCTCCTCAAAACCCTAATACACGGGGAGCAACCACAGAAAGATTCCGCCATCTCTGCGGGGCGGAAAACACCGAGAGAGAAAGAGCTCTCTGGCAGACAGATTTCTGCCAGGGAAATTCCTTCCCGGAGAGGGGAGATCGTCGCCATCAACACCATCATCAAGCTAGACTTCATCGGGATCATCATCATCATCCACACCATCATCATCTCCACCAGCACCATCATCACCACTCCATCCCGATGTAACAATTGTGTTGAATCTTGCATAGTTCTTATGGGAAACTTTCCCGGTGTTGATTACTATTGTAGTTGATGCTCGTGAGTGGAACCATTAAATTATTGGTTATGTTCAGATTGTTATCCATTACCATATCATCTCTGATCTTGATCCATATGATGTCTCGTGAGTAGTTCATTTAGTTATTGAGGATATGGGAGAAGTCATGTTGTTAGTAGTGGAATTGTGTTGAGGTATTATTCAATGGTTTAATATTTAAGTTGTGGTGCTATTCTTCTAGTGGTGTCATGTGAATGTCTACTACATGATACTTCACCATGTATGGGCCTAGGGGAATGCATTATGTATTTGGATACTAATTGTGGGGTTGCCGAAGTGACAGAAACCTGAACCCCCGTTAGAAAACCATTGCACAAGGGAGCATAGGATCTCAGTCTTAAGGCTGTGGTTAGGTTTATATCTTAATTTCTTTCTTGTAGTTGCGGATGCTTGTAAGGGGTTTAATCAAAAGTATGTATTAGTACAAGTAAGATCGGTACATTAGCATAGGTTCACTCACACAACACTTATAAAACCAAAGAAGATTAATCAGCTAAATAAAACGAAAGCACTTCATAGTATTCCCATGTGTCCTCGAGAACGTTTGGTCCTTATTAGTATTTCCACTGGATTGTCCTTTGCTAATAAAGGATTGGTCCACTTGCTGCAATTATTTCTTGTTCTATTTACTTGCACTTTATTTTATTGCTTTATCAGAAAACCCCTAAAAATCCGTTTGCTAAGTATTTACAGAGATTTCCTGCTCCATACCACTAGTCAACACCTTCTTCTCCTCGTTGGGATCGACATTCCTATTTATCGGAAGTACTACGATACACCCCCTATACTTGTGGGTCATCGAGACTATTTTCTATAGCCGTTGCCGGGGAGTGAAGCGCTATTGAAGTGTGGAACTGGTAAAGGAAACTTCTACTGTGAGTATTGCTTTTTATTTCTGTTTGTTACTTTGTTTCCAATATGGATAACCCACTTGGTTTTTTGTTTGGGAAAACTACTACCACTGTTAGGATAGTATATGAACCACCACCTGTTGAGATAGATCCTTTTAAGATACCTACAAGTATTGTTGATCGTATTATGGATAATTATTATTTAGGGGATGGAACTGTCCACCCTGGTAATCATTTGCTTTTTATCCATGAATTATGCGGGTTGTTTAAGTGTGAAGGTATCACAACTGATCATGTGAAGAAGAAGTTGCTCTCTATATCCTTGAAAGGAAGAGCTGAAGAATGGTATAAGCTGCTAAAGAATGGACAATCCATGGAATGGGAGGAAATAGTACCTCTCTGTTGGAGATATGTCCTAGAGACAATAATAAAAGTGGTTATTATTATATCTTTGTGTTTATGATAAATGTTTACATTCATGCTATAATAGTATTAATCGGAAACATTAATACTTGTGTGATTTGTAAACTAAATTAGAGTCCCTAGTAAAGCCTCTTTATAATACTAGCTTGTTGGTTAATAGATGATCGTGGTTTCCCGATCATGAACATTGAGATGTTGTTAACAACAAGATCATATCATTAGGAGAATGGTATGATGGACATACTTCTATAGATAAGCGTAGCATAAAGATCAAGTCATTTTAATAGTTCGTTTGCTATAAGCTTTCTGATACATAGTAACCTAATTCCTTCGACCATGAGATCATGCTAATCACCATCACCGGAAGGATGGTTTGATGACATCAAACACCACACCGTAACTGGGTGGCTATAAAGGTGGCATTGAGTGTTCGGAAAGTATGGGTTGAGGCACATGGATCAAGAGTGGGATTTGTCCATCCATATGACGGATAGATATACTCTGGGCCCTCTCGGTGGAATGTCATCCAATTAGCTTGCAAGCATGTGACTGGCTCACAAGGGATCACATATCACGGGAACGAGAAAAGAGTACTTATCAGTAACGAGGTTGAACTAGGTATGCAGAGATACCGACGATCAAAACCTCGGATAAGTAAACTATCGTGAGACAAAGGGAAATTGGTATCGTATGTAAGTGGTTCATTCGATCGCAAAGTAATCATAGAAATATGTGGGATCCATATGAATTTCCAGATTCCTCTATTGGTTATTGATCGAAGAAGTGTCTTGGTCATGTTCGCATAATTCACGAACCGTAGGGAGACACACTTAAGGATTCGATGTTGTTGTGTAGTTATGGAATGATGAGTAAGAGACCGAATGTTGTTCGGAGTCTCAGATGGGATCCGGGATATCACGAGGAGATCCGGAATGGTCCAGAGAATAAGATTCATATAAGGAAAGTACTGTTTCAGAGTTCGGAAATGATTCTGGTGTTTTCACCAGGAATGTTCTAGAAGCATCTGGAAGGTCCGGCACTCCGGAGGGGAAGGGTACATGGATGTGTCATGACAATGTGGAATGGTTGCATCATGTACTAGGTCACTTGGCTGGGCCATATGAAGAGAGAAATCAAATCCAAGTTTGAAAGTCAAACGCCAATTTGAAAAGTCAAATCCGAAGTTTGCTTGGTGGAGGGAGAGTAGGAAACCTACCTAGGGTAGGAGTCCCACTCCCTCCACCCGCCGGCCAAGGAGGAGGAGTTGGAGGAGGACTCTCTCCTCCCAACCGCCTCCCTCCCACCTATATAAGGAGGGGTAGGGCGCCCCTACCCCTCACACACCCAAAACCCTAGCTCCTTGGCGCCACCACCTCCAAGTGCTGCCGCCACCTAGGGTCTCCTCCAAGTCACCGACTTGGGGCTTCCCCAAGCTCTAGCCGCCGGCCGCACCACCCCCCTTGGTGCCTCTAAACCGTAGATTGCCAAGGCCCTCTCTTACTCCACCATACTCGCTCCGGCTTAGGCGAAGCCCTGCGAGATCTTCCCTCTACTTTCGACACCACGTCGTCGTGCTGCCGGAATCACGAGGAGAGTGCTACAACCTCCGCTGCCTGCTGGAACAAGGGAGATGAAGGTCTTCATCGAGTACCAAACGTGTGACCGACTGCGGAAGCGCTGCCAGAACGCAGCGCCGGAAGGATCATCTACGCGATCTTGAGATCGACAAGTGTACGACTACATCACCCGCGAGAATGTGCTCTCGTTAACCGCTTTGGAATCTTCAAGGGTGAGTTCCTCTATCGACTCGTTGCTACAATCTAGTAGATAGATCTTGGCTTGTTTGTGTGCATGCGATAGAATTTTTTTGTTTTCCATGCTGTGAACCCCTACACTCTCTTTATTATAAATTCTATCCTCCTAGTGAAATCCATAAGGATAGGAACATGATATATAACTTTTGGCCTCGTGATGGAGAGAGTACAGCTCAAGCTTGGGGGAGATTGAAGTTACTAATGCTTAAATGTCCTATTCATGAACTTCCTAATAATATTATTATCAATACCTTTATGCTAGGCTTTCTCTTCATGATATTGATTTATTAGATGCTTCTTGTGCTGGATCATTCACACGTATGAAGGAAGAACCTAAATGGGATCTCTTAGACCGTATTCAAGAGAACACTGAAGCATGGGAGAATGACAAAGGGAGAAAGTCAGGTATAAACTATGATTATGAATGCATTAAATCCTTTATAGGAACTGATGACTTCCGTGATATTAGTACTGAGTATGGTCTTGATTCTCAAAGTATTGCCAATTGTTTTAAGGTGTTTGCCTATTACATAGAAATTCCTAAAAAGAAGTGGAATAAGTACCATGGACCTTATAAATATGTTGTTAGTCATGTTCCTGTTAGAAGAACTAAAGTTTGTACTATTGATCATATTTTGCCTGAACCTTATGTTGAGAAAACACCTTTCCCAACTAGGTAAAGGAGTACTCTATGATGATTAGTGCGAATAACAAAAGTGCAAAGAATATTGTGGAACCTGATGAGCAAATGAATACTGAACCCGTGGTAGCGATTGTGAAAGAACTTTTCACTAAAAATATAGAGGATGAGTACATTGTCTTATGTGAAGACGCTTCTAATATTATCTCTCATCCTAGTAAAACTAGAAAAGTTAGTGTCCCTGTGCTTTCTGTTAAAATTGGTGATCATTGCTACTATGGTTTATGTGATATTGGTGCTAGTTCTAGTGTTATTCCTTATGAGCTTTATAGGGAAATTATGCATGAAATTAGTCCTTGTGAGCTTGAGGACATTGATGTGGTTATTCACCTTGTTAATAAGAAAAACCATTTGCCCTATTGGTATTGTAAGAGATGTGGAAGTACTTTGCGGTAAGATTAAGTATCCTGCTGATTTTCTAGTGCTTAGTTTAGCAGCTAGTAAAACTTGTCCTATTATCTTTGGTAGACCTTTCTTGAACACTTGGGGAGCTATTATAGATTGTAAAAGGGAAAAAGTTTTAACTAGGTTTGATGGAGATTCTTATGAGTTTAACTTTTCCAAATTTTCTAAAGCTCCTTATGAAAATAGTTTGCCTACTGAAGATTTCAAGGTTGAACAACTTGCTTCTATTGATCCAGTTTATGACCTTGGACCTCTTTTTGATGATTGTAAGTATGCTCATTCTGATCATAAAGTTGTTTCTTGTGACAGCTATATTGTCAACTTTATTCAAAGTGCTACTAAAAGTTAGTATGAGAGAGGGAAACATGGATTTATGCATCTCAATAATATTAAGTTTCCCCGTTTTATGTTGAAAGCTTAGAAGTTGCATCTGTTTTGTCTTCCTATGCTAGTGGGCTTCTGTTTCAATAAATTGTTTTCTCATGAGACTCTTTTGCATAGGAAGTGGGTTAGACTCAAATGTGTTGGATATTTGCTTCTTGATGCTCTTTTTCACTTTAAATCCAGATCTCCTATGTGAGCATCTTTGAATTTGTCAAGCCTAACTTAAAGGCATTAAAGAAAAGTACTTCTTGGGAGATAACCCATTAGTTTTATTGAGTATTGGAAGTTATTACTTGTAATAACCTCTCATTATCCTCTTTCTTTTGTTTTTTGTGTCAAGATCAACTACTTTTGAGAAGTAGAGGAGTTGTGAAAAGTGGCTGTCTTGAGACAGATTTTTTTGCTGCATTGTAAAAATTCGTGAAGGAGCTCAGTACATCGGATGGAGGTGTAATTTTCTGTGATTGTTCTCCAAGTTGTTATCCAACTTTCATTAGTTTTGCACTTTTTTATTTGAGCAATAGAAGTTTTTCGAAAAAATCAATCTTTACCTGCTGGTCTGTTTTGACAGATTTCTGTCATCAATTGCATTTGCCTCTTATATTGATTCCCTTTCAGATTCTTTTTGGGCTTTTTGAAAGGATTTGCTACAATAGCTTTTGTTTTGATGGTTTTCAGTTGAAGTTTGAACCTAAAGGTTTATTGTTTTTGCATACACTAATGTTGCCAATGAGGTTTGTGTAAGTCCTTCTATGAAAGGAATTTTTAGGAGATGGAGAGAAGGAATCTGCAAAGTCTGCCTTTGAATAGGTAAAAGTGCTGCAAACTGAAGGTTCGTGAAAACCTTATCTTTTTATATTTTTGAAGTTTTTATTACATACGGAAGGTTGCGAGACGAAATAGAGGAGAAAACGGAGGCCGGGTGGGCCACACCCACCCTAGGGGGTGTGAGCCCCCTGGAGCCCGTCTCCGCCTTGTTTTCGCACAGTACCTTCCTTATGCATTGAAACTTCATAATATATAACCCCCCGGATCCCCCGAGGTTCGTATATCGTGTTCTCGTCGTGTTTTAGTTTCGGTCTGTTTCTGTTAGGAAATCTTCTCAAGTTTGTAGCACCATGGTCTCCGCCAACGACAAAGGCAAGAAGCCCGTGGAAGATGATCCTCAAAACCCCAAGGAGGAGGAGATCTTGGTTGGGGATGAAGAATACGTGAAGGAGGACGAGCATCCAGACACCCGCGCCACCGTTGCAAGCATTGGAGTGGTGCCAAACCCTATCAATCTTAGGAGGAAGGCACAGATGTCTACGGGAGGGATACCTCCGCGCCATTGCCTCACTCAGCGGTCACTTCCTCCACGTACCAGGAATCCCTTCCATACTCTTATACACGAGAAAATATTCCAAGAGGTGCCCAAAGGGAATTTTCCCTCTATTTGGGATTTGCCTCGCTGTAACCATGCAGGGAAGGAACACTCTAAGAAGGAAGAGTGGGGAAAGAACAACAAGGACTGGGATTCTCGGGCTGACATGATCATGAATTGCATTGAGCATAATTCGGAGTTGACTCGTAATCTAACCTTTGAGATAGAGGACATGAGGAAGTTGGTCGAAAAACTCATCAAGAGAACACCACCACCGAAGGAGTAATTCGTCATCAGGTTTGGCATCCCCTTGGCTTGTTCCAAGCTTGGGGGAGTGCCGTGGTATCACATCATTATCCTTTATCTTTTTACCTTTTTAGTAGAGTCATATCTTGGGTAGATAAGTTATCTTATAGGTTGGTTTTCCTATGGAAGTATCTCTCCTTTAGCTGGTTATCTATGTATCCCTTGGTGTGAGTGCCTTTATGGAATATTAATGAGAAGTTCCATATTTTACTTTTTGCACTTCTTATTTTAGTTTGCAATCTCTATTATATGATTGATCTTGTTGATCAATATTGGTATCACTTTGGGAGCATCAAGTAGATCTAAATTGGTTTTGGCAAACCAAGCTTTGGTCAGTAGCAACAACTTTTTGAGGTTTGAAAGGTAAAGAGAAAAAGCTTACAGGTACTTTGTATCATTTATTTTCTTTCTTGATTGGCTCATAAGCTTAGTATTCTTTATTTAAGATCTTTTGTGTCTTCAAGGAAGATTGCATGTTTGGCTTTATTACTTGTATGTTTGCTTGTTTCCTTCAACTCTTTTGCTTGCTACCCAGCCTTGCTAGCAAAAAAACATGTATTGAGAGGGCATACTTCTCATGCATCCAATCTCTTAAACCAAAACATGTGCCATTTTTGTCCACCATATCTACCTATTAGCATTATTGCTATTCCAAGTAAATTCTCAAGCTTCATCTATCTTTTGAATTAAAAATTATTTTTTTATGTGAAAACTAGTTAGTAAAGCTCTCACGAACTTGATGGCACACCTTATTTTCTTGCCCCTAATAAACTTGAACCATTGTGTCATCGAAGTTGTATATGCTTGCACCTATACGTTGGGATTAGCAGAACCGTGCTGTCATGGCGAACACTTTCAACACCTGTAAATACATACCCAGTTGATATCATGCTCTTTTATTTGCGGATGTCGTCGGTGTGAAATAAAAGGGGAGCTTGTAAGTCCATGGAGTTATGTAGTGTGTGTTAGAGAAACACCTGGGCCGCTAGCCTAAGCCATGCCTAATCATGGTGGAAACTTGCAGCATCACCATAGTGAGCAATCTATGAAGCTTTCTTCTTGTAAAAAAAGAGACATATTGAAAAGGGGAAAGAGATAAAAAAGCACCATTTTCCCATGGTAAATAAGATATTGCTGAGATGCCCACTATCTGCTTGCCTTGTCATTTTGATTATGGGATATCTCCTGTATCATATGCAAGGGGTACCCCGTTGGCGGTTCTCTATGATACACATGTACTTACTATGACAAAAACTTACCGGTAACTAAAGTTGAGTAGCATGAGGAGCGGCCCTCGCACTCAAGGGACATGAGATTGTCAACTTATATTTCGTCAAGCATATACTACATCTTTGTTCACTTTAACTTTAATCACCTCAAAGATGCTTATGATAGGGGCAATGAGAGCTCAAAGCTAGTAAGTACCATAATCTTTTGAAAGCTCTTTATGAACTTGAAATCCCTGCTTCCCTCTATAAATGGCCTTTATCCTACTTCTAAGTTGAGTCAGTAAACCTATTCCTCTCTATCTCCAGCAAGCATTTGAGTTGTTGCGTTTCAAGCATTCATATGATGATTTATTCAATCATGTTTTTTATCTTCTTTGTTTGCACAATACTCTTATCTAAGTGAGTATTACTTTGAAAGCCATTATTGTGAAAAACCTTTTATGTTTGAGCAAAGAGTACTCCTGTTATAAAACTTCTTAACAAAAGCTTTATTTGAAAACTGTTTGCCAACTGTTCTCTGACCAAGAACAAAAGATTGTCAATCCCAATTATGGTTTATCTTTATGCATCTCTGTTGTGACTCCTATACTTGTTGCAAGATAAGTTATATAATGTTGAGTTGCTTTCTATAGGGTTCGCAGCATAGAAAACAAAAAAATTCCTACGATGGGAACAACTATGTACCAAGATCTATCTACTAGATACAAACAAGGGGCGGATGTATATCCGTAGAGAACATACCCTTGAAGACAGACAAAGCTTAACGAGTTAAACTCGTGGTTGATGTAGACGATCTCTTGCCGATCTCAAGATCGAGAGGAAGTCCTAGCGCCGCAAATCAGCAGCGCATCCGTGCTCGCACACACGTCCGAGGCACCGAGCAACCTCTGCCTCCTCGATCCAGCGATGCAGCGGAAGCACAACTCTTTCTTGCCGAATAGCCACCGAGAACATGTACTCGCTAGTCCGAGACCATGGGGGATAAATTCTAGAGGGGGGGAGAGATCCTTCACGAGGAGGTGTGAGTGAGAAGTGAGGAGGGGGTGCCTTTTATAGGAGAGGGGGGAACCCCAAGGGGGTGTCTGGCGCATGGGGGTTGCCCCTTGCCCTCCCCTCATTCATGTGGGTGGACACTCCACTAACAAAAATCATTTCAATTCCCTCCACTCAAAATCCCATTAAATTTCCACCAAATTTAATGCAAACTCTCATTAAATAAAACTACTTTTATTTATTCATAATTTTGTCAATTACTTTAATGACAAACATTCACATATAACCCCTTGCTAGTATTTCATTTCACATGCAAAAACACTTTATGCAATTTCACCCGAAAACCTGTTTCGGTATCTAGTGAAATAAATTCTTGCGCTTGTTATTCTTTTCAGCATGAAACTTTTGCTCCAATTGTATGTCGGTGTCTCTTAAGTGTGTCACCCTATGGTTCATGACTAATGCGGACATGATCGAGACCCCTCTCAGATCAATAATCAAAAGCGGGATCTGGAGACCCATACTGACTCCCACACATTCAACGATGACTTTCTTGTGATCATCGGAACCTTTTATGCTAGTATCTTAATCCCTTTGTTTCACGATATATTACATGTTCGAGATTCAATCATCGGTATCTCCATACCTAGTTTGATCTCATTACTGACATGCACTCTTTTCTCGTTCCCGTGATATAACATTCTAGTGATCAAATCACTTGCTTGCAAGATAACCAATGTGATATCACCGAGAGGGCTCAGAGTATATCTATCCGTCATCGGGGTGAAAAAATTCCACTCTCGATCCATGGGGCTCAACATAACACTTTATTAGTTCTGAACCCATCTTTATAATCACCCTGTTACGGTGTGACGTTTGATGTTATAAAGAAACTCTTCCGGTGTTAGTGATTGACATGATCTCATGGTCTAAGGATTAGGATCACTTCGTAAGTTGTTATAGCAATATAAACTCAATGAATTTGATCGTAATGCTATACTTAGGATGAATGTTCATCACACCATTACACTAATGTTGTGATATCGTTATTAACAACATCCAATGTCCATGATCAGGAAACCTTGATCATCTTATTAATCAACGAGCTAGTTTATGAGAGAGGCATAACTAGGAACTTTCTGTTTGTTTATTAAACACACATGTATTAATGTTTTCGTATTAATACAATTATAGCATGCAAAATAAACATCTATCATATACTTGGAATACACATAATAAACACTTTATTATTACCTCTCAGCGCATATTCCCTTCAGTCTCCCACTTGCACTAGACACAATAATCTAGTTACATAGTGATGAATCTAACACCCATGGAGTTCTGGTGTTGATCATGTTTAGATCTAGGGAGAGTTTTAGTCAACGGATCTGCTACATTGAGATCCGTGTGTACTTTACAAATCTTTATATCTCCATCCTTGACATGCTCGCGGATGGAGTGAAACCGGCGCTTAATATGCTTGGAATTCTTGTGAGACCTTGGTTCTTTGGCCTTGGCAATGGCACCATTGTTGTCACAATAGATCGACATTGGGTCCAACACGCTCGCAACCACACCTAGTTCGGATATGAACTCCTTCATCCAAACCACTTCCTGATCCGCTTCCGAAGCAGCAACATATTCGGCCTCCGTTGTTGATCCTGCCACCACAGGTTGTTTGGAACTCCTCCAACTAATCGCTCCGCCATTCATGAGAAATACGTATCTGGATTAAGACTTAGAGTCATCCGGATCGGTGTCAAAGCTTGCGTCAATATAACACTTAGCGACGAGCCCTTCTTCACCTCCGTCCACAAGAAACATATCCTTAGTTCTTCGCAAGTACTTAAGGATATTCTTGACCGCTATCCAGTGTTCCGAACCTGGATCCGATTGGTACCTACTAGTCAAACTAATAGCATGTGACACATCCGGTCTTGTACATAGCATGGCATACATTATAGAGCCTATGGCTGAAGCATAGGGGACTTTGTCTATTATCTCTCTTTCTTCCGCCGTAGCCGGACTTTGAGTCTTACTCAATGTCGTGCCTTGCAACATAGGTAAGAACCCCTTCTTACTTCCGTCCATTTTAAACTTCTTTAAAATCTTATCAAGGTATGTACTTTGTGATAGCCCTATTAGGCGCCTAGATCTATCTCTATAGATCTTTATGCCTAATATGTATGATGCTTCACCTAGGTCCTTCATTGAAAATTTCCTGTTTAGATAACTTTTAACACTGTTTAAAAGATCTATATCATTTCAAATCAATAATATGTCATCCACATATAATATCAGAAATGCCACATTGCTCCCACTCACTTTCTTGTAAATACAAGCTTCTCCATACGTTTGGACAAATCCAAACTCTTTGATCAGCTCATCGAAGCGGAGACTCCAACTTCGTGATGCTTGCTTCAGTCCATAGATGGATCGCTGAAGCTTGCACACATTGTTAGAATCCTTAGGATCGACGAAACCCTTTGGTTGGATCATATACAACTCTTCTTCAATATTGCCATTGAGGAACGCAGTTTTGACATCCATTTGCCATATCTCATAATCGAAATATGCAGCAATTGCTAACATAATCCTAACTGACTTTAGCATCGCTATGGGAGAGAATGTCTCATCGTAGTCAACTCCTTGAATTTGTCGAAACCCCTTTGCGACAAGTCGAGCTTTATAGACGGTCACATTACCATCAGCATCAGTTTTCCTTTTGAAATCCATTTATTCTCCACGGCCTTTCGGTCATGAGGTAAGTCCACCAAGTTCCAAACTTGATTTTCATACATGGATTTCATCTCGGATTTCATGGCTTCTAACCATTTGTTGGAATCCGGGCTCATCATCACTTCTTCATACGTCGCAGGGTCATCAATTTCATCAACCATGAGATTCGTAACAGGGTTTCCGTACAGCTCGGGAGCTGCACGTGTCCTTCTAGACCTGCAATGTTAGGTAATACTCTCTTTCGAAGTTTCATGATCATTATCATTAGTTCCTTCTTCAACTGGTGAAGCCAACTCCGGAACGACTTCCGACGCTGCGCTACTCGCCATATTTTGAATAGAAGGTTCAATAACCTCTTTGAGTTCTACCTTCCGACTAGTCACACCTTTTGCGAGAAACTCTTTCTCTATAAAGGATCCATTCTTGGCAACAAAAACTTTTCCCTCGGATCTGTAATAGAAGGAATACCCAATTGTTTCCTTAGGGTATCCTGTGAAGACGCATTTTTCCGCTTTGGGTTCGAGTTTATCCGGTTGAAGTTTCTTCACATAAACATCGCATCCCTAAATTTAAGAAATGCCGGCTTAGGTTTGTTTCCAAACCACAATTCATATGGTGTCTTTTCAACGGATTTAGATGGTGCCCGATTTAAAGTGAATGCAGCAGTTTCTAGTGCATAACCCCAAAATGACAACGACAAGTCCGTCAAAACATCATAGATCGAACCATATCCAATAAAGTACGATTATGACGTTCTGACACACCATTTTGCTATGGTGTTCCGGCAGGTGTGAGTTGTGAAACAATTCCACACTCTTTTATGTGAGTGCTAAACTCGTAACTTAGATACTCACATCCACAGTCGGACCATAGAAATTTGATCTTTCTATTATGATGATTTTCCACTTCATTCTGAAATTCCTTGAACTTTTCAAAGCTTTCAGACTTGTGTTTCATCAAGTATATATAACCATATCTACTCAAATCATCTGTGAAAGTAAAAAAAACGATATCCACCTCACGCCGACACACTCATTGGACCACATACATCAGATTGTATGATTTCCAATAAATCTGTCGCCCGTTCCATTGTACCGGAAAACGGCGTTCTAGGCATCTTGCCCATAAGGCATGGCTCACATGTATCAAATGATTCAAAATCAAGTGATTCCAAAAGTCCATCCGAATGTAGCTTCTTCATGCGTTTAACGCCAATATGACCAAGACGACAGTGCCACATATATGCGGATATATCATCATTAAGTTTAATCCTTTTAGCATCAACATTGTGAATATGTGTAACACTATTATCGAGATCCAATAGAAATAAACCATTCATCATCGGTGCATGACCATAAAATATTTCATTCATATAAATAGAACAACCATTGTTCTCGGATTTAAATGAATAACCACTTCGCATCAAACACGATCCAGATACAATGTTCATGCTCAGCGCTGGCACCAGATAACAATTATTCAAGTTTATTACTAATCCCGACGGAAAGTGGAGAGGTAGCATTCCGATGGAGATCACATCAACGCTTGATCCATTACCGACATGCATCTTGACCTCACCCCTTGCTAGCGGTCGCTTGTTCTGCAGCCCCTGATTCGAGTTACATATATTAGCCACTGAACCGGTATCAAATACCCAGGTGCTACTGCGAGCACTAGTCAAGTACACATCAGTAACATGTATATCATATATACCTTTATTTGCCTTGCCGGCCTTCTTGTCTGCCAAATACATGGGGCAGTTGCGCTTCCAGTGGCCAGTCCCCTTACAATAGTAGCACTCGGTATCAGATTTAGGGCCAACTCGGGGTTTCTTTTCAGGCACGGCAACCGTCTTGCCGCCCTTACTTCCCTTCCATTTACCCTTCTTGTCTTTCTTGAAACCAGTGTTCTTATTGATCATCAACACTTGATGTTCCTTCTTTATCTCCACTTCTGTAGTTTTAAGCATTGACAGAAGCTCGGGGAGAGACTTCTTCATGCCTTGCATATTATAGTTCATCACAAAGCTCTTATAGCTAGGTGGCCGAGACTGTAGAACATGATGGATGCCTAACTCAATGGGAATCGTTATTCCCAAGGACACAAGCTTATCGGCATAACCCGACATCTTGAGTACATGCTCACTTACAAAGTTGTGCTCTTCCATCATGCAGCTAAAGAACTTTTCTAAAGAATTGTAGCTCTCTACAGCAGCATGTGTGTCTAAAATCATTTTCAACTCACCCATTGTATCAAATGCATTGCTGTTTTCGAAACGCTTTCGAAGTTCTGGATCTAGCCCATACAATATGCCTCAATGAACTAAGTTGTGGTCCTCCTGACGAGTCTGATAGATAGTCTTCTCCTCGGCAGGGGCATCTGTTGGGGATATGCTATATGGGTATCCTCATAGCATGTCTCTTATCCGACTAACCCGGGTGGCCCATAGTCGGTAGCATGGCCTATGGCCTGCTGGGCGGCCTAGTTAGGTGGATCCAGAAGGGAGGCCCATGCCGGATAAAGGTAGGCTACGGTGGAGTCACCAGCGTACCCGGAGCCTTGGAGTGCAAGATACACAAGACTAGTAATAGACGGTGTAGAACTCTGTAACCTTTCCGGCTAGGACTTTTCCCTATAACCCTAGGATCTGACGACTATATAAGTCGGGCCTATGGGAGCCTTTAGGGCACAACTTCACATAACCTCGCACAGCGAACCTATCTCTGTAACTCGGCGTATTACCATTATAGTGATTTATAGCAGGAGAAGGATTCTGCCACTGTTGTGGGATATAAACCTGGGTAAGCTGTGTTACCTCATACCCGTCAACCGTCCGCCTTACCCCACGTCTCTAAACACGCACTGTGAGGACCCCTCCATGGCGTACTCATCGGCAATACCACGACAGCATCATCAAAAGGTGGGGGGCGTAGCTGCGCTTCTAGCATATATTGCTTTTGTGCAGCAGAGAGGAGAATCCTCAAATTCATGGCCCATTCCGTAAAGTTGCTACCGTTCATTGCAAGTTTCTCTTTCTCCATGAACACATTGAAATTAAAAGGATGTGGTGCCATCTACAACAGAATTTGTAAAGTTTAGACTAAGTTTATGATAGATTGAGTTCAACTAATCCACATTACGAATGAACTCCCACTCAAAAACGACATCCCTCGTGCCTTTTTGGTGATTACATGAACCAAATCCACTACACCAAGTCCAATCATCACGTGAGTCGGTGTAGCTTCAAAGGCGAGCATCAAATGGCATCATATCTACTATGCTTAACCTTTCGGTCCGTGTTCCGAGGCCATGTCTGTACATGCTAGGATCGCCAAGTAAGAACCTTAGTATTCGCATGTGTAACTGTCTTACACTCAAAATATGGTCGTGGATCCAAGAACACCCGATCATCACGTGATCTCTTGGAGTGACGAAAACATAATCGGTGCATACTAAAGGAAGAACACAACTTATCCTGATATTTAAATGAGGGATCATCTTATTATGCTAATAAAACGCCAAACAAGCAATATAAGATTCTATCAAACATCATATGTTTATAAGTGAAATGATATGGTTACCGCATATGATCTCTATCATGTGCATCATGGTATGATCACTATCATACATTTATGTGTAAGTTCAAGGTCTATGGAAATTACATGTTATGTGTGTTGTAAGAGTATCATCTCATACTTCTACTTACAACATCACCATATCATAACACTAGCCCAGCAACAATCTAAACTAGACGCCTCTAATTTATCCATTGCAAGTTTTACGTGGCTTAGGGGTTTCGAAGATAGAACCGTTCTTACCTATGAACATGAACCACAACGAGGATAACCAAATTGCTGACAACTCGTTGCAAAATAGATATTGACTATAGTAGGAGAGACAGACACTGTAACATCCCTAAAATCATAATTTCAAAGTTTGCATATCATTCGTGCATGCATATAGATTTGAGATCAAATTTCAAACTCATTTCAGAAAAACAGAAGCACATGGTGCTATGATTTTATGTGAGCAGATTTAAATCAAATGGCTATCCCCATTTGAGAGTTTGAATGATTTTAAACCTAACTTGTTTGTCTTCCTCATAGAAAGGATTGAGTGAGGTTTTGGACCAAGATTTGCAAATTGGAAATAAATTCAAAAACCATTTCTCAAATTTTGCAAACCAAGTGCCAAGTCTCTGATATTTTGTTCTCCAAGCTTGACCAAGCCTTTGCAAAGCAACCCCATGATTTTATGACTATATTTGAGACTACTGCTCACTGCAAAAATCCCAAGAAGATTTGAATTCAAATGAAACTTGAAATCATTTGAAAATCAATTCAGAAAATTGAAACAGAAAAAGAAAAGGAGAAAGAATTAGAAACGGGCCGGCGCCAGGATTCCAGCCCAGCTTCTGAACAGGCCCAGCTAGCCCACCCGGGCCATTTCTTTCTCTCTCGCACGCAGCACCCAGACGATTTGACGACAGACCCCACCTCCTTCAAGGCGTTTACCGACGAAGCCCTCTCCACGTCAGCTTCGTCTTCCCCAGATTCCACGCACGAACTCCGCCGCTGCCCGTTGCTGCACTGATTTTGTGATGTTAAATTGCATTGATGCAGCAAGCGTTTCTTGTCGAGCCTCTGGCTATAAAATCCCCACACCCTCGCGACCATTTCCCCTCAAACAATTTCGCCTTCACGCCACCAGGCTGCCCACAACTTGCACGACGCCGCCGCTGTTCCGACGACTGCGCCGACGAATTCCGGTGAGCCCCGTGTTCCCCTCTGTCTCTAGTTCATACTATCAAGTTCAGCGAGTCTTTGCGCACCTACTGACACTCCCCATTTGCCCTCGCATGATCCGTAGCTCCAGCAACGTCGACGACCGGCCGCCACCGTTCTCTGCACGAACTCCGGCGACCTCCCTCCGTAAGTAGCCACCGCCCCTTGCCCTCTGACTGATACACCTAGAATCTCCATCGTTGTGCGCATCTAACAGTACCCCTATTTTGGCTTAGCGCGACGAGGAACCTCGCCAACGTCGACGACTGACCGTGCCCGATGCATTCGCAAACTCCGGCGAGGAATCTCTGACGACCCCGTGCGCCCCTCGACAAACCATCGCCACCTTGAGCATCGGCAGCATTCTGCGGTTCTGGTAAGCGCCTCCTTTCTTCCCCGGGCGATCTAGAACGCCAGCACCACCGCTAACTGACGCGCCGCCGCCAGCCGCCGCCGCTAGTGCCGCTCGTTTCTGGTTAGAAGTTTTTTAGCCATCAGATCCAGATCCAGCGCGTAGAAATAGTTCACTTAACGAAGGGGTATGGATAGATCTGAGCCGTGCAGCGATAGTTAGATCCAACGGCACGGAAGGGTGATCTGGTGCGAACCGGTATGCACCAATAGAAACTTGACGCGTGTCTAGGGTTGGATTCGAAAATAGAATTCAAATCAGATTTAGATCCAATTTTCAAAGGGCTATAACTTGAGATTCCCATGTTAGATTTTTGCAAATTTTATACCGTTGGAATCACTGAGTCAAGCCCTTTCTGAATCTGCAATGTGTTTAACAAAAAGTTTCTGTTAAAATGACTTTGTATGCAGAAACTTATTTAGGATCATTTTGAGTATAGAAATTGTTTAGTAATTGGTTTTAGTGCTAAATTAGTTTAGTTAGCAAGTTTTTGACTTGGTTATGCTTCTGTGTCATGCACTTGCTTGGTGGGTTTTCAAAAATCATCACTTAGCATTTTCTTGCATGCATGCATTCATATTTTTGTTTGTATATAAATTGTGTGTAATTGTGTGCTACAAATTTTTTGTGTAGATTTTGCTAGTGACTGTGATTGTGAAGAGTGCTACTCTCCCCATTACCAAGGCAAGTGATACTTCATGATATTTCCATTCCCTTTATTTTGAATAAGCATTAGAATTATTTTTGCTAAGTCTTGCATGCTACTTTTGCCAAATGCTATGTTGGGAAATCCTATGTAGTTGTAGAAATGTAGAATTGCTAGGGAATTTCCTAAGTTAAGTTACTATGCCATGCTTAGCCTAGCTAGTAGAAAACAAGGGTTGGTAAAGTATGTACATGCTATGATGAAAATAATTCTAAGTCTTTTGGACTTATGCTTTTCTTAATAAAACAACTAAGTCAATGAACCTCCTGGGTGGAATGGGACTTGAATGGTGGTTTTTGGTTGAGTGGTTACACAAGGCCATGGATATGGCTTGTGTATCTCACTTGTGGTATGCCACCCAGGCACAAAGGGATTTGGAGGCCAAGTGTTGAGAAGCTTATAGTGCAGCCACTTGGCAATATGGGCTCTGCCTTGATCATATAGGTTGCTAGAACTTAGTCATTTGGACAGTTGGTGGTAGTGGGATGATAGGTTGGAACGCGTCTATTTGGCTAAGGGAAGGCTTCGAAAGGTCTGTCTTGGGAAACCAAGTCTGGTGGGAACGTGCACAACCTCTGCAGATGGAAAATCTAAGTACTTAGCCAAGTCCATGGCAATGGACAACTTGAGCATCAAGACATGGAAGCTACAAGAATCTCATCACTCCAACTTCTAAGTAAAACTTGTGGGTGAACAAGGGTAAAGGACCCCAATGTCTATTGGTGGTTTCTTGGGAAAGTTTTTGACAAAGAAAAACTTAGTGATTTCAACTAATAGGAAAAAAAACCTATTTTGAGCAAAGCAAGCCAAGCTACACTTAGCCAAAAAGCATATAGTAATATAGTCCACTTAAAATTTACTAAGGTATCACTTGCCAATACTATTCCAAAGTATTGACCCACTGTGGCTGTAACTTGTGATGTTGCAGGTTACTCCGATGATGAGTAGGAGTCATGAGTCTACACTCAACATGCTTGCCTGTGGCACATGAAGATGAAGACTTAAGTTTATTTACTTATTCCAAAAACTCTTGTATTAGGCCTATGGCCCTGAGTTGTAAAAGACTATGTTTTATCTCTGGAATGAATGTAATAAATGACCTTTGTATCTGTGTACTTCATCTTAAATTGTGGATGCTAGCAATGATCCAGGGACTAGCATTGCAATCACAGGGATCCTTTTCCTTTACAAAGGAGGGATCTTACAGATGGTATCAGAGCACTGTGTTGCCTGTAGGACTATGACCCTAGGATTGGAAACCACTAAGGAAAAAATTTCAACTACTTCTACACTTGTCTATTCTTCTCGTAAACTTTTCTAATCTTCTCATTCTCCTCTATTTGTAGATGAACTCCATCAACGAAGCCGTGAAGAAAGGACCACTCATGACCATGACCTTGGAGTGTGAAACTGAGTTTCCCAAAATTCTCAAGGACCTCATGGTGGCAATGGAAGCACATGGTGCAGCTGTGTACAAAGGCTTTCCAGTAATGGATGAAGGAGTGGAGTACTGGTGGGTGCAACTTCACTTGTACAAAAACAAGGAAGACAACCACAAAGAAAGAGGATTCTGCATGTACACCAACACTGTGATGCACACCACATTCTTTGAGTCAGCAAGAGAAGCAGCTTGGAGTACTATCAAAGAACTCAGTGCTAGAGTCAAGTGCAGAATGCTCAACCTCCAAAAAGATTTAGAGAAAGAGAAGGAACATACCCAAGAGTTGGAAGCCACCAACCAAACCTTAAGAGGAGATATTATAGACTTAGTGATGGAATCATGTGAGCAAGATAGGCTGATTGCCTCTAGGAACATTGTGTTAGCCAACAGATCCAGTGAGATAGGATTGTAAACGCACTTCGTTAGTTGGACCACCACCTATCACCTTATTTTCCAAAATGATACCTTAAATAAGTTTGGACCTTGATTGATGTAATGGATTCATGTATGCATGACTTGTGTGATTTTGTTTTCCAAGGTTATGTATGAAATGTTTGTCTTGTTTTATCCTAAATTGTGTTGTCCTAACTTTTCAATCTTATAAATAGATGCCTATTACCATCAGCACTGTTGAGGAGTTCCAGGTTACCCGTTTTGGTCCTCGTATCGTTGAGCTTACCACTTTGCTCAATCTCCCTCTTCCCACCATCATGGTGCATCCACTCACCAAGTTCGAGAGGAAGGACCTCTGGGGCTTCAAGGTGAACCAGCCCGGACGCCAGACAGAGCCTACTACGGAGGCCATCGTCTTCAAGCTTATGCACGATGACAGGGAGAGAGGCATGGAGGTAGTCATGCAGGACCTGATAGGACGTCTGCTAGGCCGTCACTCCCGACAGGTTAGGGGCACCCACTTCCACATCTTCGGAAGACGTGATGATGATGGAGAGTCCATCGACTTTGAGGACGACTCGAGGGACGCAGCAGAGCCGATACGTCTCTATCTCCAGGACTTAGAGTCTCTTATTAGGCACGTGGACACGGACAGGACCAATGTCATGCTCAGTAATGACGAGCTCTAGGTGCAGCTTCGCGAGAAGGACAAGCTTTTCGCTCAGCAGGACGAGATAGTCAAGGAAATGGAGGCGAAGTTCGAGACCCAGGACCGGAAGTTCAAGAGTCAGGAGAAACGCGTGCAGGATAGGAACAAGAAGATCTGGGACATGACTAAAGAACTGAAGTCCAAGGATTTCGAGCTAGAGCAGCAGTAGATGGTGATAGAGAGGCTTCGTTCCTAGAAGAGGGCTCTCAAGACCAAGATCGAGTCCTTGACCACTACCATTGAGGAGAACAAGCCGCGATGGAGAACGCAGGTCTTACTTTTGTCGAGGAGGAGATTGATGCTGATGAGTAGACTTGACTACTCGTTTATATTTTATTATCATACTCGTTATTTGTGAACTTGTTATTGGACCATCCGACATGTGGATGGCTTGCCACTTGTGTGTTTTACTTTGAGAACTTGTTATTCTATTGTTGAACTTTTATCTTTGTGTTGCATGCTTTGTGATTGCTTATGTGATGTATTGTGCATAAAAACATCTATGGGTATCTCATTCTTATCTCTATTTGAACAAACCACAGATGCCTCCCCGTCGCACAAACCCCAACCCCAACAACATCACCCCGGAAATGCAGCAAATGATGAATGCGCAAACACAGCTTATGCAGATGATGACAACATTCATCCAAAATCAGAATAACAACAACAACAACAACAACCCCAATAACAACAACAACCCTCCGGCCGATATGCTCACCAGATTTCTGCGTTTGAGGCCAGCTAAGTTCTCGGGACGATGATCCCATGGTGGCCAATGATTGGCTACGTTCAGAATAAGGACTTCTTGACCGTAATGCTGCACGCTGAAAAGGTCAGATTTGCAGCACATCTGCTGGAAGGGCCAGCCGCCACTTGGTGGGACAACTTCCAAATCACCACTCCTATAGATGAGGTGACTTGGGCTATCTTTGAAGATGGCTTTCGCACTGCTCATATCTCATCAGGAATGATGAGCACGAAAAGAAGGAGTTTCACAACTTCAAGCAAACATGGCGTGGCTCAATATATAGAAGAGTTCAACAATCGCGCGTTATGCACCGGATGAGGTTGACAGATGCCAAAAGAAAGGAAAAGTTCGGAAGGCTTGAATGATGAGCTGAATCTGCAGTGGCTGTGGCATATGTTCCACTTATCAGTCGCTCTGGGACAAGGCTGCTATATTGGAGAACAAAATGAAGCAGGTCGAGAGTAGAAAGAGAAAGCACTCCGACAAGCACAGCTCGGGATTGTCTCACAAATGATCTCACTGTGATGGCGATAAGGCTCAGATCCCATAAGCATGGGAAATTCAACAAGCACCACAACCACAACCGTCATGACAACAAGCATCACCGATCATGACAATGACAAGTACAAGAACCACAAGAGTGGACACAAGAGCCACCATAGTGGGAATGGTAGTGGAAGTGGAAGTCACCGCTAAAAGAGACATCGGTCAAGTTGAATGCTTCAAATGCAAGAAGATGGGACACTATGCAAATGAGTGCCCGAAAAGAAAGTTGAAGGACCTCAAGCCCAATCCTTTCCAGAAGGTCGTGAACCACATTAATGTGGAAGAGGTCTATGAGGAGCCTGACGCTGTTGCTGGTAAGTTCAGACTCAATTCCATTCCAGCATTTGTACTCTTTGATACTGGTGCATCTCATTCATTCATATCAAGAGCATTTGTTGAAACAAATGAACTACCGGTAGAAACTATTGGGTGTCCTATAAAAGTAAGTTCTCTTGGTGGAGAAATGATAGTGAATTCAGGATGCCATGACCTAGTCATAGAATTCGGGAAGTATAAGTTTCCCGTTAACCTGATAATATTAAACTACCAAGGTTTGGATGTCATTCTGGGAATGGACTGGATGACTAAGTACAAAGGAGTGATAGATTGTGCCAGCCATACTGTCTCACTCACAACTCCGGATAATAAAAGGATCAGATTCAAGACCAGCTTTGGAGAAAAAAGGAGTATGCTTAATTCTCTTAAGGGGGTTAGCATGGACAGTGCCAATTAGGTGTAGTATCCGGATGTATTCCCGGAAGAATTGCCAGGAATGCCACCAGATAGAGATGTGGAGTTTCTGATAGATTTGGTACCAGGTTCTGGACCAATAGCAAACAGACCATACAAAATGTCAGTTGATGAACTGAAAGAGATCAAGAAGCAACTAGGAGAACAGTTGCAGAAAGGATTCATTCAACCAAGTTCTTCATCTTGGGGAGCCCTAGTTTTGTTCGTGGAGAAGAAAGATAGAATCCAAAGGTTATGCATAGATTACCGTTCACTCAATGAGGTAACTATCAAGAACAAATATCCTTTGCCTAGAATCAATGACTTGTTTGATCAGCTAGAGGGAGCATGTGTGTTCTCGAAGATTGATCTTCGGCCAGGCTATTTTCAACTCAAGATAAGAGAGCAAGACATACCTAAAACAGCATTCACCACAAGGTATGGATTGTATGAGTATACCGTAATGCCTTTTGGCTTAACCAATGCTCCAGCCTACTTCATGAATATGATGAACAAGGTGTTCATGGAATTTCTTGACAAGTTCGTTGTCGTTTTCATCGATGACATCTTAGTCTACTCCAAGAGCAAAGAAGAACATGAAGGACACTTGCGCTTGATACTTGAGAAGTTAAGAGAGCATAAACTTTATGCAAAATTCAGCAAGTGTGAGTTCTGGTTAGAAGAAGTTGGTTTTCTTGGTCATGTTATGACAAAGGATGGTGTAGCAGTTGATCCTGCTAAGGTTTCAGCTGTGACGGAATGGGAATCTCCCAAGAATGTAAAAGAAGTTTGCAGTTTCCTTGGCTTAGCGGGTTACTACAGAAGGTTCATCGAGAATTTCTCTAAAGTGGCTAAGCCCATGACTGAATTGTTAAAGAAAGACAAGAAGTTTGCTTGGTCTGAAGGTTGTGAAGTCAGCTTTCAAGAATTGAAGAAGAGACTTGTGACAGCACCGGTTCTATGTCTGCCAGATTTGGAAAAGGATTTCCAAGTATATTGTGATGTGTCTCATCAAGGTTTGGGTGCCGTCCTTATGCACGACGGTAAAGTTGTGGCCTATGCCTCGAGACAACTCAAAACTCATGAAGTAAACTATCCTACTCATGATTTAGAGTTAGCCTCTGTCGTCCATGCACTCAAAACATGGAGACATTACCTTTTGGGAAAGCGTTGTGAAGTGTTCACCGATCACAAGAGTTTGAAGTATATATTCACCCAGAAGGAAATCAATATGAGACAAATAAGATGGTTAGAGCTTATCAAGGACTATGACTTAAGTTTGCAATACCACCCCGGTAAAGCAATTGTTGTAGCAGATGCTCTAAGTCGTAAGGTATTTGTGAATGGCCTTACCAAAGGAGAATTGCCGGACGAATTGTGTGCCCAATTCAAAGAACTCAGATTGGAGATCGTGCTAGAAGGACATCTCATGTCTTTAGATGTTCAACCCACTTTGTTGGACAAGATTCGAGAAGCTCAAAAGACTGATAAGGAAATTGAAGAGATTAAGGAAAAGATTAGCCAGGGGAAAGCTAAGAATTTCCATGTAGACGAACAAGGTACTTTATGGCACGGGAAACGCATCTGTGTTCCGCAAGATCCGGAGATGCGGAAACTGATTCTGCAAGAAGCCCACAACTCTCCGTATTCTATTCACCCGGGAAACACTAAAATGTACATGGACATGAAGGAAAGATTTTGGTGGAACAATCTCAAGAGAGACATCGCCGAACATATTGCTTTGTGTGATGTGTGTAGTAGAGTAAAAGCGGAGCATCAGAAACCAGCAGGTTTGCTTCAACCACTACCTATTCCTGATTGGAAATGGGACAAGATTGGTATGGATTTCATTACCGGATTACCAAGGACCAGATCAGGATATGATTCCATATGGGTAGTAGTGGATCGCTTAACTAAAGTGGCCCATTTCATACCCGTGAAGGCAACTTATACAAGTGCCAAGTTAGCCAAGATCTACATGAGTAGAATTGTATGCCTTCACGGTGTGCCTAAGAGTATTGTGTCCGATAGGGGAACCCAATTCACTTCCCATTTTTGGAGACAACTACATGAGTCATTGGGAACGAGGTTGGAATTCAGTACTGCTTTTCATCCTCAAACCGATGGACAAACAGAAAGGACTAATCAAATTCTGGAAGACATGTTGAGGGCATGTGCCCTAGATTATGGAGCAAGTTGGGATGAAAGTCTGCCTTACGTAGAATTTTCTTATAACAACAGCTATCAAGCCAGTATTGAGATGGCACCGTTTGAGTTTCTCTACGGAAGAAAATGTACCACCCCATTGTTATGGAATGGTGTGGGAGAAAGAAGTTTATTCGGGCCAGATCTTATCAAAGAAGCCGAAGAGAAAGTCAAATTGGTTAAGGAAAGGTTGAAGATAGCACATTCCCGACAGAAAAGCTACGCAGATCCTAAGCATAGAGAAGTCATCTACGAAGTTGGTGATAGAGCCTATCTTAGAGTATCACCACTCTGTGGAGTGAAAAGATTCGGAGTCAAAGGAAAGTTGGCACCAAGATATGTTGGGCCATTCAAGATTCTGAGTCGCAAAGGAGAAGTTGCTTATGAAATTGAACTACCAGCATCTCTATCAGCAGTCCATAATGTGTTTCATGTGAGTCAGCTTAAGAAATGTCACCCAGAAATGGAAGAAACTTCTTTGAAGGATACCATACCTTTGGAAGAAGTTCAACTAGAAAGTGATCTCACTTATGAAGAAAAGCCTATCAAGATACTTGAGACTGCAGAAAGAGTCACAAGGACAAAGACTATCAAGTTTTGCAAAGTGCAATGGAATCATCATTCCGAGGAGGAAGCAACATGGGAAAGAGAAGATGATCTTCGGAAAGACCACCCTCACCTATTTGCTAGCCAATCCGAATCTCGAGGGCAAGATTCACCTTAAGGGGGTTAGATTTGTAACATCCCTAAAATCATAATTTCAAAGTTTGCATATCATTCGTGCATGCATATAGATTTGAGATCAAATTTCAAACTCATTTCAGAAAAACAGAAGCACATGGTGCTATGATTTTATGTGAGCAGATTTAAATCAAATGGCTATCCCCATTTGAGAGTTTGAATGATTTTAAACCTAACTTGTTTGTCTTCCTCATAGAAAGGATTGAGTGAGGTTTTGGACCAAGATTTGCAAATTGGAAATAAATTCAAAAACCATTTCTCAAATTTTGCAAACCAAGTGCCAAGTCTCTGATATTTTGTTCTCCAAGCTTGACCAAGCCTTTGCAAAGCAACCCCATGATTTTATGTCTATATTTGAGACTACTGCTCACTGCAAAAATCCCAAGAAGATTTGAATTCAAATGAAACTTGAAATCATTTGAAAATCAATTCAGAAAATTGAAACAGAAAAAGAAAAGGAGAAAGAATTAGAAACGAGTCGGCGCCAGGATTCCAGCCCAGCTTCTGAACAGGCCCAGCTAGCCCACCCGGGCCATTTCTTTCTCTACACGCCAACACCCAGACGGTCGGCGACCAGACCCACCTCCCTTCAAGGCGTTTACTGTGGCGGCCCTCTCCACGTCAGCTTCGTCTTCCCTAGATTCCGCATCGAACTCCGCTTGCTGCCGTTGCTGCACTGATTTCGCGAGGTTAAATTGCATTGGTGCAGCAAGCGTTTCTTGTCGAGCCTCTGGCTATAAAATCCCCACACCCTCGTGACCATTTCCCCTCAAACAATTTTGCCTTCACGCCACCAGGCTGCCCACAACTTGCACGACGCCGCCGCTATTCCGACGACTGCGCCGACGAATTCCGGTGAGCCCCATGTTCCCCTCTGTCTCTAGTTCATACTATCAAGTTCAGCGAGTCTTTGTGCACCTACTGACACTCCCCATTTGCCCTCGCATGATCCGTAGCTCCAGCAACATCGACGACCGGCCGCCACCGTTCTCTGCACGAACTCCGGCGACCTCCCTCCGTAAGTAGCCACCGCCCCTTGCCCTCTGACTGATACACCTAGAATATCCATCGTTGTGCGCATCTAACAGTACCCCTATTTTGGCTTAGCGCGACGAGGAACCTCGGCAACGTCGACGACTGACCGTGCCCGATGCATTTGCAAACTCCGGCGAGGAATCTCCGACGACCCCGTGCGCCCCTCGACAAACCATCGCCACCTTGAGCATCGGTAGCATTCTGCGGTTTCTGGTAAGCGCCTCCTTTCTTCCCCGGGCGACCTAGAACGCCAGCACCATCATGACGCAGCCATTACCGCCGCCGCTAGCACCGCTCGTTTCTGGTTAGAAGTTTTTTAGCCGTCAGATCCAGATCCAGCGCGTAGAAATAGTTCACTTAACGAAGGGGTATGGATAGATCTGAGCCGTGCAGCGATAGTTAGATCCAATGGCACGGAAGGGTGATCCGGTGCGAACCGGTACGCACCAATAGAAACTTGACGCGTGTCTAGGGTTGGATTCAAAAATAGAATTCAAATCAGATTTAGATCCAATTTTCAAAGGGCTATAACTTGAGATTCCCACGTTAGATTTTTGCAAATTTTATACCGTTGGAATCAGTGAGTCAAGCCCTTTCTGAATCTGCAATGTGTTTAACAAAAAGTTTCTGTTAAAATGAATTTGTATGCAGAAACTTATTTAGGATCATTTTGAGTATAGAAATTGTTTAGTAATTGGTTTTAGTGCTAAATAAGTTTAGTTAGCAAGTTTTTGACTTGGTTATGCTTCTGTGTCATGCACTTGCTTGGTGGGTTTTCAAAAATCATCACTTAGCATTTTCTTGCATGCATGCATTCATATTTTTGTTTGTATATAAATTGTGTGTAATTGTGTGCTACAAATTTTTTGTGTAGATTTTGCTAGTGACTGTGATTGTGAAGAGTGCTACTCTCCCCATTACCAAGGCAAGTGATACTTCATGATATTTCCATTCCCTTTATTTTGAATAAGCATTAGAATTATTTTTGCTAAGTCTTGCATGCTACTTTTGCCAAATGCTATGTTGGGAAATCCTATGTAGTTGTAGAAATGTAGAATTGCTAGGGAATTTCCTAAGTTAAGTTACTATGCCATGCTTAGCCTAGCTAGTAGAAAACAAGGGTTGGTAAAGTATGTACATGCTATGATGAAAATAATTCTAAGTCTTTTGGACTTATGCTTTTCTTAATAAAACAACTAAGTCAATGAACCTCCTGGGTGGAATGGGACTTGAATGGTGGTTTTTGGTTGAGTGGTTACACAAGGCCATGGATATGGCTTGTGTATCTCACTTGTGGTATGCCACCCAGGCACAAAGGGATTTGGAGGCCAAGTGTTGAGAAGCTTATAGTGCAGCCACTTGGCAATATGGGCTCTGCCTTGATCATATAGGTTGCTAGAACTTAGTCATTTGGACAGTTGGTGGTAGTGGGATGATAGGTTGGAACGCGTCTATTTGGCTAAGGGAAGGCTTCTGAAAGGTCCTGTCTTGGGAAACCAAGTCTGGTGGGGAAAGTGCACAACCTCTGCAGATGGAAAATCTAAGTACTTAGCCAAGTCCATGGCAATGGACAACTTGAGCATCAAGACATGGAAGCTACAAGAATCTCATCACTCCAACTTCTAAGTAAAACTTGTGGGTGAACAAGGGTAAAGGACCCCAATGTCTATTGGTGGTTTCTTGGGAAAGTTTTTGACAAAGAAAAACTTAGTGATTTCAACTAATAGGAAAAAAAACCTATTTTGAGCAAAGCAAGCCAAGCTACACTTAGCCAAAAAGCATATAGTAATATAGTCCACTTAAAATTTACTAAGGTATCACTTGCCAATACTATTCCAAAGTATTGACCCACTGTGGCTGTAACTTGTGATGTTGCAGGTTACTCCGATGATGAGTAGGAGTCATGAGTCTACACTCAACATGCTTGCCTGTGGCACATGAAGATGAAGACTTAAGTTTATTTACTTATTCCAAAAACTCTTGTATTAGGCCTATGGCCCTGAGTTGTAAAAGACTATGTTTTATCTCTGGAATGAATGTAATAAATGACCTTTGTATCTGTGTACTTCATCTTAAACTGTGGATGCTAGCAATGATCCAGGGACTAGCATTGCAATCACAGGGATCCTTTTCCTTTACAAAGGAGGGATCTTACAGACACCCGCTAGCCACTTATGCAAACTAGTTGCATGTCAAGCATGGAACTGGTCTCATGTGCTAGGACATGTCAAGTTTGACCGGGCCGCTTCATCCCACTATGCCACCAATATTCAAAATTACAACTAAGAAGCAACAACATGATCATCATCGCCCACATACTCATATGTGTACTACCCGTGTAAAGCATCTACGCATAGATCCGGCTCTGATACCACTATAGGGTTTGCAGCATAGAAAACAAAAAATTTCCTACGATGGGAACAACTATGTACCAAGATCTATCTACTAGATACAAACAAGGGGCAGATGTATATCCGTAGAGAACATACCCTTGAAGACCGACAAAGCTTAATGAGTTAAACTCGTGGTTGATGTAGATGATCTCTTGCCGATCTCAAGATCAAGAGGAAGTCCTAGCGCCGCAAGTTAGCAGCGCATCCGTGCTCGCACACACGTCTGAGGCACCGAGAAACCTCCGCCTCCTCGCTCCAGCGATGCAACAGAAGCCCAACTCTTTCTTGCCGAATAGCCAATGGGAACATGTATCTCGCTAATCCGAGACCATGGGAGATAAATTCTAGAGGGGGAGAGAGATCCTTCACGAGGAGGTGTGAGTGAGAAGTGAGGTGGGGGTGACTTTTATAGGAGAGGGGGGAACCCCAAGGGGGTGGCCGGCGCATGGGGGCTGCCCCTTGCCCTCCCCTCATTCATGTGGGTGCACACTCCACTCACAAAAATCCTTTCAATTCCCTCCACTCAAAATCCCACTCAAATTCCCATTAAATGTCCACCAAATTTAATGCAAACTCTCATTAAATAAAACTCCTTTTATTTATTCAGAATTTTGTCAATTACTTTAATGACAAACATTCACATATAACCCCTTGCTAGTATTTCAATTCACATGCAAAAACACTTTCTGCAATTTCACCCGAAATCCTGTTTCGGTATCTAGTGAAATAAATTCCTGCGCTTGTTATTCTTGTCGGCATGAAACTTTTGCTCCAATTAGATGTCGGCGTATCTTAAGTGTGTCACCCTACGGTTCATGAATAATGCGGACATGATCGTGTTGGAATTATGCCCTAGAGGCAATAATAAAGATGTTATTATTATAATTCTTGTTCATGATAAAGTTTATATTCCATGCTAGAATTGTGTTAAGCGGAAACTTTAATACTTGTTTGGTTTATGAACAACACCGTGTCCCTAGTATGCCTCTATGGACTAGCTCATTGATTAATTATGGTTAAGGTTTCCTAACCATAGACATGAGTTGTCGATTAATAGTGAGATCATATCATTGGGAGAATGATATGATGGACAGACCCAAACTAAGCGGAGCAATTAGATTGTGTTATCGTGTTCATCTTTGCGAAGCTTTTCTTATGTCAAATATTGTATTCCTTAGACCATGAGATAATACAACTCCCTGGTATCGGAAGAAAGCTTTGAGGTCATCAAACGTCATCCTATGAGAGGGTGATCATAAAGGTGTCTCTCAGGTGATCGGAAAGTACCTGTTGGGTTGTATGTATCGAGATGGAATTTGTCCCTCCCAAGTCGGAGAGATATACTTCAGGCCCACTCGGTAATTGATATCAACACTGCTTGCAAGCATGTGGTTAAGGAGTTAATCACAAGGTGATATCGGATTACGGAACGAGTAAAGTACTTGCCGTGAACGAGATTGAACTAGGTATGACGGTACCGACGATCAAATCTCGGGCAAGTAAAATATCGCGAGACGAAGGGAATATATATATGGGATTGATTGAATCCTGGCATCGTGGTTCATCCGATATGATCATCGATGAATGTGTGGGAGTCAATATGGGTTTCCAGACCCCGCTGTTGATTATTGATAGAATATCATGTCTGCATATTCTCGAACCCGAAGGGTCACACACTTAATGTGTCTCGACGCTAGGATAGATTGGATAATTGGTTTATGAGTTTTTGTTCGGAGTCTCGGATGGGATCGGGGACATCACGAGAGGTTCCGGAATGGTTCGGAGAATAAGATTCATACAAGGCAATGCAGTTTTTGGAGTTCGGAATTGTTTCGGGTTAATCGGTATTATACCGGAAGCTTCTAGAACCTTCCGGAGGGGGACCAACGTGGCCCCACCTGCCGGGAGGGGGCATGGGACTATGAGGGAGTGCCCTGGCCGCATTGGGCCAGGGGCACAAGGCCCCATAGGGCCCAGCCGGCCAGACCTAGGGCAAACCCTAGGAAAGCTTCTAGAAGGGGGCGGGAAACTTGCCCCCCACTCCTCCCTCCTTGGCTGTCGGCCTAGGGCTTGGGGGAGGGGCTAGGGCTGGCGCCCACCCCTCTATATATAGAGGGCTGGGGCACACCCTCCGCCCACACCTCCTCCACAACCCTAGCCGACCTGCTTCCCTCCTCTCTCTCTCCCTCCCGACTGCACGTAGGCGAAGCCCTGCTGCAGAAACTCTCCACCACTTGCACCGCGCCGTAGCGTTGTAGATCCAATCCATCTCTCCACCATACTTGCTGGACCGAGGAAGGAGGAGACGTCGAGGTGCCGCACGTGTGAATCTCTCGGAGGCATCGCCACTTGCAGTGTTAGATCGGATCGGATCGCGAGGAGGAGAAGCGAGTACGACTACATCACCCATGTTCCGACAATCGTTCTGCTGTGCGAATCTTCAAGGGTATGAAGATCTCATCTAATCCCCTTCGTTGATTGCATCTCCTAGATTAGATCTTGGCTTTCCCGTTCGCATGCGTAGAATTTTTTTGACTTACTATGCTGCGAAACCCTTCAGTGGTATCAGAGCTAGATCTATGCGTAGATGTGTTTCACGAGTAGAACGCAACATGGTTGTTGCGGGCGTTGATGTTTTCTGTTGCAAGCCTCTTGTTTGTGTTCTTCTTATGACGCGGGATAGTGAGATCGAAGCGGTCCAGGCCAACTTTACGCGACGTCGTTCGCGAGACCGGCTCCGCACTTGACGTGTGGCTTGTTCCACACATGCGGCTGGTGGATGCCTGTTTCTCTCACTATAGTTGTCATGGGATTTACACCGGAGTTTGGCAACCATAATATCACCGTTGTGGCTTTCCGTAGGTAAGAATCGTTGTTAGATTGCTACTCCCATAAGCCGTGTAAAACATGCAACAGCAAAGTAGAGGCGTCTAACTTGTTTTTGCAGGGAGTGTTTTCTGTGATATGGTATGGCCCAAGATGTGATGTGTATATTGTATGCGATGATCATGTTTTGTAATGTTTCACGACTTGCATGTCGATGAGTACACAACCGGAAGGAGCCATATGGTTGTCTTTATAATTGTGTATGACATGTGTGTCAACTTCTTATACGCCATGTAATAGTTTCACTTTATCGCTAAGTAGTTAGCAATAGTTGTAGTTGCGATTCGTGGTGGAGGAAATCATGGTGGAGTGATGGAGATCATGCCGGCACGCACAAGATGGCGATCATTGCGTGAAGATTGTCTATACCATGTCACATAAAGTTATATGCATGTGATGTTTATCCTTTTATGTATCTTATTATGCTTAGATCGCGACGGTAGCATTATAAGATGATTCCTCACTTAAAGATCAAGATAAAACTGTGTTCTCCCCATGTATGCACCGTTGCGAAAGTTCGTCGTGTCCAAGCATCACGTGATGATCGGGTGCTATAGACTCTACGTTCACATACAACGGGTGCAACCCAGTTTTGCACACGCGGAAATACTTGGGTTTGACTTGACGAGCCTAGCATGTACAGACATGGCCTCGGAACACATGAACCGAAAGGTTAAGCATGAGTCATATGAATGATATGATCGACACTTCGTTGTCCACCATTGAAACCACATCTCTTCTCGTGAAGATCGGATTAGGTGTGGTGAATTTGGATCATGTTCACTAAACAACTTGAGGGATGTTGAATTTAGTGGGAGTTCATCTAGTAATTTGATTAAAAGTTGAACTAGTTATCATGAACATAGTCTAATTTGTACTTGCAAACATTGTAGATGAAATGGCTAAGTCCAACTTCAACTTCAACGTTTTTGCTGAGAAGGAAAAGCTTAGAAACAATGGGTCTAACTTCACCAATTGGTTCCGCAATCTGAGAATCATTCTCTCTGGCGGTCAAAAGGACTATGTCATTGAGAATGCGCTAGGTGACGCCCCTGCTGTAGATGCGCCGGCTGATGAGAAAGCTATCTATCAGTCGCGCAAAGATGATTATGGCGTGATTAAGAGCACCATGTTGTTTGCTATGGAATCGGACCTTCAAAATCGTTTTGAAGACTATCCTGGGCCCTTTGAGATTCTTGAGGAGCTGAAAACAATGTTTCAGACCCAGGCCCGTTCTGAGAGATATGAGATCTCTGAGAAATTCTTTAACTGCAAGATGGAGGAAGGGAGTTCCGTTAGTGAGCACGCCATAAAGATGTTGGGCTACACTCAATGCCTTGAGCAACTGGACTACAAGATTCTAGAGGAGCTCAAGATTGACAGGGTTCTGCAATCACTCCCTCCCAGCTACAAAAGTTTTGTAGTGACTCACAATCAGATTGGTTCCACTGATACGATCACCGAGCTCTTCGCAAAGCTGAAGGCAGCGAAGGTGGACATCAAAAAGGATAATCATGTGTTGATGGTCAACAAGCCCCCCACCTTCAAGAAAGGTAAGGGTGCAAAGAAGGCCTTCAAGAAAGGCGGCGGCAAGCGCGTTGTCCCTGCTGAGAAAAAGCTCAAGTATGGACCCAAGCCGGACACTGAGTACTTCTATTGCAAGGACAAGGGTCACTGGAAGTGCAACTGTCTGAAGTACTTAGCGGACAAGAAGGCTGGCACCATCAAAGGTATATTTGATATACATGTTATTGATGTTTTCCTTACTAGCCCTCGTTGTAGTGCCTGGGTATTTGATACAGGTTCAGTTGCTAATATTTTTAACTCGAAACTTGAGCTACGGAATAGACGGTGGTTTGCGAGGGATGAGGTGACGATGCGTGTTGGCAACGGATCAAGAGTTGATGTAATGGCCGTCGGCATGCTCTCCTTAGTTTTACCTTCGGGATTAGTTTTAAACCTTAATAAGTGTTATTATGTGCCTGCGTTGAGCATGAACATTATTTCTGGATCGTGTTTATTGCAAGATGGTTATTCATTTAAATCAGAGAATAATGGTTGTTCTATTTATATGAGTAACATCTTTTATGGTCATGCACCTGTTGTTAACGGTTTATTTCTTCTGAATCTCGAAAGGGATGAAACACACATCCATAACATTGAGGCTAAGAGATGCAAAGTAGATAGTGATAATACTACTTATTTGTGGCACTGTCGTCTAGGTCATATTGGTGTAAAACGCATGAAAAAACTCCATTCTGATGGACTTTTGGAGTCTCTTGATTTTGAATCATTTGACACATGCGAACCATGCCTCATGGGCAAGATGATCAAAACCCCGTTCTCCGGTATGATGGAGCGAGCAACGGACTTGTTGGAAATTATTCATACCGATGTATGCGGACCGATGAGTGTTTCGACGCGCGGTGGATATCGCTATTTTCTCACTTTTACCGATGACTTAAGTAGATATGGGTATATCTATTTAATGAAACATAAATCTGAAACATTTGAAAAGTTCAAGGAATTTCAGAATGAAGTGGAGAACCATCATAACAGAAATATTAAGTTTCTACGATCCGATTGTGGAGGTGAATATTTGAGGTATGATTTTCTCACGCATCTTAAAGCAAGCGGAATCGTTTCGCAACTCACACCACCCGGAACACCACAGCACAATGGTGTGTCTGAACGCCGGAATCGAACCCTATTAGATATGGTCCGATCGATGATGTCTCTTACTGATTTGCCGTTATCACTTTGGGGTTATGCATTAGAAACCGCTGCATTCACTTTAAATAGGGCACCATCTAAATCCGTTGAGACGACACCGTATGAACTGTGGTTTGGTGCTAAACCTAAGTTGTCGTTTATTAAAGTTTGGGGATGCGAAGCCTACGTCAAGAAGTTGATGCCGGACAAGCTCGAACCCAAAGCGAAGAAATGCGTCTTCATAGGATACCCTAAGGGAACTATTGGGTATACCTTCTATCACAGAACCGAAGGCAAAGTGTTTGTCGCAAAGAACGGTTCCTTTCTTGAGAAGGAGTTTCTCTCAAAAGAAGTGAGTGGGAGGAAAGTAGAGCTAGACGAGGTTGTTGAACCTTCTCTTGAATTGGAGAGTAGCGCAGCACCTGAAATTGTTCGATGCCGCTTTGCACCAACAATAGAGGAAGCTAATGACAAGGATCATGAAGCTTCGGACGATGCTGCTACTGAACGTCGCATGTCGACAAGGTCGCGTGCCCCTCCTGAGTGGTACGGCAACCCTGTCTTCACTGTCTTGTTGGTAGAAGATAGTGAACCTACGAACTATGAGGAAGCGATGATGATCCCAGACTCTGAGAAATGGCTAGAGGCCATGAAATCCGAATTGGGATCCATGAGAGAAAACCAAGTATGGACTTTGGTGGACCCTCCTAGCGACCGAAAGGCCGTTGAGTGCACATGGATCTTCAAGAAGAAAACGGACGCGGATGGTAATGTTACCGTCTATAAAGCACGACTTGTCGCAAAAGGTTTTCGACAAGTTCAAGGTGTTGACTACGATGAGACTTTCTCTCCCGTAGCGATGTTTAAGTCCATTCGGATTTTATTAGCAATTGCTGCGTTTCATGATTATGAAATATGGCAGATGGATGTCAAGACTGCGTTCCTCAATGGCAACATTGATGAAGAGTTGTATATGATGCAACCCGAAGGTTTTGTTGATCCTAAGGATGTTGATAAAGTATGCAAACTTCAGCATTCCATTTATGGACTGAAGCAAGCATCTCGGAGTTGGAACCTTCGTTTTGATCAAGTGATCAAGAGCTTTGGATTTGTTCCAAATTGCTACGAAGCTTGTATCTACAAGAAAGTGAGTGGGAGCTTAGTGACATTTCTGGTACTATATGTGGATGACATTAACATGCTTAACTATGTGAAGAGTTATTTGAACAAGTGTTTTTCAATGAAAGACCTAGGTGAAGCTGCTTATATATTAGGCATCAAAATCTATAGAGATAGACAAAGACGCCTGATAGCTTTAAGCCATAGTCCATACCTAGACAAAGTTCTGAAAAGGTTCAGAATGGATAAGGCAAAGAAAGGTTCAGTGCCTATGTTGTCAGGTAAGATATTGAGCAAGGCTCAGTGTCCAGCTACGGTAAATGATAGAGAAGCTATGAGCAAAGTGCCTTATGCCTTGGCCATAGGTTCTATCATGTATGCCATGCTGTGTACTAGACCGGATGTGTCCAATGCTCTTAGTTTGACGAGCAGATACCAAAGTGATCCAGGAGTGGAACACTGGAAAGCCGTGGAAAACATCCTAAAGTACCTAAATAGGACTAAAGAAATGTTCTTAGTCTATGGAGGTGATGAACAGCTCATCGTAAAGGGTTACGTCGATGCTAGTTTCGACACCGACAAGGATGATTCTAAATCTCAGACAGGATACGTTTATATTTTGAATGGAGGAGCTGTGAGCTGGAGAAGCTGCAATCAAAGCATGATCGCGTGATCTACAGTGGAAGCGGAATACATGGCTGCTGCAGAAGCGTCAAGTGAAGGAGTTTGGATCAGGAACTTCATCACTAAGCTTGGCATGGTTCCAAGTGCATTGGACGCACTGGAGATATTGTGTGACAACACTAGCGCCATAGCACTCGCTAAGGAACCAAGATATCATCCAAAGACCAAGCATATCAACTGCAAGTTTCATATAATCCGAGATTATATAGCAGATGGAGATCTGAAGATTAGCAAAGTACATACAAATCTGAATGTCGCAGATCCATTGACTAAACCTCTTCCATGTGCAAAACATGGTCAGCACCTTAGTGCCATGGGTGTGAGATTGTTGCCAAATGTAAACTAGATTATTGACTCTAGTGCAAGTGGGAGACTGTTGAAATTATGCCCTAGAGGCAATAATAAAGATGTTATTATTATAATTCTTGTTCATGATAAAGTTTATATTCCATGCTAGAATTGTATTAAGCGGAAACTTTCATACTTGTGTGGTTTATGAACAACATCGTGTCCCTAGTATGCCTCTATGGACTAGCTCATTGATTAATGTGGTTAAGGTTTCCTAACCATAGACATGAGTTGTCGATTAATAGTGAGATCATATCATTGGGAGAATGATATGATGGACAGACCCAAACTAAGCGGAGCAATTAGATCGTGTTATCGTGTTCATCTTTGCGAAGCTTTTCTTATGTCAAATATTGTATTCCTTAGACCATGAGATAATACAACTCCCTGGTATCGGAAGAAAGCTTTGAGGTCATCAAACGTCATCCTATGAGAGGGTGATCATAAAGGTGTCTCTCAGGTGATCGGAAAGTACCTGTTGGGTTGTATGTATCGAGATGGAATTTGTCCCTCCCAAGTCGGAGAGATATACTTCGGGCCCACTTTCGGTGTCGATATCAACACGCTTGCAAGCATGTGGTTAAGGAGTTAATCACAAGGTGATATCAGTATTACAGCGAGTAAAGTACTTGTGAATGAGATTGAACTAGGTATGACGCAAGCGATCAAATCTCGGGCAAGTAAAATATTGCGAGACGAAGGGAATATATATATGGGATTGATTGAATCCTGGCATCGTGGTTCATCCGATATGATCATCGATGAATGTGTGGGAGTCAATTTGGGTTTCCAGACCCCACTATTGATTATTGATAGAAGATCATGTCTGCATATTCTTGAACCCGAAGGGTCACACACTTAACGTGTCTCGACGCTAGGATAGATTGGATAATTGGTTTATGAGTTTTTGTTCGGAGTGTCGGATGGGATCCGGGACATCATGAGAGGTTCCAGAATGGTCCGGAGAATAAGATTCATATAAGGCAATGCAGTTTTTGGAGTTCGGAATTGTTTCGGGTTAATCGGTATTGTACCGGAAGCTTCTAGAACCTTCCGAAGGGGGACCAAGGTGGCCCCACCTGCCGGGAGGGGGCATGGGCCTATGAGGGAGTGCCCTGGCCGCATTGGGCCAGGGGAACAAGGCCCCATAGGGCCCAGCCGGCCAGACCTAGGGCAAACCCTATGAAAGCTTCTAGAAGGGGGGGAAACTTGCCCCCCACTCCTTCCTCCTTGGCCGCCGGCCTTGGGCTTGGGGGAGGGGCTAGGGCTGGCGCCCACCCCTCTATATATAGAGGGCTGGGGCGCACCCTCCCCCCACACCTCCTCCACAACCCTAGCCGCCCTACTGCCCTCCTCTCTCTCTCCCTCCCGACTGCATGTAGGCGAAGTCCTGCTGCAGAAACTCTCCACCACTTGCGCCGCGTCGTCGCGTTGTAGATCCAATCCGTCTCTCCACCATACTTGTTGGACCGAGGAAGGAGGAGACGTCGAGGTGCCGCACGTGTGCATCTCTCAGAGGCATCGCCACTTGCGCTGTTAGATCGGATCGGATCGCGAGAAGTAGAAGCGAGTACGACTACATCACCCACGTTCCGACGAACGTTCGGCTGTGCGAATCTTCAAGGGTATGAATATCTCATCTAATCCCCTTCGTTGATTGCATCTCCTAGATTAGATCTTGGCTTTCCCGTTCGCATCCGTAGAATTTTTTTGATTTACTATGCTGCGAAACCCTTCAGATCGATACCCCTCTTAGATCAATAACCAGAAGCGGGATCTAGAGACCCATACTGACTCCCACACATTCAACGATGACTTTATTGTGATCGTCGGAACCTTTTACGCTAGTATCTTAATCCCTTTGTTTCATGGTATATTACATGTCCGAAATTCGATCATCGGTATCTCCATACCTAGTTTGATCTCTTTACTGACATACACTCTTTTCTCATTCCCGTGATATAACATTCTAGTGATCAAATCACTTGCTTGCAAGCTAACCAATGTGATATCACCAAGAGGGCCCAGAGTATATCTATATGTCATAGGGATGAACAAATTCCACTCTCGATCTATGGGCCTCAATATAACACTTTATTAGTTCTGAACCCATCTTTATAATCACCCTGTTATGGTGTGACGTTTCATGTTATCAAGAAACTCTTCCGGTGTCAGTGATTGACATGGTCTCATGGTCTAAGGATTAGGATCACTTCGTAAGTTGTTATAGCAATATAAACTCAATGACTTTGATCGTAATTCTATACTTCAGATGAATGTTCATCACATTATTACACTAATGTCGTGACCTCGTTATTAACAACATCCAATGTCTAGGAATAGGAAACTTTGATCATCTTGTTAATCAACGGGCTAGTTTATGAGAGAGACATAACTAGGAACTTTCTGTTTGTTTATTAAACATGAAGGGAATATGCCCGAGAGGCAATAATAAAGTGGTTATTATCGTATTCCTTATTTATGATAAATGTTTATTTTACATGCTATAATTGTATTAATACGGAAACATTAATACATGTGTGTTTAACAAAACAAAAAGGAAGTTCCTAGTTATGCCTCTCTCATAAACTAACTCGTTGATTAACAAGATGATCAAGGTTTCCTGATCATGTACATTGGATGTTGTTAATAACGAGATCACAACATTAGTGTAATGATGTGATGAACATTCATCCGAAGTATAGCATTACAATCAAAGTCATTGAGTTTATATTGCTATAACAACTTAGGAAGTGATCCTAATCCTTAGACCATGAGATCATTCTAATCACTAACACCGGAAGAGTTTCTTGATAACATAAAACGTCACACCGTAACAGGGTGATTATAAAGATGGATTCAGAACTAATAAAGTGTTATGTTGAGGCCCATGGATTGAGAGTGGAATTTGTTCATCCCAATGACGAATAGATATACTCTGGGCCCTCTCGGTGATATCACATTGGTTAGCTTGCAAGCAAGTGATTTGATCACTAGAATGTTATATCACGGGAACGAGAAAAGAGTGCATGTCAAGAATTATCAAACTAGGTATGGAGATATCGATGATCGAATCTCGGACAGGTAATATATCGCGAAACAAAAGGATTAAGATACTAGCGTAAAAGGTTCCGACGATCACAAGAAAGTCATCGTTGAATGTGTGGGAGTCAATATGGGTCTCTAGATCCCGCTTCTGATTATTGATCCGAGAGTGGTCTCGATCATGTCCGCATTATTCACGAACCGTAGGGTGACACACTTAAGAGACACCGACATCCATTTGGAGCAAAAGTTTAATGCCGAAAAGAATAACAAGCGCAGGAATTTATTTCACTAGATACCGAAACGGGTTTTCGGGTGAAATTGCAGAAAGTGTTTCTGCATGTGAAATGAAATACTAGCAAGGGTTTATATGTGAATGTTTGTCATTAAAGTAATTGACAAAATTCTGAATAAATAAAAGGAGTTTTATTTAATGAGAGTTTGCATTAAATTTGGTGGAAATTTAATGGGAATTTGAGTGGGTTTTTGAGTGGAGGGAATTGAAAGGCATTTGAGTGAGTGGAGTGTCCACCCACATGAATGTGGAAGAGGTGGGGGCAGCCCCATGGCTGGGCGCATGGCCCCTTGGGTGCCCCCCTCTCCCTATAAAAGGATCCCCCTCCCTCTCTCTCACTCACACCTCCTCGTGAAGGATCTCTCTCCCCCTCTAGAATTTAACCCCCATGGTCTCGGACTAGCGAGATACATGTTCCCGGTGGCTATTCGGCAAGAAAGAGTTGTGCTTCCGCTGCATCGCTGGAGCGAGGAGGCGGAGGTTGTTCGGTGCCTTGAACGTGTGTGCGAGCATGGATGCGCTGCTATTTTGCGGTGCTAGGACTTCCTCTCGATCTTGAGATCGGCAAGAGATCGTCTACATCAACCACGAGTTTGGACTCGTTAAGCTTTGTCGGTCTTCAAGGGTATGTTCTCTACGGATATACATCCGCCCGTTGTTTGTATATAGTAGATAGATCTTGGTACATAGTTATTCCCATCGTAGGAAATTTTTTGTTTTCTATGCTGCGAACCCTACAGTGGTATCTGTAAGATCCTTCCTTTGTAAAGGAAAAGGATCCCTGTGATTGCAATGCTAGTCCCTGGATCATTGCTAGCATCCACAGTTTAAGATGAAGTACACAGATACAAAGGTCATTTATTACATCCATTCCAGAGATAAAACATAGTCTTTTACAACTCAAGGCCACATGCCTAATACAAGAGTTTGGAATAAGTAAATAAACATAAGTCTTCATCTTCATGTGCCACAGGCAAGCATGTTGAGTGTATACTCATGACACCTAATCATCATCGGAGTAACCTGCAACATCACAAGTTACAGCCACAGTGGGTCAATACTTTGGAATAGTATTTGCAAGTGATACCTTAGTAAATTTTAAGTGGACTATATTACTATATGCATTTTTGGCTAAGTGTAGTTTGGCTTGCTTTGCTCAAAATAGGTTTTTCCTATTAGTTGAAATCACTAAGTTTTTCTTTGTCAAAAACTTTCCCAAGAAACCATCAATAGACATTGAGGTCCTTCACCCTTGTTCACCCACAAGTTTTACTTAGAAGTTGGAGTGATGAGATTCTTGATAGCTTCCATGTCTTGATGCTCAAGTTGTCCATTGCCATGGACTTGGCTAAGTACTTAGATTTTTCCATCTGCAGAGGTTGTGCACTTTCCCCACCAGACTTGGTTTCCCAAGACAGACCTTTGAAGCCTTCCCTTAGACCAAATGGACGCGCTCCAACCTATCATTCCCACTACCACCAACTGTCCAAATGGCTAAGTTCTAGCAACTTATGTGATCCACGCAGAGCCCATATTGCCAAGTGGCTGCACTATAAGCTTCTCAACACTTGGCCTCTAAAATCCCTTTGTGCCTGGGTGGCATACCACAAGTGAGATACACAAGGTAAACCATGTCCATGGTCCTTGTGTAACCACTCAACCAAAAACCACCATTCAAGTCCCATTCCACCCAGGAGGTTCATTGACTTAGTTGTTTTATTAGGAAAAACATAAGTCCCAATACTTAGAAATATTTTCATCATAGCATGTATATACTTTACCAACCCTTGTTTGCTACTAGCTAGGCTAAGCATGGCATAGTAACTTAACTTAGGAAATTTCCTAGCAATTCTACAACTACTTAGGATTTCCCAACCTAGCACTTGGCAAAATAGTAACATGCAAGACTTAGCAAAATATTTCTAATGCTTGTACAAAATATAGGGATGGAAATATTCATGGAGTACCACTTGCCTTGGTAATGGGGAGAGTAGCACTCTTCACAATCACAATCACTAGCACCAAAATCTACACAAAAATTTGTAGCACAAAATTACACACAATTCATATACAAACAAAAATATATATGCATGCATGCAAGAATGCAAAGTGATGATTTTTAAAACTCCACCAAGCAAGTGCATGATACTGAATCATAACTAAGTCAAAAACTTGCTAATCCAAACTTATTTAGCACTAAAACAAATTACTAAACAAATTCTATACTCAAAATAGTCCTAAACAAGTTTCTGCATAAAAAGTCATTTTAACAGAAACTTTTTACTAAACACATTGCATAAACAGAAAAGACTTGTCTCCCTGATTCCAACGGTATAAAATTTGCAAAAATCTAACGTGGAAATCAAAAGTTATAGCCATTTCAATTTTGGATCAAAATCTGATTTCAAATCTGTTTTTGAATCAAACCCTAGCCACGCGTCATATTCTTACTGGCGCGTACCGCTTCGCTCCGGATCGCGCTTGCTAGCCGTAGGATCTAACTAACGATGCACGGTTCAGATCTAATCATACCGCTTCGCTAAGTGAACTAATCCTACGCGCTGGATCTGGATCTGACGGCTACAATTCATCTAACCAAAATCGAGCGGCGCTAGCAGCCATGTGCGGCGGCGAAGCTCTGCGGAGGCGCGCTGAATCATCGAGGGCAGGAGGATGCTTACCAGGTTTGCAGCGTTGAGGAGAAGCTCAACTTGGCAGCGGCTTGACGAGGGGCGTACGGGCACGGTCGCTGGGGCTCGTCGGAGTTGCGGCGCTGTCTGTCGTTTGCAGTAGATGTTGCTTGCGAGGCTCCGCGTCGTCCTAGTACAAGGCAGGGGTTCAGAGGATGCGCAAGTGACTGGCGAACCAGTTGGTATCAAAGGGAAGGCAAGGGGCGCTCGGGACTTACCGCTATTGCTCGCCGGAGTCGGCGACGCCAGTGGTTGCGGGCGTGAACGGAAACGACGACCTGGGTCACGAGCAAGCAAACCAGAGGCGTCAACAGATGCACAAGATCGTGCCGGACACGATAGTTTGAACCAGAGAGAGGGGGGCGGTCGAGGCTCACCGAATTAGTCGTCGGAGTCGTTGGTACTACGGAGTTTTGAAGTCAAATGCGCGCAGCCTGGTGGCGGAGTGAGCGAGGAGAGTGGGGGGGGGGGGAAATGACCGCGGTGCAGAGGGTGTTTTGTAGGCGAGAGGGGAGCGGATATTAAGCGCGGAATCAAGGGCAATTAAGCGAGAATCAATCGCGGCAGTGATGGGCGAAGGAAACGGTCGGCGACGGGGTCGGGCGCGATTTGGGGAAGACGAGGGTGAGCTGGCGAGGTCCACCAGTCAGCGAGTGAGACGGAGAGGGGGTGGGGTCTGGGTGTCAGCGTCTGTGTGGGTGCGCCTGCGCGTGCGTGCGAGTGAGCGAGAGAGTGGCCGGGTGGGCTAGTTGGGTCGATTCCGTTGCTGGGCTAGAATAGGAGCGCCTGGCCCTTTTCTTTTGTTTATTCCTTTTCTTTTTCTGTTTTGATTTTTCAGGAATGGTTTTCAAATGAATTCAAACTCTTTTTGAATTCAAATCTTTCTGGGGTTTTTGCAGTGTGCAACAGTCTCAAATCTAGGTATAAAACCATGTGGTTACCTTGTAGAGGCTTGGTCATTTTTGGAGAAATAAAATAACAGGAACTTTGCACTTGAATTGCAAATGTTTGGAAAAATGGTTTTTGAACTATTTCCATTTTGTAAAGCTTGGTTCAAATTCCACACTCAATCCATTCAACAAGGGAGACAAACAATCTAGGTTTAAAACATTCAAACTCTCAAATGGGGATGGCCATTTGATTTAAGTTTGCTCACATAAAATGATAGCACTAAGTGCTTCTGTTTTCTGAAATGAGTTTAAATTTGATCTCAATTCTATATGCATGCATGAATGATATGCAAAATTTGAAATCATGATTTTAGGGATGTTACAAATCTAACCCCCTTAAGGTGAATCTCGCCCTCGAGATTCGGATTGGCTAGCAAATAGGTGAGGGTGGTCTTTCCGAAGATCATCTTCTCTTTCCCATGTTGCTTCCTCTTCGGAATGATGATTCCACTGTAATTTGCAAAACTTGATAGTCTTTGTCCTTGTGACCCTTTCTTCAGTCTCAAGAATATTGATAGGTTTCTCCTCATATGTGAGGTCACTTTCTAGTTGAACCTCCTCCAAAGGTATAGTATCCTTCAAAGAAGTTTCTTCCATTTCTGGGTGACATTTCTTAAGCTGACTTACATGAAACACATTATGGACAGCTGATAGAGATTCTGGTAGTTCTATTTCATAGGCAACTTCTCCTTTGCGACTTAGGATCTTGAATGGCCCAACATATCTTGGTGCCAACTTTCCTTTGACTCCAAATCTCTTCACTCCACGAAGTGGTGATACTCTAAGATAAGCCCTATCACCAACTTCGTAGGTGACTTCTCTACGCTTAGGATCTGCGTAGCTTTTCTGTCGGGACTGTGCTATCTTCAACCTGTCCTTAACCAATTTGACCTTCTCTTCAGCTTCTTTGATAAGATCTAGCCCGAGTAAACTTCTTTCTCCCACACCATTCCATAACAATGGGGTGGTACACTTTCTTCCGTAGAGAAACTCAAACGGTGCCATCTCAATGCTGGCTTGATAGCTGTTGTTATAAGAAAATTCTGCGTAAGGCAGACTTTCATCCCAACTGGCTCCATAGTCTAGGGCACATGCCCTCAACATGTCTTCCAGAATTTGATTAGTCCTTTCCGTTTGTCCATCGGTTTGAGGATGGAAAGCAGTACTGAATTCCAACCTCGTTCCCAATGACTCATGTAGCTGTCTCCAAAAATGGGAAGTGAATTGAGTTCCCCTATCAGATACAATACTCTTGGGCACACCATGTAGACATACAATTCTACTCATGTAGATTTTGGCTAACTTGGCACTTGTATAAGTTGTCTTCACGGGTATGAAATGAGCCACTTTAGTAAGGCGATCTACTACTACCCATATTGAATCATATCCTGACCTGGTCCTTGGTAGTCCGGTAATGAAATCCATACCAATCTTGTCCCACTTCCAATCAGGAATAGGTAGTGGTTGAAGCAAACCTGCTGGTTTCTGATGCTCCGCTTTTACTCTACTGCATACATCACACAAAGCAATATGTTCGGCGATGTCCCTCTTGAGATTATTCCACCAAAATCTTTCTTTCATGTCCATGTACATTTTGGTGTTACCCGGGTGGATAGAATACGGAGAGTTGTGTGCTTCCTGCAAAATCAGTTTCCGCAACTCCGGATCTTGTGGAACACAGATACGTTTCCCATGCCATAAAGTACCCTGTTTGTCTTCATGGAAATTTTTAGCTTTCCCCTGGCCAATCTTTTCCTTAAACTCTTCAATTTCCTTATCAGTTTTCTGAGCTTCCCGAATCTTGTCCAACAAAGTGGGTTGAACATCTAAAGACATGAGATGTCCTTCAGGCACAATCTCCAATCTGAGTTCTCTGAATTGGGTACACAAATCATCTGACAATTCTCCTTTGGTAAGGCCATTTACAAATACCTTACGACTTAGAGCATCTGCTACAACATTTGCTTTACCGGGGTGGTATTGCAAACTTAAGTCATAATCCTTGATAAGCTCTAACCATCTTCTTTGTCTCATATTGATTTCCTTTTGGGTGAAGATATACTTCAAACTCTTGTGATCTGTGAACACTTCACAACGCTTTCCCAAAAGGTAGTGTCTCCATGTTTTGAGTGCATGGACGACAGAGGCTAACTCCAAATCATGAGTAAGGTAGTTTACCTCATGAGTTTTGAGTTGTCTCGAGGCATAAGCCACAACTTTACCATCTTGCATAAGTACTGCACCCAAACCTTGATGAGATGCATCACAATATACTTGGAAATCCTTTTCCAAATCTGGCAGACATAGAACTGGTGCTGTCACAAGTCTCTTCTTCAATTCTTGAAAGCTGACTTCACAACCTTCAGACCAAGCAAACTTCTTGTCTTTCTTTAACAACTCAGTCATAGGCTTAGCAACCTTTGAGAAATTCTCAATTAACCTTCTGTAGTAACCTGCTAAGCCAAGGAAGCTACGAACCTCTTTCACGTTCTTAGGAGATTCCCATTCAGTCACAGCTGAAACTTTAGCAGGATCAACTGCTACACCATCCTTTGTCATAACATGACCAAGAAAACCAACTTCCTCTAACCAAAATTCACACTTGCTGAATTTAGCATAAAGTTTATGCTCTCTTAACTTATCAAGTATTAAACGCAAATGTCCTTCATGTTCTTCCTTGCTCTTGGAGTAGACCAAGATGTCATCGATGAAAACGACAACAAACTTGTCAAGAAATTCCATGAACACCTTGTTCATCATATTCATGAAGTAGGCTGGAGCATTGGTCAAGCCGAAAGGCATTACGGTATACTCATACAATCCATACCTTGTGGTGAATGCTGTTTTAGGTATGTCTTGCTCTCTTATATTGAGTTGAAAATAGCCTGACCTTAGATCAATCTTTGAGAGCACACATGCTCCTTCAAGCTGATCAAATAAGTCATTTATTCTAGGCAAAGGATACTTGTTCTTGATAGTTACCTCGTTGAGTGAACGGTAATCTATGCATAACCTTTGACTTCTGTCTTTCTTCTCCACAAACAAGACTGGGGATCCCCAAGATGAAGAACTGGGTTGAATAAATCCTTTCTGCAACTGTTCTCCTAGTTGCTTCTTGAGTTCTTTCAGTTCATCCACTGACATTTTATATGGCCTCTTTGTTATTGGTCTAGAACCTGGTACCAAATCTATCAGAAATTCTACATCTCTATCCGGTGGCATTCCTGGCAATTCTTCCGGAAATACATCCGGATACTCACACACAATTGGCATGCTGTCCATGCTAACCCCCTTAAGAGAATTTAGCTTACTTCCTTTGGATTCAAAGTTGGACTTGAATTTAATTCTTTTTCTTTCCGGGGTTGTGAGTGCAACAGTACGATTAGCACAATCTAATACTCCTTCATACTTAGCCATCCAATCCATTCCCAATATTACGTCCAGTCCTTGGGAATCTAGGATTATCAGACTCACTGGAAATTTATGTTTTCCAAATTCTATTACTAGATCCCGGCATCCAAGACTTACTATAATTTCTCCACCCGGAGAACTAACTTTTATTGGACACCCAATGTTTTCAGATGGAAACCCATTTCTATCAACAAATGCCTTTGATATGAATGAATGCGATGCTCTAGTATCAAAAAGAACAAATGCTGGAATAGAATTGAGTCTGAACTTACCAGCAACAGCGTCAGGATCCTCATAGACCTCCTCCACACTGATGTGGTTCACCTGTCCTTTCTGGAAAGGATTGGGCTTGACAGGTCCTTCAACTTTCTTTTCGGGGCACTCATTTGCATAGTGTCCCATCTTCTTGCATTTGAAGCATTCAACCTGACTGATGTCTCTCTTAGCAGGCTGACTTCCACTTCCACTTCCATTACCACCGTGGTGGCTCTTATGTCCACTCTTGTGGTTCTTGTACTTGTCATTGTCATGACTGTGATGATGCTTGTTGTCATGACGGTTGTGGTTGTGGTGCTTGTTGAATTTCCCATGCTTGTGGGATCCTGAGCTTCCATTATCATCATAGTGAGATCGTTTGTGAGACGATCCCGAGCTGTGCTTGTTCTCTTTCTACTCTCGACTTGCTTCATTTTGTTCTCCAATATAGCAGCCTTGTCACAGAGCGACTGATAAGTGGGAACATATGCCACAGCCAGCTGCAGATTCAGCTCATCATTCAAGCCTTCCAGAAATTTTTCCTTTCTCTTGGCATCTGTGTCCACTTCATCTGGTGCATAACGTGCCAGATTATTGAACTCTTCAATGTATTCAGCCACACTGCGGTGGCGCTGCTTCAGGTTGTGGAACTCTTTCTTTTTCAGGCTCATTATTCCTGATGAGATATGAGCAGTGCGAAAGCCATCCTCAAAGATAGCCCAAGTCACCTCATTTATAGGAGTGGTGATTTGGAAGTTGTCCCTGAAGTGGCGGTGGCCCTTCCAGCAGATGTCTGCAAATCGACCTTTTCAGCGTCAAATGCATTACGGTCACTAAGTCCTTGTTTACAGAACGTAGCCAATCATTGGCCACCATGGGATCAGTCGTCCCCGAGAGCTTAGCTAGCCTCAATCTCAAGAATCGGGTAAGCATATCAAAGCCCGGAGGGTTGTTGTTGTTATTGTTGTTATTGTTGTTGTTATTGGGGTTGTTGTTGTTGTTGTTTTGGTTCTGAATGAATGTTGTCATCATCTGTATGAGCTGTGTTTGATCAGTCATCATTTGCTACATTTCTGGAGTGATGTTGTTGTTGTTGTTGGGGTTGGGGTTTGCGCGACGGGGAGGCATCTGTGGTTTGTTCAAATAGAGATAAGAATGAGATACCCATAGATGTTTTCATGCACATTACATCACATAAGCAAACACATAACATGCAACACAAAGGTAAAAGTTCAACAACAAGATAACAAGTTCACAAAGTAAAACACACAAGTGGCAAGCCATCCACATGTCGGATGGTCCAATAACAAGTTCACAAATAACAAGTACGATAATAAAAGATAAATGAGTAGTCAAGTCTACTCATCAGCATCAATCTCCTCCTCGACAAAGGTAAGACCTGCGTTCTCCATCGCGGTCTTGTTCTCCTCAATGGTAGTGGTCAAGGACTCAATCTTGGCCTTGAGAGCCCTCTTCTGGGAACGAAGCCTCTCTATCACCGTCTGCTGCTGCTCTAGCTCGAAGTCCTTGGACTGCAGTTCTTCAGTCATGTCCCGGATCTTCTTGTTCCTATCCTGGACACGTTTCTCCTGACTCTTGAACTTCCGGTCCTGGGTCTCGAACTTCGCCTCCATTTCATTGACTATCTCGTCCTGCTGCGCGAAGAGCTTGTCCTTCTCGCGAAGCTGCACCTGGAGCTCGTCATTACTGAGCATGACATTGGTCCTGTCCATGTCCACGTGCCTAATGAGAGACTATAAGTCCTGGAGATACAGACGTATCGGCTCTGCTGCGTCCGTCGAGTCGTCCTCGAAGTCGATGGACTCTCCATCCTCATCACGTCTTCCGAAGACGTGGAAGTGGGTGCCTCTAACCTGTCGGGAGTGCCGGCCTAGCAGACGTCCTATCAGGTCCTGCATGACTACCTCCATGCCTCTCTCCCTGTCATCGTGCATAAGCTTGAAGACGATGGCCTCCGTAGTAGGCTCTGTCTAGCGTCCGGGCTGGTTCACCTTGAAGCCCCAGAGGTCCTTCCTCTCTAACTTGGTGAGTGGATGCACCATGATGGTGGGAAGAGGGAGATTGAGCAAAGTGGTAAGCTCAACGATACGAGGACCAAAGCGGGTAACCTGGAACTCCTCAACAATGCTGATGGTAATAGGCATCTATTTATAAGATAGAAAAGTTAGAACAACACCATTTAAGATAAAACAAAGACAAACATCTCATACATATTCTTGGAACACAAAATCACACAAGTCATGCATACATGAATCCATTACATCAACCAAGGTCCAAACTTATTTAAGGCATCATTTTGGAAAATAAGGTGATAGGTGGTGGTCCAACTAACGAAGTGCGTTTACAATCCTATCTCACTGGATCTGTTGGTTAACACAATGTTCCTAGAGGCAATCAGCCTATCATGCTCACATGATTCCATCACTAAGTCTATAATATCTCCTCTTAAGGTTTGGTTGGTGGCTTCCAACTCTTGGGTATGTTCCTTCTCTTTCTCTAAGTCTTTTTTGGAGGTTGAGCATTCTGCACTTAACTCTAGCACTAAGTTCTTTGATAGTCCTCCAAGCTGCTTCTCTTGCTGACTCAAAGAATGTGGTGTGCACCACAGTGTTGGTGTACATGCAGAATCCTTTTTCTTTGTGGTTGTCTTCCTTGTTTTTATACAAGTGAAGTTGCACCCACCAGTACTCAACTCCTTGATCCATCATTGGAAAGCCTGTATACACAGTTGCACCATGTATTTCCATTGCCACCATGAGGTCCTTGAGAATTTTGGGAAACTCAGTCTCACACTCCAAGGTCATGGTCATGAGTGTTCCTTTCTTTACGGCTTCGTTGATGGAGTTCATCTACAAATAGAGATGAGAATGAGAAGATTAGAAAAGTTTACGAGAAGAACAGACAAGTGTAGAAGTAGTTGAATTTTTTTTCCTTAGTGGTTTCCAATCCTAGGGTCATAATCCTACAGGCAACACAGTGCTCTGATACCATCTGTAAGATCCTTCCTTTGTAAAGGAAAAGGATCCCTGTGATTGCAATGCTAGTCCCTGGATCATTTCTAGCATCCACAGTTTAAGATGAAGTACACAGATACAAAGGTCATTTATTACATCCATTCCAGAGATAAAACATAGTCTTTTACAACTCAAGGCCACAGGCCTAATACAAGAGTTTGGAATAAGTAAATAAACATAAGTCTTCATCTTCATGTGCCACAGGCAAGCATGTTGATTGTAGACTCATGACACCTAATCATCATCGGAGTAACCTGCAACATCACAAGTTACAGCCACAGTGGGTCAATACTTTGGAATAGTATTGGCAAGTGATACCTTAGTAAATTTTAAGTGGACTATATTACTATATGCATTTTTGGCTAAGTGTAGTTTGGCTTGCTTTGCTCAAAATAGGTTTTTCCTATTAGTTGAAATCACTAAGTTTTTCTTTGTCAAAAACTTTCCCAAGAAACCATCAATAGACATTGAGGTCCTTCACCCTTGTTCACCCACAAGTTTTACTTAGAAGTTGGAGTGATGAGATTCTTGATAGCTTCCATGTCTTGATGCTCAAGTTGTCCATTGCCATGGACTTGGCTAAGTACTTAGATTTTTCCATCTGCAGAGGTTGTGCACTTTCCCCACCAGACTTGGTTTCCCAAGACAGGACCTTTCAGAAGCCTTCCCTTAGACCAAATGGACGCGCTCCAACCTATCATTCCCACTACCACCAACTGTCCAAATGGCTAAGTTCTAGCAACTTATGTGATCCAGGCAGAGCCCATATTTCCAAGTGGCTGCACTATAAGCTTCTCAACACTTGGCCTCTAAAATCCCTTTGTGCCTGGGTGGCATACCACAAGTGAGATACACAAGGTAAACCATGTCCATGGGCCTTGTGTAACCACTCAACCAAAAACCACCATTCAAGTCCCATTCCACCCAGGAGGTTCATTGACTTAGTTGTTTTATTAGGAAAAACATAAGTCCCAATACTTAGAAATATTTTCATCATAGCATGTATATACTTTACCAACCCTTGTTTGCTACTAGCTAGGCTAAGCATGGCATAGTAACTTAACTTAGGAAATTTCCTAGCAATTCTACAACTACTTAGGATTTCCCAACCTAGCACTTGGCAAAATAGTAACATGCAAGACTTAGCAAAATATTTCTAATGCTTGTACAAAATATAGGGATGGAAATATTCATGGAGTACCACTTGCCTTGGTAATGGGGAGAGTAGCACTCTTCACAATCACAATCACTAGCACCAAAATCTACACAAAAATTTGTAGCACAAAATTACACACAATTCATATACAAACAAAAATATATATGCATGCATGCAAGAATGCAAAGTGATGATTTTTAAAACTCCACCAAGCAAGTGCATGATACTGAATCATAACTAAGTCAAAAACTTGCTAATCCAAACTTATTTAGCACTAAAACAAATTACTAAACAAATTCTATACTCAAAATAGTCCTAAACAAGTTTCTGCATAAAAAGTCATTTTAACAGAAACTTTTTACTAAACACATTGCATAAACAGAAAAGACTTGTCTCCCTGATTCCAACGGTATAAAATTTGCAAAAATCTAACATGGAAATCAAAAATTATAGCCATTTCAATTTTGGATCAAAATCTGATTTCAAATCTGTTTTTGAATCAAACCCTAGCCACGCGTCATATTCTTACTGGCGCGTACCGCTTCGCTCCGGATCGCGCTTGCTAGCCGTAGGATCTAACTAACGATGCACGGTTCAGATCTAATCATACCGCTTCGCTAAGTGAACTAATCCTACGCGCTGGATCTGGATCTGACGGCTACAATTCATCTAACCAAAATCGAGCGGCGCTAGCAGCGGCGACTGGCGGCGGCGAGCTCTGTCTGCGGAGGCGCGGCGCTACAGATCATCCAGAGGGGCAGGAGGATGCTTACCAGGTTTGCAGCGTCGAGGAGAAGCTCAACTTGGCAGCGCCTTGACGAGGGGCGTACGGGCACGGTCGCTGGGGCTCGTCGGAGTTGCGGCGGCGTCTGTCGTTTGCAGTCGAGGTTGCTGGCGAGGCTTCGCGTCGTCCTAGTACAAGGCAGGGGGTTCAGAGGATGCGCAAGTGACTGGCGAACCAGTTGGTATCAAAGGGAAGGCAAGGGGCGCTCGGGACTTACCGCTATTGCTCGCCGGAGTCGAGCGACGGCGCAGGTGGTTGCGAGCGTGAACGGAAACGACGACCTGGGTCACGAGCAAGCAAACCAGAGGCGTCAGCAGATGCACAAGATCGTGCCGGACACGATAGTTTGAACCAGAGAGAGGGGGGCGGTCGAGGATCACCGAATTAGTCGCCGGAGTCGTTGGTACTACGGAGTTTTGAAGTCAAATGCGCGCAGCCTGGTGGCGGAGTGAGCGAGGAGAGTGGGGAAATGATCAGATGCGAGAGGGTGTTTTGTAGGAGAGAGGGGAGCGGATATTAAGCGCGGAATCAAGGGCAATTAAGCGAGAATCAATCGGCGATGATGGCGAAGAAACGGCTCGACGGGTCGGGCGCGATTTGGGAAGACGAGGTGGTGGCGAGGTCCACCGGTCAGCGAGTGAGACGGAGGGGTGGGGTGCAGGTGTCGTGTCAGGTGGGTGTGCCTGCACGTGCGAGCGAGCGAGAGAGTGGCCGGGTGGGCTAGTTGGGCCGATTCCGTTGCTGGGCTAGAATAGGAGCGCCTGGCCCTTTTCTTTTGTTTATTCCTTTTCTTTTTCTGTTTTGATTTTTCAGGAATGGTTTTCAAATGAATTCAAACTCTTTTTGAATTCAAATCTTTCTGGGTTTTTGCGGGTGCAGGTCTCAAATCTAGGTATAAAACCATGTGGTTACCTTGTAGAGGCTTGGCCATTTTTGGAGAAACAAAATAACAGGAACTTTGCACTTGAATTGCAAATGTTTGGAAAAATGGTTTTTGAACTATTTCCATTTTGTAAAGCTTGGTTCAAATTCCACACTCAATCCACTCAACAAGGGAGACAAACAATCTAGGTTTAAACATTCAAACTCTCAAATGGGGATGGCCATTTGATTTAAGTTTGCTCACATAAAATGATAGCACTAAGTGCTTCTGTTTTCTGAAATGAGTTTAAATTTGATCTCAATTCTATATGCATGCATGAATGATATGCAAACTTTGAAATCATGATTTTAGGGATGTTATAGTATCAGAGCCGGATCTATGCATAGATGCTTTGCACGGGTAGTACACATATGAGTATGTGGGCTCTGATGATCATTTTATTGCTTCTTAGTTGTACTTTGGATATTGGTGGCATAGTGGGATGAAGCGGCCTAGACAAACTTTACATGTCCTCGCACATGAGACCTGTTCCACGCTTGACATGCAACTAGTTTTGCATAAGTGACTAGCGGGTGTCTGTCTCTCCTACTATAGTCAATATCTAATTTGCAACGAGTTGTCAACAATTTGGTTATCCTCGTTGTGGTTCATGTTCGTAGGTAAGACCGGTTCTATCTTCGAAAGCCCTAAGCCACGTAAAATTTGCAATGGATAAATTGGAGGCGTCTAGTTTAGATTGTTGCTGGGCTAGTGATATGATATGGTGATGTTGTAAGTAGAAGTATGAGATGATACTATTACAACACACATAACGTGTAATCTCCATAGACCTTGGACTTACACATATAGGTATGATAGTGATCATACCACGGTGCACATGATAAAGATCATATGCGGGAACCATATCATTCCACTAATAAACATGTGATGTTTGATAGCATCTTATATTGCTTGTTTGGCGTTTTATTAGCATAATAAGATGATCCCTCATTTAAATATCAAGATAAGAATGTGTTCTTCCTTTAGTATGCACCGATTATGTTCTCGTCGCTCCAAGACATCACGTGATGATCGGGTGTTTTTGGATCCACGACCATATTTCGGGTGTAAGACAGTTACACACGCGAATACTAAGGTTCTTACTTGGCGAGCCTAGCATGTACAGACATGGCCTCGGAACACGGACCGAAAGGTTAAGCATGAGTCATATAGTAGATATGATGCCCATTTGATGCTCGCCTTTGAAGCTACACCGACTCACGTGATGATCAGACTTGGTGTAGTGGATTTGGTTCATGTAATCACCAAAAAGACACGAGGAATGTCGTTTTTGAGTGGGAGTTCATTTCTAATTTGGATTAGTAGAACTCAATTTATCATAAATTAAATCAAAGTGAATTTGCATAATTTGTTGTAGTCATTGGCATTCGTTCACCATCTTATGCATAGTTGTAATTGAGATAATAGAACTATAGAATTCTGGATATATACTTTACGAACTGGTATCGTATTGTGTTGAGTGACAATCAAAGTTTAAAGTCCTATTACAAACTTTCAGCAAACTCTATTTACTCCGTGAAATTTAATAGTTGGTATTAAATCGAGAGTAACAATTCCAGTGTTAGTATCTTAAGTATCTTGTTTGCCTCCACGATTCTTGATTGTTTCAATATCAAGTTTATCTAAGAGCTGAAAGAATTGTTTCAAAAACCATCATGTGTGGCAGATATAACGATATATGAAACAATGTTTTGGTTGCAATATGATAGAGTATAATATATGTTCTCATATTGGATGAGAATTTACGAAGGTTGGAGACGCTAGACATCCTAATCATCCAAAAGGGTTTTGGAAAGTAATGTTATACTCACGACTCGCCTTTATAAGCTACATTAGCTTGATCATGAAAGTCGTCATGATAAGGATGAATAGAAGATGTATGTAAAGTGTTTACTACACTAAGAGATTACTAAAGAATGTATTTTGAAAGAATACCGATCATTTTGATGATGGTGATCTACTTCAAAGTGCAAGTCCAAAGGTATTATTATTTGAATATACATGATTTGGACTATGTGTCATGTATATGGCGCCACTGTTGATGTTGATAAATTCTTTTAAAAGGAAAGAGTAAATGCTAAAAGAGAATCTATAAAATATATTTGGAAGAAAAGAAAAGATTGGAAATATCCAATTTAGGTATATGGATGATATACATGTTATGGTTGTATTCTTTGCTTGTTAAACAATGTGGTTCTTGGGTATTGGATACCGAATTGGTTGGTATGTAATTTCATACAGAACGACGCAATTCATGAACCACAATGGCCTAAGTAACTAGCAAGAGAATATGTGATGATGTTCATTGAAAACAAACAAACCGTTGTTTGTATTTCTCGTTGACATCAAAGCTTGACTTCAAGATTTGTTTTAATTATTATTATTTAAATCAGGTATTATGAGAACAAAGGTTGTTCAAATAATTACCGTATTCCATATAAGATGGATGATTTACAAATCTATTTGGAGAAATCACATCCATAAAACCTAATGCTAAAATGTCGCAAGAAAAATGATTGAAAGATCACTTACGAAGTGACATCGCTGTTTAAATTATATTGGAAAGAAAACATGAAGAATCTCCATATTCATGGATTTTTGGAGTCTTTGATTTGATCAAGTGACGCTTGTGAGACTTTACACGTGATAATTAAAACTTCGTTCAAAGGCCAAAGAAGAACGAACGACTAAATTATTGGAATTTAGACATATCGATGTATGTATTCCATTATGTGTAGTCGTAAGCGATGGGTTTCAACTTCATATGCTTTCTCCGGAAATTTGAGTGAATATTCACTTAATGAGAAAGAAGTATGAAATATTTGAAAAATGTTTCAAAGACTTTCAAGATGAAGTGGAAAATCATTGTAACAAGAAAATAAATGGTTTATGATTTTATCATAAGGAATTTGTTTGAGTTACAAGTGTAACAAGAAAATAAATGAATTATGATTTTATCATAAAGGGGTTTATTTGAGTTGCAAGTTTAGCAAAACACCTAGATTTACATATCCCGAAACACCATAGGAATATGGAGTGTTTGAGATTTGTAATGAAACCTTGTTTGACATGGTTGGATCAAAGGTGTTATTTATAAAACTGCCATTGTGTTTTAAAAGATTAAAATCTTTAGTGACTACCGCTTTTACACTGAAAAGAGCTCCATCTTGATCCGTTGAAATGACACCATGGAAGTTATGGTTTGGGGTAAAACCCAAGTTGTCCTTTCTTAAATTTTGGTATGCTAAGCATAAGTATGTTTACAACCAAAGTCGGATGAGCATGTCTTTGTAAGTTATTTCGAATAAAAATTGGTTATTCCTCCATAACACCAAGGACAAAAGGGTTTGTCGCTTGAAATGTGAAGTTTCTTGAAAAAGGAATTTTTCGCAAAAGTTAAGTGGGAGGACAATAGAACTTTGATAAGGTTAACGAACCTTAGCTAAATGTGCTGAGTTACGCAGCGCCGGAAATTGTTCCGGAGGCTGCCATAATGCTCATAGCTTATGTGCCTCAAAGGTTGTGGTCACGAAGATCTAAGTTCCTGTTGAACCAAGTAGGTCGGATAAACAATCAAATACTAAGATTTGAGAGTAAATCATTATTGTTTGACAATGATGAACCGACTATATGCAAAGAAGCGATGATGGGCCCTGACTCCGTCAAATGGCTTGAAGCCATAAAATCCGTGATAGTTCCATACATGATAAATCAAGTTTTGAACTTGGAAGACCCTCCGGAAAGGTGTAAAAACCTAGCTGTCGTATTTGGATCTATAAACAAACAGACATGGATGTTTCACATCTATGAAATAGTCGACATGTCGTAAAGTATTTTATGACAATGTTCAAGGAGTTGACTATGACAAGATTTGATCTTTCATAGCGATATTTAGTCTGGACGGATTAAAGTAGCAATCACTACATATAATTTGGTATATGATAGATGAATAAACAAAACAAAGTTCTTCTAATAGAATGGTTACCTAGGACGTGTACATGACACGGTCCAAAGGGTTTTGTTAATTCAAAGGATGCTAAAAGGGCATGCAAACTTCAATGGTTAAAGTAAGCATCGCGGAGTTGGAATCTTCACCGTGATGAAAAGGAGTTTTCATCAGGAGACGATGAAGATGCTTGCATTTGCAAGAAATTAAGTGGGAGCGCTGAGACATATTTCTAATACATTATGTGGAGGACATCTTGTTGATTAGAAATGATGTAATTTTTATTGACAAAGGTTAGGAATTTCATTTTGATGAAATACTTAGGCAAAACCCGAATATTTAGCGTGAATGTCTATAGTGGATAGACTGTGACGCTAATATGGTTGTGCCAAACATACATATATGAGATATTGAAGGAGTTCAATATAGAAACGACAAGAAACGGTTCTTGTCGCATGGAAAGGAATTGAATCAAGATTCAAGTGTATCGACACTTGATAAGTGAAACAAGATTCAAGTGCTTTGATACTTGATGAGTGAAATCACGAGAATGTTTTGATCAATCATACCATGATATGTACACATCTAGATATGTCCTATGCTCTAAGTGTTATGAGCATATACCAGAATGAATCATAAAATGATCATTGGAAGATAGTGAGGATATTCTTATGATCTTTTTGAAAGAACTAAGAATATATTTGTGTAGAGGTGACAAACAATTACAAATAGTTCATTGTAAAGCGTTACATTGATACTAGTTTTGTCACAAGATACAAATTAATTTTGTCTCAATTTAAACTATGGATGGCACAATGTAATGGAAAGGAGTTTCCATGATGGATTTGGAAGAGTTCCAAAGTTAAGATATTGTGACGAATACTACAACAAAAAGGGCTAAGTATATGACTGCTATAGTAGCAGCAAAGGAGGGAATTTGTGTCAAGAAGTTTGTTATCAAACTAAGGTGTTGTTCGCAACGGGCTAACACTAAAGATATATTGTATGACAATAGTATCGACATGATTTAACCCCAAGGAACTAAAGGTCTCACCGAAAGATCAAATTTATACAATGCCATCTCATTGGAGAATGAGTGATGTGTGAAGACGCAAAGACATGGAAATACACACGGACCTAAAAGCGTCAGATCCGTAGATTATGTTAACCACTTACATTTGCGTATATGGAACACCAGAAAGCCATATGTGTTCAATACGCAAAGTTTTCAAACTAGATTATTGTCTCTAGTGCAAGCGGGAGACTGAAGGGAATATGCCCGAGAGGCAATAATAAAGTGGTTATTATCGTATTCCTTATTTATGATAAATATTTATTTTACATGCTATAATTGTATTAATATGGAAACATTAATACATGTGTGTTTAATAAACATAAAGGAAGTTCCTAGTTATGCCTCTCTCATAAACTAACTCGTTGATTAACAAGATGATCAAGGTTTCCTGATCATGGACATTGGATGTTGTTAATAACGAGATCACAACATTAGTGTAATGATGTGATGAACATTCATCCGAAGTATGTCATTACGATCAAAGTCATTGAGTTTATATTGATATAACAACTTACGAAGTGATCCTAATCCTTAGACCATGAGATCATGTCAATCACTAACACCGGAAGAGTTTCTTGATAACATAAAACGTCACACCATAACAGGGTGATTATAAAGATGGATTCACAACTAATAAAGTGTTATGTTGAGGCCCATGGATCGAGAGTGGAATTTGTTCATCCCGATGACGGATAGATATACTCTGGGCCATCTCGGTGATATCACATTGGTTAGCTTGCAAGCAAGTGATTTGATCACTAGAATGTTATATCACGGGAACGAGAAAAGAGTGCATGTCAGTAACGAGATCAAACTAGGTATGGAGATACCGATGATCGAATCTCGGACATGTAATATATCGCGAAACAAAAGGATTAAGATACTAGCGTAAACGGTTCCGACGATCACAAGAAAGTCATCGTTGAATGTGTGGGAGTCAGTATGGGTCTCCAGATCCCGCTTCTGATTATTGATCCGAGTGTGGTCTCTATCATGTCCGCATTATTCATGAACCGTAGGGTGACACACTTAAGAGACATCGACATCCTTTTGGAGCAAAAGTTTAATGCCGAAAAGAATAACAAGCGCAGGAATTTATTTCACTAGATACCGAAACGGGTTTTCGGGTGAAATTGCAGAAAGTGTTTCTACATGTGAAATGAAATACTAGCAAGGGGTTATATGTGAATGTTTGTCATTAAAGTAATTGACAAAATTCTGAATAAATAAAAGGAGTTTTATTTAATGAGAGTTTGCATTAAATTTGGTGGAAATTTAATGAGAATTTGAGTGGGTTTTTGAGTGGAGGGAATTGAAAGGCATTTGAGTGAGTGGAGTGTCCACCCACATGAATGTGGAAGAGGTGGGGGCAGCCCCTTGGGTGCCCCCCTCTCCCTATAAAAGGATCCCCCTCCCTCTCTCTCACTCACACCTCCTCGTGAAGGATCTCTCTCACCCTCTAGAATTTATCCCCCATGGTCTCGGACTAGCGAGATACATGTTCCCGGTGGCTATTCGGCAAGAAAGAGTTGTGCTTCCGCTGCATCGCTGGAGCGAGGAGGCGGAGGTTGCTCGGTCCCTCGAACGTGTGTGCGAGCACGGATGCGCTGCTGTTTTGCGGCGCTAGGACTTCCTCTCGATCTTGAGATCGGCAAGAGATCGTCTACATCAACCACGAGTTTGGACTCGTTAAGCTATGTCGGTCTTCAAGGGTATGTTCTCTACGGATATACATCCGCCCGTTGTTTGTATATAGTAGATAGATCTTGGTACATAGTTGTTCCCATCGTAGGAATTTTTTTGTTTTCTATGCTGCGAACCCTACAAAACACACATGTATTAATGTTTCCGTATTAATACAATTATAGCATGCAAAATAAATATCTATCATATACTTGGAATACACATAATAAACACTTTATTATTGCCTCTCATGGCATATTCCCTTTAGTCTCCCACTTGCACTAGAGACAATAATCTAGTTACATAGTGATGTATCTAACACCCATAGAGTTCTGGGTTGATCATGTTTTGCTCTAGGGAGAGTTTTAGCCAACGGATCTGCTACATTAAGATCCGTACGTACTTTACAAATCTTTATATCTCCATCCTTGACATGTTCACGGATGGAGTGAAACCGAGGCTTAAGATGTTTGGAATACTTGTGAGACCTTGGTTCTTTGGCATTAGCAATGGCACCATTGTTGTCACAATAGATCGCCATTGGGTCCAACGCGCTTGCAACCACACCTAGTCTTACTCAATGTCGTGCCTTGCAACATAGGTAAGAACCCCTTCTTACTTCCATCCATTTTAAACTTCTTGAAAATCTTATCAAGGTTTGTACTTTGCGACAGCCCTATTAGGCGCCTAGATATATCTCTATAGATCTTTATGCCTAATATGTATGACGCTTCACCTAGGTCCTTCATTGAAAATTTGCTGTTTAGATAACTTTTAACACTGTTTAAAAGATCTATATCATTTCCGATCAATAATATGTCATCCACATATAATATCAGAAATGCCACATTGCTCCCACTCACTTTCTTGTAAATATAATCTTCTCCATAAGTTTGGACAAATCCAAACTCTTTGATCACCTCATCAAAGCAGAGATTCCAACTTCGTGATGCTTGCTTCAATCCATAGATGGATCGCTGAAGCTTGCTCAACTTGTTAGCATCCTTAGGATCGACAAAACACCTTGGTTGTATCATATACAACTCTTCTTCAATATTGCCATTGAGGAACGCAGTTTTGACATCCATCTGCCACATCTCATAATCGAAATATGCAGCAATTGCTAACATAATCCTAACTGATTTTAGCATCGCTACGGGAGAGAATGTCTCATCGTAGTCAACTCCTTGAATTTGTCGAAACCCCTTTGTGACAAGTCGTGCTTTATAGACGATCACATTACCATCAGCATCAGTTTTCCTTTTGAAAATCCATTTATTCTCCACGGCCTTTCAGTTGTGAGGTAAGTCCGCCAAGTTCCAAACTTGATTTTCATACATGGATTCCATCTCGGATTTCATGGCTTCTAACCATTTGTTGGAATCCGGGCTCATCATCGCTTCTTCATACGTCGCAGGGTCATCAATTTCATCAACCATGAAATTCATGACAGGATTTCCGTATAGCTCGGGAGCTGCACGCGTCCTGCTAGACCGGCGAGGTTCGGTAGTACTCTCTTTCGGAGTTTCATGATCATTATCATTAGTTCCTTCTTCAACTGGTGAATCCAACTCCGGAACAACTTCCGGCGCTGTGCTACTCGCCATACTTTGAAGAGAAGGTTCAATAACCTCTTCAAGTTCTACCTTCCGACTACTCACACCTTTCGTGAGAAACTCTTTCTCTAGAAAGGATCCATTCTTGGCAACAAAAACCTTGCCCTCGGATCTGTGATAGAAAGAATACCCAATAGTTTCCTTAGGGTATCCTATGAAGACTCATTTTTCCGCTTTGGGTTCGAGTTTATCCGGTTGAAGTTTCTTCACATAAATATCGCATCCCCAAACTTTAAGAAATGACAGCTTAGGTTTATTTCCAAACCACAATTCATATGGTGTCTTTTCAACGGATTTAGATGGTGCCCGATTTAAAGTGAATGCAGCAGTTTCTAGTGCATAACCCCAAAATTATAACAGCAAGTTCGTCAGAGACATCATAGATCGAACCATATCCAATAAAGTATGATTATGACGTTCTAACACACCATTTTGCTGTGGTGTTCCGGCAGGTGTGAGTTGTGAAACAATTCCACACTCTTTCATATGAGTGCTAAACTCGTAACTTAGATACTCTCCTCCATGGTCGGACCGTAGAAATTTGATCTTTCTATTACGATGATTTCTACTTCACTCTGAAATTCCTTGAACTTTTCAAAAGTTTCAGACTTGTGTTTCATCAAGTAGATATAACCGTATCTACTCAAATCATCCATGAAAGTAACAAAATAACGATATCCACCCCGCGCCGAGATACTCATTGGACCACATGCATTAGAATGTATGATTTCTAATAAATTTGTTGCCCGTTCCATTGAACCAGAAAACGACCTTCTAGTCATCTTGACCATAAGGCATGGCTCAGATGTATCTAATGATTCAAAATAAAGTGATTCCAAAAGTCCATCCGTATGGATCTTCTTCATGCGTTTAACGCCGATATGAGCTAGACGGCAGTTCCAGATATATGCGGATATATCATCATTAAGTTTAATCCTTTTAGCATCAACATTATGAATATGTGTAACACTATTATCGAGATCCAATAGAAATAAACCATTCATCATCGGTGCATGACCATAAAATATTTCATTCATATAAATAGAACAACCATTGTTCTTGGATTTAAATGAATAATCACTTCGCATCAAACACGATCCAGGTACAATGTTCATGCTCAGTGTTGGCACCAGATAACAATTATTCAAGTTTATTAATAATCCCGGCGGTAAGTGGAGAGGCAGCATTCCCACGGCGATCACATCAATGCTTGATCCATTGCCGACACGCATCTTGACCTCACCCCTTGCTAGCGATCGCTTGTTCTGCAGCCCCTGATTCGACTTACAAATATTAGCAACTGAACCGGTATCAAATACCCAGGTGCTACTGCGAGCACTATTCAAGTACACATCAATAACATGTATATCATATATACCTTTGTTTGCCTTGCCGGCCTTCCTGTCTGCCAAATACTTGGGGCAGTTGCGCTTCCAGTGGCCAGTCCCCTTACAATAGTAGCACTCGATATAAGACTTAGGTCCAACTTGGGGTTTCTTTTCAGGAACGGCAACCGACTTGTCGCCCTTACTTCCCTTCTGTTTTCCCTTCTTGTCTTTCTTGAAACCAATGTTCTTATTGATCATCAACACTTGATGTTCCTTCTTGATCTCCACTTCTGTAGTTTTAAGCATTGACAAAAGCTCGGGGAGAGACTTCTTTATGCCTTGCATATTATAGTTCATCACGAAGCTCTTATAGCTAGGTGGTAGAGACTGCATAACACGATGGATGCCTAAGTCAATGGGAATCGTTATTACCAAGGACACAAGCTTATCAGCGTAACCCGACATCTTGAGTACATGCTCACTTACGGAGTTGTGCTCTTCCATCATGCCGCTAAAGAACTTTTCTGAAGCATTGTAGCTCTCTACAGCAGCATGTGCGTCGAAAATCATTTTCAACTCACCCATTGTATCAAATGCATTGCCATTTTCAAAACACTTTCGAAGTTCCGGCTCTAGCCCATACAATATGCCGAATGAACTAAGTTGTGGTCCTCCTGACAAGTCTGATAGACATTCTTCTCCTCATCAGGGTCATCATCGAAAGGTGGGGGGCCTAGCGGCGCTTCTAGCACATATTGCTTTTGTGCAGCAGAGATGAGAATCCTCAAATTCATGGCCCGTTCGGTAAAGTTGCTACCATTCGTTGCAATTTTCTCTTTCTCCATGAACACATTGAAATTAAAAGCAGGTGGTGCCATCGACAACAGAATTTGTAAAGTTTAGTCTAATTTTATGATAGATTGAGTTCAACTAATCCACATTACGAATGAACTCCCACTCAAAAACTACATCCCTCGTTCCTTTTTGGTGATTAAATGAACCAAATCCACTACACCAAGTCCGATCATCACGTGAGTTGGTGTAGCTTCAAAGGCGAGCATCAAATGGGCATCATATGTACTATATGACTCATGCTTAACCTTTCGGTCCGTGTTCCAAGGCCATGTTTGTACATGCTAGCACTACTACAGAATAGGCTATCGGTGACAGGCTCAAAAGGCACATTAATGACGGACAAAGCGCCTGTCACTGATGACTAGTCACTGGTATAAGGTTACTAGTGACAGGCAAGTGCCTGTCACTAGTATTTGTACTTGTAACAAGCATTTACATGTGATAGTCACTAGTATGACATGCAAATTAGATGCATGTCACCGATTGCGATCAAATGCCACAACCCTATGGGGTTTTCTAGTGACATTCCCTTCTTCTGTCCGTCACTAGTTTGAATTTCGGTAATAAAAAAATTATATTTCCACAAATATTCCATATAGCACAATAAGATGTTGTAAAAAAATTAAATGCATTTTTCATGAATATTTCATATAGCACAATAATATGTTGTACAATGACACATTCACATAACCCAACATGACATAATATTTACATTTCATAATGACTTGAAGCTTTTCATTCATACAGAAGCTTTTCATGGATTGTCCAAACAATCAGAGTAGCTCTTTATATTTCCTATTTCTACTTATTAATGGAAGCAAATAGCAAGTGCTTTGGAACATGGCAAGGAGATTCTCCGGAACAAGGAAGCTCGTTTGGAGCATGTTGGTGGCAGTTGTCGATTGGTCTTGAATGTCAGACACTTCACCAGTTCGTCGTAATCAAGTCTTCGCTTCATATTAGAGCATAACTCACTGATCAAAGCAAATGTGTATAAGAATTTAAAACAACAATATCAGAAAATTATAGACGATGTTCGCAGTATTTAAATCAATTATCTAAATGAAATTTATGTTCTTGAAAGCTTTTCTATTTCTTGGTTAGATCATTTGGAATAATATTTATTATATTAGTTAGCTAGCGCCTAGCAACCATCCCCTCATTTGATTACCAAAAATGACAATCTTTAACACTAGAGGGCCTCCATATTCAGATGAACACACCCTATTATGCTAGAGTAATAGAGAGAACCCAATGAGAGCCATGGTGAGAAATAAACCTGGCAAAAGTTGGTTGGACTTGTAAAATACCTCTTAGAACTGGTCCTTCCATCAATAATCATTACAATAATTAAAAATATATACGTCTCTCTTAAACACAGCCAGAATCTTATGCTCATGCCTTTAATCTAATCTCTGGAACTTGGTGGACTGACCTGTTTAGCTAACGTTATTCTGGATCCCCTTTATCTAATTGTTTTGAAACATAAACCATCACAGACTGCAAATCCTAGTGTAGCGGCACAGTTTTGATGATATCTAAACAACCGCTAATACGAATTGCACAAACTTGGTATCATTGGAAAGCTATCGACATCATCTATAACTTTATTGTTGGTTCCATCTCAGATGATGCTCCCTTTAGTGCCAGTTTCACTTCTAATACTCCGTTACCAAATTACTCAAAACAAGTGCAGTCGTACTAATCCTCAAAGCAATCTATCACTCTACCATCTACAGACTACGTAGAAGTTACCTTAGGATAGATCGTCAATCTGGTCAGGTTCAACTGGATTTTCCTTGGTCTTCATATACCCCCTTCTTTCTATTTATTGTATATCCCATCGTTAGCGCAAGGGACAGTAGCCTGCTACTTCCCGTCTACTTGCTCAGGTTGGTACAGCTGCTTGCAGCCCAGCAGCAGCATCCAGATCGATCCGGCAATGAGGAGATTCTCCCAGATATTTGTCCCATGCCCGCATCAACGTGCTCCCATCTTGCTGCAGCTGTTGCAGGCCCGCATTGATGCGGCCGTCGGCGGCGGCAGCCGTGGGACACGCGGGGGTAGTTGCCCCGCTTGGAGGCGCGCGCCCGTCACCGGCGGTGAAGCGGAGCGCCAGGACGGGTGGGTAGAGGTCGACGACGGGGAGGAGAGGAGATCAAAGGAAGCGGCGCGGGATGGAGGCAGCGCGTGGCATCGGGGAGAAGGAAAGGGAGTTAGGGGTCGCACGAGGGAGAGAATGAGAGGCTGCGGCTCTGCGCCATGGTTAGGGTTTTGTTGTGCCTCTGCGGGGACTGGACTAGACGGTTTAGATCAATGGGCATTGGGCGGTGACCGCGGGGACTGGATGGACGGTTCAAAACAATGGGCGGAAATATCGATGGTTCAGATCATGTGCGTCTGGGCGATCGAGGGGAACCCAGTCCTATAGTCTCATTGGCTGCAGCGGCCACTTCTTGCTTTGATTTGAACAATTTTTCTCTCGTCAAATTGATTTTGATAATTCCTCTCTGCAAATTACCCTCAAAATTGCTCTCGACAAATTTCCTCCAATGGGAAATTCGCGTGCCAAATATTTCGACAAAATTAATCTTTTATGTTGTTTGATTTGTCCTAGGTTCAAAATTGTAGTGTCTTGCTACCAAATTCATTTGTACCCGAAACCAATGTACATAATAACTGAAAAAAATTCTGGTTACCAGTTACATGCCTTTAGACATGTCCGTCACAAAGAAATTTTTCCTTTCAGCCAACCTTCACGAAAAATACTAGTGACAGACATATTTTGATGTTGTCGCTAATCATAGCTTTACTAGTGACAGACATTTATAGATATCCGTCACTAAGTATATTTTCCATTCAGCCAGTCTCCACAAAAAATACTAGTGACAGTCACTTTTATTCGCCTGTCACCAACATTATGTACTAGTGACAGGCTTATCCTTACCTGTCGCTAGTAAGGCTTACTAGTGACAAGCCCAGTTTTGTCCGTCACTAACCACCTGGCACCTATAAGCCTTTCTGCAGTAGTGTAGGTTCGCCAAGTTAGAACCTTAGTATTCGCGTGTGTAACTGTCTTACACCCGAAATATGGTCGTGGATCCAAGAACACCCGATCATCATGTGATGTCTTGGAGTGACAAAAACATAATCGGTGCATACTAATGGAAGAACACATTCTTATCTTGATATTTAAATGAGGGGTCATCTTATTATGCTAATAAAACGCTAAACAATCAATATAAGATGCTATCAAACATCATATGTTTATAAGTGAAATGATATGGTTACCGCATATGATCTCTATCATGTGCATCGTGGTATGATCACTATCATACCTTTATGTGTAAGGCCAAGGTCTATAGAACTTACACGTTATGTGTGTTGAAAGTGTATCATCTCATACTTCTACTTACAACATCCCCATATCAGAACACTAGCCCAGCAACAATTTAAACTAGACGCCTCTAATTTATCCATTACAAGTTTTACGTGGCTTAGAGTTTTCGAAGATAGAACCGTTCTTACCAACGAACATGAACCACAACGAGGATAACCAAATTGTTGACAACTTGTTGCAAAATAGATATTGACTATAGTAGGAGAGACAGACATCTGCTAGCCACTTATGCAAACTAGTTGCATGTCAAGCGTGGGACTGGTCTCATGTGCGAGGACATGTCAAGTTTGTCCGGGCCGCTTCATCCCACTATGCCACAAATATCCAAAATTACAACTAAGAAGAAACAACATGATCATCATCGCCCACATACTCTTATGTGTACTACCCGTGTAAAGCATCTACGCATAGATCCGGCTCTGATACCACGGTAGGGTTCTCAGCATAGAAAACAAAAAATTTCCTACGATGGGAACAACTATGTACCAAGATCTATCTACTAGATACAAACAAGGGGCAGATGTATATCCGTAGAGAACATACCCTTGAAGACCGACAAATCTTAACAAGTTAAACTCGTGGTTGATGTAGACGATCTCTTGCCGATCTCAAGATCGAGAGGAAGTCCTAGCGCCGCAAGTTAGCAGCGCATCCGTGCTCGCACACACGTCCGAGGCACCGAGCAACCTCCGCCTCCTCGCTCCAGCGGTGCAGCGGAAGCACAACTCTTTCTTGCCGAATAGCCACCGGAAATATGTAGCTCGCTAGTCCGAGACCATGGGGGATAAATTCTAGAGGGGGAGAGAGATCCTTCACGAGGAGGTGTGAGTGAGAAGTGAGGAGGGGGTGCCTTTTATAGGAGAGGGGGGAACCCCAAGGGGGTGGCCGGCGCATGGGGGCTGCCCCTTGCCCTCCCATCATTCATGTGGGTGCACACTCCACTCACAAAAATCCTTTCAATTCCCTCCACTCAAAATCCCACTCAAATTCCCATTAAATGTCCACCAAATTTAATGCAAACTCTCATTAAATAAAACTCCTACTATTTATTCAGAATTTTGTCAATTACTTTAAATGACAAACATTCACATATAACCCCTTGCTAGTATTTCATTTCACATGCAAAAACACTTTCTGCAATTTCACCCGAAATCCTGTTTCGGTATCTAGTGAAATAAATTCCTGCGCTTGTTATTCTTTTCGGCATGAAACTTTTGCTCCAATTAGATGTCGGTGTATCTTAAGTGTGTCACCCTACGGTTCATGAATAATGCAGACATGATTGATACCCCTCTTAGATCAATAATCAGAAGCGGGATGTGGAGACCCATACTGACTCCCACACATTCAACGATGACTTTCTTGTGATCGTCGGAACCTTTTACGCTAGTATCTTAATCCCTTTGTTTCACGGTATATTACATGTCCGAGATTCGATCATCGGTATCTCCATACCTAGTTTGATCTCTTTACTGACATACACTCTTTTCTCATTCCCGTGATATAACATTCTAGTGATCAAATCACTTGCTTGCAAGCTAACCAATGTGATATCACCAAGAGGGCCCAGAGTATATCTATCCGTCATAGGGATGAACAAATTCCACTCTCGATCCATGGGCCTCAATATAACACTTTATTAGTTCTGAACCCATATTTATAATCACCCTGTTATGGTGTGACGTTTGATGTTATCAAGAAACTCTTCCGGTGTTAGTGATTGACATGGTCTCATGGTCTAAGGATTAGGATCACTTCGTAAGTTGTTATAGCAATATAAACTCAATGACTTTGATCGTAATTCTATACTTTAGATTAATGTTCATCACATCATTACACTAATGTTGTGACCTTGTTATTAACAACATCCAATGTCTATGAACAGGAAACTTTGATCATCTTGTTAATCAACGAGCTAGTTTATGAGAGAGACGTAACTAGGAACTTTCTGTTTGTTTATTAAACACACATTTATTAATGTTTCCGTATTAATACAATTATAGCATGCAAAATAAATATCTATCATATACTTGGAATACACATAATAAACACTTTATTATTTCAAAGCATATTCCCTTTAGTCTCCCACTTGCACTAGAGACAATAATCCAGTTACATAGTAATGTATCTAACACCCATCAAGTTCTGGTGTTGATCATGTTTTGATCTAGGGAGAGTTTTAGCCAACGGATCTGCTACATTAAGATCCGTACGTACTTTACAAATTTTTATATCTCCATCCTTGACATGTTCACAGATGGAGTGAAACCGACGCTTAAGATGCTTGGAATACTTGTGAGACCTTGGTTCTTTGGCATTGGCAATGGCACCATTGTTTTCACAATAGATCGCCATGGGGTCCAACGCGCTTGCAACCACACCTAGTCTTACTCAATGTCGTGTCTTGCAACATAGGTAAGAACCCCTTCTTACTTCCATCCATTTTAAAATTCTTTAAAATCTTATCAAGGTATGTACTTTGCGACAGCCCTATTAGGCGCCTAGATCTATCTCTATAGATCTTTATGCCTAATATGTATGACGCTTCACCTAGGTCCTTCATTGAAAATTTGCTGTTTAGACAACTTTTAACACTGTTTAAAAGATCTATATCATTTCCGATCAATAATATGTCATCCACATATAATATCAGAAATGCCACATTGCTCCCACTCACTATCTTGTAAATACAATCTTCTCCATAAGTTTGGACAAATCCAAACTCTTTGATCACCTCATCAAAGCGGAGATTCCAACTTCGTGATGCTTGCTTCAATCCATAGATGGATCGCTGAAGCTTGCACACCTTGTTAGCATCCTTAGGATCGACAAAACACTTTAGTTGTATCATATACAACTCTTCTTCGATATTGCCATTGAGGGACGCGGTTTTGACATCCATCTGCCACATCTCATAATCGAAATATGCAGCAATTGCTAACATAATCCTAACTGATTTTAGCATCGTTACGGGAGAGAATGTCTCATCGTAGTCAACTCCTTGAATTTCTCGAAACCCCTTTGCGACAAGTCGAGCTTTATAGACGGTCACATTACCATCAGCATCAGTTTTCCTTTTGAAAATCCATTTATTCTCCACGGCCTTTCAGTTGTGAGGTAAGTCCACCAAGTTCCAAAATTGATTTTCATACATGGATTCCATCTCGGATTTCATGGCTTCTAACCATTTGTTGGAATCCGGGCTCATCATCGCTTCTTCATACGTCGCAGGGTCATCAATTTCATCAACCATGAAATTCATGACAGGATTTCCGTACAGCTCGGGAGCTGCACGCGTCCTGCTAGACCGGCGAGGTTCGGTAGTACTCTCTTTCAGAGTTTCATGATCATTATCATTAGTTCCTTCTTCAACTGGTGAATCCAACTCCGGAACAACTTCCGGCACTGTGCTACTCGCCATACTTTGAAGAGAAGGTTCAATAACCTCTTCAAGTTCTACCTTCCGACTACTCAAACCTTTCGTGAGAAACTCTTTCTCTAGAAAGGATCCATTCTTGGCAACAAAAACCTTGCCCTCGGATCTATGATAGAAAGAATACCCAATAGTTTCCTTAGGGTATCCTATGAAGACGCATTTTTCCGCTTTGGGTTCGAGTTTATCCGGTTGAAGTTTCTTCACATAAATATCGCATCCCCAAACTTTAAGAAATGACAGCTTAGGTTTATTTCCAAACCACAATTCATATGATGTCTTTTCAATTGATTTAGATGGTGCCCGATTTAAAGTGAATGCAGCAGTTTCTAGTGCATAACCCCAAAATTACAACAGCAAGTTCGTCAGAGACATCATAGATCGAACCATATCCAATAAAGTACGATTACGACGTTCTGACACACCATTTTGCTGTGGTGTTTCGGCAGGTGTGAGTTGTGAAACAATTCCACACTCTTTCATATGAGTGCTAAACTCGTAACTTAGATACTCTCCTCCATGGTCGGACCGTAGAAATTTGATCTTTCTATTACGATGATTTCTACTTCACTCTGAAATTCCTTGAACTTTTCAAAAGTTTCAGACTTGTCTTTCATCAAGTAGATATGACCGTATCTACTCAAATCATCCATGAAAGTAACAAAATAACGATATCCACCTCGCGCCGACACACTCATTGGACCACATGCATCAGAATGTATGATTTCCAATAAATTTTTCGCCCGTTCCATTGAACCAGAAAACGACATTCTAGTCATCTTTACCATAAGGCATGGCTCACATGTATCACATGATTCAAAATCAAGTGATTCCAAAAGTCCATCCGTATGGAGATTCTTCATGCGTTTAACGCCAATATGAGCTAGATGGCAGTTCCAGATATATGCGGATATATCATCATTAAGTTTAATCCTTTTAGCATCAACATTATGAATATGTGTAACACTATTATCGAGATCCAATAGAAATAAACCATTCATCATCGGTGCATGACCATAAAAGATTTCATTCATATAAATAGAACAACCATTGTTCTTGGATTTAAATGAATAACCACTTCGCATCAAACACGATCCAGATACAATGTTCATGCTCAGTGTTGGCACCAGATAACAATTATTCAAGTTTATTAATAATCCCAGCGGTAAGTGGAGAGGCAGTATTCCCACGGCGATCACATCAACGCTTGATCCATTGCCGACACGCATCTTGACCTCACCCCTTGCTAGCGGTCGCTTGTTCTGCAGCCCCTGATTCGACTTACAAATATTAGCAACTGAACCGGTATCAAATACCCAGGTGCTACTGCGAGCACTAGTCAAGTACACATCAATAACATGTATATCATATATACCTTTGTTTGCCTTGCCGGAATTCTTGTCTGGCAAATACTTGGGGCAGTTTCGCTTCCAGTGGCCAGTCCCCTTACAATAGTAGCACTCGGTATCGGACTTAGGTCCAACTTGGGGTTTCTTTTCAGGAACGGCAACCGACTTGTCGCCCTTACTTCCCTTCTGTTTTCCCTTCTTGTCTTTCTTGAAACCAATGTTCTTATTGATCATCGACACTTGATGTTCCTTCTTGATCTCCACTTCTGTAGTTTTAAGCATTGACAAAAGCTCGGGGAGAGACTTCTTTATGCCTTGCATATTATAGTTCATCACGAAGCTCTTATAGCTAGGTGGTAGAGACTGCAGAACACGATGGATACCTAAGTCAATAGGAATCGTTATTACCAAGGACACAAGCTTATCGGCGTAACCCGACATCTTGAGTACATGCTCACTTACGGATTGTGCTCTTCCATCATGCAGCTAAAGAACTTTTCTGAAGCATTGTAGCTCTCTACAGCAGCATGTGCGTCGAAAATCATTTTCAACTCACCCATTGTATCAAATGCATTGCCATTTTCAAAACGCTTTCGAAGTTCCGGCTCTAGCCCATCCAATATGCCGAATGAACTAAGTTGTGGTCCTCCTGACAAGTATGATAGACATTCTTCTCCTCATCAGGGGCATCATCGAAAGGTGGGGGGCCTAGCGGCGCTTCCAGCACATATTGCTTTTGTGCAGTAGAGAGGAGAATCCTCAAAGTTGCTACCGTTCGTTGCAAGTTTCTCTTTCTCCATGAACACATTGAAATTAAAAGCAGGTGGTGCCATCGACAACAGAATTTGTAAAGTTTAGACTAATTTTATGGTAGATTGAGTTCAACTAATCCACATTACGAATGAACTCCCACTCAAAAACTACATCCCTCGTTCCTTTTTGGTGATTAAATGAACCAAATCCACTACACCAAGTCCGATCATCACGTGAGTCGGTGTAGCTTCAAAGGCGAGCATCAAATGGGCATCATATCTACTATATGACTCATGCTTAACCTTTCGGTCCGTGTTCCAAGGCCATGTTTGTACATGCTAGGTTCGCCAAGTTAAAACCTTAGTATTCGCCTGTGTAACTGTCTTACACCCGAAATATGGTCGTGGATGCAAGAACACCCGATCATCATGTGATGTCTTGGAGTGACGAAAACATAATCGGTGCATACTAATGGAAGAACACATTCTTATCTTGATATTTAAATGAGGGGTCATCTTATTATGCTAATAAAACGCTAAACAAGCAATATAAGATGCTATCAAACATCATATGTTTATAAGTGAAATGATATGGTTACCACATATGATCTCTATCATGTGCATCGTGGTATGATCACTATCATACCTTTATATGTATAAGGCCAAGGTCTATGGAACTTACACGTTATGTGTGTTGCAAGTGTATCATCTCATACTTCTACTTACAACATCCCCATATCAGAACACTAGCCCAGCAACAATCTAAACTAGACGCCTCTAATTTATCCATTGCAAGTTTTACGTGGCTTAGGGTTTTCGAAGATAGAACCGTTCTTACCTACGAACATGAAACACAACGAGAATAACCAAATTGTTGACAACTCGTTGCAAAATAGATATTGACTATAGTAGGAGAGACAGACATCCGCTAGCCACTTATGCAAACTAGTTGCATGTCAAGCGTGGAACTGGTCTCATGTGCGAGGACATGTCAAGTTTGTCCGGGCCGCTTCATCCCACTATGCCACAAATATCCAAAATTACAACTAAGAAGAAACAACATGATCATCATCGCCCACATACTCTTATGTATACTACCCGTGTAAAGCATATACGCATAGATCTGGCTCTGATACCACTGTAGGGTTCGCAACATAGAAAACAAAATTTTTCCTACGATGGGAACAACTATGTACCAAGATCTATATACTAGATACAAAAAGGGGCGGATGTATATCCGTAGAGAACATACCCTTGAAGACCGACAAAGCTTAACGAGTTAAACTCGTGGTTGATGTAGACGATCTCTTGCCAATCTCAAGATCGAGAGGAAGTCCTAGCGCCGCAAGTCAGCAGCGCATCCGTGCTCGCACACACGTCCGAGGCACCGAGCAACCTCCGCCTCCTTGCTCCAGCGATGCAGCAGAAGCACAACTCTTTCTTGCCGAATAGCCACAGGAATTATGTAGCTCTCTAGTCCGATACCATGGGGGATAAATTCTAGAGGGGGAGAGAGATCCTTCACGAGGAGGTGTGAGTGAGAAGTGAGGAGGGGGTGCCTTTTATAGGAGAGGAGGGAACCCCAAGGGGGTGGCAAGCTCATGGGGGCAGCCCCCTTTCCCTCCCCTCATTAAGGTGGTGGACACCCCACTCACAAAAATCCTTTCAATTCCCTCCACTCAAAATCCCTCAAAATCCCATTAAATTTCCACCAAATTTAATGCAAACTCTCATTAAATAAAACTCATTTTATTTATTCATAATTTTGTCAATTACTTTAATGACAAACATTCACATATAACCCCTTGCTAGTATTTCATTTCACATGCAAAAACACTTTCTGCAATTTCATTCGAAAACCTGTTTCGGTATCTAGTGAAATAAATTCCTGCGCGTATTCTTTTCGGCATGAAACTTTTGCTCCAATTGGATGTCGGTGTATCTTAACTGTGTCACCGTACGATTCATGAATAATGCGGACATGATCGAGACCCCTCTCAGATCAATAATCAGAAGCGGGATCTGGAGACCCATACTGACTCGCACACATTCAACGATGACTTTCTTGTGATCGTCAGAACCTTTTACGCTAGTATCTTAATCACTTTGTTTCACGATATATTACATGTCCGAGATTCGATCATCAGTATCTCCATACCTAGTTTGATCTCGTTACTGACATACACTCTTTTCTCATTCCCGTGATATAACATTCTAGTGATCAAATCACTTGCTTGCAAGCTAACCAATGTGATATCACCGAGAGGGCCCAGAGTATATCTATCCATCATCGGGATTAAAAAATTCCACTCTCGATCCATGGGCCTCAACATAACCCTTTATTAGTTCTGAACCCATCTTTATAATCACCCTGTTACGGTGTGATGTTTGATGTTATCAAGAAACTCTTCCGGTGTTAGTGATTGACATGATCTCATGGTCCAAGGATTAGGATCACTTCGTAAGTTGTTATAGCGATATAAACTCAATGACTTTGATAGTAATGCTATACTTTGGATGAATATTCATCACACCATTACACTAATGTTGTGATCTCGTTATTAACAACATCCAATGTCCATGATCAGGAAACCTTGATCATCTTGTTAATCAACGAGCTAGTTTATGAGAGAGGCATAACTAGGAACTTTCTGTTTGTTTATTAAACACACATGTATTAACGTTTCCATATTAATACAATTATAGCATGCAAAATAAACATCTATCATATACTTGGAATACACATAATAAACACTTTATTATTGCCTCTCAGGGCATATTCCCTTCACTTTCTTCTATGAGTTGTGTATTGGTAAGTGTGATGCTTCTTGTCCGTATTCTTTTATCGACAGTTCACTTAAACCTGTGGACATGTTTACTGAGCTTAGTTTTCGCTTGGGGACAAGCGAAGGTCTAAGCTTGGGGGGGAGTTGATACGTTCAATTTTCATCACTATTCTATATCATAATTTGCCTCTATTCATTGATATATGTCTACATCATCACTATTCTATATCACCATTCTATATAATAATTTGCCTCTGTTTTTGCATGTTGGATGATTCTTGGAGGATGAACCGCCGGAGTTAGGATTCTGATGGAAAAAAGCGGTGTTTTGATGCAATTTCACGAAGATTAGAAAAATACCAGAAAAACTACGGAAAATCGTATTTTCCCAAAAGACGAAGGATGCCAGAAGGGGAGGCGGAGTTGGGCCACAGGGGTCCCACACCCCCAGGCACAGGCCACCCTAGGTCGCGCCTACTGGGGGTGTGGCCACCCTGGCCCACCTCTAGCTCCGCCCTCTCGCCTATATCTTATCCTCGAAACCCTAATACACGGGGAGCGACCAGAGAAATATTCCGCCACCTCTGCGGGGCGGAAAACACCGAGAGAGAAAGAGCTCTCCGTCAGACAGATTTTTCCGGGGAAATTCCTTCCTGGAGAGGGCAGATCATCGCCATCAACACCATCATCAAGCTAGACTTCATCGGGATCATCTCGTCCACACCATCATCTCCACCAACACCATCATCAGTACTCCATCTCGCTATAACAATTGTGTTGAATCTTGCATAGTTCTTAGGGGAAACTTTCACGGTGTCGATTACTATTTTAGTTGATTCTTGTGAGTGGAACCATTGAATTATTGTTTATGTTCAGATTGTTATCCATTACCATATCATCTCTGATCTTGATCCATATGATGTCTTGTGAGAAGTTCGTTTAGTTCTTGAGGACATGGGAGAAGTCATGTTGATAGTACTGGAATTGTGTTGAGGTATTATTCAATGGTTTAATATTTAAGTTGTGGTGCTATTCTTCTAGTGGTGTCATGTGAACGTCGACTACATGATACTTCACCATTTATGGTCCTAGGGGAATACATTGTGTATTTGGCTACTAATTGTGGGGTTGTTGGAGTGACAGAAACATGAACCCCCGTTAGGAAACCATTGCACAAGGGAGCGTAGGATCTCAGAGTTTAAGGCTATGGTTAGGTTTATATCTTAATTGCTTTCTTGTAGTTATGGATGCTTGCAAGGGTTTAATCACAAGTATGTATTAGTGTAGGGTTCGCAGCATAGAAAACAAAAAATTTCCTACAATGGGAACTATGTACCAAGATCAATCCACTAGATAAAAACAACGGGCGGATATATATATCCCTAGAGAACATACCCTTGAAGATCGACAAAGCTTAACGAGTTAAACTCGTGGTTGATGTATACGATATCTTGCCAATCTCAAGATCGAGAGGAAGTCCTAAGCGCCAAAATGACAGCATCCGCGTGCTTTCACACGTACAAGACACCGAGCAACCTCTGGCTCCTTGCTCCAGCGATGCAGCGAAGCACAACCCTTTCTTGCCAAATAGCCACCGGGAACATGTATCTCGCTAGTCCGAGACCATGGGGGATAAATTCTAGAGGAGGGAGAGAGATCCTTAACGAGGAGGTGTGAGTGAGAGAGAGGAGAGGGGTGCCTTTTATAGGAGGAGGGGGGCACCCAAGGGGGTGGCCGCCGGCCATGGGGTTTGCCCCCTACCCTCCCCTCATTCATGTGGGTGGACACTCCACTCACAAAAATCTCTTCAATTCCCTCTACTCAAAATCCCACTCAAAATTGCAATTAAATTTCCACCAAATTTAATGCAAACTCTCATTAAATAAAACTCCTTTTATTTATTCAGAATTTTGTCAATTACTTTAATGATAAACATTCACATATAACCCCTTGCTAGTATTCCATTTCACATGCAAAAATACTTTCTACAATTTCACCCGAAAACCTGTTTCGGTATCTAGTGAAATAAATTCCTGCGCTTGTTATTCTTTCCGGCATGAAACTTTTGCTCCAATTGGATGTCAGTGTCCCTTAAGTGTGCCACCCTATGGTTCGCGAATAATATGGACATGATCGAGACCCTTCTCCGATCAATAATCAGAAGCGGGACCTGGAGATCCATACTAACTCCCACACATTCAACGATGACTTTCCAGTGATCGTCGGAACCTTTTACGCTAGTATCTTAATCCCTTTGTTTCACGATATATTACATGTATGAGATTCGATCATCGGTATCTCCATACCTACTTTGATCTCGTTACCGAGATGCACTATTTTCTCGTTCCCGTGATATAACATTCTAGTGATTAAATCACTTGCTTGCAAGCTAACCAATGTGATATCACCGAGAGGGCCCAGAGTTTATCTATCCGTCATCGGGATGATCAAATTCCACTCTCGATCCATGAGACTCAACATAACACTTTAGTAGTTCTGAAGCCATCTTTATAATCACCCAGTTACGGTGTGACGTTTGATGTCATCAAGAAACTCTTTTGGTGTTAGTGATTGACATGATCTCATGGTCTAAGGATTAGGATCACTTCGTAACTTGTTATAGCAATATAAACTCAATGAATTTTATCGTAATTCTATACTTCGGATGAATGTTCATCACATCATTACACTAATGTTGTGACCTCGTTATTAACAACATCCAATGTCTATGAACAGGAAACTTTGATCATCTTGTTAATCAACGAGCTAGTTTATGAGAGAGGCATAACTAGGAACTTTCTGTTTGTTTATTAAACACACATGTATTAACGTTTCCGTATTAATACAATTATAGCATGCAAAATAAACATCTATCATATACTTGGAATACACATAATAAACACTTTATTATTGCCTCTCAGGGCATTTTCCCTTTAGTCTCCCACTTGCACTAGAGACAATAATCTAGTTACATAGTGATGTATCTAACACCCATGGAGTTCTGGTGTTGATCATGTTTTGCTCTAGGGAGAGTTTTAGCCAACGGATGTGCTACATTAAGATCCGTTCATACTTTACAAATCTTTGTATCTCCATCCTTGACATGTTCGCGAATGGAGTGAAACCGACGCTTAAGATGCTTGGAATACTTGTGAGACCTTGGTTCTTTGGCATTGGCAATGGCACCATTGTTGTCACAATAGATCGCCATTGGATCCAACGTGCTTGCAACCACACCTAGTTCGGATATGAACTCCTTCATCCAAACTGCTTCCTAAGCCGCTTCCGAAGCAACAACATATTCGGCCTCCGTTGTTGATCCCGCCACCAGAGGTTGTTTGGAGCTCCTCCAACTAACCGCTCCTCCATTCATGAGAAATACGTATCCGGATTGAGACTTAGAGTCATCCGGATCAGTGTCAAAGCTAGCGTCGACATAACACTTAGCGACGATCTCTTCTTCACCTCTGTATAAAAGAAATATATCCTTGGTTATTCGCAAGTACAAAGGATATTCTTGACCGCTTTCCAGTGTTCCGAACCTGGATCCGATTGGTACCTACTAGTCAAACTAATAGCATGTGACACATCCGGTCTTGTACATAGAATGGCGTACATTATAGAGCCTATGGCTGAAGCATAGGGGACTTTGTCCATTATCTCTCTTTCTTCCGTCGTAGCCGAACTTTGAGTCTTACTCAATGTCGTGCCTTGCAACATAGGTAAGAACCCCTTCTTACTTCCATCCAATTTAAACATCTTTAAAATCTTATCAAGGTATGTAATTTGCGATAGCCCTATTAGGCACCTAGATCTATCTCTATAGATCTTTATGCCTAATATGTATGACGCTTCACCTAGGTCCTTCATTGAAAATTTGCTGTTTAGATAACTTTTAACACTGTTTAAAAGATTTATATAATTTCCGATCAATAATATGTCATCCACATATAATATCAGAAATGCCACATTGCTCCCACTCACTTTCTTGTAAATACAATCTTCTCCATAAGTTTGGACAAATCCAAACTCTTTGATCACCTCATCAAAGTGGAGATTCCAACTTCGTGATGCTTGCTTCAATCCATAGATGGATCGCTGAAGCTTGCACACCTTGTTAGCATCCTTAGGATAGACAAAACACTTTGGTTGTATCATATACAACTCTTCTTCAATATTGCCATTGACGAACGCGGTTTTGACATCCATCTGCCATATCTCATAATCAAAATATGCAGCAATTGCTAACATAATCCTAACTGATTTTAGCATCGCTACGGGAGAGAATGTCTCATCATAGTCAACTCCTTGAATTTGTAGAAATCCCTTTGTGACAAGTTGAGCTTTATAGACGGTCACATTACCATCAACATCAGTTTTCCTTTTGAAAATCCATTTATTCTCCACGGCCTTTCGGTCGTGTGGTAAGTCCACCAAGTTCCAAACTTGATTTTCAATCATGGATTCCATCTCGGATTTCATGGCTTCTAACCATTTGTTGGAATCCGGGCTCATCATCGCTTCTTCAAACGTCGCAGGGTCATCAATTTCATCAACCATGAAATTCATGACAGGATTTCCGTATAGCTCGGAGTCGCAGCGTCTGCTAGACCTGCGAGGTTCGGTAGTACTCTCTTTCGGAGTTTTATGATCATTATCATTAGTTCCTTCTTCAACTGGTGAAGCCAACTCTGGAACACCTTCTGGCCCTGTGCTACTCGCCATACTTTGAAGAGAAGGTTCAATAACCTCTTCGAGTTCTACCTTCCGACTACTCACACCTTTCGTGAGAAACTCTTTCTCTAGAAAGGATCCATTCTTGGCAACAAAAACCTTGTCCTCGGATCTGTGATAGAAGGAATACCTAATAGTTTCCTTAGGGTATCCTATGAAGATGCATTTTTCCGCTTTGGGTTCGAGTTTATCCGGTTGAAGTTTCTTCACATTAACATCGCATCCCCAAACTTTAAGAAATGACAGCTTAGGTTTGTTTCCAAACCACAATTCATACAGTGTCTTTTCAACGGATTTATATGGTGCCCGATTTAAAGTGAATGCAGCAGTTTCTAGTGCATAACCCCAAAATGACAACGACAAGTCCTTCAGAGACATCATAGATCGAACCATATTCAATAAAGTACGATTATGATGTTCCGACACACCATTTTGCTGTGGTGTTCCGGCAGGTGTGAGTTGTGAAACAATTCTACACTCTTTCATATGAGTGATAAACTCGTAACTTAGATACTATCCTCCACGGTCGGACCATAGAAATTTGATCTTTCTATTATGATGATTTTCTACTTCACTCTGAAATTCCTTGAACTTTTCAAAAGTTTCAGACTTGTGTTTCATCAAGTAACAAAATAACGATATCCACCTCGCGCCGACACACTCATTGGACCACATACATCAGAATGTATGATTTCCAATAAATCTGTCGCCCGTTTCATTGAACCAGAAAACGACGTTCTAGTCGTCTTGCCCATAAGGCATGGCTCACATGTATCAAACGATTCAAAATCAAGTGATTCCAAAAGTCCATCTGAATGGAGCTTCTTCATGCGTTTAACGCCAATATGACCTAGACGGCAGTGCCACATATATGCGGATATATCATCATTAAGTTTAATCCTTTTAGCATCAACATTATGAATATGTGTAACACTATTATCGAGATCCAATAGAAATAAACCATTCATCATCGGTGCATGACCATAAAAGATTTCATTCATATAAATAGAACAACCATTGTTCTCGGATTTATATGAATAGCCACTTCGCATCCAACATGACCCAGATACAATGTTCATGCTCTGTGCTGGCACCAGATAACAGTTATTCAAGTTTATTACTAATCCCGACGGTAAGTGGAGAGGCAGCGTTCCCACGGTGATCACATCAACACTTGATCCATTGCCAACACGCATCTTGACCTCACCCCTTGCTAGCGGTTTCTTGTTCCGCAGCCCCTGATTTGAGTTACAAATATTAGCAACTGAACCGATATCAAATACCCAGGTGCTACTGTGAGCACTAGTCAAGTACACATCAATAACATGTATATCATATATACCTTTGTTTGCCTTGCCGGCCTTCTTGTCTGCCAAATACTTGGGGCAGTTGCGCTTCCAGTGGCCAGTCCCCTTACAATAGTAGCACTCGGTATCAGACTTAGGTCCAACTCGGGGTTTCTTTTCAGGCACGGCAACCGACTTGCCGCCCTTATTTCCCTTTCGTTTTCCCTTCTTATCTTTCTTGAAACTAGTGTTCTTATTGATCATCAACACTTGATGTTCCTTCTTGATCTCCACTTTTGCAGTTTTAAGCATTGACAGAACGTCGGGGAGAGACTTCTTCATGCCTTGCATATTATAGTTCATCACAAAGCTCTTATAGCTAGGTGGCAGAGACTGCAGAACACGATGGATGCATAAGTCAATGGGAATCGTTATTCCCAAGGACACAAGCTTATCAGCGTAACCCGACATCTTGAGTACATGCTCACTTACGGAGCTGTGCTCTTCCATCATGCAGCTAAAGAACTTTTCTGAAGCATTGTAGCTCTCTACAGCAGCATGTGTGTCGAAAATCATTTTCAACTCACCCGTTGTATCAAATGCATTGCCGTTTTCGAAACGCTTTCGAAGTTCCGGCTCTAGCCCATACAATATGCCGAATGAACTAAGTTGTGGTCCTCCTGACGAGTCTGACAGACATTCTTCTCCTCATCAAGGGCATCACCGAAAGGTGGGGGGCCTAGCGGCACTTCTAGCACATATTGCTTTTGTGCAGCTGAGAGGAGAATCCTCAAATTCATGGCCCATTCGTTAAAGTTGCTACCGTTCGTTGCAAGTTTCTCTTTCTCCATGAACACATTGAAATTAAAAGCAGGTGGTGCCATCTACAACAGAATTTGTAAAGTTTAGACTAATTTTATGATAGATTGAGTTCAACTAATCCACATTACGAATGAACTCCCACTCAAAAACTACATCCCTCGTTTCTTTTTGGTGATTAAATGAACCAAATCCACTACACCAAGTCCGATCATCATGTGAGTCGGTGTAGCTTCAAAGGCGAGCATCAAATGGGCATCATATCTACTATATGACTCATGCTTAACCTTTCGGTCCGTGTTCCAAGGCCATGTTTGTACATGCTAGGCTCGCCAAGTTAGAACCTTAATATTTGCGTGTGTAACTATCTTACACCCTAAATATGGTCATGGATCCAAGAACACCTGTCGTGGGAATGGCCACAGCAGATGCTGCAATCGGCAGCGAATGGTAGAACAAAGGGCAAGGGCAGCCAGCCATCTGCGGTGCGAGATGAGGGCGGAGACACAAGGATTTACCCAGGTTCGCCCCCCGGAGGGTAAAGACCTAATCCTGCTAGATTGTATTATGGAGAGAGTACAAGGGCGAGCTCGACGACTAGGCGAAGTATGGGGTGTATGATGGAACGTGTCCTCTATGCGTGCCCTAGGGAGGTTTATATAGGCTCACCTCGCTAGGGTTTACAGATCTACAACCGAATTAGTTAAGGATTCAGAGGGTTCTTGACCTAATCCCACTGGGCCTAGCTACGCTTCTGGGCCTCCAGCTTCCAGTCGCCTAGGTCCTTGCCAAGTCCCGATCTAGTCGCCGTCCTGCAGGCCCACTCGCTGGCAGCTTGGGCCAGTAGGAAACGTCCTGCTGGGTATATCCCAGTCGGCATATCCCCATCGGTAGTCCCCGAGGCCGTCGTTGATTCGTCGCAGGTGTTCGTTGGTAGTCGGAGTATGCGGGTGCAATTCGGACGCCCAGTCGAATCGGCGGTGGACTCCCTGAATAAAAGAAGGAACTAGTCATATTAGTCGCAATAACGGCGACTAGTCAGATCGCAGCTTGGCGAATAGGTCGGCGAGTGGTTAAGTCACTGTTATAGTGATCAGGTCGACGAATCATCAAGTTGCTGAAGATAGCGAGTTGAATGGATGAAGTTGGACCGTCAGCGCTGGTCAAAGTAGCCGTTGGGTAATCCAACGGTAATATCGGCGTAATTACCGCGCGGTAACGGCTCTCCGAAGATGGCGGGTAACAACCACTATATAAGGAGAGTGACCGGTGAGGGGAAAACACTTCCCTCACTTCCTCCGATCTCGTGCATTACCAATTCTCCATTCCGCGCAGCGACCAGAGCGACCCAGAGCGACTCATAGCCCTAGATCCCTCAATCGATGGCCCCTCCAGCGGAACCGTTGGGCAGATCCAAGTGCACAAAAGCGCTATTGAAGTCGTTCGAGAAGGCAGGGATCCTCCACACCGGGAGATGGCGCATCCCCGCGGCCGGAGAGGTGACCCCAAATCTGCGCGAGGGGGAATTCATCTACTTCACCAGCCATCTGGAGCGGGGGCTCGGATTCCCCACTTCCCTATTCTTCCGCCGCTTCTGCGCCTACTACGACATCCAGCCATCAGATCTAGGGCCGCATAGCATCGAGCAGCTCACCATTTTTGTGGTGTTCTACAAGTTCTATTTGGGCTACCGGCCTTATTTCCCCCTATGGCAAGATCTGTTCCATGGGAGGATCAGCCGCGAAGAGGCAGGCGGCCCGATGCTGGCCACGGGCGGCCTGACCTTTCAGCTGAAGTCGAAGGCGTCCTTTTTCAATCTGATGCTGCCCGCCAAAGCAGCGAATGAGTGGAAGAAGAACTGGTTTTACGTGACCGAGTCGCCGTCGAGCGATGAGGTGGCGCTTCCGACGTACTCCGCCGACTGGCCCAAGTCGCGTCGGCGCCAAGTCACCAAACTTCCACTGGACCAGCGGATGGTCGTTGATGAGATGCTGCAAACCATCCGCAACCTGAAGAGGAAGGGCCTTCAAACCATCAACCTTTACAACTGCTGGCTCGGGTGATGGCTCGTGCCCCTGGCTAGCCGCGCCCACTATATGTATGAGTACACGGGCAAGGACGACACGATAAAGTCCTGCCACGACGAGTGGAGACTTAACGATTACACCCTGGCCTTGAAGAAGATCACCTTGACGGTATATATTGATGCAAAGGCCGGGTTCGCTCCTTATACCGCAAAGCGCGAGGCTCCAACGGTAAATACTTCCTTTCGTGTATATTCGCAGTCGCAGATTTGCATTCGCGGTTATGCTGATTTGATTTGTCATTGCAGTTGTTCCAGGTGGTGGAAGGTTGGCTCCCGCCCGCAGACGACGAGAACTCGAACTCGTCCGCAGAACATGATAGCGAGTCTTTGCTTGACCAGGGAGGCGCCAGAAGTGACGGGGGCGGCGACGATTATGACGACGACGATGGTGGCGACGAAGCTGTGGAGGTTGCTGCACCCACGGTTCGAAAAACCCGCAGGAAGCACCAGCGCAAGCTCGAGGCCAGCAAGAGCCTCGAGGATCACGACGAAGACGATAGAGAACTCCTCGAACACACCTCGCGGCACGAAGCTATGCCATCAAAGATAAACCACCACCACCGAAGAAGAAGAAGAAGTCGGCTAAGCCGGTATCACCGCCTCGGTCCGCGAGTAGGTCCGACGCTACCAGCACAACCGAGGAAGCTAAAGCCGGCATACCGACTCGGGCGATCGCGGCGAGCGAAGCGGCCATTGCGGAAGGCGAGATGCCGTTGGCATCGCTGCCGCCGCCCTTTGTCCTAATCACCGGGCTCGTGGCTGCTCGAGCCGCAGGGACCTCGCCACCGAGGGGAATTCCCAATCGCGGCCGTCCTCGAAGAAGCCGTCGGTGTCTTGGGCGCAGAGTGTGTTAGAGACGGGCCTCAGTCGGAAACTGGGGCCAGAGTTGGAGAAGCCGGCCAGCATTCGTACTGGCCTGCATTTCATCCCAGTCGCCAAGTGAGTGATGAAGATAGGTCACCCTTCGGTGGCCAAGGTTCCATCGGGTGCCGCGGAGGCACCAGTCGACCCTTTGAAGAAGAGGAAGGGCAATGAGGTCGAGGTGCCTGCTGAAGGTGCGAAGAAAGCAAAGGGCGATGAGGTCGTCACAATTTTGGACGAACCGGCAGTCGCCTCGAGCGAGGCTCCACTTGCAGCGGACGCATCCCCGAGGGTTATGGTGGACACGAAGTCGCAGCGGGCGGAGCCCGTGGCCTCGGTTGGGGCGACAGGCCCCCCTTCAAGTGGTGCGGGATCCGCGGTGGCGACGTTCCCTCGCTTTCTAGCGAGGGCCTCCGCGGCGAGTGCGTCGGTGCCGTCGAACCAACTGCCTAAGGACGCCGGCATGGAGGTCGAGCAGCATCACGGGCGTACTCCATTCGTGCTCCCATCGGTGGATGCAATGGAGCTTAACGGCATGCTGGGCGCCGCCATCCAGGTATATCCAGTCCCCGAGGATCGGGCCACTAAATTTCAATGGTCAGATTCTTATTGTTTTTGAGTCCAATCCCCGAGTGGCTAGTCGCTGAATTTCAGTGACTAGGCACTTAGGAATTTTTGCTGTCGAGTCCCCGAGTGGCTAGTCGCTGAATTTCAGCGGCTAGGCACTTAGGATTTTCGTTGCTGATGCTTCCATGGGTGCGCAGGGCCTGCAGCGCGAGTCGGCGGAGCGGCTTGCTGCCAGGGAGCGTGTGGAGAGGGAGCTCCTCATTGTTCAGGACACGAACGAGCAGCTTCGAGCGACTGCGGGTGAGTGTTCGTTGTGCTTGATCATGGTCATAAACTTGTCCTTCTCGTAATCGTGGTATTGTTGATGCAGAGGATAGCGTGTGGAGAAGGCTCATCAGGGCCTCGTTCCGGCTAGTGAACTGACGGCTGCACTGTCGTCCTTGAGCGCCGTGGAGAAGCGAATCGCCGACCTGGAGCGTGAGCTCAAGGAGGCGAAGGTGGAGGTGACCTCGGCGGATGGGTGGGCCAAGGCAGCCGTTGCCTCTGCTGCTGAAGAACGGAAGATGTCGGACGCAGTCGTCGCCGGGCTGCAAGATGACCTCTTCGGTCTTCAGGATTTCATCACGAAGCGCTATCGCTCGTTGATTGGTGAGTTTTACTTTGGCGAGTCCCCGAGCGTGTAGGTCGCGTTATTTTGCTGGAGCCTCCCATACTAGTTGCTTTGTATGTTGTAGGCCTGATTACTGATAATGCCGAAGAAGCGCAGTTGTACGACGCGCGGCAATGCGTCACCACTCTGGTTGATTCTGCCGCGCTATCAACGACCTGCATCTAGGCGTATCTGCAGGAGATTTTGCCCACGGAGGTGATTCCCAGCGACCTCGTCGAGGTTTGGCGCTATCTGGAGAAGGCGCCAGCGGTTGTGGAATTCATGACGCGGTCGGCCTTTCGTCGTGGTGCGGCGACTGTGCTGAGCCTTGGGCTCGCGCACTTTCCGGACGACTTCGACCTCGACAATGTCACGAGTGGGTATCCTTTGTCAACGAGCGCAGTCGAAATCGCCGAGGTGCTAAAGCTGACCGAGCGGGCTGCGGTGTATGCCGACCGGGTGTGGGCGATGGGCAACCTCATTCCTTACCAGGAAACAGTTGTCGCCCCGAATGACCCCAAGCCGGCGCACCGCGAATTTAAGGTGGAGCAGCCGTTCCATGCGGCCATGGCGGGTGAGCTCACGACCTACCCGTCGAACCCGTGGATTCCTTTCATCCACAGTCGCAAGGGCGGTGGCGCCTCATCCTCGAAGCCTGTGGAGTAGAATAGTATGCCGATCGGCATTATGTGATACCCCCGGGATCAGGGCTAAACAAATCCCAGACCTCCGTCTCACATAAGCTTAACCTTGAGCTCGAGAATATCCAGTGAAGAATCGGTAACACAGCAGTGACCCTATGACACAAAAATTGTTACAGCAAGCTCATAACTGAGCAGAGAACCAAATTATTACAAGCAGAGGTCACTGACCACAAACATCAAACAACGAAAGGCAAATTATGCTATTAAGTATAGCAAACTTAACAAATGGCCTAAGAGGCCTGAAGCATAACGATGACGTCCCAGCCCATAGATTCCAGGCTGCCGGCCGGGAACCCCAAGCTACTCGTCGGTGTCGATGTAGTACCAAACTGATCTTTAGGGAACACTCACTCTTCCAAAAGTATCAACAAAGCAAGGGTGAGTACAGGGTGTACTCCGCAAGACTTATGGCTGGTGGAGTTGTTTTGCAAAAAGCCATCTTTGTTTATAGAATAAGAGAGAGAAGGAGCTCGTCTACTCAGAGTATTTTTTAAAAGGTGATAAGAGAGCGACATCTCCTAAATATTGATCATCATCTTTTGATATCCACAGAATCATCATCAACTCTCAACTAGGATCACCCCCTCGTACCCATGAGGAAGCATCCTTAAGCACACCTTGATCTGCCAAGTTTTACGATTAGATTAAAGTTCTCTATGATCTTAGAATCTGGTCACCAAGCGTTCATAACCGTGAACACGGCTTTTCGAAAAGATTATTACCCTGCAGGGGTGTAAAACTTTACCCACACGTACTAACCTTCTCTTAATGCCACAATGATTAGCCCTCTTCCTTGGAAGGCCGACAGAGGGTGGTTAGACACGACCTTTACCTTTCTTTCGCCGAGACCTTGAGTCATGCAATAATTATGGTTCTGCCATAACGGGTCAAATCCCGAAGCCAGTACTTAAATATGTGAGGCGAGGTTTATGCACCAGGGGCTCCATCGACCCCAAGCAACCCGGTCCATGCTTCCCTACCTGTTATGATGCACCTCCTTTGCCTCCTCTCTCGAAAACATTTTCAATGCGTATGCCAAATGGAAAGCCCGAACTATGTGACTCATGGAATCTACTAGGCAAGTTAGTTAGTCATGAGGTTGTCCAGGCCCCGTGTGGTTGTACACTCGTCTTGGTTCCAAAGGCAAGAACTCGGGTCCTAGTCATGGCAAGCATGGGACTAGAAAAACCACATCCCACCGTGGCCTCCCATACAAGCCTTAGCATGTTTAATATCATATCACTGGTCTCATCTCATCCCGTTCTCCTGTCATATTAGATTATATGCATCTGATACATCATCTGGATGAACCAACACTGACAGCTATGCATGGCTAAGCAAGACATAGATATAAGCTCTAGCAGTGCACACAAGCCAGACCTAGTTATGCTAGGAGCAGTGGAATAGGTAATATAAGTTCAAGGGATTAATGCAATAGATAGGATACTCTATCTATCGTTAAAAGACCACAGTAGAATCGTATGCATCATGGCAAGAATTAAAATGCTTTCGAAATCATAGGATTATATCATGGTGGGGCTATGCTTGCCTTTGCCGGTTGATAACAGATAAGCAGATCTTCGGAAGCCTTGTACTTGACTTGGTTACAGTTGGTCAAGTATTGTTTGTCGATCTTCGATCTTCGATGATGTTGACCTCGGTCTTCGATCTTGATCTCGATATCGTATTATACCTAGAAGAACCAAACACCGGAAATAAAGGGGAAACAATCAACACATGGCATCGATGCAATGCTCAAGAAATTATGATGATATGACAATTTAAATTGTATTGAAAAGTAACCCTAAGACATGCTCGACAATTTAATAGGGGTTCTGAGGGGTGAAAACCCTAACTCGGGGAAACTCCGGATGTATATGAGAGGGGTTACTAAGTTCTTCTAATTATACTTGTCATTTAAGTTGTTTAACAATGCATGATTATAGCTTAAATAGCTAGGTTTCATTTTTCTGAACATTTTGATATATTATTCATATTTTTCTGACTTATAAATAAGTAGATATTGATTTTACAAGTTTTATAACAATTTCTGTAATTATTTAAATCAATTAAATGAATTATTGCGCAAGGCTGACATCAACACATGCACCAGATACTTTTCTCACCCACGCCTGAGCTAGCCAGTGAGACTGACTGCTGGGCCAAGGGCCACATCCGATGCCACCTTGGCAGAGGCTGCACAGTGCCTACGTCAGAGCCACGCGGGCGCCACATCAGCACCACATAGGCGCCACGCGGGCTCGCCGGAATACACGTCGGCCAATGGCGGGGAAGGCGCCACAGGGCACGGGAGGGGGCGTGATATGTCTCGTTCGAAGGAGCGCACAGAGGCGAACCTAACTACGGCGGCGCCTCCGATTATTGGTCACCGGAGCACCCTCCACGACGGCGGACGGCGGCGGCGCTTGCAGATCTGTGTCACAGCGTCGGCACAGAGGGAGAGGAAGCAAGCGGAGGGACTAGGGAGAACCAGAAGCTCACCCTAGAGCAGACAGAGTTGATGGCGAGGAGAGGGGCAGCCGGACGACGTCGGCAACATCAATGGAGATGGCGGCCAGAGGCGAGGAAGATCAGGTCGAAGGCGGTGATTCCTAGCAAGATCGGTCGATTCCTTCGGCGGGGAGGTTGCTGGAGAGACGGGGAAGCTCGGGGCGTGCTCATCTGGCTTCGGAGAGGCCTCTAGCGATGGCGCGAGACGGCGATGTCGGCTAGTGTTTAGGGTCAAAGAGGGGAAAACGCGAGGGAGCACGAGAGAGAGTGGAATGGGTATGGGGAGAGAGAGTACGTCGCGCTGGTTCTTATCCTTGAGCTCATCGGCGGCGACGAGTATCATAACGGGAGGAAGATCGACGATAGAGCACTACACACGCAGCTGCTTCAGGTCGTCGCGAGGAAGGAGAAAGAAGAAGCACGGCAAAGAGGTACGGGCCGGGTGGGCTGTAGCTGGGCCGAGGATGGGCTAGGGATGGGCTGCTGGGAAGGAAGAGAGGAGGGAAGGGTGCTGGGCTACGGCCTGGGTGTGTTCTCACTGCAGATTTTTTTAGCAAATCTTTTTCTTATTATGTTTTCAAATTCTATTTTGCCAAAGATATGATATCACTTTACACCACTAAGATGAACGATTAAGAAGATTCCTGATGGCACGAGAAGAAATAAACTTCATTCTCAGACTTTTATAACTTGGCATAACAAAATGCTTGCCAACATAAAAAGGGTCTGGAGTATCGACCGAGAGACATTTAGCAACACTACTTTAAATGTTCTCCTTGATGTTCTAGACACGAGACATCAAGTAAAGGTCGGACTTCAGATACAAAGGAAACCATAAGCACAACTCCTATATTAAATAATAGAAGATGCCTTATGACGAAAGGTTGTTATTGTTGAATCAAGAGAATCTGGCAAAAGGTCTTTCCAGCTAAGTGTGTCAACCATAACATCAATATTGACTGATTTACAAAGAGACCTATGTCAAGACCTTGAGTAACACCAACCATCATATTTGCTTGAGATTCAAATTTGGTTAGGTGGAATGATACTTCAGACTCAACATGTCCTAATAGAAAGTTCGCAACATTTTACCACAAAGGTGAAGTTACTAGATTCTCAAGATCTGGAATTTAGTGAAAAGCTCAAAAAGATGAGCTAGATTGCTAGAACCATGCATTAGCAACATGTCGAAGGACAACTGTGTACGCATAAGTACTGACAATAAAACACACATGCATCCTTAAGGAACGGAGATAAGTCGTCTCAAATCCATAGCGACATCTTTCAACAATTGCACATGAACCAGAGAAGGTTACTTCTAACATCCAGAACATATACTTCGAGGTGAGTCAAAGATGGTTCTCAAAAGTTTCCAACGTTAATGCCCAATGTTCCATATGAATCTAATCTAACATGGAGAATATAAGGATATTGTCAATGGGCTCAACAGCAAACTTATGGAGACACTCCAAGAAGATGGACGCATATGTCTTATGAACAAGGCAAGAGGATTGGTCAGACCAAAGACATGAAGATGTACTCAAGTGAAACATCACAAGAAGAAACATCATCAAGATAGTCCTTGGAACTGCGTCGGATAGAAATTTTGTCTTACAACTCTCCAAGTTGTTGTTTAAGCTCAACCAACTAGTTAAGGGGTATCCAGTACGGATTCTTAGAAAAGGAAGCAGTTCGGAGAAATTTCTTGCTCAAGAACTTGACATCACGGTCATGTGGCAACATGGCGATACTTCTAGGAAGATGTCCAGAATATCACGAACCACCGATATGTCACTTAGTTCGAGAGGAAACTTGCTTGGTAAGGCAAGAGGACATAGTCTCAGAGTTTAGGCACAAGCCTAACTCTTTAACCGGAGAGAGTGTACCAGAATAACGGACTTGGTAGCATAATCATCCTTTGCTTAGTGAAAGGATTAACCAATCACGCTAAGAATGATACAAATGTCCTTAGAGTTCAAAACAATAATAATTGCTAAGAATCTCGAGTGGCCACATTATTACGCACACGCATCACTCATGAGCGCGAAAGCTCGAGGAAGGTTAGGTAATATGTGTGAAAGCATCACTTCATTAAGAAGGTCATGAAACTCAGGACGACCTCTTAGTATAAAAGAGTGTGATACTTTAAGGCAGAACAGATGGAAGATACTCAATGTCTCTTGATCTGCGGATTACAACACTTTGACCTGGTCCTAGAAATGACGAGGTACTGGAGTTTGTTTCTCCTGACATTCCAAAATGGTTTGACTTGACGGACCACAAGAGTATCTTACATCAGAACACACCACTGCATATTTACTACTTGGCTACCAATCGGTAGACAAAGGTCGGAAAACCGTTGGAGATATGCCCTAGAGGCAATAATAAATGTAGTTATTATTATATCTTTGTGTTTATGATAAATTTTTACATTCATGCTATAACAGTATTAACCAGAAACATTAATACTTGTGTGATTTGTAAAGTAAAATAGAGTCCCTAGTAAAGCCTCTTTATAATACTAGCTTGTTGGTTAATAGATGATCGTGGTTTCTTGATCATGAACATTGAGATGTTGTTAACAACAAGATCATATCATTAGGAGAATGGTATGACGTACATACTCCTATAGATAAGCGTAGCATAAAGATCAAGTCATTTTAATAGTTCAATTGCTATAAGCTTTCTGATACATAGTAACCTAATTCCTTCTGATACTCTGGTCCCTCTCGGTGGAATGTCATACAATTAGCTTGCAAGCATGTGACTGGATCATAAGGGATCACATACCACGGGAACGAGAAAAGAGTACTTATCGATAACGAGGTTGAACTAGGTATGCAGAGATACCGACGATCAAAACCTCGGATAAGTAAACTATCGTGAGACAAAGGGAAATTGGTATCGTATGTAAGTGGTTCATTCGATCGCAAAGTAATCATAGAAATATGTGGGAGCCATATGAATTTCCAGATTCCTCTATTGGTTATTGATCGAAGAAGTGTCTCGATCATGTCCGCATAATTCACGAACCGTAGGGAGACACACTTAAGGATTCGATGTTGTTGTGTAGTTATGGAATGATGAGTAAGATACTGAATGTTGTTCGGAGTCTCGGATGGGATCCGGGATATCACAAGGAGATCCGGAATGGCCCGGAGAATAAGATTCATATAAGGAAAGTCCTGTTTCGGAGTTCGGGAATGATTCCGGTGTTTTCACCAGGAATGTTCTAGAAGGGTCCGGAAGGTCCGGAACTCCGGAGGGAAAGGGTACATGGATATGTCATGACAATATGAAATGGTTGCATCATGTACTAGGTCACTTGGCTGGGCAAAATAAAGAGAGAAATCAAATCGAAGTTTGAAAGTCAAACGCCAATTTGAAAAGTCAAATCTCAAGTTTGCTTGGTGGAGGGAGAGTAGGAAACCTACTTGGGGAGGAAGTCCCCTCCCTCCACCCGCCGGCCAAGGAGGAGGAGTTGGAGGAGGACTCCCTCCTCCCAACCGGCCCCCTCCCACCTATATAAGGAGGAGTAGGGCTGCCCCCTACCTACACACCTCAAACCCTAGCTCTGGCGCCTCCACATCCAAGTGCAGCCGCCTAGGGTTTCCCCTCCAACTCGGTGACTTGGGGCTTCCCCAAGCCCTAGCCGCTGGCCAGACCCTCCCCTTGGTGTCCTCTAAACCCTAGATCACCAAGGCCTCTCTCATACTCCACCATACTCGCTCCGGCTTAAGGCGAAGCCCTGCGAGATCTCCCCTCTACTTCCGACACCATGCTGTCGTGCTGTCGGAATCACGAGGAGAGTGCTACAACCTCCGCTGCCTGCTGGAACAAGGGAGAGGAAGGTCTTCATTGAGTACCGAACGTGTGACCAACTGCAGGAGCGCTGCCGGAACGCAGCGCCGGAAGGATCGTCTACGCGATCTTGAGATCGGCAAGTGTACGACTACATCACCCACGAGAATCTGCTCTCGTTAACCGCTTTGGAATCTTCGAGGGTGAGTTCCTCTATCAAATCGTTGCTACAATCTAGTAGATAGATCTTGTCTTGTTTGTGTGCATGCGGTAGAAATTTTTTGTTTTCCATGCTACGAACCCCTACAGTGGTATCAGAGCCGTGTCTATTTGTAGATCTTTTGCACGAGTAGAACACAATGGTCATTGTGGGCGGTGGTGCTTTTATTATCAATTGCTTTTTGTGTACTTTGCATCTTGCGGTATGATGGGATGAAGTGGCCAGGGCTAACCTTACATGACATCGTTCATGAGACTTGCTCCACGCTCAACATGCAACTTGTATTGCATAAGTGGCTTTGCGGGTGCCTTTCTCTCCCATCATAGTTTAGATCCAATTTACAACGGGAACTTGATAGTTCAAACATCAACGTTGTGGTTCTTGTTCGTAAGTTAGAACGACACTTATTGAAAGCCCCAAACCATGTAAAATATGCAAAGAAAATTAGAGGCGTCTAACTTTGTTTTGCAGGGGTGTGCTTGTTGGAATTATGCCCTAGAGGCAATAATAAAGATGTTATTATTATAATTCTTGTTCATGATAATGTTTATATTCCATGCTAGAATTGTATTAAGCGGAAACTTTAATACTTGTGTGGTTTGTGAACAACACCGTGTCCCTAGTACGCCTCTATGGACTAGATCATTGATCAATGATGGTTAAGGTTTCCTAACCATAGACATGAGTTGTCAATTGATAATGAGATCATATCATTGGGAGAATGATATGGTGGACAGACCCAAACTAAGCGAAGCAATTAGATCGTGTCATCGTGTTCGTCTTTGCGAAGCTTTTTCTTATGTCAAATATTGTATTCCTTAGACCATGAGATAATACAACTCCCTGGTATCGGAAGAAAGCTTTGAGGTCATCAAACGTCATCCTATGAGAGGGTGATCATAAAGGTGTCTCTCAGATGATCGGAAAGTATCTGTTGGGTTGTATGTATCGAGATAGGATTTGTCCCTCCCAAGTCGGAGAGATATACTTCGGGCCCACTCGTGTCGATATCAACACGCTTGCAAGCATGTGGTTAAGGAGTTAATCACAAAGTGATATCGGATTATAGAGCAGTAAAGTACTTGCTGTGAGCGAGATTGAACTAGGTATGGCCGATGCAAGCGATCAAATCTCGGGCAAGTAAAATATCGCGAGATAAAGGGAATATATATATGGGATTGATTGAATCCTGACATCGTGGTTCATCCGATATGATCATCGATGAATGTGTGGGAGTCAATATGGGTTTCCAGACCCCGTTGTTGATTATTGATAGAAGATCATGTCTGCATATTCTCGAACCCGTAGGGTCACACACTTAACGTGTCTCGACACTAGGATAGATTGGATAATTGGTTTATGAGTTTTTGTTCGGAGTCTCGGATGGGATCCGGGACATCACGAGAGGTTCCGGAGTGGTCCGAAGAATAAGATTCATATAAGGCAGTGCAGTTTTTGGAGTTCGGAATTGTTCCGGGTTAATCGGTATTGTACCGGAAGCTTCTAGAACCTTCCGGAAGGGGACCAACGTGGCCCCACCTTACGGGAGGGGGCACAAGGCCCCATAGGGCCCAGCCGGCCAAGAGAGGTTTAAACTCTAGATAGAGCTTCTAGAAGGGGGGGTTTCCTTGCCCCCCACTCTTCCTCCTTGGGGCCGCCAGCCTTGGCTTGGGGGAGGGGCTAGGGCCCACCCTCTATATATAGAGGGCTAGGGGCGCACCAACCCCCTACACCTTCCCCTCCAACCCTAGCCGCCCTGCTGCCCTCCTCTCTCCCTCCCGACTGCTTGTAGGCGAAGCCCTGCTGCAGAAATTCTCCACCAATTGCACCGCGCCGTCGCGTTGTAGATCGAACCCATCTCTCCACCATACTTGCTGGACCAAGGAAGGAGGAGACGTCGAGGTGCTGCACGTGTGCATCTCACGGAGGCACCGCCACTTGTGGTGCTAGATCGGATCGGATCGTGAGGAGGAGAAGCGAGTACGACTACATCACCCACGCCCGTTAACGAGCGTTCAGTCGAATCTTCAAGGGTATGAAGATCTAATCCAATCTCTCTCGTTGTTTGCATATCCTAGATTAGATCTTGGCTTTCCCTCTGTTCGCATCCGTAGAAAATTTTGATTTACTATGCCGCGAAACCCTTCAGTGGTATCAGAGCTAGATCTATGCGTAGATGTGTTTCACGAGTAGAACACAACATGGTTGTTACAGGCGTCGATGTTTTCTGTTGCAAGCCTCTTGTTTGTGTTCTTCTTATGACGCGGGATAGTGAGATTGAAGCGGTCCAGGCCAACCTTACGTGACGTCGCTCGCGAGACCGGCTCCGCACTTGACGTGTGGCTTGTTCCACACATGCGGCTGGTGGATGTCAGTTTCTCTCACTATAGTTGTCATGGGATTAACACCGGAGTTTGGCAACCATAATATCACCGTTGTGGCTTTCCGTAGGTAAGAATCGTTCTTATCATCTACTCCCATAAGCCACGTAAAACATGCAACAACAAAGTAGAGGCGTCTAACTTGTTTTTGCAGGGAGTGTTTTCTGTGATATGGTATGGCCCAAGATGTGATGTGTATATTGTATGCGATGATCATGTTTTGTAATGTTTCACGACTTGCATGTCGATGAGTACACAACCTGCAGGAGCCATATGGTTGTCTTTATAATTGACCTGCGAGTCAACTTCTTATATGCCATGTAATAGCTTTACTTTATCGCTAAGTAGTTAGCAATAGTTGTAGTTGCTATTCGTGGTGGAGGCAATCATGGTGGAGTGATGGAGATCATGCCGGAACGCACAAGATGGAGATCATTGCGCGAAGATTGGCTATACCATGTCACATAAAGTTATATGCATGTGATGTTTATCCTTTTATGTATCTTATTATGCTTAGATCGCGACGGTAGCATTATAAGATGATTCCTCACTTAAAGATCAAGATAAAAACTATGTTCTCCCCAAGTATGCACCGTTGCGAAAGTTCGTCGTGTCCAAGCATCACATGATGATCAGGTGCTATAGACTCTACACTCACATATAACGGGTGCAAGCCAGTTTTGCACACGCGGAAATACTTGGGTCTAACTTGACGAGCCTAGCATGTACAGAAATGGCCTCGGAACACATGAACCGAAAGGTTAAGCATGAGTCATATGAATGATATGATCGACACTTCGTTGTCCACCATTGAAACCACATCTCTTCTCGTGAAGATCGGATTAGGTGTGGTGAATTTGGATCATGTTCACTAAACAACTTGAGGGATGTTGAATTTAGTGGGAGTTCATCTAGTAATTTGATTAAAAGTTGAACTAGTTATCATGAACATAGTCTAATTTGTACTTGCAAATATTGTAGATCAAATGGCTAAGTCCAACTTCAACTTCAACGTTTTGCTGAAGGAAAAGCTTAGAAACAATGGGTCTAACTTCACCAATTGGTTCCATAATCTAAGAATCATTCTATCTGGTGGACAAAGGACTATGTCCTTGGGAAGCGTTAGGTGACCCCCTGCTACAAGCTGCCGCTGATGAGAAAGCTGTCTATCGATCGCGTAAAGATGATTATGGTGTGATTAAGAGCACCATGTTTTGCTATGGAACCGAACTTCAAAATCGTTTTGAAGACTATCCGGGCCCTTTGAGATTCTCAAGAGCTGAAAACCATGTTTGAGACTCAGGCCCGTTCGAGAGATATGAGATCTCCGAGAAGTACTTTAAGCGCAAGATGGAGGAAGGGAGTTCCGTTAGTGAGCACGCAATTAAGATGACGGGATACACTCAACGCCTTGAGCAACTGGAATGCACGATTCCTGAGGTGATCAATATTGACAGTGTTCTGCAATAACTCCCTCACAGCTACAAAAGATTAGTATTGACTCACAATCAGATTGGTTCCACGATCGATCACGAGCTCTTCGCAAAGCTGAAGGCATGGAAGTGGACATCAAAAGGATAATCATGTGTTGATGGTCAACAAGCCCACCTTTAAGAAAGGTAAGGGAGCAAAGAAGCCCTTCAAGAAGGGCGGCGACAGCGCAATGCCCTGAGAAGAAGCTCGTATGGTCCCAAGCGGACCTTTAGTGCTTCTATTGCAAGGACAAGGGTCCTTTGGGCGCATATGTCCGAAGTACTTAGCGGACAAGAAGGCTGGCACCATCAAAGGTATATTTGATATACATGTTATTGATGTTTTCCTTACTAGCCCTCGTTGTAGTGCACAGGTATTTGATACGGTTCAGTTGCTAATATTTGTAACTCGAAGCAGAGCTACGGAATGAGGCAATGACTTGCGAGGGATGAGGTGACGATCTTGGCGTTGGCAACGGATCAAGAGTTGATGTGATGGCCATCGCGCTCTCCTTAGTTTTACCTTGAGGATTAGTTTTAAACCTTAATAAATGTTATTATGTGTCTGCGTTGAGCATGAACATTATTTCTGGATCGTGTTTATTGCAAGACGGTTATTCATTTAAATCGGAGAATAATGGTTGTTTTATTTATATGAGTAACATATTTTATGGTCATGCACCTCTTGTGAATGGTTTATTTCTTCTAAATCTCGAAAGGGATGAAACACACATCCATAACATTGAGGCTAAGAGATGCAAAGTAGATAGTGATAATACTACTTATTTGTGGCACTGTCGTCTAGGTCATATTGGTGTAAAGCGCATGAAGAAACTCCATTCTGATGGACTTTTGGAGTCTCTTGATTTTGAATCATTTGACACATGCGAACCATGCCTCATGGGCAAGATGATCAAAACCCCGTTCTCCGGTATGATGGAGCGAGCAACGGACTTGTTGGAAATCATACATACCGATGTATGCGGACCGATGAGTGTTTCGACGAGCGGTGGATATCGCTATTTTCTCACTTTTACCAATGACTTAAGTAGATATGGGTATATCTATTTAATGAAACATAAATCTGAAATGTTTGAAAAGTTCAAAGAATTTCAGAATGAAGTAGAGAACCATCGTAACAGAAAGATTAAGTTTCTACAATCCGATCGTGGAGGTGAATATTTGAGTTATGATTTTCTCACGCATCTTAAAGCAAGTGGAATCGTTTCACAACTCACGCCACCCGGAACACCACAGCGCAATGGTGTGTCTGAACGCCGGAATCGAACCTTATTAGATATGGTCCGATCAATGATGTCTCTTACTGATTTGCCGTTATCATTTTGGGGTTATGCATTAGAAACCGCTGCATTCACTTTAAATAGGGCACCATCTAAATCCGTTGAGACAACACCGTATGAACTGTGGTTTGGTGCTAAAGCTAAGTTATCGTTTCTTAAAGTTTGGGGATGCGAAGCTTACGTCAAGAAGTTGATGCCGGACAAGCTCGAACCCAAAGCGGAGAAATGCGTCTTCATAGGATACCCCAAGGAAACTATTGGGTATACCTTCTATCACAGAACCGAAGGCAAAGTGTTTATGCATGAAACGGTTCCTTTTTTGAGAAGGAGTTTCTCTCGAAAGAAGTGAGTGGGAGGAAAGTAGAGCTACGAGGTTATTGAACCTTCTCTTGAGTTGGAGAGTAGCGCGCACCTGAAATTGTTCGATGCCTTTGCACCAACAATAGAGGAAGCTAATGACAAGGATCATGAAGCTTCGGACGATGCTGCTACTGAACGTCGCATGTCGACAAGGTCGCGTGCCCCTCCTGAGTGGTACGACAACCCTGTCTTGACTGTCTTGTTGGTAGAAGACAGTGAACCTATGAACTATGAGGAAGCGATGATGAGCCCAAACTCTGAGAAATGGCTAGAAGCCATGAAATCCGAATTGGGATCCATGAGCGAAAACCAAGTATGGACTTTGGTGGACCCTCCTAGCGACCGAAAGGCCGTTGATGGCAAATGGATCTTCAAGAAGAAAACGGACGCGGATGGTAATGTTACTGTCTATAAAGCACGTCTTGTCGCGAAAGGTTTTCGACAAGTTCAAGGTGTTGACTACGATGAGACTTTCTCTCCCGTAGCGATGTTTAAGTCCATTCGGATTTTATTAGCAATTGCTGCGTTTCATGATTATGAAATATGGCAGATGGATGTCAAGACTGCTTTCCTCAATGGCAACATTGATGAAGAGTTGTATATGATGCAACCCGAAGGTTTTGTCGATCCTAAGGATGCTAGTAAAGTATGCAAACTTCAGCGTTCCATTTATGGACTGAAGCAAGCATCTCGGAGTTGGAACCTTCGTTTTGATCAAGTGATCAAGAGCTTTGGATTTGTTCCAAATTGCTATGAAGTTTGTATCTACAAGAAAGTGAGTGGGAGCTCGGTGACGTTTCTGGTACTATATGTGGATGACATATTGATTATCGGAAATGACATCAACATGCTTAACGATGTGAAGAGTTATTTGAACAAGTGTTTTTCAATGAAAGACCTAGGTGAAGCTGCTTATATATTGGGCATCAAGATCTATAGAGATAGACAAAGATGCCTGATAGCTTTAAGCCAGAGTACATACCTAGACAAAGTTCTGAAAAGGTTCAGAATGGATAAGGCAAAGAAAGGTTCGGTGCCTATGTTGTCAGGTAAGATATTGAGCAAGGCTCAGTGTCCAGCTATGGTAAATGATAGGGAAGCTATGAGCAAAGTGCCTTATGCCTCGGCCATAGGTTCTATCATGTATGCCATGCTATGTACTAGACCGGATGTGTCCAATGCTCTTAGTTTGACGAGCAGATATCAAAGTGATCCGAGTGGAACCTTTGGACAACCGTGAAGAACATCCTAAAGTACCTAAATAGGACTAAAGAAATGTTCTTAGTCTATGGGGGTGATGAACAACTCGTCGTAAAAGGTTACGTCGATGCTAGTTTCGACACCGACAAGGATGATTCTAAATCTCAGACAGGATACGTGTATATTTTGAATGGAGGAGCTGTGAGCTGGAGAAGCTGCAAGCAAAGCGTGATCGCGGGATCTGATGAAAGCGGAATACATGGCTGCTGCGAGCGTCAAGTGAAGGAGTTTGGATCGAAACTTCATCACTGAGCTTGGTGTGGTTCCAAGTGCATTGGACCCACTGGAGATATTGTGTGACAACACTGGCGCCATAGCACTCGCTAAGGAACCAAGATATCATCCAAAGACCAAGCATATCAACCGCAAGTTTCATATAATCCGAGATTATATAGCAGATGGAGATCTGAAGATTAGCAAAGTACATACAGATCTGAATGTCGCAGATCCATTGACTAAACCTCTTCCACGTGTAAAACATGATCAGCACCTCAGTGCCATGGGTGTGAGATTGTTACCAGATGTAAACTAGATTATTGAATCTAGTGCAAGTGGGAGACTGTTGGAATTATGCCCTAGAGGAAATAATAAAGATGTTATTATTATAATTCTTGTTCATGATAATGTTTATATTCCATGCTAGAATTGTATTAAGCAGAAACTTTAATACTTGTGTGGTTTGTGAACACCACCGTGTCCCTAGTATGCCTCTATGGACTAGCTCATTGATCAATGATGGTTAAGGTTTCCTAACCATAGACATGAGTTGTCAATTGATAATGAGATCATATCATTAGGAGAATGATATGGTGGATGACCAAACTAAGCGAAGCAATTAGATCGTGTCATCGTGTTCGTCTTTGAAGCTTTTCTTATGTCAAATATTGTATTCCATAGAGCATGAGATTATACATCTCCCTTCTATCGTAATAAAGCTTTGATGTCATCAAACGTCATCCTATGATAGGGTGATCATAAAGGTGTCTCTCGGTGATCGGAAAGTATACATTGGGTTGTATGTATCGAGATGGGATTTTTCCCTCCCAAGTCGGAGAGATATACTCGGGCCCTTTCGTGTCGATATCAACACCGCTTGCAAGCATGTGGTTAAGGAGTTAATCACAAAGTGATATCGGATTACGGAACGAGTAAAGTACTTGCTGTGAACAAGATTGAACTAGGTATGACGGTACCGATGATCAAATCTCGGGCAAGTAAAATATCGCGAGTGTAAGGGTCCCAACCTTTAATAAGGTAGAGTCCCCTGTGTGTACAATGCTAGTCCCTGGATCAATAGCTAGCATCCACAGTTAAGATTTAATATCAAGAAACAAAGGTCATAATACAACTTTATAACCAGGAATAACATAATTTTTCCTTAACATTTGAAAACACTAAGTTTTTGCTTGACAAAATAATCTTTTGCAAGGCATCTCCCAATCAAAGATTGAAGATCCAATAACCCTTGTTCAACCGAAAGTTTTTAACTTTGAAATTTGAATGATGAGATTCTTGCTTGCTTCCATGTCTTGATGCTCAAATTGTCCTTTACCAGGGACATGGCTAAGTACTTAGATTTTACACTCTACAGAGGTGGTGCACTTTCCCCACAAGACTTGGTTTCCCAAGACAAGATCTTTCAGAAGCCTTCCCTTAGACCAAAATGGACGCGCTCCAACCTATCAAACTCTACCACCAACTGTCCATATGGCTAAGTTCTTGCAACCTATATGATCCAGTGAGCCCATAATGCCAAGTGGTCACTTGAAGCTTCTCAACATTTGACATCTCAAATCTCTTTGTTCCTGGGTGGCCATCCACAAGTGAGATACACAAGGTAAACCATAGACATGGGCCTTGTGAACCACTCAACCAAAATCCACCAAGCAATTACCATTCCACCCAGGTGTTTCATTAACTTAGTTGTTTTATTAAACAAAAACACAAGTCCTCAGACTTAGAAATTTTTCATAGTATGGATATATATTCCACCCTTGTTTTCTATTAGCTAGGCTAAGCTTGATAGTAGTAGGAATAATAACTTAGGAAAATTTCTACTAAGGTTTCATCTACTAGGTTTTCCTATAGCAAGGTGTATACTTAGCAAAAATTCCATGCAAGTTTTACTTAGAGAAAATCACTAATGCATAGTGAAAGTAATGGGACAAAAAGTATGAAGCATCACTTGCCTTTTTGGTAGAGGGTATAAGTTCACTCCTTGTCCTTGCAACAATCACACTCTTCAAGTCACTACAATTCAATCAAGCAAGGCACAAACTCAATCTACCAATCAAGCAAAACAACACATAAAATCATAGAACCAAGATAATGCATGCAAGCATGCCAAGGATTGTTTTATTTGGAAAAGTGGTTCCTAATGGGACATAAACATTTTGAAAACACCCATTGGTCATTTTGTAAAGTGGCAAAGTCATTTGCAAAAGGTTTCACTTCAAAAACCATTTTCAAAACAAATTATCATTTTATGTGGTGTAGAAATATTTTTACTAAGGCATTAATCTATAGGGTTCACCAAATATGTTTTCAAGCCATAAAACTTGGTGTTTGGGGTCAGAGAGTTTAAAACAAAACATTTCCCAAAAGTTTTCTTCCAAAACCAATTTTAATAAATAAACTATATTTTTATTTGACTAGATTTGGTTTTAAATCAAAGAATCATTCTTTTGTTTCACCAAATACATTTTTGAATCCACAAAGTGTTTCCTATGGTCAGTAGGTTCAAATCACACCATTTGCCAAAGATTTTATCCCCAAAATCATTTTTGAACAATTTTTATAATCTAAACAAGCATACAAATGTTTCTGCAAAAACAAACATTTTTCCAGAAGCTTTTTACTAAACAAATGGCATGGTTGGCTAGGGCTTGCTCCACTTATTCCATTGATATAAAGTATGCAAAATTTTGACGTGTGGATCAAAAGTTACAAGGGTTTCAAATTTGCATCTAAATCTATTTTCAAATTCTGTTTTAAATCATCAAGTGACACGCGGCGTGTTCTGATTCGTCCATACCGTTTCGGTTGGATCGACTGCTCTGGCGCGTTGGATCAAGTCAGGTCGTGCGGCACAGGATCACTCGTACCCCTTCGGCTAAGGATCTATCGTGACGCTTAGATCATCATCTAACGGCTATTATCGCATTGACCAAGCTCTGGCGGCGCAGCGATGGTGGCTGGCGGTGGCGAGGTCAGATGGTGGCGGCGCTGGTGAAACAGGAAGCAATGGAAGGTGGGGAGATGCTCACAGTGATTGCAGGGCGACGTCGAAGCTCAACGTGGAGTCGTCTTGGCAAGGGGCGCACTGGAGCGGGCTTGATTGCTCGCCGGAGTGGAGCTGCGCCTCGGCCACGCTCAGTCATCGACGAGGACGGCGCTATGGATCACTCGGAGACAAACGAAACGCACGGTCAGACGCGCAAAGACACGGCGATGATGTGTGCGTGATTGAGAGGGGTCAGGGTAGTCTGGTTTAATAGAGGGAGGTCGTCGGAGAAGAGCCAGACGATGGCGGCGGCGGTTGTTATCGTTGCCGATGCTCAGGGGCGCGCGCGAGCGAGCTGGCGTTGTGGAAAGGTCCGCCAGGAGATGGTGATCACAGCTGTGTGCTCGAGGAGGCAAGAGGTGGCGTGGAGCTGCTGGAATCCTCGCCGGAGCATCGTCAGACAGTGGCGGTGTCGAGTGAAATTCGGCAGCCTGGGGGCGCACTTGGGGGAGGAGACAGAGGGGAAAGGAGGAGAAGGGCGAGGCGATTAAGACAGCATGGTCGCGGCGAGAGATTAACGCTGCATTAAGGTGTATTCAACCGGAGAAATCAATGGCAGCAACGGCTGGCGAGTTTAACGCGAGGAGGAAGAAGATGAGCTGGAGGGGTGGGGTCTTGCTGTCAGCGAGAAAGTGAGAGGGAAAAGAGGTCCACCGATCAGTCTGCAGTGCGGGTCCGAGTGAGAAAACGTTTTTGAGGGGGAAATAGGTGGGCTTCTTGGGCCTAGTTGGGCTGGCTGGCTCCCTTTTCTTATTTTTTTCTGTTCTGGATTTTTTTCTTTTTCCAATTCAATTTCTGTTTTGAAATTCAAACAAACAAATCAGACAACCAATTCAAAACAACTTCCACTAAACTTTATATTAAGTTTGGTTCTGTTTAACAACATAAACCAATTCCCAAAATAAAATAATATTTTTATTTTAGAGTCCATTTATAATTAAATAAAATGTACACTAGTTAATAAATCAAATGGGTTTTAATTTATTTAAAAACTCCATTTGAAATCTAAATATTTTCAAAACCAAATCAGTAGGTTTTATTTGAAAATATAAGATACTTGGAAAGCTTGTTTAAAATAAAATAACATTTTTATTTTTAGGGTCCATTAATTATTAAATAAAATGGACCTTAGTCATTAAATCCAATAGGATTTGTTTTATTTAAAACTTTATTTTGAAATCTAAAATAAAACCAAAACACTTCAGTAGGTTTTATTTGAGAATATAAAATACCTAGAAAACTTATTTAAAATAAATAAATAAGTTTTAGTGTTTATCTAAAATGGAAAAAGCCTTTACTTAAATAAAATTGGATATTAAATCCTTATTATTTTATTTAAAATAAACCTTCACTATGTTTATCAAAACAAAACATTTTATTTCAAAAACTTGGCCAAGGTTTAATTTGGCTCTATAAAATAATCTTTATTCATAAATCTTCCTTTTCTTTTGAAAACCAAATCTTTTATTAAAAGATCCAAAAATAGTAATTCCACTTATTCAAAAATATTTTCTTTATTAATTGTTTAACTTTTCAAATCCCTTTAGGATTTGTTTGATCAAAAAGGTTTGAAGGTTCTGATTGGAATCAAAAAGTTTCTTCTCACCCTGAAAATCAACAAAGTTTTATTTTATTCATTTATTTTTCACATTACAAGATTTGGAAAATCTTGGGATGTGACAGGCTACCACCCTTAAAATAAATCTCGTCCCGAGATTTGGGGAGGCTAGGGGTTACAAATTGGCACAAAACAACTAGGGTACTACCACCCTTAAAAAATTTCAAACTAAATTACATATTGGCCTTCTTGGGGTCCTAGGGAAACTTCTCTGGGCAAACATCTGCATAGTGTCCTTTGTTTTCGCACTTGAAACATGTGACAAGGCTGAGATCTTTCATAGGCTGGTTTATCTTGTGCTTCATCTTTCCTGGACAGAAGTTTGCATAGTGGCCTAGTTCCTTGCATTTGAAACACATCACTTGGCTGATATCTTTCTTTTCCTTTGGTATCGTTGCCTCTTGTTTGTTTCTTTGGTTCTTCTTCTTTTCTGGGCATTCATGGGCATAGTGTCCCATCTCTTTGCAATTGTAACATTGCACTTGAGTAATATCCTTCTTGTTAGGGTTGGGGCATTTCTTCTTCTTCTTCTTCTTGGGTCTCTCCAAAGCTAGGAGTTCTTCTAGTTCATGTTCTTCATACCTCACCCCAGAGGTGGGAAATCTTTCTCTCTTCTTGGGGCATTGGTCTTCATGCTCCTTGTATGTATGATCCTTGTCTCTAGAAATATTGCTAACTTGGGTTCCCTCTTGAATAGCATTTTTGTCATCCTTGTTGTCATTAGCTCTTTGGGAAAAGTTTTCTCTCATGTTGATCATTTGAGTAACCAATCCTTGCATCAATTGGGATTGAAGTTTCAAAATCCTTTGCAGTGTTGGATCTTCCCCACTAGTGTTAGCTATGAACTGAGCTGTCATCTGGTTCAACTGGTGTTGGGTTGCTATGAGCTCTTTCATGTTGTCCTCTTGGTTGGTGTTGGTGTCATCAACCTTGATGTTGGAGTCTCCTGGGGTAGTCATCTGTTTGGGTTGAATGGGAATTAGGTTAGACAAAATATTTCTAAGGGAATAATCCTAATCACACACATCACTATTCACACAAACAATGTGCAAGCATTCACAACCAACTTTTCACTCAAACAAGAGGTTCAAGCACATACTTGGGCAACAAAATATTTTTATTACACCACATAAGTTGGTGTGTTTAACTTAACTAATTTATGGTGGTCCAACTACATGGTTCACTTGTGATCTTTTCGTCCTTCTTGGTTGATTCTTTCTTGCATGAGATCATGATTTCCTTGAGAAAAACTCTTGGTTACAATACCTCAAGTGAAGTGAACTTTTTCTAATTTTGCATTTCCTCAGTCTCCATATCTTGAGCAAGATTTCCTTGTCTCACTTGTAGTCCTTAGTGGTATCCAAGTTGGAAGTCCTTGGTCAACATGCTGAAGATGTTGAAGTCATTAGAGTTAATGAAGTTGAAGTCATTAGAGTTGAAGAAGTCATTTGTACATGGTGTAGTCTTTGGCCATGGGGTAGGTTTTTCCATCAAGTTTGAAAATAGATGAGATGTAGAATCAAAATCAAAGTGGTTGAGGAAAGAGTTTACAAGATTGTTTGTAAATAAGTTTTGGAACAAATACAACTCCTATTTTTCTAAGGGTTTTTGTCCAATCCTAGGGTTACAAATCCTACAGGCAACACAATGCTCTGATACCATCTGTAAGGGTCCCAACCTTTAATAAGGTAGAGTCCCCTGTGTGTACAATGCTAGTCCCTGGATCAATAGCTAGCATCCACAGTTAAGATGTAATATCAAGAAACAAAGGTCATAATACAACTTTATAACCAGGAATAACATAATTTTATTACATCTTACATAGCTCATTTGGCTGATACAATACATTGCAGCAGAATTTCTATAAGCATGGGGTCCTTCATCTTCAAAGTGCCACAGGCAGACATGTTGGTTGTAGACTTTGTAATCCTAATCATCAAACTTTTCTAACAACAATCAAACCTGCAACATACAAGTTACAGCCACAAGGGTCAATACATTTGAATTGTATTGGCAAGTGATACCATGGTAGTATAGTGGAGTCTATCATCTATATGCATTTGGCTAAGTGGAGTTGAGGCTTGCATTGCTCAAAATAGATTTTTCCTTAACATTTGAAAACACTAAGTTTTTGCTTGACAAAATAATCTTTTGCAAGGCATCTCCCAATCAAAGATTGAAGATCCAATAACCCTTGTTCAACCACAAGTTTTTAACTTTGAAATTTGAATGATGAGATTCTTGCTTGCTTCCATGTCTTGATGCTCAAATTGTCCTTTACCAGGGACATGGCTAAGTACTTAGATTTTACACTCTGCAGAGGTGGTGCACTTTCCCCACAAGACTTGGTTTCCGAAGACAAGATCTTTCAGAAGCCTTCACTTAGACCAAAATGGACGCGCTCCAACCTATCAAACTCTACCACCAACTGTCCATATGGCTAAGTTCTTGCAACCTATATGATTCAGGCAGAGCCCATAATGCCAAGTGGCTGCACTTGAAGCTTCTCAACATTTGACATCTCAAATCTCTTTGTTCCTGGGTGGCCATCCACAAGTGAGATACACAAGGTAAACCATAGACATGGGCCTTGTGAACCACTCAACCAAAATCCACCAAGCAATTACCATTCCACCCAGGTGTTTCATTAACTTAGTTGTTTTATTAAACAAAAACACAAGTCCTCAGACTTAGAAATTTTTCATAGTATGGATATATATTCCACCCTTGTTTTCTATTAGCTAGGCTAAGCTTGATAGTAGTAGGAATATTAACTTAGGAAAATTTCTACTAAGGTTTCATCTACTAGGTTTTCCTATAGCAAGGTGTATACTTAGCAAAAATTCCATGCAAGTTTTACTTAGAGAAAATCACTAATGCATAGTGAAAGTAATGGGACAAAAAGTATGAAGCATCACTTGCCTTTTTGGTAGAGGGTATAAGTTCACTCCTTGTCCTTGCAACAATCACACTCTTCAAGTCACTACAATTCAATCAAGCAGGGCACAAACTCAATCTACCAATCAAGCAAAACAACACATAAAATCATAGAACCAAGATAATGCATGCAAGCATGCCAAGGATTGTTTTATTTGGAAAAGTGGTTCCTAATGGGACATAAACATTTTGAAAACACCCATTGGTCATTTTGTAAAGTGGCAAAGTCATTTGCAAAAGGTTTCACTTCAAAAACCATTTTCAAAACAAAGTATCATTTTATGTGGTGTAGAAATATTTTTACTAAGGCATTAATCTATAGGGTTCACCAAATATGTTTTCAAGCCATAAAACTTGGTGTTTGGGGTCATAGAGTTTAAAACAAAACATTTCCCAAAAGTTTTCTTCCAAAACCAATTTTAATAAATAAACTATATTTTTATTTGACTAGATTTGGTTTTAAATCAAAGAATCATTCTTTTGTTTCACCAAATACATTTTTGAATCCACAAAGTGTTTCCTATGGTCAGTAGGTTCAAATCACACCATTTTCCAAAGATTTTATCCCCAAAATCATTTTTGAACAATTTTTATAATCTAAACAAGCATACAAATGTTTCTGCAAAAACAAACATTTTTCCAGAAGCTTTTTACTAAACAAATGGCATGGTTGGCTAGGGCTTGCTCCACTGATTCCATTGATATAAATTTTGCAAAATTTGGACATGTGGATCAAAAGTTACAAGGGTTTAAATTTGCATCTAAATCTATTTTCAAATTCTGTTTTAAATCATCCAGTGACACGCGGCGTGTTCTGATTCGTCCATACCGTTTCGGTTGGATCGACTGCTCTGGCGCGTTGGATCAAGTCAGGTCGTGCGGCACAAGATCACTCGTACCCCTTCAGCTAAGGATCTATCGTGACGCTTAGATCATCATCTAACGGCTATTATCGCATTGACCAAGCTCTGGCGGCGCAGCGACGGTAGCTGGCGGCAGCGAGGTCAGATGGTGGCAGCGCTGGTGAAACAGGAAGCAATGGAAGGTGGGGAGATGCTCACAGTGATCGCAGGGTGACGTCGAAGCTCAACGTGGAGTCGTCTTGTTAAGGGGCGCACTAGAGCGGGCTTGATTGCTCGCCGGAGTGGAGCTGCGCCTCGGCCACGCTCAGTCGTCGACGAGGACGACGCTATGGATCACTCGGAGACAAACAAAAGGCACAATCAGACGCGCAAAGACACGGTGATGATGTGTGCGTGATTGAGAGGGGTCGGGGTAGTCTGGTTTAATAGAGGGAGGTCGTCGGAGAAGAGTCAGACGATGGCGGCGGCGGTTGTTATCGTTGCCGATGCTCAGGGGCACGCGCGAGCGAGCTGGCGTTGCGGAAAGGTCCGCCAGGAGATGGTGATCACAGCTGCGTGCTCGAGGAGGCAAGAGGTGGCGTGGAGCTGCTGGAATCCTCACCGGAGCGTCGTCAGACAGTGGCGGTGTCGAGTGAAATTCGGCGCCAGCCTGGGGGCGCACTTGGGGGAGGAGACAGAGGGGAAAGGAGGAGAAGGGCGAGGCGATTAAGACAGCGTGGTCGCGGCGAGAGATTAACGCTGCATTAAGGTGTATTCAACCGGAGAAATCAATGGCAGCAACGGCTGGCGAGTTTAACACGAGGAGGAAGAAGATGAGCTAGAGGGGTGGGGTCTTGCTGTCAGCGAGAAAGTGAGAGGGAAAAGAGGTCCACCAGTCAGCGTCTGCGTGGGTGCGGGTCTGAGTGAGAAAACGTTTTGGCAGAGGGGGAAATAGGTGGGCTTGCTGGGCCTAGTTGGGCTGGCCGGCTGGGCTGGCTCCCTTTTCTTATTTTTTTCTGTTCTGGATTTTTTTCTTTTTCCAATTCAATTTCTGTTTTGAAATTCAAACAAACAAATCAAACAACCAATTCAAAACAACTTCCACTAAACTTTATATTAAGTTTGGTTCTGTTTAACAACATAAACCAATTCCCAAAATAAAATAATATTTTTATTTTAGAGTCTATTTATAATTAAATAAAATGGACACTAGTTAATAAATCAAATGGGTTTTAATTTATTTAAAAACTCCATTTGAAATCTAAATATTTTCAAAACCAAATCAGTAGGTTTTATTTGAAAATATAAGATACTTGGAAAGCTTGTTTAAAATAAAATAACATTTTTATTTTTAGGGTCCATTAATTATTAAATAAAATGGACCTTAGTCATTAAATCCAATAGGATTTGTTTTATTTAAAACTTTATTTTGAAATCTAAAATAAAACCAAAACACTTCAGTAGGTTTTATTTGAGAATATAAAATACCTAGAAAACTTATTTAAAATAAATAAATAAGTTTTAGTGTTTATTTAAAATGGAAAAAGCCTTTACTTAAATAAAATTGGATATTAAATCCTTATTATTTTATTTAAAATAAACCTTCACTATTTTTATCAAAACAAAACATTTTATTTCAAAAACTTGGCCAAGGTTTAATTTGGCTCTATAAAATAATCTTTATTCATCAATCTTCCTTTTCTTTTGAAAACCAAATCTTTTATTAAAAGATCCAAAAATAGTAATTCCACTTATTCAAAAATATTTTCTTTATTAATTGTTTAACTTTTCAAATCCCTTTAGGATTTGTTTGATCAAAAAGGTTTGAAGGTTCTGATTGGAATCAAAAAGTTTCTTCTCACCCTGAAAATCAACAAAGTTTTATTTTATTCATTTATTTTTCACATTACAAGATTTGGAAAATCTTGGGATGTGACAGGCTACCACCCTTAAAATAAATCTCATCCCGAGATTTGGGGAGGCTAGGGGTTACAAATTGGCTCAAAACAACTAGGGTACTACCACCCTTAAAAAATTTCAAACTAAATTACATATTGGCCTTCTTGGGGTCCTGGGGAAACTTCTCTGGGCAAACATCTGCATAGTGTCCTTTGTTTTCGCACTTGAAACATGTGACAAGGCTGAGATCTTTCATAGGCTGGTTTATCTTGTGCTTCATCTTTCCTGGACAGAAGTTTGCATAGTGTCCTAGTTCCTTGCATTTGAAACACATCACTTGGCTGATATCTTTCTTTTCCTTTGGTATCATTGCCTCTTGTTTGTTTCTTTGGTTCTTCTTATTTTCTGGGCATTCATTGGCATAGTGTCCCATCTCTTTGCAATTGTAACATTGCACTTGAGTAATATCCTTCTTGTTAGGGTTGGGGCATTTCTTCTTCTTCTTGGGTCTCTCCAAAGCTAGGAGTTCTTCTAGTTCATGTTCTTCATACCTCACCCCAGAGGTGGGAAATCTTTCTCTCTTCTTGGGGCATTGGTCTTCATGCTCCTTGGATGTATGATCCTTGTCTCCAGAAATATTGCTAACTTGGGTTCCCTCTTGAATAGCATTTTTGTCATCCTTGTTGTCATTAGCTCTTTGGGAAAAGTTTTCTCTCATGTTGATCATTTGAGTAACCAATCCTTGCATCAATTGGGATTGAAGTTTCAAAATCCTTTGCAGTGTTGGATCTTCCCCACTAGTGTTAGCTATGAACTGAGCTGTCATCTAGTTCAACTGGTGTTGGGTTGCTATGAGCTCTTTCATGCTGTCCTCTTGGTTGGTGTTGGTGTCATCAACCTTGATGTTGGAGTCTCCTGGGGTAGTCATCTGTTTGGGTTGAATGGGAATTAGGTTAGACAAAATATTTCTAAGGGAATAATCCTAATCACACACATCACTATTCACACAAACAATGTGCAAGCATTCACAACCAACTTTTCACTCAAACAACAGGTTCAAGCACATACTTGGGCAACAAAATATTTTTATTACACCACATAAGTTGGTGTGTTTAACTTAACTAATTTATGGTGGTCCAACTACATGGTTCACTTGTGATCTTTTCATACTTCTTGGTTGATTCTTTCTTGCATGAGATCATGATTTCCTTGAGAAAAACTCTTGGTTACAATACCTCAAGTGAAGTGAACTCTTTCTAATTTTGCATTTCCTCAGTCTCCATATCTTGAGCAAGATTTCCTTGTCTCACTTGTAGTCCTTAGTGGTATCCAAGTTGGAAGTCCTTGGTGAACATGCTGAAGATGTTGAAGTCATTAGAGTTAATGAAGTTGAAGTCATTAGAGTTGAAGAAGTCCTTTGTACATGGTGTAGTCTTTGGCCATGGGGTAGGTTTTTCCATCAAGTTTGAAAATAGATGAGATGTAGAATCAAAATCAAAGTGGTTGAGGAAAGAGTTTACAAGATTGTTTGTAAATAAGTTTTGGAACAAATACAACTCCTATTTTTCTAAGGGTTTTTGTCCAATCCTAGGGTTACAAATCCTACAGGCAACACAATGCTCGGATACCATCTGTAAGGGTCCCAACCTTTAATAAGGTAGAGTCCCCTGTGTGTACAATGCTAGTCCCTGGATCAATAGCTAGCATCCACAGTTAAGATGTAATATCAAGAAACAAAGGTCATAATACAACTTTATAACCAGGAATAACATAATTTTATTACATCTTACATAGCTCATTTGGCTGATACAATACATTGCAGCAGAATTTCTATAAGCATGGGGTCCTTCATCTTCAAAGTGCCACAGGCAGACATGTTGGTTGTATACTTTGTAATCCTAATCATCAAACTTTTCTAACAACAATCAAACCTGCAACATTCAAGTTACAGCCACAAGGGTCAATACATTTGAATTGTATTGGCAAGTGATACCATGGTAGTATAGTGGAGTCTATCATCTATATGCATTTGGCTAAGTGGAGTTGAGGCTTGCATTGCTCAAAATAGATTTTTCCTTAACATTTGAAAACACTAAGTTTTTGCTTGACAAAATAATCTTTTGCAAGGCATCTCCCAATCAAAGATTGAAGATCCAATAACCCTTGTTCAACCACAAGTTTTTAACTTTGAAATTTGAATGATGAGATTCTTGATTGCTTCCATGTCTTGATGCTCAAATTGTCCTTTACCAGGGACATGGCTAAGTACTTAGATTTTACACTCTACAGAGGTGGTGCACTTTCCCCACAAGACTTGGTTTCCCAAGACAAGATCTTTCAGAAGCCTTCCCTTAGACCAAAATGGACGCGCTCCAACCTATCAAACTCTACCACCAACTGTCCATATGGCTAAGTTCTTGCAACCTATATGATCCAGGCAGAGCCCATAATGCCAAGTGGCTGCACTTGAAGCTTCTCAACATTTGACATCTCAAATCTCTTTGTTCCTGGGTGGCCATCCACAAGTGAGATACACAAGGTAAACCATAGACATGGGCCTTGTGAACCACTCAACCAAAATCCACCAAGCAATTACCATTCCACCCAGGTGTTTCATTAACTTAGTTGTTTTATTAAACAAAAACACAAGTCCTCAGACTTAGAAATATTTCATAGTATGGATATATATTCCACCCTTGTTTTCTATTAGCTAGGCTAAGCTTGATAGTAGTAGGAATATTAACTTAGGAAAATTTCTACTAAGGTTTCATCTAGTAGGTTTTCCTATAGCAAGGTGTATACTTAGCAAAAATTCCATGCAAGTTTTACTTAGAGAAAATCACTAATGCATAGTGAAAGTAATGGGACAAAAAGTATGAAGCATCACTTGCCTTTTTGGTAGAGGGTATAAGTTCACTCCTTGTCCTTGCAACAATCACACTCTTCAAGTCACTACAATTCAATCAAGCAAGGCACAAACTCAATCTACCAATCAAGCAAAACAACACATAAAATCATAGAACCAAGATAATGCATGCAAGCATGCTAAGGATTGTTTTATTTGGAAAAGTGGTTCCTAATGGGACATAAACATTCTGAAAACACCCATTGGTCATTTTGTAAAGTGGCAAAGTCATTTGCAAAAGGTTTCACTTGAAAAATCATTTTCAAAACAAAGTATCATTTTATGTGGTGTAGAAATATTTTTACTAAGGCATTAATCTATAGGGTTCACCAAATATGTTTTCAAGCCATAAAACTTGGTGTTTGGGGTCAGAGAGTTTAAAACAAAACATTTCCCAAAAGTTTTCTTCCAAAACCAATTTTAATAAATAAACTATATTTTTATTTGACTAGATTTGGTTTTAAATCAAAGAATCATTCTTTTGTTTCACCAAATACATTTTTGAATCCACAAAGTGTTTCCTATGGTCAGTAGGTTCAAATCACACCATTTGCCAAAGATTTTATCCCCAAAATCATTTTTGAACATTTTTTATACTCTAAACAAGCATACAAATGTTTCTGCAAAAACAAATATTTTTCCATAATCTTTTTACTAAACAAATGGCATGGTTGGCTAGAGCTTGCTCCACTGATTCCATTGATATAAAGTTTGCAAAATTTGGACGTGTGGATCAAAAGTTACAAGGGTTTCAAATTTGCATCTAAATCTGTTTTCAAATTCTATTTTAAATCATCCAGTGACACGCGGCGTGTTCTGATTCGTCCATACCGTTTCGGTTGGATCGACTGCTCTGGCGCGTTGGATCAAGTCAGATCGTGCGGCACAGGATCACTCGTACCCCTTCAGCTAAGGATCTATCGTGACGCTTGGATCATCATCTAACGGCTATTATCGCATTGACCAAGCTCTGACGGTGCAGCGACGGTGGCTGGCGGCGGCGAGGTCAGATGGTGGCGGCGCTGGTGAAACAGGAAGCAATGGAAGGTGGGGAGATTCTCACAGTGATTGCAGGGTGACGTCGAAGCTCAACGTGGAGTCGTCTTGGCAAGGGGCGCACTAGAGCGGGCTTGATTGCTCGCCGGAGTGGAGAGTCGCGCCGCCACGCCTTCGAGTCGATGAGGACGGCGCTATGGATCACTCGGAGACAAACAAAACGCACGGTCAGACGCGCAAAGACACGACGATGATGTGTGCGTGATTGAGAGGGGTCGGGGTAGTCTGGTTTACCAGAGGGAGGTCGTCGGAGAAGAGCCAGATGGTGGCGGCGGCGGTTGTTATCGTTGCCGATGCTCAGGGGCGCGCGCGAGCGAGCTGGCGTTGCGGTAAGGTCCGCCAGAAGATGGTGATCACAGCTGCGTGCTCGAGGAGGCAAGAGGTGGCGTGGAGCTGCTGGAATCCTCGCCGGAGCGTCGTCGGACAGTGGCGGTGTCGAGTGAAATTCGGCAGCCTGGGGGTGCACTTGGGGGAGGAGATAGAGGGGAAAGGAGGGGAAGGGCGAGGCGATTAAGACAGCATGGTCGCGGCGAGAGACTAACGCTGCATTAAGGTGTATTCAACCGGAGAAATCAATGGCAGCAACGGCTGGCGAGTTTAACGCGAGGAGGAAGAAGATGAGCTGGAGGGGTGGGGTCTTGCTGTCAGCGAGAAAGTGAGAGGGAAAAGAGGTCCACCAGTCAGCGTCTGCGCGGGTGCAGGTCTGAGTGAGAAAACGTTTCGGCAGAGGGGGAAATAGGTGGGCTTGCTGGGCCTAGTTGGGCTGGCCGGCTGGCTCCCTTTTCTTATTTTTTCTTCGATTTTTCTTTTTTCCAATTCAATTTCTGTTTTGAAATTCAAACAAACAAATCAAACAACCAATTCAAAACAACTTCCACTAAACTTTATATTAAGTTTGGTTCTGTTTAACAACATAAACCAATTCCCAAAATAAAATAATATTTTTATTTTAGAGTCTATTTATAATTAAATAAAATGGACACTAGTTAATAAATCAAATGGGTTTTGATTTATTTAAAAACTCCATTTGAAATCTAAATATTTTCAAAACCAAATCAGTAGGTTTTATTTGAAAATATAAGATACTTGGAAAGCTTGTTTAAAATAAAATAACATTTTTATTTTTAGGGTCCATTAATTATTAAATAAAATGGACCTTAGTCATTAAATCCAATAGTATTTGTTTTATTTAAAACTTTATTTTGAAATCTAAAATAAAACCAAAACACTTCAGTAGGTTTTATTTGAGAATATAAAATACCTAGAAAACTTATTTAAAATAAATAAATAAGTTTTAGTGTTTATCTAAAATGGAAAAAGCCTTTACTTAAATAAAATTGGATATTAAATCCTTATTATTTTATTTAAAATAAACCTTCACTATTTTTATCAAAACAAAACATTTTATTTCAAAAACTTGGCCAAGGTTTAATTTGGCTCTATAAAATAATCTTTATTCATAAATCTTCCTTTTCTTTTGAAAACCAAATCTTTTATTAAAAGATCCAAAAATAGTAATTCCACTTATTCAAAAATATTTTCTTTATTAATTGTTTAACTTTTCAAATCCCTTTAGGATTTGTTTGATCAAAAAGGTTTGAAGGTTCTGATTGGAATCAAAAAGTTTCTTCTCACCCTGAAAATCAACAAAGTTTTATTTTATTCATTTATTTTTCACATTACAAGATTTGGAAAATCTTGGGATGTGACAGCGAGACAAAGGGAATATATATGGGATTGATTGAATCCTGACATCGTGGTTCATCCGATATGATCATCGATGAATGTGTGGGAGTCAATATGGGTTTCCAGATCCCGTTGTTGATTATTGATAGAAGATCATGTCTGCATATTCTCGAACCCGCAGGGTCACACACTTAACGTGTCTCGACGCTAGGATAGATTGGATAATTGGTTTATGAGTTTTTGTTCGGAGTCCCGGATGGGATCCGGGACATCACGAGAGGTTCCAGAGTGGTCCGGAGAATAAGATTCATATAAGGCAGTGCAGTTTTTGGAGTTCGGAATTGTTCCGGGTTAATCGGTATTGTACCGGAAGCTTCTAGAACCTTCTGGAAGGGGACCAACGTGGCCCCACCTTCCAGGAGGGGGCATGGGCCTATGAGGGAGTGCCCTGGCCGCATTGGGCCAGGGGCACAAGGCCCCATAGGGCCCAGCCAAGAGAGGTTTAAACTCTAGATAGAGCTTCTAGAAGGGGGGGTTTCCTTACCCCCCCACTCTTCCTCCTTGGGGCCGGCCTTGGCTTGGGGGAGGCTGCGCCCACCCCTCTATATAGAGGGCTGGGCGCACCAACCCCTACACCTTACCCTCCAACCCTAGCCTTTCACGCCTCCTCTCCCTCCCGATCGCTTGGCGTTGTAGATCCAACCCATCTCTCCACCATACTTGCTGGACCAAGGAAGGAGGAGGCGTCGAGTCTTTGCGTGTGCATCTCACGGAGGCACCGCCACTTGTGGTGCTAGATCGGATTGGATCGTGAGGAGGAGAAGCGAGTACGACTACATCACCCACGTTAACGCTCATGAGCGTTCTGAATCTTCAAGGGTATGAAGATCTAATCCAATCTCTCTCGTTGTTTGCATCTCCTAGATTAGATCTTGGCTTTCCCTCTGTTCGCATCCGTAGAAAATTTTGATTTACTATGCCGCGAAACCCTTCAGTGCTGTGATGTGATATGGCCATGATTGTGATTATATTTGATGTATGCAATGTTCCTTATTGTAAGTTGGCAACCGGCAGGAGCCATATGGTTGTCTTTAAATTCCGTTAAGGCCTGCGTTCCTATTCAAAGTAGTTGTAATAGTTGAAGCTGGTGCACGACAACCATGAAACGACGCCATTGACCTTAACGCCATACCAGTGATGATGGAGATCATGATTGTGCTTGAAGATGGAGATCGGAAGCACAATAAGAAAGGCCATATCATATCACATATTATGAATTGCATGTGATGTTAATCTTTTTATGCATCTTGTATTGCTTAGTTCACAATGGTAGCATTATAAGATGATCCCTCAAGCACACAATTTCAAGTTTTAAAGTGTTCACCCTTAGTAAGAACCGTTGCTAAAGCTCATTGTTTCGAAGCACCACGTGATGATCGGGTGTGTTAGATTCTGCGAGTGTATACAACGTGAGCATGCCAGATTTGCTCATGCAGAAGCTAAGGTTTGATCTTGACGAGCCTAGCATGTACAGACATGGTCTCGGAACATGGATCACCAAAAGGTAAAGCATGAGTCATATAGTAGATATGATGAACATGTTGATTATTCGCCATTGAAGCCACATCAACTCTCGTGATGATCGGTTTTGATGTGGTGGATTTGGTTCGTGTGATCACTAACACAATTTGAGGGATATTGTTTTGAGTGGGAGTTCACCTAGATTAATTTAACTATTAATTAGAACTCAATTTGTCATAAACTTAGTCTAAACTATTGCAAATATGTTGTAGATCAATGGCGGCCCCTACCATCAATTTTAATGGTTCCTAGGGAAAGAAAAGTTGAAAAACAATGGACGCAACTTCGCGGATTGGTTCCGCAATTTGAGGATTGTCCTCAATGCTGGTAATTTGACCTATGTGCTGGATGCACCGCTGGGTGACCTGCCTGCAGCTACTGCTACCGATGAAGTAAAGAATGTTTACCTCACTCGGAAGAATCAGTACTCCACAGTTCAGTGTACTATCTTGTATAGTTTGGAATCGGAGCTTCAGAAATGGTTTGAGAACCATGACCCAAATGATATTGTCCGTAAACTCAAAATCATATTTGAGGCTCACTGTCACATCCCAAAATTTTCCAAATTTTGAAATGTGAAAAATAAATAAACAAATTAAAACAATTGTTGAAATTTAGGGTGAAAAGAAACTTTTGATTCCAAATGGAAACATCAAAACCTATTTTGATCAAATAGAATCCTAAAGGGATTTAAAAAGATAAACAAATAATAAATAAAGTTATAATAGTTGGAATCACCATTTTTGGTTCTTTAAATAAAAGATATGGTTTTTATAAGCAAAGGTAGAAATAATAAATAAGGACTATTTTTAAAGAGTCAAATTAAATCTTGGCCAAGCAAATGAAATAAAATATTTCTGTTGATAAAAAGAGTAAAGGATTATTTAAATAAAATAATAAGGATTTATTAATATCCAATTTTATTTAAGTAAAGGCTTTTTCCATTTTAAATAAACATTAAAACTTATTAAAGTATTTTAAATAAAAATTCCAAGTGTTTTATTTTTTAAATAAAACCTACTGAAAAGGTTTTCGTAATATTTAGATTTCAAATAGAGTTTTAAAATATATTAAATCCTATTTGAAATAAAGACTAATGTCTATTTATTTAATTATTAATAGATCCTAAAAAGAATAAAAGAATTATTCTATTTTGGACTTTATAATATGATAATAAACAGAATTAAAACATACCAAAGTTTGGTGGTGGTTTGAATTGAAATAGAGTTTGAATTATTTGAATGAAAATCAAAGAAGAAATTCAAAATAAAAAAGAAAAACATTCAGTACAAAAAAAATAAATCAAACCCATCCCATCTGGCCCAGCCCAGCAGGCCCAGCGGCTAGCCCATTTTCCCCTCCTCGTAGCGAAGCGTTTTCCACTCAACCTCGCACCCCCTCAGTTGCTAACAGCAGGACCCCACGCGCTATTTCCCCTCTCGCTGACAAGGCTGCCCCACTCTGTCAGTCATCGTCTCCACCGCGACCCGTTCCCCATTTTCTTCCCGGTCGTTTCTGTCCTTGATTCCTCGCTTCAATTCGTTTGAATGCGCTAGTAAATTTCGCCTCACGACTGTGCCTTCTTAATCGTCCCTCTCTCCTCTCTCTTTTCCCCAGTTTCCACCCCACGAGAGCCACCAGGCTGTCACAATCGCTTGCTCGAACCCCTCTGCCCCGATGAGCTTCTCTGACCAATTCCGGCGCCATCCGACCACCCCTCACCTCCCAGTGCACGTGAGCCTGCTCCCCCTCTCCTGGCGCTTCTCCCTGTACCACTACCACTCACTCGCCAGCGCGCGCTCTGAAACATCAGCAGGGACCACCACTTGAGCGCCGCCGTGTCTGCCATCGCTCCGGCAAGATCCCCCGGTGAGTACAGACTGCCCCAGTACCTCCCGATGATGCTCCCACGATCCCCAGCATTGTACGCATCTAACTGCATGCTTTGTTTGCCTTAGCGCGCTCTCAAACCCCGCCTCCGACGACAACCAGACGAACCCGACGCCGTCGCCATCTCCGGTGAGCAATTCCTCGGGAACCAGAGCACCCCTCGACGAACTGATCATGCCTTGAGCTTCGTCGCACTCCTGCAAGCACGTTGAGCATCCTCTCCCTCTCCCGTGCAACCTAGTTCACCGCAACACACCGGGCAAACACCTCGTCGCCGCTCATCCGCCATTGCCGGCTCTGGTCGAGTCAGACACCATTAGATCTCGATCTGGTGGCTACGATAGATTAACATAACGAAGGGGTATGCGACGATCTGAGCCATGCGATGTGTTTTAAAACCAACAGCCCACAGGGCGCGACCCAGCCGAAGCGGTACCGTCCAATAGGATAGCGCCACGTGTTCAGAGTTGAATTAAAACAGAAATTTTGATCTATTAGATATGCAAACTTGCAAAATTCATAACTTTCAATCTACACGTCCAAATTTTGCAAATTTTATATCATTGGAATCAGCAGAACAAGTACTTTGCAACCATGGACTTTTTTTAATGTTTTGCTTCTGGAAAATTGGTTGAAATTGCAGAAACTTGTGTGGGCATAATTTGAATATAAAAATTGTTCTAGATATATTTTTAAGGTGAAATCTTTGCTAAATGGTTTGTTTTGAACCTACTGACCATAGGAACCAACTTATGGATTTAAAAATGTATTTTGTGAAGTTAAGGAATAAATATTTGAATTAGAACATTTCTAGTCAAATAAACATATTGTTTATGTGTTAAAAATGCTTTTTGAGTAAAATCTTGGGAAAATGATTTGAGTTAAACTCTATGACCCTAAACACCAAGTTTTGAGATTTAAAAATATATTTGATGAACCCTATAAAATTATTACCTTGCAAAAGGCATTTTCAACAACATAAAATATCACCTTGGTATAATAATTGGTTTATGGGGTGAAACCTTTTGCAAATGCATTTACCACATTTTTAAATGATCAATATGGACTTTAAAATGGTTAGAGCCTAATAGAAACAATTTTCTAAATAAAACCATCTTTTGCATGCTTGCATGCATTGCCATGTTTTTGATATTTTATGTGGTGAAATTGTTTGAATGCTAGTTGAATAGGTGTTTGCTTGATTGAATTGTAGTGAAGTTAGAAGAGTGTGATATTTTCAAGATCAAGAAGTGAACCAACATTCTCTATTAAAAAGGCAAGTGACCCTATCATCCATGTCCTACTATTTTCATTACACTTAGTGGATTTTTGTAGTATGCATGATAGGACTACTATATTTCTATGCTATGCTATATCCTATTAGGATATCCTTATATCTTCCTTAGTGAAAACATTGTAGTTGTAGTATGCTTAGCACTGCTATATATTTGGGATGGGATACATGATATGATTATATAAAGTGTTGGAAAAATATATGTTTTATATAATAAAACAAGTACTCAATGAACCACCTGGGTGGAAAGAGGATACTCAATTTTGGACAAGGTGGCAACAAAGGGAACCATGTTTATATGGCTATCTTTTTGTATGTGCACTAGAAGAAAACCACCCAGGGACTTAGAGATTAAACATGTTTCTCGTACAGTGGCTTCCGTGTATAGCCACATGCTAAATGGGCTCTGGCTTAGACAACTACATAGTGGAAGACCCTTGCATTGGCATATTCAGGTTAACTAGAATTGTTTATTGGAAATATATCCTTACATTGGTGCCTGGTAGACAAGCTAGCATTGTGTATTGGGAGGACTTCTATGGAAAGACTTTGTCACATTCTCGATCTGCCGGTACTCCATTTGGTGTGTACTTATCCAGCGGCCACTGGTGGCGACAAGACGAGATGGTGTCACGTGGGTAAAGTGTACAACCTCTGCAGAAGATCAAAATTCTAAGTACTTAGCCGTGTCCCCGGTTACGGACAACTCTAAGCAACTAAGTCCTGAAGCTATGGAAGATCTCGACATTCCAATTTCTCAAAGTAAAACTAGATGGTGTCAACAATGGATTAGAAGTACTTGGAGTTTTCCAAGGAGTTCAGAAAGATTTTCAAAAGATCAAAACTATTTTGAAAAGATAGGATAAAACTATATTGCTTTCTGCAAATGAGCCTAAACCCTACTTAGCCAAATATGCATATATTGATAGGTTCCACTTATTTTTACATAATAGTGAATCTTGCCAATACAATTCAAATTTATTGACCCGTGTGGCTGTAACTTATAATGTTGCAGGTTTGTTCGATGTTAGTGAAGTGTGTTAGGATTACAAGTCTACAACCAACATGATTGCCTGTGGCACTTTGAAGATGAAGGACTCCATGCTATAGTTATTTCTGCTGCATTGTAATGAGATAGCCAAATGAGCTATGTAAGATGTAATGAATTATTTTATTCATGGTTATAAAGTTGTATTATGACCTTTGTTTCTTGATATTACATCTTAACCGTGGATGCTAGCTATTGATCCAGGGACTAGCATTGTAAACACAGGGATCTCTACCTTATTAAAGGTTGGGACCTCTACAGATGGTATCAGAGCACTGTGTTGCCTGTAGGATGTAACCCTAGGATTGGACAAAACCCCTTAGAAAAATAGGAGTTGTATTTGTTCCAAAACTTATTTACAAACAATATTGTAAACTCTTTCCTCAACCTTTTTGGTTTTGATTCTACATCTCTTCCTTTTCAACTTGATGGACAAAGCCTCCACCATGAGCAAAGACTCCACCATGACCAATGACTTCAACTTTAGTTCCACCAAGGACTTCAACTTAGACATCACTAAGGACTACAAGTGAAAACCAAGAGACATTAGATTGCCTACCAAAAACATTGATATCATGTTAGTGTATGGATCATATTGACCTATGGGGTATGACTATACTAAGTTAATTATTTCAAGAAAACTTGTTGTTTCCTTAAACTCATGAGTTAAGCTCATAAGTTGTTAAGTGAATAGTTGCTTGTTGATTGCTTGATGGTTTGATTGAACTTGATTGTTTTGGGTGGTGTGTTAGAACTTCCTTAGACCTATCTATCATTACTTATCCCTATCAAACCAACAGATGCCTCCCCGACGTGCCAATCCCAACCCAAACAACAACAACATCACTCCCGAGATGCAGCAGATATTGGCAGCTCAAGCTCAACTGATGCAGATGATGACACAGTTTATGCAAAATCAGAATCAGAACAACAACAACAACAAAAAAAAAAAAAAAATCAGAATAATCCTCCAGCACATGACATGCTCACCAGGTTTCTGAAACTAAGGCCTGCAAGGTTCTCTGGAACAACTGATCCAATGGAAGCCAATGACTGGTTACGTTTGGTGAATAACGACTTAGTGACTGTTGGCTGCACCGACGAAGAAAAAGTTAGGTTTGCATCACATCTGCTTGAAGGACCAGCAGTAACATGGTGGGACAACTTTCAGATCACCACTCCCCTTGAGGATGTGACTTGGGCTATTTTTGAGGGTGGCTTCCGTACAACTCACATCTCATCTGGAGTGATGAACTTGAAGAAAAAGGAGTTTCACAATCTGAAACAGCGTCACCTCAGTGTGGCTGAGTACATTGAAGAATTCAACAATCTGGCACGCTATGCACCAGATGAAGTTGATATAGATGCTAAGAGGAAGGAGAAATTCCTCGAAGGACTTAATGATGAGTTGAACCTGCAATGCTCGCTGCCTATGTCCCAACTTATCAATCACTCTGTGACAAAGCCACCATTTTGGAAAACAAGATGAATCAAGTTGAGAACAGAAAGAGGAAACATAAAATCAAGTATCACTCGGGATCATCACAAAAGAAGCGTTCATTCAAAAAGAACAATGAGGATTCTGAACCACATCAGCATTACCACAACAACAATGGAAGTGATAATAATGGAAATGATACTGACAATGGAGATGACCTTGGCCAGAACCAACATGACACTTTCAGGAAGAAAGATATTAGCCAGTTGCAGTGCTATAATTGTAAGGAACTTGGACACTATGCATCAGACTGTCCTAAGAAGAAAAAGAAAAAGGATGCTAGAAACTCCAATGGAAATGACTCCAATGTGACCCAGAAAGGACATATGAACCACATTGACATGGATGGGAACCTTCAAGAAATAGAAGAAGTGGATGTCAGGAACTAGTTAACTCAGAAGATTCAAATAAGGATTCCTTGTCTGGATATCAAGTGTTGAACCCATAGTCAAGTGAACCATCAATGTAACCCTATGAGACTTTGTTTTAAGGGTGGTAGTACCCTAGTTGTCTTCAAGCCAACTTGTAACCCTAGCCTTCCAAAATCTCAGGACGAGATTTCTTTTAAGGGTGGTAGCCTGTCACATCCCAAAATTTTCCAAATTTTGAAATGTGAAAAATAAATAAACAAATTAAAACAATTGTTGAAATTTAGGGTGAAAAGAAACTTTTGATTCCAAATGGAAACATCAAAACCTATTTTGCTCCAATAGAATCCTAAAGGGATTTAAAAAGATAAACAAATAATAAATAAAGTTATAATAGTTGGAATCACCATTTTTGGTTCTTTAAATAAAAAGATATGGTTTTTATAAGCAAAGGTAGAAATAATAAATAAGGACTATTTTTAAAGAGTCAAATTAAATCTTGGCCAAGCAAATGAAATAAAATATTTCTGTTGATAAAAAGAGTAAAGGATTATTTAAATAAAATAATAAGGATTTATTAATATCCAATTTTATTTAAGTAAAGGCTTTTTCCATTTTAAATAAACATTAAAACTTATTAAAGTATCTTAAATAAAAATTCCAAGTGTTTTATTTTTCAAATAAAACCTACTAAAAAGGTTTTGGTAATATTTATATTTCAAATAGAGTTTTAAAATATATTAAATCCTATTTGAAATAAAGACTAATGTCTATTTATTTAATTATTAATAGATCCTAAAAAGAATGAAAGAATTATTCTATTTTGGACTTTAGAATATGATAATAAACAGAATTAAAACATACCCAAAGTTTGGTGGTGGTTTGAATTGAAATAGAGTTTGAATTATTTGAATGAAAATCAAAGCAGAAATTCAAAATAGAAAAAGAAAAACATTCAGTACAAAAAAAATAAATCAAACCCAGCCCATCTGGCCCAGCCCAGCAGGCCCAGCGGCTAGCCCATTTTCCCCTCCTCGCAGCGAAGAGTTTTCCACTCAACCTCGCACCCCCTCAGTTGCTAACAGCAGGACCCCACGCGCTATTTCCCCTCTCGCTAACAAGGCAGCCCCACTCTGTCAGTCATCGTCTCCACCGCGACCCGTTCCCCATTTTCTTCCCGGCCGTTTCTGTCCTTGATTCCTCGCTTCAATTCGTTTGAATGCGCTAGTAAATTTCGCCTTGCGACTGTGCCTTCTTAATCATCCCTCTCTCCTCTCTCTTTTCCCCAGTTTCCACCCCACGAGAGCCACCAGGCTGCCACAATCGCATGCTCGAACCCCTCTTCCCCGACGAACTTCTCCGACCAATTCCGGCGCCATCCGACAACCCCTCGCCTACCAGTGCACACGAGCCTGCTCCCCCTCTCCTGGCGCTTCTCCCTGTACCACTCACTCGCCAGCGCGCGCTCCGAAACGTCGGCAAGGACCACCACTTGAGCGCCGCCGTGTCTGCCATCGCTTTGGCAAGCTCCCCCGGTGAGTACAGACTGCCCCAGTACCTCCCGATGATGCTCCCATGATCCCCATCACTGTACGCATCTAACCGCATGCTTTGTTTGCCTTAGCGCGCTCTCAAACCCCGCCTCCGACGACAACCAGACGAACCCGACGCCGTCGCCGTCTCCGGTGAGCAATTCCTCGGGAACCAGAGCACCCCTCGACGAACTGATCACGCCTTGAGCTTCGTCGCACTCCTGCGAGCACGGTGAGCAGCCTCTCCCTCTCCCGTGCGACCTAGTTCACCGGCAAACACACTGGCAGAGCGCTCCGCCGCTCGTCGCCGCGGCATTGCCGCCCGTTCCTGGTCGAGCTGCTGTACACCATTAGATCTCGATCTGGTGGCTACGATAGATTAACTTAACGAAGGGGTATGCGATGATCTGAGCCGTGCGATGTGTTTTAAATCCAACAGCCCACAGAGCGCGATCCAGCCGAAGCGGTACCGTCCAATAGGATAGCGCCACGTGTTCAGAGTTGAATTAAAAAAGAAATTTTGATCTATTAGATATGCAAACTTGCAAAATTCATAACTTTCAATCTACACGTCCAAATTTTGCAAATTTTATATCATTGGAATCAGCAGAACAAGTACTTTGCAACCATGGACTTTTTTTAATGTTTTGCTTCTGGAAAATTGGTTGAAATTGCAGAAACTTGTGTAGGCATAATTTGAATATAAAAATTGTTCTAGATATATTTTTAAGGTGAAATCTTTGCTAAATGGTTTGTTTTGAACCTACTGGCCATAGGAACCAACTTATGGATTTAAAAATGTATTTTATGAAGTTAAGGAATAAATATTTGAATTAGAACTTCTAGTCAAATAAAAATATTGTTTATGTGTTAAAAATGCTTTTTGAGTAAAATCTTGGGAAAATGATTTGAGTTAAACTCTCTGACCCTAAACACCAAGTTTTGAGATTTAAAAATATATTTGATGAACCCTATAAAATTATTACCTTGCAAAAGGCATTTTCAACAACATAAAATATCACCTTGGTATAATAATTGGTTTATGGGGTGAAACCTTTTGCAAATGGTTTTACCACATTTGTAAATGATCAATATGGACTTTAAAATGGTTAGAGCCTAATAGAAACCACTTTTCTAAATAAAACCATCTTTTGCATGCTTTCATGCATTGCCATGTTTTTGATATTTTATGTGGTGACATTGTTTGAATGCTAGTTGAATATGTGTTTGCTTGATTAAATTGTAGTGAAGTTAGAAGAGTGTGATATTTGCAAGATCAAGAAGTGAACCAACATTCTCTACTAAAAAGTCAAGTGACCCTATCATCCATGTCCTACTATTTTCATTACACTTAGTGGATTTTTGTAGTATGCATGATAGGACTACTATATTTCTATGCTATGCTATATCCTATTAGGATATCCTTATATCTTCCTTAGTGAAAACATTGTAGTTGTAGTATGCTTAGCCCTGCTATATATTTGGGATGGGATACATGATATAATTATATAAAGTGTTGGAAAATATATGTTTTATATAATAAAACAAGTACTGATGGGGATATGCCTACCGGGGTATACCAGCAGGACGTTTCCGACTGGCCCGGGCGCCTGCGAGTGGGCCTGTGGAACGGCGACTGGATCAAGACCTGGCATGGACTCAAGCGACTAGAAGCTGAAGGCCCAGAAGCGTAGATAGGCCCAGTCGGATTAGGTTAAACGATCGCTGTAACCTTAACCGATTCGGTTGAGATTTGTAAACCCTAGGTGGTGAGTCTATATAAACCTCCCTAGAGGGCGCGTAGAGGATACGTTCCATCATACACCCAATCGACTCGCTTCATAGTCACCGAGCTCGCCCCATTGTACCTTCACCATAATATAATCTAGCAGGAGTAGGTCTTTACCCTCCGGGGGGCCGAACCTGGGTAAATCCTTGTGTCTTCGCCCTCATCTCGCACCGCAGATGGCTGGCCGCCCTTGCCCCATGTTCTACTACTCGCTGCCGATTGCAGCATCTGCCGTGGTCATTCCCACGACAAGTACTCAATGAACCACCTGGGTAGAAACAGGATACTCAATTTTGGACAAGGTGGAAACAAAGGGAACCATGTTTATATGGCTATATTTTTGTATGTGCACTAGAAGAAAACCACCCAGGGACTTAGAGATTGAACATGTTTCTCGTACAGTGGCTTCCGTGTACAGCCACATGCTAAATGGGCTCTGGCTTAGTCAACTACATAGTGGAAGACCCTTGCATTGGCATCTTCAGGTTAACTAGAATTGTGTATTGGAAATATATCCTTACATTGGTGCCTGGTAGACAAGCTAGCATTGTGTATTGGGAGGACTTCTATGGAAAGACTTTGTCACATTCTCGATCTGCCGGTACTCCATTTGGTGTGTACTTATCCAGCATCCACTGGTGGCGACAAGACAAGATTGTGTCATGCGGGTAAAGTGTACAACTTCTGCAGAAGATCAAAATTCTAAGTACTTAGCCGTGTCCCCGGTTACGGACAACTCTGAGCAACTAAGGCCTGAAGCTATGGAAGATCTCGACATTCCAATTTCTCAAAGTAAAACTTGATGGTGTTAACAAGGGATTAGAAGTACTTGGAGTTTTCCAAGGAGTTCAGAAAGATTTTCAAAAGATCAAAACTATTTTGAAAAGATAGGATAAAACTATATTGCTTTCTGCAAATGAGCCTAAACCCTACTTAGCTAAATATGCATATATTGATAGGTTCCACTTATTTCTACATAATAGTGAATCTTGCCAATACAATTCAAATGTATTGACCCTTGTGGCTGTAACTTATAATGTTGCAGGTTTGTTTGATGTTAGTGAAGTGTGTTAGGATTACATGTCTACAACCAACATGATTGCCTATGGCACTTTGAAGATGAAGGACTCCATGCTATAGTTATTTCTGCTGCATTGTAATGAGATAGCCAAATGAGCTATGTAAGATGTAATGAATTATTTTATTCCTGGTTATAAAGTTGTATTATGACCTTTGTTTCTTGATATTACATCTTAACGGTGGATGCTAGCTATTGATCCAGGGACTAGCATTGTAAACACAGGGATCTCTACCTTATTAAAGGTTGGGACCTCTACACTCACGCGGCAGTTGAGAGTTATGAGGCTTCTGAAAAGTTCTTTAACTGCAAGATGGAAGAGGGCAGCTCCGTCAGTGAGCATGTGCTTAAGATGTCTGGGCGCGCAAACAAACTCCAAAGTTTGGGTATAGTGATTCCTAATTCTTTGGGGATTCACCGTGTCCTCCAATCACTACCACCAAGTTACAAGAACTTTGTGATGAACTACAATATGCAAAACATGGACAAGACGTTGCCAGAACTCTTCTCTATGTTGAAATCTGCAGAAGTGGAGATCAAGAAAGAGCACCAAGTGTCGTTGGTCAATAAGACCACCAAATTCAAGAAGCAAGGCCAGTCTAAGAAAAAGGGAAACTTCAAGAAGGGAGGTAAGAAAGTTGTTGCGCCGGCGAAGAAGACCAAGGCTGAGCCCAAGCCTGATACTGAGTGCTTTTACTGCAAGGGAGAGGGTCACTGGAAGCAGAATTTCCCAAAGTACTTGGCGGATTTGAAGAACGGCAACATCAAGAAGAAAGGTATATCCGATATACATGTTATTGATGTGTATCTCACTAGTACTAGTAGTAGTGCCTGGGTATTTGATACTTGTTCGGTTGCTCATATTTGTAACTCGAAACAGGTGCTGCAGAATAAACGGAAGCTAGCGAAGAACGAGGTGACGATGCGCGTTGGAAATGGATCAAAGGTTGATGTGATCACGGTCGGCACGCTACCTCTTCATCTACCATCGGGATTAGTTTTATACTTAAATAATTGTTATTTGGTGCCTGCGTTGAGCATGAACATTATATTTGGATCGTGTTTATTGCGAGACGGTTACTTGTTTAAGTCCGAGGATAATGGTTGTTCGATTTATATGAGTAATATGTTTTATGCACATGCACCTTTGATAGATGGTCTATTGTTATTGAATCTCGATTGTAGTAATACACACATTAATAACATTGAGGCTAAACGTTTGAAATTGAGCGATAACACGACATATATGTGGCCCTGTCGTCTTGGTCACATTGGAGTGAAGCGTATGAAGAAACTCCATTCCGATGGACTTCTTGAATCACTTTATTTCGAATCACTTGAAAGATGCGAAGCATGTCTGATGGGTAAAATGACTAAGACTCCATTTTCTGGTATGATGGAGCAAGCTATGGATTTATTGGAAATCATACATACCGATGTGTGTGGTCCAATGAGTGTAGCATCGCGCGGTGGTTATCGTTATGTTCTTACCTTCACGTATGACTTGAGTAGATATGGGTATATCTATTTCATGAAACATAAGTGCGAAACTTTCGAGAAGTTTAAGGAATTTCAAAGTGAGGTTGAGAATCAACGTAACAAGAAGATTAAATTTCTACGATCTGATCGTGGAGGTGAATATCTAAGTTACGAGTTTGGCGAGCATTTGAAGAAATGTGGAATACTTTCACAATTGACACCGTCGGGAACACCACAGCGTAATGGTGTGTCCGAACATCGTAATCGAACTCTCTTAGATATGGTTCGTTCTATGATGTCACTTACAGATTTACCGCTATCGTTTTGGGGTTATGCATTAGAAACATCCGCATTCACTTTAAATAGGGCACCATCTAAATCCGTTGAAACGACACCGTATGAATTATGGTTTGGGAAGAAACCTAAATTGTCGTTCCTCAAAGTTTGGGGTTGCGAAGCTTATGTAAAGAAGTTACAGCCCGACAAGCTTGAACCCAAAGCGGAAAAATGCGTCTTCATAGGATACCCGAAGGAAATTGTTGGGTATAACTTCTATCATAGATCTGAGGGCAAAATCTTCGTTGCTAAGAATGGATCCTTTCTAGAGAAGGAATTTCTCTCCAAAGAAGTGACTGGAAGGAAAGTAGAACTTGACGAGGTTGTTGAACCTTTTGTCGAACTTGCGAGTAGCGCAGCACCAGAAGTAGTTCCTGTGGCGACTACACCAATAAGAGAGGAAGCTAATGATGATGATCATGAAACTTCGATTTAAGTTACTACGGAACCTCGCAGGTCAACGATAACTCGTACCACTCCTGATTGGTATGATCCCGTTATGAATGTCATGTTGGTGGACAACACCGATGACCCTGCGACATATGAGGAAGCGATGATGAGCCCAGATTCCAATAAATAGCAAGAAGCAATGAAATCCAAAATTGGATCCATGTACGAAAACCAAGTATGGACTTTGGTGGACTTACCGGATGGCCGTAAGGCTGTCGAGAACAAATGGATTTTCAAGAAGAAAACAGATGTTGATGGTAATGTTACTGTCTATAAAGCTCGAATTGTCGCAAAAGGGTTTCGAAAAATTCAAGGAGTTGACTACGATGAGACTTTCTCACCAGCAGCGAAGCTAAAGTCTGTGAGGATTATGTTAGCAATCGCTGCATATTATGATTATGAGATATGGCAGATGGATGTCAAAACGACGTTCCTCAATGGATACATTGATGAAGAGTTGTATATGATGCAACCCAAAGGTTTTGTCGATCCTAAAGATGCTAACAAGGTGTGCAAACTTCAACGGTCCATATATGGATTGAAGCAAGCATCCCGAAGTTGGAATCAATGTTTTGATAAGGTAATCAAAAGCTTTGGTTTTATACAAACTTATGGAGAAGCTTGTATTTACAAGAAAGTGAGTGGGAGCTCTGTAGCATTCTTAATACTATATGTAGATGACATATTGTTGATTGGGAATGATGTAGACCTTCTTAATAGTGTCAAGGATTATTTGAATAATAGTTTTTCAATGAAAGATCTTGGCGAAGCAGCTTACATATTAGGCATAAAGATTTATAGAGATAGATCAAGACGCCTGATATCATTGTCACAAAGTACATATTTGGACAAAGTTCTAAAGAGTTTTGGAATGGAAGATAGCAAGAAAGGGTCCTTGCCCATGTTGCCCAATACGACCTTGAGTAAAACTCAAAGTCCTGCAACGGCAGAAGATAGAGAAAGGATGAGTAAGACTCCCTATGCCTCAGCCATAGGATCTCTAATGTATGCCATGCTATGTACTAGACCCGACATTGCATATGTTGTTAGTTTGACTAGCAGATATCAAAGTGATCCAGGAGTGGATCATTGGACAGCGGTCAAAAACATCCTTAAGTACTTGAGAAGAACTAAGGATATGGTTCTTTCTTATGGAGGTGAAGAACAGCTCGTTGTAAATGGTTACACCGATGCTAGTTGGAACACCGATCCGGATTATTCTAAATCTCAATCTGGATACGTATTTACTTTGAATGGTGCAGCAGTTAGCTGGAGGAGTGCAAAGCAAAGCGTTGTGACGAGATCTTCAACTGAATCGGAATACATAGCTGCTTCGGAGGCTTCACAAGAAGCGATATGGATGAAGGAGTTCATTATAGAGCTCGGTGTGGTTCCAAGTGCGCTGGACCCAATGTCTATCTACTGTCATAACATGGGCGCCATAGCCAATGCGCAAGAACCAAGGTCACACAAGAAGCTGAAGCACATCAAGCTACGTTTTCATGCTATTCGAGAACATGTCCAAGATGGTGATATAAAGATTTGCAAAGTACACACAGATCTGAATGTGGCGGATCCGTTGAATAAACCTCTCCCGAGGGCAAAACATGACCAACACCAAACTGCCATGGGTGTTCGGTATATTACCATGTAATCTAGATTAGTTGACTCTAGTGCAAGTGGGAGACTGTTGGAGATATGCCCTAGAGGAAATAATAAATGTAGTTATTATTATATCTTTGTGTTTATGATAAATGTTTACATTCATGCTATAACAGTATTAACCGGAAACATTAATACTTGTGTGATTTGTAAACTAAAATAGAGTCCCTAGTAAAGCCTCTTTATAATACTAGCTTGTTGGTTAATAGATGATCGTGGTTTCCTGATCATGAACATTGAGATGTTGTTAACAACAAGATCATATCATTAGGAGAATGGTATGATGGACATACTCCTATAGATAAGCGTAGCATAAAGATCAAGTCATTTTAATAGTTCAATTGCTATAAGCTTTCTGATACATAGTAACCTAATTCCTTCGACCATGAGATCATGCTAATCACCATTACCGGAACGATGCTTTGATGACATCAAACACCACACTGTAACTGGGTGGCTATAAAGGTGGCATTGAGTGTTCGGAAAGTATGGGTTGAGGCACATGGATCAAGAGTGGGATTTGTCCATCCATATGACGGATAGATATACTCTGGGCCCTCTCGGTGGAATGTCATCCAATTAGCTTGCAAGCATGTGACTGGATCACAAGGGATCACATACCACGGGAACGAGAAAAGAGTACTTATCGGTAACGAGGTTGAACTAGGTATGCAGAGATACCGACGATCAAAACCTCGGATAAGTAAACTATCGTGAGACAAAGGGAAATTGGTATCGTATGTAAGTGGTTCATTCGATCACAAAGTAATCATAGAAATATGTTGGAGCCATATGAATTTCCAGATTCCTCTATTGGTTATTGATCGAAGAAGTGTCTCGATCATGTCCGCATAATTCACGAACCATAGGGAGACACACTTAAGGATTTGATGTTGTTGTGTAGTTATGGAATGATGAGTAAGAGACTGAATGTTGTTCGGAGTCTCAGATGGGATCTAGGATATCACGAGGAGATCCGGAATGGTCCGGAGAATAAGATTCATATAAGGAAAGTCCTATTTCGGAGTTCAGGAATGATTTCGGTGTTTTCACCAGGAATGTTCTAGAAGGGTCCGGAAGGTCCGACACTCCGGAGGGGAAGGGTACATGGATGTGTCATGACAATATGAAATGGTTGCATCATGTACTAGGTCACTTGGCTGGGAAAAATAAAGAGAGAAATCAAATCGAAGTTTGAAAGTCAAACGCCAATTTGAAAAGTCAAATCTCAAGTTTGCTTGGTGGAGGAGAGTAGGAAACCTACTTGGGGAGGAAGTCCCCTCCCTCCACCCGCCGGCCAAGGAGGAGGAGTTGGAGGAGGACTCCCTCCTCCCAACCGGCCCCCTCCCACCTATATAAGGAGGGGTAGGGCTGCCCCCTACCTACACACCTCAAACCCTAGCTCTGGCGCCTCCACCTCCAAGTGCAGCCGCCGCCTAGGGTTCCCCTCCAACTCGGCGACTTGGGGCTTCCCCAAGCCCTAGACACCGTCCACACCCTCCCCTTGGTGCCCTCTAAACCCTAGATCACCAAGGCCTCTCTCATACTCCACCATACGCGCTCCGGCTTAAGGCGAAGCCCTGCGAGATCTCCCCTACTTCTGACACGACGCCGTCGTGCTGCCGGAATCACGAGGAGAGTGCTACAACCTTCGCTGACTACTGGAACAAGGGAGAGGAAGGTCTTCATCGAGTACCGAATGTGTGACCGACTGCAGAAGCGATGCCGGAACGCAGCGCTGGAAGGATTGTCTACGCGATCTTGAGATCGGCAAGTGTACGACTACATCACCCATGAGAATCTGCTCTCATTAACCGCTTTGGAATCTTCGAGGGTGAGTTCCTCTATCCACTCGTTGCTACAATCTAGTAGATAGATCTTGGCTTGTTTGTGTGCATGCGGTAGAAATATTTTGTTTTCCATGCTACGAACCCCTACAAAAACAACAAGGGGAAAATAACATGCTCAGGATAGAATCCCAAGATGTGGATGCATAAGTCAACAACCTTCCGAAAACCAATGCAAAGAAAGGGTAAGGTGTGGCAGAGTCACAAGGGTAGATGCGAGACTCACGAGGAGTACTCTTGTTGTGATCTATTTGCTTCCATTAAAGAACATCTGCCATAACATGTGGTAGGGGAAGTCCTTTAGTTGTCATAGTTCAATCGCGACAAAGACCACAAGCTTGAAGGCTAGAATTGTAGTACCTGTCATCCTGAGGTAATGTGTGAACATTAACAACAGGGATCAAAGGAAGGATCTTGGGTTAAAGGTCAGCTTCATGTACAAGATTCACAACAATAGAATCCAACACAATCCAGGATCTTCGGTTCAAGTCCAAGGGTTAAAACCTGAGAAAGGAATAACTACTACTTGAGTGACATTGCATACACTACAAGGTAGTAATCACGAGGTAACTTACAAAAGAAGGAACACCTTCTGAAGTACCCAAACAAACAAAAAGGAGGCACTCGAGGCGATAGGAAACCTCGAAGCCTGGATCAGAACACTTTAGATCCAACAATATAATATTGTGGGTCCAAAAGATAGAGAGATCATGATGGAAAGGAATCTCTCAGATGAAGCAGAGCAAAAGGGAAACAAGGAATTCACAACACACACAACTCTAGAGAACTCAACACTAGGTCAACTAGCTTAGAAACGACATGCCTAGAAGGCACCTAAGCTTTGAAAGACTAGAAGAGGTATCAAAACTTTTCCAAAATCAACACCAGATAAGATAACCTAGAGTTAGAGCAAAACTGGATAAGGATAAAAAGAAGCATACTAGAGTTTTCTCAAATACTTTTCAACTTTTAAGATAGTTTTCACAAGAACTAGACCCAACATCGACCAATAGCAAGGTTTTCCTACGGTCGGTACTGCTCTGATACCAAGAACTGTGACACCCCTGGGATCAGGGCTAAACAAATCCCAGACCTCTGTCTGACATAAGCTTAACCTTAAGCTTGAGAATATCTAGTGTAGAATCGGTAACACAGCAGTGACCCTACGACAAAAAAATTGTTACAGCAAGCTCATAACTAAGCAGAGAACCAAATTATTACAAGCAGAGGTCACTGACCACAAACATCAAACAACGGAAGGCAAATTATGCTATTAAGTATAGAAAACTTAACAAATGGCCTAAGAGGCCTGAAGGATAACGATGACGTCCCAGCCCATAGATTCCAGGCTGCCGGCCGGGAACCCCAAGCTACTCTTTGGTGTCGATCTGATGCTACCCACCAAAGCAGCGAATGAGTGGAAGAAGAACTGGTTTTACGTGACCGAGTCGCCGTCGGACGATGAGGTGGCGCTACCGACGTACTCCGCCGACCGGCCCGAGTCGCGTCGGCTCCAAGTCACCAAACTTCCGCTGGACCAGTGGATGGTCGTTGATGAGATGCTGCAAACCATCCGCAACCTAAAGAGGAAGGGCCTTCAAACCATCAACCTTTAAAACTGCTGGCTCGGGCGACGGATCGGGCCCCTGGCTAGCCGCGCCCACTATATGTACGAGTACATGGGCAAGGACGACCCAACAAAGTCCTACCACGACGAGTGAAGACTCAACGATTACACCCTGGCCTTGAAGAAGATCACCTTGGCGGTATATCTTGACGCAAAGGCCGGGGTCGCTCCTTATACCACAAAGTGCGAGGCTCCAACGGTAAATACTTCCTTTCGTGTATATTCGTAGTCGCATATTTGCATTCACGCTTATGCTGATTTGTTTTGTCATTGCAGTTGTTCCAGGTGGTAGAAGGTTGGCTCCCGCCCGCAGACGACGAGAACTCGACCTCGTTCGCAGAAGACGATAGAGATTCTTTGCTTGACCAGGGCAGCACCAGAAGTGACGGGGGCGACGATGATGATGACGACGACGATGGAGGCGGCGAGGCTGTGGAGGTTGCTGCACCCACGGTTCAAAAAACCAGTGGGCAGCACCAGCGCGAGCTCGAGGCCAGCAAGAGCCTCGAGGCTCACGACGAAGACGATAGAGAACTCCTCGAACACACCTCGCGGCACGAAGCTACGCAGTCAAAGAATAAACCACCGCCACCAAAGAAGAAGAAGACGGCTAAGCCGGTATCACCGCCTCGGTCCGCGAGTAGCTCCGATGCTACCAGCGCAGCCGAGGAAGCTAAAGCCGGCGTACCGACACGGGCGACCGCGGCGAGCGAAGCGGCCATTGCGGAAGGCGAGATGTCGTTGGCATCGCTGCCGCCGCCCTTTGTCCTAGTCACCGGGCTCGTGGCTGCTCCAGCCGCGGGGACCTCGCTGCCGAGGGGAGTTCCCACGGCGATCTCCACTGAAGCTCCTGCAGCGGCCTCGTCCTCGAAGAAGCCGTCGGTGTCTTGGGCGCAGAGTGTGTTCGAGACGGGCCTCAGTCGGAAACTGGGGCTGGAGTTGGAGAAGTCGGCCAGCATTCATACTGGCCTGCGTTTCATCCCATTCGTCAAGTGAGTGTTTCTCACTCTTTTCATTTGTCTGCTTGATTTATGTCCGACTGGCGAGTTCACTAACGGAGTCGTTCCGCAGGAATGGAGTGAAGAAGATAGGTAACCCTTCGGTGGCCAAGGTTCTATCGGGTGCTGCGGAGGCACCAGTCGACCCTTTGAAGAAGAGGAAGGGCGATGAGGTCGAGGTTCCTATTAAAGGTGCGAAGAAAGCAAAGGGCGACGAGGTCGTCACAATTTCGGACGAACCGGCGGTCGCCCCGAGCGAGGCTCCACTTGCAGCGGACGTAGCCCCGAGGGTTATGGTGGACACGGAGTCGTAGCGGGCGGAGCCCGTGGCCTCGGTTGGGGCCACATGCCCCCCTTCAAGTGGTGCGGGAGCCGCGGTGGCGACGTTCCCTTGCTTTGTAGCGAGGGCCTCCACGGCGAGTGCGTCGGTGCCGTCGAACCAACTGCCTAAGGCCGCCGGCATGGAGGTCGAGCAGCGTAACGGGCGTACTCCATTCGTGCTCCGTCGGTGGATGCAATGGAGCTTCATGGCATGCTGGGCGCCGCCATCCAGGTATATCCAGTCCCCGAGGATCGGGCCACTGAATTTCAGTGGTCGGATTCTTATTGTTTTTGAGTCCAGTCCCCGAGTGGCTAGTCATTGAATTTCAGCGACTAGGAACTTAGGAATTTGTGTTGTCCAGTCCCCGAGTGGCTAGTCGCTGAATTTCAGCGGCTAGGCACTTAGGATTTTCGTTGCTGATGATTCCATGGGTGCGCAGGGCCTGCAGCGTGATTCGGCGGAGCGGCTTGCCGCCAGGGAGCGTGTGGAGAGGGAGCTCCTCATTGTTCGGGACACGAACGAGCAGCTTCGAGCGACTGCGGGTGAGTGTTCGTTGTGCTTGATCATGGTCATAAACTTGCCCTACTCGTAATCGTGGTGTTGTTGATGCGAATCGCGATGGAGAAGGCTCGTCAGGGCCTCGTTCCGGCTAGTGAACTGACGGCTGCACGGTCGTCCTTGAGCGCCGCGGAGAAGCGAATCGCCGACCTGGATCGTGAGCTCAAGGAGGTAAAGGCGGAGGCGACCTCGGCGGATGGGCGGGCCAAGGCAGCCGTTGCCTCTGCTGCTGAAGAACGGAAGATGTCGGACGCGCTCATCGTCGGGCTGCAAGATGACCTCTCCAGTCTTCAGGATTTCATCACGAAGCGCTGTCGCCCGTTGATTGGTGAGTTTTACTTTGGCGAGTCCCCGAGCGTGTAGGTCGCGTTATTTTGCTGGAGCCTCCCATACTAGTTGCTTTGTATGTTGTAGGCCTGATTAATGATAATGTCGAAGAAGCGCAGTCATACGACGCGCGGCAATGCGTCACCACTCTGGTTGATTCTGCCGCGCTATCAGCGCCCTGCATCCAAGCGTATCTGCAGGATATTTCGCCCACGGGGGTGATTCCCAGCGACCTCGTCGAGGTTTGGCGCTATCTGGAGAAGGCGCCAGTGGTTGTGGAATTCATGACGCGGTCGGCCTTTCGTCGCGGTGCGGCGACTGTGCTGAGCCTTGGGCTCGCGCACTTTCCGGACGACTTCGACCTCGACGACGTCATGAGTGGGTATCCTTTGTTGATGGGCGCAGTCGAAATCGCCGAGGTGCTGAAGCTGACCGAGCGGGCTGCGGTGTATGCCGACCGGGTGTGGGCGATGGGCAACCTCATTCCTTACCAGGAAACAGTTGTCGCCCCGAACGACCCCGAGTCGGCGCACCGCGACTTTAAGGTGGAGCATCCGTTCCGTGCGGCCATGGCGGGTGAGCTCACGACCTACCCGTCGAACCCGTGGATTCCTTTCATCCGCAGTCGCAAGGGCGGTGGCGTCTCATCGTCGAAGCCTGTGGAGTAGAATAGTATGCCGATCGGAATTATGTGACACCCCCGGGATCAGGGCTAAACAAATCCTAGACCTCCGTCTCACATAAGCTTAACCTTGAGCTCGAGAATATCCAGTGAAGAATCGGTAACACATCAGTGACCCTACGACACAAAAATTGTTACAGCAAGCTCATAACTGAGCAGAGAACCAAATTATTACAAGCAGAGGTCACTGACCACAAACATCAAACAACGGAAGGCAAATTATGCTATTAAGTATACCAAACTTAACAAATGGCCTAAGTGGCATGAAGCATAACAATGACGTCCCAGCCCATATATTCCAGGCTGCCGGCCGGGAACCCCAAGCTACTCATCGGTGTCGATGTAGTACCAAACTGATCTTCAGGGAACACTTACTCTGCCAAAAATATCAACAAAGCAAGGGTGAGTACAGGGTGTACTCCGCAAGACTTATGCCTGGTGGAGTTGTTTTGCAAAAAGCCATCTTTGTTTATAGAACAAGAGAGAGAATGATATCGTCTACTCAGAGTATTTTTTAACAAAGGTGATTCATTGAGTACTTGTTTTATTATATAAAACATATATTTTTCCAACACTTCATATAATCATAACATGTATTCCACCCCAAGTCTATAGCAGGGCTAAGCATACTACAACTATGATGTTTTCACTAAGGAAGATATAAAGGATATCCTAATAGGACATAGCATAGTAACATAGTAACCCTATCATGCATACTACAAAAATTCCACTAAGTGTATTGAAAATAGTAGGACATGGATGATAGTGCCACTTGCCTTTTTTGGTAGGTGAAGATCTTACACTTCTCTCAACAATACATGTTGCTCTCCGTTCAAGCTATAAGATAAAAAATAAGCTCCTAACTATGTGACTCATAGAATCTACTAGGCAAGTTAGTTAGTCATGAGGTTGTCCAGGCCCCGTGTGGTTGTACGCTCGTCTTGGTTCCAAAGGCAAGAACTCGGGTCCTAGTGGTGGCGAGCATGGGACTAGAAAAACCACATCCCACTGTGGCCTCCCATACAAGCCTTAGCATGTTTAATCTCATATCACTGGTTTCATCTCATCACGTTCTCCTGTCATACTAGATTATCTGTATCTGATACATCATCTGGATAAACTAGCACTGACAGCTATGCATGGCTAAGCAAGACACAGATATAAGCTCTAGCAGTGCACACAAGCCAGACCTAGTTATGCTAGGAGCAGTGGATCAGGTAATATAAGCTCAAGGGAGTAATGCAATAGATAGGATACTCTATCTATCGATAAAGACCACAGTAGAATCGTATGCATCATGGCAAGAATTAAAATGCTTTCGAAATTATAGGATTATATCATGGTGGGGCTATGCTTGCCTTTGCCGGTTGATAACAGATAAGCAGATCTTCCGAAGCCTTGTACTTGACTTGGTTACAGTTGGTCAAGTATTGTTTGTCGATCTTCGATCTTCGACGATGTTGACCTCAGTCTTCGATCTCGATCTCGATATCGTATTCTACCGGGAAGAACCAAACACCGGAAATAAAGGGGAAACAATCAACACATGGCATCGATGTAATGCTCAAGAAATTATGATGATATGACAAGTTAAATTGTATTGAAAAGTAACCCTATGTCACATCCCAAAATTTTGGAATGTGAAAATGCAAAAAAAAAATTGTTGTTTGTCTTGATTGAAAATTCACAAGGAAATAAAAAATTTGAACTAATTTAAAACTATTTTACCAAACTTTAAATGAAAATCAAAGTGCAGGTGTTTATAAAAGTTTGGTAGCTCAAATACACTCATAACATAATTATTTTAAAATTTGGATTGCACCTTCTAAAATAATTATTTTGAGAAAAACAGAACCCATAAAGTTTTAAAGATTTTCATGCAAGATATATTGCTCAATAGTATTCCCAAATAATTTTATCAAATAAAATTTCATTACCAAAATTGTATTTTAATATAAAGTTCAAATACTACTTTGTGGAATTATTTTCTGATCTAAAGAATAAAAATTTAAGCCTAATTTTTCTATTTATGAAAGTGCGCATAATAACCTTATAAGAACAAGGGCACCAAATACACTTCTATTTTATTTTGAACAAAAAATATGTTCCTTAATGTCTTAAAACATTAGTTTGAATTTTGCAATTTTTTTTACAATTTGTTTGAAGCAATTTGGACTTGATTTGAATAAAAAAACAAAATAAAACAGGATAAAGAAAAGAAAAAGAAAAAGACACGGACCGAGCAGGTCTAGTTTGGCCCAACCTATTCAGCCCACCCGTAGCCTTTCCCTCCCTCTTTGTTTTTTTCTCTTATTTCTGATGGGTCTCATTTCCTTTTTGGCCCAACTTAACCGACCGTCTTCATCCTCAAGCTCACGTTCATGGAAACCTAATGACAGTCAACCTTTCCCTCTCTTTTCCCCCTAATTCTAGCTCTCCTTTACTGTAGACTTAAAAACGAAATTTATCTCTCTCTTAATCACGAATCAATTCAGGTAATTAACACCTTATTTGGTTACCTTAATCTCTCAAACCGTTCATGTGTACCAAACGCCTCTCGTTGGCATTCATATCTCGATCTCCCTCATCAGACCATAGCAACACAAAAGGAGGAGAGCACCATATGTATGTCATCTTCCTCACTCGTTCTTGTTCATAAAGTTTCCCCAAAGGACCACTCTACATCCCGGTGTCTAGAAGATCCATTTTCGCCAAAATCTGAGTTCATCTGACAAGTATGTCGCACACGGTGATCTATTCATCTATTCCTTTTATCAGTCTGCTCCTCTAATAATCTCCTACATCCAGGACATGATGTAACGTCGCATCGCATTTGTTGTCCACCCCGCCGATGCCGCCGCTGGCTTTCGACGAGCCGGGTGAAGATCCACGACGACCGACGATGTCTGTCACTCGCCCGAGATCCATACGTACGCTGTCGCCTCCCAGAGCATCGCCTAGGACCACTGAGCACGGACTCAACTTCGTCAATCGCCACCTCATTCCTCGTCGTCGACTACCGTCACCTCTCGTAATGACATCGCCTGTAGTCCGTTGATTTAGATTCTGGATTGTTTTCATGAACCGGTGTGAGCCTATCCTATTATAACTCATGCCCTTCTTTTTGTTACACGCACAGTATTGTGATCGATCGATCTTACGTTTTATACTAGCTGACTTAAATCTTTGAAAAATTGTAACTTTAGATGTATAGCTCCGCTTTAAATGATTCTTGTTGCGTTAGTTTCGTAATTAAATTAGCTATATAGGGGTATTAGTTTTTATAATTATAGAATTTTTGAATCTGTCACTTAGCAGAACCAGAATCATCCAATTCCGTAGTGCCACGTGTCAAATCAGATTCTATTTTCGGATATTTTGGACAGAAAAACATAAGAAATTAGAAAATTCAAATCTCTCGATCTGCTTATCCAAATTTAGCAAATAAAATATCTCTAAAATCCTTAGATTATGTAAAACACACTCCTGCAATTAGTTTCAGGTTTTCGCAGCAATATAGTAATCAAATTTTTAATGAGGGATATATATCATTTTGTCATAACTTAAAGTCTATAAACCAAATTTAACTGATTGTTTTTGCTAATAGAAGATATTAAAATCCTCCATCCAGTAGAACCACTGCCCAAAACATTTGAATGTATTTGAATACTATGAGTATTTGAGTATATTCCTTATAGATTTAATTCTATAATTCATATGAGAAATTTCCTGTTACAAAGTTGTTTCTTTTGATCATACCAACCCACCAGAAGCCTTTCCACACTATCTCATCTCACACTTCTACAAAATTCAATTTTGTTCGTCAATCCTATTTTCCTAAATCTAAATTATTCATATTGTAAATGTATTATTTGAATAATTATCTATCACTATTAATTCCTAACCACCTGTTGTGCATCTTGTGCTATTCAAGTGTTTTCATGCTATACACAATGGTGCGATAATCCTTCCTTTCAAAGTATTTTACTTTTCAATTCAACTCTCCAAGCCATATCTTACAAGCCACATCTCATGCCTTATACCACATCTTCGTTTCCCTTTGAGCCATAAGATGATGGATGAATATATAAAATAGAGTAAAATCACAAATCTTTCTACTCCATCTGTTTCAAATTACTTCGCCGGCGCGCTTACTTAGGTGGGCTAGTACTCCCTCATATTTTATTCAAAAAAATCCTGTCATTTTTGAAATAGATAGTATGAAATGTGTACTACGTATACCAAAAATTCTAAGGATTTTTTGATAAAAAATGAGAGAGTACTAGGCCACCTAGGTAAGCATGTGTGCGGAGTAATTTGAAACAGAGGGAGTAATTGTTTGTATTGCTTGATTGTATTATTCTTGAATGGCGTGTTTAATGTTGTGTTATTTTTTATCTTATAGCTTGAACGGAGAGCAACATGTATTGTTGAGAGAAGTGTAAGATCTTCACCTACCAAAAAAGGCAAGTGGCACTATCATCCATGTTCTACTATTTTCAATACACTTAGTGGAATTTTTGTAGTATGCATGATAGGGTTACTATGTTACTATGATATGCTATATCCTATTAGGATATCCTTTATATCTTCCTTAGTGAAAACATCATAGTTGTAGTATGCTTAGCCCTGCTATAGACTTGGGGTGGAATACATGTTATGATTATATGAAGTGTTGGAAAAATATATGTTTTATATAATAAAACAAGTACATGTTATGATTTTATTCCTGGTTATAAAGTTGTATTATGACCTTTGTTTCTTGATATTACATCTTAAACTATGGATGCTAGCTATTGATCCAGGAACTAGCATTGTAAACACAGGGATCTATACCTTATCAGGTTGGGACCTCTACACCCTAAGACATGCTCGACAATTTAATCGGGGTTCCGAGGGTGAAAACCCTAACTCGGGGAAACTCTGGATGTATATGAGAGGGGTTACTAAGTTCTTCTAATTATACTTATTATTTAAGTTGTTTAACAATGCATTATTATAGCTTAAATAGCTAGGTTTCATTTTTATGAACATTTTGATATATTATTCATATTTTTCTGACTTATAAATAAGTAGATATTGATTTTACAAGTTTTATAACAATTTATGTAATTATTTAAATAAATTATTGCGCAAGGCTGACATCAGCACATGCACCAGATACTTTTCTCACCCAAGCCTGAGCTAGCCAGTGAGACTGACTGCTGGGCCCAGGGCCACGTCAGATGCCACTTTGGCAGAGGCTGCACAGTGCCTACGTCAGAGCCACACGGGTGCCACATCAGCACCACATAGGCGCCACGCGGGCTCGCCAGAATACACGTCGGCCGACGGCGCGGAAGGCGCCACAGGGCACGGGAGGGGGCGAGATATGGCTCGTTCGAAGGAGCGCACAGAGGCGAACCTAACTACGGTGGCGCCTCCGTTTATTGGTCACTGGAGCACCCTCCACGACGGCGGACGGCGGTGGCGCTTGCAGATCGGTATCACGGCATCGGCACAGAGGGAGAGGAAGGGAGCGGAGGGACTAGGGAGAACCAGAAGCTCACCCTAGAGCGAACGGAGTCGATGGCGAGGAGAGGGGCAGCCGGACGACGTTGGCAACATCAATGGAGACGGTGGCCAGAGGCGAGGAAGATGAGGTCGAAGGCGGCGATTCCTAGCGTTCTCGGTCGATTCCTTCGACGGGGAGGTTGCTGGAGAGACGGGGAAGCTCGGGGCGTGCTCATCTGGCTTCGGGGAGGCCTCTAGTGGCGGCGCGAGACGGCGGCATCGGCTAGGGTTTAGGGTCAAAGAGGGGAAAACGCGAGGGAGCACGAGAGAGAGTGAAATGGGTATGGGGAGAGAGAGTACGTTGCACTGGTTCTTATCCTTGAGCTCATCGGCGGTGGCGAGTATCATAACGCGAGGAAAATCGACGATAGGGCGCTGCACACGCAACTGCTTCAGTTCGTCGCGAGGAAGGAGAAAGAAGAAGCACGGCGAAGAGGTATGGGCTGGGTGGGCTGCATCTGGCCGAGGATGGGCTAGGGATGGGCTGCGTGGAAGGAAGAGAGGAGGGAAGGGTGCTGGGCTACGACCTGGGTGTGTTCTCACTGCAGTTTTTTTAGCAAATCTTTTTCTTATTCTGTTTTCTAATTCTTTTTTGTGTTTTCAAATTCAAACTATTTTGATCCATTTCAAAAATTACCAAAGGTGTTATAAAACTATATAAAATAGTGTGGGGCCCTTTTAGTCCATTTGTGCTCCAATATTTTGGTAATTTTCCAAAATATTCAAAACCATTTAGAATTGCCTTCAAAGAGAGAGGGGAAACTAGGGTTTTAGTTGGATTTTCTTTAATGCAAATTTTAAGACATGATGATCATGATGCACAAGCAAACCCTAAATAATGATTAACTAAAACTGGGGTGTTACAGCTCTATCCCCCTTATGAGAATCTCGACCCGGGATTCCAAAGGTAGGAAGAGAGACAGAGTGAAGAAACAGAGCCACTCTAAAGATAAGAGGGAAACACACTAAACAGCAAACAGAGTATTTCATGGTCAACTCATGGATGGAGTGTTAAGAAACATCTCTGATATGACAACATGAGACACGACAAGGTAGCGGAGGAAACATGAGGAGAAGGTTTCAAGTTTTTAGATGGCTGGTCTTCATAATGATTGAGACCATGAAACTTACAAAAGAGTTTTGAAGCTTCTAATAAAGAAGGCTTCCAACAGAAATAACATAACACAGACTTCGATGGAGAACCTCTACTAAACGACTTAAGTAGAGATTTTAGGTTGCAAAGATATGGATCAACAAAACCAAGCTGTTGAACTACTTAGGGTTACTCTTCCATTCAATAGAAGGCCAAGACAGAAAGGTGTTTTGGGGGAGTGGACTCATAAGAGTCACAAAGAACATGTGTCAAGAGAAACTACAGATTACCAAAATCATAGTCACTCTTAAAACATGACTGAGAAAACGAAGGAAACTCTTTATTCATCTAGGTATACCAAAATCTTTGCCAAAGATATGATATCACTTTACACCACTAAGATGAACGGTTAAGAAGATTCCTGATGACACGAGAAGAAATAAACTTCATTCTTAGACTTTTATTACTTGGCACAACAAAATGCTTGCCAACATAAAAAGGGTCTGGAGGATCGATCGAGAGACATTTAGCAACACTACTTTAAATGTTCTCCTTGATGTTCTAGACACGAGACATCAAGTAAAGGTCGGACTTCAGATACAAAGGAAACCATAAGCACAACTCCTATATTAAATCATAGAAGATGCCTTATGAAGAAAGGTTGTTATTGCTGAATCAAGAGAATATGGCAAAAGGTCTTTCCAGCTAAGTGTGTCAACCATAACATCAATATTGACGGATTTACAAAGAGACCTATGTCAAAACCTTGAGTAACACCAACCATCATATTTGCTTGAGATTCAAATTTGGTTAGGTGGAATGATACTTCAGACTCAGCATGCCCGAATAGAAAGTTCGCAACATTTTACCACAAAGGTAAATTTACTAGATTCTCAAGATCTGGAATTTAGTGAAAAGCTCCAAAAGATGAGCTAGATTGCTAGAACCATGCATTAGCAACTTGTCGAAGGACAACTGCGTACGCATAAGTACTGACAATAAAACGAACATGTATCCTTAAGGAACGGAGATAACTCGTCTCAAATCCATGGCGACATCTTTCAACAATTGCACATGAACGAGAGAAGGTTACTTCTAACATCCAGAACATATACGTCGAGGTGACTCAAAGATGGTTCTCAAATGTTTCCAACATTAATGCCCAATGTTCCATATGAATCTAATGTAACATGGAGAATATAAGGATATTGTCGATGGGCTCAACAGCAAACTTATGGATACACTCCAAGAAGATGGACGCATATGTCTTATGAACAAGGCAAGAGAATTGGTCAGACCAAAGACATGAAGATGTACTCAAGTGAAACATCACAAGAAGAAACATCATCAAGATAGTCCTTGGAACTGCGTCGGATAGAACTTTTGTCTTACAACTCTCCAAGTTGTTGTTTAAGCTCAACCAACTAGTTAAGGGGTATCCAGTACGGATTCTTGGAAAAGGAAGCAGTTCGGAGAACTTGCTTGCTCAAGAACTTGACATCACGGTCATGTGGCAACATGGCGATACTTCTACGAAGACGTCCAGAATATCACGAACCACCGATATGTCACTTAGTTCGAGAGGAAACTTGCTTGGTAAGGCAAGAAGACATAGTCTTAGAGTTTCGGCACAAGCCTAACTCTTTGGCCGAAGAGAGTGTACCAGAATAACGGACTTGGTAGCATAATCATCCTTTGCTTAGTGAAAGAATTAACCAATCACGCTAAGAATGATACAAATGTCCTTAGAGTTCAAAACAATAATAATTGCTAAGAATCTCGAGTGGCCACATTATTATGCACACGCATCACTCATGAGCGCGAAAGCTCGAGGAAGGTTAGGTAATATGTGTGAAAGCATCACTTCATTAAGAAGGTCATGAAACTCAGGATGACCTCTTAGTATAAAAGAGTGTGATACTTTAAGGTACAACAGATGGGAGATACTCAATGTCTCTTGATCTGCGGATTACAACACTTTGACCTGGTCCTAGAAATGACGAGGTACTGGAGTTTGTTTCTCCTGACATTCCGAAATGGTTTGTCTTCACGGACCACGAGAGTATCTTACATCAGAACACACCACTGCATATTTACTACTTGGGTACCAACCGGTAGACAAAGGTCAGAAAACAACAAGGGGAAAATAACATGCTCAGGATAGAATCCCGAGATGTGGATGCATAAGTCAACAACCTTCCGAGAACCAAGGCAAAGAAAGGGTAAGTGTGGCAGAGTCACAAGGGTAGATGCAAGACTCACGAGGAGTACTCTTTTCGTGATCTATTTGCTTCCATTAAAGAACATCTGCCATAACATGTGGTAGGGGAAGTCCTTTAGTTGTCACAGTTCAATCGCGACAAAGACCACAAGCTTGAAGGCTAGAATTGTAGTACCAGTCATCCTAAGGTAATGCGTGAACATTAACAACAGGGATCAAAGGAAGGATCTTGGGTTAAAGGTCAGCGTCATGTACAAGATTCACAACAATAGAATCCAGCACAATCCAGGATCTTCGGTTCAAGTCCAAGGGTTAAAACCCGAGAAAGGAATAATTACTACTTGAGTGACATGGCGTACACTACAAGGTAGTAATCACGGGTAACTGCCAAAAGAAGGAACACCTTCTGAAGTACCCAAACAAACAAAAAGGAGGCACTCGAGGCGATAGGAAACCTCAAATCCTAGAACAGAACATTGTAGATCCAACAATATAATATTGTGGGTCCAAAAGATAGAGAGATCATGATGGAAAGGAATCTCTCAAATGAAGCAGGGAAAAAGGGAAACAAGGAATTCACAACACACACAACTCTAGAGAAATCAACACTAGGTTAACTGGCTTAGAAACGACATGCCTAGAAGGAACCTAAGCTTTGAAAGACTAGAAGAGGTATCAAAACTTTTCCAAAATCAACACCAGATAAGATAACCTAGAGTTAGAGCGAAACTGTATAAGGAGAAAAAGAAGCATACTAGAGTTTTCTCAAATACTTTTCAACTTTTAAGATAGTTTTCACAAGCACTAGACCCAACATCGACCAATAGCAAGGTTTTCCTACGGTCGGTACTACTCTGATACCAATAAGTGTGACACCCCTGGGATCAGGGCTAAACAAATACCATACCTCTGTCTGACATAAGCTTAACCTTGAGCTCGAGAATATCCAGTGTAGAATCGGTAACACAGCAGTGACCCTACGACACAAAAATTGTTATAGCAAGCTCATAACTGAGAAGAGAACCAAATTATTACAAGCAGAGGTCACTGACCACAAACATCAAACAACGGAAGGCAAATTATGCTATTAAGTATAGAAAACTTAACAAATGGCCTAAGAGTCCTGAAGCATAACTATGACGTCCCAGCCCTTAGATTCCAGGCTGCCGGTCGGGAACCCCAAGCTACTCGTCGGTGTCGATGTAGTACCAAACTGATCTTCAGGGAACACTTACTCTGCCAAAAGTATCAACAAAGCAAGGTTGAGTACAGGGTGTACTCCGCAAGACTTATGGCTGGTGGAGTTGTTTTGCAAAAAGCCATCTTTGTTTATAGAACAAGAGAGAGAAGGAGCTCGTCTACTCAGAGTATTTTTTTAAAAGGGGATAAGAGAGCGACATCTCCGAAATATTGATCATCATCTTTTGATATCCACCGAATCATCATCAACTCTCAACTAGGATCACCCGCTTGTACCCATGAGGAAGCATCCTTAAGCACACCTTGATCTGCCAAGTTTTACGATTAGGTTAAAGTTCTCTATGATCTTAGAATCTGGTCACCAAGCGTTCATAACCGTGAACACGGCTTTTCGAAAAGATTACTACCTCCATTTAGGGCTTAAGGCGCACACGCTTTCCAAAGCAAAGTTTGACCGAAAGAATTAAACAACAAACTCTTGATTATATTGTACATAATTAGTACCGTTGGATTCGTATTGAAAAATACTTTCCAGTGGTACTAGTTTTATACCAAAACTCTTTACGTATTTAGAGTAATTTTTTGTCAAAGAAAAAACAGGCAAAACGAGGACGCCTTAAGCCCTGGAACGGAGGGAGTATTACCCTACAGGGGTGTACAACTTTACCCACATGTACTAACCTTCTCTTAATGCCACAATGATTATCCCTCTTCCTTGGAAGGCCGGCAGAGGGTGGTTAGACACGACCTTTACCTTGCTTTCGCCGAGACCATGAGTCACGCAATAAGTATGGTTCCACCATAATGGGTCAAATCCAAAAGCCGGTACTTAAAGATGTGAGGCGAGGTTGGTTCACGAGGGGCTCCATCGACCCCAAGCAACCCTGTCCATGCTTCCCTACTTCACCTCTTCTTACAAAAACATTTTCAATGCGTATGCCAAATGGAAAGCCCGAACTATGTGACTCATGGAATCTACTAGTCAAGTTAGTTAGTCATGAGGTTATCCAGGCCCCGTGTGGTTGTACGCTCGTCTTGGTTCCAAAGGCAAGAACTCGAGTCCTAGTGGTGGCGAGCATGGGACTAGAACAACCACATACCACCGTGGCTTCCCATACAAGCCTTAGCATGTTTAATCTCATATCACTGGTCTCATCACATCACGTTCTCCTGTCATATTAGATTATCTGCATCTGATACATCATCTGAATGAACCAGCACTAATAGCTATGCATGGCTAAGCAAGACACAAATATAAGCTCTAGCAGTGCACAGAAGCCAGACCTAGTTATGCTAGGAGCAGTGGATCGGGTAATTTAAGCTCAAGGGAGTAATGCAATAGATAGGATACTCTATCTATCGATAAAATACCACAGTAGAATCATATGCATCATGGCAAGAATTAAAATGCTTTCGAAATCATAGGATTATATCATGGTGGGGCTATGCTTGCCTTTGCCGGTTGATAACAGATAAGCAGATCTTCGGAAGCCTTGTACTTGACTTGGTTATAGTTGGTCAAGTATTGTTCATCGATCTTCGATGATGTTGACCTCGGTCTTCGATCTCGATCTCGATATTGTATTCTACCGGGAAGAACCAAACACCGGAAATAAAGCGGAAACAATCAACACATGGCATCAATGCAATGCTCAAGAAATTATGATGATATGACAAGTTAAATTGTATTGAAAAGTAACCCTAAGACATGCTCGACAATTTAATCGGGGTTCCGAGGGGTGAAAACCCTAACTCGGGGAAATTCCGGATGTATATGAGAGGGGTTACTAAGTTCTTCTAATTATACTTGTCATTTAAGTTGTTTAACAATGCATGATTATAGCTTAAATAGCTAGGTTTCATTTTTCTGAACATTTTGATATATTATTCATATTTTTCTGACTTATAAATAATTATATATTGATTTTACAAGTTTTATAACAATTTCTGTAATTATTTAAATCAATTTAAATGAATTATTGCGCAAGGCTGACATCAGCACATGCACCAGATACTTTTCTCACCCAAGCCTGAGCTAGCCAAAGGAGATCGACCCAGGCTGTGGCTGTCGATGCCACCTTGGCAGACAAGGTTTCCGCCTGAGAGCCACGCGGGAGCCACATCAGCACCACATAGGCTCCACGCGGGCTCACCGGAATACACGTCGTCCGGCGGAGGGGAAGGCACCACAGGGCACGGGAGAGGGCACGATATGGCTCGTTCGAAGGAGCGCACAGAGGCGAACCTAACTACGGCGGCGCCTCCGATTGGTCACCGGAGCACCCTCCACGATGGCAGACGGCCGCAGCGCATGCAAATCTGTGTCGCGGCATCAGCACAGAGGGAGAGGAAGCGAGCAGAGGTACTAGGAAGAACCAGAAGCGCACCCTGGAGCGGATGGAGTCGATGGCGAGGAGAGGGGCAGCCGGACGACATCGGCAACGTCAATGGAGACGGCGGCCAGAGGCGAGGAAGATGAGGTCGAAGGCAGCGATTCCTAGCATGCTCGGTCGATTCCTTCGGTGGGGAGGTTGCTGTAGAGACGGGGAAGCTCGGGGCGTGCTCATCTGGCTTCGGGGAGGCCTCTAGCGGCGGCGCGAGACGGCGACGTCGGCTAGGGTTTCGGGTCAAAGAGGGGAAAACGCGAGGGAGCACGAGAGAGAATGAAATGGGTATGGGGAGAGAGAGGATGTCACGCTGGTTCTTATCCTTGAGCTCATCGGCGGCGGCGAGTTTCATAACACGATGAAGATCGACAATAGGGCGCTGCACACGCAGCCGCTTCAGTTCGTCGCGAGGAAGGAGAAAGAAGAAGCACGGCGAAGAGGTACGGGCCGGGTAGGCTGCAACTGGGCCGAGGATGGGCTAGGGATGGGCTGCGAGGAAGGAAGAGAGGAGGGAAGGGTGCTGGGCTGCGGCCTGGGTGTGTTCTGACTGTGGATTTTTTTTTAGCAAATCTTTTTCTTATTCTGTTTTCCAATTCTGTTTTGTGTTTTCAAATTCAGACTGTTTTGATCCATTTCAAAAATTACCAGAGGTGTTATAAAACTATATAAAATAGTGTGGGCCCTTTTAGTCCATTTGGGCTCCAATATTTTGGTAATTTTCCAAAATATTCAAAACTATTTAGAATTGCTTTCAAAGAGAGAGGGGAAACTGGGGTTTTAGGGTTTTAGTTGGATTTTCTTTAATGCAAATTTTAAGACATGATGCACAAGAAAACCCTAAATAATGATTAACTAAAACTAGGGTGTTACACATTAGTTAGGATAATTATGTAACTACCCTTATAAGCAAACAAATGTTGCCATTTGAAGGAAAGTAAGCGTGCTTTTGCCAATGTTTTGCGTTTTGATTGTTGGTTGTGCGAGTCCCCGAGCGCGTCCGCCCTTTTATGGGGTTGACCTCGTTTTTATGTGTTGTTTGAACTATTAGTAAGTTAAGGTCGACTCTCCATGGCTCGGAAAGCCAGTCGCATGGCGACTCCAAGGGGTGCTCCGTACTTAGCCGTTTTCCCGGGCGCGAATAAGTTCGGGTGGCCGAGTCCCTGAGCATGGTACTTGGCGGTTCCAGTCGCGTGCCCGAGGTAGGTGAGGACGGGGCGCGTTGTGCTAGGCTCGTCACCCCACCTGATCCGTTAGGCGTGGCGAGTCCGGGACGCGCTCTCATACTTGGTGTTTTTCCCTGGTCGCTCTTGTTTAGGCTGTCATCCGTCCCTGAGCGTGGTACTTTGCCGTTCGAGTCGCTGCACCGAGGATGTGGAGGACTGGGTCACTGTGGGAAGTGAATGTAGTTGTCTTGGCTCAGAAAGCTAGTCGAGCGAGGCGACTCTGAAGGGGCTCCGGGTTGGCTTTTTTCATGGACGGTACGAGGCCTGAAGTTTTCCAGTGCCCTCGTATCGCACTACTTGGCTGTGCCGGTCGCGTCACCAAGGGTTGACTTCTGCGGGTAGCATAACGCTGTTATTACGAGTGCGAGTGGTATAAGATACGGAGAGTGGACACGCGTTGTGCGAATCGATCTGCTTTATTTCATAGCGGGTAGGAGGTACATTTTTGGAGTTCTAGGAATAGAACTTCCGTAGGAGGTTTACATTCCACGTCCACTTGACGTCGAGTTTTCCGTCGCCTCGAATGTCGATGAGGTAGTAGGCGCCGTTGCCCAGGACTCGCCCGATGGCGAACGGTCCCTCCCAATGGGGGGAGAGTTTGTGCATGCCCTTCTTATCCTGGATCAGACGCAGTACCAGGTCGCCTTCCTGGAAGGTGCGGGTCCGTACTCGCCGACTGTGGTAGCGGTGGAGCCCTTGCTGGTAGATGGCAATGCGGGAGCGAGCTAGGTCGTGTGCTTCGTCGAGCTGGTCGACTCCGTCTTGGCGTGCGAGCTCGTTGTCAGCCTCTGCATAGTTGACCACCCGAGGCGAGTCGTGCTCAAGGTTGGTTGGCATGACGGCCTCAGCACCGTACACCATGAAGAAGGAGGTGAATCCCATCGACCTGTTGACGGAGGTATGGATTCCCCAAATGACGGAGGGGAGCTCTTCGACCCAGCACCCAGGAGTTCGCTCGAGTGGGACTTGAAGCCGCAGCTTCAGGCTGTGGAAGATTCTCTGGTTGGCGCGTTCCGCCTGGCCGTTGGACTCTGGGTGGGCGACTGAGGTGAGGTCGAGTCGTATGTTGTGCTCCTCGCAAAATTCGGCCATGGCTCCTTTGGCGAAGTTGGTGCCGTTGTCCGTGGTGATACTGTTCGGGAACCCATAGCGATAGATGAGCTCACGTAGGAACTTTGTTGCAGTCTTCTCGTCGCACTTGCGGACTGGCTTGGCCTCCACCCACTTTGTGAATTTGTCGACCGCGACTAGGAGGTGGGTGAAGCCAGAGGGGGCCTCCTTGAAGGGGCCTACCATGTCCATGCCCCATACGGCGAATGGCCAGGTGATAGGGATGGTCTTGAGCGCCGAGCTCGGTACATGAGTCTGACTGGCGTACTTCTGGCACCCGACGCAGCCTTGGACGACGTCGATTGCATCGGCGTGTGCGGTGAGCCAGTAGAAGCCATGTCGCATGGCTTTGGCGACTAGGGAGCATGGGCCAGCGTGGTGGCCACAGTCGCCGGCGTGGATGTCCTGGAGGATCTTGCGTCCCTCTGCGGGTTGGACGTAGCGTTGGAACACGCCGGTCACGCTGCGCTTGTGGAGCTCGCCGTTGATGATGACGAAGGATTTGCAGCGGCGTGCTATCATCCGGGCCTCCGTTTCGTCAGCGGGTAGGGTGCCTCCCTCCAAGTAGGCGACGTATGGCACGGTCCAGTCGGTTGGCTCGGCGATCTTCGCGACCAGGGATGCGTCTGGTTGCAGCGGAATTCCGATGTCGATCTCCCTCGGGGGAGATATGGAAGGTTTGGTGATGGTGTCGAGGAAGACGCAGGCGAGTGGTGCGAGTCGAGCTGAGCCGATGCGGGAGAGTGTGTCGGCCTCCTCGTTCTTCTGCCTGTCGATCCACTCGACGGAGTAGCCCGCAAAGTGGACTCCTAGCTGGTCCACAGCTTAGCGGTACGCCGCCATGGTGGGGGAGACTACATCGCAGGTACCGGCGACTTGCCCGGCGACGAGGTCGGAGTCGCCGTAGCAGCGCAGACGATTGATGTTCATCTCCTTGGCTGCTCGCATGCCGTGGAGTAGCGCCTCGTACTCGGCCATGTTGTTGGTGCAGGGGTGAAGTCGAGGTACAGGACGTAGCATAACTTGTCGCCCTTTGGATATGTGAGCACGATCCCTTCCCCTGCACCATCTGCATTCTTGGAGCCATCGAAATGTAGGCTCTAGTAATGGAGGTATGGCAGTTTCTCTGGCTGCTAGGCCTCCTCCCAGTCGGCGATAAAATCTGCGAGAGCCTGCGATTTGATCGCCTTGCGCGGCTCATACCTGATGTTATGGACTCCGATCTCGATGGCCCACTTGGCGACTCGCCCGGTCGCATCACGGTTGCGGATGATGTCCTGCAATGGTGCTGATGAGACAACCGTTATTGGGTTCTCCTGAAAGTAGTGCGGCAATCGCCGCTGGGCTCTGAAGACCGCATATACCAATTTTTGGTACTGCGGGTAGTGTTGGCGCGACTCGGTGAGGACTTTGCTAATGTAGTATACAGGTCGCTGCACCAGGCGCTCCTTGCCTTCCTCTGGTCGTTCGACGACCATGCCGGCACTGACGACTCGCTCGGAGGCCACGACGTAGATGAGCATGGGCTCCTTGTCGACGGCGGCGGCGAGTAGCGGTGTCGCGAGTAGCACCTCCTTGAGAGCGTGGAGCGCATCGTCTACCTCCTTGTCCCACTGGAAAGTGGGGTTCTTGCACATTAGGTGGTAGAGGGGCATCGCCTTCTCGCCTAGCCAGGGGATGAAGCGACTGAGAGCCGCGACTCGCCCGGCCAACTTCTGGACGTTGCGCAGGCACTCGGGTCTACCAAGCCAGGCGATCGTGTTGATCTTGGCGGGGTTCGCCTCGATCCCACGTTTGGAGACGATGTACCCCATCAGCTGTACAGTAGGTACACCGAAGGTGCACTTTCCTGGGTTTAGCTTTATCTTGTACCTCCGCAGGTTGGCGAAGGTTTCCGCCAGGTCGGCGAGTAGATCGTCCTGGCGAGTGGACTTTACCACCACGTCGTCGATGTAGACATGGATGTTGCGGCTGATTTGGCTTGCAAGGCACTCCTGCATGCACCTCTGGTAGGTCGCTCCGGCGTTCTTGAGGCCGAAGGTCATGGCGGTGTAGCAGAAGGCTCTGAATGGCGTTATGAACGTCCTCTTCTCCTCGTCCTCGGCTGCCATTTTGATCTGGTTGTACCCAGAGTAGGCATCAAGGAAGCATAGCGACTCCGAGCCCGCAGTTGAGTCAATGATTTGGTCGATCCGCGGGAGGACGAATTGCTCCTTCGGGCATGAGCTGTTGAGGTTTGTGTAGTCAATACACATTCTCCAGGTCCCTTTTTCTTCTCGACCAGGACTGGGTTTGCCAGCCACTTGGAGTATTTGATTGGCTGGATGAAGCCTGCAGCGAGTAGACACTACACCTCCTCGTCGATTGCTTGGCGGCGCTCTTCATTGAAGGGCCGCAGCGACTGCTTGATGGGTCGCGCTTTGGGGTCGGCGTTGAGTTTGTGCTCAGCGAGTTCCCTTGGGACACCAGGCATGTCGGATGGCTTCCATGCGAAGATTTCGCGATTCTCATGTAGGAACTCGATGAGCGCGCCTTCCTATGCTGGGCTCATGTCCCGGTCACACGACGTCTGGCTGGAGTCGCTGGGACCAGCTCGACGGTGCGAAAAGTCTTGCCGTCGAAGGCGGTGGATCCGCCACCCTCCGAGTTGGGCTTCTTGAGTATGGTGGGGTCGTCATTGTTGACCCCACTCGCGTACTTGGCGAGCTCTTCTGCGTGATTGGCTTTTGCCGCTATGACGGCGTCGGTGAGCTCGGCGCCTTTGGCCTCGCACTCTGCAGCCATGTCGGGGTCACCGTGGACAATGATGATGCCGCACGGCCCAGGGAGCTTCATCGTGTTGTATGCGTAGTGGGGCGCTGCCATGAATTTGGCGAACGCCTGACGCCCCAGGACGCAGTGGTAGGGGCTATTGAACGGCACCAGCTCGAAGACGATCCGCACAGTGCAGAAGTTCGCTGGTGTGCCAAAGGTGACTGGTAGTATCACCTTGTCGATCGGGTACGCCTTCCGACCGGGGACGATGCCGTGGAAGGTGGTGTAGGTCGTCTTGATCATCGACTGCGGGAGCCGCAGTCGCCTGAACATGTCCAGGTACAGAATGTTGATGGAGATGTCGCCGTCCATCAGCGTCTTAGTCTCTGACCTTGGGCTTGACCACTAGGGCGACTCGGCCCGGATACTCGATCCGTGGCGAGTGGTCCTCGTGGCTCCAGGTGATTTGTTGCTCGGACCAGTTGAGGAACTAGGGGATGTCGACCTAGGACAATGCGTTGATGGCAACTGCACGGGCGATGACCTTCTTCTCGCGCTTCGTGTTGAAGCCGGTGAAGGTGTGAAGCGAGTCGCGTTGTTGCCAAATTTTCCGCCATTTGGCGGGTGGTTGTCGGGGTCTTCCCTTGCGCGTCGTGCCTTCTTGATCTCCCTCAGGGAGTGGCAGTCGACGGTCGTGTGCATGGAGGGTTTCCCCTCCCTGTTGTGGAACACACAGGGCTGGTTGAGGAGAGCCGCGGGGACGAACCTCGGCTTCGCCTTATAGTTGCCGCCGCCGCGGCGTTGGCCTCCGTCGCGGCGAAAGCTTTTGGGCTCACGTGGGGCGTAGCCGGCATTGGCGACGAAGTCGACTCGCCTGTCACCGCGACGCTTGCCGGTGAGGTGAGTGTTGCTATAGCGTAGCTCGGGTCGTCTCCCGTTGTCGTGGCCGCTCGTGCGGCGATTCCCCCCGACTCGTCGTCGGTTTCTTGGTTTGGGTCCTCCTCTGCGTACCGCTTAGCGATCTCGAGGAGGTCCGGTATGTTGTTGAGTGTTTTGTACACCCGCTTGAGTTTGGCGACCAAGGGCTCGTAGCGGCACGAGGTCTTGAAGCAGTGGATCACGGAGTCCGGGTGGATTCCTACCACGTTGTACCACAGGTCTTGCCACCGTTGGCCCCAGCCATGGTCGACTGCTGGGTCCCTGGACGACGCCTGTGTCCTCGATGATGGTGGCGCGGGTCTAGGAGCCCTCGAAGTGCCTGACGTAGGCGTCGCGCATTTCCTCCCAGGAGTCGATGCTGTCCGCGGGGAGGGTGTTGATCCATTGCCGGCACGCTCCCTCCATCATCAGGGGGAGGTAGCGAGCAGCGAGCAGGTCGGTGTGGCCCGCGATTCCCATCGCCATGAGGTACGTGTCTAGCCACACAGACGGGTCGTACGAGGGGTCGTACTTCTCGATCTCCTTTGGCGCCTTAGTTCGCCAGGTATCTTTCGCCTCGGATCATTGGTCCGAAGCACTAGAGTCCGACTCGGCTCAGCGATCCCCTTGGTTCGCCGTTCTGGCGGTTGGTGAGGGTATGCCTCAAGTCGTCGGGCTGGCGTGCGCACCAACTCTAGTTGTTCATGATGTGGGTGCGCGCGTCGACTGGCTGCCCGTTGGCAGCGACGAGGTTGTTCGCCGGTCACGGGTCGTTGGTGGAGAGTGCCGCGTGTGCGGGTCGGTGTTGGAGCTGGAAGGGCTTGGGTGGTGGGCAGTTGAGGGTTTTTGCCACCATTGGGCGGCCGCTCAAGGCCGCCCTGCTGCCTGACGAACACGAGTACATGCGACCCTATGAGTCGACGCCCGTGTTTTGTTGCTCGACGGCCTTGGCGAGTAGAGCCTTGGCATACTGGATCTGCAGCGCGCCTTCCCTGGTCACGATGATGTTGTCGACCGTGACTTGGCTCGCGACGACGTTGTCCATCGGGGTGGAGAACAGTGGGAGGCCATTCACGTCTCTCTCCCGCGAGGAGACCAGGATTCTTGGCTGATCCCGGGGGGCGTGCGGCCGGGTGATGGTGGTAGGGCCCCGTTAGCCGTCGCGCCTGGTGGTGGCCGGGAGCTCCCTCCTAGCGGCGCGTTCTTGCAGATCGCGCGCTCGGCTATGCGGGTCGGGTCGTTCTCATCGTCGAAATTCAGGGCGCGGCCCTGAACGGTGGGGTTTAGGCACGACCTGATGCGGAGTTGGTGGTAGCGCGAAAGCTCCTGCGCTGTCACCTGCTCGAGGCGAAATTTTTCGCGCTCGGCTTGTTCCTTGCAGACCGCCTCCTCCAACAGTAGGCGGAGTTCCTCGACCTCTATTGTCGTCGCGGTCGGCGGGATCGGCGTGGAGAAGGGTTCTGCTGGGGCATCCACGCCATTCTCTATGTAGGCCGCGACGTTGCGACCAGGTCCGACGTGGAGGTCGCCAGAGTTCTCCTACCCGGAGTCGAAGTCGAAGATCCCAAGAATGGAGGGATCCTCGAAGTCTCCCACGTTGGAGACCTGGGTGATGGAGCCCGCAGGCAACACGGTGACGATGGAACTGGAAGCCGATGTCGGGGTCGCCGAGTCAGCGTCATCGTTGAGGGCCGCGTCGTCCGTGACCATGGTGGTTTTGGCCACATTGCTATTGGCTGAGTCGTACTCGGAGGCGAGGCGGTGGATGGTGTGGACCTGAATCTCAGAGAGTCAGTCGCGTGGTGGCGACTCGCGGATGCGAGCCGAGTCCTCCGAGACGATGACGTCGGTGAAGCTGACGAAGATGCTGATCGTGCCGACCGGCATGATCGCCGCCTGGACGTAGCTGCTCGGCAAGGTCTGGAGGATCTCGCCGATCGCAATCATGCGGTCGGTGGCGATCGTTTCGTTGATGTGCAGATTGGATCTCGCCGCAGAACACCGCCCTGACCGGCCAGGCCCCACGGTGGGTGCCACTGTCGCGGGAATGGCCACGACAGATGCTGCAATCGGCAGCGAATGGTAGAACAAAGGGCAAGGGTGGCCAGCCATCTGCGGTGCGAGATGAGGGCGCAGACACAAGGATTTACCCAGGTTCGTCCCCCCAGAGGGTAAAGACCTACTCCTGCTAGATTGTATTATGGAGAGAAGACAAGGGCGAGCTAGACGACTAGGCGGCGAGTCGTTGGGGTGTATGATGGAACGTGTCCTCTATGCGTGCCCTAGGGAGGTTTATATAGGTTCACCTCGCTAGGGTTTACAGATCTACAACCGAATTAGTTAAGGATTCGGAGGGTTCTTGACCTAATACGACTGGGCCTAGCTACGCTTCTGGGCCTCCAGCTTCCAGTCGCCTAGGTCCTTGCTAAGTCTCGATCTAGTCGCCGTCTTGCAGGCCCACTCGATAGGAAACGTCCTTCTAGTTATACCCCAGTCGGCATATCCCCATCAACACCCTATCATAACGTGATGTCTTGGAGCAACGAAAACATAATCGGTGCATACTAAAGGAAGAACACATTCTTATCTTGATATTTAAATGAGGGATCATCTTATTATGCTAATAAAATGCCAAACAAGCAATATAAGATACTATCAAACATCACATGTTTATTAGTGAAATGATATGGTTCCCGCATATGATCTCTATCATGTGCACCGTGGTATGATCACTATCATACCTTTATGTGTAAGGCCAAGGTCTATGGAACTTACACGTTATGTATGTTGTAAGAGTATGATCTCATACTTCTACTTACAACATCACCATACCATAACACTAGCCCAGCAACAATCTAAACTAGACGCCTCTAATTTATCCATTGCAAGTTTTACGTGGCTTAGGGCTTTCGAAGATAGAACCGTTCTTACCTACGAACATGAACCACAACAAGGATAACCAAATTGTTGACAACTCGTTGCAAAATAGATATTGACTATAGTAGGGGAGACAAACACCCGCTAGCCACTTATGCAAACTAGTTGCATGTCAAGCGTGGAACAGGTCTCATGTGCGAGGACATGTAAAGTTTGTCCGGGCCGCTTTATCCCACTATGCCACCAATATCCAAAATTACAACTAAGAAGCAACAACATGATCATCATCTCCCACATGCTCATATGTGTACTACCCATGTAAAGCATCTACGCATAGATCCGGCTCTGATACCACTGTAGGGTTCACAACATAGAAAACAAAAAATTTCCTACGATGGGAACTATGTACCAAGAGCTATCTACTAGATACAAACAACAGGAGGATGTATATCCGTGGAGAACATACCCTTGAAGACCGACAAAGCTTAACGAGTTAAACTCGTGGTTGATGTAGACGATCTCTTGTCGATCTCAAGATCGAGAGGAAGTCCTAGCGCCGCAAAACAGCAGCTCATCCGTGCTCGCACACACGTACAAGACACCGAGCAACCTCCGCCTCCTCGCTCCAGCGATGCAGCAGAAGCACAACCCTTTCTTGCCAAATAGCCACCGGTAACATGTATCTCGCTAGTCCGAGACCATGGGGGATAAATTCTAGAGGGGGAGAGAGATCCTTCACGAGGAGGTGTGAGTGAGAGAGAGGAGAGGGGTGCCTTTTATAGGAGGAGGGGGGCACCCAAGGGGGTGGCCGCCGGCCATGGGGGTTGCCCCTCCCCTCCTTCATTCATGTGGGTGGACACTCCACTCACAAAAATCTCTTCAATTCCCTCCACTCAAAATCCCACTCAAAATTGCAATTAAATTTCCACCAAATTTAATGCAAACTCTCATTAAATAAAACTCCTTTTATTTATTCAGATTTTTTTTCAATTACTTTAATGATAAACATTCACATATAACCCCTTGCTAGTATTTCGTTTCACATGCAAAAACACTTTCTGCAATTTCACCCGAAAACCTGTTTCGGTATCTAGTGAAATAAATTACTGCGGTTGTTATTCTTTCCGGCATGAAACTTTTGCTCCAATTGGATTTCAGTGTCCCTTAAGTGTGCCACCCTACGGTTCGCGAATAATACGGACATGATTGATACCCTTCTCCAATCAATAATCAGAAGCGGGACCTGGAGATCCATACTAACTCCCACACATTCAACGATGACTTTCCTGTGATCGTCGAAACCTTTTATGCTAGTATCTTAATCCCTTTGTTTCACGATATGTTACATGTCCGAGATTCGATCATCGGTATCTCCATACCTAGATTGATCTCGTTATCGACATGCATTCTTTTCTTGTTCCCGTGATATAACATTCTAGTGATCAAATCACTTGTTTGCAAGCTAACCAATGTGATATCAGCGAGAGGGCCCGAAGTATATCTATCCGTCATCAGGATGAACAAATTCCACTCTCGATCCATGAGCCTCAACATAACACTTTAGTAGTTCAGAAGCCATCTTTATAATCACCCAGTTACGGTGTGACATTTGATGTCATCAAGAAACTCTTCCGGTGTTAGTGATTGACATGATCTCATGGTCTAAGGATTAGGATCACTTCGTAAGTTGTTATACCAATATAAACTCAATGACTTTGATCGTAATGCTATACTTCGGATGAATGTTCATCACATCATTATACTAATGTTGTGACCTCGTTATTAACAACATCCAATGTCTACGATCAGGAAACTTTGATCATCTTGTTAATCAACGAGCTAGTTTATGAGAGAGGCATAACTAGGAAATTTCTATTTGTTTATTAAACACACATGTATTAACGTTTCCGTATTAATACAATTATAGCATGCAAAATAAACATCTATCATATACTTGGAACACACATAATAAACACTTTATTATTGCCTCTCAGGGCATATTCCCATCATTTAGTCCAAGTAAGGTCGGTACATTAACACTGGTTCACCCACACAACACTTATAAAACCAAAGAAGATTAATCAGCTATATGAAACAAAAGCACTTGACAGTATTCCCATATATCCTCGAGAACGTTTGGTCCTCATTAGTATTTCCACCAGCTTGTCCTTTGCTAAGAAAGGATTGGGCCACTTGCTGCAATTATTTGTTGTTCTATTTACTTGCACTTTATTTCCTTGCTTTATCAGAAAACCCCTAAAAATCGTTTGCTAAGTATTTACAGAGAATCCTGCTCCATACCACTAGTCAACACCTTCTGCTCCTCGTTGGGATCGACGCTCCTATTTATCGAAAGTACTACAATACACCCCCTATACTTGTGGGTCATCACCGGGAAGGAAGGTTACATCAGATAGGATTCTAGCGGGCAGGCCTGCGATACCAGGCACTCCGCACAGACGCAGTAGGCCTACGACTGTGTGTCGCTGCCATCTAGCTAGTGGTCATCGGTGAACGGGATGCTCTGCCTGGCTCGAGAAGCGTCTTGGCTCGGGGGATAGAAACCAGGGGCAACTACTGCTGCTGGTGGTCGCCGATGAGGAGGAAGGGTGGAGGGGGAGCGCAAGCTGGACATAGTGGAAGGCCGTGGCAGGGAGAGCATTGCGGACACGTCGCCAGGCATGTCGACTGCGCCCGCGCGATGGTGGGCATGGAAGATGCATGAGACATGAGTGGATGTTGAAAGCAGAGAAACAACAGAGCAACGGAAAAAAGGAAGAAGTAGAAGAAGACCTACATACAGTCGAGGAGGAAGAAGACTGCAATGACGATCTTTGCGGCAGCTCAACGAACTTAGGGAGTGTTAGAGCATCTCCAACTGCACTCCTCAAGCGATTATGGTGTTCAGCTGACTTGTATGGAAACACATCTATTGTTAAGTAATTTGGTGCCCGCCCGGTAGTAACTGTAACATCCCAGCGTTAGAGCATAAAAATAAGCTAAGCTCAAGTGTGTGTATTGCATTCATGTATAGAAAATCTGGATAATTTTTGCGCTTTTGAATAAAACATTTCAAAGTGATTGAAGCTTATTGTAACTTGGTGGAACTGAAGTAGATCATCAAGTTGATTGTGATAAGTTTCAATGTGATCTTTGCTAAAACCTTATTTTGGGTAAATATAATTTGATCTATGGGAAGATCAAATAGAATAAACTAAAGCCACAACACATTACTTAAGGATGAATACTTAATCTTCTAAAGATTATATCAAGGTATTCTTTACAACAAACTCTGAATACAAAATCAGGTATATAACCCAAGTAAAGAAACTCAATAATTAAACCTTGGTAAATATGCTTACAATAGTTATTCCTACCATGATCATCTTGGCAGTTCCTAAACATTCACCCTCATCATAAATAAAGTAGGAAGAAAGATAAGTCAAGACCATTCATCACATATCCTTATTACCATATTAATAAATGACATTCCTATTGAACCATGTTCTAGAGTTTGTAGATCATCAATGTGGGTGATCAATCCTTGACCTAGTAATCCTTGAACCCTTAGCCTTCGGTTTTCTATATTGTCCTTTCCAAAGTCCTAAAGTAAATCAATAAGGAGAAGTAACTAGTATGATAGAGCGTGCCACCATTATTGGGATGAGATCCTTAGAGGAGATCAAACCATTTTAAGTTGGTGGAGTTAACTCACTCCTGAATGGAATAAAAGAGTTATCCTAAATAAAGATATATGTTAGTAACAAGAGGATCATAAGGATGAATTGTGATGATAGAGTATCAAAAAGTAATCTTGTTAATCCAAGTAGGTACAACTATAAATAAGCTTCATTAGCAAGATAAACCCTATAAAGAAACCACCGGGTGTAGTACAAGAAGTGCTGGAGATTTTGCGTCGGTGTACGGTCGTGTTCTTCGACGAGAATAACAGGTGATCTGTATTAGCAAGATCACATGTTACATGTTCAAGAAGTGCTGGAGATTTTGCGTCGGGATAAGTGGAAGGTGAAATTGTTGAAGTGTGCCTTTGCGCAGCGCCGCATTGCATATCTTGTAAATATTATCTCTGGCGAGGGTGTCGCCACAGATGACTCGAAGATTACTACCATCACTAACTGGCTGGTCCCTACAAATATGAAGGAGGTACGGAGGTTCCTTAGCATCACAGGGTATTACCGAAAGTTTACCAAGCATACAGCCTTTAACCGTGGTCTTGAAGAAAGGCACCATTTTTGTGTGGACGGCTACTGAGAACACTGCATTCCAGACTCTAAAAAACTGCTCTGATCACCACACCAGTTCTGGCTCTGTCTGATTTCCAAGCCCAGTTTGTAGTGAAGACTGATGCATGCGACACTGGGATTGGTGCAGTTCTGTCCCAGCACGGTCATCATTTAGCCTATGTTAGCAGATCTCTCGGGCCTAGGAACAGAGACCTCTCCGTCAGGAACGGATCCAGGATTTGTCCATAGAGGGGGCCGAAGTAGACGATGTGTACAACATTGTCTAAATTTCTTTTCTACCAGTTTGAATGTATATATTCCCCTTACCAGCCATATCGAATTGTATGTATTCTTGTGGATGTTGTAACTTTGCAACTAGTTTCTCCATCATATATACAACCGGCATGTTATTTCAGCCTTGGAGTTAGAGGTTGATACAATTGCTTCAAAAAAGAATTACTAAGCTCGTTTGGTATCCATCATTTGGGCCTGGAATCCTGAAATTCATTTTGCAATTCTATTTCTATGTTGTTTGGTTGGCACGGAATTGGGTCGTTATTTTATTTGGAAAATCCATCAAAATATCCCCATGTGTAAACCTGATTCCTATCTTAGACCCGTCATTTCCAAATTCCGGTGACAGCCAAACATGTGGGTGTTTTTGGAATCATAATATAATGAAATGAATCCTAAATAAAATGAATAACTGGGTGTCAAACGACCTCTAACTTGTAATCTATCTACTAATTTTCCTTCAGGTAGGTTAGTCAAATACGTTTCCATCCGCCAAAAATACATTTTCAACCCTTTTCGTCCGACATTATTTTTTTGGTTTTACCCCTGCCCGTTTGACCGAATTACCTGTCCTGCCACTGTCGTAAAAAACTGAAGAATTCGTTTACAAAGTCTTCACCGCCGCCGGTAACCGCCTTCTCCTCCTCCGACGAGGTAACATCCGTTGCTCTCATCCTACGTGCCCACGCCCTGCCTGAGGGATCAAGGAAGCCCGTCCCCGTCGTTCCCTGCTCGCTGCCTCTGGCTACACCTCCTGGACGCTTCAATACAGTGGCCGGCGATGCACCTCCTGGACGCGTGTGTGCTATGGCCGCGCTTCGGTGACCCCGATGGCCTTCCCGCGTCCTTCCTCATGTTGCCCGAGGGATCGAGGAAGCCTGCCGCCGCTGTTCCCTGCTCGCTGACTCCGGCCACACCTCCTGGACGCTGCAATACAGTGGCCGGCCACGCACCTCCTGGACGCGTGCGTGCTACTGCCACGCTTCGGTGACCCGACGGCTTGCCCGCGTCCTTCCTCCTGTTTGCCACCGGTCCAATATCGCGCTGCCCAAGGGATCGAGGAAGCCCGCCCCCGCTGTTCCCTGCTCGCTGCCTCCGGCCACACCTCCTGGACGCTGCAATACAGTGGCTGGCCACACACCTCCTGGGCACGTGCATGCTACGGTCGCGCTCCGGTGACCCCGACGGCCTGCCCGCGTCCTTCCTCCTGTTCGCCGCTGGTCCAATATCGACAAGATGAGGCGCTGCAGGCGATAGGCTAGGAGATTTGTTCGTTAGTTGAGTCGTAGGAGTCTGTCGATGTAGAGATGGCGGCGAAGGTAGAGCACGAGCTCCAAGGAGGAAAACCACCGCAAGGAGACATGGACGGCGGCGACTTGCAGTTCGACAGGCGAAGCCGACATGGTCGAAGACGGTGGCACTGAGAACATGGATGGAGCCGGACTTGCTGCTTACGGAAGTGAGCTGAGAGAGAGCAGCGGGCCAGGAAGCGTAGGCAATGGCGGCGCACGGTGAGGTCGCGGGCGAGCGCCGGAGTTGAGGCAGTGGCCGCGCGGAGGTTAAAGATGAGGCCCAGTGACAAACATGGGCGCGGGAATAGGAGAAGAACCGAAGATGGGGGGCGACAGGCTCGGGAAGGATACGAGCGAGCACCCGGCAGCGCTGGCAGCGACAATTCATGGCAAGAGAGAGAGGGCGAGGCCTGCAGCGTGGAGGACGGGATTAAGGCGGCGACACCGATCGAGAGGAGGGAGGAGGCGACACGGCGTCGTGGGAAGAAGGAGACGGGATCCGGGAGCGGGTTGCCTGCATGCGTTGTGGTGGTGCCTGCAGCATTCGGTGGTGTGGGACGTGACCGTGTTGGTGCATTGAGTAATTGAGTGTACAGTAGGTTTGCGTGTCTTAGAGTGCGTGCGGGTGTTGTGTGTTGTTGGGGTTGGACTGGGTCATGGTGTGAGTGTGTGCGTGCTGACATGGGTGGGTGGCGGCAGAGTGGAGTTCTATGAGCGTGTGGTGAAGGTATGATTAGGGTTTGGTTTAGCTGGGTTTTGGATCGTGGGGTAGTAGGCCGCCTGACTCGGCCTTTGGCATGGTTCGCCGCCTTCCTTAAAAACAAAATCTAAAAGTCTTTTGAAAATAGTTTTTTAAATAAACAAAATAACTAGAATTTTAATTTGAAATAAGAAAGAGGAATAATTATAAAATAAAATGGGATTTTAACGAAAATATTTTGAGAGGCATAAATATGCATGAGGAAGTTATATGATGCGGAAAAAAATAACAAGCAATTTTTTATTTGAGAATATTTTCCGAGCATTACACTGGGCACACCTGGTGCATGCACTCTGGCCCGATCTCTTGCACTCGAGGTTCAGTACCGAGAAAGAGCAGCAGGGGCGTTGGCGTCCACGTCGTCCCCTCGTGGGTATCTCATCTATGGGCAGATTCTCGGAGGTGCGACCGCACGGTATGGCGGCGGTGGCCAGAAGCATATCCGCGGTGTTTGACCTCTCGAGAATCACCACAACACCCGCATCCGTCTTGTTCCGGTTGTGGCGTTACCCGCAGCTTCGCCGGGCTTGCATCTTTGCCGTGCGCTGGCGCCAGCAACCGGGAAGTCCCGACGTGGTGTTGATCCTCATGGAAGACAACATCATACTGTCCTCTGCCATGGTATACGGCCGGCGGGCGCAGCTCCCGGCAAATTCAAAAGAAATCCTTCAGATGATTATAACTATATCAATTTATAAACTTTTCTAACCAGCTAGCTTGGAGCGGTTTATGTAAGGAATGTTAGTAGGTATGCTAAAATATAAAAATAATATGAAAGACGAAAGAGGTTGGAGAAAGAATTGATATTTTTCTATGTGTCACTATAGACCATATGTCGTCTAACATTTTGTTCAAAATTAGAAAAATTGTTTTATTTTTCATATAATTTTTTTACTATTCTGTAGCAACGTACGGACATTTAGCTAGTATTACATAATCTGACCCCAGTCCAGGGTGCCCAAGGGCCATGGCAGTGGCAGGGTGGGGCCCAAGATTTAGTATAGTCTATATATTATAGCCCTTTCGATCTACTAAATTCAAGTGTATCTAGACATGGTTTAATATTAGATACATCCATATCTTAACAAGTATCTTAACAAATTTGAGTCAACTAATTTGGATCCGAGGAAGTACTTCGTTGGGTTGGGTTGATTTTTGTGCTAATGGGCCGAAATACGTTGAAACTGATCGATGTACGATCTCGTACCTGGAGCTAGGGCCAGTTCCACACTTCCATACACGGACGGGCGAGCTGTCGCGGCTGTTCCTCTTTGCAAATCGCTAATTTAGCGATTACCAGCCTGCTCGCGGCTCTTCTCTTCGCGTTCGGCCGTCCTGTGACTGTAAATTACTGATCGCTCCGGTGGTTCCGCCCTTATAAGGGCTTAAGGCCCTAACCTGCTTCACTGCCTGTAAGTTTCCCTTTTCTTTATCAAGTCCGTGAATCACGAGTCCATGATCAGGGCCTGTCCGTGATGCAATATTTTAATTAGGGTTTTAGTTTTAATCTATTGTAGGTTATAATGTCGCTTAGACAATTGTCTGGTGCTGCGAAGAAGAAAAAAGGAAACGAGAGAATCAGTTAATTGCATCGTAGAGAGGTGCTTTAAATAAATATTTTTCAACAACCACTAGCGTTGATCCTAACAATAATAATCAAAGCCAAGAATGTAATGCGGAACAAGATGATGAGCATAATTCAAATACAGATCTTAAGGCTAATAAGCAATTGTTTGAGGTCAACTGTGTTACAAAACAGATTGAATGGCTTGACTACGTGTTGTATTGAAAAGAATGTCTTGAACATCATTGATCTTGATATTGTCCTTGATGATTTTGCATCGAGAAATGCAAAAGAAAGCTTTTTTCGAAGCACTAAAGAATGATGGTCGATGGACTCATTGGGATTTGGGTTCTTATTTGAGATAATCAAACTAGGAGAAAATACTAGTTAAATTTTGCTACCATTTCTATTATTTCTATCGTAATGTGACATTGCTTTTGTTTTTGATAATTATTTATAAACATCTCAGACTATGAATGTATGGTTAGATATTAACTTTTTTACTTTTTGCAACTGAAAATAAACATATATTTCCTCCGTTTCAAAATATAAGATGTTTTAGCTTTGTAAAGCAAACGTATCTAGACTACTTTTATATGTAAGTTCACTTAGGTTTGAAATGAATCTACACACTAAAACAAGTCTAGATATATTTTCTACAAAGCTAAAACATCTTATATTTTAAAATGGATGGAGTACATGTCTATATATCTTTATATGCATATATATATATATTGGCCGTAGGGGCCCATTATCGACTTCGACTTCGCTCAAGGGACCCGAAAAATATAGATCCGGCCATGCATATGATCTAATGATCGATTGTAAAATCTTGTTTTAGAACAAGAAATGCTAGCATATGTAGAGATTGGTCAGCAGTACAAAAAGAAATGCATGCGCCTGTTCTACGGCTCATGTGAGGCTGCAAGTAAGCTGTAGTCATTGTTTTTTGTACTATCGCCCGGCGACTAACCAAGCGACCGTTCATGTCTCTCTCTTTACTTCTCTCTTCTCCAGCTCAGATTTTGATGACATGGACTAGCTTATAACCTGCTGATTAGAAGCTATTATACTTGCTCTAAGTTACTCCTAATATGACTAGCCTTAATGCTTTGAACTTGGGCCGTTAAAGTCAGCACCGTCCCTCATCGAGCCATGTTTCCTCGAGTTAGCCTCCTCGCGGTACAGAGTGGCTCCTCGAGGACGGCGGCTTGCCACGGCTGCACACGAGTTGTCGGTCATAATAACAGTCGTCCTCTCGCGTCAAGATGCATGGCGGGGAAGGACCGCGCGCATTCTCATTCCTGTTGTCGTCGGTATCTGTGACCTCCTACATGAGCACGCCGTTGTACGTACCATGCACGGGAGCTGATTTTAAAATTGGTCATGACTCATCTTTGGCACCCTCGGCCCTCTCTGATGCGATTTGTGTGCAACGATCAGAGATTCAGAGAAAATGTGTGCCAGTTCTGTTAGTCCTGAACTACAGTTGACAAGATGGACATGAATGTGAAACTTGAGCTCTTTTAAGATGATCAAAGGACTATACTTGGTAAGATGGATATGCAAGCAAGAGTAACGGATGCATGTGTGAGAAATTGATCAGGATTCATCGGTACACAATCATAAGAAATTAATACACTTTTCATATTGCAACTATAAATCAATGCACTTTTCATATTGCAACTATAGAGATTGTATCATAAGAACTAGTCCGCCGCAGCGAGGTCGGAACCAGCGCCCGGCGGCAGTGCAAAAGTCCGTGAAGAAGTCTCCGCCACCTCTCCTTCGGCTGCGGCGCTGTCCATTGCGGACCAGTTGCCGACCACGATGACGCTTCTTGCGGCTGAAAGCCGTCGCCGTCAAGCCCCCGCCGGCAATGAATGAGTCCTATAGTGTGGCTGCCTCTCGGACAGGAAGTCGCCGACCACGAGTACGCTTCTTGCGGCTGAAAGCCGTCGCCGTCAAGCCCCCCGCCGGCAATGAATGAGTCCTATAGTGTGGCTGCCTCTCGGACAGGAAGTCGCCATCTTAGGTCTACTTCTCAGCCTTCACGCTTGAAGATGGTGTACGCAAGTGTAAGCCAGCACACGGATCGGCAGGCACCATGGTGCTGGCGTGATGCTAGTGGATTTGGGGAAAGAGAAGGTCTTGCTTGAGATAGAAAATCGTTTCAAGGATTTTTTTTCAGAAAAATAACAATAACACGTGGATGCCCTAGGTTGATTTTGGGGCAGTTTTCACCCTCACGACAAGTTTATGTACTAGTTGATCACGAGTTGCAAGTTATATTGTACCAATTTGCACGCAAGACACAAGTTTATGTACCTCCTATGCAATTAGCTCTAAAATAAACTAAGTAAAAGATGTTTTTCAATAAAATTAGATGAAGATCCGGTTTAACTGAAATGTAGTCTAAATTTAAAACCGTGCAGCTAAAATATAGTGTAGAGTTAAGATGAGCGGCCGGTCTCCGATGAGCCGGCCACATCCATCCGTACAATTAATCATTACATGCAGACAGCGAAAGGTTGGTACTACTGCTACGTATATATGGGGCCGCACTAGCTAGGGTAGTATGTAGAGGGTAGAGCCATATTTGGGCATCCGGGATCGAGTATGGACGCGACCGTACGATGCATGCATGCATGATAGCATAGTCTTGGCGGCCCCTAGTACCGTTGTCGTTGCTGTGAAGTTGTTGGCCCTGGTCACGTGGCTCGCTCCTGAGACGAAAAGAAAAGATGGTCACGATCGATCGATCTGCCATTGTTGAGACGTGATGATTTCGGTGCACACAAAAAAGCACCTGCCAAGAGAGACGATCACAGAGAAGAGAAGGCGGTTTTAGTTGTGGGTCAAACTGTAGTGCTGACGAGTGACGATCGACGACGACCGTGGTCTATGAGAGTAGAAGAGGCACTTGAGTAGGTACCACACCAAGGAACCGATCGACGGCGACCCGGCCACCACTCCCCTCTCGGCTGGCTCTCTGGCTCTCTCTCTCCCGTCCCGTGCATGCATGTGCTCCCCTAGATAGATGCCCTCCCTCCCTCCGTCGCCACTCCAATCACGCAAACGCAGCTTCCAACGTGATCGAGGCGTACATCACCAACGAACCTGCTGGTCGTCGATCGGTTGCGCGGCCGGACGACTCAACTCGCTCTATATCGCTGCGGCTTACCGTGTCGAACGGCCACCACTCTCCCGGCCTCCCTCCCAATGCCAATATGCCATGTGCGCCGCCGGTGCACCCAACACATGTTGCGATCGATCGAGTAGCGATTCCGGGTTAGCGTACCGTACCGTACACCGTGATCACTCATCTACATACGTACTAGTCCCTCCTTCCGCAAACAAACTCGTACTTCTAGTTTTTTTTCTAAATCAAATTTTATTAAAATTTAACCAATCTTGTAGATAGATAAATATAGCAACACATATTATATGAAATAGTCATATTATGAAAATAAATTTGAAAATAATTTTAGTTCTATGAATTTGGTGTCATAAATATTATTACATTTTTCTATAAGGTTAGTCAAATTTTAGTAAGTTTAACTTAGGACAAAGCTACAAGTACCTAGTATTTGGTTTCGAGGACACGCATGCAATTAAACTCACAAGCTTCAACCATCGCCTCCATGAGATTAAGCATACGCATGCATACATCTCAAACTTTCCTAGATAAAATGAGTACAAACTAATTAGCTAGTTAATATAGTCAGATATGATACCACATTTTTTTAATTATGCACCATGAATGTGATAACATAAACTAGTGTCACGTGCATAACACTAGTCTAAGCTTTTTTTTGTAAGCTATTTTATAAAGACGCTGAACCTAAATTTTTTTGTAACTTAATCCCGCACTATTTTTGTAAGCTTTTTATAAAGACGATGAACCTAAATTTTGAAGATGTTTCTGATAGCGCGGGCCCCGCGTGTTAGGCTATTGTGGCGTGAGGGAACGACACTTGGAAGGGATCAAACTAGGAAGGTGTGGCCACGACCGACATGGAGGCCGACGGTGTCTGAGGTCATGGAGGGAGGAGGGTTGCCCGATGCCATGGCCTAGATTTCGCTATGCCCTCGAGGTCGGGGTTGGCCGCCGCGTGCCTAGCCTCGGCTCGGACAGCTCCGGCGCGGGTTCAGATCGAGCTAAAGGGGAGGGTGCCTTGGATGGAGGAGAGGGGGTGTAGTCGGCCGACGACCTGCTTACCAGAGCTAGATGGTGTTGCGTCGGTGCTCGGCTCATGAGAGGGTCGACGACATGAAAGATGGGGTGGGTGTGTGGGTGTGTGTGTGGGGGGGGGGGGGAGAAAGTAGGTCGGTGCTTGTTGGTGGGCCCCACCTACACCAGCCTACGTGTGGGCCCGTGCTATCAAAAACATCGTCAAATTCGAGTTTAGCGTCTTTTAACGAAAACATTGTCCGGGAAACCAAAAATTCAAGTCACATCAAATATGTAAACTAGTACTAGCTAGAGCCACATTTAGACAAATTAAACTAGTCAAATGTTGCTTACTAACACCACTCGGTGGGCCGGGGCAGAGTCGTAGGCAAGAAGTGAGAGAGGGAATTAACACGCGTCGTCGGGGATCGTCGTTGGGTGATACTACAGTCCTCAAATATTATCCTCCCTCAAAAAATCGGTCCAGGCACTCGAGTAGCACAAGCCAGTGCCCTCCTGTCCTGTACGATCGATGTGGTGGCGATTCGATGATCAACGGCGTGGCGCGCGCAGTCGTCGCTGACGTCGTACGTCGTCGAGCCGATCCATCCATCGACCGAGACCGACACCGGCCGGCACACCGCGCGGTACAAGAAGTAACGCGCCGGTTCGCTTCTGCAACATTGTTCGCGCGCGCCGGCCGGTTCGCGATCGCGATGCATGGAGTCGATCGCCACTAGGATTTGATCACCGCATCGATCGATGATGTCGTACTTTGGTCAGCAGCAGCTGACGCGCGCGGTCCTCGCTCTCGTACTACGATCGATCGATGGCGACCATCGTCTTCGCCACCGGCCGGCCACCACCCCTACCCCGGCCCACCTCCCTCCCGGCGCAGTGCCCGGTGCCATGTGCCGCCCGCCGCTATATATATATAGTGTTCGCGCGCAACTGCCTCGGCCACTCGCCACACCACCGCTCCATCTCCTCCTTCCCTTCCATTCCCTCGCCAGTCCGCCCCGCCCCGCCCACGCACCCAGAGCACAAGCAAAGCACTCCCAGGGAGCGAGCAGTCCACCGCCATGCTGCGTCCCAGCAGCAGCACCGCCGTGCTGCTGCTGCTCTCCGTCTCCGTCTTCCTCGGCCACGCCAATGCCGACTCGATGGACGCCACCAACGATCCCTCCTTCGCAGGCTCGCTCGACACCACCCCGCCGACGCCCACCGATCCTGCGGCGGACACCACGCCGCCGACACCGACCGCTGCTGCGACGGACACCACCACGCCGACGCCCGCCGATCCTGCCGGCGCCGGCGCGCTGCAAGTGTGCGGGGCGTGTGCTGCCTGCCCCTCATGCCCGGCTCTGCCGGCATGTCCGCAGCAGGACTGCCCGCAGCTGCCGCCGTGCACCAGCGCCAACCAGCAGGGGGCTCCGGCGCCGCCCGCCTCCGACGGCCTCGACCTTCCCCCCCCTATTACCCCGTGAGATCGCAAGCCCAACGCCGCCGTCCGCCACCGGCATGCCGCAGAGCGGGTGCTGCGCCTGCCCAGTCTGCCCCCAGCCCCCGGCCTGCTTGCCCCGTGTCTGCCCCACGGCACCGCCATGTAACTCCACCGTGCATCAGCAGCCGGCCGGCGGCATGTCGGCCCAGGGGGTCATAGGGCTGATCGGAGGGATCGTCAGCATCATCCTGCTCGTCATTGTGACATGGTCATACGTCAGCGGTCACAAACGCGACAACGGTCGCCGGCGCCGTCGCCGCCACCGCCGTCGCCGTCGCGCCGGCCGGACATCGGTCACGGTCGTCATCGACAGCGGCGCGCCGTCGTCCGCCTCGAGCACACCTTCGTACACGCGGTCGACAGATACCTTCGACATGGAGGCCGGAGACAATGCATCCGCCTCCGACGAATGAACACGGCGTCGGCCCCGATCGATCGTGTCCGACTCCTATATCTCCCATCGCAAGTCTATTATTGTTGCTACTCTAGTTCAAATGTGGGTCGCAAGTCTAGTGTTGCTACTCTTGTTCAAATCTGCTAGTGCTACTCTAGCTAGTTCAAATCTGCTACTAGTACAATAGTTCAAATGTGCTAGTCTGGTTCAAATTTGGTGCTAAATGTTGCAAGTCTTAGGCTTCCGTACTTATATTCGTATTGCTGGATCATTGTACTTGGGGTGGCTTGTCCAATATAACTCACTTCTTTTTCCTGCTACATTGCCAATTGCACCCTAATTCAAATAGTGTAATGGCAGCAGTATTATGCAGCAATACATGCGGAGGTACTGTAATCAATCGCTTCTCTCACATTTTTCGGACAGTTACTGTAAAATGTTTTTTTTTAATTGTTACTGTAAAATATTGGACAGCTAGGTTCTCTTCCCACCCATTTTTTGGGGTCCAAATACAAATCCAAAATTCTGGTTCCAAGGAAGATGGAGACAACATTAACTAAGGAACAAAGATACTTCCATCATGGATCATGGTAAAGGAACAGTTGATACCAACAAATACTGGTCAGACAATATCATACCGAGTATTGAAATACCAGTCTCTGTATACTGCTGCTCGGCTGCGTTGCTATTTAGAACAACCCAACTGGAAGTGGCTAAAAACATGCTACCTACGTCTGGACCTAAAACCACTAGTGCAAACCTACTCCAAGTTACCGCCTAGTAGTAGTACAACAGAAACCCAATACTGCTGCCAGCTCCGATGCAGTTCCTCTCCGCGTGGTTCGACCAATCCCTGTGCCGCAACGCGGTGTCTAGGAGCTCCGCCTCGTCGTCCTCTTCCTCTCCGGAGAAGCAATCAAGGCGACATGCCGCCTCCCTGGCAAAGCTCATCCATCTGCTCGCTCGCCTACGTGCCCTTGACCCCCCAGCCTCGGTTCCGACTTCATGTTGAGCTCCCGCTCTTTTTCCCGCCTTCCCAGCTTACTCCCGTCCCGTGCCCCGTACCGCCTAGCACCGCCATAGGCGTCCGCCACGAAAAGTTACCAGTATCTTCAAGTACAATGTTGTCCTGGCCCATCTTCCTCTATAGTACTATTGCCTGACAAAGGAAAAACAAATGCCTTAGTATCTGAAACTTGGATGTCAGGACTATCAAACAAGCACAAAACACAATAGTGAACACAAAAAAGAGATATACACATGTAACTACATCAATGAAGTTAGCAAATAGTCGCAAGACCATTCCAGCCATAGCTCAGATTCTGCTATCACATCAAGCAACTCGGAAGCTTGCAAAAGCAATTTCATCCTTTCTCAAACATAAAAATGAACTGCATATCGGAACTGATTTTTTTATCATTATTCTCTGGAATTTAAATACACGTGAAATACTTCCATGGAAGATTTCACCAGCAAAATAGTGCATATGACATGTGATAGTGAGGATCATAGTCATCACAACCCTGATCCTCGATCAACCGCTGAAAGTATCTGCATAATTTAAGCTAAGTTTCTGTGATAGAGAGGACCTCATTATCAAACATAACAACCACATGAAGAAAGAACTTTTCATGCTGATGACTGCCGCATGTCAAATGAAGAAGTTCACAGAATAACAAAATGCACAGGATATGACATTGACAACATTATATGCTGACCATGCGCACAAAAAAACACTAGCAACTATAAGATGCATATAAACACTATTCTGAGCTGCCATGATGCTCAAAACAAGCAAAAAAATCACAGAAAAGTTTCAAAACAGAACTGGGAATTAGATTCTACATACAAAGCAAGAAATGTTCAGAGAACAGACGTACCATTCGTCAAACAAACTTATGGGCTTCCCAGGACCAATGCAACGCTGAAAAAAGAAGGTACAGAACATCAGATTGCATCTACTGAACATCTGATCAGGTACACACTGGGATACATATTACTGAGCTATGTCTTTGGCTCCCGAATGCTTGCTAATAAATAAATAATTGCTGCTGCCTCTGGTGGCCTGAATAAAAGTAGTCCTTCATCCGCAAGGATAAAAATGGAGAATATGCTTTGACAAATACCACCAATTCATCATGCGGGAGGTATGAAGAAAAGTACTCCATGCTGAAACGCAAAATCGGTACCCACGAATCCAATTCCATCTCATCTGACACAACAGTCTTAGCAAGTACAAAAAGAGCAAGATCTACATAGATCCTATCATTTCTGAAAGTGGGGATTGAGAAGCCCAGAGATTTGAAGAAACCCACCATGGTCAGTTTATCATTGCAGACTATCTTCTTGTTCTCAGGATCCTGATTGCAAAAACATAAATAATAAAGATCATCTACGATAAGGACATTATAACCGGCACATGAGGGAGCTCTCTCACGATCTGAGCTTTTTCGGCCATCCGATCATATTTCCTAGCCACTTCTGACCATTGGATGCCCCGTAATCCCGAACTAGGCCAGCTGTCCTTAGGGGAAGCTATTCTGCATGTCAAATCAGCCCAGTGTGGTTGATTGGGCCCCGAAAATCCAGTAAAGCCATATAAAAAAGAAAACATAAGCTGCTTCGTAGAGCACCGATACTGATCCGGCAACAAATTGGGCTGAATGGGGATACAAAGTGGCCTCATGATTCAAGCCAACCAGTTCTTCAAGCACTTAAAGATACGAAGTGGCCTCACGATTCAAGCCGACCCGTCGTTCAAGCACTTAAGGATCAGTTACTGGAAGTGATTAATGTCAGCTAGCTATGGTGTGCACGAAGGTAAGTTACTTCTCCGCTTGCTCAACTCCTTCACTATATTGCACCTATACATTCTTTGTTGCCCTGCGCCCTCTTCGTGCCCCTTCTTACTCTCTCAATCTCAGCTACGTTGTTTATGTGTCCTCATCTTTCCTGCTAAATTCACCTCTTTAGTCCAGAAATTCTATCCATCTCGGGCTGTAACTGATTGTTTCCGATCTCCATTTTATACAGGTAGTGTTCATACGGTTCCGCTCAATTTGGTGAGACAAATCTTGGAGTCTGGTCTGGTTTTCATTTTTGGGGTTCTTAAACTAACAATTCGCGATGGCTGGCGGTTAGGTAAGTTCCTTTGTTTATCTAAATCTTCGTTGATGATAGTTGTCCAAGTAGTACAACTTTTCTACTGTCAGAGTGTCAGTTACCTTTTTGGTGTCCTATTTGCATGTCATCCTAATCACATTGTTTGTATTTCATGTTCATGTCCAGATTTCGGAGGCTCTCGAGATATACGTTGTACTTAATTCCCATCCGTCGCCTTGTACTTAATTCCCCAGACCATGATGAGTTGATGCCGTACGTGATTTACTTCTTCGTAGTAATTCTATGGCTATAATTTAGACTCTTTGCTCAATATGGTATTTACCTCAAGCCTTTCATTACGAACAAGTACTCTATATGAACGAGTCATGTGAATTTAATTTGTATGTATGTTACAATAATACTAGTTCTTACAAAATTGTATTTTTATTTCTCGTGGCTTCATTTCTACTACAATATTCATATAACCCTATCATTAAAATTGACGGGCGCGGCAACGCTCGCCATCTTGATCTAGTAAAGAATAAAAACCCAACACGGTCAGTTTTAGAGCATGAAGATCCATAGAGATTGTATCATCTATATAATAAAAAAACCCGACAATACACAGAGTATCCCCTTGAAGTTTCTACATGAGTACCTGACTGAATCAAGATGCTTGCTACAACATGTTTTGCGGGATATAACTAACTGGACTACTACTGCTACACGAAAAGCTGAAAAAGAAAGTATTCTTTTGCAGTACCTTACAACTAACAAGGGGCTATGGTACTGTTATGTTTGTGATGATTAGTTCTGCTAGACTTGGCTCAACATATAAAAAAACAATATAAAGAGAACATACCTCCTCACAGATCATTATCATCAACAATATCAGCAAGTGACTCAAAATGTCCTCACGGATCTATAGGACAATGAGTACAAAGAGGGAGAGGGATGCACTTCCGCTGCTCATAAATGACATCCCATATCTTCTTATTCTCATCCATGGCATCCCACAACTTTCTCTGCTTGTTGACATCCTCTGAGTGGTGCACTTCATTGCGTTCCTGGCCTGAGTGGTGCACTTCCCATCGACGACATCTGAGACCTTCACGTGCTTGTTGATGGCAGCCAAGAGCTTCACTTGCTCGTCAACATCGCCCAAGTTTACCCCCGCCAGCAGCGACCACTTCTTGGAGTTGGGATGACTTCATGGGCGTGCCAGCCATTGCTCTGCAAAATAAATGCATATGACCATATATATATCAGCACTTGTTTACCTTATTTACAACATAAAGTTGGACTCAGTAATAAAATGAAGAGGCAAGTAGGCAACCAAAAGCACTCGGTAGATAAAATGAATCCAGCAGACTCTCTGTAACAGAAATCATGTACATAAATGCTGAAAGTGTTCGTCTTACATCACACTATAAACCTTCCCTCTAATTCATGCTTGACATTTGTACAATTTAAATATCCATGGGGATTAATATTAGTACAAATACCAAAATATTCTCTCAATCTTCTTTTTCTATCAATGCATCGAAACGCAAGGCTTTTGTGTTCTCGCGAAAAAAACTGCAGTGCAGGGCTAATATTAAGTGTCGGTTTCCATGGGGATTAAGAGAGCAGCCTAGCTAGCAAGCATGGGGATTAGAATAACTGTGTGGGGGGTAGTTTCTAAATCTAGGTAAAACAGAAGAGTATAGATAGGAGCAGAACAGGGTCTTACGGAGAGGAAGATGATGCTGGCGTCCTGAGCGCGGCGGTCCTTGGAGGCGAGGATTGGAAGGGCCCTTGGAGGCGAGGTTGTCCTGAGTGCGGCGTGGAGGAAGGTGCTGCTGCCGCCCGAGCTCTGCTGTCCTTGGAGGCAGGGGTTTGAAAGGAAGGGGCACGTGGCGGCGGCGCTACGGGCATAGGGCATGGCGTCTGGGTACTCAGGGGGACAGGGGAGACGATGGTTTGGTGGTAGGCCCCTGGCGATTGTGGGCTTCGCGGGTTTTCCCACATATGCCGCTTAAGTTTAGTGGCAGTCCCCGAGCCCCGTTTGTGTTTATTTTTCGGAAAATCTATTTGTAGACCGGTCGGTGGTTTGTAAGGTTTGATACGCTAATGTTTGCCGTTTGATTAGAGTGGGATGGACCGGGTGAATGTGCATGGCGTGAATTAATCAAAAATTCAAAATATTTTATAGATCAAACCATTCGTCCGATTTAGGAACCGTTTTCACCGTTGAGCTAGTCGCATCGAGATCTTCGAAACTAGATCCCATGTTAATATATTTAGACGAAAAAAAATTGGACCAAAAATTATCCAGCCTTAACATGTGAGTTATCCATGTCATAATATGTAAGTTATCCACCCGATATCATATAAGTTATCCACCTTATAAATGGATTAGCTAGATGTTTCTCGCATTTCTCATTTATGGATAACTTTTTTTCGCCTCATGAAACCTCAGTTGCTTCATGTATGTTAGTTTAGTTAATTAAATATGAGGTACGAGCTAGTTTAAATCGGGACACGATAGCCTAGATGTTAGGGTATAGAGACTTCGTCGCCATTGATGCGCTGCGACAAAGTCTCAACACACTAATACCCTTCGAAGCTTCGAAGTTTAGGTTTAATTTCTTTAAAGAAATTAAGCTTGAAGCCGAACCGCTAGAATTACTTTTAATTTTATTTGTGGATAAATTTTTATAGCGGTGGATAACTTACATGTTATTAGGTGGATAACTTATCTGTTAAAATATGAATAACTCTCATGTTAATAGTGGGTAATTATTTTATACTGTCATGGATAATTTTTTTGTTTATCTGAATGAATAACTTTGTAAAAAAATAGAATAACTTTAGTTTTCTTTGTGACCATTATATTTGTTAAGTCCTAATTACCTCTGTTTTAGTTAATTACATATACGATAGAATTATTTGATTTGAATATGATAGTCTAGGTGCTATGACAGCGAGACTGCGCGTTGTCGACTCGGTGAAAATGGATGCAAATCGGAAAAGTTTATATTTATGTTTTCACGCATAAAAAACTTAAACGCATAACTCATTTATAGGGTGGATAACTTATATGTTATCTGATGGATAACTTATATAGTAAAGCCTGAATAACTTATGTGTTACGTGTGGATAACCTTTTGGTTCGAAAAAAAAAGTTCTCGAAACATATCAATATGGGATCTAGTTTCGAAGATCTCATCGTGACTAGTCTAACGATGAAAACGGATCCTAAATCGGATAAACGGTCTGACCTACAAAACATTTTGAATATTCAGATTTTCGCATTTAATTCTTGCTAACATCAACTTTTTTGTTCTCTTATGTTTAGTACCGAAAGAGGGGCCAAGGCATGCACGCCTTGCACAACTTACTTTTTTTTGGCTGTTAGCGTGTAAATTAGGCCGACACATTTTCTAACACGCATGCATACATCACTGTTGGAATCCCGCCGAAGTTTATAATTTAGCAACCGGTCTAAACGTAGCAGCGTCCTTATTTTCACGGGTGGCGTAAGTGGGACTAGTGCACACCACTGCCACTTACATCCATACCTCCAGGCCACACCTCCAGCCCCCCTCCCCTCCCTATAAAAGGCATCCCTCTCTCTCTCACTCACACCTTCTCATGAAGTCTCTCTCCTCTAAAATTTATCTCCCATGGTCTCGGACTAGCGAGATACATGTTTCCGGTGGCTATTCGGCAAGAAAGGATTATGCTTTCGCTGCATCGCTAGAGCGAGGAGGCGGAGGTTGCTCGGTGTCTTGTACTTATGTGCGAGCACGGATGCGCTGCTGCTTTGCGGCGCTAGGACTTCCTCTCGATCTTGAGATCGGCAAGAGATCGTCTACATCAACCATGAGTTCAACTCGTTAAGCTTTGTCGGTCTTCAAGGGTATGTTCTCTACGGATATACACCCGCCCGTTGTTTGTATCTAGTAGATAGATCTTGGTACTTAGTTCCCATCGTAGAATTTTTTTTGTTTTCTATGTTGCGAACCCTTCAGTGGTATCAGAGTCAGGTTTATGCGTAGATGCTTTACACGGGTAGTACACATATGAGTATGTGGGCGATGATGATCATGTTGTTGTTTCTTAGTTGTAATTTTGGATATTGGTGGCATAGTGGGATGAAACGGCCCGGACAAACTTTACATGTCCTCACACATGAGACTTGTTCCACGCTTGACATGCAACTAGTTTGCATAAGTGGCTAGCGGGTGTCTGTCTCTCCTACTATAGTCAATATCTATTTTGCAACGAGTTGCCAACAATTTGGTTATCCTCGTTGTGGTTCATGTTCGTAAGTAAGAACGGTTCTATCTTCGAAAGCCCTAAACCACGTAAAACTTGCAATGGATAAATTAGAGGCGTCTAGTTTAGATTGTTGCTGGGCTGCTGTTATGATATGGTGATGTTGAAAGTAGAAGTATGAGATGATACTCTTACAACACACATAACGTGTAAGTTCCATAGACCTTGGCCTTACACATAAAGGTATGATAGTGATCATACCACGATGCACATGATAGAGATCATATGCGGGAACCATATCATTTCACTAATAAAACATGTGATGTTTGATAGCATCTTATATTGCTTGTTTAGCGCTTTATTAGCATAATAATATGATCCCTCATTTAAATATCAAGATAAGAATGTGTTTTTCCTTTAGTATGCACCGATTATGTTTTCGTCGCTCCAAGACATCACGTGATGATCGGGTATTCTTGGATCCATGACCATATTTCGGGTGTAAGACAGTTACACACGCGAATACTAAGGTTCTAACTTGGCGAGCCTAGCATGTACAGACATGGCCTCGGAACACGGACCGAAAGGTTAAGCATGAGTCATATAGTAGATATGATGCCCATTTGATGCTCGCCTTTGAAGCTACACCGACTCACGTGATGATCGGACTTGGTGTAGTGGATTTGGTTCATGTAATCACCAAAAAGGCACGAGGGATGTCGTTTTTGAGTGGGAGTTCATTCGTAATATGGATTAGTTGAACTCAATCTATCATAAACTTAGTCTAAACTTTACAAATTCTGTATAGATGGCACCACCTACTTTTAATTTCAATGTGTTCATGGAGAAAGAGAAACTTACAACGAACGGTAGCAACTTTACCGAATAGGCCATGAATTTGAGGATTCTCCTCTCTGCTGCACAAAAGCAATATGTGCTAGAAGCGTCGCTAGGCCCCCTACCTTTTGATGATGCCCCTGACGAGGAGAAGAATGTCTATCAGACTCGTCAGGAGGACCACAACTTAGTTCATTGCGGCATATTTTATGGGCTAGAGCCGGAACTTCGAAAGCGTTTCGAAAACGACAATGCATTTGATACAATGGGTGAGTTGAAAATGATTTTCGACACACATGCTGCTGTAGAGAGATACAATGCTTCAAAAAAGTTCTTTAGCTGCATGATGGAAGAGCACATCTCCATAAGTGAGCATGTACTCAAGATGTTGGGTTACGCCGATAAGCTTGTGTCCTTGGGAATAACGATTCCCATTGACTTAGGCATCCATTGTGTTCTGCAGTCTCTGCCACCTAGCTATAAGAGCTTCGTGATGAACTATAATATGCAAGGCATGAAGAAGTCTCTCCCCGAGCTTCTGTCAATGCTTAAAACTGCAGAAGTGGAGATCAAAAAGGAACATCAAGTGTTGATGATCAATAAGAACACTGGTTACAAGAAAGATAAGAATGGAAAACGGAAGGGAAGTAAGGGCGGCAAGCAGGTTGCCGTGTCTGAAAAGAACCCCGAGTTGGACCTAAGTCTGATACCGAGTGCTACTATTGTAAGGGGACTGGCCACTGGAAGCGCAACTGCCCCAAGTATTTGGCAGACAAGAAGGTCGGCAAGACAAACAAAGGTATATATGATATACATGTTATTGATGTGTACTTGACTAGTTCTCGCAGTAGCACCTGGGTATTTGATACCGGATCAGTTGCTAATATTTGTAACTCGAATCAGGGGCTGTGGAACAAGCGACCGCTAGCAAGGGGTGAGGTCAATATGCGTGTCGGCAATGGATCAAGCGTTGATGTGATCGCCGTCGGAACGCTACCTCTCCACTTGCTGTCGGGATTAGTAATAAACTTGAATAATTGTTATCTGGTGCCAGCACTGAGCATGAACATTGTATCTAGATCGTGTTTGATGCGAAGTGGTTATTCATTTAAATCTGAGAACAATGGTTGTTCTATTTATATGAATGGAATCTTTTATGGTCATGCACCGATGATGAATGGTTTATTTCTGTTGGATCTCGATAATAGTGTTACACATATTCATAATGTTGATGCTAAAAGGATTAAACTAAATGATGATATATCTGCATATATGTGGCACTGCCGTCTAGGTCATATTGGCGTTAAACGCATGAAGAAGCTCCATTCAGATGGACTTTTGGAATCACTTGATTTTGAATCATTTGATACATGTGAGCCATGCCTTATGGGCAAGATGACTAGAACGTCGTTTTCCGGTTCAATGGAACGGGCGACAGATTTATTGGAAATCATACATTCTGATGTATGTGGTCCAATGAGTGTGTCGGCGCGAGGTGGATATCGTTATTTTGTTACTTTCACGGATGATTTGAGTAGATACGGTTATATCTACTTGATGAAACACAAGTCTGAAACTTTTGAAAAGTTCAAGGAATTTCATAATGAAGTGGAAAATCATCGTAATAGAAAGATCAAATTTCTACGGTCTGACCGTGGAGGTGAGTATCTAAGTTACGAGTTTAGCACTCACATGAAAGAGTGTGGAATTGTTTCACAACTCACACCTACCAGAACACCATAGCGAAATGGTGTGTCGAAACGTCGTAAACATACTTTATTGGATATGGTTCGGTCTATGATGTCTCTAACGGACTTGCCGTTGTCATTTTGGGGTTATGCACTAGAAACTGCTGCATTCACTTTAAATCGGGCACCATCTAAATCCGTTGAAAAGACACCGTATGAATTATGGTTTGGAAACAAACCTAAGCTGTCATTTCTTAAAGTTTGGGTATGCGATGTTTATGTGAAGAAACTTCAACCGGATAAACTCGAACCAAAAGCGGAAAAATGCGTCTTCATAGGATACCCTAAGGAAACTATTAGGTATTCCTTCTATCACAAATCCGAGGGCAAGGTTTTTGTTGCCAAGAATGGATCCTTTCTAGAGAAAGAGTTTCTCACGAAAGGTGTGAGTAGTCGGAAGGTAGAACTTGAAGAGGTTATTGAACCTTCTCTTCAAAGTATGGTGAGTAGCGCAGCGCCAGAAGTCGTTCCGGTGTTGGCTTCACCAGTTTAAGAGGGAACTAATGATAATGATCATTAAACTCCGAAAGAGAGTACTACCAAACCTCTCGCAGCAGTCTAGCAGACTCCCGAGCTGTACAGAAATCCTGTCATGAATTTCATGGTTGATGAAAATGATGACCCTGCGACGTATGAAGAAGCAATGATGATCCCGGATTCCAACAAATGGTTAGAAGCCATGAAATCCGAGATGGAATCCATGTATGAAAATCAAGTTTGGAACTTGGTGGACTTACCTCACGACCGAAAGGCCGTGGAGAATAAATGGATTTTCAAAAGAAAAACTGATGCTGATGGTAATGTGACCGTCTATAAAGCTCGACTTGTCGCAAAGGGGTTTCGACAAATTCAATGATTTGACTACGATGAGACATTCTCTGCCGTAGCGATGCTAAAATCAGTTAGGATTATGTTAGCAATTGCTGCATATTTCGATTATGAGATATGGCAGATGGATGTCAAAACCACGTTTCTCAATGGTAATATTGAAGAAGAGTTGCATATGATACAACCAAAGGGTTTTGTCGATCCTAAGGATGCTAACAAGGTGTGCAAGCTTCAGCGATCCATCTATGGATTGAAGCAAGCATCACGAAGTTGGAATCTCCGCTTTGATGAGGTGATCAAAGAGTTTGGATTTGTCCAAACTTATGGAGAAGCTTGTATTTACAAGAAAGTGAGTGGGAGTAATGTGGCATTTCTGATACTATATGTGGATGACATATTATTGATCGGAAATGATATAGATCTTTTAAACAGTGTTAAAAGTTATCCAAACAGCAAATTTTCAATGAAGGACCTAGGTGAAGCATCATACATATTAGGCATAAAGATCTATAGAGATAGATCTAGGCGCCTAATAGGGCTATCGCAAAGTACATACCTTGATAAGATTTTAAAGAAGTTTAAAATGGACAAAAGTAAGAAGAGGTTCTTACCTATGACACAAGGCACGACATTGAGTAAGACTCAAAGTCCGGCTACGGCAGAAGAAAGAGAGAAAATGGACAAAGTCCCCTATGATTCAGCCATAGGCTCTATAATGTATGCCATGCTATGTACAAGACCGGATGTGGCACATGCTATTAGTTTGACTAGTAGGTACCAATCGGATCCGTGTTCGTAACATCGAAAGCGGTCAAGAATATCCTTAAGTACTTGCGAAGAACTAAGGATATGTTTCTTGTATACGGAGGTGAAGAAGAGCTCGTCGCTAAGTGTTATGTCGACGCTATATTTGACACCGATCCGGATGACTCTAAGTCTCAATCTGGATACGTATTTCTCATGAATGGCGGAGCGGTTAGTTGGAGGAGCTCCAAACAACCTGTGGTGGCAGGATCAACAACGGAGGCCGAATATGTTGCTTCTTCAGAAGCGGCTCAGGAAGCAGTTTAGATGAAGGAGTTCATATCCGAACTAGGTGTGGTTGCAAACGCGTTGGACCCAATGGTGATCTATTGTGACAACAATGTTGCCATTGCCAATGCCAAAGAACCAAGGTCTCACAAGCATTCCAAGCATATTAAGCGCCGGTTTCACTCCATCCACGAGCATGTCAAGGATGGAGATATAAAGATTTGTAAAGTACATACGGATCTCAATGTAGCAGATCCATTGACTAAAACTCTCCCTAGAGTAAAACATGATCTACACCAGAACTCCATGGGTGTTAGATACATCACTATGTAACTAGATTATTGTCTCTAGTGCAAGTGGGAGACTGAAGGAAATATGCCCTGAGAGGCAATAATAAAGTGTTTATTATATGTATTCCAAGTATATGATAGATGTTTATTTTGCATGCTATAATTGTATTAATACAGAAACATTAATACATGTGTGTTTAATAAACAAACAGAAAGTTCCTAGTTATGCCTCTCTCATAAACTAGCTTGTTGATTAACAAGATGATCATAGTTTCCTGATCATGGACATTGGATGTTGTTAATAACGGGATCACAACATTAGTGTAATGATGTGATGAACATTCATCCGAAGTATAGCATTACGATCAAAGTCATTGAGTTTATATTGCTATAAACAACTTACGAAGTGATCCTTATCCTTAGACCATGAGATCATGTCAACTACTAACACCGGAAGAGTTTCTTGATGACATCAAACGTCACACCGTAACTGGGTGATTATAAAGATGCCTTCAAAACTACTAAAGTGTTATGTTGAGACTCATGGATCAAGAGTGGAATTTTTTCATCCCGATGACGGATAGATATACTCTGGGCCCTCTCGGTGATATCACATTGGTTAGCTTGCAAGCAAGTGATTTGATCACTAGAATGTTATATCACGGGAACGAGAAAAGAGTGCATGTCGGTAACGAGATCAAACTAGGTATGGAGATACCGATGATCGAAACTCGGACATGTAATATATCGTGAAACAAAGGGATTAAGATACTGGCGTAAAAGGTTCCGACGATCATAGGAAACTCATCGTTGAATGTGTGGGAGTCAGTATGGATCTCTAGGTCCCGCTTCTGATTATTGATCGGAGAAGGGTCTCGATCATGTCCGCATTATTCGCGAACCGTAGGTGACACACTTAAGGGACACTGACATCCAATTGGAGCAAAAGTTTCATGCCGAAAAGAATAACAAGCGCAGGAATTTATTTCACTAGATACCGAAACAGGTTTTTGGGTGAAATTGCAGAAAGTGTTTTTGCATGTGAAATGGAATTCTAGCAAGGGGTTATATGTGAATGTTTGTCATTAAAGTAATTGACAAAATTCTGAATAAATAAAAAGAGTTTTATTTAATAGCAATTTTGAGTGGGATTTTGAGTGGAGGAAATTGAAGAGTTTTTTGTGAGTGGAGTGTCCACCCACATGAATGAAGGAGGGGAGGGGGCAGCCCCATGGCCGGCGGCCACCCCTTTGGGTGCCCCCTCCTCCTATAAAAGGCACCCCCCCTCTCTCTCTCACTCACACCTCCTCGTGAAGGATCTCTCTCCCCCTCTAGAATTTATCCCCCATGGTCTCGGACTAGCGAGATACATGTTCCCGGTGGCTATTCGGCAAGAAAGGGTTGTGGTTCTGCTACATCGCTGGAGCGAGGAGGCGGAGGTTGCTCGGTGTCTTGTACGTGTGTGCGAGCACGGATGCGCTGCTGCTTTGCGGCGCTAGGACTTCCTCTCGATCTTGAGATCAGCAAGAGATCGTCTACATCAACCACAAGTTCAACTCGTTAAGCTTTGTCGGTCTTCAAGGGTATGTTCTCTACGAATATACATCCGCCCGTCGTTTGTATCTAGTAGATAGATCTTGGTACTTAGTTCCCATCGTAGGAAATTTTTTGTTTTCTATGTTGCAAACCCTTCAGACTCGTCATGTGATGAGGAAGCTGAAGTCCTGCCAGTACAACAACTTCGTCACCGACGACGTCTACAGGTGCCCCTTTGATACGTTGCAAACGTATCTATAATTTTTTATGCTCCATACTTGTTTTGCACCAACTATATTATGTTTTTGTCTATACTTTGTGGCATTTTTATGAATTTTCTGGAACTAACATATTAACAAGTGCCACAGAGCCAGTTTCCTATTTTCTGCTGTTTTTGGTTTTAGAAAAACTAGTAAAGAAATATTCTCGGAATTGAATGAAACAAAAGCCGAAGTTCCTATTTTCTCGACACGACATGGAGTCCGGAGGAGAGGGGGAGACGCACCCCAGGGCGGCCACACCTGGGCCAGGCGCGTCTAGGGGGCGCGTCGCCCTAGGGTGTGGGCCCCCTGGCGCTCCACCAACCTCGCCTCTTCGCCTATATAATCCCCCCGAGACAAAAACCCTAAGGACCCGATCAGAATTCCACGAAAAAGTCCGTAGTCGCCGTCACCGTCGTCCCTAGATTGGGAGGGATCTGAAGCTCTTCACGGCACCCTGCCAGAGAGGGAGATCATCCCAGAGGCCTTCTTCATCACCATGCATGCCTCCAGAGTGATGTGTGAGTAGTTCATACTTGGACTACGGGTCCATAACAGTAGCTAGATGGTTATTTCTCCTATTTTGCCTTCATGTTTAGATCTTGTGAGTTGCCTATCATGATCAAGATCATCTTATTGTAATGCTACATGTTGTGTTTGCTGGGATCTAATGAATATTGAGTATTATGTCAGATTAATTATTGTTCTATCATGTCTATGTTATTTGTGATCTTGCATGGTTTGTGTTGCTAGTAGTTACTCTGGCCAAGTATTTGCTTGTGACTCCAAGAGGGAGTATTGAAATGGATCGTATGGGCACCTAGAGGGGGGGTGAATAGGTGCTACCAATTTTTAATACTTTTTCAATTTTATGCTTGACACAAAGTAAATTCTCTAGATATGTAACTACGAGAATTTCCCTATATGCAACCCTAGCTACTAAGCACGTAAAGAGAGGAGCGAAGGAACCGTAGTGGAGCACGCGGAGACATATGGATTTGTTTTACCGCAGTTCCTTCCTTGTTAAGGGAAGTACATCTGCGTTGGAGGGGTGGGTGGTTCTAAGACCACCACGCCACAATAGGCCTCACCCTATTCTCCGATGGATCTCGCCACTAGAGGCCTGATCCACCTTCTCCACTATTGGATCCCTTCGAGGCGGGAACCAGTGCCTTTTACAACGCTACCGGGGCACACACCCACAACTAAATTGGGGTCTCCCGGGATGATAACAAGCTACCACAAGAACAAGGTTTATCAATATAAACAAAACAAGGATCTAGGTATTTGCAAGAAATACTAGATCGGTGATTCTCCAAATGAATGGAGAGGAGATGAAGCGCTTGATTGGTGATGATGAAGATCGAGTTCTCCTCCTTCGATTCCCCAAGGGAAGAGGGAGGGGCGGATTATCCGCCCCCAAAGGCAGATACTTTTCCCTTTTTCTTAGAGAGAGCTGCAACACTTCAACACACATTAAATAATCCTTGATATTGTTATCTAACACACAAAACACTAGGGATTAGGAAATGTTCTTTCAATCTCCCCCTTTTTGGTGTTAGATGACAATACTAGGATTTGCAATGAAACTGGCTAACGCCACCTTAAAAATGAAAGACACTCCCCCTAGATGTGTGCATATTTAAAATTTGCATTTGAATACAAATACACACACTAGAGAGAACACAACTTTCATAGCAAAGATAATTGAAATAGGGTGGGTTGGGAAACAAGGTCATACCACCGGGATGTGATTATAGCCAAAGAAAATAATTAGCTTGATAGCCTCCAAGCAAATCCCAACAAAATTGATGCATACATTAGATAAACCAATGATTCCATATGCCATCAAATATGCTCCATAGATAAATCCAGAATTCCATGAGATCCACAATAGATAAATCCAGAATTCCATGGATACCAAACATAGTACCAAACATAGTGGAGCATGACATAGTCTTACATAATCCAAGCACAAATAGCAAATAAGTTCACGCTAAAAAGAGCACAAGCAAGCAAATAAAAACAACGGAAAGACAAGTGCTTGCGCCCAACCCTTGCAAATCCACGAGACCTAATAGAACTACTTCTCCCCCTTTGGCATCGAAACGCCAAAAAGGAAGAAGAGCGATGCTAACGCCCCTGAAGATCACTCCTCCTTATCCTCATCATAGTCATTCCCGTCCCCTTCCTCTTCATCATACTCATCATCATCATCATCAGCTGGAGGAGTGGGAGCCCTCGGTGGTGGAGGAAAGAGGCAACTCTCGAGCTCGCCGTAGTTGATCCCTGAAGTGTTCCACTGAGCATACGGTTCTGGAGCAGTGGGAGGAGGTGGATGGCCAGTGGCACCTGAGACATGGTGGAGAATAAGCTGTTGTGTGTGATCCCTCTCATGATCCCTGCGGTACGCCTCATATTGGCCCTTGTGCGTGTCAATGCCCATGCAAAGGATGTGCCGCTAGAACCAAGTGAGCTGCTTAACCTCGCGTGCCATTGGGGACACCACGGAACGACGACCACTAGCCCGTGCATCACGCATGAAGGACTCAGGGGCAATGGAAGGGTGATGGGTCTTTTGAGCCTTGTTGTAGATTTTCTTGGGCTTGTGAACTCCATCCAAAGCAGTGCCAAAATCCTCAAGGGGTAACATATGCTTGATGAGCATCATAATGAAAGGAGTATAAGGAATAGAGAGCATGTTAATCATAGCATCCGTCATCTCATGATATATGTAGTCCATGACATCCAGTTTGTAACCTGTAGCTAAACCAGAGTTGGTGGCACACTCGTGGGCAAAAGCAAGGAGAGGAACCAGATGGCCACGGATCATGTCATTGTTTCCACCACTCGGAGCAATGCAATCCCTAAATATGCCAACAAGGGAGGCATACAAGGGAGAGAGACCAGCAAAAGTACCAGCAACACCATCAGGAGTAAGGCAAGGAGCAAGTGCAGTATCCTTGGATGGCTTCAGATGAGAAATGATACGGTGGCCAGAAAGAGTGTCACGGCCATGGAATGCATAACCAAGAACCTGCCCAAAGATGCGAAAGTCCGACTGAATCATTGTGGTCCCGGTCATCTACTTCATAGTACAGCGCTCATCACCGCAAATCACAAGTGTCGAGAAAAACTGCCGCACCACAGAGGAACCATAGTTGCATTGGATAGTCATAAGGTGGTGCAGCCCCATCTTGTTGGTCACATCTAATACCTCAATGAGCCTTGCCTTGGATTGAGCCTCAATCAAATTGATAGGATGCATGGGGCGAAGCTTGAGGGTAGCATATACATCATCATGAATAGCCCGAAAGTGGGCATTCCAAAACATAGAGTCCTCGGGGGGACCATCACTGCCAGCCTCATCATAGTAATAAGTCTGGCGAATGGAGGCACACTGGAGACTGTCCATAGCCTTGTAGTTGGGCCAAGACTGTTTGCCCTTGCGATATGCGGTCCTCTTTGTTTTCTTGCTTGCCTCTGCCATCCGTTCAGCCTCTCTTGCTACTCTGCTGACCTCGGTTTCGTCAATGAACTTCCCTTCTGCAGTGGGCTTGAGATAACGGGCACGGGGACAGCGGGAGAAAGTCTTGGTCGGCTTGGAACCACCTATGAAAAGCATTAGAGGGATAGCATGGAGATAAGCATACACACAAGTCTAGGAGAACATAATAGAAAGAGTATCAAAGTAATCCATAACCCAATGATATGCATTGCAGTAGTCAGGACCAAACCAAACCAGAGTTCAATCTCCAGGTCGGATTATCCGGCCCTGGCAGGGGCGGATAATCCGCCCCCCCGCAGAAATTTTCTAGATTGGCCCAGATCTACCATGGCAAAACAGATCGGGCACTAGGGTTGTAATCCTACTGATTCTAGCATGTAAGGAACAACACCAAGGATCTTCTACAACGAGATTTCCACCAAATAAAATGCATCCCATACAAAAGGAGAGAGATGAGGGAGTTACCCTCACTCATTGGAGGAAAATCACGGAGGAGAAGATACCCGGAGGCGAGGTGAAGAAGATCCGGGGAGAGTCCAGAGAATCCGGTGGTCAAATCGACTCCGGAAGGGGCGGAGGCTGGGGGCTGAGGGAGGGTTGGGGGAGGACTGGCTGCTCTGTTTGAGCCTGCCCTCCCGACCACCTTTTATCGTGCAGATTTACTGGCGGATAGTCCGCCCCCCTCTGAAAATTCTGTTAATTACAGATTCAGGCCGGAGCAACCTAGCAAAACCCCTCGGTGGTGTATAGAGGACTTATGTGCAAGAATAGATGGTTCAAGGAGGGAAATAAAGGCTTGGTTTGAGAGCAACAAACTGAGATGGTACTACACACTCAAATTTGCAAGAATCAAATCAAACAAAAGCCAAAATTGAGTGTGTTTTCCATAAGAACAAGAGATATGCAAGAAAATCCAAAGAGACCCATTAGAAACCAACTCTTCTCAAGGAAGAGGGCGGTGGCCGAAGCCACCATGTTGGAGCGCATGGCATGACACCGCGAAGGTGTATCTTGAGTTCAAAACCAATGCTCATCGATGACCCACATATCACAAAATGATATTAAGGGAAATGATTTTTCTTGCTTTCGGCATTATGGGGGGAGGGTTGGCCCAATCAATTAGGACCACACTCCCCCTATGTCTATGCCCGCATCTAAACCAAATACATGAATAAGAGCAAGTGAGTGTGCAAGGGTAGTCAAGCCAAGCTCCTTGAATCTATGATATTTAGCTCATTCCTCAAATAACAAAATCTTTCTTCATCAAGGGGCTTCGTGAAAATATCAGCAAGTTGGTTCTTCGTGCTCACAAAGGATAGGGCAATATCACCACGAGCAACGTGATCCCGAATGAAGTGGTTGCGAATCTCAATATGTTTTGTTCTTGTATGCTGCACGGGATTGTAAGCAATTTTGATAGCACTTTCATTGTCACATAATAGAGGCACTTTGTCACAATTGACACCATATTCCTTTAAAGTTTGCCTCATCCATAATAATTGTGATGCAGCCCGACCTACGATCGTTGCCACATCAAGGTCTCCAACTTATGCCAAGTCGTCATGGACTCCAAAGGTGAATCCTATCCTCGTTGAGATCCCACTTCCTACCCTCTTGAATGGTATACTACTTCATACTCCGTCCTATGACTATGATAGGTTCACACCGACAAGTACGAAGACAAGGGAGGAACCCCGAGGACTCACGCCCGACAAGACGGAGGCTTGGAAGAGGAGACGGAAGAAGCTCAATCGAATCAGCAAGGCCACGCGAATCGTTCCACTGGCCATTTCAGCGATAGCACCGACGAACCGGGCTCACCGCCGGAAGCCCCGGCGACAGCACTGGTTGACCGGAACCACAGCCGAAAACGCTTACAGAGAGCCTATTCAGTGAGCGACCGGAATATCCGGCGGCGACAGGACTCACCGCCGAAATCCCCTGCCTGCGCGCTGATCTGGGTTTGATGCCCTGGAATATTCCCTTTACTTACCCCTTTGCCTAGTTTATTCCCAAACTACCCCCTTGTTTAGTGGTTGGACTATAAATAGAGCCCCCACCCCTCATGTACCCCTTAGGCATAGATGATAGAATAAAGATAACCTCCTTGTGTGGAATCTCTAGTTTTGCCTCATCCCCTTTACCAAGGGGACCGACTATCGTCACCAACCTCGATTGGACTTTGCACTACGCATCCATCATTGAACAAGGCCTTGGAGTTGGTTGTCTCGTCTCCAAGTTGTCAAGACCCTCCCCAAGCTGTTCTTCCCTCTCCGATGTGGATTTGAGGGAGCACGTTGACCGATCTTTCCTTGCAAGGATTCTATTGGACCGGTGGCCGCCGTTCGGGATCAATCGGCCTTGTATCGTGTGAGTTTTGCGTGTGTTCATCGTGTTCTTCACGAGGTGTGTGTTCGCTTCCGCTACCTTCTCCCTTTCCCCTCGCTTCCCCATCGATTTGACCATGATATCCGTGAAGATCGGGCGACCCAAGAGGTTAACCCCTCCATCTTCTGGTATCAGCAGCTTTTGGTTGCCACGGATTTCCCATTGATTTGGTCTTTTCCCCATAAATTCGAAAATTTCACCAAAAACAGCCCCAATTCGTGTTTTGGATCGATCTGTGATTTGAGTGAGTTTTGGTAGGTTTTGATCCGTGGATTACTTGCTAAACTTGTTGATCTACCTTCCCATGCGTTCCCATGGCCTAATTCCTTGATTTCCCCCTCCGATCTGAAGTTTCACATCGAGTTTTTCCGCAGAAAATCGATTTTTCGCGTTCCTGAACTCGTTCCGGCGCCAGATCCGGCGAACCGGAGCTCCCGCCAGAATTTCCGGTCAAACCGGACTTACTGCCGGAATTTCCGGCGAGAATTCCGGTCTCGCCGACCTGGTCGCCAACAGATTCAGCTCCTCACGGTTTTGAGCAGAACTTTTGCATTCGAACTCGGATTTTGGTGTTCTTTAGCTTGTTTCGAAGAGGAGAAGGATCTCTACATCATCATCCATGTTGTTCATGCTATCTACTCCATACAAATTCTGTGAGCAAGACGGAATCCAATAATAAAGGGGGAAGATCATCGACGAAAGGTATAAACATTCCGCGACTTCTCCCCACTTGCATTACTTTGTGAACCCCACTATCTTTGCGAGAAACAAACACCTATTGATACTAGTTCCTCTTATGATTTCTTGGGCTATGCACATTTGATACCTTGTAGATTCCGAGCAAACATTGTGACCGCTATCTCATATAGTTATCTTGTATAGTTGTTGGCACAAGGAAGAGGCAAGTGAAAAAGAAATAAAAAGAAAAAGAAAGAAACAAAAAAATAGAAAAAGAAAAAGAAAGAGAAAAAAAAAGAAAAAGAAAAAGAAAGAAATATACAAGTGCCTCATAGAATAGGAAGCGCAAGCTCGATGAACATCATATAGGTGGTACTTATTGTGCATATCTTGTAGCCCACCAATTTTGTGCAATCGAACTAGCGTCTCTCCTTGTACTTGTGTGATACGAGCTTATAGTCTTTGCTAGGTAATCTTTTGGTTCTTAGCTCACTTTCTCCGTCGCACAATTCCCATTTATCCCACCGTGTGTGTTTCCTTGTATATATTTCCTATCTTGTGGATTGACTTGTTTTGCTTTGTGATCATTGTGGTTCTTTACTTGCCTTTACAACATCTTGATTTCGGATTGGTTCTTGACATGCCACTTTCCATACCTATCCACCATAGGTGTTTGTGTGTTTTTTGGTTAGTAGTTGGTTTTGGTGTTCCACGTGAACTTCACTTTGCTTGGTTTATTGCTCTCAAGTGTGGCCACTTGCACGATACGATCTTCCAAGGTAAAGTAAGGTTCGACGTTGTATCCCTAACACCCTCTACCACTGCCATATACAAAACTTGGTCTTGTGAAGCATGTCTAGGGACTCCGAGACCGAGAATGATATCTATGAAGAATCCATGATGAGCCACCATGACTACGACTCCACAAGTATAGAGGACATGACGGAGCACAACACCGACAATGGCTCCGCATGCTTTGAGGACCCGGAGCACTACACCGACAATGGATCCACATGCATGGAAGACTTGGAGATCTACATCGACAATGGATCCTCATGCATGGAAGACATGGAGCTCTACGTCGACAATGGCTCCTCATGCATGGAGGATATGGATCACTACACCGACAATGGCTCCACATGCTTGGGTGATATGGAGTACTACACCAACAATTACTCCCCAAGCATGGACGACTTCGAGGGCGACATCAACGACGCCTCGCCGAGCATGGAGGACACGGAGAACTTCATCGAGTTTGATGGCTCCTCCACGAGCCATGAATAATTCCTCCACCGTGTGGATATGGAAGCCTACTATGCCAAGCAAGAGGAGGCACATCATCAAGAATCCATGACCTTCAAGGCCAAGCGTGCCACACCAAAGGGCACCACCTACTTCGATGATCCACCTCCAAGGCATCAAGTGCCACCACCTAGATGGCGTCAAGCTCCACCATCTCCAAGGCGCCAAGATCCTTCACCTCCAAGGCGCCAAGTTTTCAATGATGTTTAGGTTCGAATTTATGGGGAAAAGACCAAATCGATGAGAAATCCGTGGCAACCAAAAGCTCTGATACCATATGATGGAGGAGTTAACCTCTTGGGTGGCCCGATCTTCACGGATCTCATGGTCAAATCGATGGGGAAGAGAGGGGAAAGGGAGAAGGTAGTGGAAGCGAACACACATGACGGACATGACGGAGCACAACACCGACAATGGCTCCGCATGCTTTGAGGACCCAGAGCCCTACACCTACGACGACTCCACATGCATGGAAGACTTTGAGCTCTACATCGACAATGCCTCCTCATGCATGGAGACTATGGAGAACTACACCGACAATGGATCCACATGCTTGGGTGATATGGAGTACTACACCAACAATTACTCCCCAAGCATGGATGACTTCGAGTGCGACATCGACGATGCCTCGCCAAGCATGGAGGACATGGAGAACTTCATCGACTTTGATGGCTCCTCCATGATCCATGAAGAATTCCTCCACCGTGTGGAGATGGAAGCCTACTACGCCAAGCAAGCGGAGGCGCATCATTAAGATCCCATGAACTTCAAGGCCAAGTGTGCCACACCAAAGGGCGCCACCTACTTCGATGATCCACCTCCAAGGCGACAAGCGCCACCACCTCCAAGGCGTCAATTGCCACCATCGACAAGGCATCAAGTGCCACCACCTAGCTGGCGTCAAGCTCCACCATCTCCAAGGCACCAAGCTCCATCACGTCCAAGGCGCCAAGATCCACCTCCTATCCAAAGAAGAGTGGCGTACAAACATCATATACATCAAGAGGTGCAAATAAACAAGAATCTTCATCGACAAACATCCTCTCATGAGCATCGCCACCATAAAGAGGATACAAGACATCGTCAAAGGCATCTTCGCCACCAAGATGAAGAATTCTTGATGAGCACCAACCATAATGCTCAAGCAAGCTCAAGAAGGCACCACAAGCACAAGCAGAGTGCCAAGGCAAATGATCACCGTCGTGAGCGTCATGTGGATGACCAAGTGCTTCACCAACATAAACCTTCGGCAAGGCACGCCAATGACCTCCGTCGACACCATCCTAAGGCACCTTCAACTACTAGTGCCACCACCATAATGGTGAAGGGTTTCGCGGCATAGTAAATCAAAATTTTCTACGGATGCGAACAGAGGGAAGCCAAGATCTAATCTAGGATATGCAAACAACGAGAGAGATTGGATTAGATCTTCATACCCTTGAAGATTCATGCACAGCGTTAAATCGAACGTGGGTGATGTAGTCGTACTCGCTTCTCCTCCTCGCGATCCGATCCGATCTAGCACCACAAGTGGCGATGCCTCCGTGAGATGCACACATGCGGCACCTCGACGTCTCCTCCTTCCTTGGTCCAGCAAGTATGGTGGAGAGATGGGTTGGATCTACATGACGGCAGTGCAATTGGTGGAGAATTTTGCAGCAGGCTTCGCCTACAAGCGATCGGGAGGGAGAGAGGAGGCAGCAGGCGGCTAGGGTTGGAGGGAAGGTGTGGGGGGTGGCCCCAGCCCTCTTTATATAGAGGGGTGGGCGCAGCCCTAACCCCTCCCCCAAGCCCTAGGCCGGCGGCCAAAGGAGGAGGAGTGGGGGGCAAGGAAACCCCCCCTTCTAGAAGGTCTATCTAGGGTTTTACCCTAGCTGGCCGGTTGGGCCCTATGGGGCCTTGTGCCCCTGGCCCAATGCGGCCAGGGCACTCCCTCATAGGCCCATGCCCCCTCCCGGAAGGTGGGTCCACGTTGGTCCCCTTCCGGAAGGTTCTAGAAGCTTCCGGTACAATACTGATTAACCTGGAACAATTCCGAACTCCAAAAACTGCACTGCCTTATATGAATCTTATTCTCCGGACCATTCCGGAACCTCTCGTGATGTCCCGGATCCCATCCGAGACTCCGAACAAAAACTCATAAACCAAATATCCAATCTATCCTAGCGTCGAGACACGTTAAGTGTGTGACCCTGCGGGTTCGAGAATATGCGGACATGATCTTCTATCAATAATCAACAACGGGGTCTGGAAACCCATATTGACTCCCACACATTCATCGATGATCATATCGGATGAACCACGATGCCAGGATTCAATCAATCCCATATATATTCCCTTCGTCTCGCGATATTTTACTTGCCCGAGATTCGATCGTCGATGCATCATACCTAGTTCAATCTCGTTCACAGCAAGTACTTTACTCGTTCCGTAATCCGATATCACTTTGTGATTAACTCCTTAACCACATGCTTGCAAGCGGTGTTGATATCGATTACCGAGTGGGCCCGAAGTATATCTCTCCGACTTGGGAGGGACAAATCCCATCTCGATACATACAACCCAACAGATACTTTCCGATCACCTGAGAGACACCTTTATGATCACCCTCTCATAGGATGACGTTTGATGACCTCAAAGCTTTCTTCCGATACCAGGGAGTTGTATTATCTCATGGTCTAAGGAATACAATATTTGACATAAGAAAAGCTTCGCAAAGATGAACACGATGACACGATCTAATTGCTTCGCTTAGTTTGGGTCTGTCCATCATATCATTCTCCCAATGATATGATCTCATTATTAATTGACAACTCATGTCTATGGTTAGGAAACCTTAACCATCATTAATCAATGAGCTAGTCCATAGAGGCGTACTAGGGACACGGTGTTGTTCACAAACCACACAAGTATTAATGTTTCCGCTTAATACAATTCTAGCATGGAATATAAACTTTATCATGAACAAGAATTATAATAATAACATCTTTATTATTGCCTCTAGGGCATAATTCCAACAAATGGCACCAAGATCAAGCCTTCCTCCACGACATCAAGCTTCAATGTCTTCACTTGACTTCCAAGACCTCGTGAACGAGGAAAATAAAGACCTCTACTTCGCCAAGTTGGATAGCATGAGTCTACCTCCACCTCAACTACAATATGGCCACAAGACGGTCGAGCATGGGATTTTCCCTTCGACCATGGAGGTGAGCAATGATGCCCATATTTTGGCATCCAACCTTGAAGGCGACAAGGTCACGAATGGTGAGCATGGGATTTTCCCTTCACCAAAGGAGGCGCAAGGAGTTGAGGAAACCGAGCCTATCCCCATATGCTTGAGTGATGATGTGGTACCAATCCCATGTGAGTATGAGAGCCACTTAGCCCACTTGAGTGAGAGCAAGAGTGAGATGAAGGACTCCACCTTATGTGAGATTGAGTCCTTCCACTTTGAGGGCATGAGTGATACTCCTAGTGAGTTGAGAGTGGTAGTTGATAGGTCAAGTGAGACCATTTCAATTTCTAACAACTTACCCTCTACCTCTAGTGTGTTCTCTTGTATTGTGCTAGGTCCCATGGAGGAAGATGAGCCAAGCCATGAAGCAATAATGCCTCAATTGGAGAAGATTTACATGGTGCACGAAGATGATCCTATGTCATGGCTACATCAAGAAGACGAAGTCGTTCACAAGGAGGCCACTACTTACACAACACCCACTTCATATGAGAGGTATGACCAAGGTAAAAATAAGGGTGTTGATGATGCCATGATCCCACTAGTGGACATGATGAATTGTGAGGATATGCATGCTATGGATGATACTTGTGACATTACATATGCTTCATCCACATTCCCATGTGATGCTTTGACTTTGCATAATATTGATCATGTGGAATTGTTTGATTACGATATCATTGCCATAAACATGCCATGCTATGCATCTTGTGTGTATCCTCCAATTGCTTCGGACTTGCCTTGTCATGCTAGTCATTCAATTTCTCCCGTTATTTGCGATAAGATGAATGCTTGCTATTTCACTTGTTATGCTTGCAACAATATTGATTATATGCATTATAATGAGATGGCCCCCATAGCTTTATCAATTTTTGGAGATTTTGATGATTGCCATGATAAGCATATTCCCCACTTGCATACTCACCATGCATCTATTTCATACTTGATTGACATTAATGGTGTTGTGCACAAGAAGAGATACGTCATGATGGATGATGTGTATCTCTACCATGCACACACGTTCTTCCTTTTGTGTATGATGTGTGTAGGTACCCGCACAAGAATGTCAACCTCGATTGAGCACGAGTTGACAAAAAGAGCTCTTGAGAGCATCCCACAAGTACAAATGCATATACATCAACCTCTACCAACCATGGGTTGACAAGAAGAAACGAAGAGAGTTACCTATGGCTACCCTTCATCGAGCTATCTCTACAAGCTAAGGTGACTTCCTTCTACTTGAGGACTCATGCTATAATCTTCATGAATTGGCTACGCTTTGAGTGTTGCTTCGCTTTTGTCGTGAGCTTTGTAGGATTCATGGAAGGTGAAGGAACATTGAAGTGTTGTCAAGTCAATCTTCCCGAGGACGACAATTTGGTGAACCCTAGGATCAAGAAGGTCTCTCGACCTCTTCTACTTTGTGATGAGCATGTAGAGTCGAGGACGACTCTTTTTGAAGGGGGGGGGGAGCTGATGCAGCCCGACCTACGATCATTGCCACATCAAGGTATCCAACTTATGCCAAGTCATCATGGACTCCAAAGGTGAATCCTATCCTCGTTGAGATCCCACTTCCTACCCTCTTGAATGGTATACTACTTCATACTCCGTCCTATGACTATGATAGGTTCACACCGACAAGTACGGAGACAAGGGAGGAACCCCGAGGACTCACGCCTGACAAGACGAAGGCTTGGAAGAGGATACGGAAGAAGCTCCAACTGGAATCGACGTCGGCCGTGACCGGTTCCACCGCGAATTCGACAAGACCGTGACCGGGCTCACCACGGAAGCCCGGCGACACCGGTTGGCCGGAACCACCGAAAAAACGAGAGCCTATTCAGCGAGCGACCGTAGTATCCGGCGGCGACCGGAAATTCTGGCACCAGATCCGGTGCGACCGGACTCACCATTGGAATCCCCTGCCTGCGCGCGGATCTGGGTTTGATGCCCTGGAATATTCCCTTTACTTACCCCTTTGCCTAGTTTATTCCCAAACTACCCTCTTGTTTAGTGGTTGGCCTATAAATAGAGCCCCCACCCCTCATGTAACCCTTAGGCATAGATTATAGACTAAATACAACCCCCTTGTGTGGAATCTCTAGTTTTGCCTCATCCCCTTTACCAAGGGGACCGACTATCGTAACCAACCTCGATTGGACTTTGCACTACGCATCCATCGTTGAACAAGGCCTTGGAGTTCGTTGTCTCATCTCCAAGTTGTCAAGACCCTCCCCAAGGTGTTATTCCCTCTCCGATGTGGATTTGAGGGAGCACGTTGATCGTTCTTTCCTTGCAAGGATTCTATCGGACCGGTGGCCGCCGTTCGGGAGCAATCAGCCTTGTATCGTGTGAGTTTTGCGTGTGTTCATCGTGTTCTTCGCGAGGTGTGTGTTCGCTTCCGCTACCTTCTCCCTTTCCCCTCGCTTCCCCATTGATTTGACCACGCGATCCGTGAAGATCGGGCCACCCAAGAGGTTAACCCCTCCAACAAATTGTGTACAAGCACTTGCAGCAGCAACATATTCAGCTTCGGCGGTTGAGAGTGAAATACAATTCTGTTTCTTTGAAGACCAACACACTAGAGACCTGCCCAAGAATTGACATGCACCAGAAGTTGATTTTCTATCATCTTTGTCACCTGTCCAATCTGAATCAGTGTAACCACATAGAGAGAAACTTGAACCCTTGGGATACCATAACCCAAAATTTGGGGAATGAACCAAATATCTGAAGATTCGTTTGACCGCCACTAAGTGGCTTTCTTTAGGAGCGGCTTGGTACCTTGCACACACACTCCTACACTTAACACGATATCGGGCCTAGATGCACAAAAGTAAAGGAGAGAGCCGATCATGGATCGATATACCTTTTGGTCCACGTCTTTACCCTTGGGATTGAGTTCAAGATGACACTTTGTTTACATTGGAGTAGCAACGCCATTGAGATCCGTCATCTTGAACCTTTTGAGCATGTCTTGGATGTACTTATCTTGATTAATAAAGGTTCCCTCTCTGAGTTGTTTGATCTCGAATCCAAGAAAGAACCTCAACTCACCCATCATTGACATCTCAAACCTGTCAGTCATAAGCATTGAAAATTCATCGTTAAAAGCTTGGTTAGTAGAGCCAAAAATAATGTCATCTACATAAAGTTGGCATACAAAAATCTCCCCATTAACCTTCTTAGTAAAAAGAGTGGGATCGATTTGCCCAACTTCGAATCCACAGTCTAACAAAAGCTCTTTAAGGTGCTCATACCACGCACGTGGGGCTTGTTTAAGGCCATAGAGCGCCTTATCGAGTTTGTAGACATGGTTCGGAAATTTGGGGTCCTCAAAACCCGGGGGTTGCTTGACGTATACTAACTCATGTAGAGGACCATTAAGGAACGCACTCTTAACATCCATTTGCTGTAATTTAAAATTATGATGGGCTGCATATGCAAGAAGGATACGGATGGACTCAAGACGAGCCACAAGAGCATAAGTCTCGCCAAAATAAATTCCTTCCACTTGAAAGAATCCTTGAGCCACGAGTCTGTAGGGTTTCGTAGAATGGAAAACAAAAAAATTCTACCGCATACAAACAAACAAGCCAAGATCTATCTACTAGATTGCAGCAATGAGTCGATGGAATAACTTACCCTCGAAGATTCCAAAGTGTTTAACGAGAGCGGATTCTCGTGGGTGATGTAGTCGTACTCTTGCCGATCTCAAGATCGTGTAGACGATCCTTCCGGCGCTGCGTTCCGGCAGCGCTTCCGCAGTCAGTCACACGTTCGGTACTCGATGAAGACCTTCCTCTCCCTTGTTCCAGCAGGCAGCGGAGGTTGTAGCACTCTCCTCGCGATTCCGGCAGCACGACGGCGTGGTACCGGAAGTAGAGGGGAGATCTCGCAGGGCTTCGCCTTAAGCCAGAGCGAGTATGGTGGACTATGAGAGAGAGCCTCGGCGATCTAGGGTTTAGACGCACCGAGGAGGAGCAAGGCCGGCGGCTAGGGTTAGACCTAGGCGGCGGCGAGTTGCCCTAGATGGCGGCGGCTATGGTGGGCGGCGACGGCTAGGGTTAGGGTTTAGAGGGGCGTGGTGTTGTGTCTTGGAGGGGCAGCCCTGCCCCTCCTTATATAGGTGGAGGGGGCGCGCCAAGGGGAGGGGAGTCCCTCCCCAACTCGGTCTCCAAGTGGGCCGGCGGTGGAGGGAGGGAACTCCTCCCCAAGTAGGTTTCCTACTCTCCCTCCACCTCACAAAATAGCCGTTTGACTTTTTCAAATTGGCGTTTGACTTTTCAAACTAGGATTTGATTTAACCCTTTATTTTGTTCAGCGATGACACCTAGTACATGATGCAATCATTCCAACTTGTTATGACACATTCATGTACCCTTCCCCTCCGGAGTGCCGGACATTTTGGAACCTTCTAGAACATTCCCGATGAGAACACCGGAACCATTATCCAACCCCGAAACAGGACTTTCCTTATATGAATCTTATTCTCCAGACCATTCCGGATCTCCTCGTGATATCTCGGATCCCATCCGAGACTCCGAATAACATTCGGTCTCTTACTCATCATTCCATAACTACTCAAACAACGTCGAATCCTTAAGTGTGTCTCCCTACGGTTCGTGAATTATGCGGACATGATCGAGACATTTCTCCGATCAATAACCAATAGAGGAATCTGGAAATTCATATGGCTCCCACATATTTCTACGATTACTTTGCGATCGAATGAACCACTTACATACGATACCAATTTCCCTTTGTCTCATGATAGTTTACTTATCCAAGGTTATGATCGTCGGTATCTCTGCATACCTAGTTCAACCTTGTTACTGATAAGTACTCTTTTCTCGTTCCCGTGATATGTGATCCCTTGTGAGCCAGTCACATGCTTGCAAGCTAATTGGATGACATTCCACCGAGAGGGCCCAGAGTATATCTATCCGTCATATGGATGGACAAATCCCACTCATGATCCATGTGTCTCAACCAATACTTTCCGAACACTCAATGCCATCTTTATAGCCACCCAGTTACGGTGTGGTGTTTGATGTCATCAAAGTATCCTTCCGGTGAAGGTGATATGCATGATCTCATGGTCGAAGGAATTAGGTTACTATGTATCATAAAGCATATAGCAATTGAACTATTAAAATGACTTGATCTTTATGCTACGCTTATCTATAGGAGTATGTCCACCATATCATTCTCCTAACGATATGATCTTGTTGTTAATAACATCTCAATGTTCATGATAGGGAAACCACAATCATTTATCAACCAACAAGCTAGTATTATAAAGAGGCTTTACTAGGGACTCTATTTTAGTTTACAATTCACACAAGTATCAATGTTTCCTTGTTAATACTATTATAGCATGAATGTAAACATTTATCATAAACACAAAGATATAATAATAACTATATGTATTATTGCCTCTAGGGAATATCTCCAACAGTCTCCCACTTTCACTAGATGATCTAATCTAGATTACATGGTAATATACTGAACACCTATGGCAGTTTGGTGTTGGTCATGTTTTGCCCTCGGGAGAGGTTTAGTCAACGGATCCGCCACATTCAGATCTGTGTGTACTTTGCAAATCTTTATGTCCCCATCTTGGACATGTTCTCGAATAGCATGAAAACGTAGCTTGATGTGCTTCAACTTCTTGTGTGACCTTGGTTCTTGCGCATTGGCTATGGCACCCATGTTATCACAGTAGATTGACATTGGGTCCAGCGCACTAGGAACCACACCGAGCTCTGTAATGAACTCTTTCATCCATATCGCTTCTTGTGAAGCCTCCGAAGAAGCCATGTATTCCGATTCAGTTGAAGATCTCGCCATAACGCTTTGCTTTGCACTCCTCCAGCTAACTGCTGCACCATTCAAAGTAAATACGTATCCAGATTGTGATTTAGAATCATCCGGATCGGTGTTCCAACTAGCATCGGTGTAACCATTAACGACGAGCTGTTCATCACCTCCATAAGAAAGAACCATATCCTTAGTTCTTCTCAAGTACTTAAGGATGTTTTTGACCGCTGTCCAATGATCCACTCCTGGATCACTTTGATATCTGCTAGTTAAACTAACAGGATATGCAATGTCGGGTCTAGTACATAGCATGGCATACATTAGAGATCCTATGGCTGAGGCATAGGGAATTTTACTCATCCTTTCTCTATCTTCTTCCGTTGTCGGACTTTGAGTTTTACTCAACGTCGTATTGGGCAACATGGGAAAGAACCCTTTCTTGCTATCTTCCATTCCAAACCTCTTTAGAACTTTGTCCAAATATGTACTTTGTGACAATGATATTAGGCGTCTCGATCTATCTCTATAAATCTTTATGCCTAATATGTAAGCTGCTTTGCCAAGATCCTTCATTGAAAAACTATTATTCAAATATTCCTTGACACTATTAAGAAGGTCTACATCATTCCCAATCAACAATATGTCATCTACATATAGTATTAAGAATGCTACAGAGCTCCCACTCACTTTCTTGTAAATACAAGCTTCTCCATAAGTTTGTATAAAACCAAAACTTTTTGATTACCTTATCAAAACGTTGATTCCAACTTCGGGATGCTTGCTTCAATCCATAGATGGACCGTTGAAGTTTGCATACCTTATTAGCATCTTTAGGATCGACAAAATCTTTGGGTTGCATCATATACAACTCCTCATCAATGTCTCCATTGAGGAACGCTGTTTTGACATCCATCTGCCATATCTCATAATCATAATATGCAGCGATTGCTAACATAATCCTCACAGACTTTAGCTTTGCTACAGGTGAGAAAGTCTCATCGTAGTCAACTCCTTGAATTTGTCGAAACCCTTTTGCGACAAGTCGAGCTTTATAGACACTAACATTACCACCAGCATCTGTTTTCTTCTTGAAAATCCATTTGTTCTTGACAGCCTTCCGGCCATCCGGTAAGTCCACCAAGGTCCATACTTGGTTTTCGTACATGGATCCAATCTCGGATTTCATGGCTTCTTGCCATTTATTGGAATCTGGGCTCATCATCACTTCCTCATATGTCGCAGGGTCATCAGTGTTGTCCACCAACATGACACTCATAACGGGATCATACCAATCAGGAGTGGTACGAGTTCTCGTTGACCTACGAGGTTCTGTAGCAACTTCAACCGAAGTTTCATGATCATCATCATTAGCTTCCTCTCTTATTGGTGCAGGCACCACAGGAACTTCTTCCGGTGCTGCGCTACTCGCAATTTCGAGAGAAGGTTCGACAACCTCGTCGAGTTCTACTTTCCTTCCAGTCACTTCTTTCGAGAGAAATTCCTTCTCTAGAAAGGATCCATTCTTGGCAACGAAAATTTTTCCTTCGGATCTATGATAAAAGGTATACCCAATAGTTTCCTTCGGGTATCCTATGAAGACGCATTTTTCCGCTTTGGGTTCAAGCTTGTCCGGCTGTAACTTCTTTACATAGGCTTCGCAACTCCAAACTTTAAGGAACGGCAATTTAGGTTTCTTCCCAAACCGTAATTCATACGGTGTCGTTTCAACGGATTTAGATGGTGCCCTGTTTAAAGTGAATGCGGCTGTTTCTAATGCATAACCCCAAAATGATAGCGGTAAATCTGTAAGTGACATCATAGAACGAACCATATCTAAGAGAGTTCGATTACGATGTTCAGACACACCATTACGCCGTGGTGTTCCCGGCGGTGTCAATTGTGAAAGTATTCCGCATTTCTTCAAATGCTCGCCAAACTCGTAACTTAGATATTCACCTCCACGATCAGAACGTAGAAATTTAATCTTCTTGTTACGTTGATTCTCAACCTCACTTTGAAATTCCTTTAACTTCTCGAAAGTTTCGGACTTATGTTTCATGAAATAGATATACCCATATCTACTCAAGTCATCCGTGAAGGTAAGAACATAACGATAACCACCGCGCGATGCTACACTCATTGGACCACACACATTGGTATGTATGATTTCCAATAAGTCCGTAGCTCGCTCCATCATACCAGAAAATGGAGTCTTAGTCATTTTACCCATCATACATGCTTCGCATCTTTCAAGTGATTCGAAATCAAGTGATTCAAGAAGTCCATCGGAATGGAGTTTCTTCATACGCTTCACTCCAATGTGACCAAGACGACAATTACACAGATAGGTCGAGTTATCGCTCGATTTCAAACGTTTAGCTTCAATGTTATTAATATGTGTATTTCCACTATCGAGATTCAACAAGAATAGACCATCTATCAAAGGTGCATGTGCATAAAACATATTACTCATATAAATCGAACAACCATTATTCTCGGACTTAAACAAGTAACCGTCTCGCAATAAACAAGATCCCGATATAATGTTCATGCTTAACGCAGGCACCAAATAACAATTATTTAAGTATAAAACTAATCCCGATGGTAGATGAAGAGGTAGCGTGCCGACCGTGATCACATCAACCTTTGATCCATTTCCCACGCGCATCATCACCTCGTTCTTCGCTAGCTTCCGTTTATTCGCAAAGACCGCTTCGAGTTACAAATATGAGCAACCGAACCAGTATCAAATACCCAGGCACTACTACGAGTACTAGTGAGATACACATCAATAACATGTATATCGGATATACCTTTCTTCTTGATGTTGTCGTTCTTCAAATCCGCCAAGTACTTTGGGCAATTCTGCTTCGAGTGACCTTCTCCCTTGCAGTAAAAGCACTCAGTATCAGGCTTTGGTCCATCCTTGGTCTTCTTCGTTGGCGCGGTAACTTTCTTACCACCCTTCTTGAAGTGTCCCTTTTGCTTAGACTTGCCTTCCTTGAATTTGGTGGTCTTATTGACCAACAACACTTGGTGCTCTTTCTTGATCTCCACTTCTGCAGATTTCAACATGGTGAAGAGTTCTGGCAACGTCTTGTTCATGTTTTGCATGTTGTAGTTCATCACAAAGTTCTTGTAACTTGGTGGTAGTGATTGAAGGACACGATAAATCTTAAGCACATGCTCACTATACCCAAGCTTTGGAGTTTGTTTGCGTGCCCAGACATCTTAAGCACATGCTCACTGACGGAGCTGCCCTCTTCCATCTTGTAGTTAAAGAACTTTTCAGAAGCCTCATAGCTCTCAATTGTCGCGTGAGTCTCAAAGATCAATTTGAGATCACGGACAATATCATGTGGGTCTGAATTCTCAAACCTTTTCTGAAGCTCCGATTCTAAACCATACAAGATAGCACACTGAACTGTGGAGTACTGAGTCTTCCGAGTGAGGTAAACATTCTTTACTTCATCAGTAGCGATGGCTGCAGGGTCACCATGTGCATCCAGCACATAGGTCAAATTACCAGCAGTGAGGACAATCCTCAAATTGCAGAACCAATCCGCGAAGTTGCTTCCATTGTTTTTCAACTTTTCTTTCTCTAGGAACGCATTAAAATTGATGGTAGGGGCCGCCATTGATCTACAACATATTTGCAATAGTTTAGACTAAGTTTATGACAATTTGAGTTCTAATTAATAGTTAAATTAATCTAGGTGAACTCCCACTCAAAACAATATCCCTCACATTGTTTTAGTGATCACACGAACCAAATCCACCACATCAAAACCGATCATCACGAGAGTTGATGTAGCTTCAATGGCGAACAATCAACATGTTCATCATATCTACTATATGATTCATGCTTTACCTTTCGGTGATCCGTGTTCCGAGACCATGTCTGTACATGTTAGGCTCGTCAAGATCAAACCTTAGCTTCCGCATGAGCAAATCTGGCTTGCTCACGTTGTATACACTTGCGGAATCTAACACACCCGATCATCACGTGGTGCTTCGAAACAACAAGCTTTAACAACGGTGCTTACTAAGGGTGAACACTTTAAAACTTGAAATTGATGTGCATGAGGGATCATCTTATAATGCTACCGTCGTCAACTAAGCAATACAAGATGCATAAAGGATTAACATCACATGCAATTCATAATATGTGATATGATATGGCCTTTCGTCTTTGTGATTCCGATCTCCATCTTCAAGCACGAACATGATCTCCATCATCACCGGCATTGCATCAAGGTCAATGAAGGCGCTTCATGGTTGTCGTCCACCAGCTTCAACTATTACAACTACTTTGAATAGACACGCGGGTCTTGATAAAATTAAAGACAACCATATGGCTCCTGCCGGTTGCCAACTTACAATAAGGAACATTGCATACATCAAATATAATCACAATTATGGCCATATCACATCACAGCACACCCCTGTAAATAAAAGTTAGACGCCTCTACTTTCTTTGCATGTTTTACGTGGTATGGGGCTTTCAATAAGTGTCATTCTAACTTACGAACAAGAACCACAACATTGATACTAGTATTGTCAATTACCCGTTGTAAATTGAATCTTAACTATGTTGGGAGAAACAGGCACCCGCAAAGCCACTTATGCAATACAAGTTGCATGTCAAGCGCGGAGCAAGTCTCATGAACGATGTCATGTAAGGTTAGCCCGGGCCGCTTCATCCCACCATCCCGCAAGATGCAAAGTACACAAGAAGCAATCGACAACAAAAGCATCAACGCCCACAATGACCATTGTGTTCTACTCGTGCAACAGATCTACATATAGACACGGCTCTATTGCCACTGTAGGGTTTCGTAGCATGGAAAACAAAAAATTTCTACCGCATACAAACAAACAAGCCAAGATCTATCTACTAGATTGCAGCAACGAGTCGATGGAATAACTTACCCTCGAAGATTCCAAAGTGTTTAACGAGAGCGGATTCTCGTGGGTGATGTAGTCGTACTCTTGCCGATCTCAAGATCGTGTAGACGATCCTTCCGACGCTGCGTTCCGGCAGCGCTTCCGCAGTCGGTCACACGTTCGGTACTCGACGAAGACCTTCTTCTCCCTTGTTCCAACAGGCAGCAGAGGTTGTAGCACTCTCCTCGCGATTCCGGCAGCACGACGACGTGGTACCGGAAGTAGAGGGGAGATCTCGCAGGGCTTCGCCTTAAGCCGGAGCGAGTATGGTGGACTATGACAGAGAGCCTCGGCGATCTAGGGTTTAGACGCACCGAGGAGCAAGGCCGGCGGCTAGGGTTAGCTGTCACATCCCAAGATTTTTCCAAATCTTGTAATGTGAAAAATAAATGAATAAAATAAAAATTTATTGATTTTTAGGGTGAGAAGAAACTTTTTGATTCCAATTGGAAACCTTCAAACCTATTTTGATCTAATAAATCCTAAAGGGATTTAAAAGAGATAAAAAAATTAATAAAGGAAAATTTAAAATATTTGGATTTACTATTTTGTTTCTTTTAATAAAAAGATTTGGTTTTCAAAAGCAAAGGAAGAATTATAAATAAGGATTATTTTATAAGCCAAATTAAAACTTGGCCAAGCCTTTTAAATAAAATATTTCTATTTGATAAAAATAGTAAAGGTTTTTATAAAAATAATAATAAGGATTTAATATTCAATTCTATTTAAGTAAAGGCTTTTCCATTTTTAATTAAAACATTAAAAACTTGTTAAATTATTTTAAAATAAGTTTTCCAAGTATTCTTTATTTCCAAATAAAACCTACTGATTTGGTTTTGAAAATATTTAGTTTTCAAATGGAGATTTAAATAAATCAAAACCTATATGAATTAATAATTAAGGTCTATTTTATTTAATTATTAAATAGATCCTAAAAAGAATAAAATATTATTTTATTTTGGGACTTTGGTTTTATTGTTGTTAAACAGAACCAAAACTCAAGGCAAAGTTTGGAGGAGTTTTGAAATCTTTTGAGTGTTTGATTTGTTGTTTGAATTTCAAAACAGAAAATCAAAAGGGAAAAAGAAAAAAACAGAATCAGAACAGAAAAAAAGGAATCAAACCAACCCAACCCAGCAAGCCCACTAAGCCCAGCAGCCCAGCTCCTCTCTCTCCCGAAGAAAAACGTTTCGCACCTGCTTACAGACCCGCAGAGACGCCGACCGGTGGACCCAACTCCCCTCTCCTCTCTCTCGCTGACCAACCGACCCCACCCCTCCTGTTCATCGTCTTCACCCGCGGTGACCACTCCCCACCTCGTTTACCGTTGATAGCTCCTTCAATCCCCGTTAACTGCCGCGTTAATTCGCCCAGCCATCACGCAAGGTAAAAGCGCCTGCCTCCCCTCTTCCGTTTTCCCCAGACATCGCCTCCCCTCTGCCTCCAGGCTGCCCTAATTTCGAGCTCGAGCACCACCGCTCCGACGAGCTTCTTCAGCCGATTCCGGCGCCGTCCAACCGCCCCTCGCCTCCCAGAGCACACGAGCCTGCTACCCCTCTTCTTGCGCATCTCCCAGCACCAACCCCACACCCGCGCGAGCACCATAGCCTCGGCAACCTCAACATCAGAGCATCGCCGCCTCCTGCCTCGACTCCGGCGACATCTCCTGGTGAGCCCAGACCACCCCGGACCCTCTAATGGATACTCTCACACTCTCCTCTCTCACACGCATCTAACGCTGCTCTCCATTTGTCTTAGCGCGCCCTCAGTCATCGCCTCCGTCATCAAGCAGACGAACCCGACGCCAGGAGCAACTCCGGCGAGCCATTAGCCTCACCTCTGTGCGCCCCTTCAGCAACGACAACCTCCTTGAGCTTCCCCACGACATTGCGAACACGGTGAGCATCTTTCCATTCTCACTCGCTTCCTGTTTCACCAGCACCGCCACCATCTGACCGCGCCGCCGCCAGCCACCGTCGCTGCGCCGCCAGCCTTTGGTCAAACACACGTGGTCCGTTGGATCCTCATCCTGTGGCGTAGACAGAACGACTTAAGCGAATGGGTATGGGAGCATCTGAGCCGTGCGATTCGCATTAGATCCAACGATCCTCAGTGAGTGATCCAGACGAAACGGTATCAGCAAATAGAAAGGCGCCACGTGGCTCAAGCTTCGATTTAAAACAGATTTGAATCTATTAGATTTGTGATTTTGTAAATTGCATAACTTTAGTTCCACACGTCCAAAATTTGCAAACTTTATATCAATGGAATAAGTGGAACAAGCCCTAGCCAACCATGCAATTTGTTTAGTAAAAAGCCTCTGGTAAAATGTTTGTTTTTGCAGAAACATTTGTATGCTTGTTTAGGTTATAAAAATTATTCCAAAATGATTTTAAAGATGAAATCTTTGCAAATTGGTTTGTTGTGAACTTACTGACCTTAGGAACCAACTTATAGATTTTAAAATGTATTTGGTGAAGATTAGGATTCAATAATTGAATTAGCCTTTTTCTAGTCAAATAAAAGTATTGATTTTGTTATGGAAATGATTTTTGAACAAAAACCTTTGGAAAATGTTTTGATTCAAAGCTACTGACCCTAAATACCAAGTTTTGTGAACTAACAACTTATTTAGTAATCAATATAAAATTGTTGCTTTGCTAAAAACATTTTCCACCACATAAAATAATGTTTGGATTTAAAAATGGCTTATAGATAAAACCCTTTTGCAAATGACTTTGCCACTTTGGAAAAATGACCACTTGGAACCTTACAATGTGTAGAGCCTAGTAGAGACCACCTTTGCAAATAAAACTATCTTTTGGATGCTTGCATGTATGACTTGGTTTCTATTATTTTATGTGTGTTAAATTGTTTGAATATTGGTTGGAATGCTAGTTGAACCTATGTTTGCTTGATTGATTTGTAGTGAATATTAGAAGAATGTGATATTAGCAAGATCAAGAAGTGAACCAACATTCCCTACCAAAAAGGCAAGTGACACTATCATCCAAAGCCCTACTATTTTCATTATACTTAGTGGATTTTGAAACATGCATGAAAAGGATTTCTATACTTATGCTATGCTAAATCCTAATAGGATACCCTATATATTCCTTAGTGAAAACATGGTAGTTTTATTATGCTTAGCCCTGCTAAATATTTTGAGAAGAGATACATGTTGAGATTTTATGAAGTTGAGAAAGGACTTATGTTTTATATAATAAAACAAGTACTCAATGAACCACCTGGGTGGACAAGGATACTTTGAGTTTTGGACAAGGTGGCAACAAAAGGAACCATGTCTATGGCAATCTCTTTGTGTTGTGCACCAAAAGAAAACCACCCAAGAACTTAGAGATTGAACATGTTTCTCCAACAGTGGCTTTCGTGTATAGCCACATGCTATTATGGCTCTGGCTTAGTCAACTACATTGGGAAGACCCATGCATTGGTCTTCAGGTTTACTGGAAATGAGGGAACTAGGAACCCTACATTGGTGCCTGAAGTCAAGCTAGCATTGTATTTGGACCCTATGGAAAGACTTCATCACATTCTCAATCTGCCAGTACTCCATCTTGGTGAGTACTTATCCAGCGGCCACTGGTGGCAACAAGATGAGATTGTGTCATGTGGGTAAAGTGTACAACTTCTGCAGAAGATAAAATTCTAAGTACTTAGCCGTGTCCCCGGTTATGGACAATACTGAGCAACTAAAGCTTGAAGCTATGGGAAATCTCGACATTCCAATTTCTAAAAGAAAAACTTTAAAGTGACAACAAAAGGCTTGAAGCACTTGGGGAGTACCAAGAGAGCTCAAGAGATTTTGATAAAAACTTGTAGCACTTGGGGCATACCAAGGAGCTCAAGAGATTTTGACAAAGACTTGAAACACTTGGGGATTTACCAAGGAGTTCAGAAAAAATTAACAAAAGATCAAAACTATTTTGAAAAGATAGGATAAATTAATGCTTTCTACAAATGATCCTGAAACCCTACTTAGCCAAATATGCATGTAAAGATAGGATCCACATATATTCTATATAGTAGTGAAGCTTGCCAATACAATTCAAATGTATTGACCCTTGTGGCTGTAACTTGTTATGTTGCAGGTTTGTTTGATATTAGTGAAGTTTATTGATTAGGATTACAAGTCTACAACCAACATGTTTGCCTGTGGAACTTTGAAGATGAAGGACCCATGCTTATAGATTTTCTGCTGCAATGTAATGTAATAGCCAAATGAGCTATGTAAGATGTAATAAAATTATGTTATTCCTGGTTATAAAGTTGTATTATGACCTTTGTTTCTTGATATTACATCTTAACTGTGGATGCTAGCTATTGATCCAGGGACTAGCATTGTAAACACAGGGGACTCTACCTTATTAAAAGGTTGGGACCCTTACAGATGGTATCGGAGCATTGTGTTGCCTGTAGGATTTGTAACTCTAGGATTGGACAAAACCCTTAGAAAAGTAGGAGTTGTATTTGTTCCAAAACTTATTTGCAAACAATCTTGTAAACTCTTTCCTCAACCATTTTGGTTTTTGACTCTACATCTCTTCTATTTCAAACTTGATGGATAAAACCCACCCCATGGCCAAAGACTTCACCATGTGCTAAGGACTTCTTCAACTCTAATGACTTCAACATCTTCAGCATATTCACCAAGGACTTCAACCTGGGATATCACTAAGGACTACAAGTGAGATAAGGAAATATTGCTCAAGAATTGGAGACTAAAGAAACACCACTTAGAAGGAACCGTCATCACCCTTGAAGTCTTGTGACCAAGAGTTTTTCCCAAGGAAACCATGATCTCATGCAAAAAGAATCAACCAAGAAGGATGGAAAGATCACAAGTGAACCATATAGATGGACCACCATATTTAGTTAAGTCAAACCCACCAACTTAGTATGGTGCAACCAAAAATGTTTTGTTGCCTAAAAGATGCTTGAAAAACTTGTTGTTGAAAAGAGTGTTTGTTTGTGATTGCTTGCACATTGCTTGAGTGAATCGTGATGTGTGTGACTAGAATCATTCCCTTAGAAATATTTTGCCTATTCTAATCCCAATTCAACCCAAACAGATGACTACTCCAAGAGACTCCAACATCAAGGTTGATGACAACAACAACAACCAAGAGGACAACACGAGAGAACTCATAGCAACCCAAAACCAGTTGAACCAAATGACGGCTCAATTCATAGCCAACACCAGTGGAGAAGATCCAACCCTGCAAGGATTTTTGGAGAACCAAGCCCAAATGTTGCATAAGGTGATAGATCAAATGCTCAACATGGAAAGCAACTTTTCCAAAAGTGTTTGTGACAACAAGGATGGCAAAGATGTTATCCTAGAAGGAACCAAAGCTTGCAATATTTGTGGAGACAAGGATCACACTTCCAAGGAGCATGGAGATCAATGCCCCAATTGTGAAGAGAAACACCCAGTTGGCCAATGCCCCACATCTCAAGTTACTTGTTACCTATGTGAAGGAAACAACCATGTCCCTATCCAATGCCCCATCTATTCCATAGTTGAACAAAGGAAACAAGGTGGAGTGCAACAAATGATTGCAAACAATCAAGAAGGATCCAAGTCTACCAAGAGGAATGAGGACAAAGGAAAAGCACCATTCATACCTCCATACAATACAACCCAATTCAAAGGACCAAAGAAGAGACATATGAATTTTCCAAGGAGCAATAGAAGGTCCAAGAAACAAGTAGACATTCCTACTTATAAGATAACATATGAACAACATGAATTAGATGCACTCCTAGCTTTGGAGAAACCCAAGAAAAAGAAGGACAAAAGCCATGCGCAATGTCATCATTGTAAAGAAATGGGACACTATTCCAGTGAATGTCCAGAGAAACAAAAGTATAAAGAGATTGGCCAAGTATGGTGCAACAATTGCAAAGAGCTAGGCCATTATGCAGCAACTTGTCCACAAGAGACACGTGAAGAACTCAAACTTATCACATGTTTCAGTTGTAAAGAACCAGGACATTATGCAAGCAACTCTCCAGAAAAGATGAAGCACAAGATAAACAAGCCTACGAAGGATCTCAGTCTTGTCACATGTTTCAAGTGTGGAAACAAAGGACACTATGCAGATGTTTGCTCAGAGAAGTTTCCCCAAGATCCCAAGAAGGCCAATATGTAACTTAGTTTGAAAAATTTTAAGGGTGGTAGTACCCTAGATGCTTTGAGCCTACTTGTAACCCTAGCCTTCCCAAATCTCGGGACGAGATTTATTTTAAGGGTGGTAGCCTGTCACATCCCAAGATTTTTCCAAATCTTGTAATGTGAAAAATAAATGAATAAAATAAAACTTTATTGATTTTCAGGGTGAGAAGAAACTTTTTGATTCCAATTGGAAACCTTCAAACCTATTTTGATCTAATAAATCCTAAAGGGATTTAAAAGAGATAAAAAAATTAATAAAGGAAAATTTAAAATATTTGGATTTACTATTTTGTTTCTTTTAATAAAAAGATTTGGTTTTCAAAAGCAAAGGAAGAATTATAAATAAGGATTATTTTATAAGCCAAATTAAAACTTGGCCAAGCCTTTGAAATAAAATATTTCTATTTGATAAAAATAGTAAAGGTTTTTATAAATAAAATAATAAGGATTTAATATTCAATTCTATTTAAGTAAAGGCTTTTCCATTTTTAATTAAAACATTAAAAACTTGTTAAATTATTTTAAAATAAGTTTTCCAAGTATTCTTTATTTCCAAATAAAACCTACTGATTTGGTTTTGAAAATATTTAGTTTTCAAATGGAGATTTAAATAAATCAAAACGTATTGGAATTAATAATTAAGGTCTATTTTATTTAATTATTAAATAGATCCTAAAAAGAATAAAATATTATTTTATTTTGGGACTTTGGTTTTATTGTTGTTAAATAGAACCAAAACTCAAGGCAAAGTTTGGAGGAGTTTTAAAATCTTTTGAGTGTTTGATTTGTTGTTTGAATTTCAAAACAGAAAATCAAAAGGGAAAAAGAAAAAAACAGAATCAGAACAAAAAAAAAGAATCAAACCAACCCAACCCAGCAAGCCCACTAAGCCCAGCAGCCCAGCTCCTCTCTCTCCCGAAGAAAAACGTTTCGCACCTGCTTACAGACCCGCAGAGACGCCGACCGGTGGACCCAACTCCCCTCTCCTCTCTCTCGCTGACCAACCGACCCCACCCCTCCTGTTCATCGTCTTCACCCGCGGTGACCACTCCCCACCTCGCTGCCGTTTCTGCCCGTTGATAGCTCCTTCAATCCCCATTAACTGCCGCGTTAATTCGCCCAGCCATCACGCAAGGTAAAAGCGCCTACCTCCCCTCTTCCGTTTTCCCCAGACACCGCCTCCCCTCTGCCTCCAGGCTGCCCCAATTTCGAGCTCGAGCACCAGCGAGCTTCTTGACGAGCTTCATCGCGCGCCCCAACCGCCGCCCTCAGCACTGCAGGCACAGAGCTGCTACCTCTTCTTGCGCATCTCCCAAAGACCAACCCCACACCATGCGATCACCGTAGCCTCGGCAACCTCAACATCGAGCATCGCCGCCTCCGCCTCGGCGACATCTCCGTGAGCCTGACCACCCCGGACCCTCTAATGGATACTCTCACACTCTCTCTCTCACACGCATCTAACGCTGCTCTCCATTTGTCTTAGCGCCTCACCATCGCCTCCGTCATCAAGCAGACGAACCCGACGCCAGGAGCAACTCCAGCGAGCCATTAGCCTCACCTCTGTGCGCCCCTTCAGCAACGACAACCTCCTTGAGCTTCCCCACGACGTTGCGAACACGGTGAGCATCTTTCCATTCTCACTCGCTTCCTGTTTCACCAGCACCGCCACCATCTGACCGCGCCGCCGCCAGCCACCGTCGCTGCCCCGCCAGCCTTTGGTCAAACACACGTGGTCCGTTGGATCCTCATCCTGTGGCGTGAACGAGCGACTTAAGCGAATGGGTATGGGAGCATCTGAGCCGCAAGATTCGCAGATTAGATCCAACGATCCTCGTGAGTGATCCAGGATAAACGGTATCAGCAAATAGAAAGGCGCCACGTGGCTCAGGCTTCGATTTAAAACAGATTTGAATCTATTAGATTTGTGATTTTGTAAATTGCATAACTTTAGTTCCACACGTCCAAAATTTGCAAACTTTATATCAATGGAATAAGTGGAACAAGTCCTAGACAACCATGCAATTTGTTTAGTAAAAAGCCTCTGGTAAAATGTTTGTTTTTGCAGAAACATTTGTATGCTTGTTTAGGTTATAAAAATTATTCCAAAATGATTTTAAAGATGAAATCTTTGCAAATTGGTTTGTTGTGAACTTACTGACCTTAGGAACCAACTTATAGATTTTAAAATGTATTTGGTGAAGATTAGGATTCAATAATTGAATTAGCCTTTTTCTAGTCAAATAAAAGTATTGATTTTGTTATGGAAATGATTTTTGAACAAAAACCTTTGGAAAATGTTTTGATTCAAAGCTACTGACCCTAAATACCAAGTTTTGTGAACTAACAACTTATTTAGTAATCAATATAAAATTGTTGCTTTGCTAAAAACATTTTCCACCACATAAAATAATGTTTGGATTTAAAAATGGCTTATAAATAAAACCCTTTTGCAAATGACTTTGCCACTTTGGAAAAATGACCACTTGGAACCTTACAATGTGTAGAGCCTAGTAGAGACCACCTTTGCAAATAAAACTATCTTTTGGATGCTTGCATGTATGACTTGGTTTCTATTATTTTATGTGTGTTAAATTGTTTGAATATTGGTTGGAATGCTAGTTGAACCTATGTTTGCTTGATTGATTTGTAGTGAATATTAGAAGAATGTGATATTATCAAGATCAAGAAGTGAACCAACATTCCCTACCAAAAAGGCAAGTGACACTATCATCCAAAGCCCTACTATTTTCATTATACTTAGTGGATTTTGAAACATGCATGAAAAGGATTTCTATACTTATGCTATGCTAAATCCTAATAGGATACCCTATATATTCCTTAGTGAAAACATGGTAGTTGTACTATGCTTAGCCCTGCTAAATATTTTGAGAAGAGATACATGTTGAGATTTTATGAAGTTGAGAAAGGACTTATGTTTTATATAATAAAACAAGTACTCAATGAACCACCTGGGTGGACAAGGATACTTTGAGTTTTGGACAAGGTGGCAACAAAAGGAACCATGTCTATGGCAATCTCTTTGTGTTGTGCACCAAAAGAAAACCACCCAGGAACTTAGAGATTGAACATGTTTCTCCAACAGTGGCTTTCGTGTATAGCCACATGCTGTTATGGCTCTGGCTTAGTCAACTACATTGGGAAGACCCATGCATTGGTCTTCAGGTTTACTGGAAATGAGGGAACTAGGAACCCTACATTGGTGCCTGAAGTCAAGCTAGCATTGTATTGGGACCCTATGGAAAGACTTCGTCACATTCTCAATCTGCCAGTACTCCATCTTGGTGAGTACTTATCCAGCGGCCACTGGTGGCAACAAGATGAGATTGTGTCATGTGGGTAAAGTGTACAACTTCTGCAGAAGATAAAATTCTAAGTACTTAGTCGTGTCCCCGGTTATGGACAATACTGAGCAACTAAAGCTTGAAGCTATGGGAAATCTCGACATTCCAATTTCTAAAAGAAAAACTTTAAAGTGACAACAAAAGGCTTGAAGCACTTGGGGAGTACCAAGGAGCTCAAGATATTTTGATAAAAACTTGTAGCACTTGGGGCATACCAAGGAGCTCAAGAGATTTTGACAAAGACTTGAAACACTTGGGGATTTACCAAGGAGTTCAGAAAAATTTGAAAAAAGATCAAAACTATTTTGAAAAGATAGGATAAATTAATGCTTTCTGCAAATGAGCCTGAAACCCTACTTAGCCAAATATGCATGTAAAGATAGGATCCACATATATTCTATATAGTAGTGAAGCTTGCCAATACAATTCAAATGTATTGACCCTTGTGGCTGTAACTTGTTATGTTGCAGGTTTGTTTGATATTAGTGAAGTTGATTGATTAGGATTACAAGTCTACAACCAACATGTTTGCCTGTGGAACTTTGAAGATGAAGGACCCATGCTTATAGATTTTCTGCTGCAATGTAATGTAATAGCCAAATGAGCTATGTAAGATGTAATAAAATTATGTTATTCCTGGTTATAAAGTTGTATTATGACCTTTGTTTCTTGATATTACATCTTAACTGTGGATGCTAGCTATTGATCCAGGGACTAGCATTGTAAACACAGGGGACTCTACCTTATTAAAAGGTTGGGACCCTTACATTAGCCCTAGGCGGCGGCGAGTTTCCCTAGGAGGCGGCGGCTATGGTGGGCGGCGACGGCTAGGGTTAGGGTTTAGAGGGGCGTGGTGTTGTGTCTTGGAGGGGTAGCCCTGCCCCTCCTTATATAGGTGGAGGGGGCGCGCCAAGGGGAGGGGAGTCCCTCCCCAACTCGGTCTCCAAGTGGGCCGGCGGTGGAGGGAGGGAACTCCTCCCCAAGTAGGTTTCCTACTGTCCCTCCACCTCACAAAATAGCCGTTTGACTTTTTCAAATTGGCGTTTGAATTTTCAAACTAGGATTTGATTTAACCCTTTATTTTGTTCAGCGATGACACCTAGTACATGATGCAATCATTCCAACTTGTTATGACACATTCATGTACCCTTCCCCTCCGGAGTGCCGGACATTCCAGAACCTTCTAGAACATTCCCGATGAAAACACCGGAACCATTCTCCAACCCCGAAACAGGACTTTCCTTATATGAATCTTATTCTCCGGACCATTCCAGATCTCCTCGTGATATCCCGGATCCCATCCGAGACTCCGAACAACATTTGGTCTCTTACTCATCATTCCATAACTACTCAAACAACGTCGAATCCTTAAGTGTGTCTCCCTACGGTTCGTGAATTATGCGGACATGATCGAGACACTTCTTCGATCAATAACCAATAGAGGAATCTAGAAATTCATATGGCTCCCACATATTTCTACGATTACTTTGTGATCGAATGAACCACTTACATACGATACCAATTTCCCTTTGTCTCATGATAGTTTACTTATCCAAGGTTATGATCGTCGGTATCTCTGCATACCTACTTCAACCTTGTTACTGATAAGTACTCTTTTCTCGTTCCCGTGATATGTGATACCTTGTGATCCAGTCACATGCTTGCAAGCTAATTGGATGACATTCCACCGAGAGGGCCCAGAGTATATCTATCCGTCATATGGATGGACAAATCCCACTCTTGATCCATGTGTCTCAACCAATACTTTCCGAACACTCAATGCCATCTTTATAGCCACCTAGTTACGGTGTGGTGTTTGATGTCATCAAAGTATCCTTCCGGTGAAGGTGATATGCATGATCTCATGGTCGAAGGAATTAGGTTACTATGTATCATAAAGCATATAGCAATTGAACTATTAAAATGACTTGATCTTTATGCTACGCTTATCTATAGGAGTATGTCCACCATATCATTCTCCTAACGATATGATCTTGTTGTTAATAACATCTCAATGTTCATGATAGGGAAACCACAATCATTTATCAACCAACAAGCTAGTATTATAAACAGGCTTTACTAGGGACTCTATTTTAGTTTACAAATCACACAAGTATTAATGTTTCCTTGTTAATACTATTATAGCATGAATGTAAACATTTATCATAAACACAAAGATATAATAATAACTTTATTTATTATTGCCTCTAGGGCATATCTCCAACAGAGTCTTGCTTTATTCCTCACAACAATACCATTTTCATCTTGTTTGTTCTTGAAGATCCACTTGGTGCCGATAACATTGCGGCAGTCCTTGGGTTTCTCTATGAGCTTCCAAACTTTGTTGCGTTTGAAGTTATTTAATTCTTCATGCATTGCAACAACCCAATCGGGATCTTCAAGAGCATCAAAGACCTTCTTCGATTCACCATGGAAATGTGAGCTTGATGATCACAGAAGCTTGCAAGTTCTCTTCTAGTAGACACCCTTCTTCGTAAATCACCAACAACCTTGTCAAGAGTGTGACCCCTTAGTTCAAGTTTCCGATCAGCACGAGCCTTGCGACGAGCCTCAATGTCCTTATTGTTTCTAGAAGGAGTTGATTCAGTGTTTGTATCCTTGTCTTGACCACTTCCTTGCCATTGGTCTTGATCTGAGTTAACACCAGGAGGTTGCTGCAGAGTTTGTTCTTCAGGGCCGGATAATCCGCCTCCTGGAGGGGCCGGACTATCCGGCCTGGGAGAAGAAGCACCAGAGCCTTCTTCCTGAGAATGCCTGACAGGACTTGGAGAACCAGAGCCAGATAATCCGCCCTCGGGGGACGGAGAATCTGGCCTGGGAATTTCTTGTCTGCTGTCCTCTTCTTCGGATCCCCTGGAACAAGTTGGAATGCCAGGGGCGGATTGTCCGCACCTTGGAGGGGGCGGATAGTCCGGCCTAGGACTACCATCTTGTCCAGGAGACTGATGATCATCAGCAGGTTGCGGTGTCGGTGCAGAGTTTTCTCCAACGGTAGGAGCTTGTTGATCTTGTGAATATGAGGGCTCCACTTGAGTGGAGCATTGTCCTTCCCGATCTGCCACAAGGGGTTCCTCAATGGGGCGGAAAAATCCCACGCCCATTCTTCTTATGGCATCTTGGGGTATTTCAACATCTGCATCACAAACATCAACTTGCCCTATAAAGGAGCCGTTATTTTCATCGTACTCCACACTACAAGATTCTACAACAATCCCAGTGAGCTTGTTGTAGACTCTATAAGTGTGGGATTCGGCACCGTAACCAACAAAAATACCTTCTAAAGCCTTGGACTCAAATTTAGACAAGCGGACACCTTTAATAAGAAAGAAACACTTACACCCGAATACTCTGAAGTATGAGATATTGGGCTTGTTACCGGTAAGTATTTCATAAGGAGTCTTGTCCAAAATATTTCGGACGTAGAGCCGGTTCGATGAGTGACAAGCAGTGGATATGGCTTCAGCCCAAAAATTGTAAGGAGACTTGAATTCAGCCAACATTGATCTAGCCATATCCGTCAAAGTCCGGTTCTTCCTCTCGGCTACACCATTGTTGAGGGGTGTACGCAGCGGAATATTGATGTCTAATCCCCTCATTGCTAAGAAACTCATTCAAAGTGTAGTTTTTGAATTCGGAGCCGTTGTCACTTCTTATTGCCAAGATAGGAACATTGTGTTGGCGTTGAACTTCATTGGCAAAGTCAATGACTGTTTGTTGAGTCTCACTCTTTAGCTTGAAGAAATAGACCCATGTATATCTTGAGTAATCATCGACAATGACCAAACAATATTTCTTCCCACCAAGACTTGCATGAGAAGGAGGACCAAATAAATCCACATGAAGTAATTCCAAATCCTCTTTGAAGACACAATAGTCTTCCTCTTGTGGGGAGAGTCATGCATTTTGCCTTCAACACAAGCCCTGCAAACACGATCTTTAGCAAAGGAGACATTGTCTTTTAGTCCAAGGATGTGGCCACCCTTGTGGAGACTTTGCAAAGTTCTCATGTTGAAATGGGCTAAACAGCGATGCCACAACCAGCCCACATCGGCCTTTCCGAATAGACACATCGGACCCGAAGTGGTTTTCCCCGAGAAGTCCACCACATACAGGTCATTTTCGACGTACCCAACGAAAGCGACCTTTAGAGACTTGCTCCACAAGAGTACCACCAAATCATCATCGATAAAAACAGCAAAACCCATCTTACCAAGAGCACGAACAGAAAGAAGGTTGTAACCGAGGGTCTCAACAAGCATGACGTCCATGAGAGAGATATCATGGGCAACCACAACCTTGCCAAGACCCAGTACCTGAGATTTAGACTTATCACCGTAGGAGACTGTAATATTATCATGATTTGGACGCATCTCCGTGATGATCTCCTTGCTTCCGGTCATATGACTAGTGCATCCACTATCCAGCACCCATTTCGACCCACCGAAAGCATAGCCCTGCAAGAGAATTACTTCTTGGTTTTAGGTACCCATTTTTCAATGGGTCCTTTCATGTTAGTAACAAGGGTCTTTAGGACCCAAATAGACCAAGCAATATATTCATAAAAGGGACTGACATAATAAGCATAAACATCACCATAATCATCACAAAAGAGTTCATAATTTGGATTGTGAGACCCTGCAAAACCAATATTGTTAGTATTGTCTTTTGTGACATTCTTCTCAGCGGTGCTTGTCTTTGATTGCACATTCTTGGTCTTGTTCTTCTTGTTTTTCTTTTCTTGGACTTGGTGACATACCCAAGTCCCTCTTTACCATGATTTGAACTTTGCTTGCCAAGGACTTCATCAAGCACACCCTTATCCTTGGGAGTGATGTCCTTGATCACTTCTTTTTCCACACTAGCATTTTCCTTGTGGCTATATGTTGAGTTGGATGAGCTAGGAACATCATATTTGGCCTATCGACTTTGAAGCTGATCATGTGGCTATAGCAGCCACCTCTTGAGAGCTATCGTCCTTGTTCTCATCTTCACTTCCCGATGAATATTCTTCTTGAGCCACTAGAACAATCTTTGGTTGCTTCTTGAAGGGAGCATTCTTCTTTACAAACTGTTTCTTGCGTGGAGCCTTTGACATGTCCTTGAAAATAAGTCTTCCTCCATTATCTTCCCTACTTTGATATGGACACTCAGCTACAAAGTGCAGCCGGTCACCATAGTTGAAACATGTTCTCGGCTTGGGACCATTTTCTTTTCTTCCATAGGCTCCACTCTTGCGTTCTAGTTCAGCTTTAGCCTTGGCTGGATCTTTCCAAAAGTTTCTAGCATAAAGAGCCAAGTATTGTCCATGAATCCTTTTTATATCCTCGGGACAGTCCAGACCTTCTACGACATATTCATCATGATCAATCACACTAGTCTTCAAGGCCATGTTGACCCCGTTTTGCATCCCCATAGCTCGAGCACGAGCATCTTCGGCATTCTTGGTAGCCACTTTGAAAGCGGCAATTTCTTGCATTACCTCATTAGATGTCATGAGGTGATAGTTATGCCTACCTTGGAGACTTTTCAAATCTGTGGGCTTAAATGGCATAAGAGCACTGACATACTTGCGCTTGATCCAAGCATCATCAACATGAGCTGCACCGTGGTTTCTGAAAGTTGTGGCTATTGCCTTGAGCCTCCTATACATGTCCTCGTGATCTTCTCCATCCAACATATAGAATCCTTCAGCTTCGTTGCTCAAAGCATCATATCTATTCCTTCTCATACTTTCATTTCCGATGAAGAGCTCGGTGAGAGCATCCCAAGCTTCCTTAGTTGTGCTAAGATGTTGAATGTGTGGCATGTCTTTGTCACCCACACCAAGCTGTATCATGTGTAGAGTTGTAGCGTTGAGTTGGCTATCAACAACTTCCCTTCTTGTGAGATTGTTGGGGTTTCCAACATGAAGACCATTTTCTATGATTTTCCACAACTCAATGGAGGAACTGCACACATGAGACTTCATCAAAAATTGCCATTGAGAAAAAGTAGATGCAGAAAGTTTGGGTGGATCACCCCTATTATGTATATGTGGGTGAGGGATAGGTGGATCAGGAGAATACACATGAGAAACCTCATTGAATCCATCCTTACCACTATCCTTTTTCGAGGATGAGCTCTTGCTAGTGTCATCACCAACCACTTCGTTCTCTTTGGAATCGGTTTTACCCGTTTCCTTGGATTGCGGAGTGGTAGCCTCAGAGTTAGATGGAGGTGATGCTGTGGATGGGGAGAGATGCATTATCAATTGACGCATCTCTTCCATCTTAGCCTCCACTGAACTCACCAAGGTTGTTTCCAACGTCTTGAGATTGTTCATGGTGACTACATCCGGAGCATCACTCCCATCTACCTTGGAACCCATACTTCTCTTAGGCGGTTAAGCCCGAAATAAGAGCCGAGGCTCTGATACCAATTGAAATGGATCGTATGGTCACCTAGAGGGGGGTGAATAGGTGCTAACCAATTTTTAATACTTTTTCAATTTTAGGCTTTACACAAAGTAAATTCTTTAGATATGTAACTATGAGAATTTCCCTATATGCAACCCTAGCTACTAAGCACGTAAAGAGAGGAGCGAAGGAACCGTAGTGGAGCACGCGGAGACACAGGGATTTGTTTTACCGCAGTTCCTTCCTTGTTAAGGGAAGTACATCTGCGTTGGAGGGGTGGGTGGTTCTAAGACCACCACGCCACAATAGGCCTCACCCTATTCTCCGATGGATCTCGCCACGAGAGGCCTGATCCACCTTCTCCACTATTGGATCCCTTCGAGGCGGGAACCGGTGCCTTTTACAACGCTACCGGGGCACACACCCACAACTGAATTGGGGTCTCCCGGGATGACAACAAGCTGTCACAAGAACAAGGTTTATCAATATAAACAAAACAAGGATCTAGGTATTTGCAAGAAATACTAGATCGGTGATTCTCCAAATGAATGGAGAGGAGATGAAGCACTTGATTGTTGATGATGAAGATCGAGTTCTCCTCCTTCGATTCCCCAAGGGACAGGGCCTTTGGGTGGATCTAGGTGGAGCTCTCTTGGATGAAGGATGCAGATCAGATCTTGTCTTTTCCGAATGAATCACGAGATCTGGCAGGAGGGGGGAAGGCTGGCTTAAATACCCCCTCCCCAGATCTGTCCGTTGGGCAACTTTGGGTCAGATTATCCGCCCCTCACTAGGGGCGGATTATCCGCCCCCTGGGAAAACTCCGCTCCAAGGGCGGATATTCCGGGAGAAAATCCGCCCCCTCTCTGGGGCTGGCGCCTGTGGAAACTTGGTGAAGATCTTGGGGGCGGATAATCCGCCCCCTCCTGGGGCGGATTATCCAGCACAGACGGAAAGTCCAGCCAAAACTCCGCCCCTCTCTGGGGCTTGCGCCTTGTCGGTGAGCAAGGGGGGGCGGACTATCTGTCCCCCCTGAGGGGCGTATTATCCGGCGAGGCCGGAAAATCCGGCCAAAAATCCGCCCCCCCTTCTAGAGCTTGCGCCTGCTTGGGAAGAGGAAGGGGCGGATTATCCGCCACCCAAAGGCAGATACTTTTCCCTTTTTCTTAGAGAGAGCTGCAACACTTCAACACACATTAAATAATCCTTGATATTGTTATCTAACACACAAAACACTAGGGATTAGGAAATGTTCTTTCAAGTATTTATGCTCGATAGTAGGTTCATGCCTCTAGTAATCTGGGGGAGTGACAGAAACTTCTAAGATTATAGATGTGTTGTTGCTACTAGGGAGAAAACAACAATCCTTTGTCCAAGGGCAATTGTATTGTTTACATTACACACTTTGATTAATGCAATTATATGTTGCTTGCAACTTAATACCCGAGGGTTATTCAGATGATATCCCAAAGGTGGATTATTAGTCATAGATGCAGTTGGATTACGATATATGTATCATGTTGTAACGCCCAAGTGAATCTCATAGTGATCATCGTGTCATGTACATGCATTGTTATGCATTCTCTATTTGTCAATTGCCCAAGTTGTAATTTGTTCACCCATCATGTTATTTATCTGGAGAAACACCTCTAGTGAACTGTGGACTGATACGTCCAAAACATATCTACTTTCCCGAACACTTTTGCTATTGTTTATCCTCTAATTTATGTGATTTGGATATAACTAACATGGACTGACACTATTTTCAGCAGAATTGCTTTGGTGTCTCATTTTTGTGCAGGAAATCAACTTTCGGGAAAAATCCTAGAAAATATGCCAAAACTCCTATTTTTCCAGAAGACTCGCGGAACAAGAAGTTGGAGGGAAGAAGAGGCATGAGGGGCCCACACCACCCCCTAGCACGGGCCAGGCCTGGCCGAGCCAGGGCATGGTGTGGCTGCCTCGGACTCCTCCTCGACCTCTCCTTTCGCCTACAAATACCCTCTGACCTAAGAACACCAGGGGGTTCGACAATTTCTAGAAAAGAGTTCTGCTATGCCGCCACCACCATAAACCGCGATTCGGAACCAGAAAATCCATTCTGGCACCCTGCCGGGACGCAGAATTGGAGGAGATCATCACTATCATCATCGCCAACGTCTCTCCATCAACCATCCATGATTTCCCCATCCATGAGTGAGTAATCCCCCGCAGTAGGCTATGGGGATGGTAGGGATTGGATGAGATCTCTCATGTAATTGCATAAGATTGTTAGGGCATGGTGCCTAGTATCTATTGTTAGTGCTTTTTGACATTGTTGCAACTTGTTATGCTTAATGCTTGTCACTAGGGCCTGAGTGCCATGGTGTCAGATCTGAACATGTTATTGATTCATAATGATATTATTGTTTGTGATCTTACCTGCAAGTTGTATACACATATCGTTGTCCAGAATCCGAGGCCCCAAAGTGACAACAATTGGGATAACAGGAGGGGATGGCTGTGATGTGAGGATCACGTGTGTTCACGGAGTGTTAATCCTTTGCTCCGGTGCTCTATAAAAAGGAGTAACTTAATTTCTAGTAGATTCCATTGAGGCCCCGCTACAACGGGCTAGCAGGACAAAAGATGTTGTGCAAGTTCTCATTGCGAGCACGTATGACTATATATGGAACACATGTCTATGATTACTTAGTACTTGGATGCTTTATCTTATTTATCTGCAAATGCCCTTGTCTTGATTATTACAGGAATTATCTTGTCCATGCAACGCCCGTCCATCCATCCCTATGCCTACCGCACTTTAATATTGCTATTTATTATAATTGTTACTACTGTCTTTATTTTACTACTGCTGTTACTTTGCTATTGTTACTACAAAACTGTTGCTACTGATAAACTACTGCGAACAAGACCGTTTCCAGGTGCAGCTGAATTGACAACTTGGTTGTTAAGGCTTATAAATATTCTTTGGCTCCCCTTGTTTCGAATCAATAAATTGGGCTTTACTTCCCTCGAAGACTGTTGCAATCTCCTATACTTGTGGGTCATCATGGACCCTGGTCCATTCCTTCCCACTGATATTCCATCTACTATTTACTGTTTACTTTCTGCAATTACTACAAGCAATTACTTTCTCCACACTATACGTTTAATCCTTTGTTTTTAGCAAAACCAGTGAGCTTGACAACCTCACTGATAAGTTGGGGCAAAGTATTTTGGTTGTGTTGTGTGAAGGTTCCACGTTGCTAGCAGCACCTTCGGAAGTGGTTTCTTTCTCCTACTGGTTCGATAACCTTGGTTCTACAACTGAGGGAAAACTTGCTGTTGTGCTCATCATACCTTGCTCTTGGGGTTCCCAACAGGCTCTACATCAACTGAGCCATCACAAGATTTTCTAGCGCTGTTGCCGGGGAGAAAGAAGATTTCTGCAAGGGGAGTCTCTCACTACCAATCTCTTTACTTTGTTTTTGTTTTGCTTTGTTTCTTTTGCTTTTTTTATCAAAAACACAAAAAAATTAGTTCCTTCTTTAGTTGTTATTTTTTTACCTTATTCTTAGCTCATTATGTTGATCCCTAAGTTCACCCTGAAAGACATATCAATAGGTAGTGGTTCTATAATTAGGAAAGATAATATTGAAGAATTCTTAAATCATGTTAGTAAGCATAAAGATATTAAGGATAGATCCTTAGCAGAACATGCTCCAAATTATGAAACCGCTACTGCTTATTTAGTTCACATGCTCGAGGCTAGGTTTGTCAACCTTAACCCCATGATGCAACTAATGTTCCTTAAAAGAGAGATTTTATCCTGGAAACTTTGCTTAAAGAATTTAATGATGTTGCTATAGAAGCTAGAAAGGTATTTGATCGTTTTAATATGCTAGGCTCATGTGTAGATGTTATTGGTACACTAGAAAAGTTGGACAAAACCAAACCCAAAAATGGGGAGGAAATTAAAATACCGATACCTTTTAAACTTGTAGGAGTGCATGAAGCCTTGGAAAAGAATTTTGATTGGATTATTCCCGAAAACCCATTTGATGAAAGTAGTGAACCGAAGAGTATTGAGAGCGGATCCTCTAGAAATTATTTGGATAAGATACCTTTACTTGTTGAAGATATTTCTGGTATTGATGTTGATGCTTCTTCATTCGAAAATACTTGATTCTTGCTTTCTGTGCCTAGCTGAAAGGCGTTAAAGAAAAGCACTCTTGGGAGATAACCCAATTTTTATTTCGGTAAATTTTTCTTTTGTTGAGTCTTGGAAGTTATTGCCTTTGTAATAACCTCTCCTTATCCTTTTTTTTGTTTTTTTGTTGCAAGAATAGCCTCTAATGAGAGGGAAGTATTAGGGAAGTTGTTGTCCCGAAACTAATTTTGTACTGTTACCGTAAAAATTCATTCTCTTATCCAGAACATCGGATTGGGCTGAAATTTGTTGTGCGCATGCCCCTGGTATTTACCCAACTTTCGTTAGTTTTGCACTTTTCGATTTTAGCAACAGAAGATTTTCGACAAAAAATCGGTCTTTACTTGTAGGTCTGTTTTGACATATTTCTGCCATTATTTGCATTTGCCTCTTAAATCGATTTCTTTTGAGTTCTTTTGATCACTTGAGCTTTTAGAAGGAGTTGCTACAGTATCTTATGTTTCAATGGATGTTTTACTTGAATTGAAACTAAACCCAAAGGTTTATTATCTTGCATACACTAATGTTGCTAATGAAGATTGTGTGAAGTTTTGTATGAAGAAAGTTTTCAAGTCTAGGGAAAGGATGATGTGATGAGATGAAGTATGGACAAAAGCTCAAGCTTGGGGATGCCACCCACGTCACCCTAAGAAATATTCAAGAGGTACAAGCGTCAAAGCTTGGGGATGCCCAATGCATCCCCTTCTTCATCAACAAAAATCTCAGGTCTTCTTTCAAGATTCTATATTTTTATTGCTTCATGCACTATGTGTTGTTCTTGGAGCGTCTTTGTTTTTATCTTTAGTTTTTTCTGCAATAAGTTGGTTGGATCCCAGCACACTTCTTTTAGAGAAGTTACACCCTGTTCTTCATTGCTTAGAACACTCTAATTTTCACTCTTACTGTTCTATGAGTGTTCTCTTTTGCTAGCACTGCGTTTATCTTTAGTTTTCTTCTTATTTTTGCTTAGAACTTTTTAGTTCTTCTTTGTAGTTAGGTGAGACAAGATCTCTAGTCTTATTGATTATTATCTTTGTGAGTTGTTTCAAATAAGTTGATTGGTATTGGAAAAGAGTAGAATGTTTCATGCTTATGGTGGTACAAAAAGAAGCTTGTTTTGACTGTGGCTTAGACTTTATGATGTCATGTTAGATGTTTCTTTGACCATATGCTTAGTGATTATTGTTGTAGCATGACTTGTTTCAAACAATTGATATTGCTTAATGTGCCATGAAAGAATCATGCGTTCTTTTAGCATACAAAAGCATAATATTGTGGTATTCACCTTTGATGCTTTATTTGGATTGACTTGGCACATGCTTACACCATTGTCACAACCCAAAAATTTCCAAATTTTGAAATGTGAAAAATAAACAAACAAAAGAAGCAAATAATGAAATTTAGGGAGAAAAGAAACTTTTGTTTCTAAATGGAATCATCAAAACCTTACTTGAACAAAGTTTGAATGAGAAAGCAAGAAACAAATTTTCAAATAGATCAAATGCATTCATGCATGGAATGTATCTTGATTTGAAGCACTTGGAAAATCTAAACCAAAAACCTAAACCCCAATAAGAGAGAATCATTATCAAGATCACTCCAAGACTATGGCTTTGATCCATATAAAAATTTAGCAACAAACATTCCTAAATAATCAATAATGGTAAACAAAAATATTACAAAACCATGGGAATTGATTTCACTCCATTTCGAGCCATGGATAAAAACTTATGATTTTTATAAGATAGTATTCCAAGACTAATAAAGCTCCTAGCTAAAAATCATGCTTAATTGTGGACAAAGTAATCCTAAAAGGATTTATAAAAAGAAATAATTATTAAATAGAATTATACAAATTAGAATCACTATTTTTGGAGCTATAAATAAAATATATGAATTTTATAAGACAAAGAAAGAAAGAAAGAAAGAAAGAAAGAAGAATTATAGCAAAGACAATTTAAACCATGGCTAAATCCGATAAGATTTGATCATCCAGACATGCACGTTCCTGGAATTGCACTAGCACGTCTATGACTACTCAATTTCTTTTTCATTCTATTCATTTTTAATGTACGGTGTTGCATGCAATCGAATCATGCAATCTCTCTTGACTTGTCCTTTTGTTTTCTTTTCCTGCCGATCATCGAAACAAGTAACCCAGCCGCAGCCTTTATTTCTTTTAACACCGTCGTATCCTTTCTACCGTTTCAGACCACCAAGTCATCTTGAGCCAGCATGTATACACGCACGAACAACCTGTCAACATCCACGCTAGCTCGTACCAGAAACTGCTCCGTATTTACCTTACATTAATTCTCCATTTAACCACGAATTCATTCAGGAAAATTAAACACGTAAATTACTCCTAGCTTAACCACGAATTCATTTAGGAAAATTAAACACGTAAATTACTCCTAGCTTAACCACGAATTCATTCAGAAAGTTAAACTGCACATTAATATACCTTAAAACGTCCGTTATTGATGGTATTGAAACAACATCGAATGATCGGACCATGTGAAGACGCCACTGTTGCTTGGCTCCCTCTCTTCTCTATATAAGAAACTATCGATACTTCTTGATCCCCTTCGTCTCTCTAAGCAGTCTCCACACAAATACTGCCACGTATCACAGCTACGATTTCTTCGTCGAAGTTCCGCCGACTGTGGCGACACCATCCTCAATTTGGTCTGGTAGAGAAAGGCTAAGCCCATGATTCTTCCTTTTTTTTCGTCTCTACACGTTGCACACCAAGTTTTCTTAGTATATCACTCAATTGTCCAGCTTGTGGCGCGCTAGGAGGACAACCGAGGTGATATAAGCTCTGCTTTTACGCCGCTGCCGCCATTGGGAACACTGAGAAGGACCATCGAGAGGCTATAATCTCCACCCAAAACGCCCCGCGCCGACAACTACTTCCTCTACTCCAAGAATATTTCCTTAGACTACTCCATCGCTAATTGCGTCCGTCGCCATCTTCCCTGTGATTGACGACGTCGACTGGCAGAGTGTGATCGGTGAGATTTTTCCTTAAAAGTTCAACTTCAGTACGTCTAGACAAAGTTCAGTACACATATATAGAGAGTTAAGTTCAGAATAGAGTTGAATCGGTAATCGACATTAGGATTTTTTTTAGATCGTGCCGTCTGAGACCATGTTGAATCAAAGGAATAACCAATAACTAGAATCGCTACGTGAGAAGTCAAAGAAAAAAATTCTGCTACGTAACAATCTTCAGTTATTTTCGGATTTTATAGATAGGAAACATAGGAACTTAAAAATAGCATAGTTTAAGTTCTGTTAATCCAAATTTAGTAAATAAGATGTCCATGAATCCAGAAAAATGAGTAGAACACATTGGATCCATAATTTGGTATTTTTGAGTCGGTTAAAATCACGTTTTATACAGAACCATTTGTGGAGTATTTTGAGTATAAAAAATGTTGTGGAAATTATTTTTGAGAGAATCCTTTTGCAAATGGTTGTATATTGAACCCTCTGAAGAGAAACATCAATACCAAAAATTAAATTCATAATTTTATGGCAGTAGCAAATGTCCTATTGAATAAGGCTTTTTCTAATAAAAGGAAATGCTTTTAAATAATCTATTTGCACTAGAAATAATTACCATTGGCATTCAACTTGTATAGAAGGACCAGTAGGTGTTTTTAGTGTTCATAACCTTGCTATAAAATTTTCTCAAATAAAATCATCTTGTTGCATGCATGCATGCACTTCATTGTATTCTTGTGATTGTTTTGTGTTATAGTTTTGAGTGTGTGCTTTTTGCTTGATTGTATTGTTGTAGACTTTGAGGAGTGTGATATTGCAAGATCAAGGAGAGTACCTAAATATTCTACTATCAAGGCGAGTGATACTTTGGTCATCAAAAGTCCTATCTTTTCAATATTGCATTAGTGATATTTTTGTAGTATGCATGATAGGACTGTTTTATATATTGCTATGCTATAGTAGATACTATAGAATATATATTGGTAGGAATCTTCCTAAGTTAAGAGACATGTTATGCTAGTATGCTTAGCCTAGCTATTAGAACTCAAGGGTGGAATATTCATGCTATGATATTATGCAAAGTCTATGACTATGTTTTTGATTAATAAAACAACTATGTGAATGAAACACCTGGGTGGAATGGGAAGATTGGTTTGTGTTGAGTGGTTACTCAGGGCCCATTTCTATGGTTTACCCTGGTGTATCTCACTTGTGGATGGCCACCCAGGAACAAAGAGATTTGAGATGTTTTTTGTTGAGAAGCTTCCAATGCAGCCACATGGCATATGGGCTCTGCCTTGACTACATAGGTTGCAAGAACTCAGACAGGCAGACAGTTGGTGGTAGTGATGATAGGATGGAATGCGTCTGTGCTGATCTGAGGGATTGTTTCTGAAAAGTCTCGTCTCGATGCATGTCGAGTCTTGTGGGAAAAGTGCACCACCTCTCGAGAGGGTAAAACCTAAGTACTTACCATGTCCCCGGCAACGGACAATTTGAGCATCAAAGACATTGAAGCTATCAAGGATCTCCTCATCCCAATTTCTCTAAGTTAAAAACTTGTTGGGTGAACAAGGGAAGCACCTGGGGTGTAACCAGTGTGCCATTGTGTGATGAAATGTTTTGAAAAGAGAAAAAAACTATTTTCAAAGGATAGGGAAAACTTGTTTTATGCAAAGGCCAGCCAAAACTCCACTTAGCCAAATATTCATGTAGAGGATAGATTCTCCATATTAATATGTTATCACTTGCCAATACAATTCAAATGTATTTACCCATGTGGCTGTAACTTATTATGTTGCAGGTTTGTTTGATGTTAGTGAAGTGTGTTGATTAGGATTACAAGTCTACAACCAACATGTTTGCCTGTGGCACTTTGAAGATGAAGGATCCCATGCTATTGTTATATTCTGCTACATTGTAATAAGATAGCCAAATGAGCTATGTAAGATGTAATAAATTATTTTATTCCTGGTTATAAAGTTGTATTATGACCTTTGTTTCTTGATATTACATCTTAACTGTGGATGCTAGCTTTTGATCCAGGGACTAGCATTGTAAACACAGGGATCTCTACCTTATTAAAGGTTGGGACCTTTACAACCATGTTATGAATATGAACCAGTCACCTTAGCCTCTATGATCATTTAGTTTTTGACTTATGATATCACTTTATGCTTTGATTAATAATGTTTTGTCGCTCTGCATGATTATGGCCATTATTGCTCTTAGTTGGTCGCTCCCAGTCTTTTGCTAGCCTCCACCTGTGAGATCTACTCATGCATCCAACTTCCAAGAAACCAAGTTATTCCAAAGAATCCACTATAAACTACTATGCATGGTGTGTTACACCATTCCAAGTATATTCATGTTTTTATATATCTTCCAAATTAAATTTTTTGTTATGTGAAAATTAGTGATTAAAACTCTCACGAACTTGAAGGCACATTTTATTTCTTGCACTTAATAAACCTAAACCATTGTAACTATTTATGACGCTTATATGCTTGCAAATTTTAAGTTGGGAGTTAGCAAAACCATGCTTTCATGGGGAATGCTTTCAACATTGCACTTATTTATTCAGTTGATATCATGTTCTTTTGTTTATGGATGCCGTCGGTGTGAAATAAGATGGGAGCTTGCAGGTCCATGGAGTTTTTATATGTGTTAGAGAAACGCCTGGGCGGTCAGCCTAAGCCATGCCTAATCATGGTGGAAACTTGCAGGAAAACCATAGTGGCATTCTATGAAGCATCCTCAATAAAAAACTATGGAAATAGCAAAAAGGGATTGCTGAGATGCCCACTGTCTGTTGTCTTGTAATTTTTATATGGGATAGCTCCTATTTCATGGGGCAAGGGGTACCCCGTTGGGATATGCTCTCTATGATACACATATACTTACAATGACAAGAACTTGCCTGGGACCAAAGTTGAGTAGCATGAGGTCTCGGTACTCGTACTCAAGGGGCATGAGATTTTCAACTTGTGATTTTTCAAGCATATAACTCATATTTGCCCTCACCTTAACCTTAATCACTTCAAGATGCTTATGATAGGGGTAATGAGATCTCAAAGCTAATGAGTACCATAATTTTTGGAAGCTTTATAAAACCATTTAATCCCTACTTCCCTCTGCGAAGGGCCTTTGTTTTTTACTTTTTGTTGAGTCTCTATCTTCTATATTTATGCACCAGCTAAGAGAGCATAGTTGTCATTCTGAGTTCAATGTGCATTGTCCCTAAACTTGTTGATTGATTCATAATTATGGTATTGCTTGTTCTTAAATTATTTGTATCTAGTCACCCTTATGAACTTTGAAGGTGTCCTATGCATTTATGTTTTGCCATTCCATGAAGGACTGAATACCACTCTTGCTATGTTTTCTATATGTGAAACAAACAAATTTCTTTCAAAGCATTATTCATGATCTTTTGTTTGTGTTGCCTTTCATGTTCCAACATAGTTGCTATGTCTTATTGTTAGAAATATATCTTTCATGCTTATGTTTAGAGTACTTTGATCCCAGCTATCAATGCTTTGCAATACCTTGATCAAGATTCTGATGGTTCATGTCACCTCAAAAATTATTATTTTTATCACTTACCTACTTGAGGACGAGTAGGAGTTAAGCTTGGGGATGCTAATACGTTGCAAACGTATCTATAATTTTTGATGCTCCATGCTTGTTTTGCACAATTTATCTTATGTTTTTGTCTACACTTTGTGGCATTTTTATGAATTTTCTGGAACTAACATATTAACAAGTGCCACAGAGCCAGTTTCATGTTTTCTGTTGTTTGTGGTTTCAGAAAAACTAGTAAAGAAATATTCTGAGAATTGGACGAAACAAAAGCCGAAGTTCCTATTTTTTCCGACACGACACGGAGTCTGGAGGAGAGGGGGATACGCACCCCAGGATGGCCACACTTTGGCCTGGCGTGGCCAGGGGCGCGCCGCCCTAGGGTGTGGGCCCCCTGGCGCTCCACCGACCTCGCCTCTTTGCCTATATAATCCCCCCAAGAAGAAAACCCTAAGGACCCGATCAGAATTCCACGAAAAAGTCTGTAGCCACCGCCACCGTCGTCCCTAGATCGGGAGGGATCTGAAGCTCTTCCCAGCATCCTGCCAGAGAGGGGAGATCATCCTGGAGGCCTTCTTCATCACCATGCCTGCCTCCAGAGTGATGTGTGAGTAGTTCATCCTTGGACTACGGGTCCATAGCAGTAGCTATATGGTTATTTCTCCTATTTGTGCCATCATGTTTAGATCTTGTGAGCTGCTTATCATGATCAAGATCATCTTATTGTAATGCTACATGTTGTGTTTGTTGGATCTGATGAATATTGAGTATTATGTCAGATTGATTATTGGTCTATCATGTCTATGTTATTTGTGATATTGCATGCTCTCCGTTGCTAGTAGTTACTCTGGCCAAGTATTTGCTTGTGACTCCAAGAGGGAGTATTTATGCTCGATAGTGGGTTCATGCCTCTAGTAATCTGTGAGAGTGATGGAAACTTCTAAGGTTGTAGATGTTCTATTGCTACTAGGGAGAAAACAACAATCCTTTGTCCAAGGGCAATTGTATTGTTTACATTACACACTTTGCTTAATGCAATTATCTGTTGCTTGCAACTTAATACCCGAGGGTTGTTCGGATGATATCCCGGAGGTGGATTCTTAGTCATAGATGCAGTTGCATTATGGTCTATGTATCATGTTGTAATGCCCAAGTGAATCTCATATTGATCATCATGTTGTTGGAATTATGCCCTAGAGGCAATAATAAAGATGTTATTATTATAATTCTTGTTCATGATAAAGTTTATATTCCATGCTAGAATTGTATTAAGCGGAAACATTAATACTTGTGTGGTTTGTAAACAACACCGTGTCCCTAGTACGCCTCTATGGACTAGCTCATTGATTAATGATGGTTAAGGTTTTCTAACCATGGACATGAGTTGTCGATTAATAATGAGATCATATCATTGGGAGAATGATATGATGGACAGACCCAAACTAAGCGAAGCAATTAGATCGTGTCATCGTGTTCGTCTTTGCGAAGCTTTTCTTATGTCAAATATTGTATTCCTTAGACCATGAGATAATACAACTCCCTGGTATTGGAAGAAAGCTTTGAGGTCATCAAACGTCATCCTATGAGAGGGTGATCATAAAGGTGTCTCTTAGGTGATCGGAAAGTGCCTGTTGGGTTGTATGTATCGAGATGGGATTTGTCCCTCCCAAGTCGGAGAGATATACTTCGGGCCCACTCGGTAATCGATATCAACACCGCTTGCAAGCATGTGGTTAAGAAGTTAATCACAAAGTGATATCGGATTACGGAACGAGTAAAGTACTTGCTATGAACGAGATTGAACTAGGTATGACTGCAAACGATCGAATCTCGCAAGTAAAATATCGCGAGACGAAGGGAATATATATATGGGATTGATTGAATCCTGGCATCATGGTTCATCCGATATGATCATCGATGAATGTGTGGAGTCAATATGGGTTTCAGACCCGGTTGATTATTGATAGAAGATCATGTCTGCATATTCTCGAACCCGCAGGGTCACACACTTAACGTGTCTCGACGCTAGGATAGATTGGATAATTGGTTTATGAGTTTTTGTCTGGAGTCTCGGATGGCATCCGGGACATCACGAGAGGTTCCGGAATGGTCCGGAGAATAAGATTCATATAAGGCAAAGGCAGTTTTGGAGTTCGAATTGTTCCGGGTTAATCGGTATTGTACTAAGCTTCTAGAACCTTCCGGAAGGGGACCAACCTGGCCCCACCTTCCGGGAGGGGGCTTGGGCCTATGAGGGAGTGCCCTGGCCGCATTGGGCCAGGGGCACAAGGCCCCATAGGGCCCAGCTAGCCTAGAGGGGTTTAAACCCTAGATAGACCTTCTAGAAGGGGGGGTTTCCTTGCCCCCCACTCCTCCTCCTTGGGGCCGGTTTGGACTTGGGAGGGGCTAGCTGCGCCTCTATAAAGAGGGGTGGGGGCGTACCAACCCCCCACACCTTCCTCTCCAACCCTAGCCGCCCTGCTGCCCTCCTCTCTCCCTCCCGACTGCTTGTAGGCGAAGCCCTGCTGCAGAAATTCTCCACCAATTGCACCGCGCCGTCGCGTTGTAGATCCAACCCATCTCTCCACCATACTTGCTGGACCAAGGAAGGAGGAGACGCCGAGGTGCTGCTGCGTGTGCATCTCACGGAGGCACCGCCACTTGTGGTGCTAGATCGGATCGGATCGCGAGGAGGAGAAGCGAATACGACTACATCACCCACGTTCCGAGCGTTCACTGTCGAATCTTCAAGGGTATGAAGATCTAATCCAATCTCTCTTGTTGTTTGCATCTCCTAGATTAGATCTTGGCTTTCCTCTCGCATCCGTAGAAAATTTTGATTTACTATGCCGCCAAACCCTTCGGTGGTATCGAGCTAGATCTATGCGTAGATGTGATTCACGAGTAACGCAACATGGTTGTTGCGGCGTTGATGTTTTCTGCAAGCCTCTTGTTTGTGTTCTTCTTATGATGCGGGATAGTGAGATTGAAGCGGTCCAGGCCAACCTTACGCGACGTCGTCATGAGACCGGCTCCGCACTTGACGTGTGGCTTGTTCCACACATGCGGCTGGTGGATGTCAGTTTCTCTCACTATAGTTGTCATGGGATTAACACCGGAGTTTGGCAACCATAATATCACCATTGTGGCTTTCCGTAGGTAAGAATCGTTCTTAGCTTGCTACTCCCATAAGCCACGTAAAACATGCAACAACAAAGTAGAGGCGTCTAACTTGTTTTTGCAGGGAGTGTTTTCTGTGATATGGTATGGCCCAAGATGTGATGTGTATAATGTATGCGATGATCATGTTTTTTAATGTTTCACGACTTGCATGTCGATGAGTACACAACCAGCAGGAGCCATATGGTTGTCTTTATAATTGTGTATGACCTGCGAGTCAACTTCTTATACGCCATGTAATAGCTTTACTTTATCGCTAAGTAGTTAGCAATAGTTGTAGTTGCTATTCGTGGGGGAGGCAATCATGGTGGAGTGATGGAGATCATGCCGGCACGCACAAGATGGAGATCATTGCGCGAAGATTGGCTATACCATGTCACATAAAAGTTATATGCATGTGATGTTATCCTTTTATGTATCTTATTATGCTTAGATCGCGACGGTAGCATTATAAGATGATTCCTCACTTAAAGATCAAGATAAAAACTGTGTTCTCCCCAAGTATGCATTTATGTAAAGTTCGTCGTGTCCAAGCATCACGTGATGATCGGGTGCTATAGACTCTACGCTCACATACAATGGGTGCAAGCCAGTTTTGCACACGCGGAAATACTTGGGTCTAACTTGACGAGCCTAGCATGTACAGACATGGCCTCGGAACACATGAACCGAAAGGTTAAGCATGAGTCATATGAATGATATGATCGACACTTCGTTGTCCACCATTGAAACCACATCTCTTCTCGTGATGATCGGATTAGGTGTGGTGAATTTGGATCGTGTTCACTAAACAACTTGAGGGATGTTGAATTTAGTGGGAGTTCATCTAGTAATTTGATTAAAAGTTGAACTAGTTATCATGAACATAGTCTAATTTGTACTTGCCAATATTGTAGATCAAATGGCTAAGTCCAACTTCAACTTCAACGTTTTTGCTGAGAAGGAAAAGCTTAGAAACAATGGGTCTAACTTCACCAATTGGTTCCGCAATCTAAGAATCATTCTCTCTGGCGGTCAAAAGGACTATGTCCTTGGGAAAGCGGTAGGTGACTCCCCTGCTGCAACTGCGCCGGCTGATGAGAAAGCTGTCTATCAGTCGCGCAAAGATGATTATGGTGTGATTAAGAGCACCATGTTGTTTGCTATGGAACCGGAATTTCAAAATCGTTTTGAAGACTATCCCGGGACCTTTGAGATTCTCGAAGAGCTGAAAACCATGTTTCAGACTCAGGCCCGTTCTGAGAGATATGAGATCTCTGAGAAGTTCTTTAACTGCAAGATGGAGGAATGGAGTTCCGTTAGTGAGCACGCCATTAAGATGACGGGCTACACTCAACGGCTTGAGCAACTGGAATGCACGATTCCAGAGGAGCTCAAGATTGACAGGGTTCTGCAATCACTCCCTCCCAGCTACAAAAGTTTTGTAGTGACTCATAATCAGATTGGTTCCATACAATCACCGAGCTCTTCAGAAAGTCAAGGCCACGGAAGTGGACATCAAAAAGGATAATCATGTGTTAATGGTCAACAAGCCCACCTTTAAGAAAGGTAAAGGTGCAAAGAAGCCCTTCAAGAAAGGCGGAGGCAAGCGTGTTGCCCCTGCTGAGAAGAAGCTCAGGTCTGGTCCTAAGCCGGACACTGAGTGCTTCTATTGCAAGGACAAGGGTCACTGGAAGTTTAATCGTCCAAGTACTTAGCGGACAAGAAGGCTGGCACCATCAAAGGTATATTTGATATACATGTTATTGATGTTTTCCTTACTAGCCCTCGTAGTGCACAGGTATTTGATCTTTGGTTTCGTTGCTAATATTTGTAACTCGAAGCAGGAGCTACGGAATAGGAATGACGGCGAGGGATGAGGTGACGATCGCGCTGGCAACGGATCAAGAGTTGATGTGATGGTCGTCGGCACGCTCTCCTTAGTTTCACCTTCGGGATTAGTTTTAAACCTTAATAAGTGTTATTATGTGCCTGCGTTGAGCATGAACATTATTTCTGGATCGTGTTTATTGCAAGACGGTTATTCATTTAAATCGGAGAATAATGGTTGTTCTATTTATATGAGTAACATATTTTATGGTCATGCACCTATTGTGAATGGTTTATTTCTTCTAAATCTCGAAAGGGATGAAACACACATCCATAACATTGAGGCTAAGAGATGCAAAGTAGATAGTGATAATACTACTTATTTGTGGCAATCGCTGCTCTAGGTCATATTGGTGTAAAGCGCATGAAGAAACTCCATTCTGATGGACTTTTGGAGTCTATTGATTTTGAATCATTTGACACATGCGAACCATGCCTCATGGGCAAGATGATCAAAACACCGTTCTCTGGTATGATGGAGCGAGCAACGGACTTGTTGGAAATCATACATACCGATGTATGCAGACCGATGAGTGTTTCGACGCGCGGTGGATATCTCTATTTTCTCACTTTTACCGATGACTTAAGTATATATGGGTATATCTATTTAATGAAACATAAATCTGAAACGTTTGAAAAGTTCAAAGAATTTCAGAATGAAGTGAAGAACCATCGTAACAGAAAGATTAAGTTTCTACGATCCGATCGTGGAGGTGAATGTTTGAGTTATGATTTTCTCACGCATCTTAAAGCAAGTGGAATCGTTTCGCAACTCACGCCACCCGGAACACCACAGCGCAATGGTGTGTCTGAACGCCGGAATCGAACCCTATTAGTGTAAGAGGGAGTGTCCCAACCTTTATTAACATAAGGTGGTGTCCCCTGTGTTTACAATGCTAGTCCCTGGATCAATAGCTAGCATCCACAGTTTAGATGTAATATCAAGAAACAAGGGTCATAATATAACTTTATAACCAGGAATAACATAATTTTATTACATCAATACATAGCTCATTTGGCTATTACATTACATTGCAGCGAAATAACTATAAGCATGGGGTCCTTCATCTTCAAAGTGCCACAGGAAGACATGTTGGTTGTAGACTTTGTAATCCTAATCAACACACTTCACTAAAACAAACAAACCTGTAACATAACAAGTTACAGCCACAAGGGTCAATACATTTGAATTGTATTGGCAAGTGATACTATGGTAGTATAGTGGAGTCTATCATCTACATGCATTTGGCTAAGTGGAGTTGAGGCTTGCATTGCTCAAAATAGATTTTCCTTATCATTTTGAAAATAGTAAGTTTTTGTTTTGACAAAATCATTTTTCTCAATCAAAGATTGTAGATCCTTTAACCAAGGCATCTCCCAATCAAATATTGAAGATTTCAAATAACCCTTGTTCAAACCACAAGTTTTTATCTTAGAAATTTGAATGATGAGATCCTTGATTGCTTCCATGTCTTGATGCTCAAATTGTCCTTTACCAGGGACATGGCTAAGTACTTAGATTTTACACTCTGCAGAGGTGGTGCACTTTCCCCACAAGACTTGGTTTCCCAAGACAAGATCTTTCAGAAGCCTTCCCTTAGACCAAAATGGACGCGCTCCAACCTATCAAACACTACCACCCACTGTCCATATGTCTAAGTTCTTGCAACCTATATGATCATGGCAGAGCCCATATTGCCAAGTGGTTGCACTTGAAGCTTCTCAACATTTGACATCTCAAATCTCCTTCTTCCTGGGTGGCCATCCACAAGTGAGATACACAAGGTTCACCAGTCCTCTGGCCTTGTGTAACCACTCAACACAAACCATTCCTTCCATTCCACCCAGGTGATTCATTAACTTAGTTGTTTTATTAAACAAAACACAAGTCCTCGGACTTAGGAATTTTTCCATAGTGTGAATATATAGTCCACCCATGTTTTCTATTAGCTAGGCTAAGCTTGACAGTAGTAGGAATTCTTAACTTAGGAATTTTCTTCTAAGGTTCCATCTACTAGGTTTTCCTATAGCAAGGTTTATACTTAGCAATAAAATCCATGCAAGTTTTACTTAGAGAAATCACTAATGCATAGTGAAAGTAATGGGGAAAAAGTATGAAGCATCACTTGCCTTTTTGGTAGAGGGTATATATTCACTCCTTGTCCTTGCAACAATCACACTCCTCAAGTCACTACAATTCAATCAAGCAAGGCACAAACTCAATCTACCAATCAAGCAAAACATCACATAAAATCATAAAGTCAAAGTAATGCATGCAAACATGCCAAGCTTTGTTTTGTTTGAAAAAGTGGTTCCTAATGGGTCATAAACATTTGAAAACACTTATTGGTCATTTTGTAAGGTGGCAAAGTTATTTGCAAAAGATTTCACTTCATAAACCATTTTCAAAACAAAGTATCATTTTATGTGGTGTAGAAATATTTCTTTACTGGGGCATCAATCTATAGGGTTCACCAAATAAGTTTTCAAACCATAAAACCTGGTATTTGGGGTCATAGAGTTTAAAACAAAACATTTCCCAAAATTCTTCTTCCAAAACCATTTTTAATAAATAAACTACATTTCTATTTGACTAGAAATGGTTTTAAATCAAAGAATCATTATTTTGTTTCACCAAATTCATTTTTGAGTCCACAAAGTGTTTCCTATGGTCAGTAGGTTCAAAATACTCCATTTGCAAAAGATTTTAATCCCAAAATCAATTTTAAACAATTTTTACATCCTTAACAAGCATATAAATGATTCTGCAAAAATAAGCAATCTAACAGATACTATTTACTAAACCAAGGGCATGGTTGGCTAGGGCTTGTTCTCCTGATTCCAACGGTATAAAATTTGTAATTTTTGGACGTGTGGTTTGAAAGTTATGGATTTTTCAAATTGGAACATCAAATAGATCAAATCTGTTTTTATTAGAACAGCATGCACGGCTCCTATTCGCCAAAGAGCGGATCGGTCGCTGAGGAGCGTTGGATTTAAATTAGATCGAGTTGCTCAGGATCAAACTTACCTCTTCGTCTAGATCTAATCCTAGCTACCAAAGCGCATCCTCTGACAAATGCCAGATCCGGCTTGCAAGGTGGCGGCGGCAGCGGTTCATCGTGGCGGAGTCGGTGATACAAGAAGCGAGAGGGGACATGGTGTGGCTCACCGAGATCGCCGTGGCATGGGGATGCTCAACCTGCTCGCGTTGGTCGAAGGGGCGCACGGGTTCAGTCGGAATTCCTCGCCGGAGATGAGCTGGGCTTCGGGCGGTTCAGGAGGTCGTCGAGGGCGAGGATAGGGGACGCCCTAGGACAAACGGAAGGTGCTGTTAGGTTCGTAAGATCATGGAGATCATCATCGTGTCCACGGGGATGAGAGGAGAGGTCTGGTTTACCAGGGAGGTTTCGTGAGAGACGCTACGGTGGTTCTCGACATGTTGACGAACCGAGGTCCGCTGTGCCAAGCGGTTGACGGGAGGTACGCCAGGCGATGCAGAACAAGCTCGCATGCAGAGGGAGTTGAGGGGTGGCGAGGCGTGGCCGGAATTTCCATGAGCTCGGAGTCAGAGGGGTTGTTGAGCAAAATGTGTCAGCCTGGGGGCGTGTCGAGAAGGGGCGACAGAGGGGAACCAGAGAGGAGACGCTGGCGTTTATCACAGCACGGTTGCTGGACTGAATCAACGCGGCAGTTAAGCGAATTAAATCGAGGATTGATTAACAGAGAACGGCGACGCTGTCTGGGGAAGAACGGGTCACGGTGAAGACGATGGCTAGCGAAGTGGGACCGTTGCGTCAGTGGGAAAAAGAGTGAGAGGGAGGTCCACCAGTCATTCACTGCACGGGTGTGGGTCTGAGTGAGAAAAGAACGGTTCGATGGGGGAGAGAGGTGGGCTGTTGCTGGGTTAGTTGGGCCGGCTGGGCTGGGTCGACTGTTCTCACATTTTTTTTCTGTCTGAATCTTTTTCTTTTTCTGAAACTGTTTCCTGTTTTGAAATTCAATCAACTATTCATACATTCAAACAATTCAAACACTCACCACACTTGTAATGAGTTTTTGGTTCTGTTTATCAACATAAACCAAATCCCAAAATAAAATAATATTTTTATTCATTTTAGGATCCATTCATTAATTAAATAAAATGGACCTTTAGTTATTTAATCAAATAGGGTTTGATTTATTTAATAAAAACTCCATTTGAAAACCAAATACTTTCAAAACCAAATCAGTAGGTTTTATTTGAAAGTAAAGAATACTTGGAAAGCTTGTTTAAAATAAAATAACATTTTTGTTATAAGGTCCATTAATAATTAAATAAAATGGGCCTTAGTTATTAAATCAAATTAGGATTTGTTTTATTAAAATCTTTATTTTGAAATCTAAAATAAAACCAAAACCATTCAGTAGGTTTTATTTGAGAATACAAAATACTTGGAAAACTTATTTAAAATAAGTTTTAGTGTTTACTTAAAATGGGAAAAGCTTTTATTTAAATAAAATTGGGATATCAAATCCTTATTATTTTATTTAAACAAACCTTTACTCTTTTAATCAAAGCAAACCCTTTTGTTTCAAAATCTTGGCCAAGGTTTAATTTGGCTTTATAAAATAATCTTTATTTATAAATCTACCTTTTCTTTTGAAAACCAAAACTCTTTATTTAAAGATCCAAAATAGTGTTTCCAAAATATTTTATTTTCCTTTAATAAATGTTTTAACTTTTTAAATCCCTTTAGGTTTTAATTGTTCAAAATAGGTTTGAAGATTCCCATTGGATTTCAAAAAGTTTCTTCTGGCCCTGAAAATCAACAAGGTTTTATTTTATTCATTTATTTTTCACATTACAAGATTTGGAAAATCTTGGGATGTGACAGGCTACCACCCTTAAAATAAATCTCATCCCGAGATTTGGGGAGGCTAGGGTTACAAGTAGGCTCAAACATCTAGGGTACTACCACCCTTTAAAAATTTTCAAACTAAATTACATCTTGGCTTGCTTGGGATCCTGGGGAAACTTCTCTGGGCAACCTTCTGCATAGTGTCCTTTGTTTCCACACTTGAGTCATGGGCCAAGGTTTAGATCCTTCATAGGCTTGTTTAACTTGTTCTTCATCTTTTCTGGACAATTGTTTACATAGTGGCCTAGTTCCTTGCATTTGAAACACATTACTTGGCTAATATCTTTCTTTTCCTTTGGTATCATTGTCTCCTGTTTGTTTCTCTGGTTCTTCTTCTTTTCTGGGCATTCATTGGCATAGTGTCCCATCTCTTTGCAATTGTAACATTGCACTTGAGTAATATCCTTCTTGCTAGTGTTGGGGCATTTCTTCTTCTTCTTTTTGGGTCTCTCCAAAACTAGGAGTTCTTCTAGTTCTTGTTCTTCATATGTGGGAGATCTTTCTCTCTTCTTGGGGCATTGGTCTTCATGCTCCTTGCATGTATGATCCTTGTCTCCACCAATATTGTTAGCTTGGGTTCCTTCTAGATTAGCATCTTTGTCATCCTTGTTGTCATTAGCTCTTTGGGAATAGTTTTCTCCCATGTTGATCATTTGAGTAACCAATCCTTGCAGCAATTGGGATTGAAGTTTCAAAATCCTTTGTATGGCTGGGTCTAGTTCATTGTTGTTGGCTAAAAGCTGAGTTGTCTCTTGGCTCAACTGGTTTTGGGTTGCCATGAGTTCTCTCATGTTGTCCTATTGGTTGTTGTTGTTATCATCAACCTTGATGTTGGAGTTTCTTGGAGAAGTCATCTGTTTGGATTGGTTTGGGATTTAGAATAGGCAAGATATTTCTAAGGTATAATTCTAATCATACACATCACAATTCACTCAAGCAATGTGCAAGCAATCACAAACAATCATTCCACTCAACAACAAGTTTCAAGCATATTTTTAGACAATCAAAAATATTTTTGTTACACCACATAAATTGGTGTGTTTAACTTAACTATAATATGGTAGTCCATCTATAGGGTTCACTTGTGATCTTTCCATCCTTCTTGGTTGATTCTTCTTTACATGAGATCATGGTTTCCTTGGGAAAACTCCTTGGTTATAAAACTTCAAGTAATGTAAGCTCTTTCTAACTTTTGCATTCCCTCAGTCTCTAAATCTTGAGCAGGATTTCCTTGTCTTACTTGTAGTCCTTAGTGTCATCCAAGTTGGAAGTCCTTGGTGAACATGCTGAAGATGTTGAAGTCATTAGAGTTGAAGTCATTAGAGTTGAAAGTGTTGAAGAAGTCCTTTGCACATGGTGTAGTCCTTGGCCATGGGTAGGTTTTTCCATCAAGTTGAAATAGTAGAGATGTAGAGTTGAAACCAAAAATGGTTAACGAAAGAGTTTACAAGTGTTTTTTGTAAATAAGTTTTTTTTGGAACAAATACAACTCCTATTTTTCTAAGGGTTTTTGTCCAATCCTAGGTTTACAAATCCTACAGGCAACACAATGCTCTGATACCATCTGTAAGAGGGAGTGTCCCAACCTTTATTAACATAAGGTGGTGTCCCCTGTGTTTACAATGTTAATCCCTGGATCAATAGCTAGCATCCACAGTTTAGATGTAATATCAAGAAACAAGGGTCATAATATAACTTTATAACCAGGAATAACATAATTTTATTACATCAATACATAGCTCATTTGGCTATTACATTACATTGCAGCGGAATAACTATAAGCATGGGGTCCTTCATCTTCAAAGTGCCACAGGCAGACATGTTGGTTGTAGACTTTGTAATCCTAATCAACACACTTCACTAAAACAAACAAACCTGCAACATAACAAGTTATAGCCACAAGGGTAAATACATTTGAATTGTATTGGCAAGTGATACTATGGTAGTATAGTGGAGTCTATCATCTACATGCATTTGGCTAAGTGGAGTTGAGGCTTGCATTGCTCAAAATAGATTTTCCTTATCATTTTGAAAATACTAAGTTTTTGTTTTGACAAAATCATTTTTCTCAATCAAAGATTGTAGATCCTTTAACCAAGGCATCTCTCAATCAAAGATTGAAGATTTCAAATAACCCTTGTTCAAACCACAAGTTTTTATCTTAGAAATTTGAATGATGAGATCCTTGATTGCTTCCTTGTCTTGATGCTCAAATTGTCCTTTACCAGGGACATGGCTAAGTACTTAGATTTTACACTCTGTAGAGGTGGTGCACTTTCCCCACAAGACTTGGTTTCCCAAGACAAGATCTTTCAGAAGCCTTCCCTTAGACCAAAATGGACGCGCTCCAACCTATCAAACACTACCACCCACTGTCCATATGGCTAAGTTCTTGCAACCTATATGATCATGGCAGAGCCCATATTGCCAAGTGGTTGCACTTGAAGCTTCTCAACATTTGACATCTCAAATCTCCTTGTTCCTGGGTGGCCATCCACAAGTGAGATACACAAGGTTCACCAGTCCTCTGGCCTTGTGTAACCACTCAACACAAACCATTCCTTCCATTCCACCCAGGTGATTCATTAACTTAGTTGTTTTATTAAACAAAACACAAGTCCTCAGACTTTGGAATTTTTCCATAGTGTGAATATATAGTCCACCCATGTTTTCTATTAGCTAGGCTAAGCTTGACAGTAGTAGGAATTCTTAACTTAGGAATTTTCTTCTAAGGTTCCATCTACTAGGTTTTCCTATAGCAAGGTTTATACTTAGCAATAAAATCCATGCAAGTTTTACTTAGAGAAATCACTAATGCATAGTGAAAGTAATGGGGAAAAAGTATGAAGCATCACTTGCCTTTTTGGTAGAGGGTATAGATTCACTCCTTGTCCTTGCAACAATCACACTCCTCAAGTCACTACAATTCAATCAAGCAAGGCACAAACTCAATCTACCAATCAAGCAAAACATCACATAAAATCATAAAGTCAAAGTAATGCATGCAAACATGCCAAGCTTTGTTTTGTTTGAAAAAGTGGTTCCTAATGGGTCATAAACATTTGAAAACACTTATTGGTCATTTTGTAAGGTGGCAAAGTTATTTGCAAAAGATTTCACTTCATAAACCATTTTCAAAACAAAGTATCATTTTATGTGGTGTAGAAATATTTCTTTACTGGGGCATCAATCTATAGGGTTCACCAAATAAGTTTTCAAACCATAAAACCTGGTATTTGGGGTCAGAGAGTTTAAAACAAAACATTTCCCAAAAGTCTTCTTCCAAAACCATTTTTAATAAATAAACTACATTTCTATTTGACTAGAAATGGTTTTAAATCAAAGAATCATTATTTTGTTTCACCAAATTCGTTTTTGAGTCCACAAAGTTTTCCTATGGTCAGTAGGTTCAAAATACTCCATTTGCAAAAGATTTTAATCCCAAAATCAATTTTAAACAATTTTTACATCCTTAACAAGCATATAAATGATTCTGCAAAAATAAGCAATCTAACAGATACTATTTACTAAACCAAGGGCATGGTTGGCTAGGGCTTGTTCTCCTGATTCCAACGGTATAAAATTTGTAATTTTTGGACGTGTGGTTTGAAAGTTATGGATTTTTCAAATTGGAACATCAAATAGATCAAATCTGTTTTTATTAGAACAGACAGGGCCACGTGGCTTGCTCCTATTCGCCAGTACCGGTTCGCACGGATCGGTCGCTGAGGAGCGTTGGATTTAAATTAGATCGAGTGGCTCAGGATCAAACTTACCTCTTCGTCTAGATCTAATCCTAGCCAGTCAAAGCGCATCCTACGGCTACGTTTGCCGTGATCTGGCTACCGACGGCAGGTGGCGGCGACGGGGTCTGTCAGCGGCGGAGCCGGTGATACAAGAAGCGAGAGGGTACATGGCGTGGCTCACCGAGATCGCCGTGGCATGGGGATGCTCAACCTGCTCGCGTTGGTCGAAGGGGCGCACGGGTTCAGTCGGAATTCCTCGCCGGAGATGAGCTGGGCTTCGGGCGGTTCAGGAGGTCGTCGAGGGCGAGGATAGGGGACGCCCTAGGAAAAACGGAAGGTGCTGTTAGGTTCGTAAGAGGATGGAGATCATCATCGTGTCCACGGGGATGAGAGGAGAGGTCTGGTTTACCAGGGAGGTTTCGTCGGAGTAGACGCGCCGTCGGTGGTTCTCAGATGTTGACGAAACCGAGCGTCTGGAGTGTCCGCGGCCAAGCAGTTGACGCGGGGAGGTACGCCAGGCGATGCAGAACAAGCTCGCGTGCAGAGGGAGTTGAGGGGCGGCGAGGCGTGGCCGGAATTTCCCGCGGAGCTCGCCGGAGTCAGAGGGGTTGTTGAGCAAAATGTGTCACTGGGGCGTGTCGAAGAGAAGGCGGCAGGGGGAGAGAGGAGGAGACGGCGTTTATCACAAGCGTTGCTGGACTGAATCAACAACGCGATTAAGCGAATTAAATCGGGGATTGATTAACAGAGAACGGCGACGCTGTCTGGGGAAGAACGGGTCACGGTGAAGACGATGGCTAGCGAAGTGGGACTGTTGCGTCAGTGGGAAAAAGAGTGAGAGGGAGGTCCACCAGTCATTCACTGCACGGGTGTGGGTCTGAGTGAGAAAAGAACGGTTCGTTGGGGGAGAGAGGTGGGTTGTTGCTGGGTTAGTTGGGCCAGCTGGGCTGGGTCGACTGTTCTCACATTTTTTTCTGTCTGAATCTTTTTCTTTTTCTGAAACTGATTCCTGTTTTGAAATTCAATCAACTATTCATACATTCAAACAATTCAAACACTCACCACACTTGTAATGAGTTTTTGGTTCTGTTTATCAACATAAACCAAATCCCAAAATAAAATAATATTTTTATTCATTTTAGGATCCATTCATTAATTAAATAAAATGGACCTTTAGTTATTTAATCAAATAGGGTTTGATTTATTTAATAAAAACTCCATTTGAAAACCAAATACTTTCAAAACCAAATCAGTAGGTTTTATTTGAAAGTAAAGAATACTTGGAAAGCTTGTTTAAAATAAAATAACATTTTTGTTATAAGGTCCATTAATAATTAAATAAAATGGGCCTTAGTTATTAAATCAAATTAGGATTTGTTTTATTAAAATCTTTATTTTGAAATCTAAAATAAAACCAAAACCATTCAGTAGGTTTTATTTGAGAATACAAAATACTTGGAAAACTTATATAAAATAAGTTTTAGCGTTTACTTAAAATGGGAAAAGCTTTTATTTAAATAAAATTGGGATATCAAATCCTTATTATTTTATTTAAACAAACCTTTACTCTTTTAATCAAAGCAAACCCTTTTGTTTCAAAATCTTGGCCAAGGTTTAATTTGGCTTTATAAAATAATCTTTATTTATAAATCTACCTTTTCTTTTGAAAACCAAAACTCTTTATTTAAAGATCCAAAATAGTGTTTCCAAAATATTTTATTTTCCTTTAATAAATGTTTTAACTTTTTAAATCCCTTTAGGTTTTAATTGTTCAAAATAGGTTTGAAGATTCCCATTGGATTTCAAAAAGTTTCTTCTGGCCCTGAAAATCAACAAGGTTTTATTTTATTCATTTATTTTTTACATTACAAGATTTGGAAAATCTTGGGATGTGACAATTAGATATGGTCCGATCAATGATGTCTCTTACTGATTTGCCGTTATCATTTTGGGGTTATGCATTAGAAACCGCTGCATTCACTTTAAATAGGGCACCATCTAAATCCGTTGAGACGACACCGTATGAACTGTGGTTTGGTGCTAAACCTAAGTTGTCGTTTCTTAAAGTTTGGGGATGCGAAGCTTACGTCAAGAAGTTGATGCCGGACAAGCTCGAACCCAAAGCGGAGAAATGCGTCTTCATAGGATACCCTAAGGAAACTATTGGGTATACCTTCTATCACAGAACCGAAGGCAAAGTGTTTGCATGAAGAACGGTTCCTTTCTTGAGAAGGAGTTTCTCTCGAAAGAAGTGAGTGGGAGGAAAGTAGAGCTAGACGAGGTTATTGAACCTTCTCTTGAATTGGAGAGTAGCGCAGACCTGAAATTGTTCCAAAGGTTACCGCACCAATAATAGAGGAAGCTAATGATAAGGATCATGAAGCTTGGACGATCTTTGCTATCGAAAGGCGTCGCAGTCGACAAGGTCGCGTGCTCCCGAGTGGTACGGCAACCTGTCTTAACTGTCTTGTTAGTAGATGACGTGAGCTGCGAACTATGAGGAAGCGATGATGAGCCTAGACTCGAGAAATGGCTAGAAGCCATGAAATCCAATTGGGATCCATGAGCGAAAACCAAGTATGGACTTTGGTGGACCTCCTAGCGAATCGAAAGGCCGTTGAGTGCAAATGGATTTTCAAGAAGAAAATGGACGCGGATGGTAATGTTACCGTCTATAAAGCACGGCTTGTCGCGAAAGGGTTTCGACAAGTTCAAGGTGTTGACTACGATGAGACTTTCTCTCCCATAGCGATGTTTAAGTCCATTCGGATTTTATTAGCAATTGCTGCGTTTCATGATTATGAAATATGGCGTATGGATGTCAAGATCGTTCCTCAATGGCAACATTGATGAAGAGTTGTATATGATGCAACCCAAAGGTTTTGTCGATCCTAAGGATGCGATAAAGTATGCAAACTTCAGCGTTCCATTTATGGACCAAGCAAGCATCTCGGAGTTGGAACCTTCGTTTTGATCAAGTGATCAAGAGCTTTGGATTTGTTCCAAATTGCTACGAAGCTTGTATCTACAAGAAAATGAGTGGGAGCTCAGTGACATTTCTGGTACTATATATGGATGACATATTGATTATTGGAAATGACATTAACATGCTTAACGATGTGAAGAGTTATTTGAACAAGTGTTTTCAATGAAAGACCTAGGTGAAGTGCTTATATATTGGGCATCAAAATCTATAGATATAGACAAAGACGCTCGATAGCTTTTAAGCAGTGCATTACCTAGACAAAGTTCGAAAAGGTTCGTAATGGATAAGGCAAAGAAAGGTTCAAAGGCCTATGTTGTCGTAAGATATTGAGCAAGGCTCTGTCCAGCTACGGTAAATGATAGGGAAGCTATGAGCAAAGTGCCTTATGCCTCGCCATAGGTTCTATCATGTATGCCATGTCAGGTACTAGACCGGATGTGTCCAATGCTCTTAGTTTGACGAGCAGATATCAAAGTGATCCGAGTGGAACATCGACAGCCGTGAAGAACATCCTAAAGTACCTAAATAGGACTAAAGAAATGTTCTTAGTCTATGGGGTGATGAACATCTTGTCGTAAAGGTTACGTCGATGCTAGTTTCGACACCGGCGAGGATCTGATGAGAAGCGGAATACATGGCTGCCGCAGAAGGCCAAGTGAAGGAGTTTGGATCAGAAACTTCATCACTGAGCTTGGCGCGGTTCCAAGTGCATTGGACCCACTGGAGATATTGTGTGACAACACTGGTGCCATAGCACTTGCTAAGGAACCAAGATATCATCCAAAGACCAAGCATATCAACCGTAAGTTTCATATAATCCGAGATTATACAGCAGATGGAGATCCAAGATTAGCAAAGTACATACAGATCTGAATGTCGCAGATCTATTGACTAAACCTCTTCCACGTAAAACATGATCAGCACCTCGGCCATGGGTGTGAGATTGTTGCCAAATGTAAACTAGATTATTGACTCTAGTGCAAGTGGGAGACTGTTGGAATTATGCCCTAGAGGCAATAATAAAGATGTTATTATTATAATTCTTGTTCATGATAAAGTTTATATTCCATGCTAGAATTGTATTAAGCGGAAACATTAATACTTGTGTGGTTTGTAAACACCGTGTCCCTAGTACGCCTCTATGGACTAGCTCATTGATTAATGATGGTTAAGGTTTCCTAACCATGGACATGAGTTGTCAATTAATAATGAGATCATATCATTGGGAGAATGATATGATGGACAGACCCAAACTAAGCGAAGCAATTAGATCGTGTCATCGTGTTCGTCTTTGCGAAGCTTTTCTTATGTCAAATATTGTATTCCTTAGACCATGAGATAATACAACTCCCTGGTATTGGAAGAAAGCTTTGAGGTCATCAAACGTCATCCTATGAGAGGGTGATCATAAAGGTGTCTCTCAGGTGATCGGAAAGTGCCTGTTGGGTTGTATGTATCGAGATGGGATTTGTCCCTCCCAAGTCGGAGAGATATACTTCGGCCCACTCGGTAATCGATATCAACACCGCTTGCAAGCATGTGGTTAAGGAGTTAATCACAAAGTGATATCGGATTACGGAACAGTAAAGTACTTGCGTGGAACGAGATTGAACTAGGTATGACTGCATCGACGATCGAATCTCGGCAAGTAAAATATCGCGAGACGAAGGGAATATATATATGGGATTGATTGAATCCTGGCATCGTGGTTCATCCGATATGATCATCGATGAATGTGTGGAGTCAATATGGGTTTCTGCTTCGCTGTTGATTATTGATAGAAGATCATGTCCATATTCTCGAACTCGAGGTCACACACTTAACGTGTCTCGGCGCTAGGATAGATTGGATAATTGGTTTATGAGTTTTGTTCGAGTCTCGGATGGGATCCGGACATCACGAGAGGTTCCGGAGTGGTCCGGAGAATAAGATTCATATAAGGCAGTGCAGTTTTTGGAGTTCGGAATTGTTCCGGGTTAATCGGTATTGTACCGGAAGCTTCTAGAACCTTCCGGAAGGGGACCAACGTGGCCCCACCTTCCGGGAGGGGGCATGGGCCTATGAGGGAGTGCCCTGGCCGCATTGGGCCAGGGGCACAAGGCCCCATAGGGCCCAGCCGGCCTAGAGGGGTTTAAACCCTAGATAGACCTTCTAGAAGGGGGGTTTCCTTGCCCCCACTCCTCCTCCTTGGGGCCGCCGGTTTGGACTTGGGGGAGGGGCTAGGGCTGCGCCCCCCCTCTATATAAAGAGGGGTGGGGGCGCACCAACCCCCCACACCTTCCCCTCCAACCCTAGCCGCCCTGCTGCCCTCCTCTCTCCCTCCCGACTGCTTGTAGGCGAAGCCCTGCTGCAGAAATTCTCCACCAATTGCACCGCGCCATCGCGTTGTAGATCCAACCCATCTCTCCACCATACTTGCTGGACCAAGGAAGGAGGAGACGTCGAGGTGCTGCACGTGTGCATCTCACGGAGGCACCGCCAGTTGTGGTGCTAGATCGAATCGGATCGCGAGGAGGAGAAGCGAGTACGACTACATCACCCACGTTCCGATTTAACGCTCACTGTCTGTAATCTTCAAGGGTATGAAGATCTAATCCAATCTCTCTCGTTGTTTGCATCTCCTAGATTAGATCTTGGCTTTCCCTCTGTTTGCATTCGTAGAAAATTTTGATTTACTATGCCGCGAAACCCTTCACATGTCATGTACATACATTGTTATGCATTCTCTATTTGTCAATTGCCCAGCTGTAATTTGTTCACCCAGCATGTCATTTATATTATGGAGAAACACCTCTAGTGAACTGTGGACCCTGGTCCATTCCTTTCCACTGATATTCCATCTACTGTTTAATGTTTACTTTCTGCAATTACTACAAGCAATTACTTTCTTGCACGCCATACATTTAATCCTTTGTTTTTAGCAAAACCAGTGAGCTTGACAACCTCACTGATAAGTTGGGGGCAAAGTATTTTGGTTGTGTTGTGTGTAGGTTCCACGTTGATGCGGCTCAGTTACTGTAGAGCCTGTTGAGAAACTCCAAGAGCAAGGTCTGATGAACACAGCAGCAAGTTTTCCCTCAGTTGTGAAACCAAGGTTATCGAACCAGTAGGAGAAAGGAAACAGCTCCCAAGGTGTTGCTAGCAACGTGGAACCTGCACAACACAACCACAATATTTTGCCCCAACTTACAGTGAGGTTGTCAAGCTCACCGGTTTTCTGAAAACAAAGGATTAAACGTATAGTGTGGAACAAAGTAATGTCTTGTAGTAATTGCAGAAAGTAAATAGTAGAGAGTAGATTGAATATCAGTGGGAAGGAATGGACCGGGGTCCACAGTTCACTAGAGGTGTTTATCCATAAGATAAATATCATGTTGGGTGAACAAATTACAGTTGGGCAATTGATAGATTGAGAATGCATAATAATGCATGTACATGTCATGATGATTTCTTTGAGATTCGTTTGGGAGTTACAACATAATACATAGACTGTAATCCAACTGCATCTATGACTAATAATCCACCTTTAGGTTATCATCCGAACCCCTTCCAGTATTAGGTTGCAAGCAACAGATAATTGCATTAAGCAAAGTGTGTAAAGTAAACAATACAATTGCCCTTGGACAAAGGATTGTTGTTTTCTCCCTAGTAGCAACAGCACATCTACAACCTTAGAGGTTCCTGTCACTCCCCCAGATTACTAGAGGCATGAACCTACTATCGAGCATAAATACTCCCTCTTGGAGTAACAAGCAACTACTTGGCCAGAGTAACCACTAGCAACGGAGAGCATGCAAGATCACAAATAACATAGACATGATAGAATCAATAATGAATCTTGACGTAGTACTCAATATCCATCGGATCCCAACAAACACAACATGTAGATGATCTTGATCATGATAGGCAGATCAAAAGATCTAAACATGATAGCACAAAAGAGGATAAACGACCATCTAGCTACTGCTATGGACCCATAGTCCAAGGATGAACTACTCACACATCACTCCGAAAGGCTGGAATGGTGATGAAGAAGGCCTCCAGGGTGATCTCCCCTCTCAGGCAGGGTGCCGGGAAGAGCTTCAGATCCCTCCCGATCTAGGGACGATGGTGGCGGTGGCTACGGACTTTTTCATGGATTTCTGATCAGGTACTTAGGTTTTTCTCCTTGGGGTGTTTATATAAGCGAAGGGGCAAGGTTGGTTGATGCCCAAGGGGCTCACACCATAGGCCAGCGCGGCCTAGGGTGGACCCGCGTGGCCCCCTGGTGCGGCTGCCTCGTGGCGCTTCTTTGTCTCCCCTTCGGACTCCGTGTAATGTCTGGAAAAATAGGAACTTTGGCTTTGGTTTCGTCTAATTCCGAGAATATTTCCTTCCTAGATTTTCTAAAACCAAAAATAGCAGAAAACAGGAACTAGCAATGTGGCATCTTGTTAATAGGTTATTTCCAGAAAATGTATAAAAATGCCTCAAAGTGTAGACAAAACATAAGATAGTTGATACAAAACAAGCATGGAGCATCAAAAATTATAGATACGTTTACGACGTATCAAGCATCCCCAAGCTTAACTCCTGCTCATCCTTGAGTAGGTAAGTGATAAAAAGAATATTTTTTTAGGTGACATGCACCATCACAATCTTGATCAAGGTATTGTAAAGCATTGATAGCTGGGATCAAAGTACTCTAACATAAACATGAAAGATATAGTTCTAACAATAATACAAAGCAACTATGTTGCAACATGAAAGGTTACACAAACAAAATATCATGAATAACAATGCATTGAAAGACATTTTTTGTTTCACATATAGAAAACATAGCAAGAGTGGTAATCATCTTGTCCTTCATGGAGTAGCAAAACATAAATGCATAGGACACCTTCAAAGTTCATAAGGGTGACTAGATACAAATAATTTAAGAACAAGCAATGCCATAATTATGAATCAATCAACAAGTTTTGGGACAATGCACATTGAACTAAGAATGACAACTATGCTCTCTTAATTGGCGCATAAAGATAGAAGATGGAGACTCAACAAAAAGTAAAAATAAAGGCCCTTCGCAGAGGGAAGTAGGGATTTCAAGTTTCATAAAGAGCTTCCAAAAATTATGGAACTTACTAGCTTTGAGATCTCAATGCTCCTATCATAAGCATCTTGAAGTGATTAAGGTTAAAGTGAGACAAATATGAGTTATATGTTTGACAAATCATAAGTTGAAAATCTCATGCCCCTTGAGTATGAGGGTCGTTCCTCATGCTACTCAACTTTAGTCACAAGCAAGTTCTTGTCATTGTAAGTATATGTGTATCATATAGAACCGCCAATGGGGTACCCTTGCCCCATGACATAGGAGCTATCCCATATCAAAATGGCAAGGCAACAGACAATGAGCATCTCAGCGATCTTTTTATTTACCATGAGCATGGTGCTTTTTTATTTTCTTTTTCTATTTTTTTCTGAATATGCTTCATAGATTGCTCACTATGGTTATGCTGCAAGTTTCAACCATGATTAGCCATGGTTTAGGCTAGCCGCTCGGGCGTTTCTCTAACACATATACAAAACTCCATGGACTTACAAGCTCCCCTTTTATTTCACACCGCTGACATCCATAAACAAAATAACATGATATCAACTGGATAGATATGTTCAAATGTTGAAAGCGTTCCCCATAACAACATGGTTATGCTAACTCCCAACTTATAAATTGCAAGCATATAAGCACATAGATGGGCACAATGGTTCAAGTTTATTAAGTGCAAGAAAAATAAAGTGTGCCACCAAGTTCGTGAGAGCTTTAATCACTAATTTTCACATAACAAAATTTTAATTTGGAAGATAGATGAAAACATGAATATACTTGGAATGGTGTAACACACCATGCATAGGAATTTATAGTGGAATCTTTGCAATAACTTGGTTTCTTGGGAGTTGGATGCACGAGTAGACCTCATACTCAGTACTGGTGGAGGCTAGCAAAACATTGGGAGCGACCAACTAAGAGAGCAATAATGGCCATAATCATGCAAAGCGACAAAACATTATTAATTAAAGAATAAAGTGATATCACAAGTCAAAAAATAAATGATCATAGAGGCTAAGGTGACTGGTTCATAGTCTTAACATGGTGTAATCATGTGCCAAGTTGGTTCATAGTCTTAACATGGTGTAATCATGTGCCAAGTCAACCCAAATAAAGCATCAAAGGAGAATACCACAATATTATGCTTTTGTATGCTAAAACAATGCACAATTCTTTCAAGGCACATTAAGCAATCTCAATTGTTTGAAACAAGTCATGCTACAACAATAATCACTAAGCATATGGTCAAAGCAACATCTAACATGACGTGATAAAGTCTAAGTCACAGTCAAAACAAGCTTCCATTTGTACCACTATAAGCATGAAACTTTCTACTCTTTTCCAACACCAATCGACTTATTTGAAACAACTCACAAAGATAATTATCAATAAATATCATAGACCTTGTATCACCTAACTACAAAGAAGAACTAAAAAGTTCTAAGCAAAAATCATAAGAAAACTAAAGCTAAACGCACTGCTAGCAAAAGAGAACACTCACAGAATAATAAGAGTGAAAACTAGAGTGTTCTAGGTGTGAATTCTCCAAAATAGGTGTTTTGGGGTCCAACAAACTTATTACAGAAAACAAAACAAAATAAAACTAAAAACAAAAACAAAGACGCTCCAAGAACAACATATAGTGCATGAAGTAAAAATAAAGTGTCTTGAAAGAAAACCTGAGATTTTTGTTGATGAAGATGGGGATGCCTTGAGCATCCCTAAGATTTGACGCTTGTACTTGTTGAATATTTCTTGGGGTGACACGGGTGGCATCCCCAAGCTTGAGATTTTGTCCATACTTCATCTCATCACATCATTCTCTCCCTACACTTGAAAATTTCCTTCATACAAAACTTCACACAATCTTCATTAGCAACATTAGTGTATTCAAGATAATAGGACTTTGGGTTCATTTTCAACTCAAGTAAAACTTCCATTAAAACATAAGCTATTGTAGCAACTCCTTTTAAAATCTCAAGTGATCAAAGAGAACTCAAAAAAACTGATTAAGAGGCAAATGCAAATAATGGCATAAATCTGTCAAAACAGACCAGCAGGTAAAGACCTTTTTTCGAAAATATTCTGTTGCTCAAATCGAAAAGTGCAAAACTAACAAAAGTTGGGTGAATAATAGGTGCATGCACACAAAACATTTTATCTCAATCCGACGTACTGGGATTTTTCACGAATTTTTACACTGAAGCACAGAAATATGTTTCGGGACAGTAACTTCCCCAAATCTTACTTCCCTCTCATTAGAGGCTATTCTTGGCACAAAAACCAAACAAAAAGGATAAGGAGAAGTTATTACAGAGGCAATAACTTCCAAGACTCAACAAAATAAAAACTTACTGAAATAAAAATTTGGGTTATCTCCCAAGAGTGCTTTTCTTTAACGCCTTTCAGCTAGGCACAGAAAGCAAGAATCAAGTATTTTCAAATGAAGAAGCATCAACATCAAAATTTGTTCTAATAAGAGAATCAAAAGATAGCTTCTTTATTTTTCTAGTGAAGTGTTCTATACCTTTCTTGAGTGGAAATTGATATTTAATGGTGCCTTCTTTCATATCAATAATGGCACCAACAGCTTTAAGAAAAGGTCTTCCCAAAATAATAGGACAAGAAGCATTGCATTCAACATCCAAAACATAGAAATCAATGGGGACAAAGGTATTGCTAACAATAATAAGAACATCATTAATTCTCCCCATAAGTTTCTTTTTAGCATTATCATCAAGATGGACATCCAAATAACAATCTTCCAATGGTGGTAAATCAAGCATTTCATAAATTTTTCTAGGCATAATAGAGACACTAGCACCAAGATCACATAAAGATTTGAAGTCAAAATCATTCACTTTCATATTAATGATGGGTTCCCAACCATCTTCTAATTTCCTAGGAATAGAAGCTTCATGTTTCAATTTTCTTTTTTAATTTTCATGAGAGCATTTGTAATATGTTTTGTAAAAGCCATATTCATAGCACTAGCTGCTTTATCTACATCTGATTTATCTACATATGCTCTGTTTATATATCCTATATTAGCTTCTTTATCTACATCGGCTCTGTTTATATATCCTATATTAGCTGCTTTATCTAAATCTGCTCTGTTTATCTACATATTTATGGTGCTGGTTAGATTTGCTGCTCTAGATTTGCTACCAGATTGGGAAAATACGGGGGCCAAAAGGAACCATGAATGAAGAGAGAAGCTTCTCTAGATTCGCTATCTTTTTGGACAAAAATTAACACAACTGTTAGCGATATAAAGTGGAAAAGGCGCTCTTAAAAAGGCCAATCATAAAAATAATAAAAAAGAAATCTTCCAATTTAGTTGATTGACACACATAACGCTGGCTTGGCCATGGTCCCACACCACATCCCCCAAAACGCGTTCCCAACAAGCCGGACCCACGCAGTCCAACATGGAGGGGTCCTACTATGGGACCCGACTGAACGTGGCCCCACTTGCCAGCACGTAATTGGGAGTCCTACTTGTCAGCATGTAACAGCGAGGGTCCACTACGGGACCCGACTGAATGCGGCCCCACTATCAGCACGTAACGGCGAGAGTCCACTAACGGGACCCGACGGACAGCGAGTTTCAGACCGATGCGAAAGTTTCGAACAAGGAGCTAGGCAAAAGTGAGGAAAAGTTAACCGACTGGGGAAAAGTGAGTACAGCTAATGAACCAGGGGCACGAAAATAGAAATCCCTTTTGTGTAACCCTAATTTCTAAAACCTTGGTATGTTACAGTACTAAATGTTGTTTTACGTACATTAGAGATATATTGGATGCTTGTTTCATCAATTAGGAAGAGGTGATGTCTACATGATAATTGGATGCATTCTAGGATGATCGAGGAACTCTTATTTATTACATCCTACCAATGATATCTCAGTAACAAGTATCTCTTACTCATGCAAACATATCTTGCTTGCAACCTCTTATAGGATGCATCTTGGCATGAAATTTTTTTATTTGTAGTTGGTGTGGTTCGTGTTTTAGTTTTAAAGAAAACTATTTATTAAAAATATGAGTAAGTTGATATGAGTGCATGACGACTGTCTACGCACAGCCTGTTGGGAACCCCAAGAGAAAGGTGTGAAGTAGCAAGCAGCAAGTTTTCCCTCAGTTGAGACCGAGTTTATCAAACCAAAAGGAGGAAGGAAATGTCACACAGGTGTTGCAAGCAACACGGAGACCTTCACAACAAAAACTCAAGACTTTGCCCCAACGAACAGTGAGGTTGCCAAGCTCACCGGTTTGTTGTAACAAAGGATTAAACGTATGGTGTGGAAGGTAATGGTTTGCACCAAGTAAACAAGTAATAGTGGAGGATGTATCAATGGTAAAGATTGGACCGGGGTCCATAGTTCACTAGAGGTGCTATCCTTAGATAAACAACATGGAATGAAAGGTAAACAAATTGCAGCGGAGCAATTGACAGGAACTAAGCAAGGCATAACAATGCAATTACTAGTCAGAAAGATCCTATGAGATTCGATTGGGCAATACAACAAGATACATAGACCGCCATCCAACTGCATCTATGACTAGAAGTCCACCTTCAGGTTATCATCCGAACCCCCTCCAGTATTAAGTTGCAAGCAACAGATAACTATTTTAAGCAAAGTGTGTAAGGTAAACAGTCCACATGTTCCATGAACAAGAGACCGTTGTTTTCTCCCTAGTAGAAACAACACATCTACAACCGAAGAGATTTATGTCACTTCCCTTGGAAACTAGAGGCATGAACCCACTATCGAGCATAAATACCCCCTCTTGGAGTCACTAGCAACTACTTGGCCAAGATAGCTACTAACAACGGAGAGCATGCAAGATCACAAACAACACAGACATGATAGAATCATAAAGACAAAACCATTAATCAAACCAACATAATAATCTTAATATCCATCGGATCCCCGCAAACACAACATGCATGATTACAAATAGATTAGATCTTGATCATGAACGGAGCTCACAAGATCTATACATGAAAGCACAAAGGAGGAGATACAACCATCTAGCTACTACATGGACCCATAGTCCAAGGTGGAACTACTCATGCATCATACCGGAGAGAAGGCCTCCGGGATGATCTCCCCTCCGGCAGGGTGCCGGGAAGAACTTCAGATCCCCCCCCAATCTAGGGACGATGGTGGCGGCGGCTATAGACGGTTTCATGGATATTTGATCGGGTGCTTAGAGTTTCTGCATCAGGGGCTTCTTATAGGCAAAGGGGGAGACCGAGGAGGCGGCCAGGGTGCCCAAACCCTAGCCAGGCACGGGGCTGGGCCCACCCGCGCCTGGGGTGGGTCTGACCCCCTGGCTAGCCCTTCCGGCTCTCCTCTGGACTTCTTGTTCCCCACGGAAAGTAATTGACTTTGACGTTTGTCCCGTCCAATTCCGAGAATATTTCTTTACTAAATTTTCTGAAACCAAAAACAGCAGAAAACATGCATCTTGCACTGTTGCAACTTGTTAATAGGTTAGTACCAGAAAACATGTAAAAAGCACCTCAAAGTGTAGACAAGCAAAGCAAATTAGATACAAAATAAGCATGGAGCATAAAAAATTATAGATACGTTTCCAGCGTGTCAACATCCCCAAGATTAACTCCTGATCGTCCTCGAGTAGGTAAGTGATAAAAGAATAATTTTTGAGGTGACATGCACCCTCACAATAAAGATCCAACCATTTGCAAACATTGAAAGTTGGGATCAAAGAACTCTAAACATGTGCATGAAATATGGAGTTCTAATAGTAGGACATAGTAACTATACATGCAACATGGCAAGCTACAAACAAAGATCATGAATAACATGCATTGAAAAACGTTTGTTTGTTTCACATACAGAAAACATAGCATAGTGGTAATCAGCTTGTCCCTCATAGAGTAGCAAATAGATGCATAGGACACTTGCAAAGTTCACAAGGGTGACTATAAACAAGTAGCACAAGAACAAGTAATATCACAATATGCATCAATTAATAAGCTTTGGAACACTGCACACAGAATGACAACTATGCTCTCTTAATGGTGCCTAAAGGTAGAAGGTGGAGACTCAATAGTGGTGGAAGAAAGGCCTTTTTGTAAAGGAAGCAGGGATTACAAGTTTCAAAAAGAGCTTCCAACAATTATGGTACTTGTTAGATTTCAGCCCTCATTGCCCCTATCATAAGCATCTTGAAGTGGTTAAGGTTAAAGTGGAAAAGTTGGAGTATATGATTGACGAAGTATAAGTTAGCAATCTCATGTCCCTTGAATACGAGGGCCACTCCTCATGCATACTCAACTTTGGGTCCAGGTAAGTTCTTGTCACTTTAAGTATTTGCATATCATTGAGAACCGCCAACGGGGTACCCCTTGCACATGGTACAGGAGCTTTCCCATAACCAAAATGACAAGGCAAGCAGACAATGAGCATCTCAGCAATCTTCTTATTTACCATGGGAATATGGTGTTTTTTTCTCTCTTTCCTCTTTTCTCAATGTGTCTCTTTTTTATATAAGAAGAATGCTTCATAGATTTCACTATGGTGATGCTGCAAGTTTCCACCATGATTAGGCATGGCTTAGGCTAGTGGCCCAGGCGTTTCTCTAACACAGGATACAAACTCCATGGACTTACAAGTTCCCTCTTTATTTCACACCGATGACATCCATAGACAAAAGAACATGATATCAATTGAGTACAAAGTACAAGTGCAATGTTGAAAACGTTCCCCGTGACAGCACGGTTCTGCTAATTCCAACTTATAAGTGCAAGCATATACAACAAAGTTGTCACAATGGTTCAAGTTTATTAGGGGCAAAGAATAAAGTGTGCCATCAAATTCGTGAGGGCTTTAATCACTAAGTTTTCACATAACAAAATAGTTTTTAATTGGAAGATAGTTGAAAACAAGAATATACTTGGAATGGTGTAACACACCATGCATAGGAGTTTATAGTGTACACTTTGGAATAACTTGGTTTCTTGGGAGATGGAGGTATGAGTAGAACTTACTCATACAAGTGGAGGCTAGCAAAATACTGGGAGCAGCCAACTAAGAGAGCAATAATGGCCATAATCATGCAGTGCAACAAAGCATACTAATCAAAGCAAAGAGTGGTACTACAAGTCAAGGACTAAATGATCATAGAGGCTAATGGTCACTTTTCATAGTCATAACATGGTGTGAGCATGTGCCAAGTCAACCCAAGCAAAGCATCAAAGGAGAATACCACAATACTAAGCTTTTGCATGCTAAAACAACGCATAATTTCTTCAAGGCACACTAAGAAATCCCAATTGTTTGGAACAAGACATGCTACATCAATAATCACCAAGAATAAGGTCAAAACAACACCTAGCATGTCATGCTAAAGTCTAAGTCACAGTCAATGCAAGCTCCTCTTGCACTTCAAGCAAGAACTTACTACTCCTTTCCAACACCAAGCAACTTATTTGCAAAACAACACAGCGAGAACGGGGGTCCAAACTACTCAAGAAACTAAACAAACTAAGCAAAGCAAACAAAAACTAAGACGCTCCAAGAACAACACAACTGTGCATGAAACAATAAAAACGAAGTGTCTAGATAGACCTGGGCTTTTTATTGATGAAGAAGGGGATGCCTTGGGCATCCCCAAGCTTTAACGCTTGTACCTCTTGGATATTTCTTGGGGTGACACCATGGTGGCATCCCCAAGATTGATCTTTTGTCCATCCTTCATCTCATTGCATCATTCTCTCTTTACACCTGAAATTTTTCCTTCACACAATCTTCATTAGCAACATTAGCTTATTCAAAAGATATTAGACCTCTGGAAAAGCTTTGAAATAGCAAGGCTTTTCACTAAAAACACAACCTACTGTAGTAACTCCTTCAAAAAGCTCAATTCACCTAAAGAGAACTCAAAAAGGAATCAATAAGAAGCAAATGCAAATAATGGCAGAAATCTGTCAAAACAGACCAGCATGTAGAAACCGATTTTTTCGAACATCTTATGTTTCTCAAATCAAAAAGTGTTGAACTAACAAAAGTTATCTAACATACTAGGGGATTTATTCATAAATGTTCAGGTCAATCCGAGTTACAGAGACTCCTCATGAACTTTTTTTGGTGGAGGACCGAAATCTGTTTCGGGATAGCAACTCCCCAAATCTTACTTCCCTCTCATTAGAGGTCATTCTTGGCACAAAAAGCAAACAAAAAGGATGAGGAGAGTTCATTATAGAAGTGATAACTTCCAAGACTCAAGGAAACTCTTGGGTTATCTCCCAACAAGTACTTTTCTTTAACGCCTTTAAGTTAGGCACAAGAAGCAAGAAGAATCAAGTATTTTCAAATGAAGAAGCATTAACATCAAACCTTGCTTTCAAAGGAGGAGCAAAAAGTAACTTATCTCTCCTCATAGGGAAGTGTTCAATACCTTTCTTGAATGTAAAATGATATTTAATGGTGCCTTATTTCATATCAATGATGGCACCAACTGTTCTAAGAAAAGGTCTTCCCAAAGTAATAGGACAAGAAGCATTGTATTCAACATCCAAAACATAGAAATCAATAGGGACATAAGCATTGTTAACCATAATGAGAACATCATTAACACTCCCCATGAGTTTCTTCTTAGCATTATCATTGAGTGGGACATCCAAATAACAATCTTCTAATGGTGGAAAATCAAGCATTTTATAAATCTTCCTAGGCATAATAGAGACAATAGAACCAAGATCACATGAAGCTTTGAGATCAAAGTCATTCACTTGTATATTAATAATGGGTTCCCAACTATCTTATACTTTCCTGGGAATAGAAGCTTTGTGTTTTAGCTTCTCTTCCTTAATCTTAACAAGAGCATCTGTAATGTGTTTGGTAAAGGCAACATGCATATCACTAGCATCAGGACTTCTAGCAAGCTTTTCAAGAACATAATCACTTCAGAAATATTGCAACCATCAATATCAAAATTAAACTTGGCATCACTAGTAGCAGGCTCAACAGGCTTAGGCATAGTAGGAGTAGGAATAGGGACTACTTGTGGTTTAGTGGTGATAGTGCACACACTATTGTTTTTATCAATTTCAGCTTCCCTTTCCCACTTAGCATGAAGTTGAGCTAACAGCCTAACATTTTCATCAATAGTAACTTGTATGGCATGAGAAGTAGCAAAGGTGTTTTCCATAGTTTCAGGTTTAGCAGCCATTTTATTAACCAAGGAAGTTTGAGCTTCAGACTAAGAGGATATATTTTTCTCAACAGTTAAAAGCTTTTCCTCTATAGTCTTATTGAAAGTGGTTCGTTTACTAATAAAGTCCTTGAGCATGACTTCAAGTTTAGAGGGGGCACTTCTAGCATTATTGTAAGAGCTTCCATAGGAATTGCCATTATTAGGAGGATAAGGCCTATAATTATTGTTGCTACCAAAATTGTTCCTATAGGCATTATTGTTGAAATTGTTGTTTCTAATGAAGTTCACATCAACTTGCTCTTCTTGAGCAACCAAAGAGGCTAAGGGAACACTATTAGGATCTAGAGGAGCTTTCCCATTAATAAGCATAGCCATAATAACATCAATCTTTTCACTCAAATAGGAAGTTTCCTCAACAGAATTTACCTTCTTACCATGTGGAGCTCTCTCAACATGCCATTCAGAGTAGTTAACCATCATATTATCAAGGAGCCTCGTTGCATCACCCAAAGTGAGGCCCATAAAGGTACCTCCAACAACTGAATCCAATAGATTTCTTGAGGAGAAGTTCAAACCTGCATAAAAAGTCTGGATAATCATCCAAGCAGTGAGTCCATGAGTAGGGAAATTTTTAATCAAAGATTTCATTATTTCCCAAGATGGAGCAACATGTTCACTATCAAGTTGTTTAAATTTCATAATATCACTTCTCATGTCTTAGCAGGAGGATAGTACTTTCCAATAAAAGCATCTTTGCACTTAGTCCAAGAATCAATACTATTTTTAGGCAAAGAAAGCAACCATTCTTTAGCTTTTCCCCTCAAGGAGAAAGGGAAAAAGCTTGAGCTTAATAATATCTCCATATACATCCTTATACTTTTGCATCTCATAGAGTTCAAAAAGCTATTGAGATGAGCAGAAGGATCATCAGAACCAGCACCAGAAAATTGCTCTCTCATCACAAGATTCAACAAAGCAGGCTTAATTTCATAAATGGTAGCATCAGGAGCAGGTGGAGCAATAGGAGTGCTTAGGAAATCATTGTTACTGGTGCTAGTGAAGTCACACAACTTGGTGTCCTCAGCAGAGTTCATTTTGGCAAAGGTGGGCAAGCCAAAAAAAAACAGCAGCAGCAGCTAGAGTAGGAACTAATTTTTTTGTGTTTTTTGAAAACAGGCAAACAAAACCAAGAAAAATAAACAAAGAAAACTAAAAACAAAGTAAAGAGAAAGGAAGTGAAGGAATCCCCTTGTGAAGACGTCCTTAGCCTCACCGGCAACGGCGCCAGAAAAGCTTGACGACTGTCTATGCACAGCCTGTTGGGAACCCCAAGAGCAAGGTGTGAATAAGCAAGCAGCAAGTTTTCCCTCAGTTGAAACCGAGGTTATCGAACCAGAAGGAGGAAGGAAACGTCACACAGGTGTTGCAAGCAACGCGGAGACCTGCACAACACAAACTCAAGACTTTTCCCCAACGAACAGTGAGGTTGTCAAGCTCACCGGTTTGCTGTAACAAAGGATTAAACGTATGGTGTGGAAGATAATGGTTTGCAGCAAGTAAACAAGTAACAGTGGAAGATGTATCAATGGTAAAGATTGGACCGGGGTCCATAGTTCACTAGAGGTGCTCTCCTTAGATAAACAACATGGCATGAAGGGTAAACAAATTACAGGGGGGCAATTGACAGGAACTGAGCAAGGCATAACAATGCAATTACTAGTCAAAAAGATCCTATGAGATTCAATTGGGCAATACAACAAGATACATAGAACGCCATCCAACTGCATCTATGACTAGAAGTCCACCTTCAGGTTAGCATCCGAACCCTCTCCAGTATTAAGTTGCAAGCAACAGACAACTGCTTTAAGCAAAGTGTGTAAGGTAAACAGTCCACATGTTCCATGAACAAGAGACCGTTGTTTTCTCCCTAGTAGCAACAGCACATTTACAACCGAAGAGATTTCTGTCACTTCCCTTGGAAACTAGAGTCATGAACCCACTATCGAGCATAAATACCCCCTCTTGGAGTCACTAGCAACTACTTGGCCAAGATAGCTACTAACAACGGAGAGCATGCAAGATCACAAACAACACAGACATGATAGAATCATAAAGACAAAACCATTAATCAAACCAACAAAATAATCTCAATATCCATCGGATCCCCGCAAACACAACATGCATGATTACAAATAGATTAGATCTTGATCATGAACGGAGCTCACAAGATCTATACATGAAAGCACAAAGGAGGAGATACAACCATCTAGCTACTACATGGACCCATAGTCCAAGGTGGAACTACTCACGCATCATACCGGAGAGAAGGCCTCTGGGATGATCTCCCCTCTAGCAGGGTGCCGGGAAGAACTTCAGATCCCCCCGATCTAGGGATGATGGTGGCAGAGGCTACAGACGGTTTCGTGGATATTTGATTGGGTGCTTAGGGTTTCTGCATCGGGGGCTTATTATAGGCGAAGGGGGAGACCGAGGAGGCGGTCAGGGTGCCCAAACCCTAGCCAGGCACGGGGCTGGGCCCACCCGTGCCTGGGGTGGGTCTGGCCCCCCTGGCTGTCCCCTCCGGCTCTCCTCTAGACTTCTTGTTCCCCATGGAAAGTAATTGACTTTAACGTTTGTCCCGTCCAATTTCGAGAATATTTCTTTACTAACTTTCCTGAAACCAAAAACAGCAGAAAACAGGCATCTGGCATTGTTGCAACTTGTTAATAGGTTAGTACTAGAAAACATGTAAAAAGCACCTCAAAGTGTAGACAAGCAAAGCAAAGTAGATACAAAACAAGCATGGAGCATCAAAAATTATAGATAAGTTTCCAACGTATCAGTGCATGTAATGGAGACATCTAGATGGAGCATGAGATGAGTGAATAATTATACAAAATAAATGCTTAAAAGTTCTACAAAAATGCACTCATCAGCTACCAATAAGTCTTACTGGTAGCCTACGCCATTTCGAACACTAGTAATATTACTAGTAGCATGCATTCTTTGGGACACACCGCTAATAGGTAGTGGCGAACATTGGCGGGGTGGGAGGGGGAAGGGGCAGAATGGGACACTACTAGGATAACAACTATAGATAGATGGATCTTCTATGGCGCATATGTTCTGCCATGCGCCACAGAAAAACAACAGTGGCGCATTACACCAAATGCGCCATAGAGTCCTTCACTCTTATGTGGCACATGCACCAGAACAGTGCGCCATAGAAATATGGTGGGATCCGCCACCAGGGTTGGGCTACCAACTTTCTGTGGCGCATATGACCATATGCGCCACAGAAAGTGAGGGTAGGCCCAACCATAGAATCTTGTTGACCATCCATCTAGGACGCATATGTCTATATGCGTCATAGAAAGTGATGTTTCTGTGGCGCATATAGAGATATGCGCCACAGAATGTGGAAAACAGATCCTTTGAAATAAACAAAAATGATAAAAACTTCGAAAAAATAATTCCTTTGAAATGTAGTTATATTCTAGGGTATAGTTGTAGGGAAAATTGAAAAACATGAATTTCGATGTATTTTGCAAAAAAAATGCCATGGCACGGTAAAACGGTCATAACTTTTGCATATGATGTTAGAAAAAAATGTTTTACCCATCAAAACAATCGTCTTGAAATTTCCTACTCGAATCCAACTGCCAAAGATGGTTCTGGATTTTACAGATACCCCAAATTCGAAAAGAGTAAAAAATTATGACAGAAAGTAGATTTTTCATGCAAAAAAATAAAAAAGGGGGATAAACTTCTGTGGTGCATATCATCCATATGCGCCACAGAATTGTTGGGATTCGAAATTTAAATTCCCGCGGCGCCCTCTCCATCTCGTTTATCCTTATCCCCTTTACTCCTCTCTTCCCCTTCTTCTCTTCATCCCCTTCTGCTCTTCCTCCCCTTCTTCCAACCCTTCTCTTCTCCTCCTTCTCCAATCTCCGGACAGCTCCTCCTACTCCGGCCATGGCCTCCATCACCTTCGGTGACCCCTCCTTCATCGACAGCCTCCTACTCCTTATCCTTCTCCTTATCCAGCGACCCCTCATCCTACTCCTCCTACTCTGGCAACCCCTCCTCCTCCTTATCCTACTCCGTCAGCGACCCCTCCTCCTACTCCTCCTACACCGGCGGCCTCCTACTTCGGCGACCCCTCCTCCTACACCGGTGGCCTCCTACTTCGGCGACCCCTCCTCCTACTCCTCCTACTCCTACTACACTGGCAGCCTCCTACTCCAGCGACCCTCCTCCTACACCCACCTCCTACTCCGGCCAGATCTAGGCTACTTTTTTTTTAAATCCAAAAAAACCGGTGGCCACAGAGGGGAAATATCCATGCGCCACAGATGGGGGTTTTCCTAGTAGTGGGGGTGCTATGGTGGGTGGCTGGAGATGTTCTTAGAGCATCTCTAACAGCTGCCGCATAATGCGGTAGCAGGACGCATAACCGTCGGATGCGGCACGAAACGACAAAAAAGCTCTTTGGGAGCTGCTGCATCGCAGTTTCATGCCGCATTTTTTTGCGGCTCGTGCTGCATATTTGCGGCAGCGAGCGCACTGCCACAAATCTTCTGTCCACCCCTCTCCACTCTCGTGCATAGCCAACCGCTCCCCTGAAATTTCCTGCCACTGTGCGCGAGACCACCTTCTGTCGTGACGTTCGCCACCTTCCGGCCACCGAAACACCATGGAAGGCGCCGCCGAATCCCAGCCTTCCCCATCTATGCTTACCACTGAAGAATCGAGCACTCTTGCACCATCTACGACCGCCCCTGCCACCGCAGCAAACCCTATGCCTTTGACCTCTCGCCGTGCAAACTTCGTTCAGCCTCGGCCGGCCTCGTTGAATCAAAGCTAGGCCGTGACAAAGGGGAGAAATCCACCTATGCCCAATACCTTCGTGAAGCGCTAGTCCACTTTGGCTACCAGCGGAAGAGGGAAGAAACCCAAGGTCATGGCTAGCCGGGCAAGGCCAAACCCGTGGTGGCCGTGCAGATGGTGCCATCGTCCAGGACCTTTGAGCAGACACCACCCACGGCGGCAGAGGAGGAGGATGACGCCATGCTGCCTGCATATGACATGCTCAACGCAATGTCTCAAAGGTATTGGTTTTGATCTCGAGTTGCTCCTTTGTTGATAAAGACATTATGGCATGAGTTTTTGTTTTTGTTTTTGGTAGTTTGAATGATGAGTCATTTTTAGAGACCATGAACGTGTCACATCAAGATTATGTTGGCTCACATGATACACCACCGCAATAATATTATGAGGTACATCTAGATGAGATGGATGAGGTATTTGATGAGATGGTGTTGGCATGGGTGGAGGTGACCATGGTGGTGGCATTGGTGATCCCTATGTTGGAGTTGCTTCAAGAAACAACAACATTGTTGATGTCACCAATGATGATGTTGATCCAAGAACCAAAAAACCAATAATGCCAATGAGGAGTGATCCTATTTATGTTATCATCAAGTTTGCATATTGCTAGTGTGTGCTATGAACTATGATCTTTTGTTGTTACTTGTTCGTGTGATGCTATGCTATGTGGATTTCATAATTATCTACTGTTTGTTATGTTGTGTGGTGAAATTGTTAACTTTTTATTCAATTTGATCATATATGTTGTTAATTGGGGTGGTGGCGCTGCCGTGTGATGCAAAATGCGGCATCTGGCAAAGCAGACAGCGTTTTGCTACCGCGAAATTGCAAAGGTGTTGTCGCATCACTCAAAACTGCTACCGCACTATGCGGCGGCTATTAGAGATGCTCTTAAGGCCTTTCACAATGCATTAGCTCTTAGCACGTCATCCTAAATAGTTGTATAGTTGAAGAGACAACTTCTACAATCCATTCTCTTGGGGCATATACAGTGCGGTGACGTCGACCTTCCCTTAGAGTTGACATGTCGAATTTTCACTTATTTGAAGGAGAGAGAATTTTAAAAAATAGGATTGACTTCCCTTAGCTAAGGGATGATCTCTTTAAAAAGAGAGAAGATTATGTTCTCCATTTTACTTTGTGTCTTCCCTTAATTCAACACAATTTCTCACTATAATTAGTCAATTCTCATTAATTCCTAGAGATAATGGTAAGAGAAGACCCATTAGGGCATGTACAATGCGGTGACGTCAGCCTTCCCTTATGCTTTTCACGTTAGATTTTTGCTTAGTTGGAGGAGAGAGAGAAACAAGAAAGGGAAGGTTGTCTTTCCTTATCTAAGAGATGATCTCTTAGAAATAAGATAATACTATTTTCTCCATTATACCATATGTCTTCCCTTAGGTGTGAGACCCTGGCGCATGGCTCAATAGGATTAATAGGAAACCCATACAACAAGTTGCAACTTCTTTTCCGGAAGCTCATTCGAAAAGAACTCTAAGGTTAAGTGTGCTTGTCCTAGAGAAATTCTAGGATGGATGACCGACCGGGAAGTGGGTACCGGGTGCGCACGAGTGAGGACAAAGTGCACAGAAAATACTAGTGTTGGTCTGTGGGGTTAGTCTAGAGATCCTATTAAGCTGCCAGAAGTGACAGTCGTTGGTCCGGAGTGACCAGGGGTGTTACAAGTGGTATCAGAGCCGACCCTCGTGGTTACATGGGCGTATGCGGGTCAGTGATGACCCACAAGTGTAGGGGATCGCAACAGTCTTCGCGGATAGTATTACCCAATTTATTGATTCGACACAAGGGGAGCCAAAGAATACTTGCAAGCCTTAACAACTGAGTTGTCAGTTCAGCTTCAACTGGAAATAGTTCTTGCTCACAGAAGTTTATCAGTAGCAACATTTTGGTAGTAGCAACAGCAAAGCAACAACGACAGTGAAACATGAGAAATAGTAACAGTAATGGTAACAGTGGAATTCGAGTGCGGTAGGCATAGGGATGGATGGACGGGCCTTGCATGGACGAGTCTAAACATGTAACTTCAAGACCTAGGGGCATTGCAGATAAATAATAACAAGCATCCAAGTACTAAACAATCCTAGGCATGTGCTCTAAATATAGTCATACGTGCTCCCAATGAGAACTTGCACATCTTCTGTCCAGCCAGCCCGTGGCAGCGGGGCCTCTAGGGAACTACTGGCAATTAGGGTGCTCCTTTTAATAGATCACCCAAGCAAAGCATTAACACTCCGTGAACACATGTGATCCTCACACCACAGCCATCCCCTCCGGTTGTCCCAATTATTGTCACTTCGGGGCCTTTGGATCCAGACAATGATATGTGTACACAACTTGCAGATAAGATCACAAACAATAATATCATAATGATTCAATAATAAGTTCAGATCTGAGATCATGGAACTCGGGCCCTAGTGACAATCATTAAGCACAACAATTTGCAAAAGAATCAAATAGCACTAATAGAGATACTAGGCACTATGCCCTATCAGATCTTATTCGATTACATGATAGAACTCATCCAATCCCTACCATCCACAAGCCTACAGCGGGGGATTACTCACTCGTGGATGAGGGAAACATCGGTGGTTGATGGAGATGCGTTGGTGATGACGATGGCGATGATCCTCTCCAAATTCCCCGTCCCAGCAGGGTGCCAGAACGAAGTTTCTGGATCCGAATCTTGGTTTCTGGTGGTGGCGGCGGAGCGGAACTCTTTCTAGAAAAATATCGACCCCCCTCGGTTTTTAGGTCGAAAGGCAACTTATAGGCACATAGGGAGGCCGAGGGGGTGCCTGGGATGGCTGCACCCCCCTAGGCGCGGGGCAGGGCCCACCCGCACCTGGCAGGGGTGTGGGCCCCCCAGGCCCCTTCTCCATCTCATCTTCTGGCTCCGTGGGTCTTCTGGTGAAATATAATTTTTGGCATATTTTCCGGAATTTTTCCTGATAGTTGATTTTCTGCACAAAAAACAAGACATCAAGGTAATTCTGCTAAGAACAACGTCAGTCCGTGTTAGTTGTATCCAAATCACACAAGTTTAGAGGATAAACAATAGCAACAGTGTTCGAGAAAGTAGATACGTTTTGGACATATCAGTCAGTGGCGGACATGTGTAGCATGGCGCGTGTGGCCCGAAGTGGACACGGCATGGCAATGTGCCGGCACTGGATGCACAGACGCGTGCCAAGAGGGGACGTTCCTGGCTTGTGGTTGATCGACGAGGACGTCGATCTTCTAAGGATGGGTGTATGTGAGACCCTGGCGTATGGCTCAATAGGATTGATAGGAAACCCATACCAACAAGTTGCAACTTCTTTTTTGGAAGCTCATTCGAAAAGAACTCTAAGGTTAAGCGTGCTTGGCCTAGAGAAATTCTAGGATGGGTGACCGACCGGGAAGTGGGTACTGGGTGCGCACGAGTGAGGACAAAGTACATAGAAAAGACTAGTGTTGGTCTATGAGGTTAGTCTAGAGATCCTATTGAGCTGCTAGAAGTGACAGCCGTCGGTCCGGAGTGACCGGGGGTGTTACATTAGGCAACCAATTTCTTACTAAAAATAGTTAATTCTCATTAATTGCTAGAGATCATCTCTAAGTGATGTGGAGAGCTAAGAGAAGACACACCTTACCTAGCATTGTACATGCCCTTATATGCCTTATTTTGTATATGACATATTTATGAATGAGGTATGTTGGGGTCATCAAGATCGTAACATCAGCGCTCCCAGTTCCCACAAACGTCGCCAATTGATGTGGGGTTAACATGTCGATGCCCATTGTTGATGGACTTGGGTTCGAGGAAGAGGGGTGGAGTGGAGACCTTGTTCGACTAACAGACAAGCAACGTGGGACACGATGTTTACCTAGGTTCGGGCCCCCGAAGGTAAAACCCTACTCCTTGTATGATCTTGATTGATGGAGAATCGATGAAGATTACAGGGGCTCCTTGATGGCAATGGTGCGAAGATGCAAACTGGTGAGTGTGTGTGCTATGGTTTCAGATGTCCTCCTCGTCGTTCCCTCCTGGCATTTATATGGGGAGGCCAGGCCTCAGGATAGAGGGCGAATTGGTTACAAGTTAGGGTTTCTCCCTTCAAAGTTTCTATCCTAAATTGGTCGTATCCTCCATGGGCCTGGGCCACCCGAATCCTCCTGGGCTTCATCATTAGGTATGGATCATCACGTGGGCTCCTGCTGCGCCAAACTGGATAGGCCAATCTCGGGTACCCATAAGGCATACCCATGTCACTACTTCATAATCCGTTGTATGACCATGATAGGTTCACACGGACAAGCACGGAGACAGGGGAGGAAGCCGGGAACCGCAAGCCCGACAAGGCGATGCCTTAGAAGAGGAGAAGGAAGTGACAGAGCCAAACCAGCACAGGTTCCGGCGCCGCTGGATCCCACACAGAACCAAACCGGCGGCCGCCGGATCAAACCGGCGCCCCGCCGACCGCTGCCAGTGCGCCAATCCGGTGAAGACTGAAATAAACCAGCGAATGTCGGAATCATACGACGTCAGATCCGGCATTGTCGAACTTACCGCCGAAACCACCCGTCTGCACGCGGATCTAGGTTTGATGCCCTGGAATATTCCCTTTACCTACCCCATTTTGCCTATTTTATCCCAAACTACCCCTTATTTGTTGGCTGGACTATATATAGATCCCTCACCCCTCATGTATCCCTTAGGCATAAATGATAGACTAGAAGACAACCCCCCCCCCCTTATGAAATCTCTCTAGTTTTGCCTCCTCCCCTTACAAGGGGACCGACTATCATCACCAACCTCTAGGGATTGTGCCTTTGAGCATCCTTAGTTGTACAAGGTCTTTACTTTGAGTTGTCTCTAGTAAAGTTATCAAGATCATGTCCAAGGTGTTCTTCCCTCCGATGTGGATTTGATGGGAGAACATTGACCGATCTTTCCTTGCAAGGATTCTATCGGACCGGTGGACGCCAAAGGGAGCAATAGGTCTTGTATAGTGTTGTGTTTGCATGTGTTCATCGTGTTCTTCGCGAGGTGTGTGTTCGCTTCCGATACCTTCTCCCTTTTCCTCTCTTTTCCCATCGATTTGAGCACGAGATCCGTGAAGATCGGGCCACCCTTGAGGTTAACCCTAATCACTGGTAGCCTACGCCATTTCGAGCACTGCTAATATTACTAGTAGCGTGCGTTTTTGGGGACATGCAACTAATAGGCAGTGGCGAACATGGGCGAGGTGTGCAGAGAAGGGGCAGAGAATGGGGGACTTGTTCCTTTATCTGGCTGACAGAGATGGCCCACCAACTTTTTATATCCATCTGGTGCCCCCACTCCCCCCTCGTGGGTTGGGTGCGGCTAAAAAATGGGCCATACCCCATGAAACTAGGCTATGGGGGAGCGGTTTGGCAAGATTTTCTCCTCTGGGGCTCCCATAGGCGTTCTAGGGGCTATGGTGGGCGGCTGGAGATGCTCTTAAGGCCTTTCACAATTCATTAGCTCTTAGCACATCATCCTAAGTAGTGGTATAGTTGAAGAGACAATCTCTGCAATCCATTCTCTTAGGGCATGTACAGTCTGGTGACGTCGACCTTCTCTTAGAGTTGAAACGTCGGATTTTTGCTTAGTTGGAGGAGAGAAAATTAAGAAAGAGAAAGTTGTCCTCCCTTAGCTAAGGGGCGATCTCTTAAAAATAAGAAAAGTTTATTTTTCGATTGTAGAGATGACCCATTATATGACTTATTTTGTATATGACATATTTATGATCTGATTTGGCAACAAGAAATCACCCATTATATAATTAGTTATTGTTGAAGATGCTCTAAATCAGATCATAAATTACCAAATCTCTACTATATAATTTACGTTACGGTGGTTTTCGCCCCATCTAATTTTCGTCCGTCGGCCGTTTATGCAAATAAGCCCCTCGGTATTCGGAAAGCAACCAGGGGTACTCATCCTCTCTCTCGCGTAAGAAAAATCTCCTTGATCTCCCTATATCCTGGGCTCCCGGCCTTTGTCTTCTGTGCGCCTCTCTATAGGCCACTGCTCCGGCGGGGTCGATGCAGGGGATTGGAGGGAAGCGCCGGCGAGCTCGATGGAGGGAATTGAAGGCTCGCGACCGGGTCGACCTCCTCCCCGAGCTGTACCGAGCGCGTAGAACACCTGGAGCTTCCAAGCCATCTCGTCAGAGGGAGGGGATGGGAGGGGCTGCTCCTGTGAGCTCGATGCATTGGATTGGAGGATGGCTCTAGCGGGCAAGATGCAGGGTACTAAGGACAGCGCCGGCGAGCTCAGGGCAGGGGATTGGAAGGCTGCGCCAAATGAACACTGGGCAGACTGCTGGTGCGCCGCCAAACCAAAAATAGATCCTTCACCCCGTGCCTCCGGCCCCGAACCTGCAACTCTAGGAAGAGGCGCCGACTCCCGCGCGAACCACTTCGCCAACACCCTGTTCATGAGCAAGTTCCAGGAGGTGCCCAAGAACAGGGTCAACTTGAACGACGCCTCCGGCGTCAACCATGCCAAACTCAAGCTGCAGGAGGTCATCGATTTCCTCGAGAATCCTGACAAGAACAATGTGCTCGGGCCAAGATCCCCAAGGGATTCCTGCTCGTTGGCTCCCAGGACCAAGAAGACGCTGCTCGCCTGCATCTTTGCAGGGGAGGCCGGGGTGCCGCTCGGTATGAGTTCATCGACGAGCGAGCGCGAGCAGCAGTAGCCCAGTCTCCGTCTCGCCGGTGGGATTGAAGCGGGCTCTCTTTTTTTCTGTGTGAACTTGGGCATGTGACATGTTCCTAATACTAATTAAATCTTGTGGGTGTGATTCTTCTAGAGGGAACTAAATCCTCAGATATCGGTGTTATCCTTTCTACCGTTCGACTAATACCCTGTTATACACGGCTGCTAATTTGTTTCATTCTATGCATCTACATCCATCTGTTAATACCTTTTTCAACATACTCGATTAATTTACTTTGGGCTGTGTCATGTCTCATCGCTTCAGGATATAATCACCAAAGAAATGAAACACCGACAATGGCTTCGGCTAACATCGAGATGTTTATTTCAAAATCAAAGAAGTGAGTTATATTGAACTTTAGAAAAAATTTATAAACAAAATATGACATAGCGAATATAATTTTAGGGTTAAAATTTGGTGACGCATGGTGCATGATCGTGTAGAAGTCAATAAAATAATTCTAAAATATTTGTACACATTAAAATAAAAAATGCGAGTCTACTTTTAAATAAAATAGAGAAGTTATTTTAGCAACAAAAATAGGGATATGGTGGGGCCTTGGCGAGCGTTAGCCAAGCTTGCCCGGTGGACTGAATAGGTATCGCAACCTCTATAAATTTAAAAAGTTTTACTCCCTTCGTCTCAAAATAGATGTCACAAGTTTATCTAAATTTGGATGAATACAACACTAAATAGCGTCTAGATATATCTATTTTTTGACAAATTTATAATATCTATTTTGAGACGGAAGGAGTACTATTTTTTTCATATACTGTTAGAAAAAGAAGGGCTCCCAAGTGCTTGAAAATTAATTCATTAACCCGATATACTATATTATGCTCATATAATCTACAAGGTCAATAATATTGTTCTCATGCAACAATACGGCGTAACCGTGGCAACGCACGGGCATTCATCTAGTCAGTATAATTAAACAAGGACAGGGAGAGGGAGAGATATAGCATTCCAAGTATTTGCAATTGTAGAATCGCACGCACGGAAATATGTCAAATATTTCCTTGGAACGACTAGCGCGCGTCTACATACAAAAGGATTAGAAAACGGAAAGGAATCTCGAAAAATAGAAAACGTAAAGGCATATCAAAAAAAAATGTATATACTACCTTATACAGAAGGCCAATCGCATATTGAAATTCCTTTCCCTTGTGGCACCAGATCGAGCCGCATATACGCATGCCAAAATTAAATGCATTGGACCGAAGCCACCCCTATAAATTGGGAGGATCGTCCTACCGACTCGGCATTGCCTTCTCGGGACTTGTCTTCCGATCGATCGATCATCCTCTCCAAATCGTGATCGTGATCGCGATGGGCTACTACTTTTCACTAGTCGCCGCCGTGTTGGTGCAGCTGCTTTTCGCCGGTGGAGCCGATGCAGCGAGGTTCTACCCAACAAGCCAGGATGAGGAGGTACTTAGATCTATATATATATACCGTACGTGCCTACTGAAATTAACCCTATATATGTTTTGGCCGCTTATTTTGTTTCACTATTTCGATTCGCAAGTTCAACATCAACGGAACAAGCTTCTTGAGTCATCATGCTGGATTGCTTCAAGAACTGGCGGATACGGACAAGTCCGGCTCTCTCATAACCTATGTACGTGTGAATCTCCTTTTTTTTATGCATTCATTGATCATACCCCCTTTGGTCCTGAGAACATTAAATTTGGATTGTAGGAGTAGCTTAATTGGCATCCATGCATAGCTCATTTGGTATAATTTTCGCGCCGATTGTTTCTTTTACGAGAACAATATTTATTTTTGCACTAAACAATATTACTCCTTTCGTTTGAAAATGGATCTCGCGGATTTATCAAAATTTAGATAAATCTAAATACTATTTAGTATACAGATTCATCTAAAATTTAAAAAAAACTACGAGATCTATTTTAAGACGAAGGGAGTGGCACTTAACTCCATTTGTTTGACATCATGTATGTAGTGGGCAACTCACCGGATGCATGCGGGTGACACAACTGGATACTACGGATTCAGCGTGACCATGGACGTGTACGACTTCTCACTAACCAGCGAGCAGTCCAGCTTGACACTTGTTAATATCTTCAGTGCAACAGACGGTGCACTAAGCAGTGAGAACTCCATCCAGATCGGTTGGGTGGTAAGCTTCTAACCATCGAACGTCGTAGTAGGTACCTATATATATGCCGTATGTTCATGTTGTCTGCAATTTGCTAATACAGGTCAGTCCAAAAACTTATGGTGATTCACACGCTCATTTATCTGCTTATTGGTCGGTAAGTTGCCTTGATCCATCGAGCTCTGATTGACTGTTCCCTCTGCTCGTGTATATGTACTGACACTCAATTTGCCTATTTCTGGTGCAGACTGATGGGTTCCAGAATTCGCACTGCCTCAACACCAGATGTCCTGTAGGTTTTCAGCCCGAGGCTGGCGCAGCCATAGTCCTTGGCGACATCATTGAGCCTGTCTCCCAGCCCAACGGAATCAAGCAAAGCGTCACAATCAAAGTCCTCAAGGTGGTAACAAAACATATATATCAAGCCTAGCAAAAAACAATTGTAGCAATTTAATCATAATTTGACGTCCTACTTAACTTGGTTCGATACTATACAGGACGGCCCATCGGGAGACTGGCTGGTGCATTGCGGGTTTAACCAGGATGCACCCGCATTGATCGGTCGTTACCCCAAGTCATTATTCCCCGGCGGCTTGGCAGATCAGGCGACCCACATCCACATCGGCGGTGCCGTTGTGGCCCGTAGTACGGATCTGGTTCCCATGGGCAGTGGATACCTCCCGTAGACCGTTGCGGCGGCGTCGTTTAACAACTTCCAAATCATTGATCAGAATGGACAAGCATGGCTCGTAAACCACAACTTGCCTGGATATCTGAGTCAGCCGGAGACATGCTCTTTGAGTCCCATCGTCAACGGGCAATTCTTCTATGGTGGGCCATATCAGTCGATGACGGGATAAGTTTCTCATTAGTGGGAGATGATTGGCTACATTGAGCAAGACTTTTTTCATTAAAGATGACAACTATTTTGATATTTGTACGCTCCATTCGGTCTATAATAATTAAAGTTTGCTGAAGTTGAAAAGAATGAAATCACATGTAATTGGGTGTGTTTTAATCTCCGTCGTTGTTTGAAGTTCCAACATCTGTTTCTCGGGCGTATGTTAGGCAGTAGTGTTATCAGTAAGCCAAGTTTGAATATTTATTTTCTCTTGAACATTAATAGTACAGCAAAAACTATAAATGGATCCTTAGCAAGTTCAGATATTATTTTTTCCTAAAATCTAAAGAAAAAACATGCCCTCATTAGTCTCTTTGGGCGGATGGAAACCTAAATTGACAATGAATTTTTCTTTTTTCCCTGGCAATTTTATTTTTGGACTCTTTTTAGGGTTTTTCTGTGTATAAGGCCTCCTCATATATTAAGTCAAATTTTGACTTAAATCATGGTCAAAGTTTGACTTGAGAAGCAAAGAGGACTTGTACATCAAAATGAAGGGAGTATACAATTTTATGATAAATAAATATGAACAGAAACGATACCACATCGATAGTCAGGTTATATAAATTAGCGCAACATATGAAGTTGGTCAAACTTTACACTGTGTGACTTTAGAAAAAATTATAAGCCTTTTTTGTTGGAATGGATGTAGTAATAATAAGACATAGGAGTGTGAAGATGGGTCCTTGAGGGGTGCTAGTGGCATGGTGAGAAGAGGGGGCCGGAGAGGATGGACATGAGGGTGGACGCCAGCAGCCGGAGTGGAGGAGGGTCAGAGAACCCTAAATAGACATGGAGGCGCCTAGGGGAGAGAGTCGGTCGCCACCTAGTAATGAATTGGTGCTCTAAAAGGGAAGATGTATATCATATGTAAACTTGCAAGTTCTCTTAGTAATGAATAAATTCAGTTTGTCGAAAACCATATAATATGTAGCATTTGTCTTTGCCGAATAAACGAAATTTAAATGGGATGTTATGCTCGTTAATGCATGAGGTTTAGTGTCCCAGACTATTTCCTCATAGTAACATCGGCAAGTCTCCTCGATTACTCTTTATGCCTTGAAAACAGACATATAGATACATTTTTTTCTTTGAAAACTCGGTCGAACTTGAATACATGATCGGTTATCCTTGTGAGTTTCCTCAGCTCACTTTTTTCATCCTAGTATACAAATTAAGGGCTGATTGGAAGAGCAGAGATTTGGTGCACATGGACACCAGTGATCTCGTTTCTTTAAAAAATCAAAAATCATATTTCTTATAAATTAGAAAAATCTGAAAAAAAAAATCTGGTTGTAGCCAATGATTTATCCCACGAACTTGTAAAATAGTGAATTGGTGCTCTAAAAGGGAAGATGTATGTCACATGTAAACTTGGAAGTTCTTTTAGTAATGAATAAGTTCAGTTTGTCGAAATCCCTATAACGAGTAGCATTTGTCTTTGCCGAATAAAAGAACTTTAAATGGGATGATATGCTCGTTAATGCATGAGGTTTAGTGTCCCAAACTATTTCCTCATAGTAACATCAGCAAGTCTGCTCGATTACTCTTTGTGCCTTGAAAATAGACATACAGATACATTTTTTTCTTTGAAAACTCGGTCAAACTTGAATACATGATCGGTTATCCTTATGAGTTTCCTCAGCTCACTTTTTCCATCCCAGTATAGAAATTAAGAGCTGATTGGAAGAGTAGAGATTTGATGCACATGGACACCGGTGGTCTCAATCCTTTAAAACGATCAAAAATCATATTTCTGAGATTCAAAAAAAATCTAGTTGTAGCCAATGATTTATCCCACGAACTTGTAAAATATCAATTTCAAATACCCTGTTATGAGCTACACAAAATTAACAAGAGTGTGAATCTGAGAATGCATAGTTCCAAATCTCCAAATGTTATTATATTTTGTTATTATTGTGTAGCCCACAATATATAAAATTTTGGATTGCGATTTGCATGCTTGTAGGATACAAAATTGACTCTGCCCAGAATTTATTTTCCAAATTTTCTGAACCTCATAAATAAGGTTTTTGGTTTATTTTTTTAATGAAGTGACTTCCAGGTGATTGGAATTGATGGTAAATTATTGTGGCTACTCACATTTAGCTCAAAGCTGGTGGAGACCGTAATTGTACGGCCATTCCAACCGTGGAATTGGTCTTTTGAAAATATCAGAAAAGCAGAGTTGCACCGAGAAAACGGTGAGATACGGCACAGTAACTTCCTGCTATACCACGTGACATATATACTGGACATTCTATATTTCTATACATTCCTTTGTATCAGAATACGTAGAATTACTAAAACCTTTCCTATACATCGTACTTCTAAATCTTACTGTAGTATACACATTTGCTCTATCCTCTGTGCGTAGCATTCAGTCCCTGAACTCGTTTCTTCTTCCAAGCACCTGAACGAAGCCGGCGACGGCGGCGCCGATGACGAACCAGGTCACGCCGGCCAGGACGACCTGCAGCTCGAAGCTGTTGACCGCCCCCAGAGCAGCCGCGCCGCCAACGTGGTCCTCGATCACGCCTCCGGCCATCTCCATCTCCTCCCTGTTGTATCCGACGAACCCCGCGGCAACGATGCCCATCAGCAGCGGCGCCGTCAGGTCGATCCTCGCACGCCTCGCGGGCGCTCTCACTCCACTGGCTGGTCTACGCAGGCGCTCTCTCCGTGACGGCGCCGCGCTCTGAGCGTCCGGCGACTGGAAATTGGCCGAAGACGGCAGGTTCAGCTGCGGGGTCCAGTACTCGTCGCGTTGCCGAGCGTGCACCGCCGACGCCGTCGTGCCTTCTGCTTTGCGCCGCGCGGCTGCCTCCTTGAGCCTCTCCGTCACGGGGTCGGTGGCGGCTGAAGGAGGCGGGGGCGAAGAAGGCGGGGGCGGCAGGAGGCGGAGAGGGGCAGGGACGGCCGCCGCGGCGGCGCCGGCCGGAGCTCTGAACGGCCGCCAGTACCACCAGTTGGACATGGACATGATGGTCTGGACCGCGGATGTCCTCGACTGCCGCGCTACCTCCGACTCCTGCACTCAACAAGATTAGCTGAGCTGAGCAGAAACAGAGCAGTGGCACTTGTCACTCTGTCGATCAGGTACGATGATGCAGCTGGATTGGACTGAATTATTACCTCGGATTGCCTCGTGGTGGACCTCTGCTCCATCTCCTGGAACCTCGCCTTGAACTTGCTCACCTCCGCGAAGATGTCCGGCGACCCCGCCGCGCTGGCCTCCGAGACCCGGACCCTGCGCCGCGGCAGCTTGGACATGAGGAACTCCAGCGCCGCCAGGTCCGACCTCTCGACCATCCTAGATCGATAAACGTGCACAGGGAGACCAAATTATCCACGGATTCATGGTGGAGACCGAGAATTCAGAAAGCAGGAGGGCTCGAGACTCGAAATCATACGAGATGCAGTCGACGGGGCAAGTCTGGATGGCGTCGGCGATGCGGTCCTCGGGGTCGGCCCACTGCGCGACGACGCGGGCGCGGCCGTGGACGGACTCGATGGCGAAGGTGCGGCCGGCGTGGAGCGCGCACTTGAGGCAGCCGACGCAGGCCACCTCGTCGACGAACACGGCGCGCGTCTCGGCCTCCGCGCCGCGCCACGACGAGTAGAGCGGCCGGCCCGTGTAGCCCTGGAACTCGGACCGCTTCGCCTGCTCCCGGTCGTAGGCCTGCCGCTGCACCGGGTCGGACAGCAGCGCGTACACCTCGTTCAGCACCACGGCCATGTCGTGGGAGGACCCCTCGTCGCCGGCGTTGACGTCCGGGTGGCACCGCTTCTGGAGCGCACGGTAGGCGGCCTTGATCTCCGAGTGCGGCGACGACGGCTCCACCCCCAGCAGCGAGTACAGGTCGTAGTCCGTCGCCCACGACGACCCGCGTCCCCCGCCGCTAGAGCTCGACGACGACGACGAGCCGCCGGTACTGGTGGAAGCGGCCTGGCATCTGTGGTGGTGGCGGGAGGACCTGGAGCCGAAGAAGGGCCTGGGGTTGGCGAGGGACACGGTGGGGCTGAGGAGAAGCGCCGGCATGGCTTCTTCGGTTTGCTTGATTGGATTTGCCGCTACCTCCCGAATGGTGGGAGAAGCTTCAGCAAGGAGATTACTACACGTCGTCTCTTTGCACGAGATTTTTTCCGGTGCTGCTTTGGAACTTTTTGCCTACCCTTTTACTTGTGCCCACGTAGCTACAGCCGCCTGGGCACTGATATTTTGGACCACCGTGGCTAGGCGCCAGAAATAAGGACGACTTCCTATAATCAGATGTAGAAATAAATCCAACCGGTGATTTCGTCAGCAAGAAAATGAGGTTTCAGCAGTTGGAAGGAAAAATAAATAAACGCTTTCAGCAGCCAGATAGTAACTGTGAAAAAAGCCCTGAAATGTCAGGCATCTCACAACTCTATTTCTGAATCTTTTGGGCATGAATCAGACCAGCTTCAGGTTTACATCTCTGCTAAAAACATGAGGAATAGTTCGTATCATGTCAGAAACGAGCACTGCTAGACGAGCTGGACTAACAAAGAAACTTTGCAACGAATCTGCACTAAAATGTGCTGTGGCTATATACAAGAGCTAGAGTGAATATTTACAGAGGCCTCTTGTTTTCCATTCTAGCAAATCATGGAAAGCAAATGGCACCGCAAGACCTGCCCGGTATGATGACACGCTCGTGGTACCATCCAACATACGTGTCCCCCTAAAGCTACTTTTCATGGCCTGAATATTTTCATCATTCTGGATACTTGCGTCCGGCAAAATGGGCACCGTGACACCGAACTAGAGCATCTATTACACAGGACATGGCCGCAAGGTATTATCGTCATGTTGACCTCCGAGTTCAGGCAGACGCGGCATGACCACGCAGACTTGGCAACATCAGCTTCTTTAACTGCCGACTCCGCTTTCTCCTACAGCAGTAGTTCAAACAGTTTTCAGTGTCATAGGCAGCGTATGCAAAATATGTGCATTCTGTTGGAATTCACAAGAATAATTTTATGTTGTTCAGGTCATGAACAGCAAAGTGATTTTCCACCTAGTAGAATTTTATGTTCTATAATGCCAACTAGGCAGCTTACAAGATGTATGCAGTGCTACAATGAAGTGAATCCCCCCCTAGAATATTATGTTGTTCAGATCATGAACTAATGAATTTCCCCAGTCAGTGTGTCGACACCCATCTATATACCCTGGTGGATATCTCCTAAAAACACGCTACACAAAGCACATTACCTACGACTTGGTAAAGGTGACTCAATAGATGCTATCAGTAAGAATTCATTCAAGACAAATAAGAGATACTGAAGTGAACAAACCTGCTCCATCAAGAGAGCCACTTGAGATTCTTTAAGCTGGTCTTGCAAGGAAAGAGTAGTCTGTAGCAGTGTTTCCTTCTCGGCATCCATCCTCACCCCTGCAGCTGAAAGCATATCATGGACTGCTTGCACCAGCTCGGTGGAAGATACTTTGCCGTATTCAAGCCCAGCAGCCTGTAAACAGCAAAATTATTTTAGGAACGCAATCCAGCTTGCAAAGAGTAGAGAATGCACAAAGAAGGAACTAACCATATCGTCTGTGACTTCAGTTCTAGCGCTGGTGGACGATTGGCCCGGTTGTCCAGCTTCTGCCGCTCTACCACCATCCAGTTGGAAAGGTGCAGAAGAGAGGTCAGCCATTGAAACACTCTTAAACGAGTAAACCTGACTGGAGAGTAGCATGCGAGTCTCGCCAGGAGCTGTCTCCACTGGAAACCTGTATAGTGCTTGGCCGGCTGATGGCCTTACATCTTCAGGGACCCTACCATACCGAAGCTTTTCCCCTTCTTTTCCTGTCTTCCATGCCACTATTTCTCCGCTATAGAATGGTCTTAAAGGAAGGAATTGTACCTGACGAGCATCTTGTGATAATAACTCTGCTCCCAGGGAACCGGCATACCTTCCTTCGCGTTTCGAAACTCCAATGTCAGTGCCTAGATGGAGTATTTCAAGGACTTCTTTCTCTGAACCATCTGGGCACGCAAATATCGAAGCAACCGGCAAGATTACTGGCGCCCCTAATCTGTGACTAACAACAATTCCAACAACATCATGTATTGTTAAAAAACTTGGGGGTTCTGCAATTAGAATATGACCCGTGGATTTGTTGGCAAAATAAATGCTTCGGTGCTTTCCATTGCTTGACCATTCAGGAATAGAAGGATGCGGAGCAGTGCTTGTAACATCTTGGAGATTGGGAAGCAAAAGAAAGCGAGTATGGACATGTTTAACAAACTGCAGATTCTGTGATATATCCTTCAGTATAGTTTCTATCTGCATTATATTGAGGGCTTCAAAAGAAGGGAAATGATTGGTTATGCCTATCATCACAATCCTTAATGCATCATGCAAAGATTTACTGAGCAGCTTCTCTTTTATTCTATCCAGAGTAACTGAGCAAATGCTGTCCAGAACCTGAAGTGCTTCTTTTTCATCAAGTTCCTGACAAGGGGAAATTTAAGTTAATCTGAAACACAAAATCAATTAACATTGCTCCCACAATAATTTAATTGGGAAACATATATCAGATCCCATTAGAAAAGTATACCTCTACAATGACGTCTGAGAGTTTCTTTATGCCTAAGGCCTTGCAGATGCTCTGTGGAAGATCTGGGTGAGCAAACCTTATCCTGGATGTATTTATATTACTCAGCAAATGCGAACCATATGGGTCAATATACACACATGATGTAGCTGAGACAAGCCTGCAGCCATCATCTGGTATTACAGAATCAAAAAGCCCTTCTGAACCATCTGAGATAGCCTGGTTGACTCCTGAACACATGTAGTCTAAAATTTCCATCACTGCGCGGAGTTCGTTTGGGTTCAGGCGCTGGTAACCACATGCCTTTTGGATATCTAAAAGAAGCTCCTTCGCATAAGAGTTTGTGAGACTTTCCTGCATCCCAATTTCTCTAAGAATGGAAACAGATGGAAGATACAGACTTGGAAGTTCAAAAGCAAAAGGTGACATGTTGATAGTCAGACGAGCAAAAAGTGATTTTGCTGCTATTAAGCGAGTACCATTTGCAACTGGTATAAATGCCAGTTTCTGCAATTCTGTTTTTTCTGCAAAGAAGACCAAGCAATACAAAAATCAGTTTAGAGTAATTGTGGATCTCTTTTCATAAAACAGCAAAAACTCATTGCACCTTTCCCTTATGTGGTTCTCTTTATATAGCATAGCAAAGAAGAGCAGGCTCAAGGGCATGTCTTAGTAAGTTCATTATTTACAATTTTGGCTTTATGGTTATGAGTTATGACTTAGAAGTTCATTATGAGCAGTATTAGCTTTATGGTTATGAGTTATGACTTCTTACTAAGAACTTCATTATTAGCAGTATTAGCTTTATGGTTATGAGTTATGACTTCTTACTGCCGCCATAAAGTAACATGGATAAGCATACTGAAGCATGATTATGTACAGCTGTTCAGTTCTTCATAATATCAGCAAGAAGTAAATCTCACTCAGCAGCAGAATGACTCTGGCAGAAATTAATGAAGATATTGAATGGGTGTAGAGAACAAACCATTAAGAATATTTCACCACATCCTATATAGAGTATATACAGAGCTGTCCTCAAAGTTTTAGGTGAAAAGGAAATTTAGTTAGATCAAATCTAGATATTTAGAAGACTCGCATATCCATTTCAGGTTCAAGTGTGATCTCGCCATACAGGCCACACAATAATTTGCATAATTGCACTCAAGTATGAATCCTCACTGAATAGAACTCAGACTGGTTGCAATGTTAAGTATAGCATTAGGTGTCTTGTAGTAAAAAAAAAAAGAGAACTCCATCACAACTGGAATTGAAGACAGTGCAAACATGAGGAACTAACAATGTTATTACAAATGACGAACAAATCTTTGGCATATACAGTGAGGTAAAAGTAATTAGTTGTGTATCCATGCTACCTGAAGACGATATTGTCCCCCATACTTTATCCAAGTACTGCAAGATCCTGAGAAAGGCATCTTCTACTGTCATTATCCCTGATGAAGATGGCCAGTGCGCCAGCGTGTCCTCACCATTGCCTCTCCCGACAGTCTGTTTAGTTTCACAAAAAAGGTAAGGACGATATCATTTTGATATTAAGATGTCAATATTTAACGACATTGACCTGCAAGTGCTTCAGAACTGTAGAGAAGGCAGGAGGACTCCGAAGCCGAAATGCTCCCCAAGAATAATCAGGGGGAATAATTGCTTGTTTTGCAAGAATTGGAGCAGAACTCCACGCTAATGGCCAGTCTTTTGATAAGATAGCTTCACTATAAGAGGCAAGTACCCTTTTACCCCCCTTCTTGCCACCAATACTTGGAAAGCCTTTTTCTGCAGGCACAAATACAATTTTTCCAATCTTTTGGCAAAAATCACTATTATACAAAGTAGCAAAATTTGCCAAAATCACATTTACAACAGATTCTGCCAAGGACCATAGCTCAAAAGGAATTTCATTTTTTCTGTCTGACAAGTCTGCGTCGAAATCATCATGGTTTTCTAAAGATGACATCACATCATTTCCCATTGTTTCTATTTTCGTCGCACACTGTATTATCATATCAACCTCTGTGGATGTTCGAAGACCCGCTTTTCTAAGTATAGCAAGCCAACCATCTGACATGAACCTTTCGCCAGGGAACTTATTTCTCTCCCCGGAAAATACTGAGGCCAGCAAAGCATCCGAAGGGTCAAGTAGTTCCTTTGGTTTGAACAGCTCTGTACAAAGCTCATTTGCATTTGTCACAAAATTAGTTTCCCTCAAAGCATTTACTGCAGCTGAATTCAGTTGCAAATCTTTCCAGTTAGCATATAAATACGCTAAAATGTCTTCCTGCTCTTGAACTGTTTTATTCCCAAATCCAGGCAAAGCAAACCTCACTAGTATTTCTTGATCATTTAGTTGTTCAACCCCCAAAGCCTGAAGAAACAAATTTGCAGCATCATCAGAGCTAGAAAGACACCGGGAATCACTGGGGTGAAAGAATGCTGTAGGAGAAATAATGCAATGATCAGACCCTAACAGACTAGTGTATGTTCCTGTAACTGTTTTATACATCGGAATTTCTCTCAAGACGTCCAATTCTTCTCTCTGATAAAGGTGGCTGCTAGATAATCTGAACTCTGAGACAAATAACGTGAGCAGTCTATCACAATCTTCGCTTGATAGACTGAGTGATGAAGGTAAATGAGCATCATTTTTTGCTGAAACTAACTTGGAAGCAATTGTCTGCCCAAGAGCTCGATCACGTGAAGGAAACAAATTGCATATGGCACCACACTCTGGGAAAGACGAATCCAGAATTGGTATGTTCAACTGATTAAGCAGAGCAGGTAACCATGGAAACTTTGAGTTCATGGACTCGAATGCAGTATCAAGTGCGCTCAGTTCAGCTTCACCAGTGTCATGCAATGTCTGAGTATTTGAATCATCCACCGGAGGTACAAATATTAGATGGCATTCTTTCACACAGCACAGAACTGGCCTGTTTAGAAAAGCAGGAATCAAGGGCCAGTCAGACAAAAGTGAAAGGTCACCATTCAAGGAGCTATATATTTTCCAGAAGCTTCTGATCCATTTAGGAATTGGCCCAGTAGTTGATGAATCAGCATTGCTGTCCCAGGGAATCCATTGTGGCTTCCTCTCGGCTGCACGTACCCAACACTCATCAAATATGTGCTTCAAATGGCCTGATAACAAGTGAGGAGAAAAACTCCTCAACTTCAGAGGCGCGTGAATAACCTGAGTGGAGAGCAGCAGGGCCAAGAAGGGTTTTTCTAAACATTGATGATGGATAAAGCGATCCAACAAGGGGTGCATCAATAGCTGCTGCTCCTCACTGGCAATCCAAAGTTCGGTAGCTCCCAGCCTTGTTAGACATTTTGTTGATGTCGGAAATGGGACACCTTTGAGTTCAGATATGATAGATGACAACACACTATTCTCACCAGCTTGGGCCCTATGGGATGCTGGGCCACTGGTCTTGCTGATATCCTCCACAACCCCCCGACCAAAGTCATATAGGGCCTTCCCAAAGTATGTCATAATTTCAAGTGCATCACCCCCAGAAGTATTCGGTCTCTGTGTACTTGTGTGGTAAGACGAGGAGCTGCTTGAAGATGGCATAAAATTTGATACAGAAGAATTCACTGGTTCAGCAAGTTGACTGTCAAGTTGTGACTGCTCAGATCTATGTAGATCTGAAAACCGGTATGGGTCCATATCTGAGAAGCAATATTCAAGAACATCTGTATATGTTTCAATAGATCGAAGCAGAATGGTTGAAGACTCTTTTAGTAGATTTCTAACCATCCTAGGCCTGATCTCTCTTACAGTAACTCCAACTGCTTGGATTTCACTAACCAGCTCCCATGGAACAGAAAAAACTGGATAGTGCTCTTTAATGAAACTACAAACAGTGGCAGATGGCAGGTTATCATCATCTCCATTCCCTGAGTGAGATAAGAACATACCCTCACCCACTTTAACAAGATTTCCCCGGTAAAGTTGCCAAACGGGGAGATCAGCCAACCGTAAATAGAATGGTCTTATAACTTGCTCTATCAGGGATTGCCATTCTGCTTTAGATGTTCTTGGCGAATTCAAATTAGCTACAGTAGAACCATGCCCAGTGGGTGCAGCTGTAGGTTGTCTCGATCTTGGCCAAAATGAGTACACCCTATCACCATAAGCCTGTAAAATAATACTCACAGAGTGTGCACACCTTGACTCAATAGCAGAAGAAAGTGGGTCTTTCCTAAGCTTTTGAAATTCCAAGACCATCTCAACATATGAATCACGAACACATAGCATAAGTTCCTCATTCCATGCTTCAACCAATTTGTTTCTGTCCATTTCTAGCAACGATCTATCATGTGTGCTACCAAAAATGTAGCGCCCGCCATCATGCCTCACAAGGAAATGGCCCAGAGCTGTGACTGGCATGTTTATTGAGCCAGATAGTGGTAAAGGAGATAATATACAGCTGGATGCATTTATATTGGTTGGTACTCCATTTCGAGCTATGTGTGCTGCTACTCCAGCAAGAGGCGTCAAGTTGTAGGCAAGATACCGCCTGAAATAGAAATAAATCAACATGTATGACAAAGACGCTTTCATCAGCAGACAGATTTAACAACATTCATGGAAGTTTCTTGGGAAATGGTCAAAGTAAGTGAAGAAATTGGAATTTTAATATACAAAAGATTCTCAACTACAGTATGGTCTGGAAGAGACAAACCTATCAAGAGCCATATTCCGTGTTTGCCCTGATCCAAGGCAGAGGGCAACAAACCATTTGTCAATATAGCTGTGGCCACTCTCAATTACATGCACATCTATAGCCTGCATTTTGATAGCTGCACTTGTACTAGCAAATATTCTGGATATTTGAAACTTTCTCCATTTCTTTTCCGAAAATGGGTTCCTCAGAGTAGCTACTGATGGGTCAACAAGCACAGAATAGTTCAAGGTTGGCTGAGAGGCTCCATCCTCCCATGTTGACAAAGATACCTGATTCAGAACACATTGACAGCACTCAATAAATGCATTTGAGTTCTATAAATTACGCTTTTAAACAGCCACTAAGGCTTTATCATCACTATGTCTGAATAGATGGCATGTACTCTATTGTAACTATGGTTTTTTAGTACTGTCAGCACTCCATATTGAAGTCACAATCAAGTGGATGGAGTTAAACCTTTTCAGTTTTGACTACTCTATCAAAAAGATTATACAGATTGGCCATGTCCAAATAAAATTAGTAGCTTCATAATAAAAAAGTAACCATGTATCAAATACTGTTAATAAATTAGTCTAAATCCAAAAGATCAACAGAGATCAGAAGTGCTCTGGCATTTCTGTCATAATATTATCAATCCGGTTTTTTAGTCCATAAGAAAAAAATTCCCTCTGACCCAGCTCTATAACATGTTCACATTATGCACTGAACAAATCTACTAAAATAGAATAGCAGTCCCAAATAATCCCAAGAGAACTTACTAAAATAGAAGAAACGATAAAACCAAACAACAATAGGCCAAGATAAAATAAAGAAATTGATTTGCTTATAAATATTTAAAGAAAAAATTCGATTTTGAAATATAGGCTAGGCTCCTAAGCAAACAAAATACAAACATTCTATAACTTCATCTTAAAGGAATGAACAGAAAAATGTAAATGAAAGTATCTTATTTGCAGTATAAATTATATCAATGTGGTCACATGATATGAAATTCAATAGTAGAGTAACTAATCTTAGTGAAGAAACACACAAGCTGTAACACTTCGCAGTGGAAAGACTGTACGGAAGGTACATAAAGTACGCGTCTACTTCAATGTGGAAGCCATCAACAAATAATCCTTACCTGAATGACTGAGCGCAGGGACAGGAGAGTACTAGATGGATTCTGTATAAATCGGTCAAAAATCTGCTGTACTCTGTTACAGCCTGCTTCAAGTTCTTTTAGACATTTTGATGATAAAGGCATCCGAATAACCGTGGAGTTTGCAGAAGACAATGAAGCCTCCTGTGTAACACGCATTGGGAGGAACTGATCACGAAATCTTTCAACCAAGTCATTTCCTGAAAAGCCAGCAGCGTTAAGGGCTTTATCCAAACTAAAAGAACATGAGCTCATACTAAACGAGGACTTCCTCCAAAATATTCTAATATAGACAACAATGAACTAATGATGAAAATTCACATGTGCGTACAATTTCCGTAACAGTAATGCAACAGCTCAACTGATGCTGCAGTCGCATAAATAAATATATCTAGCAGACATGGAATCACGTCTCGACGTGGATTCAAAATAAATTTTAGCGGATTAATGAGTTTATTAATTTTGACCCTCAACAGAGCCTCTGGCCAAAAGGAATTTGGTGTCAGCAGATGTGAATGTATTTCTTGTACCTTCTTTTCCGTTTCTTGTACTCCCTCCGTCCCAAAATATGTGGCGTGGATTTTCCTAAATTCGCATGCATGTACACGCGTTTTAGTATATAGATACATGTGAATCTAGACAAATCCAAGTCACTTATTTTGGGATGGATGGGAGTATATAACTTTGGATGGTATATCTTTATCTAAATTAAAGCTGGTGGTCCTTGCAACTTACAAGTATGCGTAGAAAAAACGGTCAATCTAAAGATTAGCATCTTGATCAGACTCAGAAGTTGGAAGGTAGCACAAGTTCTTTCAGCAAATTGTGATAGAAATTATTCTCAAAGTTCAATGTTCCAATGATCCTGAACATTTTGAATGAAGCTTAAGCCAGTGATTGTACTTTTCAAGTCACAAGATATTTTCTCCACAAAGTCCATAGTGCTTGGTATTATAGCTGTCATTAAGTGATGAAAAAGCCTAACAGTTTCTAGTTAAACAAAAGTGTTTCCCAAGGTTTTGTAAGTATCTTAGATATGCAAGCCTCATTTGCCTTGGCTCAGAGCTTACTTTGGACCCTTGAGTATGCTATGACGATTCCTAACCAACCAGAATGTGAAAAAATATTATACAAATGAATTCAGCGAATGTAATTGAAATAATAACTGCACCTATCAAAGAGAAGAATCTGGCAGATGAAGTGGCAGTGGAAGTCGCACCACCAGTCAAGCCCAAAGGATCGAAAACATAGAAATAGCCAGCAGAAAGAATAGTCAAGGCATCACACACAAAATAGCTGCTAAGAAGTCCCAAACCATAGTTAAGAATGTTTCCCCTCAGTTTCCAAGGAGGAGGAAGTTGGAGGCTGCAAACTTCTTCTCGACTTATCATGGTTCCTTCAAAGACCACTGTCAACGAAGAACCCTGGAGGTCACCTACAGATTTTTTTCGAAACAAAATCATTAAGCATAGGGTCAACATTTAGATAATTAATTTCGCAGTCATAGGATTAATAAGCATATAACGATAAGAAGAAAAACAAAATAATGACTACTGATAGCAGATTGTATTTCGGAGTAAAGGAAAATATCATTGAAATAATCGGACAGAGAGACAGTTTCTAGCATACCTAGATTTTGCTGCAATAAGGACTGCTTCGGATGATCTCGTTTATCATATATTAGGTGCACTTTCTTTGCATTGCAAGAGTCAGCTAGCTCTATAAGGTCAAACAAAAGGAAATCGCTCTCACCATAAAGAGCCAGCAACTCACTTATTTTAGCATATTCCATGCATGGCAAATCCCTCATTAGCTCATCATCCAGTAATGAAGATCCCCGAAGAGATCGTACCCCTAGTCTATTAGCCAGATCATTACCAATAGTATGATGCACAAAATGCTTTGAACTGGGATCAGTATCCATCCAGGGTGCATCATTATAGAGAAGGTTTCTCGAAGGTGTCAGGACACCAAATGAATCTGGAATCACCAACAAATTCAGTGTAGCATCAGCTGCTTGACTGTCAGGATAGCAATCCACAAATGCTTCCAAAACACAATGAACAAAACTCAGTTGCTCTGCAGACAATTGCTCTCCTTTGGCATCACCTTGTAAGCGACGAAGTACATTGAGATAATCTATTGCGTCAAATGTCTGCCTCACACCCAACTTGCAGAGTAAACTTTTATATTCCGACAGTTCAGATGGAACTGCATAAAGATAAGGATGATATTTTACAGGTGATTCAAATGCAAGTGCATCTGGAAGCACAAACCTGTCCCCTATATAAACCCATGGAATTCCATCCAGATTCTCTTTCGGAGTGTTGACATCACCACTGTCAACGATATCTTGTAATTTCAAGTAGATTAGTTTGATCTCCTTTTGTAGGACAGCGTCGATGGCTGTGTCTTCAGAAAACATCTTAAGTTCATCATAAGACTTGGAAAGCTCAACTAACTGGGACAATAGAATGTTCACATTTGGTGTGTCTAACCAACCAAGTTTTCTTTGCACATACATGGAACAAGAATCAGCACTAAGTATCCGCATTTTTGATGAAACAAGCCACATTTGTGACCTCGGCCTTGTAATGACTGGGGTTGCTACATGATCTTCAGATATGAACCATGGAAGACCTTTGAGTAATGGTGCAACGTGGACAGGACACCAAGAAATGTTTTTCAGCTCTGACCAAAACTCATGTTCTGGTAGGTCAAGATCAAAGTCTGAGAACAAAAACCCAATAGTTAGGTCTGGGTCACACCTATCCCCTTCATTTTCTGCTTCCAAATTTCCATCAGTTTTAGAAGCTTCCAGATCGCCATCCTCATTGAAGGTGTCCTTGTCCTCCATGTCTGATGTCTTCGATTCAAGCACATTTAGATAGGTAAGTAGCATCTGTCCACGCACAAATGCATCATCGTCTTGTCCAGAGTTGTGCACCAGGGAAACTGACCTTGCAATGTCAAGCAAAGTACTTAAACCCATTTTTCTTTTCAGTCCAAAACTTGCCAATAATTCAATCATTTCAGTTGCCATGAACTTCTCCGAAGGAAAGAAGGTTTCTTTGTGCAGCAACTTATGGAACTCTGGCACACGAGGATCATAAAGCCTGAAGAATTACAAGTGTTACTTTATTTATACTGAAGTCTAGAGAGTAAAGGACAAATGAAAAGGAAATGAAAATCAATGTTCAAGTTATTGACACCTCATCCTCGTGGAAATGCAAATAAAAAAGCTACTTGAGCATACAAGATAATCAAAATAAGGTCTACCAAACTAAATAACATCTTCACATATCAGAGAGAGAGAAATAGAGAGACCTGGAAGGATGTACCCATACTCCACTAGCTGTTAAGACAAAAGGGGTTTCAGACAATGCAGTTCTCACAGAACTATTATTGTTTTCTATCAACAGCTTCACATCACGAACAATTGCTGAAACAACAGCTGGCTGTGATAGAAATTCTGACATCCGAGGAAGCACATGGTCCTTGTAAAATTCAACTTTTTCAGGTTCCCTGATACCAAAGTATGATACTAAAATCGACTTTTCCTTTTCAGATTCAGTTCTTATAAAGCTTCCATTCAACAGATCCTCATGTACACCATCAGGTTTAAGCCACTTTCTAGGATTTGTCAAACTAACAAGCTCCCTAGATTTATAAGATTCAAATATTGGGAGGTGCCTGATTGTATTCATATTTAACGTTTTTATCTGATTTCCTGAAAACCACTTTGACTGGAATATAAAACCACGGAGCTCATGTGTTTCTGCCAATGAAGTACTCTCGAACAGTTGTTTAATATCCTGGACACTGGAAGCAACAGAATGTAGAGCATTAAGAACACCAGCTGCAGTGGATTCCTGGACATAATTAGCTAACTGTGGATGCTCTATCTGCAGATCAGGTCTCAAAAAGGAACAGCCCAGTTTCTGAAGCAATGAGTGCATATTTTCACTCCAACCATCATCTCTTATTACATTTGAAGCACTGCCAAGTTGCACAAGCTTGCTATCTACAAGCGGTAGTATAGGCCATTTTGCAAATATTGAAAGATCTTCACATGAATGAAGCAAGAAATTCCAGAGTGACATCATCCATTCCACGCTTGGCTGGCCTTGCTGTTCAGGAAACCATGTTAACTGCTTGGCATGCTGCCATTCAGGTGGCAAAATTCTGGGCAACAGCTCAACGAGGATATTGCAAGTAAATAAGTAAATGTTTGACCGTGCATAAGAAGCTATGTCAAACAACTTCTTCAAAACACCACCTGGTAAAGAGTTATCAATAACAAGATGTGGTATGGAATCCTTAAGAAAGTCAAATTCCATTTGTGAAGCAAAGAATACTCTTTCGCCCTCCCCTCGGTTATTAAATGTTGTGAATGATCCATTTGCCAAAGGAAGAAGAGCCAATCCATGCAATTTATCAGAAAGGGAAGGATCACCGATATCACTCAAGCAATACTCCAGGGCAAGTATGGCCTCTTCTCTGCTTTTGAACCCACGCTTGCGTCGGATCAACAAATTCCTTAGCAACTGAGGATTCAGGAGATGAACTGATGGATACGCATTCATGAAACTGTCTACTATCGGCTTGGATACAGATACCAAAGGCAAACCAGCTTGCGAGAGAACTTCTGCCAGCTCGGTTGCCTTTGAGAAACTGAAATCAGGGAAAATAGCTTGCCTTGTTGAAACCCAATGGCCACCTCGAGCTTTTGTATACAAAACAGGAAGTCCAAGTTCTGCAATTGATACATACAGCTTCCTTACCATGGAAGACCATGGCTCCACACTTACAGCAGTAGGCCAAAATGAGAGAAACAGGTCAGAGGGGCCAAGCTCTTCTGCCATGGCTGCAAGGAGGTGGCCGTAAGCAGGAGCAGCAACATCTTCAAGCAGTGCAAGATTCCATTCTGATCGCACTCTTCCTCCCCCGGCCATGTCATTTCCTATCCAGATATCCCTCCGATTTGAAGATAGTTCAAAATAAGCATTTACATGTACTGGTATGCTAGTATTAATTGGTAGAGGAAGAAAGCAAAAGGCCCGACCCTCAAATAAATTCCTTCCCTGAGAAGATCGAAGAGCTAGATGCTTGCGAACAAAATCGTCACGGTTGACTTCAGCATCACCAGACAGTTCTTCGGTATCGTCCACACTCACAGAATGCAGATATGCAGCAACAGATGCCCAAGGAACAAAGAAATGAGATTTACTATCGGAGGCAGTTGACAACTTTCTAGCATGACCTCCACCTATACACTCAGTTAAGATCCATGAATGCACAAAGTGGACAGTCGGGCTTTGCTCAAGAATAGCAACCTTTTGACAACTCCAGGGTAAATCACTGTCTTTTGTCTTATTCAACTTGTTGAAAAAGGTACTCCTATCCATTCCTGATGATTGATTTCCATGTACATATGCAAGCATCGTATTAAGTGCATGTGGCTCTTTGAACACCTCAGAACTGTTATGCTTCGAGGCACAATGAACAAGTCGCATCTCCTGGGAGTCGTGTTCCTTGACATACAAAGTTATCTTTTTAACGTTGCGGAGGAAAAGTAGAGCCTCAGAGACAACTTCAGAGAATGAAGAGAAAAGCATCTCTACATCTTGGGTTGCATATTGTTCACGCTTTATTTGACTTCTACAAGCAGCAGCTTCATTCCTAAGAGGAAACCGGAAAAGTGTACCTGGAAATGGCTGTTGCAGGTCGCAACCGAAGTGTAAGAATGGTGTGAACTGATCAGGGAACTGTTCTAAGATCCTCCGTCCTACAAACTTTATCCTTAAACCTGGATGAGAAGGAGATATTCCTGGTAAATAACAGGCATGTGGGTCAAACATGACAATATTCTCACCAGAAACAAATCCAGGAATGTCAGTGAAGTGGTAGACACAATTGAAGCCAAGACCAAATCTTCCTATTGCAAAAGGTTTCTCGAGTTTGCTGTCTTGACCAATTCGTGAGATTGAATAAAGGTCTTGTGGACTAAAAACAGAGTCATTAAAGCAGTACAGAGCAGGCCCCTGCCATTCAGCCATTTCAGGTGAAAGAATGGATGAAGTACCATACTGGGTTTTATCCAATAGAAACACAACCTCGGAAGCTTTAGCATCTTCTGCATTCTGTACCAGTTCAAAGAGAATCCCAGGACCATCTGCATACATCTCAACAATATGCTTGAGTCTTGTAGTCAAATCTTCATGTTGTCCAAAAGCCTCAGCAACCCCTGATAAACTCAAATTCATTGAATCGGAACTCTCAGCAAGCAAGAGACGGCGAAGAGAGCGAACACCGAGCCTTTCTGCCACATCATTAGAAATATTACCATGCACAAAATTGTGAACATACTTCTTTGAGCTGAAAGCAATGCTCGATGCATTACCAATAATGTCATGACCAGAGTCAAGAAGCCAAGGGGCATCATTAAATACAAGTTCAGAAGATAGACAGAGCCTAGCCGAAGAATCAGGTAAATATATTTGTGTTTGCTGATCCTGAAACCGGAACTCAGCTAGATGTTGTACCACCAAGACAGCTGTTCTCAATTCTTCAGCCTCTAGTGAAGCCGTGGCTTTCCTCATGGCCATTCTGGTCAAAATACTAGCATAATCCACAGGGTTGAGGTGCTCCTTTATGCCAAGATCCAAGAACAAGTCCTTGAAAACTGCTAAATCAATTGGAATGACACGAATGTAAGGCGCGAGGTGAAGGTGGCCACTTAGAACAACTTCCTCAACTTTCGCAAATCCATCACCCACCCAAATCCATCTGCAGCCCTCTAGAACCACTTTGACAATATCCATTTCATCAGAACCAATCAAATTAGTCAGTAACGAATAAATCTTAGGCATCACCAAAGCTAATTCTTGCCGAAGGACTTGATCAGTCACAATTTCATTGTTCTTACCAAGCTCAAGTAACTGAGCCGCAATTACACTTCCAGAAGGAGGAGATGACCAACCTAAGCTGTAAGACAAAGCTGAGGAAGTGCATTCACCATCAAGTATACGTGAGCTAGCAGAAACAATCCACATATCTTCCTGCAGCCTTACTTGCTTGGGTGGAGCAATCATTGAGGATCCTGAAGGCCATGGTAGCGCTGGGCTTGGTGCAGTGACCAACACAGGACACCAACAAATCATTCTCAAGTCACTCCAGAATTTATCTAGATCAAATCCCGCAGAGGTATCACGAGGCCTCAGCGCACTGGTAACTTTCACAAGCATATTTAACTTCTTCCGGACATCAAGTGACTTGTGTACATGCCACTTTTGAGCATGAATTTCAAGATATGAAAGAAGCACTTTACCCCTTGAATGAGCCTTGTCCTGATCTTTGTGCACAAGCGAATCAATTTGCCGGGCACTTTCTATTATAGTATCAGTAGAAACAGAGGTTCTAAGCCCCAAACAGAGCAACATATCAAGAACTTCTGGGTTTTCAAATAAGCCACTGGGAAAGCAGTCTGATTCCTGGAGAAGAGCATAGAGTTCTTCCACCCGAGGATCATAAAGAGATTGAGGACTTCTCAAGGTCCCATTAATAGTTGGGACGAATCTAAGGACTTTCAAGCCTTCCTTAAACCTTGGATCCTCCAAGGACAGCTGGGGCAGATCTTGCAAGACGGTTAGTAGAACTGAGTCACGAACCTCTGTTTGCAACTGATCTAACTTGTTCAGAACATACCTCTGGTAGAAGATTGATTTTGACATGCGCTCAACACCATAGTACCTCATTATGATATCTTCATTGCTTGGGGATATACAGAACAAGAAATCAGAGTTGAGTAGGTGCTCAGGAACACCAAGAGGTGGCATATACTTTCTTGAATGGGACAAATCGGAGAAGCCATAAGAACTGGGAGATCCTCCATCAAATACTCTGAAGATGGGCAACTCTTTGCATAGCTTTATGTTCATGTCAGAAAGGCAGAGTCCTAAGTACCATTTTGGATCCATAAGAAACTGGTACAGTTCATTTTTCTCACCAGGCGTGATGCGTTGAAACAGTGCATGCAAATCAACTCCCTCTAGTGAAACAATCCCAAAGATTGAATGAAGAACTCCAGTCGCATCGCCATCATACACATAGTGAGACAGTTGTTGATATGCACTTAAATACTTGGTGTCTAGTATCTTGCAACCTAACTTGGCCAAGAGTTCCTTCATCAAACTAGATAGGGACTCTGTTTCAATTAACTTTGATACTGTAGATGCTCTGTAAAGGTGTCCAGAAGTAGAAGGCAGTATAGGCCAGTCACTAAACAAATCAAGGTCATAAGAGTGTTCCCCAATATACTGCCAAAAAAGTTTAAACCAGTCTGCCGTAGGAGATGATCCACCTGATAATTGATCCCAAGGAACTTGGTTTCTACACTTCCATCCAGGAGGAAATAGCCTGGGGAAGAACTGAAGAAAGATTGGACCGTCAATGAGTAAAATGTTTGCCTGAGAACTTTTGGCTATCTGATACAGCTTTTCTTGAATAACAGGTGGGATGCTTCGGTCAATTATTCTGTCACTAACTGCAGAAAGAAGCTCATATTCTGTCTTACTGCAGACATAATAGTGGTTCTCTTGTGAAATATCAGAAAACATACCATACTGCTTATTTGCTAGTGGAATCAGTGGGAGGCCATTCATGCATTTACCAATATCACCACAATCCAGATCATTAAGGCAATATTCCAGTAATATTAGCTTATGAGATTTTCCTAATGTACCAAGATTTACAAAATCTCGGAGGTATTGTCTGACTGTAGCAGGAGTGACTCGTTTTAGAATAGACTTCACATAGAATTTCAAAAACATGTCAACAATTCCACTTGGTACACGAACAACAGGCATGTCTAACAGCACAAGAGCTTCACTAAGATCATTGCTTCTCGAGAACCCCTCATCATGAAGCAAAGCCGCAGACGGTGATATCCATGTCCCACCTTTGATCTCTGAGTGCAAAACTGGAGAGGTGTAGATGACTTTGTAAATTTGTTCCACAAGAATACTCCAGGGTTCCTCATATAGGCCAGTTGGCCATAAGGAATAATACAATATTGTGGAGTCTGAAAGTGTCCGCAACGCCAGCAACAGTTCTCTGAACAATGGGGCAAGAACATCTTCCAGCAATAGCCTGTTCCAATCAGAGCGAAGCTTACCACCCCTGTCCATGTCAGCTCCGTACCAAATATCACGCCGGTTGGACGAAACTTCAAAATAACCATTCACATGCACAGATAACCCTGTCCTTACTGGTAAAGGCAGAAAACAGAATGCATGACCTTGTCTGAGATTACTATCCTGTAAAATTCAGCAATTACCATAGAGCATAAAAACAGCAAACATTAACAAAAACATTGAAATAATGTGCCATGTCTTAGAAAAAATGCACTATTGTGCCAGACCATGATGTTCATTCTGCAACATAAATCAAACATATAATTTGTAGTTCTAGAAACTATGACTCACCATTGAGGTTTTTTAGTCTACAGGCTTCAGTAAACTTAAAACAAAAAATAATTTATATTACACAGGACCCCTCTTTTAGACAAGGTCACTGCTGTTGGATGTGATTTTTCATTAAGCACAGCAGAAAACAACAGACAGGGCCCAGCTGTTGCCACCAAAGAGAATAATCATGAAAGAATGGTCATTGTATTAGACATGGCTAATAGACTAAACAATTCCTACAACTCTATGTGGTCTAGTCACGTACCCATGTTGCTAGTTTAAGTGCAAAATCAGACGAAAACAAACAAGTTTTACAGTCCAGACAACCACTCACAAGTTCCATTCCATGAACAACAAAAACAAATAATCATTGTCATGCATGAATAACAATTACTAATCACGACTCAAAAGCAGAAAACATGACTAAAGGTAAAAATAATTTCAGTGGTTCTTAAACTGAACAAAAAGCAATTCCATGATAGTTACAGGGGCATATCTAGTCAAGGTTAGCGAACTGAAAATGAATTTGGTCATTACCTCAGGCCCCAATTTGGAGATGCAAGCAGCAACAGAACCCCAAGGCAGTAGATGAAGATCATATTCCTTGGCAGCAGCAGTTGCAAAAATACCTATTTTACTTAATGCAGATGCCATTCCCTGTACAACAAAATAGGTATGCCTCTTCTTCTCAAAATTGTTTCCCAGGAATGCCTCAGATACAAAATCCATAGCAAAGGAATCTATGTTTTGCTCCAGGGATTCAGCAGAAGTGCCAGAGAACCTAATTAGAGCTTGGCGATGCCATGAAAGATTGGCATCCTTTGACTGTAAGGAGCAAGAGTACACTAGTTTTGGCTCACTCATATCAGATTCCCACACATACATTTCAAGTGTAAGGACATTCTTAAGAAAGAGCAAATTGTACACAGCTTCTTCGTACAGTTGGCCAAACAGAAATAGCACGTCATCTTCCGTGTACACTTGCCTTGATAACCGACTAGAGGATGCTTGCTCAGCATTCCTCAGAGGAAAACGAAACAGGGTTCCTTGAAACGGCGCCTTCATGTCGCAACCGAATGCTCGATAGGGTGAAAGCTGATCGCCATACAATGTGATTGCTGTAGAACTGACATAGTCTATGCGCTTTCCAGGGTTTGCCGCCGACACATTGGGAAGGTAAGCGCCCTGGGGATCAAACATGACGACATACTTGCCACTCACAAATGATGGCAAGTCAGTCAAGTGGTACACTGAGTTGAAACCAACCCTGCAGAAACATAAGATTTGGGGTATATTACAGGGGTGAACATTGACAAAACAGTTACAAATTACAAATGGCATGCTTCGGAAGCTCTCCAAATAGTCATTGTGACTTGCTAAACACATGGCCTGAGTTCTAGAACTGGAATAATGAACATTATCATCCCTCTATGCGCTTCAGTAGAAGCGCAAATGGTATTTGCGAAACGAATGACAAGGGCAGAACTCAAACTGAACTCGATAATAGGACATAGGAACATGTGCAGGATCATCATCCAACTATACTTAGCATATGGGGAGTGATACATTTCCTTCTAACTCATCGATGATCATGCACATCAAACACATTGTGCTAAAAATTGAGAACATGCACACTGGGTTCAATTTCACTAGTCTACTAGTCGGGAAGCTTCCTTAGATTGCAAATTACAGCTGGAAGCAAGCTCCGCAGTGACTGCTGGGAGAGGGTTGACTGTCGAGAGAGTTGCGGAGCGTACCCGAAGCGGCCGGTCTTCCATGCCTGCGAGACCTTCTTGCTGTCCCCGATGCGCGAGATGCTGGCGAAGTCGTCGTCGGTGAAGACGGCGTCGTTGTGCGCCAGCAGGGCCGGGCCCTGCCACTGGGCGAGGGCCGGGGCGAGCAGGGAGCGGGAGCCGTGGGAGCGGCGGTCGAGGCAGAGGCGGACCCGGGAGGCCCCGGCGTCGTCCGCGTTCTGGATGAGCTCCCGCAGCGCGGTGGTGCCCTCCGGGTAGTTGGCCAGCACCTCGCGGATGCGCCGCGTCAGGTCCACCCGCTGCCCGAAGTCCTCCAGCAGCATGTCCCCGCCGCCCGGATCCATGGCGGGCGGGCCGGCGATCGGAGGGGCTAGCGGGGCATTGGCGCTAGGGTTTGGGAGGGGAGGGGAAGGATTGGAAACGAGGTGGGGATTTGGTGTTTTTGCCGATTTGGGCGTGCTCGTGTTTTGTTTGCACCGTGGCGAGCAGGAGGCGGTTTGCTTGGTTAGTTGGTTGGTGCCTCCGAGATTTTGACTCTGACCATTCGCCGGCGCTCGTCTGTTTTTCTTGGAGGGGAAGCGAGAAGAAGAAAGGGATTGCAGGCCGGGTCGCCGGCAGCTGCTGGCGTGCTGCTGGCTGATCGGTGGGACCCGCATTCTGCGACAGAGATAGGAACTTTTTCAACCTTGTCTTCCACTTCTAGTGAAACTAATCGAATGAACGTGATAACTTCTAGTGAAACTAATCGAATGAACGTGCGTTATCACGTTCTAATTTGTGTCGTTGCATATGTATTGGAACATGAATAAAGGCGAGAAGTTCGTTTCGAGGAGTCAGACTCCTACTCTCACGCCTTATGCTACCATGATGAATGATAGTTCTTTCTTGGTTGTTATCTTCCCACTCTTAAGAGCATGCGAATTTTATCATTTTCGCCGTGTACCTGATGTCGGGGGATAACCCCCGGATGCCCCAAGAAATGCTCTAAATACCGAGGTCGCTCGGCCGGCTTGCCTCGCCCCACACGGCTGGGATGCCTCTGCCTGCGCTGCTTTACCCGGCCCACCCCGGCTCCGCTTCGTCTGGCCGCCTTCGTAGTGCTCCCGGCTGGGCCCCCTCTGCCTTGCCCGGTTGGACCGCTTCCCCGTCACCTCGGCTAGGCCGCTTCCACGTCGAGCCCCTGTTTGGGCTGTTGTCCACTTGCCTCACCCGGATGCCCACGCTCCTGCCCGGGCCGCACCTGCTGGCGCCCGGCTGGCCCCCCTGCTCGTCATCGCCTCCGGAGGATCCCCGACTGCCGCCCCTAGACTCGATTGATGGAGAGATCGACCCATGGACCCGGTTCTGCCTAGGATTCCCTCGAACGGCATCGGATCTGAAGGGAATATGCCTGAGAGGCAATAATAAAGTGGTTATTATCGTATTCCTTATTTATGATAAATGTTTATTTTGCATGCTATAATTGTCTTAATACGGAAACATTAATGCATGTGTGTTCGATAAACAAAAAGAAAGTTCCTAGTTATGCCTCTCTTATAAACTAGTTCGTTGATTAACAAGATGATCATAGGTTTCCTAATCATGGACATTGGATGTTGTTAATAACGAGGTCACAACATTGTTGGAATAATGTGATGAACATTCATCCGAAGTATAGCATTACGATCAAGGTCATTGTGTTTATATTGCTATAACATCATATGAAGAAATCTTAGTCCTTAGACTATGAGATTATGCCAATCACTAACACCGGAAGAGTATCTTGATAACATCAAACATCACACTGTAACAGGGTGATTATAAAGATGGGTTCAGTGCTACGAAGGTGTTATGTTGAGGCTCATGGATCAAGAGTGGAATTTGTCCATCCCGATGACGGATAGATATACTCTAGGCCCTCTCGGTGATATCACATTAGTTAGCTTGCAAGCAAGTGATTTGATCACTAGAATGTTATATCACGGGAACGAGAAAAGAGTACATGTCGGTAACGAGATCAAACTAGGTATGGGGATACTGATGATCGAATCTCGGACATGTAATATATAGCGAGACAAAGAGATTGAGTTACATGCGTATAAGGTTCACACGATCACAGAAGTCATCGTTGAATGTGTGGGAGTCAGTACGGATCTCCAGGTCCCGCTGCTGATTATTGATCGGAGAGGGGTCTCGATCATGTCTACTTAAGGGATACCGACACCATTTGGAGCAAATAAGTGAAGGGTTTCGCAGCATAGTAAATCAAAAAAATTCTACGGATGCGAACGGGAAAGCCAAGATCTAATCTAGGAGATGCAAACAACGAGGGGGAATAGATGAGATCTTCATACCCTTGAAGATTCGCACAGCGGAACGTTCGACGGAACGTGGTTGATGTAGTTGTACTCACTTCTCCTCCTCGCGATCCGATCCGATCCGATCCAACACCGCAAGTGGCGATGCCTCCGAAAGATGCACACGTGCGGCACCTCGACGTCTCCTCCTTCCTCAGTCCAGCAAGTGGGGTGGAGAGATAGATTGGATCTACAACACGACGGCGTGGTGCAAGCGGTGGAGAGTTTCACGAGGCTTCGCCACGCAGCGATCGGAGAGAGAGAGAGAGGAGGGCAGCAGGGCGACTAGGGCTTGAGGAGGAGGTGTCGGGAGGGTGCGCCCCCAGCCCTCTTTATATAGAGGGGTGGGCGGCTGGACCTTGCCCCTCCTCCAAGCCTAGGGCCAGCGGCCAAAGGGGAGGAGTGGGGGGCAAGTTCCCCCCCTTCTAGAAGCTCTCCCTAGGGTTTCCCCTAGGGCTTGGCCGGATGGGCCTATGGGGCCTTGTTCCCCTGGCCCAATGCAGCCAGGGCACTCCCTCGTAGGCCCACGCCCCCTCCCGACAAGTGGGGCCATGTTGGTCCCACTCCGGAAGGTTCTAGAAGCTTCTGGTACAATACCGAACAATCCGAAACAATTTCGAACTCCAAAAACTGCTTTGCCTTATATGAATCTTATTCTCCGGGCCATTTCGGAACCTCTCGTGATGTCCTGGATCTCATCCGAGACTCCGAACAAAAACTCATAAACCAATTATCCATTCTATCCTAGCGTCGAGACACGTTAAGTGTGTGACCCTGCGGGTTCGAGAATATGCAGACATGATCTTCTATCAATAATCAACAGCGGGGTCTGGAAACCCATATTGACTCCCACACATTCATCGATGATCATATCGGATGAACCACGATGCCAGGATTCAATCAATCCCATATATATATTCCCTTCGTCACACGATATTTTACTTGCCCGAGATTCGATCGTCGGCATTGGCATACCTAGTTCAATCTCGTTCACAACAAGTACTTTACTCGTTCCGTAATCCGATATCACTTTGTGATTAACTCCTTAACCACGTGCTTGCAAGCGGTGTTGATATCGATTACCGAGTAGGACCGAAGTATATCTCTCCGACTTGGGAGGGACAATTCCCATCTCGATACATACAACCCAACAGGTACTTTCCGATCACCTGAGAGACACCTTTATGATCACCCTCTCATAGGATGACGTTTGATGACCTCAAAGCTTTCTTCCGATACCAGAGAGTTGCATTATCTCATGGTCTAAGGAATACAATATTTGACATAAGAAAAGCTTCGCAAAGATGAACACGATGACACGATCTAATTGCTCTGCTTAATTTGGGTCTGTCCATCATATCATTCTCCCAATGATATGATCTCATTATTAATCGACAACTCATGTCTATGGTTAGGAAACCTTAACCATCATTAATCAATGGGCTAGTCCATAGAGGCGTACTAGGGACACGGTGTTTGTTCACAAACCACACAAGTATTAAAGTTTCCGCTTAATACAATTCTAGCATGGAATATAAACTTTATCATGAACAAGAATTATAATAATAACATCTTTATTATTGCCTCTAGGGCATAATTCCAACAGTCTCCCACTTGCACTAGAGTCAATAATCTAGTTTACATTTGGCAACAATCTAACACCCATGGCACTAAGGTGCTGATCATGTTTTGCTCGTGGAAGAGGTTTAGTCAACGGATCTGCGACATTCAGATTTGTATGTACTTTGCTAATCTTTATATCTCCATCTGTTATATAATCTCGGATTATATGAAACTTGCGGTTGATATGCTTGGTCTTTGGATGATATCTTGGTTCCTTAGCCAGTGCTATGGCGCCAGTGTTGTCACACAATATCTCTAGTGGGTCCAAGGCACTTGGAACCACACCAAGCTCAGTGATGAAGTTCCTGATCCAAACTCCTTCACTTGACGCTTCTGCAGCAGCCATGTATTCCGCTTCTACTATAGATCCCGCGATCACGCTTTGCTTGCAGCTTCTCCAGCTCACAGCTCCTCTATTCAAAATATAAACGTATCCTGTCTGAGATTTAGAATCATCCTTGTCGGTGTCGAAACTAGCGTCGACGTAACCCTTTACGACGAGCTGTTCATCACCTCCATAGACTAAGAACATTTCTTTAGTCCTATTTAAATACTTTAGGATGTTCTTCACGGCTGTCCAGTGTTCCACTCCTGGATCACTTTGGTATCTGCTCGTCAAACTAAGAGCATTGGACACATCGGGTCTAGTACATAGCATGGCATACATGATAGAACCTATGGCCGAGGCATAAGGCACTTTGCTCATAGCTTCTCTATCATTTATCGTAGCTGGACACTGAGTCTTGCTCAATATCTTACCTGACAACATAGGCACTGAACCTTTCTTTGCCTTATCCATTCTGAACCTTTTTAGAACTTTGTCTAGGTATGTACTTTGGCTTAAAGCTATCAGGCGTCTTTGTCTATCTCTATAGATTTTGATGCCCAATATATAAGCAACTTCCCCTAGGTCTTTCATTGAAAAACATTTGTTCAAATAACTCTTCACATCGTTAAGCATATCAATGGCATTTCCAATAATCAATATGTCATCCACATATAGTACCAGAAATGTCACTGAGCTCCCACTCACTTTCTTGTAGATACAAGCTTCGTAGCAATTTGGAACAAATCCAAAGCTCTTGATCACTTGATCAAAACGAAGGTTCCAACTCCGAGATACTTGCTTCAGTCCATAAATGGAACGCTAAAGTTTGCACACTTTATCGGCATCCTTAGGATCGACAAAACCTTCGGGTTGCATCATATACAACTCTTCATCAATGTTGCCATTAAGGAACGCGGTCTTGACATCCATCTGCCATATTTCATAATCATGAAACGCAGCAATTGCTAATAAAATCTGAATGGACTTAAACATCGCTACGGGAGAGAAAGTCTCATCGTAGTCAACACCTTGAACTTGTCGAAAACCTTTTGCGACAAGCCGTGCTTTATAGACAGTAACATTACCATCCGCGTCCGTTTTCTTCTTGAAAATCCATTTGCACTCAACGGCCTTTCGGTCGCTAGGAGGGTCCACCAAAGTCTATAATTGGTTTTCGCTCATGGATCCCAATTCGGATTTCATGGCCTCTAGCCATTTCTCAGAGTCTGGGCTCATCATCGCTTCCTCATAGTTCGCAGGTTCACTGTCGTCTACTAACAAGACAGTTAAGACAGGGTTGCCGTACCACACAGGAGGGGCACGCGACCTTGTCGACCTGCGACGTTCAGTAGTAGCATCGTCCGAAGCTTCATGATCCTTGTCATTAGCTTCCTCTGTTGTTGGTGTAGACGGCACTGGAACAATTTCAGGTGCTGCGCTACTCTCCAACTCAAGAGAAGGTTCAATAACCTCGTCTAGCTCTACTTTCCTCCCACTCACTTCTTTCGAGAGAAACTCCTTCTCAAGAAAGGATTCGTTCTTTGCGACAAACACTTTGCCTTCGGATCTGTGATAGAAGGTATACCCAATAGTTTCCTTAGGGTATCCTATGAAGACGCATTTCTCCGCTTTGGGTGCGAGCTTGTCCGGCATCAACTTCTTGACGTAAGCTTCGCATCCCCAAACTTTGAGAAATGACAACTTAGGTTTAGCACCAAACCACAGTTCATACGGTGTCGTTTCAACGGATTTAGATGGTGCCCTATTTAAAGTGAATGCAGCGGTTTCTAATGCATAACCCCAAAATGATAACGGCAAATCTGTAAGAGACATCATTGATCGCACCATATCTAATAGAGTTCGATTCCGGCGTTCAGACACACCATTGTGCTGTGGTGTTCCGGGTGGCGTGAGTTGCGAAACGATTCCGCTTGCTTTAAGATGCGTGAGAAAATCATAACTCAAATATTCACCTCCACGATCGGATCGTAGAAATTTAATTTTCTGTTACGATGGTTTTCCACTTCATTCTGAAATTCCTTGAACTTTTCAAATGTTTCAGATTTATGTTTCATCAAATAGATATACCCATATCTACTTAAGTCATCCAAAATAGCGATATCCACCGCGCGTCGAAACACTCATCGGTCCGCATACATCGGTATGTATGATTTCCAACAAGTCCATTGCTCGCTCCATCATTCCGGAGAACGGGGTTTTGATCATCTTGCCCATGAGGCATGGTTCGCATGTGTCAAATGATTCAAAATCAAGAGACTCCAAAAGTCCATCAGAATGGAGTTTCTTCATGCGTTTTACACCAATATGACCTAGACGGCAGTGCCACAAATAAGTAGTATTATCACTATCTACCTTGCATCTCTTAGCCTCAATGTTATGGATGTGTTTTTCATCCCTTTCGAGATTCAGAAGAAATAAACCATTCACAGCAGGTGCATGGCCATAAAAGATGTTACTCATATAAATAGAACAACCATTATTCTCAGATTTAAATGAATAACCATCTTGCAATAAACACGATCCAGATATGATGTTCATGCTCAACGCAGGCACATAATAACATTTATTGAGGTTTAAAACTAATCCCGAAGGTAAAACTAAGGAGAGCGTGCCGACGGCCATCACATCAACTCTTGATCCGTTGCCAACGCCAAGATCGTCACCTCATCCTCGCTAGTCATGGCCTATTACGTAGCTCCTGTTTCGAGTTACAAATATTAGCAACTGAACTAGTATCAAATACCCAGGCACTACAACGAGGGCTAGTAAGGAAAACATCAATAACATGTATATCAAATATACCTTTGATGGTGCCAGCCTTCTTGTCCGCTAAGTACTTCGGACAGTTGCGCTTCCAGTGACCCTTACCCTTGCAATAGAAGCACTCGGTGTCCGGCTTAGGTCCAGACTTGAGCTTCTTCTCTGCATGGATAACGCGCTTGCCGCTGCCCTTCTTGAAGGGCTTCTTTGCACCCTTACCTTTCTTAAAGCTGGGGGGCTTGTTGACCATCAACACATGATTATCTTTCTTGATGTCCACCTCTGCAGCTTTCAGCTTAGCGAAGAGCTCGGTGATCGTATCAGTGGAACCAATCTGATTATGAGTAACTACAAAACCTTTGTAGCTAGGAGGGAGTGATTGCAGAACTCTGTCAATCTTGAGCTCCTCTGGAATCTTGTAGTCCAGTTGCTCAAGGCGTTGAGTGTAGCCCGACATCTTAATGGCGTGCTCACTAACGGAACTCCCTTCCTCCATCTTGTAGTTAACGAATTTCTCAGAGATCTCATATCTCTCGAGCGGGCTGAGTCCAAACATAGTTTTCAGTTCCTCAAGAATCTCAAAGGGCCCGGGGAAATCCTCAAAACGATTTTGAAGGTCCGATTCCATAGCAAACAACATGGTGCTCTTAATCACACCATAATCATCCTTGCGCGACTGATAAACAGCTTTCTCATCAGCCGGCACATCTACAGCAGGGGCGTCACCTAGCGCTTTCTCAAGGACATAGTCCTTTTGTCCGCCAGCGAGAATGATTCTCAGATTGCGGAACCAGTTGGTGAAGTTAGACCCATTGTTCTTAAGCTTTTCTCAAAGAAAACGTTGAAGTTGAAGTTGGACTTAGCCATTTGATCTACAAAATTTGCAAGTACAATTTAGACTATGTTCATGATAACTAGTTCAACTTAATCATATTACTAGATGAACTCCCACTAAATTCAACATCCCTCAAGTTGTTTAGTGAACATGATCCAAATTCACCACACCTAATCCGATCTTCATGAGAAGAGATGTGGTTTTCAATGGTGGACAACGAAGTGTCGATCATATCATTCATATGACTCATGCTTAACTTTTCGGCTCATGTGTTCCGAGGCCATGTCTGTACATGCTAGGCTCGTCAAGTCAAACCCAAGTATTTCCGCGTGTGCAAAACTGGCTTGCACCCGTTGTATGTGAACGTAGAGTTTATAGCACCCGATCATCACGTGATGCTTGAACACGACAAACTTTCGCAACGGTGCATACATGGGGAGAACACAGTTTTATCTTGATCTTTAAATGAGGAATCATCTTATAATGCTACCGTCGCGATCTAAGCATAATAAGATACATAAAAGGATAAACATCACATGCATATAATTTTATGTGACATGGTATAGCCAATCTCCACGCAATGATCTCCATCTTGTGCGTGCCAGCATGATCTCCATTACTCCACCATGATTGCCTCCACCACGAATAGCAACTACAACTATTGCTAACTACTTAGCGATAAAGTAAAGCTATTACATGGCGTATAAGAAGTTGACACACAGGTCATACACAATTATAAAGACAACCATATGGCTCCTGCCGGTTGTGTACTCATCGACATGCAAGTCGTGAAACATTACAAAACATGATCATTGCATACAACATACACAACACATCTTGGGCCATACCATATCACAGAAACACTCCTTGCAAAAACAAGTTAGACGCCTCTACTTTGTTGTTGCATGTTTTACGTGGCTTATGGGAGTAACAAGCTAAGAACGATTCTTACCTACGGAAAGCCACAACGGTGATATTATGGTTGCCAAACTCCGGTGTAAATCCCATGACAACTATAGTGAGAGAAACTGGCATCCACCAGCCGCATGTGTGGAACAAGCCACACGTCAAGTCGGAGCGGTCTCATGACGAGGTCGCGTAAAGTTGGCCTGGACCGCTTCAATCTCACTATCCCGCGTCATAAGAAGTACACAAACAAGAGGCTTGCAACAGAAAACATCAACGCCCGCAACAAGCATGTTGCGTTCTACTCGTGAAACACATCTACGCATAGATCTAGCTCTGATACCACTGAAGGGTTTCGCAGCATAGTAAATCAAAAAAATTCTACGGATGCGAACGGGAAAGCCAAGATCTAATCTAGGAGATGCAAACAACGAGGGGGAATAGATGATATCTTCATACCCTTGAAGATTCGCACATCGGAACATTCGACGGAACGTGGTTGATGTAGTCGTACTCACTTCTCCTCCTCGCGATCTGATCCGATCCAACACCGCAAGTGGCGATGCCTCCGAGAGATGCACACGTGCGGCACCTCGACGTCTCCTCTTTCCTCGGTCCAGCAAGTGGGGTGGAGAGATAGATTGGATCTACAACACGACGGCGTGGTGCAAGCGGTGGAGAGTTTCAGCAGTCTTCGCCACGCAGCGATGGGAGGGAGAGAGAGAGGAGGGCAGCAGGGCGGCTAGGGCTTGAGGAGGAGGTGTCGGGAGGGTGCGCCTCCAGCCCTCTTTATATAGAGGGGTGGGCAGCTGGCCCTTGCCCCTCCTCCAAGCCTAGGGCCGGCGGCCAAAGGGGAGGAGTGGGGGGCAAGTTCCCCCCCTTCTAGAAGCTCTCCCTAGGGTTTCCCCTAGGGCTTGGCCGGCTTGGCCGGCTGGGCCTATGGGGCCTTTTTCCCCTGGCCCAATGCGGCCAGGGCACTCCCTCGTAGGCCCACGCCCCCTCCCGACAAGTGGGGCCACGTTGGTCCCACTTCGGAAGGTTCTAGAAGCTTTCGGTACAATATCGAACAATCCGAAACAATTTCGAACTCCAAAAACTGCTTTGCCTTATATGAATCTTATTCTCCGGACCATTCCGGAACCTCTCGTGATGTCCTGGATCTCATTCGACACTCCGAACAAAAACTCATAAGCCAATTATCCATTCTATCCTAGCGTCGAGACACGTTAAGTGTGTGACCCTGCGGGTTCGAGAATATGCAGACATGATCTTCTATCAATAATCAACAGTGGGGTCTAGAAACCCATATTGACTCCCACACATTCATCGATGATCATATCGGATGAACCACGATGCCAGGATTCAATCAATCCCATATATATATTCCCTTCATCACACGATATTTTACTTGCCCGAGATTCGATCGTCGGCATCGGCATACCTAGTTCAATCTCGTTCACAGCAAGTACTTTACTCGTTCCGTAATCCGATATCACTTTGTGATTAACTCCTTAACCACGTGCTTGCAAGCGGTGTTGATATCGATTACCGAGTGGGCCCGAAGTATATCTCTCCGACTTGGGAGGGACAAATCCCATCTCGATACATACAACCCAACATGTACTTTCCGATCACCTGAGAGACACCTTTATGGTCACCCTCTCATAGGATGACGTTTGATGACCTCAAAGCTTTCTTCCGATATCAGGGAGTTGCATTATCTCATGGTCTAAGGAATACAATATTTGACATAAGAAAAGCTTCGCAAAGATGAACACGATGACACGATCTAATTGCTCTGCTTAATTTGTCATCCATCATATCATTCTCCCAATGATATGATCTCATTATTAATCGACAACTCATGTCTATGGTTAGGAAACCTTAACCATCATTAATCAATGGGCTAGTCCATAGAGGCGTACTAGGGACACGGTGTTTGTTCACAAACCACACAAGTATTAAAGTTTCCGCTTAATACAATTCTAGCATGGAATATAAACTTTATCATGAACAAGAATTATAATAATAACATCTTTATTATTGCCTCTAGGGCATAATTCCAACAATAAGATGCCAGAGAAAGAAAAAGAAAGCACAGGAATTTATTTCACTAGACACCGGAATCGTTTTGGTTGAAATTATTGAAACTGGTTTTGCATGTAAAATTGAAATGTATAAGGGGTTTTATGTGAATATTTGTTAATTAGAATAATTAAAAAATCTAAATAAAATAAATAAAAGAGTTCTATTAAATGAGAGCTTGCATTAATTGGAATTGTGAGTGGAGGTGTGTTTATGTGAGTGGAGCTTCCACCACATGAATGAGGGAGAGGTGGGGGCACCCTCCATGGCTGGCGGCCATGCCCCCTTGGGTTGCCCCCTCCCCTATAAAAGGACCCCCTCCTCTTACTTCTCACTCACACCTCCTCGCAAAGGATATCTCTCCCCCCTTTAGAATTCCCCCATTGTCTCGGATCAGCGAGATACATGTTCCCGGTGGATTTTTTTGGAAGGGTTTGTTGCTTCCGCTGCTTTGCTGGAGCGAGGGCGTGGAGGTTGTCGGGGTACCTGGACATGTGTGCGATCATGGATGCACCACTGCTTTGCGGTGCTGGACTTGATGGTGCTGGACCGGCTGTACCAGATGGACTTCATCACGATCTTGAGATCGGCAAGCATTCGACAACATCATCCATGAGTACAACCTCGTTAACGCTATTCGGTCTTCGAGGGTATGTATTCTATGGATGTATATCCACCCCTTGCTTGTATCTAGTAGATAGATCTTGGTACTTAGTTCCCATCGTAGATTTTTTTTTTCTATGTTGTGAACCCTACATTGGTATCAGAGCCGGATCTATGCGTAGATGCTTTGCACGGGTAGTACACATATGAATATGTGGGCGTTGATGGTCATGTTATTACTTCTTCCTTGTATTTTGGATATTGGTGGCATAGTGGAATGAAGCGGCTGAAGGGAATATGCCCGAGAGGCAATAATAAAGTGGTTATTATCGTGTTCCTTATTTATGATAAATATTTATTTTACATGCTATAATTGTATTAATACGGAAACGTTAATACATGTGTGTTTAATAAACAAACAAAAAGTTCCTAGTTATGCCTCTCTTATAAACTAGCTCGTTGATTAACAAGATGATCAAGGTTTCCTGATCATGGACATTGGATGTTGTTAATAATAAGGTCACAACATTAGTGTAATGGTGTGATGAACATTCATACGAAGTATAGCATTACGATCAAAGTCATTGAGTTTAAATTGCTATAACAACTTACGAAGTGATCCTAATCCTTAGACCATGAGATCATGTCAATCACTAACACCAGAAGAGTTTCTTGATAACATCAAACGTCACACCGTAACAGGGTGATTATAAAGATGGGTTTAGAACTACTAAAGTGTTATGTTGAGGCCCATGGATCGAGAGTGGAATTTGTTCATCCCGATGACGGATAGATATGCTCTGGGCCCTCTTGGCGATATCACATTGATTAGCTTGCAGGCAAGTGATTTGATCACTAGAATGTTATATCACGGGAACGAGAAAAGAGTGCATGTCAGTAACAAGATCAAACTAGGTATGGAGATACTGATGATCGAATCTCGGACATGTAATATATCGCGAAACAAAGGGATTAAGATACTAGCATAAAAGGTTCTCGCGATCACAAGAAAGTCATAGCTGAATGTGTGGGAGTCAGTATGGGTCTCCAGATCCCGCTTCTGATTATTGATCCGAGAGGGGTCTCGATCATGTCCGCATTATTCGTGAACCGTAGGGTGACACAATTAAGAGACACCGACATCCATTTGGAGCAAAAGTTTCATGTCGGAAAGAATAACAAGCGCAGGAATTTATTTCACTAGATACCGAAAAAGGTTTTCAGGTGAAATTGCAGAAAGTGTTTTTGCATGTGAAATGAAATACTAGCAATGGATTATATGAGAATGTTTGTCATTAAAGTAATTGACAAAATTCTGAATAAATAAAATGAGTTTTATTTAATGAGAGTTTGCATTAAATTTGGTGGAAATTTAATGGGAATTTGAGTGGGTTTTTTAGTGGAGGAAATTGAAAGGCATTTGGGTGAGTGGAGTGTCCACCCACATGAATGAGGAAGAGGTGGGGGCAGCCCCATGGCTGGGATCCATGCCCCTTGGGTGCCCCATCTCCCCTATAAAAGGCCTCCCTCTCATCCTCTCAAAGCACACCTCCTCGTGAAGGATCTCTTCCCCCCTCTAGTATTTATTCCCCATGGTCTCGGACTAGCGAGATACATGTTCCTGGTGGCTTTTCGGCAAGAAAGAGTTGTGCTTCCGCTGCATCGCTGGAGCGAGGAGGCGGAGGTTGCTCGATGCCTCGGACGTGTGTGCGAGCACGGATGCACCGCTAAGTTGCGGTGCTAAGGACTTCCTCTCGATCTTGAGATCGGCAAGAGATCGTCTACATCAACCATGAGTTTGGACTCATTAATCTTTGTCGGTCTTCAAGGATATGTTATCTACGGATATACATCCGCCCGTTGTTTGTATCTAGTAGATAGATCTTGGTACATAGTTGTTCCCATCGTAGGAAAAATTTTGTTTTCTATGCTGCGAACCCTATAGTGGTGTCAGAGCCAGATCTATGCGTAGATGCTTTGCACGAGTAGTACACATATGAGTATGTGGGCGATGATGATCATTTTATTGCTTCTTAGTTGTACTTCGGATATTGGTGGCATAGTGGGATGAGGCGGCCCGGACAAACTTTACATGTCCTCGCACATGAGACTTGTTCCACGCTTGACATGCAACTAATTTTGCATAAGTGGCTAGCGGGTGTCTGTCTCTCCTACTATAGTCAATATCTAATTTGCAATGAGTTGTCAACAATTTGGTTATCCTCGTTGTGGTTTATGTTCGTAGGTAAGAACGGTTCTATCTTCGAAAGCCCTAATCCACATAAAACTTGCAATAGATAAATTAGAGGTGTCTAGTTTAGATTGTTGCTAGGCTAGTGTCATGATATGATGATGTTGTAAATAGAAGTATAAGTCGATACTCTTACAACACACATAACGAGTAAGTTCCATAGACCTTGGCCTTACACATAGAGGTATGATGACGATCATACCATGATGCACATGATGGAGATCAAGTGCAAGGACCATATCATTTAACTTATTAGCATGTGATGTTTGTTGCATCTTATATTGCTTGTTTGGCGTTTTATTAGCATAATAAGATGATCCCTCATTTAGATATCAAGATAAAAATGTGTTCTCCCTTAAGTATGCACCGACAATGTTTCACCGCTCCAAGACATCACGTGATGATCGGGTGTTCTTGGATCCACGATCATATTTCGGGTGTAAGACAATTACACACGCGAATACTAAGGTTCTTACTTGGCGAGCCTAGCATGTACAGACATGGCCTCGGAACACGGACCGAAAGGTTAAGCATGAGTCATATGTTTGATATGATGACCATATGGATGCTCGCCTTTGAAGCTACACCGACTCACGTGATGATCAGACTTGGTGTAGTGGATTTGGTTCATGTAATCACCAAAAAGACAGGAGGGATGTCGTTTTTGAGTGGGAGTTCAATTCTAATTTGGATTAGTAGAACTAAATTTATCATAAATTAAATCAAAGTGAATCTGCATAATTTGTTGTAGTCATTTGCATTCGTTCACCACCTTATGCTTAGTTGTAATTGAGATAATAGAACTATAGAATTCTGGATATTTACTTTACGAACTGGTATCGTATTGTGTTGAGTGTCAATCTAAAGTTTAAAGTATTATTGCAAACTTTCAGCAAACTCGGTTTACTTCGTGAAATTTAATAATTAGTATTAAATCTAGAGTAACAATTCTAATGTTAGTATCTAAAGTATCATGTTTGCCTCGATGATTCTTGATTGTTTTTAAATATCAAGGTTATCTAGGAGCTAAAAGAATTGTTTCATAAACCATAATGTATGGCAGATATAACGATGTCTGAAACAATGTTTTGGTTGCAATATGATAGAGTATAATGTATGTTCTCATATTGGATGAGGATTTACGAAGGTTGGAGATGCTAGACATCCTAATCATCCAAAAGGGTTTTGGAAAGTAACATTATACTCACGATTCGCCTTTATAAGCTACATTAGCTTGATCATGAAAGTCGTCATGATAAGGATGAATAGAAGATGTATATAAAGTGTTTACTACACTAAAAGATTACTAAAGAATGGATTTTTGAAAGAACGCCAATCATTTAATGATGGTGATATACTTCAAAGTGCAAGTCCAAAGGTATTAGTATTTAAATATACACGCTTTGGACTATGTGTCATGTATATGGAGCCACTTTTGATCTTGATAGATTCTTTTAAAAGGAAAGGAAATGCTGAAAGAGAATCTATAAAATATATTTGGCAGAAAAGAAAAGATTGGAAATATCCAATTTAGGTATATGGATGATATACATGTTATGGTTGTATTCTTTGCTTGTTAAACAATGTGGTTTTTTGTTGGTATGAAATTTCATACAGAACGACGCAATTCATGAACCATAATGGCCTAAGTAACTAGCAAGAGAATGTATGATGATGTTCATCGAAAACAAACAAATCGTTGTTTGTATTTATCGTTGACATCAAAGCATGCCTTCAAGATTTGTTTTAATAATCATTATTTAAATCAGGTATTATGAGAACAAGGATTGTTCAAATAATTACCGTATTCCATATAAGATGTATGATTTACAAATCTATTTGGATAAATCACATCCATAAAAACTAATGCTAAAATGTCGCAAGACAAATGATTGAATGATCACTTACAAAGTGACATCACCGTTTAAATTATATTGGAAAGAAAACATGAAGAATCTCCATATCCATGGATTTTTGGAGTCTTTGATTTGATCAAGTGACGCTTGTGAGACTTTCCTCGGGATGATTAAAACTTCGTTCAAAGGCCAAAGAAGAACGATCGACTAAATTATTGGAATTTATACATATCGATGTATGTAGTCCAGTATGTGTAGTCGTAAGCGATGGATTTCAACTTCATATGCTTTCTCCGGAAATTTGAGTGAATATTCACTTAATGAGAAAGAAATATGAAATATTTGAAAACGTTCAAAGACTTTCAAGATGAAGTGTAAAATCATTGCAACAAGAAAACAATAATTTATGATTTTATCATAAAGGGATTTATTTGAGTTGCAAGTTTAGAAAAACACCTAGATTTGCATCTCCCGAAACACCATAGGAATATGGAGTGTTTGAGATTTGTAATGAAACCTTGTTTGACATGGTTGGATCAAAGGTGTTATTTATAAATCTGCCATTATGTTTTAAAAAGATTAAAGCTTTAGAGACTACCGCTTTTTCACTAAAAAGAGATCCATCTTGATCCGTTGAAATGACACCATGTAAGTTTTGTTTGGGGGTAAAACCCAAGTTGCCCTTTCTTAAATTTTGGTATACTAAGCATAAGTAAGATGTTTACAACCAAAGTCGGATGAGCATGTCTTTGTAGGTTATTTCGAATAACAATTGGTATTCCTCCATAACACTGAGGATAAAAGGGTCTGTTGCTTGAAACGTGAAGTTTCTTGAAAAAGATATTTTTCACAAAAGTTAAGTGGGAGGACAATAGAACTTTGATAAAGTTAACGAACCTTAGCTATATGTGCTGAGTTGCGCAGCGCCAGAAAATGTTCCGAAGGCAGCCACAATTCTCATGGCTCATGTGCCTCAAAGGTTGTGGTCTCGGAGGTCTAAGTTCCTATCGAACCTAGTAGGTCGGATAAACAATCAAATACTAAGATTTGAGAGTAAACTATTGTTGTTTGACAATGATGAACTGACTACATGCAAAGAAGCAATGATGGGCCCTAACTCCATCAAATGGCTTGAAGCCATAAAATTCGTGATAGTTCCATACATGAGAAATCAAGTTTTTTGAACTTGGAGGATCCTCCGGAAAGGTGTAAAAATCTATCGGTCGTATTTGGATCTATAAAGAAACATCTATGAAATATTCGACATGTCGTAAAATAACAAGGAGTTGACTATGACAAGATTTGATCTTTTATAGCGATATTTAGTCTGGACGGATTAATGTAGCAACCACTACATAGAATTTGGTAGGTGGTAGTTGAACAAACAAAACAAAGTTCTTCTAATAGAATGGTTACCTAGGACGTGTACAAGACACGGTCCAAAGGGTTCTGTTAAATTCAAAGGATGCTAAAAGGGCATGCAAACTTCAATGGTTGAAGTAAGAATCACGGAGTTGGAATCTTCACCATTATGAAAAAGGAGTTCTCATCGGGAGACGATGAAGATGCTTGCATTTGCAAGAAATTAAGTGGGAGTGTTGAGACATATTTCTAATACATTATGTGGAGGACATCTTGTTGATTGGAAATGTTGTATCTTTTATTGAAAAAGGTTAAGAATTTCATTTCGATGAAAGACTTGGACAAAACCTGAATATTTAGCATGAATGTCTATATGGATAGACTGTGATGCTAATATGGTTATGCCAAACGTACATATATAAGATATTGAAGGAATTCAATATGGAAATGATCGAGAAGAGGTTCTTGTCGCATGGAAAAGAACTGAATCAAGATTCAAGTGTATCGACACTTGATAAGTGAAACAAGATTCAAGTGCTTTGACACTTGATGAGTGAAATCACAAGAATGTTTTGATCAATCATACCATGATATGTACACATCCAGATATGTCCCATGCTCTAAGTGTTATGAGCATATACCAGAATGAATCGTAAAATGATCATTGGACGATAGTAAGGATATTCTTACAATCTTTTGGAAGAATTAAGAATATATTATATTTTTATAAGAGACAAATAGTTCATTGTAAAATGACAGTAGTTCTGTCACGAGATACAAATTAAGTTTATCTCAATTTAAACTATGGGTGGCACAATATAATGGAAAGGAGATTCCATGATGGATTTGGATAAATTCCAAAGTTAAGACATTATGACGGATACTACAATAAAAGGCTAAGTATATGGCTGCTATAGTAGCAGCAATGGAGGGCATTTGTGTCAAGTAGTTTGTTATCAAACAAAGGTGTGGTTTACAATAGGCTAACACTAAAGATATATTGTATGACAATAGTATCGATATGATTTAACCCCAAGTAACTAAAGGTCTCACCAAAAGACCAAATTTATACAATGTTATCTCATTGGAGAATGAGTGATGCGTAAAAATTCAAAGACATGCAAATACACACAGACCTGAAAGCATCAGATCCGTAGATTATGTTAACCACTTGCAATCGCGTATATGGAACACCAGAAAGCCATAGGTGTTCAATACACAATGTTTCTAAACTAGATTATTGTCTCTAGTGCAAGTGGGAGACTGAAGGGAATATCCCCAAGAGGCAATAATAAAGTGGTTATTATCGTATTCCTTATTTATGATAAATGTTTATTTTGCATGCTATAATTGTATTAATACGAAAACATTAATACATGTGTGTTTAATAAACAAAAAGGAAGTTCCTAGTTATGCCTCTCTTATAAACTAGCTCGTTGATAAACAAGATGATCATAGGTTTCCTGATCATGGACATTGGATGTTGTTAATAACGAGGTCACAACATTGTTGGAATGATGTGATGAACTTCCATCCGAAGTATAACATTACGATCAAGGTCATTGTGTTTATATTGCTATAACATCATACGAAGTAATCTTAGTCCTTAGACCATGAGATCATGCCAATCACTAACATCGAAAGAGTATCTTGATAACATCAAATGTCACACCGTAACAGGGTGATTATAAAGATTGGTTCAGTGCTACAAAGGTGTTATATTGAGGCTCATGGATCAAGAGTGGAATTTGTCCATCCCGATGACAAATAGATATACTCTGGGCCCTCTCGGTGATATCACATTAGTTAGCTTGCAAGCAAATGATTTGATCACTAGAATGTTATATCACGGGAACGAGAAAAGAGTACATGTAGGTACCGAGATCAAACTAGGTATGGGGACACCGATGATCGAATCTCGGACATGTAATATATCGCGAGACAAAGGGATTGAGTTACATGCGTATAAGGTTCACACGATCATAGAAGTCATCGTTGAATGTGTGGGAGTCAGTACGGATCTCCAGGTCCCGTTGCTGATTATTGATCGGAGAGGGGTCTCAATCATGTCTACATTATTCGCGAACCGTAGGGTGACACACTTAAGGGATACCGACACCATTTGAAGCAAATAAGATGCCAGAGAAAGAAAAAGAAAGCGCAGGAATTTATTTCACTAGACACCAGAATTGTTTCGGTTGAAATTGCTGAAACTGGTTCTGCATGTGAAATTAAAATGTTATAAGGGGTTTTATGTGAATATTTTTTAATTAGAGTAATTAACAAAAATTCTGAATAAAATAAATAAAATATTTTAATTAAATGAGAGCTTGCATTAATTTTGGTGGAAAATTAATGCATGTGAGTGGAATTGTGAGTGGAGGTGTATTTATGTGAGTGGAGCTTCCACCACATGAATGAGGGAGAGGTGGGGGCACCCTCCATGGTCGGCGACCATGCCCCCTTGGGCTTCCCCCTCCCCTATAAAAGGACCCCCTCCTCTCACTTCTCACTCACACCTCCTCGCGAAGGATCTCTCTCCCCCCTTTAGAATTCCCCCATGGTCTCGGATCAGAGAGATACATGTTCCTGGTGGCTTTTTCTGGAAGGATCTGTTGCTTTCGCTGCTTCGCTGGCGCGAGGTGATACGTCAGAAACGTATCTACTTTGCTTTGTCTACACTTTGAGGTGTTTTTTATATGTTTTCTGGTACTAACCTATTAACAATATGCCACAGAGCCAATTGCCTGTTTTCTTCTGTTTTTGGTTCCAGAAAGGCAGAAAATCAATATTCTCGGAATTGGATGGGACAAAAGTCAATATTTTACCGTGGAGAATATGAAGCCTGAATACGAGACGGAGGAGACTCACCAGTGGGCCCACCCTGCGCCTGGGGGGTGCAGCTGCCCTGGCGACCCCCTGCCTCGCCTCTTCGCCTATAATAAGCCCCCGATGCCTAAACCCTAAGTACCCAATCAATATTCCACGAAACCGTCTGTAGCCGCCGCCATCATCGTCCCTAGATCAGGGGGATCTGAAGTTCTTCCCGGGACCCTGTCGAAGGGAAGATCATCCTGGAGGCCTTCTTCTTCATCATGCCAGCCTCCGGTATGAAGCGTTGGTAGTTCCACCTTGGACCACGGGTCCATGTAGTAGCTAGATGGTTGTATCTCCTCGTTTGTGCTTTCATGTCTAGATCTTGTGAGCTCCGTTCATGATCAAGATCTCATCTATTTGTAATCATGCATGTTGTGTTTGCAGGGATCCGATGGATATTGAGATTACTATGTCAGATTGATTAATGGTTTTGTCTTATTGATTCTATTATGTCTGTGTTTGTTTGTGATCTTGCATGCTCTCCGTTGTTAGTAGCTATCTTGGCCAAGTAGTTGCTAGTGACTCCAAGAGGGGGTATTTATGCTCGATAGTGGGTTCATGCCTCTATTTAATCTAAGGGAAGTGACAAAAATCTCTAAGGTTGTAGATGTGTTGTTTCCACTAGGGAGAAAACAACGGTCTCTTGTTCATGGAACAAGTGGATTGTTTACCTTACACACTTTGCTTAAAGAAATTGTCTATTGCTTGCAACTTAATACTGGAGGGGGTTTGGATGATAACCCAAAGGTGGACTTCTAGTCATAGATGCAGTTGGATGGCGGTCTATGTATCTTGTTGTATTGGCCAATCGAATCTCATAGGATCTTGATGTCTAGTATTGCATTGTTATGCCTTAGTCAGTCCTGTCAATTGCCCTGCTGTAGTTTGTTTACCCAGCATGTCATGTTTGTTTATCTAAGGAGAACACCTCTAGTGAACTATGGACCCCGATCAATCTTTACCATTGATATATCTTCCATTGTTACTGTTTACTTGCTGCAAACCACCATTACCTTCCACACCATACAGTTAATCCTTTGTTACAGCAACCGGTGATATTGACAACCTCACTGTTCGTTGGAGCAAAGTCTTGAGTTTGTGTTGTGCAGGTCTCCAAGTTGCTTGCAACACCTTTAAGGCGGCTCCTTCCTCCTACTGGTTCGATAACCTCTGTTTCTTACTAAGGGAAGACTTGTTGCTGTGCTCTTCACACCTTGCTCTTGGGGCTTCCCGATGAAGCGCTCTCAGGCGCCATCACGAGGGCGTAGAGGTTGTCGGGGTACCCGGACGTGTGTGTGTGATCATGGATGCACCACTGCTTTGAGGTGCTGGACTTGATGGTGCTGGACCGGCTGGACCAGATGGACTTCATCACGATCTTGAGATCGGAAAGCGTTCGACTACATCATCCACGAGTACAACCTCGTTAACGCTATTCGGTCTTCGAGGGTATGTATTCTATGGATGTATATCCACCTGTTGCTTGTATCTAGTAGATAGATCTTGGTACTTAGTTCCCATCATAGGAATTTTTTTGTTTTCTATGTTGCGAACCCTACAGGATCCCCTAACGAGCATTGGATCCTTTGCACCACGTGAAGAATGGATAAAGCACAACCCCTGTCTTTACAGTACCGCTATAGTGTGGCTTTATACATCACGCTGAAGTAAAGTTAGGCCTGCATGGGCCCCATCTTGTCCTCTGGGCACCCCTTTATAAGGTGCACCAGGGAGCCTCTTCTAGGCAGACTTAGGCTGATACGTCTGTCCATGAGAGGCTTCTTCCTCACCTCTAGCTTATCACCATGGCTACACAGTTCAAGGAGCACATCTGTAACACTCATATACTCCACATATAGTCCAGACATGCAGGAGTAGGGGTTTTACCTTACCGCGAGGGCCTCGAACCTGGGTATACCGCCGTGATTGCGTATGCCTAATCCTGTTCCGGACATTGTCGCCGCACCATGCGAATCCCACACTAGTTTTGACATCCCCATGGCTATGCCGTCGAACAAGGCGACGACATTTGGCGCCCACCATGGGGCATATTGTGGCGATTGGATTCTCGTTCCGGCGGGACCCATTTTTATCATCACCATCGTCCTCACCGCAACCTCGTCCGAGACTTGGGAGCTCGCCTCCCTCGCTTGGGAGCTCGCCGTCCTCGCCCGGGAGCTCGTCTTCGTCGCCTGAGAGCTTGCCATCGTTGCCCGGGAGCTCGTCGCCGATGTCTAGGAGCTCGTCGTCCAACTGTGCCCCGGTGTCCTCCGCCCGGTCGTGCTCGCCCAACAGCGGCTACCTCGCCGCGCCCGCGCGAGCCTCCCGGCGCCATCTTCCGCCCTCATCATCGTCGATCGCCGCGGCCATGCACTCGCGCGGCAACTCCGTCGCATCGTCACCGGTAGCCACGGCCTCGCGTGCCTCCATGGCATCCCCGCCTCGCCAAGCTTGAGCGCCACCGCGCGGTGAGCCCACGCGTCCCCCGGTTAGTTCGCGCGAGCCCCCGCAGGGGTCCTCTCCTCGCAGGCATGCACAACACCTCGCCGACCTCGCACCCGCCCGTCGCGCCACCCGCGTCCTCCGTTGTTCCGCCCCCGCATGATGACCCACAAGTGTAGGGGATCGCAACAGTCTTCGCGGGTAGTATTACCCAATTTATTGATTTGACACAAGGGGAGCCAAAGAATACTTGCAAGCTTTAACAACTGAGTTGTCAATTCAGCTGCACCTAGAAATAGTTCTTTCTCACATAAGTTTATCATTAGCAACAATTTCTAGTAGCAACAACAAAGCAACAGCAACAATGAAACAGGAGCAATAGTGATAACGATGTAAGATGGGATTCGAAAAGGTAAGCATAGGGATGGATGGACGGGCGTTGCATGAACGAGTCTAAACATGTAACTTCAAGATCTAGGGCATTACAGATAAATAATAACAAGCATCCAAGTACTAAACAATCCTAGGCATGTGCTCCATATATAGTCATACGTGCTCGCAATGAGAACTTGCACAACATCTTACATCCGGCCCATTTCGTGGCGTGGGCCTCTAGAGAACTCGGCAATTAAGGTGCTCCTTTTAATAGAGCACTGAGCAAAGCATTAACACTCGGTGAACACATGTGATCCTCACATCACAGCCATCCCTCCGGTTGTCCCAATTTTACATCACTTGGGGCCTTTGGATCCGGACAATGATATGTGTACACAACTTGTAGATAAGATCACAAACAATACTATCATAATGATTCAATAATAAGTTCAGATCTGAGATCATGGCACTTAGGCCCTAGTGACAGGCATTAATCACAAGTTGAAACAAAGTCAAATAGCACTAATAGAGATACTAGACACTATGCCCTAACAAAAAAAATCTATTACATGATAGAACTCATCCAATCCCTACCATCCCCATAGCCTACTACGGGGGATTACTCACTCATGGATGAGGGAAACATCGATGGTTGATGGAGAGGCGTTGGTGATGACGATGGCGATGATCCTCCCCAAATTCCCCGTCTCGTCAGGGTGCCAGAACGGAGTTTCTGGTTCCGGATCTTGTCTCTGGTGGTGGCGGCGCAGCGGAACTCTTTTCTGGAAAACGTCGCCCCCTCCCCCGGTTTTTAGGTCAAGGGGTAACTTATAAGCGCAGGGGGAGCCCGAGGGGGTGCCTGGGGTGGCTGTATCCCCTAGGCACGGTCTAGGCCCACCCGCGCCTGGCAGGGGTGTGGCCCCCCCAGGCCTCCACTCCGTCTCGTCTTTTGGCTTCGTGGATCTTGTGGTGAAATAGGATTTTTGGCATATTTTTCGGGATTTTTCCTAATAGTTGATTTTCTGCACAAAAACTAGACACCAAGATAATTCTGTTGAAAACAGCATCAGTCCGTGTTAGTTGTATCCAAATCACATAAGTTTAGAGGAAAAACAATAGCAAACGTGTTTGGGAAAATAGATACGTTTTGGACGTGTCATCGCGCGCCCCCAGCGGTCTCCACCACGCCTCTGCCCACGTGCGCTGCCGCGGGACACCACCGCGCCTTGCCGTGTCGCCGACCGTCCGTTTGAGATCGCTACCCTCCCCAATCGACGAGAGGAACAAGACGTCATAGGAAGAAGAAGAATAAGAAAAAGAAAGGAAAAAAGAATCCCCCCTTTTTGTTTCGGTGAACCATATGGGCTGAGCTGGAAGGGGCTCGGGCCGCCACGGCCGTTTGCTTAACTGCTTCGGTCTGGAGGAAGCTTGGCTGGCGGGAGCCCGTCCTGACTGCTCCCCGCGCCTGTTTGGTAGCCCGTCCGGCTGGGGCCAATCCAGCTTCGCTGTTTGGTTCCCTGACCGACTGGGGCCAGGCCGGCTGTAGCAATCCTTCTGCCCGCCGAACCCCAACGACGCCATGACCACCGTAAGTGTAAACTCGCGCCCTCGTGTGATGTGTCTGATAGCTATACCTCATCACATGTATCACTCTGTATATTGTCGCGTTGCTTCGGTGCGGGTGTTAGCCAGCCAATCCGGACGTTCCTCTCCCTTGGAGGCTTAGTAGCGTGTACGGTACCCAAAGTCCACTCTCCGGTTCCAGCTGCAGACCACAACCCGGGTGTCCGGCTAGCAAGAGAAAAATCCGGCGGTCACCTGGCGTGGAAAACGTCTTGCTGGAAAAATGGCTCGGTCGACGAGTTGCTTCCCTGACCTTCAGCCGGCTGAGTGTTTTATTCGATCGAACTTCCTCTCCACGGTCCTAGTACCGTACGCCTCACCCCGTGGCCCACTCTTCGGTTCCAGCTGCAGACCGCAACCCAGCTGCCAGCCTGGCAAGAGCAAAAGCCAAAGGGTGGGGGACGAGAAATGACTAAGGGGTCCTCGCTACGGGGAGCCAACACATGAATTAATAAAAATGCCGGCCGCCGCACTCGGCAAATAACCAACCATATGTCCACATATCTGACAAGCTGTTTTATTGTTTTTTGCATGATAAACTTCATGATGCCGTCTCCAACTACTGCACCAACTTTTGGGAAGCCTCCGCCTGACTCTTCGAGTCGCCCGGAGGCTCAGGAGCTAGTGTCAGGGGGATGACCCCCGGATGCCCAAAGATGCCCAAGAAACGCTCTAAATACCGAGGTCGCCTAGCCAGCCTGCCTCGCCCCACCCAGCTAGGCTGCCTTCGCCTGCGCTGCTTCACCCAGCCCACCCCGGCTCCTCTTCGCCTGGTCGCCTCCGCAATGCTCCCGGTCGGGCCCCTCTGCCTTGCCTTGCTGGGCCGCTTCTCCGTCACCCCGACTGGGCCGCCTCCACATCGATCCCCCATTTAGGAAGCCGTCTGCTGGCCTCACCCGGTCGCCCACACCTCTCCGCTTTGAGCTCTCATTGCCCTATCATAGGCATCTTTATGTGGTTAAGGTGAAAGTGAGGTCCAAGCTGAGTTATATGCTTGACATACCATAAACTGGAAATCCCAAGTCCCTTGAGTATGAGGGCCGCTTTGCATTCTACTCAACTTTGGTTACCTGTAAGTTCTTGTCATTGTAAATACATGCATATCATAGAAAACCGCCAACGGGGTACCCCTTGCACATGATACAGGAGCTATCTCGTGATCAAAATGACAAGGCAAGTAGACAATGAGCATCTCAGCGATCTTTTTATTTACTATGTGCATAGCTTTTATTGAGGATGCTTCATAAATGCTCATTATGGTGATGCTGCAAGTTTCCACCATGATTAGGCATGGCTTAGGCTAGCGGCCCATGCGTTTCTCTAACACAATATATAGACTCCATGAACTCACAAGCTCCCCTTTTATTTCACACTGACGACATCCTCAAACAAAAGAGCAAGGTATCAACTGGATATGTATCCAAAATGTGTTGAAAGCGTTCCCCGTGACAGAACAGTTCTGCTAACTCCCAGCATATAACTTTCATGGACAGGTCACAATGGTTCAGGATTATTGAGTGCAAGGAATAAAGTGTGCCATCAAGTTCGTGAGAGCTTTACTAACTAACTTTCTCAAAACAGGCAAACATTTTATTTAGAAGAAAACAAGGCATAATGAATATGCACCGAAATAGCAAATGATGCTAATAGGTAGGTATGGTGGACACTGTTGGCAATATTGGTTTTGGGAGTTGGAAGCACAGGTAGAGCTCATACTCAGTGCCAGTGAAGGCTACCAATAGAGAGGGAGCGACAAACGAGAGAGCAATAACTTTCATAATCATGCTTGCAATAAAACAAGACTAATTATGGCATGAAAGTGATACAAGAACTCCGAGGCAAAAATAAATCATCGAGGCTTACTGACTATTGTTTAGATATATGCATGCGTGAGCATGTGACAAGTCGATTCACATGAAACTTCCAGAGGAGGATACCACAATATCATACCAAAATATGAATAAAACAATGCAAGCAAACATTCATATGACATGCTACAAACTATTAGCAAGCTGGAGCTAATCACAAGCAAGCAAGAACTACTAAGCATTCATAATAACACACACCTTACACGAACAGGCTAAGCATGCTCACAATAATGAGTATATGTACAAAAATGAAAACAAATAGAGTTCGTCACCAGCCTCTTACCACACCTCAAGTTGTCTTAATCTTCATTATTGCCCTTTACTTGTGTGACTTGAATAATAACAGGAAACCAAACTCCACTGAGGACGGCTGAACCCTGCAAAGAACTCACAAAACCAAAGAAGAATAATAAATATTGGTGTTTTCAATTTTTAAAACAAGTAAACAAAACAAAACCAAACAAAGCAAAAACAAACCAAAAAGAAACAAACAAAGCAAAATCTCTTTGGATTTTTCTTTTAAGGCAAACCAAAACTAAAAAGCAAAGAAACAAAGCAAGAGAAACAAGGAAAATATTTTTGGTATTTTTGTGTTTTTGAGAAAGCAGCAACAAAAACCAAAAAGAAAGCGAAACAATGGATATACAAAGAACCGACGAAACATGATATATAGATGAGTGTGATGTCGGTATTCCTCTCCCCAAGCTTAGGCTTTTGGCCTAAGTGGGGCTCAATAGCACGGGTAGTAACCCCAAGCTGGTGTGTCGTTATAGGAATGATCATAGTCAGGCGCTTGTGATGAAGAAGAAGACGCGCCCCAATCATAAGAAGGCTGCTGGTAGGAAGACTCTTCCAAGTTGGAGGGCTAAACCGAATCATCTTAGGCATCCACTCTATCATTCTCCTCATGCTGGGAGACCTTCACCACGTATGTGTCAAACTCCTCCTCCGTGAGCGACCATCCTTGCCTGTTATCAAAATTAAACAAAGCGGGTGCAGGCAAATAAACTATTTTCTCAGTCCTACCCCCTCTCCAACCTAGCTGAGCAAAAGATAGTTCAAACAGTAAACTTCTCACATTAGCCCCCAAGGAAACAAAACCATGCTGAATCATAGATTCAAGATCAAGTCTCTCAATGGGGAACTAATAATCTGAATGGCGAGGCTCTAAACCATGGAAAGCTAGCAACCTAGAGGCAATGAGACCTCCACAAATTCCACCCTTCTCGCGGTTAGTGGTGAGACAGTAAGCTATCAAAGCACCCAGGTTATAAGATCTATCCCTATTCAAAGCAGCTGCGATAAAAGCTAGATCAAAGGAGGATAACTTCCTAGCAATCTTTCTAGCAAGAACACACTTGGTAATGAAATAGGCAAAATATCTAATAGAGGGGAACTGAATGTTCCGAATTTTACCACTTTCCTTCGAGAAGTCAAAACCTTGGCAAATCTTAGTATATAAATCCATAAGTAACTTGGGCCTCTCCTTGATCTTCTCACAAGATCCCCAACAAGGCACTCTAATAGCTGCACAGAAATCAACAAATGGCAGGTCGACAACTATATTGTATATTTTGTAATGGACCATGGGATTAGATGGAGACCAAGTAAACCGGAAGTCCTGCAAAACAGCCATGGTTAGCTTAACATATTGAAAAGGTTCACCTTCAGCAAAGTGTTCCAACCCTGCATTGGTAATCATAGTTCGGAAATCCTGGAGGATTCCCGCGGTTCTCATAATTCCTGGCATGGATATATGGAAGGGAAAACTCCTTCCTCATGATGAACTTTCATTGGCTCAGGTACCATCAAGTCATATTGATTTAGTGGGTATGCACTCATCTTCCTTGCTGAAATTTTTAGACAAACATCAAACCAAGTGATTTCCAAGTTGATAAATGATGAGCAATTACTATAGGAACTTGCTAGAGGGCTACACATGCATCAAAATGAAATCTCTAAGCATAGAACAAGCATGAAAGCTCACACAACCTGACACCTATAGCAGCAAAATACTCAAGATACAATCTACCAATCACAAATCTAATTGGACAAGTGGAGGAGGCACATACCAAGGAGCAAACCCTCCAGAAATCAATGGCAAAGATGGGCTGAGCAAGGATATCGAAAATCGTGAGCAAGAACAGCAAGAACTAGAGCTCGAGAAAGTTTTCCGGCGTTTTTCGGGAGAGAGAAAGAAGATGGCTTTGAGGAGGCACCTGGGAGGGGCCCAGGTGGGCCACACCCCACCTAGGCGCCACATGTGGGTAGGTCGCGCCTACCAGGGGTGTGGGTGCCTGGGGTGGCCCCCTAGGTCACTCCAAGTGTCCCTCTGCCCATTTTTTCAGGAAAAAAATATTTTGAATTTTCTGGAATTTTTCGGGAAACTTTATTTTTGGCCAATTTTCAGGGTATGAAAATTGATTTTCTCACAGAAACGATTTTTTTAGAAGAAGCAAAAGCAAACAAAAACCAAACTACAGAAGTTCTAAGACACTCTAACAAGCAAACAACTAGCTAACAAGAGCAAAAACAAATACTAGGAAGGAGAAAAGTAAAAGAAGGCAAGTATAACCACAGTGAAAACATTGTTTTGTTCATTAAAATCCTTTTGTTAACAAGGTTGATCAAGTCTTGTTACCAAAACAATCTTATATGAAACAAAACTTTGTATTCCACAAAGTGATTATGTTACCTCAATCTTGATAGCAATGGTCCCAATCATAATAGTTTCAAAATTTTCTTGTGGAATGGGACAATATATTTCTCCAACCTTGATGCTCTTAATTTTCAATGGAATTCAGGCAATAGCTCTTAGCAACCTTCTTGAGGAAATAAACAGTATGCTCTTTGTCATTAATATTAAATGTTACTTTTCCTTGATTACAATTGATGATAGCACCTGTAGTATTAAGAAAAGGTCTCCCAAGAATAATAGACATATTATCATCTTCAGGCATTTCAAGCACAATAAAATTAGTTAAAACCAAGCAATTATGAGCCACTTGAACAGGAACATCCTCACATATACCAACAGGAATAGTAGTTGACTTATCAGCCATTTGCAAAGATATATCAGTTGGTATCAACTTTTCTAGCTGGAGTCTCTTGTAGAGAGAAAAAGGCATAACACTAAATCCAACTCCCAAATCACGTAAAGCAGTTCTAACATAATTGTTCTTAATAGAGCAAGGAATAGTTGGTATACCTGGATCACCAAGTTTCTTTGGAACCTTACCATTGAAGGAATAATTAGCAAGCAAAGTAGAAATTTCCTCATTAGAAATGTTCTGTTTATTAGAGAAAATATCCTTCATATACTTTGAATAAGGAGGCAACTTAATAGCATCAGTCAAAGGAATTTGCAAAAATAAAGGCTTCATCCACTCACAAAACTTGTTGTAGTGTTCTTCCTCCTTTGACTTGTGTTTCTTACCTGGAAAAGGCATAGGTTTCTGCACCCAAGGTTCTCTTTCTTTACCATGTTTACTAGCAATAAAATCTTCCTTGGTGTACCTAGTGTTCTTAGTGTGCTTCTCAGGTTCTTCCTCAACTTTCTCCTTATCAGGAGCATCATTTTTATCATTACCACTCTCAATTTCAGCATCAGAGACAACTATACTATTAGGATCTACAGTAGGTTCAAGTGGTTCCTCAACTACCTTATGTTTCTTTTTCTTTCTCTTACGAGGACTACCACTACTTTCACCTTGTTGAGAATCCTGCTCAATTATTTTAGGGTGTCCTTCAGGATATAAAGGATCTTGAGTAGCTATACCACTCCTAGTTCTAATTCCATAAGCATGTTTATCTCCTGAAGCATTAACTAGCATATCCTTTTATACCTTAGCAAGTTGATCAAGTTGGGTTTGAACCATTTGAAAGTGTTTACAAAGCATTTTAATATCATTTAAAGTTCTTTCCACAATATCTTTCAACTCTTTAATAGCTCTAGAGTTTTCCAATAAATGATTCTGAACTTGTTTATTAAAAGTACCTTGTTTAACAATAAATGTGTCAAGTTCCTCTAAGCATTGATCTGGAGGCTTACAATAGGGAATATCACCTTCATCAAAGTGGAGAGAGTGTACATCAATAGTAGATGAGTGGGGAATTGGCTTGCATAATTCTTCTGTAGGAGGTAGATTCTTCACATCTTCAGCTCTAATTCATTTCTCCTTTAGACACTTCTTAGCTTCCTTCATCACTTCATCATTTAATGCAATAACTCCCCTCTTCTTTGTTGTTGGTGCTGGAATTGGTTCAGGCACAACTGGTTCAGGAGTAATAGGCTCTGGTGTATTTAGCTCAGTTGAAGTCCAATCATCATAATTCTTGCTTATTTTAGCCATTAATTCTTTAGCATCTGTAGGAGTTCTTTTCCTGAAAACACAATCTACAAAGCTATCTAGGTATGTCCTAGAATCATCAGTTAGTCCATTATAATAAATATCAAGAAGCTCATTTTTAGGTAATGGACATCCAGGATGTGCATGAATCAAGGCACAAAACCTTGTCCATGACTCAGGCAATTTCTCTTCTTCTCCCTGTTTAAAATCAAAAACTCTCTACAAAGCAGCATGTCTAGCACCGAGAGGAAAATATTTCTGGAAGAAAGAAGCAATCAAACAATCAGGGCTATCAATGGAACCAGGAGGTAATCTATTAAACCAAGCCCTAGCTTCTCCTTTTAGTGAAAAAGGGAAGATCTTAGTAACAAAGTACTTGCGCATCTTAAAATCATCAGAGAATAAGTCACTCATAGTAGAAAGCTCATTCATATGAGCCACAACACTCTTAGTTTCGGTCCCACAAAAAGGTTCTTTCTCAACAATGTCCAAATAGGATAAATCAAGAGAGTAATCATAATCTTTATCTTTAATATCAATGGGAGAAGTGGCAAACTTAGGATCAGAGGACAACTTAGGAATAATGGTGCATCTTGCAAGGAGACTCTTAATAGCACTAGTACCATGTGTGTTTCGGCACTCTTCAACAAAATCATCAGTAAACTCAATGTAGCCATCATTAATATCATAACTCTCTCTAGACTCAGGTGAGCTAACAGGTGTAACAGTGTCTTCACTAGGAGTTTCAGTATTTCCTAGACTAGACATAGTAGCATCTAGGAAAGTACCTAATGAACCACTTGCATCAAGCACAGTAGAAGTAATATCATGAGTATCAAAAGTAGTTTCAGACTCAGCAGTAGTAGCAGTGTGTGTAGCATGTGTATGTGGTGGTGGTGTAACAAGCTTACTTATAACAGACGGTGAATCAAGAGCAGCAGAGGTGTTTAGGACTGTACCTCTTCTTGTAGTGGATGGTAAAATAGGAAACTTTCCATCACGAGACTTCCCCATGATGAAAGGAGTAGCAGTGAACAATAATAGATCCAATTGAACTTACAAATAAAGCTATGCTCCCCGGCAACGGCGCCAGAAAATAGTCTTGATGACCCACAAGTGTAGGGGATCGCAACAGTCTTCGCGAGTAGTATTACCCAATTTATTGATTTGACACAAGGGGAGCCAAAGAATACTTGCAAGCCTTAACAACTGAGTTGTCAATTCAGCTGCACCTAGAAATAGTTCTTTCTCACATAAGTTTATCAGTAGCAACAGTTTCTAGTAGCAACAACAAAGCAACAGCAACAATGAAACAGGAGCAATAGTAACAGTAACAGTAAACAGTGGGATTCGAGTGCGGTAAGCATAGGGATGGATGGACGGGCGTTGCATGAACGAGTCTAAACATGTAACTTCAAGATCTAGGGCATTACAGATAAATAATAACAAGCATCCAAGTACAAAACAATCCTAGGCATGTGCTCCATATATAGTCATACGTGCTCGCAATGAGAACTTGCACAACATCTTCTGTCCAGCCAGCTCGTGGCAGCGGGGCCTCTAGAGAACTACTGGCAATTAAGATGATCCTTTTAATAGAGCACCTGAGCAAAGCATTAACACTCCATGAACACATGTGATCTGCCATCCCCTCCGGTTGTCCCAATTTCTGTCATTTCGGGGCTTTTGGATCCGGACAATGATATGTTTACACAACTTGCAGATAAGATCAGAAACAATACTATCATAATGATTCAATAATAAGTTCAGATATGATATCATGGCACTCGGGCCCTAGTGACAAGCATTAAGCACAACAAGTTGCAACAAAGTCAAATAGCACTAATAGAGATACTAGGCACTATGCCCTAACAATTTTTTTGATTACATGATAGAACTCATCCAATCCCTACTATCCCCATAGCCTACTGCGGGGGATTATTCACTCATGGATGAGGAAAACATCGATGGTTGATGGAGATGCGTTGGTGATGACGATGGCGATGATCCTCCCCAAATTCCCCATCCCGGCAGGGTGCCAGAACGGAGTTTCTAGTTCCGAATCTTCTCTCTGGTGGTGGCGGCGCAGCAGAACTCTTTTCTAGAAAACGTCGACCCCCCCGGGTTTTAGGTCAAGGGGTAACTTATAGGCGTAGAGGGAGCCCGAGGGGGTGCCTGGGGTGGCTGCACCCTACGGGCTAGGACCACCCGCGCCTGGCAGGGGTGTGGGCCCCCTAGGCCTCCTCTCCGTCTTGTCTTCTGGCTCCGTGCATCTTCTGGTGAAATAGGATTTTTGGCATATTTTCCGAGATTTTTCCTGATAGTTGATTTTCTGCACAAAAAATAGACACCGAGATAATTCTGCTGAAAATAGCGTTAGTCCGTGTTAGTTGTATCCAAATCACATAAGTTTAGAGGAAAAACAATAGTGAAAGTGTTCGGGAAAGTAGATACGTTTTGGACGTATCACCGCGCGCCCCTAGCGATCTCTACGACGCCTCTGCCTGCGCACGCTGCCGCGGGACACCACTACGCCTTGCCGTGTCGCCGGCCGGCCGTTTGAGCTCGCTACCCTCCCCAATCGACGGGAGGAACAAGACGTCATAGGAAGAAGAAGAATAAGAAAAAGAAAGGAAAAAAGAATCCCCCTTTTTTGTTTCGGTGAACCATATGGGCCGAGCTGGAAGGGGCTCGGGCCGCCACGGCCGTTTGCTTAAACGCTTAGGTCAGCGAAGCTTGGCGGCGGGAGCTGTCTGGCCTGCTCCCAGCGCTGTTTGGTACCCGTCCGTGGGGCCAATCCGGCTTATTGTTTGGTTCCTGACCATTGAGGCCAGCCCGGTATTGTATCATACGCCCGCGCCGAACCCCAACGACGCCATGACCACCGTAAGTGTAAACTCGCGCCCTCGTGTGATGTGTCATAGAGTTATACCTCATCACATGTATCACTCTGTGTATTGTCGCGCTGCTTCGGTGCGGGTGTTAGCCAGCCAATCTGGACGTTCCTCTCTCTGTCCGGCTTAGTAGCGTGTACGGTACCCAAATCCCACTCTTTCGTTCCAGCCGCAGACCGCAACCTGGATGTCCGGCTAGCAAGAGCAAAAGCTGGCGGTCACCTGGCGTGAAAAACGTCTTGCTAGAAAAACGGCTCGGTCGACGAGTCGCTTCCCCGCCGTTCAGCCGGCTGAGTGTTTTGTTTGATCGAACTTCCTCTCCACGGTCCGAGTATCGTACGCCTCACCCCGTGTCCCACTCTTCGGTTCCAGCTGCAGACCGCAACCCAGCTGCCAGATTGGCAAGAGCAAAATCCAAAGGGTGTGTGTGGGGGCGGGGGCGAGAAATGACTAAGGGGTCCTCGCTATGGCGAGCCAACACCCGAATTAATAAAAATGTCGGTCGCCGCTAAATAACCAACCATATGTCCACATATCTGACAAACTGTTTTATTGTTTTTGCATGATAAACTTCATGATGCCGTCTCCAACTACTGCACCAACTTTTGGGAAGCCTCCGCCCGACTCTTCGAGTCGCCCGGAATCTCGGGAGCTAGTGTCGGGGGGATGACCCCCAGATGCCCAAAGATGCCCCAAGAAACGCTCTAAATACCGAGGTCGCCCAGCCGGCCTGCCTCACCCCACCCAGTTAGGCTACCTCTGCCTGCGCTGCTTCACCCGGCCCACCCCGGCTCCTCTTCGCCTGGACGCCTCCGTAGTGCTCCCGGACGGGCCCCTCTGCCTTGCCTTGTTGGGCCGCTTCTCCGTCACCCCGGCTGGGCCGCCTCCACGTCGAGCCCCCATTCAGGAAGGCGTCCGCTTGCCTCACCCGGCCGCCCACACTCCTGCTTCGGGCCACACCTGCTGGCACCCGACTGCCCCCCTGCTCGCCACCACCTCCGGAGGATCCCTGGCTGCCGCCCTTGGACTCGATCGATGGAGAGATCTATCCCTGGACCCGGTTCTGCCTAGGATTCCCTCGACCGGCATCGGATCCCCTGGCGAGCATTGGATCCTTTGCACCACGTGAAGACTAGATAAAGCACAACCCCTACTTTTACAGTAGCGCTACAGTGTGGCTTTATACATCACGCTAAAGTAAAGTTAGACCCACTTGGGCCCCATCTTGTCCCCTGGGCACCCCTTTATAAGGTGCACCAGGGAGCCTCTTCTAGGCAGACCCAGGTTGATACGTTTGCCCACGAGAGGCTTCTTATTCCTCACCTCTAGATTATCATCATGGCTACACATCTCAAGGAGCACATCTGTAACACTCATATACTCCACATATAGTCCAGACATGTAGAAGTAGGGGTTTTACCTCACTGCGATGGCCCCGAACCTGGGTATGTTGTCGTGTTTGCGTATGCCTAATCCCGTTCCGGACACCGTTACCGCACCATGCGAATCCCACACTAGTTTTGCCATCCCCATGGCTATGCCGTCGAACAAGGCGACGACAGGGCCCGACCCAGTAACATACATACGGTTTTTTCTGGTTCGTTGTTTCTTCTTCATTTCTCTTTTATTTTCATGTTTTTCTTTTTCTTTTCTTCATTTTATTTTTAAGTACTAGAATTATGTAATTGAAAAACATATATTTTGACATATATGAACATTTAACTAGTTTCAACCTTTTACACTCTCTTTAATTTTTGCGGTATATATGTCAATGGGTATATATGTCAATGCTTTTCTGCCAGACACATGAACATTTTTAGAAGTCATGAAAGACGTCCCTTTGTCATGATGTTGATCTTCGATAAATGCGGACCTCCATCTTCGTTTTTGGTATTTTCCTCTTCTGGGGAATATACATGAATCCCCATTTTCTTCTCTAGGCGGAATAAACTATGTAATTATTCTCATGTGCAATAATTGCAAACCTAGATAAAAGTTGGACATTAAAGATACATTTTGCATATGAAGCTTATGCTTTGGATTTCACCGTGAATGGTAATGGAACATGAGTTTCCTAGATCTAAACAAATATGAAAAGAATGGAAAACCAAACGATCGCACAACCTAAGCCACAAAACAAAACTCTCACCTAGGAGAGTAAACTTTCTCCAACGCACCAAGTGAAAGACTGTTCCTCAAACCCAGGAAAGACTACCTTACAATGCCTCTCAAACATCAACCACCAAGCAACTGGCAAAGTAATGTTAAGTTTTTTGCTATTTACAACAATATTGAAAGCACACACGGCCAAGCCTCGAGATGTATCTTTATCCGAGGAGATCTCATGAGCTTCAGTTAGACGTAGGGTGCATACGATGAAGTCGAGTGAAGATTGAGCACAGGGATGGAGCTAGTGGGGGCGGGCCAGGGCCATGCCCCTCAGCTAACTATCTCTAATAGCCCCTTCCAAGTTAGAAAATATTCATTTGCCCTCCTAGATTACACTTCCTAGCTCCGTCCTTAATTGAGCATTATCGATTGTAGAGCTACAACATGCTCCATGATGTGGATCAGTAGTGTGTCGTCCTTCTGGCTAGATCAGTCCCATCCCTTTTATGTTGAACTTGTATCTGATATAGGGCTATCAAAATTAAATGTTTGTGTTTCCTTTCTAATGGTTTTGTGTTGTAAGAACTGTTGTTGTTTTATGATTGTATTAATTTAAAGTCGGGCTAGCTGATCTCGAGCCTTTGGCTTAAAAATGACTTTGTGTCACCCTCGTTTTGCAAGCTTGCCCAAAGTTTCACGAAATAGTAACAAGGATGACAAATTTACCTCGAAGATGCTTGATATGCAAGTATCAATGACTTGTACAAAACACTGGAGGTCATGGACTCCATGTGTTTGGTCTTCTTTAGTTTGTTTACTGACTGTATGGAGAAACATGAAGATGCAAAAGATGACTTTGGAGACAACAACATCGAAGAAGTTTGATGTAACTCTCAGTTTTATCGGAGAACTTTGATGTTCGCGTTTGTTTTAGTGTCTTTGTTACTACCTCTATCCCAAAATGTAACACGCTTAAGATTAGTGAAAAGTCAACGTTTTCTAAATTGATCAAGTTTATACAAAAATATAAATATCTATAATACTGAATCAATATCAATAGATCCACCATAAAGTATATTTTCTCAGTGTGTCCATTCCATACTGTAGATGCAGATATTTTCCTAAATATTTGGTTAAATTAGTCGGATTTGATGTTTTGACTAATCTTAGATACCTTCCATTTTATGACGGAGGGAATACCTTTTTTAGATGGTAGGCTCACATCGTACAACCACCGAACATAGTTTACAAACTATAGATCCAAGATCCACAACAAGTAGCACAAAGCACACCCGACTAGGAGTTGCATGGAACACACACATAGAAGTTTGCATCAATACGCTCTGGGGGCCTCAGCCACGGATGAGGACTCCTTGGGCAAGGCCATGCGGAGGAAGGCGGAAAAGAATTTGGATACCCCGGGTATATCTTCTAAATCATTTCTTTCTTTCTCCAACAACTCTATTATGGATAAACTGGCTAGCGTTGGTGTTAGTTTGGGGAGATCTGTAAGTGAAGTTAATCTTTCTAGTTCTGTATTGAGACATATGGAGGTTGACCGTCTAACGGTTACTCCTAAAATCTCTATTGTTCCTGACTCTTCACCAATGGAGGAGGACGAGTTGCATGCCACAGTAGATGGTCAACTCTTATCTCACTTAGTTGGTGAAGTATCAGAAGTGGGCTTTGATGAGACTAGGCTGGATTCATTATATGATCTTACAGCTTCTAGTCGGAAATCAAAGAGCCAAAGGTCCCGTAAGAGGTCACGTGTATCCAAATCTCCAATTGTTTCTCAATGAATGGCATGTTCTCAAATAGCAGAGGTCTTCGTGACTTGGCTAAACATTTGTTCTTTGCCGATTGTGTGAGAGATTATAAGTTGGATTTTTTGGATATTTACGAGGTAGTAGGCGTGATTTTTCACAAAGTCAACTCAATCGCCTTTACGGTGGAGTGGATTTTCATGGGTATCACGCCCTTGTGAGATCCGGGGAATTCTGTTAGGCGTCAGAGATGAGACTATAGAAATCTTAGCCAGTTCGGTTGAAGATTTTTTTATTAAACTCCATATCCGGAATAAGGCTGATGATTTTGTTTGGTCTCTAGTCTCCGTATACGGGGCTGCCCAGGATGTTTATAAAGATGACTTTTTACGTGAGTTGGTAAATCTAGCTAAGGACAATCCCTATCCTATCCTTATAGGTGAGGATTTCAATTTGCTAAGATTCCCTCATGAGAAAAGTCGGGGCAGGTTTGATGAACATTGGCCTTTCATGTTTAATGCTGTCATTGACAGCTTGGACTTAAGAGAGGTTCCAATGTTAGGAAGACAGTTTACTTGGGCTAATAGTCTTCCGGAGCCTACATACGAAAAATTAGATAGGGTGCTTATGAATACCGAATGGGAAGATAAATTTCCTATGGTAACTGTTCGCGCTCTAGAGCGTATTGAGGCTTTGTCGGATCATGCTCCATTACTGTTATCTGTCGGAACACCACCACGAAAATCCAAAAACAGTTTTAAGTTTGAACTGGGATGGATTGATCGTGATGGTTTTTATGAACTGGTGAAGGCTATTTGGGAAAAACCAGTTAGTGGTCGCACACCCATACAATGTTGGAACAACAAAATGCGTGCCTTGCGCAAATTCCTCCGTGGTTGGGCTAGACATACTGCTGGTATTCTTAAAAAGGAAAAACTACGCCTTTCTGCTATTATTAATGATTTGGAGGCCTCAGCGGAGGTTAGGTTATTGACTGCACAAGAGATTGAGCTTAAAAAGCAATCGAATGCAGAAATTGCCAGACTTCTGCGTGAGGAAGAACTCAAGTAGTACCAACGTTCTAAAGCTAAATTCATCCTTGAAGGAGATGCGAATACAAGATACTTCCATGCTGTTGCAAATGGCAAGCATAAGAAGAAACTTATTCACTCCCTAATTCAGGATGAAGGAACGATAGAAGGACAATAGCATCTTAAATCTTATATTACCAAATACTATAAATCCTTGTTTGGGGCACCACCAGAAAATTACTTTTTGCTGGATGAGTCCCGGACGGAGGATATCCCCCAGGATTCTATTGAGGAAAACACATTTCTGACTGCCCCTTATACCGAGGAGGAGGTTAAGAAGGTTGTCTTCCAAATGGAACATAACAAAGCGCCCGGCACGATGGCTTTCAGTGAGTTTTATCAAAATTCAGGAAGTTATCAAGGTGGATTTGATGCGCTTGTTTGAGTTTTTGCAAGTTGGTCAGCTGGACCTATTCAGGTTAAATTTTGGCAACATAATTTTACTACCTAAGGTTAACAACGCAGAACGTATACAACAGTATCATCCAATCTGCCTTCTTAACGTTAGTTTTAATTTTTTTACAAAGGTTGCTACGATTAGACTGAATTCAGTGGCTGATCATGTTGTTCGCCCTTCTCAAACTGTTTTCATGCAAGGGAGAAACATCTTAGATGGAGTTGTAATCCTGCATGAAACGATACATGAACTGCACTCTAAAAAACTAAATGGTGTATTGTTCAAGATTGATTTTGAGAAGGCTTATGATAAAGTTAATTGGTCTTTCCTATAGCAAACACTCCGTATGAAAGGTTTTTCAGAAGAGTGGTGCGCTCTCATCTGATCTTTTGTGTGCGGTGGAAGTGTTGCCATTAATGTCAGCGATGACACGTAATTACTTCCGGACCAAAAGGCTGAGACAAGGGATCCACTATCGCCTATACTATTTAATATAGTGGCGAGATATCTTTGGCTATCCTTATTGAGAGAGCAAAGACTGATGGCCAAATTGAAGGATTGGTTCCACATCTTGTTGATGGTGGACTATCTATTCTTCAATACGCCGATGATACAATACTATTTATGGAACATGATCTGGAGAAAGCCAAGAATCTGAAATTAATATTATCAGCATTTGAGCAGCTCTCTGGATTGAAAATAAACTTCCATAAGAGTGACTTGTATTGTTTTGGCGAGGCTAAAGACGAGGCCCACCTGTGTGCTGATCTCTTTGGCTGTGGTCGGGAAATTTTCCAATCAATTATCTGGGAATACCGATACATTATCGGCGTCTCACGATTGCTGAATGGAAACTCGTCGAGGAAAGACTCCAGAAACGTCTTAATAGTTGGAAAGGTAAGTTGCTATCCCTCGGTGGAAGACTGGTACTCATTAATTCAGTACTCACCAACATGGTACTGTATATGATCTCATTCTTCCAGTTACCAAAAGGTGTCTTGTCAAAAGTGGACTATTTCCGCTCAAGATTCTTTTGGCAGGGGGATAGTGAGAAAAAGAAATATCGACTGGCCAAATGGAATGTTGTTTGCCGACCCAAAGAATATGGTGGATTAGGCATACATGATTTAAAAGTCAAAAACACCGCATTACTGGGTAAATGGTTATACAAACTTCTTACCGAAGAAGGGGTATGGCAAACCATTCTATGGAGGAAATATGTTGGCTCAAAAGCGGTGTCTAAACTGGTTTGAAAACCAGGTGACTCACACTTTTGGGCTGGGCTAATGGCTTCCAAAAAGCATTTCTTCCGGTTTGGCAATTTTAATATTAAGGATGGTTCACAGATTAGGTTCTGGAAAGATAAATGGCTTGGCCAAAATTCTCTTCGTGAACAATATCCCGCTCTATACTCAATTGTTAGGAACAAAAGGGATACTCTCGCTGAGGTAATGGAAACCAATCCTCCTAATGTGTCTTTCAGAAGAAGTCTCTTAGGTCCTAGACTGGTGTCTTGGAATAATCTTTTAGTGATATTATCCAGGATACAGCTATACGAGGAATGGGCAATTCAAATAGAAATTACTACACGTGGTAAATTTTACATTGATTCATTTTATAGAGCTTTGATCCAACCTAATATTCCAGTCGATGACAATAGTAAAATTTGGAAAATGAGGATACCCCTTAAAACGAAGATATTCGCTTGGTATCTCCGTAAAGAGGTGATTCTCACAAAAGATAATCTTGTTAGGAGGAATTGGCATGGTAGCACTGAATGCGTATTTTGTCATCATAATGAGACAATACGTCATTTATTCTTCCATTGTAAATTTGCTCGTGCTATATGGTCAATCATCCAAATAGCCTCTGGTTTATCTCCTCCTAGATCGGTAGTCAATGTATTTGGCAACTGGATGAATGGGATTGAGGATAAATATGGGACTTTATTTAGGGTGGGAGCGCTTGCCATTATTTGGTCGCTTTGGCTATGTAGAAATGACAAGATTTTTAATACTGTTGTATATTCTCTCTTGCAGGTTATCTCTCGAGCTACGGCTGTCCTCCGATCATGGACTTCACTACAACGAATGGAGATCCGCGAGTTGTTTGCGGAGGGCTGTAGGCGGCTGGAGGATACGGCGCGAGATATCTTCTCCCGGCACGGATGGCAGCAACCGCTGCGGATAGATCTTCCTTAGCTAGTTTGGAGAACTGTGTTTTCATTTACATTATTTTGTAATCCCATTTTTATTGCCTTGGTCCGAGACTGTGTGATTGATCGGCTGTGTGCATCCTAGCTATGCAAAGGCCGGGTGTAAACTTACTGTTAAGTAATAAAACGTCCATTTCCAAAAAAAAAAAGAAGTTTGTATCCCAAAGCACACCTAAAACCAACCGAAGAAGGACTACAGGATATAACAACAAGATAAGCAGGAGAAAGCCCAACAGTCCCTCCCTCCAAGGCTACTCCGGGGCATCTCACACAATAGTATGGAGTTGACGAATTCCTCAATCGTCAACTCTCGCACCTCACGGTCCAGTTGACCAGGCACTGACTTCCGCACCTATAAATACATAAATATTTTGCGAAATCCAATTCGGCTTACGGGTACATATGAACCCGTTATTTAAAAACATATTTCAAAATGTCAAACAATTTAGAAAAATGTTTGCATGCATTCTATGTCCGCAAACAAGTTTTTCGGGGAAAAGGAATGCTTTTTATGTTCCATTTAAAAAGATAAATTTTGATGCTCCATCTGATGGACATTTTTACCTACAAGCCACAAAAAACATTCCCTTTTCCCGAAAACTTGTGTGTGAACATAGAATGTCCAGTAATTTTTTGTTTAGATTTTCTTGACATTCTGAAATTTATGTTTTTTATATAATATATGTTCATATACACCTCTGTGTCTTTCTTACTTAGTTTGTTGTCCAACAAACTTTAGTTTCATGCATGATGCTTAAACGTGGTGGTTGAATCTTCTAGCAAACACACAACTGGGCAAATAGGACTCAACTCAACTGCCTCGCGTGACCTTTAGCGATTGTCCCCATTTGGTTCAAAAATGTCAGTGCCTTTGGATGCTTTTTTCGAAACAAAATAAAACGTGCACGTGCTAGTGCGTGCTACTATGTGGACTAGATTGGTAGATAATTCCTGCTAAAAGAAGACGACGATGCCAAAAACTAAACCCAAAAAAAGGTGACATAGTAAGATGAAACCTAATAAGATTGAGAGAGTCGACGACAAAAAGCACCACCGGTGGCATCTTTCGCTGTCCGCTTGATCGACCCACGCCACCATAAGGTTGGTGCGCACGCGACGATCCATCTGACTTTGCTGCGTCGCACTCGCGCGCCGAGAGAGAACGCAGATCGAGCACGGGACAGACATGGAGAAGCTCGGCGCGAACCCGGCCAACTCGTGCCCGCTGACGCCGCTGGGCTTCCTCGAGCGCGCGGCCACCGTGTTCGGCGACTGCCCCTCCGTCGTCTACGGCGGCGCCGTCTTCACCTGGTCCCAGACCCACCGCCGCTGCCTCCGCCTCGCCTCCGCCCTCGTCTCCCTCGGCATCTCCCGCCGCGACGTCGTAAGCACACGTCCATCTCTACCTTCCCTCCATCGACTGAACTGAGTTTTGGTCGATGGCGTAAAACGAACTGAGTTGAGTTGGTGGCGTGAACTGAACCAGGTGTCGGTGCTGCTGCCGAACGTGCCGGCCATGTACGAGGCGCACTTCGGCGTGCCGATGAGCGGCGCCGTGCTCAACACCATCAACACGCGCCTCGACGCCCGTACCGTCTCCGTCCTGCTCCGCCACTCCGGCTCCAGGCTCGTCTTCGTCGACCCTGCGCTGGTGCCGCTGCTCGACGGTGCGCTCCGCCTCCTGCCGCCGGGGCACCCCGCCCCGCGCGTCGTCCTCGTCGAGGATCCCAGCGAGAAGGACCGGTTCCCTCCCACCCCGGCCGCGGCTCTGACGACATACGAGATGAGGCTCCTGGCGATGGGCGATCCGGATTTCGTGTGGGTCCGGCCGACGAGCGAGTGGGACCCGATGGTGCTCAACTACACCTCCGGCACGACGTCGGCGCCCAAAGGGGTCGTGCACTGCCACCGCGGGATCTTCCTCGTCACGCTCGACTCGCTCGTCGACTGGGCAGTGCCGCCGCGGCCGACGTACCTCTGGACGCTGCCCATGTTCCACGCCAACGGGTGGAGCTTCCCGTGGGGGATGGCCGCGGTGGGGGGCACCAATGTCTGCCTCCGCCGCGTCGACGCCGCGAGTGTCTACGCCGCCATCGCAAGCCACGGTGTCACGCACCTCTGCGGCGCGCCCGTCGTCCTCAGCATGCTGGCCGACGCGCCCGAGGACGTGCGGAGGCCGCTCCCAGGGAAGGTGCGGATCCTCACGGCGGGGGCGCCGCCGCCAGCCGCCGTGCTGCACCGCGTGGAGGCGATAGGGTTCGACGTCGGCCACGGGTACGGGCTGACGGAGACCGGGGGTCACGTGGTGTCGTGCGCGTGGAAGGGCGAATGGGACAGGCTCCCCGCGTCGGGGCGCGCGCGGCTCAAGGCGAGGCAGGGCGTGCGCACCCCTGGCATGACCGAGGTGGACATCGTCGACGGCGACACCGGACGCAGCGTGCCGCGGGACGGCGCCACGATGGGCGAGATCGTGCTCCGCGGCGGCTGCATCATGCTGGGATACCTCAACGACGGCGAGGCCACAAAGGCGGCGGTCCGGGAGGACGGGTGGTTCTACACGGGGGACGTGGGCGTGATGCACCCGGACGGGTACCTGGAGGTCCGGGACCGGTCCAAGGACGTGATCATCAGCGGCGGGGAGAACATCAGCAGCGTGGAGGTGGAGTCGGTGCTGTACGGGCACCCGGCGGTGAACGAGGCGGCGGTGGTGGCGCGGCCGGACGAGTTCTGGGGCGAGACGCCGTGCGCGTTCGTGAGCCTGAAGGACGGCGCGGTTACGGCGGCCGATGTCATGGCCTGGTGCCGAGAGCGCATGGCGGGATACATGGTGCCGAAGACGGTGGTGTTCCGCGCCGAGCTGCCCAAGACGTCCACCGGCAAGATTCAGAAGTACGTGCTCCGGAACCTCGCCAAGGAGATGGGGCCCACTCGCAGGGGCAGCAGCAGCAAGATGTAGGAGGCCTGGCATTGGCATTGGCAACTGAGGATCACTATCTCTGCAAGATTATGGTTTTCCATGATGTCTGCCTGTCTCACTGCCAATTTTTGTTTCGATCGTGAGTGATCATCGTATGGTACTCGATCCGTCGATAATCATCTGATCAGAAAGATTCACCGTGGATGCTCTGATCAGAAAGGACTAGTTTACCCTTTTGAATATTTAACAGGTTTGATTGATCTCAGCCACCGTGTGAGCTATTGGATTCTGTGCTTCAAGATTTGTGTAGACTGTTAATGGATTTGCTAATTCTGAAACGCCTATAGAATTTGCTTTTTGTGCTGTACAGATTCATGCATGTCGGCTGCTGGCCGCTGCTTACCACAAGCAACTTGGGCTTTGAGGTATGTGGCCTTTTTTTTGCTTGTGCCTTTTTTTCTTTCTTTGGTGCCTTTTTCATATTGTTGACCTTTGCAAGAAACTACTGTAATAGCTTGTAGGTGAGACTTGTTATTCAATACATTGGTATTTTTTTCATATTGTTGACCTTTGCAAGAAACTAATAGCTTGTAGTTGAGACTTGGTTATGCGCCACTACTGAAAAAAGCTTAGCGGTGCAGCGGCCGTTCTATTGGAAAAAAGAAAAGTAGTAATATGTACCCGACGAGTAAGTAAAAGACCGTCACCTATAGATCGCGAACTGATCCCTCCTTGCCGTTGACTAGTAGAATAAAAGGTTCGTCCTTGCTATGTGTTCCATGGACGGACCAGGGCCGAAAAAAGCCACGACATTTGATCTTTTGCGTCCGTTGCGGCCGGAGAGCCTAGCGGCGATGAGAATGTAGAGTAAGTATGTCGCCGGGTCCTCCCGAAAACTAATGGCATATGCATTTGTCACTTGTTATAGGTTAACGCCGACGATCCGATACATAAACTCGTCGTTTGGTTCTTAAGGTTACTAACGACGATTGGATTATCGGATTCGTTGGCTGGGCCGATGAATCGGTGACAAGCAAATATGTATCCCGTCGCTAGATTTTGTTAGATGGTTCTCAAAACAACCAACACTTTTCTGTTTTCCCACCGCGGTTCGCATCGTTGTCAAGCAATTAGGAGGACCGATGATATCAAAGTAAAATCAACCGCCCTCAAGAAGTTACCGAAGACAAAAAAAAACCACTTCAACTCCCCACTTTTAAAAAATTATATATGATGTTAGTTAGTAGCATTGCATGTCAACTAAGTACAAATATACTCCCTCTGTTTCAAAATATAAGATATTTTAGGTTTATGAAGAAAATGTACCTAGACTTGTTTTAGTGTGGAGATTTACTTCAAACCTAAGTGAACCTACATACTAAAAGAAGTCTAGATACATTTGCTTCACAAAGCTAAAGCATTTTATATTTTGAAATGAAGGGAGTATCAACCATCTATTAACTTGGATCCATTCAAGTATTTGTTAATAATATTGAATGTGGATCCATTACTTCAACAGACTGGCGAAGTGCGGTTAAATAGAGACATGGACAACAATGCATATGGCAACAGGATAGAGTACAACCTACATTGCAAAGTCAAAATGAAGACGGAAGTATCTAAAAATACACGGTACATAGAATATAAAAGCATTAAGCATATACAAAATGTTCTACACTCAAAATTAGCTTCTCTAGAATGGTTGTTATTCAGCTGTAGCCGTCTACACCGAGTATCCCAAATATCGTTGAACATAAAGATGACGCAAAAACTCACTACTTTGAGCACTCTTTGGTTCAGAACAAAGAACAATTATCGAAGTTAATATCGGTAGTCTTTCCTCGTACACATTCAAACTAACATTTCTTCCAATAGAGTACTCCAGATCAAGGCATTAATTGAATAGAGCACACTTTTCATGTCCACGTTGATATCTGATTGCAAAAGTAAAGAACCAAATTGAGTACAGTTCTTTTACCAAATATTATTTGTTATCCAAGCTTAAAAGAAATTTATATCTAGTAAATATACACTTGAGCTAGAGTGGTTAACATTTAACATCAAAAAAATTCATCTTGGTGGGTACCTTCTCGTTGGACTGCAACAGTTTAAGGAATTCAACAACTAAACTCAGATTGTGTGCAAAAGTAGTACTCCCTTCGTCCCAAGACTCAAGGCCTATAACTTTTTTGAAAAGTCAAAGCCATGCAAAGTTTGACCAAACTTTTAGAAAAAACTATCAAGAACTATTATATTATATAGCTAAGTTTCATGATGTATGAAAGGGTATGGATTACATATTGTAAATATTAATATTTTTCTCTAAAAACTTGGTCAAACTTTAGATAGTTTGACTTTTGAAAAAAGTTATATGCCTTAAGCCTTAGAACGGAGGTAGTAAGAACAAAGATCTTCATTTTGCACACAGACAGTGTCAAGCCGGTGGGGATCTTTTCCTAGAGGAATAGAGGAACAAATATCAATTAACAAAAAGCGAGATTGAAGAAAAATATGATGAATAATCTAGCTAGAGATCATGGTTCCAATACAAATTTCGAAGATAGGTTTATGCATGTAGGCCAACGTTGTCAATTTTGGTGTGCCGACCACCCTGACTGGTCGTTGACCCACTAGACCAAATACGATCAATCTCACAAGGCAAGGTGCATCTTCAATGACAAGCTCTTGAAACTCCCTACGGCAATGGTGTCTGTTCATGTCAGACACACCAATCATAATTAAGGAGATATGGCAAGACGATGTAGAGGGTGCTAAACCCGTGGATCTCCTGAAGTGGAAGGGACTCGAGCGCAGTACAACTGGAAAGTAGGTGTGGGATGGCCACCTCCAAGCTAAAGACGTCTTGGAGCTAGAGCTGCTTGAGTTGAGGAAAAATAAGTACTGGTGCAGCATCATTCACGGGGATAAGGCCATGTGCAAGGTGGACGACGTGCAGTGTGGGCGCGAAGCGGATCACAGACCCGTGGGAGCTTGCACGGGTCTTATGCTCTAGCAAGGAACATGAGGTCCTCGAGGCTATCAAGGGCACTAGATTGGAACCAGTTGCGGAACTTCCTGTCGAGCTTGTATTAGTTGCTGAAGATTACGATGGACAAGTGTATGGCGGGGCCAGGGTGCATGACAAGGATATTGGAGACTGCAGCGACGTGTTTGTTGTTGCAGTTGGCGAGGTCGTCATTGGAGATGAGGTTTAGGGGAAGGAGCGCCAAATGGGGCGCCACCGCTTGGAGAGGACGATTGTCCTAAAGGCGGACTTGGTAGGAAGGAGGGAGACGATGATGTGCAACATCTCATGGGGGAGGCGGCTGATGAGGTTTAGGTCCGCTGGAGGCTTTTCCGAATCTATGAAGACCCGCCTGCGTTTGTTGTCCGTGTCGGCCTCCATATTAGTATACGACAACACACGCAACCCCGTAGTCTCCTTGTAGAAATGGGTGGGGAGGGGGGGCATACTCATCAAAGAAGGGATGCATACTCTCACTAAATTGTGTAGTGGACATATCCGCCCAAAAAGCATCTTTTAAAAATGCTGGAACCCAATGATGCCGATTGTCATAGAGCCCTTTAAGACATTCATTATCAACAATTATACCTCTCAAGTATACGCATCCAAGAACCTTCAAAATCGCTAATTGTTAAAGAGTATGTGGTGTCGAAAGTTATGACATCATCAAAGGAGTACTCTACTTCTTGCATCAGCCTAAAAGACATTTCTAAGTCGAGATTCATCATCAACATCCATGACACAGAAAAAGTTCGTATTATCGGATTGCATTTTCATAAAGTATTCACACAAGGCCACCGAATCACCACTTCCAAGTTTCAGTCTTCTTGTTTTATCTAAATAATTGTGACATTCTTTCTCACCAAAGGTTAGATTGTCATGACCATCTGCTACCACATCAAGAGAATTAAAATTCTTGTTTACTCGTATTCTAGCCTAGTCATTCAACTCGAGTCTTCGCTTAACATGAAAGTCCATCTTCTTGTTGCATCTAAACAACCGTGATTTATGTGGACTTAGTGTGTGGTTATGATCCAAAATGGTCGTCGATAGATGAAACATTCCATCTGTACCATGGACAATATTAACTTTAGCTTTACATCCTAACCCAGCTGTTGGATTTGGCTTCAACATATTTTTTGAGTTGGATTCAGTCTTACCATAACGAGAGCAACAAAGTGTAAAATACTTCAGTTCTCTATTAGCATCTCTGTTTGAGCTTCTTCTCGTCACACCAAACCCTTTTACTTTCGTATAATTTTTGTAGTACTCTCGAACATCATTCTCGATATCAAAGGTCATCGCTAATTTAGGATCTTGAGGTAACACATCTGCTAGAGCTTTATCATTGTCCTCTTCAAGTTCCACATTGCTTTTCTTTTGTTGATCGATGCCATCGTCATCTCGCACATGTCAATTGATTGTTGAACACCACGAGTTTGATCATCCATTCTTATAAATCATTTAATGATCAGGTTTCTGCTGTGTAAGTATTTAATGAGATCACAAAAATCATGACAATACGAAGGATTTCACATGAAGTACTCTTGTAGGACTACAAACAAGTCCAGAACCATACAAGTGCTGTGTACGCCTATAGCAGTATAACATCCCTCTGTACCATAAACAATCTATACAGTCCGCCATACGCTAGATAGGAATAAGCGCTAACCATGCAATTTGATCGTTTGCTTCAATTTTTTCTGAGCAATTATCTGACTTTTATACGCCTATAGCAAGGCCTTAGGCTGTAGCAAAAAATCAAGAAGTATAAATTGGATTGATCTGAACGAGGGGAAACTTACCTGAACTCGAATAGCTAGTCCTTCGGCAAGTTCGGGTACTTGCGTGCGGGTCCGTCGATAGCAAGCCGGTCGGCCGCCGGCACGACGGCGAGGTCTAGCTGTTGCGCGGCCTACTGGCACGAAGACGGTTCACGCCGGTTTACGAAGATAGCTCGCCATCTTCTGCGGCAGCGACACGCGCTTACTCTTCGGCGTTGTTGGCGTCGTTGTCGTAATCGTTGTTGGTGAAGTACTCGTCGGGTAGTCGGCTTCGAGGGCCTCGAGCCTCCTAGGTGCTCGCGGAGAGAGAGGTGACTAGCACGGCGAAAACTCGCGCTTCTCCACCCTGCGCGCGTCGCGGCGGCGCACGATGTCCATCAGCGTGGTGCACAGGGAGTTGAACTTGGCATCGTTCACCAAAAGCTCCTCGTGCTCGTCGCCGGCAGTGAGCTCGCAGACGACCGGCAGGAACACACAGATATCAGCATCAAGAGCTCCTCGGCATCGATCGTGGCAGAGACGGCCAACAGCGGCAGGGTCACGCGGTTGCGCCCAAGGCCGCCGCGGCCCGGAGAAGCGCGACCGCGTGCGCCCAAATCGGGTCCTGATTGGCCGGCCATGGCAAGATGGAGAGCGGACACGGAGGTTGGCGATGACGATATGTTTTTCGATGACAGATGTGGCCGGAATCGGAGGCATGGGCGAGTGGCGGCAAGAGTTTCTAAAAGGAGGACGAAAGAGAAAATCGATATGGGATACCGTATCGAGACCCTGCACCAAATATATGCGTGACAGATAAGCTTCGACGTGGACGGCAATTTTTTTTGCAGTATATGGCCTTTTACAGTATCTAGACTAGAAAAGCACTTTCGATCTCGGTACCGCATATCGACGCAACAAAAAATTTATGAATCGGTCGATATGCGGCATCTGCTAGGTAATATCTATACGGGCCTCGCTCATTTTGTGGGTTCTGCTCGGAACTAAAAAGAAACTTCGATTGGAAGAAAACCCTCCTCTCGCCTTGTGTCCGAAATCAAGAAACTGGACCACCGCGGCCGCCGGAGATCAAGAAAAAACCCACCGCCACCTCGCCCCCACATACTCCCGCTCCCTCCAATGACTCCTCTCTACCGCGTGCACGCCGGGGAGGAGCCTCTCCGTCAGCCCAGGCACGACGTCGGCGGGTCGCCGGAGTTCTGCGCCCGACCGCGCCGCGCTGGCGAGGTTGCCACCTTCCGCCTCGGGCATTACGAGTGGGTCGTCTGCGGACGCGCCGCCGAGGAGGCCAGCCTCCGCGAGCGCCGGGCGTCGCAGGACGCGGCGGCGGTGCCCTTCTGTGCCTACGCCCCCCGCCTCGCCACCTCTGCTGCGCTGGGGCCGCGCGACCACGACGAGGCGTGCCCCCGGTGCCAAGCGCACCTCTCCGCTGTCGAGGAACGGGAGGGCGCCACCCTGCGCCAGCGCCGGGCGTCGCAGGATGCGGCGGCGGCGCCCTTCTACCGCGGCGGCACACCACGCCGGATTTTGGCCCGGGGCCCTCGAACGAGTGGAGATGCATGATACATCACTACATGGACACAAAAGTAGAGCACAAACTCAACCTGAAACCCAAACAAGGTTAAGGGATAGGCAGACAAGCACATATTGATCCTCCCTTTGTCCTCATTGCATACAATCCAAATTTGAGTGTTGCCACGTTGACATTCAGACACAAGAGACATCGAAATACATCCAGGCATGCTGGGGCAGAAGTACAACAGGACTGAGATCTGAGACATCGCAGTACTTGAACTTTTTTATGTGAAAACGGAGGCACATCCTGTGAGATGAGCGAACACAGAAACTGAAGTACAGGATAGACCCGACCTGATGAACATTTCAACGCGAACCAAATTATACAGAAACGACATCAGCCTAGATTAACAAATCCTATCCATTACTCGTATGATTGATGAAGCAGTATTCATTTTTCTCATAATACAGTACTACTATATACGGAGTATATATGCAGGGAGACAGGCATCGTGCAGTTGCAGCAGGTCTGCGGATCTCCAGAACAGATATAAGTACTATGCCAATGCCAACCACAACAACCCTGAATTTAAGAAGGGAGTATAATCCAATCGCAAGCTAGCTGACGAGGACGACCGACCGACGAGACGACAACCTACTCATCATCACTCGGAGAGTCATGGACTACATCTTGCTGCTGCTGCTGACGCCCCGGCGTGTGGGGCCCATCTCCTTGGCGAGGTTCCGGAGCACGTACTTCTGAATCTTGCCGGTGGACGTCTTGGGCAGCTCGGCGCGGAACACCACCGTCTTGGGCACCATGTACCCGGCCATGCGCTCCTGGCTCCACGCCATCACCTCCGCCGCGCTCGTCGCCGCCGCGCCCTCCTTCAGGCTCACGAACGCGCACGGCGTCTCGCCCCAGAACTCGTCCGGACGCGCCACCACCGCCGCCTCGTTCACCGCCGGGTGCCCGTACAGCACCGACTCCACCTCCACGCTGCTGATGTTCTCCCCGCCGCTGATGATCACGTCCTTGGACCGGTCACGGATCTCAAGGTACCCGTCAGGGTGCATCACCCCCACGTCCCCCGTGTAGAACCACCCGTCCTCCCGGATCGCCGCTTTGGTGGCCTCCTCGTCCTTGAAGTACCCCATCGTCACGCACCCGCCGCGCAGCACGATCTCGCCCATCGTCGACCCGTCGCGAGGCACGCTGCGGCCCGTCTCCCCGTCCACGATGTCCACCTCGGCCATCCCCGGCGTGCGCACGCCCTGCCTCGACTTCAGCCGCGCGCGCTCGGACGCGGGGAGCCTGTTCCACTCCCCCTTCCACGCGCACGAGATCACCAGCCCCGCCGTCTCGGTCAGCCCGTACCCGTGGCTCACGTCGAACCCGATCGCCTCCGTGCGGCCCAGCACGGCGGCCGGCGGCGGCGCGCCCGCCGTCAGGATCCGCACCTTCCCCGGGAGCGGCCTCCGCACGCCCTCGGGCGCGTTCGCCAGCATGTTGAGCACCACGGGCGCGCCGCAGAGGTGCGTGACTTTCCGGTCCGCGATGGTGTCGTAGACCTCCCCCGCGTCGACGCGGCGCAGGCACACGTTGGTGCCGCCCACCACGGCCATGCCCCACGGGAAGCTCCACCCGTTGGCGTGGAACATGGGCAGCGTCCACAGGTACGTCGGCCGCTCCGGCACCGACCACGACACCAGCGAGTCCAGGGTCACCACGAAGATGCCGCGGTGGCAGTGCACCACCCCCTTGGGCGCCGACGTGGTCCCGGAGGTGTAGTTCAGGATCATCGGGTCCCACTCGCTCGCCGGCCGCACCCACCTGAACTCCGGATCGCCCTTCGTCTCGAGCAGCATCTCGTACGTCAGGGCCGCCGCGGGCGCCGGAGGGAACTCCTTCTCGTGCGGGTCCTCCACGAGCACCACGCGCGGGGCCTGGTGGCCCGGCGGGAGGAGGCGGAGGGCTTCGTCGAGGACAGGGAGCAGGGCAGGGTCGACGAGGATGAGCTTGGAGCCGGAGTGGCGGAGCAGGACGGAGACGGTGCGCGCGTCGAGGCGCGTGTTGATGGTGTTGAGCACGGCGCCGCTCATGGGCACCCCGAAGTGCGCCTCGTACATGGCCGGCACGTTCGGCAGCAGCACGGACACCTGGTCCAATTCACGCCATCCAAGAAGGAACACGAAACTCAATTCAATTCAATTACTAAGTTAACCTGGCTGCAGAATTGACGGGGGCAATTGAGGCAGGGGGGATGTGTGCTTACGATGTCGCGGCGGGATACGCCGAGGGAGACGAGCGCGGAGGCGAGGCGGAGGCAGCGGCGGTAGGTCTGGGACCAGGTGAAGACGGTGCCGTGGTAGACGACGGAGGGGCAGTCGCCGTACACGGTGGCGGCGCGCTCCAGGAAGACGAGCGGCGTCAGCGGGCACGAGTTGGCCGGGTTGGCGCCGAGCTTCTCCATGGCCGCCGGATCGGAGCGACGACTTGGCCTGCGACCACGCGCACTTACTCGTGTCTGGTGGGGAGGACAGAGCAGACCAGAGCAGCTCAGCTCAGCAGATGAGAGAGCAAGTGACACGAGGCCTCGTGTCCGACGGTACAAGAAGGGTGAGCCAGGCGCTACAGGAGCCGCTCGATGGGGAATCAACGGGCGCTGGGAAGTCAACAGATGCTTCTATTACTGTACTACTTTTCCGATCTCTGAGCCTTCGTGAGACGGACCTGGCTGGGTCAACGCATATATAGTACGTACTTGTATAGCAAATTCGCTACAGGATAATGGGAGCTCGTACAGATTAGCAGTTTTTTCGTTGCTACTAGTACTTGGCTTGTGCCGACATTTCAACATTTTAGATGACCAACATTGTTTTTGACTGGTAGACATTTTGACATCAACATGCAACAACCGGGTCTTAGTTTCGGAGGGCGTGATTGTTAGCCTGTATTCTTTTAAAATTTGCCTTAGTAATATCGATAAATTCGTTTTTTCATTGGATTCCACCTACTACTAGTAGTACTTTGCTTGTGCCGTCTCGTCTACGGATAGCAATGGGTACCCGCTACCCGTTTATTCACGGTTTTTTACCCATTAGGGTAAAGATATGGTGGTAAAGTTATATCCATGGGTAAGTAATTGGGTAAAAATCTCTACCTGTTGGGTATTGCGGGTGCGGGTATGGTATTAGAAAGCCCGCACCCGCATACCCACCTACTCGACAACTTAGTAGGTGACACATGGACATTAGTATTATAGCATTTTTCTAAAAAATTGTGAACTTCTAGAGTTGACGAGTGTTGCTAGGTGGCTAATTGTGGTATGTCGTGTGACTGTTTTGCAATTCTTTTGAGATTTTGAAGTTTTAACTATATACTTCCTATGCAACTTATGTTTGGACGTAACTTAGCATTTTGCTAAAAAAATGTGAACTTCTATAGTTGACAAGTGTTGCTATGTGGCTAATTGTAGTATGCTGTGTGACTGTTTTGCAATTCTTTTGAGATTTTGAAGTTTGGACTATATACTTCCTATGCAACTTATGTTTGGACGTACTTTTTTTCTTCACAATATCATGCATTTGACAATGTATTTTCATTATTTAATATATATTTGCATGCTTGCTGAAACCATGAATGAATGAAAATGTATGCTGTCATGTTTTATATATTGTGTTATTATAATGACTTGTTAAGTTGATTGGACTGATGGGTGGATATTACCCGCGGGTTTTTTTACTCTCGACGGATACGGGTATGGGACAAAATCTATACCCATGTGCGGATGCGGGTTACGAAAAAGATAAAAGATTGCGGGTGCGGGTTTGGTTAAGCTCCACCCGCAGCCAATAGTCGCGGGTGCCATCCGCACTCGTCTGAGATGCCAAACTGGACTCGTTGTTTCGTGCCGACATTTCAACATTTTAGATGACCAACATCGTTTTTAACTCGTACACATTTTGGCATCACATAGTACTACAACCTGGTCTTTGTTTCGTGAATGCACGACTCCACGTGAATATCTAAATATACTATTCCCTTCAATCCATATTAGTTAATTTAATTTTATCTAAATACGGATACATCAGCAAACCAACATTAACATGTGGTTGGATGGTTAAAAAGGTGGTTGTACCCTCAGTCCACCAGAGTTTAAACCACAGGTTTGACACTGTGTGTTGCATAAAAGACGGAATATTCCTTCAGTGGGAGGCGATGTTCCCGTCAACAGCGAGACGCTCGTGGTGACTTCGTCAATCTCAAGACCCGATCCATCGGCTTAATTTCTCGGAGGTGCTCATAGGGATAGGGTGTGCGTGTGTGCGTTCATAGGGGTGGGTGCATGTACGTGTTGTGACGTCTTCGATTATACCGTGTTTCTCAAAAAAATTGAATACATCTAAACTAGATACTTAACTAGATACATATAAATCTAGACAAATTTGAGTCAACTAATATGGGTCGAAGAGAGTACTCTCTTCGTCGTAAAATAAACGTAGCGGCTTTGTCAAAATTTAGGTTTACGTAAATAGTATTTAGTCTATACATCCAAATTTTGATAAATTTACGACATCTATTTTAAAATAGAGGAAGTATACTATACTTCCTCTGTTTCAAAATATAAGATATTTTAGGCTTGTGAAATTAATAAATCTAGTCCTTTTTACTATATATAGGTTAACTCCAAACCTCTCCGAACCTAGATACTAAAAAAATCTAGATACATTTGTTTCACAAAGCTAAAATATTTTATATTTTAAAATCGGAGAGAGTATATCATAAGGTGAATGTAGTTTGCATGGAAATTCATAATATAGTATGCTAACTTCTCTATTGTCATATACAGTTAGGCGTTAAAAGATACCCTCTCTTCGTTCCAATGGATGTGACGGCATTGTTTTACCTGTTTTAACTTTGACCACTTATTTAAGCAATAAAATATGTGTCATGTTTTGTTGGTCAAATTAGTAATCAAATTTAGACCTTAAAAAAATCGTCTGGGCCACCGAAATAGGGAGAGAGGGGGTACTTTAAAGTACACATTAGTATTTTTAAATCTTCCATCCTCCTATAAAAGTTGAGTATTCGTTCGTTTTCAACACACTTCCTAATCGTATTAATGAACTTATGAGTTAGTATAATAACAGAGATAAATCATTTGCTATATTTATTGCCATGACATGTGAAGTAGTGGACTATAAAAGATTACTATATTTTACTTAATATATATACTTGCCCCTCTCATAAAGTTTTTACTAACGGTGTTTTTAAACATAGTTAGTTGTAACAAGAGCTGTAGACGATGCTGATATGTTTAGCTAACCACATGTAGATTGGATAGGTCTTTAGATTGTTGTAATCCTAATCATCTGGAACAATATGTAAACCGTAGCGTGTAATAGCATCTCCAAGGGCCCCCAAAGGCCTGTGTGTGTGGCGGGGGGAGGGGGGGGTGCCGACGCCAAAATAGACGCCTAGCCGCCCCCTGTTTGGTTTTGGCGTGGTGCAGACCAACTAGTTATTCGGCATTCCTAGGCCGAACCCAACCCGGCGGGTGCTAGCGGGGGTGCCGGATGGACGCGTTTTGTCGGGAAGGCGGACAGGGCAAACATGCATGAACAGTTCGGTCATCGTGGGCTAGCCTTGTAAGCAGCTGCGGCATCTCCTGTACATCTTCCTCGTGCCTGTTGCGTCATGATTAATGGCTTGCGCTCTGCCCCAGCCTTGCAGCGATAGGCGACACTCAGAAGCATCGTCGCGTCCCATCATTGGGGTTAATGTGTTGAAACATGATATGGATCGGTGGTATATGGAATACTACATAATCTGAAATTATAAATGCACCACAAAATAATGACAAGTTACCAAGCACAATCATGCATAAGACACTAAAACAATATCCAGGGTTTAATCTGGTCACAAATTGTGAGGGGAACGGCATGGATCTTCAAGATGGAGATGGTACTGATGTTGGGGATGATGAAGATGGTGATGTAGAAGCCTTCCCTTTGACAAGGAGGAGTGGTGATGACGATGGCTTCGATTTCTCCCTCTTCAGAGACCTTGAAGTAGCAGGATCTGCCCTCTTATGGAGTAGGAGAAGACTTTCGCCTCTGCCGCTACCTCTATAAATCATGAAAAAAATATGACATAAGTTTTCAGGCGATATAGAGCTGTCTGTAAAAAGGGGAGTCAAGACGATGCTCGAGGCCCAAACAAGCCTAGGTGTTGTGGACATAGGTGGGCTCGCGTGACCTAGCCTCATTCGGCCCTCGTGGCTCCCCTCGTGTGGTTCTAATCCCATTGTGCTATTTTCTACAAAATTTTCGTGCTATTTTCGTGTCTAGAAAGTCTGTAAAATAGAAAAATATGAAAAATAAGGTTTCCTGCCTCTTAAATACCAAAACAAGAAATTTTGTAGAAAAGTCGCATAAATTATATAAAAATTGCATAAACAATGATATATCAATGCTAATAACAATATAAACTAGTCCTATATGTGACTATTATGATGATACAAAATACAATCATCAATTGGAGGACACAATCCGCTCAGGTGGTTAATCCAGAGTACGGCTCCTAGTTTCGCGAAGATCAGTAGGTGTTGAGCCGTTTTCTTAGCTCACTATAGCCACCCATGCTTGGGCGCATTCTCTTCCTCACCACGCCAGCCAAGGTGTGGGAAGCACTAGATCAGATGTCTGCATCATGATCCAAGGCCAAGATCGTCCAGTTTCGCACCACGCCGGTGAATCCCGAGAAGAGGGACATGCCAATGTCTGCTTACTTCCATCACATGAAGACAATGGCCGACACCATAGCTCCGATCGACTCTCCCCTTAGCATCGACGAGCTCGTCTCCTACATCCTCGCCGACCTCTTAGTCTGCTTACGTCACCATACTATATGTTCTCTTATATGAAAGAGTTACACTATAAACTAGTGGTTCAGCATGCCAATATCCATAGGACAAGTGGAGAGGGTATTTAGGACCTTGCCTTTCGTACGAAAATAAGGACCTCCACTCGCGCTTCATTGGAACCTTCTTCTTCTTCTTCTTCTTCTTCTTCTTCTTCTTCTTCTTCTTCTTCTTCGAGGAGTGGGAATAACATGATTGACGAGTAGACTAAGAGGTCAAATTATGATCAGTTAATGCTTAGCCGGATATTAAGCAATTGGAGAGCGTATTCTCTTATCTAAGCTTCCTCCCTTCGCTCCCACCATCGTAGATGGTTCAGCCACACCCGGTGCCACGAAATGATTGAAAACTAGGACGGTGTTGAAATGCATTTTATTCTTAGTATTAAAAAGTATTGCATGACCGAATAATTCAAGGAGGGGCGCACAAAGGGGAGGGTCCTTTTTTGTAGATGACTCGTCAGGCCGTTAGAGCGGGACTTCTTTTGTAAGTGGGACTTTTTGATTTGTGTAATTGTTATTTGTTTCATTATTTTTACATTTTTGACATTTCCCATAATAAGGAAAGGGTTGTCATTTACGAAAGGTTTTTCATTTAAAACCTCGGCGTATTGAGGAGGAAGATCACTTGAAGGGACAACGGAACGTTTGGTGCGCTAGATGAACAAAATTATGCAACACGGTGGAAGTAGATATGATAATGCACGGTCGAGCTTGTAAAACCCGATGAGAGTTTTTTTTGCGAAATTTCACCAATCTATTAATAATAATCAATAACACTACAAAAAGCTTTAAAAATAGTAGAAGTTACAAACAGATCAATGGACCACCTAGCGACGACTACATGCACTAGCACGAGCCGAAGACGTGCCTCCGTCCTCGCCCCTTTATCACCGAAGCCGGACACTCGTAGTTGAGCTTGTTGTAGTAGACATACGTGAAGTCGTCATGCTAAGGCCCCATAGGACCAGCGCACCAGACCAGCAATCATCGCCGAAGATGACAACAGTAGATCGGAACTGACCTCAAACCACGCTGACGAATACGAAAAGCGATCGGACCCCAAGAGATCCAGTGGACACACGACTCCATGCACCCTCCGTCAGCACTAGACGTACCACCAGAGCAAGGATAGTGCGGGGAGGATCTAATTCTGACTTCAGGACGCTGCCGTCGTCTCAACATACTATATAAGACACTGAAAAAAACTAAACAAAAACGAAAACCCTCCCGTCGGCGAGAGACCATGGTCCGTCCCACCTCCAAGGCCCTAAGCCACCAAAGACAGAGTGGACCGTTGGTATCACCGGCGAGAGAACGGAACCCTAGATGAGTTTAGCTGGTGGCTTCACGAGGCGGCGCCTCATTTAAAAAAAAAACTGTTGACAGTTAGCTAGTAGTAGTAACTCGCGACCGCGGGAAAATTTTAGAAGACAGCTAATCATCAGGCCAACGTCCCTGCAAAAAATTCACATGGAGTACACCTCTATTTAGAATGAGTTCCACGTTCACGCGAAGCAAACTCCAACTACACTCTTATTGATGGTCTGATCATGAGAGATGGTACTCGCCAACACCAAACACGTCGGTATGGTAGCGGTACCAGTCCAAGACATGAGCTGTACTCCCTCTATCCGTAAATAAGTGTACTTCTAGCTTCTAGCTAAATCAAACTTTCTTAAATTTGATCAACTTTATAGATAAATATAATAATATATATTACATATAATTTATATATTATGAAACTAGATTTGAAAACATATCTAGTAGTACCAATTTAGTGTTATAATTATTGATACATTTGCTATAAAATTAGTTAAACTTTACTAACCTTGACTTAGAATAAGGGTGAAAATACATTTATTTGCGGACGAAGGGAGTATGGATATGCTAGTACGTACCCCGACTCAGGATCAACCAAACACGTCGATCGCGGCCACGACGTGGCATGCCCTATCGCCCATCGGAAGGAGGAATCACATGATGCACGGAAGTGTTGCTTTCAGAGTTCCGTGTGGTCGGGGGTTCTCGGCAAAAAAAAAAAAAAAAAAAATACCGCGTGCCAATCTCGTTCGCCGTGCTTATCACCGTTGTGGGCGTGCGTGGGTCAAGACTCGTGCGGTCGGGCCTTTGTCGCCGGGGCCGGGTTGAGAGATGCGGCCGGAGACGTTGCGGCATCCTCGTCCTCCTCGGCTCAAGTCACACCGACAGCGATCCTCCGAATGTTCCGTGGTTTCTACACACCGTACCGTATTTTGTTTTCGGATCGACCGGACTGGCCACCGGAAACCAGTGGCAGAGATTTTTTTCTTCCCGCGAGAATATTTCAAAGTTTACAAGAAGTATCTTAAACATAATAAAAATTATATTGAGGTCCTTAGACCACCTAACGACCACTACTGCCGCCTGAGCGAGCCGCCGATGCACCACTCTCGTCCCTCCCTTAGCGGTATCGGCCTGCCGTTGTTAATGCACATGTCTCTAAGGACTGTTGGAATTTGAGGCATATTTGATGTTGGGCTTTGGTCCATAACAAATACAAATTCTGAAATTCTCTTTGGCCCATTATTATGACAGCTCATGTGTATGCTAGTGGTGCCAAAGTTTAGTTTCACATTGCTAGTGGAAGGGAAGTTGGACCACCTTATATAGTAGAGTGTTGCACCACTCACTAAGGTGTGAGAAGAAGAGAAGCCCTCGCGCACTCCTCCTCCGACGCTGCCCGCCACGCCTCGTCACGACGCGCGGGCCGCGGGCCGCGTGACGAGGTTTAATCTCGTCAATGCCCATTGTTATGGACTTGGGTTTTGGAGAAGATGGGGATACTGGAGATCGCGGAACGGTTAGCAAACAAGAAACACGGGGGCACGAGGTTTATCCAGGTTCAGGCCCCCGGAGGGAAAACCCTACTCCTGCTTGTCTGCTCTGATTATGGTGGAACCGAAGGTTACATGGGTGCGCAGATGCAATCTGGCGTGGAGGTGTGTATACGAAAGTATGAGGTAGAGCCCCCTCGACGTGCCCTCCTGGCCTTTATATAGAGGCAGGCAGGTCCCAGGCACAGATCGAGTCGGTTACAGGTTTAGGGTTTACCCCTTTGAATTTTCTATCTACTCTAGTCTTGTTCTCCAAGGATCCGAGGGCGTCATGGGCCCTGGCCACCCGAAAGTCTTCATGGGCCAACGTATATTTGCCGTGGGCCTTCCTTGGGCTGGACTAGGTATGCTGAAGTCGTGTACCCACGGGGTATAACCATGTCAGTAGCCCCCGAGTGTTCAGTTGAATCATAGATTCGGCTGAGGACTCTTCAATCCTTCGGGTGCAACTCTGTCTTTCAAGAAAATGTGTAGGGATTGTTGATGCGTGTGCCTGACTCTCCCGACGGATCAGGGTCAGTTAACTGTCTTAGGAAAAAACAACACGATCTTCTTCAGATTCGAGTCCCTCAACTCGAATCCCGAACAGATGCCGGCGTAATTCGACTCAGGCCGCGGAGGTCTTACATGAGTGGAATTCTAGTAAATTTAAATGATGTACCCAACGCATCCGTCGGGATTTTTCATCGCGCCTGCTGGCACGGATTCTTACTAGCAGAGCGCAGTCGTGTGCGTTGCTAGGCCATCAGATGATATTTGTAGGTCTTATCTTTGCATCGCATACACAACATCCGAATGTTTATCACCGCGGAGGTGTTTCGGGTGGCCAAGGAGAACGTTGCTCACTTAGCGTTTAATTAGGGCAGAGTTGCCGAAAAAGTTTTGCATACTGATCCGAAGGATCGCAGTCGAAGAATTCATAGGGTGCGCGACCAGCGCTCCCTATGGGAGTAGCCCCCGAGTGTCTGTTCGAGTCGTAGACTCGAGCAGAGACTTTAATTCAGCCGTTATTCAGCTTCAGGTCCGTAGGACACAAATTTTTCGGATGCTTGAATCCACGCTCTCTATGGGAGTAGCCCCCGAGTCTGTAGTGGAGTCGCAGACTCGACGTAGGACTCGAAGAAAAATAGGTCAGTGCTGTAGTTTTTGTTCATTTTCGGGTGCGCGGCCAGCGCTCCTAATAAGAGTAGCCCCCGAGTAGTTAGTCGAATCGTAGATTCGAGTGAGTACTCTTAGCTTTGTAGCCGAAGAATTGTGGCTTTTGCTAGTATAGCTTTTGATGACGTTAGTGCTGAGGATCGGTGACCTGAAGCGTCTGCTGCGCCAAAGATGACGTGACTGGACGAACATCGGTCCCACCTTCTGACCGTGAATTGACCGGTCACGCGCGGCATGGAGATAATTACGGCGTCGCCTCGATTTCCGCGCATAGTGGACGGCGTGTGAGCGACGGTTCGCTGCTACGCTGACACGTGTATGGTCAGATCTTGCCATTGGCGTTAGGTCTTCTTGATGGACGGTTGTCGTGCATCGTCTTTGTCCTTATAATCATTGGAGAAAAATTAGTCTGTTTTCACCGCAGCCATTCTTGCTTCACTGCTCCAATCTTCTCTGAGATTTCTTGCTGCGCGTTGGAATATCCTCGGACATTTCCTTCTTCGATTCTACGGTCTCGTCGCCGGCGCCGCCGCATCGCGATGGGGAAGCCTAAGAAGTCCTCTTCTGCGATTGGCACCAGCGCTGCTGGGGGCAAGAAAAGTGTTGCCGCTACCCGTGTCACCGACGGTGGCTGGCGACGATCGGAGACGCGGGAGAGTGATCTCCAAGATTCGTGAGCGGGGCTTGATCCCGCAGGATAGGGAGGCCGTCAAACTTCCTGGCAACGAGGTAATTCCCCGTCCTCCCGCTGGGTTTCGGGTTATGTTCCTCGCATTTGTCCTTCGGGGATTTTCCTTCCGAGTCCACAATTTCCTTCGTGGACTGCTTTTTCTTTATGGCATCCAGCTGCATCATCTTTCCCCCAACTCTCTTCTTCACATTGCTTGTCTCATTACTTTCTGCGAGTGCTGGCTCGGTATCGAGCCGCACTTTGGCCTCTTCCGGAAACTCTATTCCGTGAAGAGGCAATCTGGTTCTGATGGTGTTTATCCCATTGGGGGTTGCATCATCTCCCTTCGATCCAATCTTCTTGTCTTCTCCTTTTCCATGTGCGAATCTGTCCAGTACTAGCGGATGTGATGGTTTTACATCAGTGACTCCACGGTGGCTGGGCAGGATTTTGGTCTTGCTCCTTTCGACCCCTCCCAGAAAATCAAGCCTAAAAGGTCTTGGAAAAACCAGATCTTGGATGGCGAGGTAGCGAAGATAGAGGGGCTCTATCATCGGGTGGAGGATCTCCAGTTGACTCCGGAGAAGGAGGTGAATGGTGTGGATATCATCTGCACCTTTCTCAAACGTCGGGTGCAGCCGCTCCAGGCTAGGGCGCACCCGATGTTCCTTTACGCTGGTCATCATGATCCGACTAGGGTTTCGGCCGAAGAATTCTCCAAGGGAGATCTCGACGGGGTCCTTCGTCCGCTATTGAAGTTCAAGGCTGGAGAGGATATCCCGGGGAAGTCGCTGACTTCTCCGTTCTCCGCTTCTCGTCCGGTTCCGCAGGTGTAGATCTGGGACGTGCGCGTGGCGCTATTTTCGTCTGCGTTGTACTTGCATTTATGTTCCTGCTAACATATTTGCTTCTTTTGTGTAGGAGTTCAAGGTGCCGGGTATGTCGCCTCCATTGCCCGAAGTATTCCCTAATGCTCCGGATAATGAGGTGGTGGACTCTATGTCCGAGCTGCCTTCGGCGAGATCTCCGGCTGAGGAAGCCAACGAGGGATCACACTCGCAAGCGCACGAGGAGCTCCAGCGAGTCGTCGGATGCTTCAACTCCACCGACCCCCAGGAACCCGCTATGGCTTGAACGTCACAGTGACGGGCATGGGGGCTCTTCCTCTCCAATTCCTGCTGTTCCCATGCGGGCTGTGGCACCGCACCCGCCAGCGAAGCGGAAGAAGGAAGAAAAGAAGGAAGAGAAGAAAGAGGAGAAGAAGGTCCGGAAGACCCCTCCCGTCTTCGACTTGAGCGAGCTTGATTCGTAAGTTTCCTTAGCCCTGCGTTGCCTTTTTTTGTTTACCTTGCGCTTAGCTAATTTGTTCTTGTGTAGCCACTCCTCCAATGACTCCTCCAGTGATGGTGCTCGGGAGATGATGGGGGAGTCGAAGGTCGTGCTTCCTCCTCCTCAGACGATGGTCACCTCTGAAGGCGCTGCTCCAGACCCTTCTCCGCAGGATATTCAGGTGGTTGCGCCTCAGAAGGCTGCGAGCGGACCTTCGGAGTCGCTGTCAAATCATGTAAGTAATTCTGCTTTCTGCCACGGGGGAAGCCGCCGAGCCTTTTTTCGAATGATCTGTTGATTTTTCTTTTCCTTCCACCTCGGGGGGAGCCCCCGAGCATCTGTAGGGTATTTTTCGTATGTGCAACTTGCTTCTGCTCCTCCTTTTGGGCGTAGCCCCTGAGCCGTTATTTTGACTAGCAGTTCTTTTTGCAGCCTTTTGTGCAAGGTGCCAACCAACTGGTGCAGTAGCACCTGGCGTTGGAGGCCAGCCTCAAGCAACTTCAAGGTATTTTTATGCCTTGGTCTTTTGTTTCTTCTTGCATTTTGTCCTTCGATCTGACATTTGTATTGCTTGATGCAGAGGATCACAACGCCTCTCTTCGTGAGATTGATGCTCTCAAAAAGAGCCTTGGTCAAGCAAAGAAAAAGGCCGAGGTCGCCGTTGTTGCAAGGGAGCGCCTCGAGCTGGAGTTGGCCAATGCGGCTAAGGCGAAGGAGCGCCTGCAGCAGGAGGCTACGGACCGCGAGGAGCAGATCGCCACTGCCACGGCTTCGCGCGCGAGAGAGAGGTGGCCGACAAGCTTATGGCGGCTGCCAAGGCTGTTTCGGGTGAGTATCTCTGCCTTCTTCTTTTTGATTTCCTGGTCTTCCTTTTGCAGTGCTTTTATTCATTCTGCTTCCTTTGTTGTCTTAGATGCCGCGGGCATCGAATTTGACCGCGATGCTCTAGAGAATGGGAGTGCTCTGGATGATGCTACTGCGGCGGTCGAAGACCGCTGCAGTACTGTTGTCAACTCGCTTGCCAAGGCCAAAGAGGTCCTTGGGCGCTTCTACAAGGAGCTTATCCCCAAGGGCGTGGCCCTCGAAGATGTTGATGCCCTGGCGGAGGCGCTGTCAGCCGAAGCACCGCGCGCATAAGCGCAGTAGAGGCATCGACGCATCCGTCGGTGGCAATGGCCTTTGGCGGCCGAGCGGAGCCGACCTTCCCGTGTCACTTCCGGATGCCGACGATCGCTGATGGATCCGAGGTAGCCTTCGCCACCTATGCTGCTTTCGTAAGCGTTACGGTTGAAGCTGATTGATCTGCTGGCGAGTACGCTAAGGCGGCAGGAAGCCAAGACGAGGCAATCCGGCTCCGAGGCTACTCAGGGTGCAGCTTTGTAGGCGCTGTAGTTATAGGATAGTTGTATCTTCTTTTGTTGTAAATATTTTGATGAACAATCCTTGTGCCACATGGTGGCTTTTACTGCACTTAATGAATGTGCCGAGTTTCGTGCTCCTTCAACTGCTTGTTGATGTCCTTGTCTTTCTGTTAATCTAGGGTCCTTCGGGTGCTGATCCCGTTGACACTTCGCCTGCAGCGCAGCTACGGCCATTCCTGGATGATGTGTCGCAGCTTGCGTTTCTTTGAGACCGTGTCCGTAGCCTCGAGAAAGGGTTGCTTGGGGTGCGTGGCCATGCTGACGTTTGGAAATCCAAGGCGGATCGAGGTGCTGCCAGAGAGGAGTACTTGATGGCAGAGTTGCTTCGCTTGTCCGAACAGCTTCAGGGTGAGTTTTTCGAGCTGTTGCTCGTTACTTCGGATGCGCCTGCTAGCCTTGCATCTTACTTTTTTGCAAGTATTGCAGGTGCTAACATTGCTCCAAGGGAGGAGAAGGAGCGTGTTGATGTTCGGATCAACTGCTTGACTCAGCAGGACATGGAGGCCGGCGGGTTCTTCTGGATGGACCGTGATTGTGTCATGGTCCTTGCGACGGTGCAGGATCGCGTTCATCAGGTATCGCGGGTGCTTCGTCAGGTGAAGACTTCGCTCGCGTCGGTTCTGCATGTAATGTTTCCACTGGATGATGCGCCGTCGACTCTCTCTGGTCTGTTGTCGAAGTTTCGGAATGTGCATCATGTCAGGGAACTGGTGCGGCATCAGCTTGTTGCGGGGGTGAAGGCTGCGCTCTCCCTTGTGCGGTTGCATCGTCCGGATGTAGATCTGTCCGCTGTAGCAGCTGGGCCACCTCTTTGGCCAGATGGTGGCGAGTGGGATATGTGTCCGCATTATGCGGTTGTAAGGCAGTATGCCGAATAGATCGTAGATCTGTTTGAGCAGCGTGCTCAGGTTATTCTTCAGAATAGGTAGTACCTGTAAAAAAGATAGATGTAAAATTTGTATACATTTGACTGGGCGTGTTTTGCCCTTTGTTATAAAGGTTTGGTTATTGTGCTAGCACGTAGTGCCTTTCTTGTATACGTGTCCTTTTCGTTAGCTTGACGTGGTCAGCTACTCAGGTGTACACGTGTTATCCTCAGTCGATGAAGTCGTGAGGTGGGGGGAGCCCTCGAGTGCGTTTGTAGCATGGAGTAAAGTGCGAATAGTAAATTTGTTTTTGGGGCGAGACACTTAGCATTGTTCATATCGTAATGGAGGAGGTACATTGTTCGGCTGAGTAGCCTTATTGAAAGTAAAAGAGGGAGGTAGCTAGGGATAGAACCGTCGCAGTTGTGCGACGTTCCATGGGTTGGAGTATGCGACTCCAGATTCCACGTGCTTGAGGCGATAGGCGCCACCTGGGATGACTTCAGTGACGATGTAGGGTCCTTCCCATGGTGACTCGAGTTTCTTCGGTCGCTCTTGCTTGAGTCGCAAGACTAGGTCTCCTTCGACGAAGGACCTTGGGCGCAGCCGTCGGCTGTGGTAGTTGCAGAGACTCTGTTGGTACACCGCTGATTGAGCTGCTGCTATGTCTCGTGCTTCGTCGAGAAGGTCGACGGCGTCTTCGAGTGCAGCCATGGATTCGGCTTCGCTGTAGGAGACGACCCGTGGGGCCTTGTGGCGTACCTCTGCTGGCAGCACGGCTTCGGCTCCATGCACCATGAAGAAAGGCGTGTAGCCGGTTGAGCTGTTTGGCGTTGTGCGCAGGCTCCACAGGACCAAAGGGAGATCTTGTGTCCAGGCACCCGTGAGTCGCTCGAGTGGGTTCATTAAGCGCTTCTTGATGCCAGCACCGACGAGGCCGTTGGCCTTTTCGACCTGCCCGTTTGTTTGCGGGTGCGCCACAGAGGCGTATGTGATGTTGATTCCGAGGTCCTCACAGAAGTCCTAGAATTCTTTAGAGATGAAGTTCGACCCGTTGTCGGTGATGATGATGTGTGGCACGCCGAACCTGTAGACAATGGATTCAAAAACTTGACGGCGGTTTTGCCCTTTTGGTTAGTCACAGGCATGGCCTCAATCCACTTGGTGAATTTGTCGACTGCGACCAGGAGGTAGACGTGTCCCCCTTTCGAGGACCTTGGCAGTTTGCCGATCATGTCAAGGCCCCATTGGGCATAAGGCCAGGCCAAAGGTATGGGCCTGAGCTCTGACCCGGGTGCGTGCGGTTTGTCGGTGAACCTTTGGCACCCGTTGCATCTTCGGACGATGTCCTTGGCGTCGTTCATGGCCGTTGGCCAGTAGAATCCAGCTCGTAGATCTTTGGCGACAAGGGAGCGGCTGCCCGCATGATGGCCGCAGATGCCCTCGTGGATGTCTTGGAGGATGATTTTTCCATCGCCGATGGTGACGCACCTTTGTAGTACACCCGAAATGCTGCGCTTGTAAAGCTCGCCATTGATGATGGTGAAGGCTTTGGACCGTCGAGATATGCGCCGAGTATCCGTCGGGCTATCAGGCAGTTCTCCATCTATCAAGTACCGGAGGTATGGTCGTGTCCAAGGTTCTTCGACTGCCATGACCTGCATCAGGTTGACCACGGCGACATCTGTGTCCAGCTTTTCGGGTCCTTCCTGACCGTCGGGTAGCGCAGCTGCTGAGTGCTCTGCCTCTTCGGGTGATCCCTTGGGGAACTTTCACTTGATGGATGGCACGCAGATCTGTTCGAGGAACACACCTGGTGGTACTCGTGCACAGGTGGAGCCGATGTTGGTAAGTCTGTCGGCCTCCTCGTTGCTTTCTCTCCCGACGTGCCGAAGCTCGCAGCCGTCGAATTCTCCCTCGAGTGAGTTGTAGAGTGCGCGGTACGCGATCATGTTTTCAGCGTGTGCGTCGCACTCGTTCATCGTCTGCTAGACGACGAGGTTCGAGTCTCCGTAGATGACCAGGCGCGTTGCGCCGTAGATCTTTGCCATCCTCATGCCGTGGATGAGGGCTTCGTATTCGGCCTCGTTGTTGGAAGCTCGGAATTTCATCCAAAGGACGTACCTCATCTTGTCGCCCTGCGGGGAGGTCAGTATGACCCCGGCTCCTGCTCCGGCCTCGCGCTTGGAGCCGTCGAAGTGCATCGTCCATGACTATGTCATGTCTGGTGTGTCTGGCAGCTGCAGCTCCATCCAGTGGACGAGGAGGTCCGGGAGGACCTGAGACTTGATTGCGAGTCGCTTCTCGTAGACGATGTCTAGGGGTGACAACTCGATGCCCCATAGGGCTACGCGTCCTGTGGCCTCCGGATTGTTCAGGATGCTGTTCAGGGGTGCCTCGTTGACGACCATCACCTGGTGCTCCTGGAAGTAATGGCTCAGCCGACGAGCCGTCATGAACACGCCGTAGGCGAGTTTCTGGTAGTGAGGGTACCTATGCTTTGTTGGTGTCAATACCTCGCTGAGGTAGTAGATTGAGAGTTGGACCCCATGGGTCTTGCCCTCTTCGGGTCGCTCGACCACCAGTACGGTGCTCACCACCTGGTGTGTAGCTGCTATGTACAGCAGTAGGGGCTCGCGCTCCTTTGGCGTGATCAAGACGAGCGAGGTAGAGAGTAGCCGCTTTAGATCTTCGAATGCGTCGTCCACCTCGGGCGTCCATTCGAATTTGTCTGCTTTGTGCAGCAGCTGGTAGAATGGCAGTGCTTTCTCGCCCATGCGGCTGATGAACCTGCTTAATGCCGCTATACGTCCTGCAAGCTGCTGGACGCCCTTGAGGTTTTTTGGCTTCTCCATGGCCATGATGGTCCGTATTTTCTTTGGGTTCGCCTCGATCCCTCGCTGGGAGATGAAGTAACCAAGCAGTTGACCCGATGGGACGCCGAAGGCGCACTTTTCAGGGTTAAGCTTGATCCTATAGCGGTCGAGATTATCGAACGTCTCGCGGAGGTCGTCTATGAGCGTTCTCGCCTCCCTAGTTTTGATGACTATGTCGTCGACATAGACTTGGACATTACGACCAATCTGGTCCTTTAGGCATGCCTGCATGCACCGCTGGTACGTAGCACCTGCGTTCTTTAGCCTGAAGGGCATTGTGTTGTAGCAGAACACTCCGAATGGCGTGATGAACGCTGTTTTCTCCTGATCTTCGACTTTGAGTCGAATCTGGTTGTAGCCTGAGTAGGCGTCGAGGAAGGAGAGTTTCTCGCATCCTGCCGTCGAGTCGATGATCTGATCGATCCGAGGGAGAGGGAAGTGGTCCTTCGGGCAGTGCTTGTTCAGCAACGTGAAGTCCACGCACATCCGCAGGATGTCCGTGTCCTTTTTGGGGACCATCACTGTATTGGCGAGCCACTCGCTCTCCTTAATCTCCCTGATGAAGTTTGCAGCGAGTAGTATGTTGACTTCAATCCCTATGGCTTCGGCCCGTGGCTCGGACAGTCTCCGGATGGACTGCTTGACGGGCTTGGCATCTAGAAAGACGTTGAGTGCGTGCTCGGCGAATTCCCTGGGAACTCCTGGCATGTCCGCAGGACACCAGGCGAAGATTTCCCATCGCTCACGGAGGAATTCGATGAGCACGCTTTCCTATGCGGGGCTGAGATCGTTGGCGATCAGCGCCGTCTTGGAGGCATCCGTTGGATGGACCTGCACCTTCTTTGTGTTGACGGTGGAGTCGAAAGACATATCAGGTGCGTTTTGTCGTGCGACTGGGGGTGCCCCATTGTCCATCACCTCGCGGAGTCTTACGAGCTCCTCTTGCATGCCGAATGACTGGGAAATTCTGTTGAAGTCCCTGTCACAGTGGTCCGATCGGGTGAAGCTCCCGTGGACCGTGATGACGCCCCTGGGTCCTGGCATCTTCGTATGTACGCAGCGTGGTGTACTGCCAAGAACCTTGCGAATGCTACACGCCCGAGGATGGCGTGGTATTGTGATGGCCAGTCTACCACTTCGAACTCGAGCCGCTCGCATCGTAAGTTATCTCGTTTGCCGAAGATGACGTCGAGCCATATATTTCCCAGGGGGAATATGCCCTTTCCTGGGACGATGCCATGGAACGTTGTGTCTGACTATTCCAGGCTGCACAGCGGGATCCGCATTGCTGCTAGGGTGCTGGCGAACATCAGGTTGATGCCACTGTCGCCGTCCATGAAGACGCGACTCATCTCGAACCCTCCGATCTGCGCCTCAAGCACCAGGGCAGCATGACCTGGGCGAGGGACCTGGCAAGGGTGATCCGAATGGCTGAACGTGATGCAGGACTCCGATCCGCTGAGGTACTCAGGGATGGCGGGTGGAGCTGTTACAGCCAGGTTGATCTGGCGGGTGATTTTCCTTTGCACCCTATTCGTTGGGCGCCCTTTTTGGATCATCAGTGTTCCTTTCGGCGGGGGATACCCGTGCCCACCGTTATTCTGTGCGGGTGCGATTGGGTGATTCGGGCCTCCTGCAGGTGGCGGTGGAGGAGCTCCATGCGCGATCTCACCTGGTGCGGGTGCGTTTCCGAATCCAGGTTTTGGGGCTTGCTGCCTCATCTGAGCCATGCTCTCGCTGAGTTTCTGGAACTCGTGACAGTCCTTGAGCATGTGGCTTGCTTTCTTCTTGCCATCCTGTTTGTCGATGTAGAAGTGGATGGTGCATGGACCCGACAGTTTTTCGTATGCTGAGGGTCCGTCTTCGCGATCGCGGCGCTGCCACGACTGTGCCGGGCGTTCTCCGTCCCGGAAATTATTTCCGCGGTATCCGTCGCTATTGCGGTTGCCGTCGTTGCGGCGGTCGGCGTAGCCAGCCGCGACCATGTCGGGTCCGTCGCGATCGTCGTAGACATGCGATCTTCTCTTGCTACAGTGCTCACGTCGCCGGTCGTAGTCATCTTCCTCCTCTGAGTGCGCTCGGTGGATGGAGTCCTCGCCATCGGCCCACCTGTTGGCGATGTCCATGAGATGGTCGAGTGTCTTGGGCTTGACGTGCCCGAGCTCTTCCTTGAAGTCCTGGCGTTTGACGCCGTCCTTGAAGGCGTCGATATCTCTCTCCTCGGAGATATGCACCGCGGAGTTCTTCGTGTTGGACCAGCGTAGTATGTACGAGCGAATGGATTCGCCCGTTCATTGGGTGCATGCCCGCAGCTCTTAGATCGAGGCAGGCCTCTTGCTGGTGCCTTTGAAGTTTCGGACGAAACTGTACGCCAGCTCCTCCCAGCTTCGGATGGATCCCGAGGATAGGATGTCGCGATCTGGCTGCGCCGCCAATCGCAGCTGAAGGCATTGCATGGCGGTTTCCTTGTTTCCGCCATGTAGCTTGACGGACGACAGGTGGTCGCTGAGCCATGCCCTAGGGTCTTGTGTGCCGTCGAACTTTGGAGTGTCCGAAGGAAGCTTGAAGTTTCGCGACATCCGCGTCCGTCGAACGGATCTGCTGAAGCATCGGGCTTCGCAGAGTTCTCCTTCGTCGCCATCTTCTTCGGATTCAGACGAGCATACGCGCTTGGCGCGTGCTTTGTCGATTTTGCGCTGCGTTAGCTCGTTTCGAGCGTCGTAGTCGCGGCTGCGATAGCGCGAGCTCTTATGCCTTCGAGGAAGGTCGTGCTCTTCGTCCTCAGATGAGGGTGTGGGGCTGCGGTTGAACCTGACCGCGGCCTTCTTCTTTGGCTCCGTATGAGCTTCTCCGTGGAGCGCGACTCCAACGAGTCCGAGTCCGGTGAGCGCGGACTTGTGCATGTCCCTTTTCGGGTCCCCCTCCGGAGGAGGATGGGACACGAGGTACGCGGTGGCTGCCATGATCGCAGCTTGTGGCGTCTTCTGGATGACGTTGCCGTCGGCATCCATCTCCATGAAGGACGCATTGAGGGCTCTAGTCACCTCGCGACGTGCTTTGGGATCCATGTTCTCTGTGCGAGAACGGTGCTTGTTGCCATGGTTTCCATGTGAGATGGAGCCGATGCCCATTGTAGAGAGCGCAGCTCTTCGTGCACTGGATTCCGAGGCTGCTTGCTTGCGCTTGTCGAGCACCTCTTGCATCCTCAGTTGATTCTTGTGCTCCTCGACGAGGAGCATGTGGTATGCCATCAGCAGGTCCCGTGAGGCATCTGCTGGCAGGATCTTGTTGCCTGTTATGGCTTCGCGTGCTTGAGCCCATCCCTCCTTGCTGAGGTGGATGACTCGGTTGTTGTTTTCCCCGCTGGGTGGGAGGGGGGACCGGCTTCTTCTGTTCTCGCCATTTCTACCCTGCGGGTTAGGTGGCGGATTGTGTTCTTGATCTTGGATGACCGCGGCGCATTGGTAGCGCTTGTAGATCGGATCGCTGCTGCCGCGGCTTTCGGATCCGGAACCGTAGGTCTCTTCATCCGACGGTGGATCACACCGATCTGAGTTGCAGCTGCTGCTGTCATAAGACTCATCTGTTGATGATGATGTGCGTAGCACGGGGTGTGGAGCCCACGAAGCAGGCCTGATCGATGGCAGGGGCACCCGCTCCGGGAGGCGGAGAGTGCCGATCTGCTCCACCTGGAAGCAGAAGCTCCCGAACAGGATCTCGAGTCCGTCGCCAACGGGCTCGAAGTCCTTTAGGGTGGCCGGTGAGTCGGCGGTGAAGTCGAAGGCGCCGGAGAGGAGATGACTCTCCATCGCCGCGGAGTTGTAGATCGCTCGGGTTGGGACCGTCACGATCGCACAATCAGCGTCCCCAGTTCCCACAGACGGCGCCAATTGACGAGGTTTAATCTCGTCAATGCCCATTGTTATGGACTTGGGTTTTGGAGAAGATGGGGATGCTAGAGATCACGGAACGGTTAGCAAACAAGCAACACGGGGACACGAGGTTTACCCAGGTTCAGGCCCCCGGAGGGAAAACCCTACTCCTGCTTGCCTGCTCTGATTATGGTGGAACCGAAGGTTACAGGGGTGCGCAGATGCAATCTGGCGTGGAGGTGTGTATGCGAAAGTATGAGGTAGAGCCCCCTCGACGTGCCCTCCTGGCCTTTATATAGAGGCATGCAGGTCCCAGGCACAGATCGAGTCGGTTACAGGTTTAGGGTTTTCCCTTTGAATTTTCTATCTACTCTAGTCTTGTTCTCCAAGGATCCGAGGGCGTCATGGGCCCTGGCCACCGAAAGTTTTCATGGGCCAACGTATATTTGTCGTGGGCCTTCCTTGGGCTGGACTAGGTATGCTGAAGTCGTGTACCCGCGAGGTATAACCATGTCACCGCGGGCCGCGGGCCGCGGCCGAGCCGAGCTTTATTTTGCTGATTGGAAAAATTAATTGTGTATTAATTATAAGTCATTAATGCGTCATTATGGACGCGTTAATCAACCGGCCGTTTCTACATCATGGGCTGGTACTGACTCAGTCGTGGGTTGTTGCCCACGTCCTACCCGACCCGCATTATATAAGCAGGCAGACGCGAACCCTGTCTGACCACCCAGCAATCAGATTGCATCGTCGTTCCACATCTCTGTGCTGCCCTCTTCTACTCCATCCCGCCGGCTGCGTGCACGGCCGTTCGGAAGAGCAGGCCTCCGGAACCCCGTCTCTCTGATCCTACACCGGGAGAGAGGCGATAAGGTTTTTGGGGAGCGTCTAGGCGCGACTGCTCAAGCTCTTCTACGTCCGGCTTCCTCAACTCCATCGCCATGTCTGACGACGCTTCCAAGCAGGCTGCTGCTGGTGGCGGATCCACTTCTGTTGTGCCGTTGGTCATACCATCGACGAACTCGTACGTGTTATTTGCTCTCCTGTTATTTTCTATGATTATTACTAGTATTGCATTATGCGTAGATGTGCTAGGTTTTCACTTGCCTGTATGTTGCATGTCTACTATGCGTATGCTAGTTAGTCTTGGAAATTGTTCTGTCATGATTTACACTTGGATTAAATTAATGCGAAAACTGCTAATTATTTCAACAATCCAAAAACCTTATTTTAGGCTGTTTTCGCGTCAAGGATTTGCCGCTTGTCTGAAACCGAACCCGTTTACGGGTGCGCACTTTAAGCGCTGGCAAACCAAGTGTACCCTCTGGCTGATGGCTATGGACGCTTTCTGGGTATCGGCTGGTAATCCTGAAGGAACGATCACTCCTGAACAGGAGAAGACGTTCAGGGAGACCACCATATTCTTTGTGGGCTGTATCATAAGCGTCATTGGGGACAAGTTGGTGGATGCATATTTACATATGCGCAATGCCAAAGAATCGGGATGCACTCAAGCAAAATTCGGTGCTATCGATGTCGGCAAAGTGAATCGTATGCCATGGAGCAGTTTCATGACTATAGGATGGTTGAAAACCGTTCTGTCGTTGAACAAACTCATGAGATTCAGTGCATTGCAAAATAACTTGAGCTCCTGAAGTGTGCGTTGCCCGGCAAATTTGTTGCGGGATGCATCATTGCAAAGCTTCCTCAATCCTGAAGGAGTGTTGCCACTAACCTCAAACACCAGAGGCAAGAGATGCCCGTTGAGAATCTCATTGGGTTTCTGGACCTTGATGAAAAGGCAAAGGCAAAAGACGCACACCCAAAGGGAGCCGAGGCACCCCAGTCAAGCGCCAATGTGGTGCAGAAGAACTTCCACAACAAGTTCAAGGGGAAGACCAAGGCCGTTCGTACTACCAACTTCAAAAAGAATAAGAAGGACAAGTCACATGATCCCTGCTTTGTGTGCGGCGAGGTTGGACATTGGGCTCCAAACTACAAGTAGCACAAAGCAAGGAAGAATCCAAATGGACAGAACTCTAAGTCTGTCAATGTGACTATGAGCAACAATGATAAGGGTGCATCCGAGTATGGTAATTTACCTACTATTTTGTCAATTTATCAATCTACAGATTGGTGGATCGACACCGGTGCTAATATTCATGTGTGTGCTGATATCTCTTTGTTTTCTTCTTGTCAGGTCACAAGAGATCTCTCCGTCTTGATGGGAAACGGATCGCATGCTTCTGTTCGTGGTGTTGGCACGGTGGATCTGAAGTTTACTTCGGGAAAGATCGTGCAACTGAAGAACGTGCAGCATGTGCCCTCAATAAATAAGAATCTCGTTAGTGGTCCCCTTCTTCGCAAAGAAGGTTTTAAGTTGGTATTTGAGTCCAATAAAGTAGTCATCTCTAAGTATGGACAATTTATTGGTAAAGGTTATGAGTGCGGTGGTTTGTTCCGTCTTTCCCTATCAAATCTTTGTAATAAGGTTGTGAACCATATTTGTGCCCCTGGCAATGATACCGATATTTGGCATTCACGACTTTGTCACATTAATTTTGGTTGTATGACGCAGCTAGCTAAGATGAATTTAATTCCGAGTTTCACTTTAGTCAAAGGCTCTAAATGTCAAGAGTGTGTTCAAGCTAAGCAACCGCGCAAGCCTCACAAGCCTGTGCAGGAAGCAAGAAACTTGGCACCACTGGAGCTTATACATTCAGATCTATGTGAGATGAATGGTGTGTTGACTAAAGGTGGAAAGAAATACTTCATGACGTTGATTGATGATTCTACTAGATTTTTGCTATGTATATCTTTTGAAAACTAAAGATGAGGCTCTACACCACTTTAAAAACTATAAGGCAGAAGTTGAAAATCAACTTGAGAGAAAGATTAAGAGAGTCCGGTCAGATCGTGGTGGAGAGTATTTCTCTAATGAGTTTGATTTGTTTTGTGCGGAACATGGAATTATTCATGAGAGAACGCCTCCCCATTCTCCCCAATCTAACGGGGTTGCTGAAAGGAAAAACCGTACTCTAACAGACTTGGTTAACGCCATGTTAGGTACTTCGGGTTTATCCAAGGCATGGTGGGGGGAGGCGATATTGACATCATGTCATGTCCTGAATAAAGTTCCCACAAAAGACAATGAAACTGCTCCCTATGAATTATGGGAGAAGAGAAAACTAACACTCTCGTACTTACGTACTTGGGGCTGTTTGGCAAAGGTGAATTGGCCAATTTCCAAAAAGCGTAAACTTGGACCAAAGACCGTAGACAGTGTCTTTCTTGGCTATGCTCATCATAGCGTTGGATACAAATTTCTAGTGGTGAAATCTGAGGTACCTGACATGAAGGTCGGTACAATTATGGAGTCTAAGGATGCTACATTCTTTGAGGATATTTTTCCGATGAAAGATATGCCTAGTACATCTAGACAGGAATCTGTTGAAACTCCTAAACCTGCTATTCCCATGGAATATTATGAACGAGCACATGATGAAATTCCTGAGGAGGTAGACAATGAAGTTCCTGTAAGGAACAAGAGACAGAGGATTGCAAAGTCCTTTGGTGATGATTTCATTGTCTATCTCGTGGATGATACTCCCACCTCTATTTCAGAGGCTTATGCATCCTCTGATGCAGACTATTGGAAAGAGGATGTTCGTAGCGAGATGGATTCCATCATGGAAAACGAAACTTGGGAGATCACTGGTCGTCCTTATGGGTGCAAACCTGTAGGATGTAAGTGGGTGTTCAAAAAGAAGCTTAGACCTGATGGTACGATTGAAAAGTACAAGGCTCGGCTTGTTGCCAAGGGTTATACTCAAAAAGAAGGCGAAGACTTCTTTGATACTTATTCGCCTGTGGCTAGATTGACCACTATTCGAGTTCTACTCTCATTGGCTGCCTCACATGGTCTTATCGTTCATCAAATGGACGTCAAGACAGCTTTCCTTAATGGAGAGTTGGATGAGGAAATTTATATGGATTAGCCAGATGGTTTTGTAGTAGATGGTCAAGAAGGCAAGGTGTGCAAGCTATTGAAGTCTTTGTATGGACTGAAACAAGCACCTAGGCAATGGCATGAGAAGTTTGATCAAACTTTAACATCTGCTGGTTTTGTTGTAAATGAAGCCGGCAAATGTGTGTACTATCACCATGGTGGGGGCGAAGGAGTTATACTTTCTTTGTATGTTGATGACATACTGATTTTTGGGACAAATATGATTGTCATCGAACATGTCAAGAGTTTCTTGTCTCAAAGTTTTGACATGAACGACCTTGGAGAAGCTGATGTTATTCTAAACATTAAGCTGCTGAGAGATGAGAATGGCGGAATTACACTTCTGCAATCTCACTATGTGGAGAAGGTGTTGAGTTGCTTTGGCTACTCAGATTGTAATCCTTCGCCGACACCATATGATCCTAGTAAGATGCTTCGAAAGAACAAAATAACAACTAGAGATCAACTGAGATACTCTCAGATAATTGGCTCGTTAATGTATCTAGCTAGCGCAACAAGGCCTGACATCACGTTTGATGTGAGCAAACTTAGTCGGTTTGTTTTCAATCCAGGAGATGATCATTGGCATTCTCTTGAGAGAGTAATGCGCTATCTAAAGGGTACATCGAGTTATGGTATTCACTATACCGGAGACCCTGCGGTACTTGAAGGGTATAGTGACTCAAATTGGATTTCTGATGCTGATGAGTTGAAAGCCACAAGTGGATATGTATTCACTCATGGTGGTGATGCTGTTTCATGGAAGTCTTGCAATCAGACCATCTTAACGAGGTCAACAATGGAAGCAGAACTCACAGCACTAGATACAGCTACTGTCGAAGCAAATTGGCTTCGTGAACTCTTGATTGACTTGCCGGTTGTTGATAAACCTGTGCCAGCTATCCTTATGAACTGTGACAATCAAACTATGATCGTCAAAGTGAGTAGTTCAAAGGATAATATGAAGTCATCAAGACATATAAAGAGAAGATTGGCATCTGTTAGGAAAATGAGAAACTCCGGAGTAATAGCATTGAATTATATCCAAACAGCTAAGAATCTAGCAGATCCCATTACAAAAGGTCTATCAAGAAATGTGATAGATATTGCATCAAAGGAGATGGGTTTGAGACCCACATGAGTTACCGTGGTAGTAACCCAACCTATGTGATCGGAGATCCCGTGAATTAGGACCTGGGGAAACAAGCCAGTGGCTAACTGGAGGAGAGTAACTTTTATTAATCCACTCCGCTGAAGATGCATTACTCTCACGATCTGTATGGCAGGTTGACTTAGTCTTAATGTGTTCATAGGCTTGTATAAGCCAAGATGCTATCCTACAGAGAAGTCTTGAAAGAACGCACCTATGTGAGCCCGACTGCTGGTCACAGTCTATGAGATAGGGTAATCTCTAGGAAGCTCATGAAAAAGGCCAGGAGTGTGACTTATATGCTCCACCCGAGGGGTAGCCTTCGGCAGCCTAGTATCAGTATGACATTAGGTGAAACTCATATACACAAAACTGTCAATTCAAGGCCTAGTCCATTGACAGTTGTTGATGAGTGTAGTCTAATGCTCTAGGTGGAAGTTCAACTTAACAGTCTCCACTGAAAAACACTGGTATATCAAAACAGTAATTTGGAACAGAATAATATGATGTGCCAATGAGACTTTGTGGGGGATTGTTGGAATTTGAGGCATATTTGATGTTGGGCTTTTGACCCATAACAAATACAAATTCTGAAATTCTCTTTGGCCCATTATTATGACAGCTCATGTGTGTGCTAGTGGTGCCAAAGTTTAGTCCCACATTGCTATTGAAAGGGGAGTTGGACCACCTTATATAGTAGAGTGTTGCACCACTCACTAAGGTGTGAGAAGAAGAGAAGCCCTCGCGCACTCCTCCTCCGATGCCGCCCGCCACGCCACGCCACGCCTCGCCTCGTCACGATGCGTGCGCGCCGCAGGTTGCGGGAATCTCGCCGAGCCGAGCTTTATTTTGCTGTTTGGGAAAATTAATTGTGTATTAATTATGAGTCATTAATGCGTCATTATGGACGCGTTAATCAACCGGCCGTTTCTACATCGTGGGCTGGTACTGACTCAGTCGTGGGCTGTTGCCCACGTCCTACTCGACTCGCACTATATAAGCAGGCAGACGCGAACCCTGTCTGACCACCCAGCAATCAGATTGCATCGTCGTTCCACCTCTCTGTGCTGCAGTCGTGGGCTGTTGCTCACGTCCTACTCGACCCGCACTATATAAGCAGGCAGACGCGAACCCTGTCTGACCACCCAGCAATCAGATTGCATCGCCGTTCCATCTCTCTGTGCTGCCCTCTGCTACTCCATCCCGCCGGGTGCGTGCACGGCCGTCCGGGAGAGCAGGCCTCCGGAACCCCGTCTCTCTGATCCTGCACCGGGAGAGAGGCGATAAGGTTTTTAGGGAGCGTCTAGGCGCGACTGCTCAAGCTCTTCTACGTCCGGCTTCCTCGACTTCATTGTCATGTCTGACGACGCTTCCAAGCAGGCTGCTGCTCGTGGCGGATCCACTTCTGTTGCGTCGTTGGTCATACCATCGACGAACTCGTACGTGTTATTTGTTCTCCTGTTATTTCCTATGATTATTACTAGTATTGCAGTATGCGTAGATGTGCTAGGTTTTCACTTGCCTGCATGTTGCATGTCTACTATGCGTATGCTAGTTAGTCTTGGAAATTGTTCTGTCATGATTTATACTTGGATTAAATTAATGCGAAAACTGCTAATTATTTCAACAAGGACCAGCTCTCTAGAGCTCAAGTCTGTCTCCATTAAACCTTTGAACTGATCAGAAACTTTTAGCATCAAACCTCTAACACACGACCGGATGCACCACTTCATAAAAGTGGCGACCAGACGAATCCCCGCACTTCTCGACGCCGACGCATAACGCCGCTATAACCGCCATAACAACGATTCCAGTTAGCCAAACTCTAACTATGAGGATTGTTGTACAGCGCCGAGCGTAGGTTCGAGGTCTTCCCGTTCCCTCCCTGCCGCTATGGCGACGCAAACAGAGAAGGGAAGGACCTGTCAATTTCTGATCGTAAACGGCGAGGACGACGACACAGATGACGGCGGCCAAGCTTCCACCCTAGCCGCTGCGTCTCTTTCTTCACGGACCACTGGCAGACTTACGGTTGCGATTCGCAACTTTGTTTGACCGGAAACAATGGATGTTCTCTCTTTTTGGCGAGACCGCACTGAAGAATACGAGCGTGACTTGGGTTTTCCCTGCGTGTTCGCAGCATATTCCACTTTTGTTCCAAAAAGCGGAAGGTTCTACCTGCAGTTTTGAAAGGTCGGATCTTGGAAAGATATCATTCTGAATGAAATAAAATGTGACTCGAGTTCCTCTCGCGGTCCCCGTTTTGTTTCTAGAAGGAAACCATGGAGGTTTTTCGTTGCAGCATCGGTTCTGAATTTTTCCACTCTTCTACTAGTAACGAAAGACGGCCGGTGCGACGTATCGAGTCGTCATTGCCCCCACGATCAGGCCGCCCGGCGACAACCTCGCTTAGTGCAGACTTTGTTGACATTTTGACAAATTACATCGCCTCGAGTAATCGAGTTCTATATCTTTTCTCAACAACTGAAAATAATCCGGCAATAACTTATACTTCCTCTGTCCTAATTTAGATGTCATAAATTCTCATGTGTCCATACACTAAAACATGTATTTATTTTATTTTTAAACATGGACAAAAGATTTGTTTCAATCTATTAATTAAGAAGAAGAGAATTGTCGAATTAATTAACGGAAAAACCAGACATAAACCATTACAAAAATAAACACCAAACCACATGAGAGTAATAACTTCTAAAGGACGCAACATATAGCACCAATAAGCACCCACAACATATTACAACTGCAAACTGGCGACATATGGAGCACGATGCCACAAAGCAGACCCACATAACAGACGACCGCGTGCTAGGGAGGTCGTCGTTATAGGCATGCTTGGCGAAAGCTCTGGGAGTGGCCGCGAGCTCAGAACCGAGCCTGCACATGCCAGGTGGAGAGGAGGGAAGAGGGCGTCGAGAGGAGGCTGGATGCAGAGCCCGAAGAGGATACCGGAGGAGGGAGATCAAGCCGCCGGCGGCGACAACTCAACCCTCGCCGCCATACTCAGCCTCCCCCGTGGTACAAATCAGGTGGAGCAGATAGCCGTCTAATTTTTTTTACTAAAACATGTCCAAATATACTGTGTCTAGAGAAATCCGAGGCATGTAATTTGGAAAAGAGGAAGTAGGAGTTGCCATTCGCCCATTCTCAGCCTTCTTGAACCAAACCGTAAACGATGGACATTCTTCTCAATTTCAACCTCAGATATTGTAGTACAAACAGAGTGGGGAAAGCGTGGCAAAAATCTTATATAAAACCAAAAGAAAAAAGAAAAATACACGTGCCACGATGTTTTCTACGGTACTTCCATGACATCTCAGCCCGTCTTGTATTCGAGGACGGAGATCTTGGCGGGCGGGCCGCCCTCCTGGATGTACACGATGTCACGCTTGTCGCCGGCCTCCAGCCTGGTGATCCACGACGGGAACTCGTACATCTCCTTCTCTTGCGTCGCGGCGACGCCGTAGATGGGGCCCGTCAGCTCTTCGATCTGCAGCTTCACGTACGTGATGGGCTGCCCGCACGTGTTGATGTACGTCACGGCGTGCCGGTAGTACTCCGCGCCGTCTTTCGTCCAAGAGTGGGTCACCGTGTGCACGAACTCCAGCGGCGAGCCTTTGCCCTGCGCGGGCGCCGGCACCGGCGGGTTGTAGCCCGGGCTGCTGCTGTCACCACCGGAGGCGGCGGGTTCGGCGGCGAGGCGCGCGAAGACGCCGCACATGGGCGCGGCGGACGCGAGGGTGGGCTCGGCGCGCTGGTAGTTGCAGCGGTCGTCCACGAAGCCGTCGTTGCCGTCGGGCCCGCCGACGAGCGCGCCGTGGAGCACGTTGGGGTCGGCGCCCGGGCTGTTGTAGTACGCGTCGAAGCCGTCCATGCACCCCACGGTGTCGCTCACGGCGGAGACGGACGGGATGGACGCGCCGCGGTGGTGCACGTGCGACGGGTACTTGTCGCCGTGCCCGACCATGTAGCTCATCGACAGCGGGTTCTTGCCCAGGACGTAGTCCGCCTGGGACCTCGCGTAGGCGAGGACGTCGGCCGCCTTGACCTGGCCGTCGGGGCAGTTGAGCGTGTCGCCGGACTCGGCGAGGTAGTCGCCGTAGACGGCGAGGAGGAAGGACGCGGAGGAGACGTACTGCATGTTGTTCCAGTCGGCGACGTAGAGGAGGCCGGCGGGCGTGGTTTTGACGTTGTTGCCGCCGTTCTTCTGGAGGCAGGCGCACATGAAGAACTCGGCCTTGGCGTTGAACTGCTTGAGCGTGTCGGCGTAGTCGCCGCCGCCGCCGGCGAGGAGCACCTTGGAGAGCAGCACCTGGACGCCCGCGTACTTGTTGTCCCAGGAGAACTCGCGCACGGCCCAGCCGGTCCCGCCCAGGCTCTCCGCGTTCCGGGCGACGTAGCCGAGGTAGGTGTCGTCGCCGGTGGCCTCGTAGAGCCACACCGCGGCCCAGAGCAGCTCGTCCTGGTACCCGGAGGCGGAAGGGTAGAACTTCTTGGCGCACTGCAGGTTGTCGTCGTACCTGCCCCGGAACGTGTCGGCGAAGGAGAAGAGCTGCTTGGCGTGCAGGAGGAGCACGTCGGCGTACTGGGAGTCGTAGTGCCGGAATGCCTTGGCGGCGGCGGCGAGCGCCGCGGCAGTCTCGCCGGCGACATCCGAGCCAGGGTGGTCGGTGTCGATCTTGGAGGCCGGCCTCGGCGTCGACATGTCCTCCGCGCGCTCCCAGCACAGGTGGTCGCTGTCCCCGTCACCCACCTGAAAACAAAAATGATTATGAGGCTGTGCTGTTCGCGAAGACGGGCTGGGCCGGACTGATTAGCGAGTGTAATGTTTACCTGGACCCATAGGACGTTGGGCTGGGTGTGGGCCTTTAGGAAGTAGTCGGTGCCCCAGCGGATGGCGTCCAGAGCGCGGTTGAGCTCGTCGGCGGCGACCATCTCCTTCTCGAACTCCAGCACGCCCCACGACAGCATGGTCACCGCGTACGCCATCGGGAACCCGAACTTCACGTGGTCGCCCGCGTCGTAGTAACCTCCGACCAAATCAACCTGCACATTGCTTACATTCTCCATAAGCAAATCTGCAAACGATCGGCCGGATGAGGCGTGGTGTGCGCGCGTACCCCTTCCAAGTAGCCGTCGGTGAGGCCGGAGTCGCGGCGCCACTGCACGCGGCGGTCGGCGGGGAGCTTCCCGGACCGCTGCGTTTCGAAGAACTGCAGGCACTTGTCGAACGCGCCGGCGTAGTCCAACGACGGCGAGGACTCCACGGATGCAGCAAGGAGGAGCAGCGCCACCGCTGCGGATGCGGCGAGCCACCTTTTGATCATCGCCAGCCGCGCCATGGCTGTTATCTCGTTCTGAACTGCAGGAAATTAATGTCGCCGTCGTCGTGGTGCTGGGATTGTCCGGCGTGGCGTGCTGGGCTTTATACGGGGTTCATGGATCGCGGAGTGGCCGGCCGTGACCGACATGGTGGTGCGCACGTAGGGGGAAGAGGGGAGACGAACTAGGCTGTTTGAGCCATGCACGTCTTGGAGCCCGAAATGGTCGCACGCACAACGGAACGCAGGGATCGGTTGTGGGGTCAGCCACCGATCGTACGTGTCGGCACTACACCATTAACCATAAAATTATGTTGTTGCGATAATGACAACATGAACTGATCAATCATTATTAGGTCTCGAGGTTTTGAGGATTATTGATTGATTGCATGTTTTGAGGATTATTGATTGATTGCATGTTTTGAGGATTATTGATTGATTGCATGTTTTGAGGATTATTGATTGATTGCATATTGGATTGTTCACTTCTGGCCGTACAAAAGCCGCGAAGATGTGGGTTCACGTCTGTCTGGCGTTTCTAAGTTCTATCGACGGAATTAAACATAAGTGGGTTGACTACTGCAATGTTTTCTTTGCTTTTGTTTTGTTGGGTTATATATACATTGGTTGGTCAGCTCGTACCACTAGTAGAAAAAGAGTCTATAGTCCGGTTTGTAAGAGCCTTTAGTCCCGATTTTGTAACTGGGACTGTGAAACCGGGATTAAATACCCCTATTTCTAGTCCCGGTTTGTTACAAAACGGGACTAGAGGGCCACCATATGGCCCTTTTTTGCTACGTGGGAGGAAGGACCTTTAGTCCCGGGTAGTAATACGGCCCTGGACTAAAGATCTTTTTTCAAATATATTTTTATTTTTGAATTTTTTTTTGAATTTTTTCTTTAACTTTTGAATTGTTTGACTCGTATTCTTCTCACTTGGAATATTTTTAGCACTAAGTATATTTAATCTTAGGTCAAACTTCCCATTCGGTCACCCATCCTAGCACTACTCCACCCTCAGCACGCTTAACTTCTCTGTTCCATCCGGATGTCCTTGCGCGAAGCCCTTTTGTACCTTGTTGTCAACGCTATCATATCAATCCTATTAGCCCGTATCAATATGCCATACATCTTTATTTATTAAAACTACAAACAACTATTTTAGTAAACAACAATAAATAGTAATAATATCATTTTAATATAATGAAAGTAAAAAACTAAATAAAATAATATTTTATTCATTTTTTGCCATTATTCATTTAATATGGCATAAATAATATCTTTACATCTGTAAATCGAAATTCGACAAATTATATATTCATTATTATCAAAAAAATGTGAGGAATCAAAATATGGAATAAAAAATTGCTTTTAAATAACTTTTTTCCCTTTTCAAATTTTAAAAATGTAAAAGAATCAGAAAAATGTGAGGAATCCATTATTTATAATTTTAAAAATCTAAAAATGTGAGGAATCCAAATAAGGTTGTTAAAATCAAACTCAAATTTTTTTCCACACATTTTAATAGGTTGTACATTTTTTTCTGACATCGTACGCAAAACTTGTAGCAATTTTAAGTTGCCCGCGTTCGCACCCCTTTAGTCCAGAACCGTATCACGACCCGGAACTAAAGGATCACCCCTTTAGTCCCGGGCTGAATCATGGCCCGGGACTAAAGGGTGTTGCCCGCTGCACCTTTAGTCCCCGTATCAGACACGACGGGACTAAAGGTCCGAATGACCCGACTAGAGTTTTCGGCCTCGACCACTAAAACGGTATTAACCGGATTTTATTCGTCTAAATTCCTTACTAATAAATCGGGACTAGTGTCAGACTCTAGATCGAACCGAAGCCTCTTTTTCTACTAGTGTACCTCTCCTTCTAGCTGACTAGATAGACTCATTATCGATCCGAGGCACAATATAACGCTCTTTTTAAAAATATTAGTTTCTAGAAATAATGTGCAAATTTGAGAAATTCCAAAAGTAGCACGACCTCGGCTTTTGCCGCGCCGATATGACCATGTCGGTCTTGGCAAGGCCAACATGTCCTGCTCGGCGTCATTAAAGCCAAAAAGTGTCTGGACCCGGTCCCCTACTTGCCGACAACCCTGTCAGCCTTGTGTGGACAGGAGTCGGCCACGTCTACGTCGACCGGCAGTCGGTTTCGGCGACACACTCCTCTTTCTTCCTCCAGTGTCCATTTTTATCTCTCCTCTCTCCAAACTCGCGAGGCTCACATTCCTGTGGTGCCTTTTGCCATTCTTCCACCAAATCTTCATCCTAGAGCTATTAGTGTGCAAGGGAAAACCCCACTAGTAGAAAACAGGCTATCCGTTCGTGCCCCTAACAACATTAGTTTAGTTTTGGTTACGCCACAAACTGGGACTAATGTTGGCACGCGTCCCGGTTTGAACGGGCATGGTGGCCGGAGGCATGCATCCCGGTTGGTAAGGGGTCATACGTCCCGGTTTGTAACACAAACCGGGACTAAAGGTGTGTGCCACACCATGGCGTGCGAGACGCACTTGAGCTTTCTCTTCTTTATTTCCCTCGATCGACGTTAGCAATCTTATCTTTTCTCTGTCATTGATACAATGCATGTGTCGATGTGAATTGGTCATTTTACTATTTATGATGTCCTGTTTTTGATAAACTTACTTATATGATGCAGATGAACGGTCGGGAATGGATGTATATGACCGTGTACCTGTGTACATTAAAGGCGTGGATAAATTTATCGATGTGGCTACGGCAAACAAAGAGAATGGTTTTATACATTGTCCATGTGTGCAATATCGTAACAACAAGGAGTACTCTTCCTTGAAAATCATTCGCGGCCACCTGATTATGAAAGGTTTCATGCCCAACTATAATTGCTGGACCTAGCACGGGGAAAGAGGGGTTATGATGGAAGACGGTGAAGAAGAAGATGATGATAACAACTATCATCATATGTTTTGTGAATACAGTGATACTGCAATGGAAGACAATGAAGAGGAAGGAGGTGAAGAATAGGCATCAGATGAGCCCGCTGATGAACTTGGTAGGGTCATTTCTGATGCAAAGCGAGACTGTGACACAGAAAATAAGAAGTTGAAGTTAGAGGGCATGTTGTAGGGGTTCGTAGCATGGAAAACAAAAAATTTCTACCGTATGCAAACAAACAAGCCAAGATCTATCTACTAGATTGTAGCAACGAGTCGATAGAGGAACTCACCCTCGAAGATTCCAAAGCGGTTAACGAGAGCAGATTCTCGTGGGTGATGTAGTCATACTCTTGCCGATCTCAAGATCGCGTAGACGATCCTTCCGGCGCTACGTTCCGGCAGCGCTTCCGCAGTCGGTCACACGTCCGGTACTCGATGAAGACCTTCCTCTCCCTTGTTCCAGCAGGCAGCAGAGGTTGTAGCACTCTCCTCGCGATTCTGGTAGCACGACGGCGTGGTACCGGAAGTAGAGGGGAGATCTTGCAGGGTTTAGCCTTAAGCCGGAGCGAGTATGGTGGAGTATGAGAGAGGCCTTGGTGATCTAGGGTTTAGAGGGCACCAAGGGGAGGGCTTAGTCGGCGGCTAGGGTTTGGGGAACACCCCAACTCGCTGAGTTGGAGGTGCCCTAGGCGGCGGCACAAGGAGGTGGTGGCACCGGCGACTTGGAGGCTAGGGTTTTGGGTGTGAGGGGTAGGGGGCGCCCTACCCCTCCTTATATAGATGGAGGGTGCCGGTTGGGAGGAGGGAGTCCTCCCCCAACTCGGCCTCCTTGGCCGGCGGGTGGAGGGAGGGGACTTCCTCCCCAAGTAGGTTTCCTACTCTCCCTCCACCAAGCAAACTTGCCGTTTGACTTTCAAACTAGGATTTGATTTCTCTCTTTATTTTGCCCAGCCAAATGACCTAGTACATGATGCAACCATTCCACATTGTCATGACACATTCATGTACCCTTACCCTCTGGAGTGCCGGACCTTCCGGACCCTTCTAGAACATTCCCGGTGAAAACACCGGAATCATTCCCCAACTCCGAAACAGGACTTTCCTTATATGAATCTTATTCTCCGGACCATTCCGGATCTCCTCGTGATATCACGGATCCCATACGAGACTCCGAACAACATTCGGTCTCTTACTCATCATTACATAACTACTCAACAACATCGAATCCTTAAGTGTGTCTCCCTACGGTTCGTGAATTATGCGGACATGATCGAGACACTTCTCTGATCAATAACCAATAGAGGAATCTGTAAATTCATATGGCTCCCACATATTTCTACGATTACTTTGCGATCGAATGAACCACTTACATACGATACCAATTTCCCTTTGTCTCACGATAGTTTACTTATCCGAGGTTTTGATCGTCGGTATCTCTGCATACCTAGTTCAACCTCGTTATCGATAAGTACTCTTTTCTTGTTCCCGTGGTATGTGATCCCTTGTGAGCCAGTCACATGCTTGCAATATAATTGGATGACATTCCACCAAGAGGGCCCAGAGTATATCTATCCGTCATATGGATGGACAAATCCCATTCTTGATCCATGTGTCTCAACCCATACTTTCCGAACACTCAATGCCACCTTTATAGCCACCCAGTTATGGTGTGGTGTTTGATGTCATCAAAGCATCCTTCCGGTGATGGTGATAAGCATGATCTCATGGTCGAATGAATTAGGTTACTATGTATCAAAAAGCTTATAGCAATTGAACTATTAAAATGACTTGATCTTTATGCTACGCTTATCTATAGGAGTATGTCCATCATACCATTCTCCTAATGATATGATATTGTTGTTAATAACATCTCAATGTTCATGATAGGGAAACCACAATCATCTATTAACCAACAAGCTAGCATTATGAAGAGGCTTTACTTGGGACACTAATTTAGTTTACAAATCACACAAGTATTAATGTTTCCTGGTTAATACTGTTATAGCATGAATGTAAACATTTATCATAAACACAAAGATATAATAATAACTACATTTATTATTGCCTCTAGGGAATATCTCCAACAGTCTCCACTTGCACTAGAGTCAACTAATCTAGATTACATGGTAATATACCGAACACCCATGGCAGTTTGGTGTTGGTCATGTTTTGCCCTCGGGAGAGGTTTAGTCAACGGATCCGCCACATTCAGATCTGTGTGTACTTTGCAAATCTTTATGTCACCATCTTGGACATGTTCTCGAATAGCGTGAAAACGTAGCTTGATGTGCTTTAGCTTCTTGTGTGACCTTGGTTCTTGCGCATTGGCTATGGCGCCCATGTTATCAGAGTAGATAGACATTGGGTCCAGCACACTTGGAACCACACCGAGATCTGTAATGAACTCCTTCATCCATATCGCTTCTTGTGAAGCCTCCGAAGCAGCTATGTATTCCGATTCAGTTGAAGATCTCGCCACAACGCTTTGCTTTGCACTCCTCCAGCTAACTGCTGCACCATTCAAAGTAAATACGTATCCAGATTGAGATTTAGAATCATCTGGATCGGTGTTCCAACTAGCATCGGTGTAACCATTAACAGCGAGCTGTTCATCACCTCCATAAGAAAGAACCATATCCTTAGTTCTTCTCAAGTACTTAAGGATGTTTTTGACCGCTGTCCAATGATCCACTCCTGGATCACTTTGATATCTGCTAGTCAAACTAACAGCATATGCAGTGTTGGGTATAATACATAGCATGGCATACATTAGAGATCCTATGGCTGAGGCATAGGGAGTCTTACTCATCCTTTCTTTATCTTCTGCTGTTGCTGGACTTTGAGTTTTACTCAAGGTCGTATTGGTCAACATGGGCAAGAACCCTTTCTTGATATCTTCCATTCCAAACCTATTTAGAACTTTGTCCAAATATGTACTTTGTGACAATGATATTAGGCGTCTTGATCTATCTCTATAAATCTTTATTCCTAATATGTAAGCTGTTTCGCCAAGATCTTTCATTGAAAAACTATTTTTCAAATAATCCTTGACACTATTAAGAAGGTCTACATCATTCCCAATCAACAATATGTCTTCTACATATAGTATTAAGAATGCTACAGAGCTCCCACTCACTTTCTTGTAAATACAAGCTTCTCCATAAGTTTGTATAAAACCAAAGCTTTTGATTACCTTATCAAAACGTTGATTCCAACTTCGGGATGCTTGCTTCAATCCATATATGGACCTTTGAAGTTTGCACACCTTGTTAGCATCTTTAGGATCGACAAAACCTTTGGGTTGCATCATATACAACTCTTCATCAATGTCTCCATTGAGGAACGCCGTTTTGACATCCATCTGCCATATCTCATAATCATAATATGCAGCGATTGCTAACATAATCCTCACAGATTTTAGCTTCGCTACTAGTGAGAAAGTCTCATCGTAGTCAACTCCTTGAATTTGTCGAAACCCTTTTGCGACAAGTCGAGCTTTATAGACAGTAACATTACCATCAGCATCTGTTTTCTTCTTGAAAATCCATTTGTTCTCGATGCCTTCCTACCATCCCAGAAGTCCACCAAAGTCCATACTTGGTTTTCGTACATGGATCCAATCTCGGATTTCATGGCTTCTTGCCATTTGTTGGAATCTGGGCTCATCATCACTTTATCATATGTCGCAGGGTCATCGGTGTTGTCCACCAACATGACACTCATAACGGGATCATACCAATCAGGAGTGGTACGAGTTCTCGTTGGCCTGCGAGGCTCTGTAGCAACTTCAACCGAAGTTTCATGATCCTCATCATTAGCTTCCTCTCTTATTGGTGTAGGCGCCACAGGAACTACGTCCGGTGCTGCGCTACTCGCAAGTTCGAGAGAAGGTTCAATAACCTCGTCGAGTTCTACTTTCCTTCCAGTCACTTCTCTCGAGAGAAATTCCTTCTCTAGAAAGGATCCAATCTTTGCAACGAAAATTTTGCCCTCGGATCTATGATAGAAGGTATACCCAATAGTTTCCTTCGGGTATCCTATGAAGACGCATTTTTACGCTTTAGGTTCAAGCTTGTCCGGCTGTAACTTCTTTACATAGGCTTCGCAACCCCAAACTTTAAGGAACGACAATTTAGGTTTCTTCCCAAACCATAATTCATACGGTGTCGTTTCAACGGATTTAGATGGTTCCCTATTTAAAGTGAATGCGGCTGTTGACATGGTTATACCCTACGGGTACGTAACTTCAGCATACCTGGTCCAGCCCAAGGAGGGCCCACGGCAGATATACGCCGGCCCATGAAGATTTTCGGGTGGCCCAGGGCCATGACGCCTTCGGATCCTTGGAGAGCAAGACTAGAGTTTGAATACAACTTGTAACCTAATCGTATTGGCACCCGAGACCTAGCCTCCTCATATATAAAGGCTAGGAGGGTCCAACGAGGGTACGATTACACACAACAGACACACCTCCACGCCAGATCGAATCACAAGACCTTGTAATCTTCTTCCACCGTAATAAAAGAGCGTATACAGGAGTAGGGTTTTCCTCCGGGCCTGAACTCGTAAATCTCGTGTCCCCTGGTTGCTTGTCTGTTAACCGTGCCACGATCTCCAGCATCCCCATCTTCTCCAAAACCCAAGTCCATAACAATGGGCATTGACGAGATTAAACCTCGTCAATTGGCGCCGTCTGTGGGAATCGGGGCTGCTGATTGTGCGGTCGTGACGGTTCTGACCCGATCGATCTACAACTCCGCGGCGACGGAGAATCACCTCCTCTTCGGCGCTTTCGACTTCACCGCCCACTCGCCGGATACCATGAAGGATTTCGAGCCCGTAGGCGACGGACTCGAAATTCTGTTCGAGCTTCGCCTCGGTGGGACAACCGCACTCTCCGCCTCCGCCTCCTGGCGGATGCCCGTGCCGCCAATCAGGCCCGCCAGGTTTACACCTGCTACGCACGCCACCATCAATAGATGAGTTCTACATCAGCAGCAGCTGCAACTCCGATCCAGGCGATCCACCTTCGGAGGAAGGAGCCTACGGCTCCGGATCCGAAAGCTGCGGCAGCAGCCAACCAATCTGCAGGCGCTATCTGTGCGCCGCAATCATCCAAACCGACGAGGAAACGCCTAACCCGCCGCCCAACCCCAACCCGCAGGACACAAACGGCGAAAACAGGGACAACAGGGGCCACCTCATCCAACTTAGCAAAGAAGGATGGGTCAAGCACGCCAGCACCGGTAAAGTAAATAGTCCTACCTCTGGACTCCCACGTGATCTGCTGATGGCATACCACTACCTCCTCATCGAGGAGCACAAGAAGCAAGTCAAGATGCAGAGACGCCGACAAACGCAAGAAAGCCTTTGAGTCCAAGCTTGACGAGCCGCGCCTCCGCCATGGGACCCAGCTCTAGCACGAACGGAAACCAGGGAAACAAGCACCACTCGGTGGAAAACATGGACCCGAAGGAGCGTGACGTGACCAACCCTCCACACATCGCTCATGGATATGGACGCCGACGACAACATCACTCAAGACGCCACAAGCTGCGATCATGGCAGCCATCACAGATCTCGCGGCTCACCCACCTCCGGAGGGGACCCAAAAGGGCCATGCATAGGTCCGCACTCACCGGACTAGGACTAATCGGAGCTGCGCCCACGAAGACGCCCCACGGAGTCAAGAAGAAAGCTCCGGCCAGGCGTGACCGGAGCCCCACTCCCTCATCCGAAGATGAAGAAGAACACGACCTTCCTCGAAGGAAGAAGAGCTCGCACCGCCATAAACACGACTACGACGCCAGAGACAAGCTTACAGCGCAAGAAGATCGACAAAGCACGCGCCAAACGCGCATGCTCGTCTGAATCTGAGATGGATGAAGACGGAGAACTTCTGCGGGGCTCGATTTCAGCAGATCCTCCGCGAACACAGATGCCACGCAACTTCAAGCTTCCTTCGATACTCCGAAATTCAACGCACGCAAGATCCAAAGTCCTGCCTCAAGACCATCTCATCCGTTAAGCTTCACGGAGGCAACAAAGAAACCGCCATGCAATGCCTTCACCGCAAATGACAAAGCGCTGCACGGTCCAGCTTAGCAGCCTATCATCGGGATCCATCCGAAATGGGAGGAGCTCGCATAGCTTCATCCGAAACTTCAAAGGCACCAGCAAGAGGCCCGCCAATCAAGAGTTGCGAGCCTGCACTCGAGAACGGGTGAATCTATTCGCAGACATACTATGCTGGTCTACAACCAAGAACTCCACAGACACATCTCCAAGAGAGGCCATCGACGCCTTGAGGACGGCGCCAAACGCCTGCACTTCAAGGAAAAACTTGACGGTAAAGCCCAAGACACTCGACCAGCTCATGGAAATCGCCAACGCTTAGCAGACGGCGAAGATTGCATCCAGCGAGCGCAATCAGATGAAGAGGACGACTACGGCCAAAGACGCGAACGCCGCAGCAAGAGGAGATCGCGCGTCTACGAAGACCGCGACGGACCCGACATGCTCGCAGCCGGCTACGCCGACCGCCGTAACGACAACAGCCGCAACCGTGAAGGATACCGCAGTGGAAACTTCCGCGACAATGGACGACCAACGTAGTCGTGGCAACGCCGCGACCGCGATAACGGACCCTCAGCATTCGACAAACTTTCGGGTCCATGAACCATCCACTTCTACATCGACAAACAAGATGGCAAAAAGAAAGCTAGCCACATGCTCAAGGACTGCCGCGAGTTCCAGAAACTCAGCGAAGGCATGATGCAGATGAGGCAACAAGCTCCAATTCCTGCGTTCAGAAACGCACCTGCGCCAGGTGAAATAGCACACGGAGCTCCACCGCCACCACCTATTGGAGGCCCACATCAACCAGTCGCACCAGCGCAAAACAACGCCAGGGCCGCATACCCCCCACCAAAGGGAGCACTAAATATGATACAGAAGGGACGCCCAACCAACAGGGTGTAGAAGAAAATCACCCGACAAATCAATATGGCCGTGGCAACTCCGCCTGCAATCCCTAAGTACCTCAGCGGATCAGAGTCCTGCATCACATTCACTCACGCGGATCACCCTTGCCAGATCCCTCGCCCAGGTCATGCTGCCCTGGTGCTGGAGGCGCAGATCGGAGGCTTCGAGATGAGTCACGTCTTCATGGATGGTGGCAGCGGAATCAACCTAATGTTCGCAAGCACTCTAGCAGCTATGCGGATCCCGCAATGCAGCCTGGAACAATTAGACACAACGTTCCACGGCATTGTCCCAGGAAAGGGCATCTTCCCCCTGGGCAAAATAGGGCTCGACGTCATCTTCGGGAAGCCGGACAACTTTCGGCAGGAGCGCCTAGAATTCGAAGTGGTGGACTGGCCGTCGCAATACCACGCCATCCTGGGACGCGTAGCATTCGCAAGGTTCCTGGCCGTCCCACACTACGCATACCTACTACTCAAGATGCCAGGACCAAGGGGCGTCATCATAGTCCACGGGAGCTTCACCCGATCGGACCAATGCGACAGAGATTTCAACAAAATCTCCCCTTTTCGCATGCAAGACGAGCTTGTAAAGCTCCGCTGGCGATGCATAATGGGCTACCCCCAGTCACCAAGCAGAATGCACCTGATATGTCTTTCGACTCCACCATCAACACCAAACAAGTGCAGGTCCATCCAACGGATGCCTCCAAGACGGCGCTGATCGCCAACGACCTCAGATCAAGATAGGAAAGCGCCGCCGTCAATTCCTCCGTGAGCGCCTGAAATCTTACCGGTGTCCTGCGGACATGCCAGAGTTCCTGTGGAATTCGCCGAGCACGCACTCAATGTCTTCCTGCATACACCAAGCCGCCAAGCAGTCCATCCAAGATCGCCAGAGTCACGAGCGAAGCTATCGGCAAGGAGATCAACAGATTACTCAGCAGACTTCATCCGGGAAATCAAGGAAAGTGAGTGGTCGGCAAACACGGTGATGGTCCCGAAGAAGGACACGGACATCCTGCGGATGTGCGTGGACTTCACGCCACTAAATAAACACGCCCTAAAGACCACTTCCTCTTCCTCGGATCGACCAGATCATCGATTCGACTACAGTTGTGAGAAACTCTCCTTCCTCGACGCCTACTCAAAGCTATAACCAGATTCGACTCAAGATCAAGATCAAGAGAAAATGGCGCTCATCACACCGCTCGAGTATCACATAACACAATGCCCTTCGGCTAAAGAACGCGGGTGCCACGTATCAGCGATGCATGCAGCCTGCCTCAAGGACCAGATCGGTCGCAACGTCCAAGTCTATGTCGACGACATAGTCATCAAAACCAAGGAGGCAAGAACACTTATTGACGATCTCCGCGAGACGTTCGACAACCTCGATCGCTACAGGATCAAGCTCAATCCAGAAAAGTGCGCCAAGGCCCCTCGGTCACCGCTCGGTACTTCATCTCTCAACGAGGGATAGAAGCAAACCCGAAGAAAATCAAAGCTATCATGACAATGGAGAAGCCGAAAAACCTCAAGGGCGTTCAGCAGCTCGCGGGGCGAGTAGCGGCACTAAGCAGGTTCATAAGCCGCATGGGCGAAAAGGCCTACCATTTTACCAATAAGCGCCAGCGTACAAGTTCGAGTGGACACCGAAGCCAACGACGATTCAAAACCTCAAGCGGATCCTCTCCACCTCGCCAGTTTGGTCACGCCAAAAGAGCGCGAGCCCTGTTATTGTACATAGCAGCCACACACCGTGGTCAAGATAAGACTCGTGGTCGAACGACAAGAAGGCAAGACCCACGGGTACAACACCCAATTTACTACCTCAACGAAGTTCTCACTCCAACAAAACAGCGGTACCCGACTACTGTTGGCCTACGGCGTGTTCATGACGGCTCGACGACCGAGCCACTACTTCCGGAGCATCGTGATGGTCGCCAACGAGGCACCCCTAAACAGCATCCTAAATAACCAGAGGCCACAGGACGCGTACGTGGGGCATTGAACTATCACCCTTGGACATCATCTACGAGAAGCGACACGCAATCAAATCTCAAGTTCTTCCGGACTTCTGGTGCATGGATGGAGCTGCAATGCTCGACACCCTGCATGTCGCAGTCTGGACAATGCATTTTGACGGCTCCAAACGCGAAGTCGGAGCAGGGCAGGAGTCATACCGACCTCCCGCAAGGTGACAAGATGAAGTACGCCCTTCGGATGAAATTCAGCCTCCAACAACGAGGTCAATACGAAGCCCTCATCCATGGCATGAAGATGGCAAATATGTGGCGCAACGCTACCGTCATCTACGGTGACTCCAACCTTGTCGATAGCGAGCGATGAATGAGTGCGACGACACGCCGAAACATGATCGCATCTGCTTATACAACGCACTCGAAGGAGAATTCGACGGCTGCGAACTTCGGCACGTTGGAAGAGAGAGCAACGAGGAGGCCGAGAGACTCGCCAACATCGGCTCCACTTGTGCAAAGGTACCACCAGGTGTGTCCCTCGAACAGATCTGCGTGCCATCCATCAATCGGAAATTCCCCAAGGAATCACCCGAAGAAGCAGAACACTCGGGAGCTACGCTACCCGAAGATCACGAAGGACCCGAAAAGTTGGACACCGAAGTTGCCATGGTCAACCTGATGCAGGTCATGGCAGTCGAAGAAACTTGGACACGCCCATACGCCCGCCTCGATAAACGGAGAATTTCCAGACAACGACAGATGCCCGCCAGATCCCGTCGGTCGAAAGCCTTCACCATCATCAACGGCGAGCTGTACAAACGCAGCATTACGGGCGTACTACAACGATGCGTCACCATCCATGACGGCAAGGCCATACTCCAAGATATCCACGAGGGCATCTGCGGCCACGCAGCATCGCCCTCGTTGCCAAAGCTCATGAAAGGATTCTATCGCCAACGGCCATGAGCGACGCCAAGGACATCGTCCGAAGATGCAACGGTGCCAACGGTTCACGACAAACCGACGCACTGGGTCCGAACTTCGACCCATACCCATAGCCTGGCCTTTTGCCCAATGGGGCCTCGACATGATCGGCAAACTTCCAAAATCCTTGAAGGGAGGACATGTCTTCCTCCTGGTCGCGGTCGACAAATTCACCAAGTGGATCGAAGCCATGCCACCACCAACCGTAAGGGCAAAACCGCCACAAATTCTTCAATCCATTGTTCATGATTTGGCGTATCGCACAAAGATCATCACCGACAACGGATCGAACTTCATCTCAGAAGAATTCCAGGACTTCTGCGAAGGCCTCGGGATCAATATCACGTATGCCTCAGTGGCGCACCCGCAAACAAACGGGCAAGTGGAAAAGGCCAACGGCCTAATCGGCGCTGGCATCAAGAAACGCCTCATGAGCTCACTCGAGCACAAAGCTGGCAATCGGAAAAGAGCTACCGTTCGTCTGTGGAACTTACGGACCACGCCAAACAGCTCCACCGATTACACACCGTTCTTCATGGTGCACGGAGCTAAGGCCGCTACCACCGGCACGCCACCGTGCTCCACGAGTCGTCACATAAGCCGAATCCACGGCTGCACTCGAAGATGCCGTCGACACACTCGACGAAGCACGAGATATAGCAGCAGCTAGATCAGCGGTGTATCAGCAAAGCCTCCGCAACTACCACAGCCGCCGGCTGCGCCCAAGGTCCTTCGTCGAAGGAGACCTCGTCTTGCGACTTAAGCAAAAGCGACCGAATAAACTCGAGTCGCCATGGGAAGGACCCTATGCCATCACCGAGGTCATTCCAGGTGGCGCCTATCGCCTCAAGCATGCGGAGTCTGGAGTCGCATACTCCAACCCATGGAACATCTCGCACCTGCGACGATTCTACCCATAGCAATGTACCCCTTTTTTTACTCTCAATAAGGCTTACAGCCAAGGCTACTCAGCCGAACCATGTACCTCCTCCATTACGCTGCAAATAAAGCTAAGTGTCTCGCCCCCAACCTTCGGTTGACTATTTCTCTGCAACCTTATTACATGCTACATACGCACTCGGGGGCTCCCCCCACCTCACGATTTCATCGACTGAGGACAACACGTACACTGAGTAATGACCACGCCAGCTAACGAAAAGGGCACGTACTACATCAAAGCACTCGGGGGCTCCCCCCACCTCACGATTTCATCGACTGAGGACAACACGTGTACACCTGAGTAGCTGACCACGTCAGGCTAACGAAAAGGACACGTACTAAATCAAAGCACTATGTGCTCGCTAACAAGCGAACCTTTACAACAAAGGGCACATACACGCCCAGCCGCAATATACAAATTTTACATCTATCTGTTTATTTTCAGGTACTACCTATTCTGAAGCATAACCTGAGCGCACTGCTCAAACAAATCTACAATCTGTTCGGCATACTGCCTTACAGCCGCGTAATGCGGACGCATATTCCACTCGCCACCATCTGGTCGAGGAGGTGGCCCAGTCGCCACAGCAGCCAAATCTACATCAGGGCGATGCACCCTCACAAGAGACAAGGCAGCCTTCACCCCTGCGACGAGCTGCTGCCGCACCAGCTCCTTGACATTGCTGGTACTCCGCAACTTCGCCAGAAGACCTACAAGGGTCGTCGGCACGCCATCCAACGGAAACATGACGTGCAACACCGAGGACAGCGATATCTGCACCTGGCGGAGCACTCGCGAAACCTGGTAGACACGATCCTGCACCGTCGCCAGAACTATGGCGCGATCGCGATCCATCCAGAAGAAGCCGCCGGCTTCCATGTCCTGTTGAGTCAAGCAATTGACTCGAACAACAATGCGCTCCTTTTCTTCCCTCGGAGCAAGATTCGCACCTGCGACAACAAAGATGTAACAAGAGTAAGGCCAGCAGGCTCACCCAAGGATCGAGCTACAGCCCAAAGACGGATCAACTTACATTGCATCCTCGGACAGCCGACCCAGCTCCGCCATCAAGTACTCCTCTGCTGCACTACGATCTTTGGACTTCCAAACATCAGCGCCAAGAACCCAAGCAAATCTCTCTCCAAGCTGCGCAATCTCAAGAAACGCGAGCTGCGAGGAATCATCCAATGATGCTCTCAAGGGCCTTTCGGATGACGTGTCAACCGGTCAAGACCAAGGAACCTATAGCAGCAGAAAAGAAAGCACATGCACATTCAGCCAAGGGAAAAGCTCAACTCGGAGGAATTCATTAAAATCAAGGCAGCACAAGGATGGTGCTACAAAAGATATTTACAGCAAAAGTAAACTACATACTACCCTACATCTCCTATGCCTAAGGCGTAGGACACCGAGTCGCCTCAGAGCCAGACTGCCTAGCTTTGGCCTCGCCCTGCTGCCGCAGCGCGTACTCAGACAGCAAGTCAATGAGCTTGGGCCCATATCGTCTGCAGCGAGCGGAGTAGGCAGCGAAGGCTACCTCTGATCCATCCGTAGCCGTCGGCATCCGAGAAGTGATCTGGGGCAAGTCCAGCTCGCCTACCGCCATGGCCATCGCCAGCCCGACGGACGCGCCGATGCCCTTCTGCTTGCGCTTGTACGCTGCAGGCGCTTCGGCTGACAGAGCCTCTGCCAGGGCACCCACGTCTTCAAGGGATGCGCCCTTCGGGAAGAGCTCCTGGTAAAAGCGACCAAGGACCTCTTTCGCCTTGGCAAGGGAGTTGACGACAGTGCTGCAGCGGTCTTCGACCGCTACAGTGGCATCATCCAGAGCACTCCCGTGCTCCAGAGCACCGCGGTCAAACTCGATGCCTGCGGCATCTGAGACAAAACAGAAGAAAACATGAAGAAAGGCAACGTAGAAGAAGACCCGAAGAAAAAGAAGCAAGTACAAAAGCTAGCACTCACCCGAAATAGCCTTGGCAGCAGCCATGAGCTTCTCCGCCACCCCCACCTCACGAGCAGCCGCAACGGTGTCCAGCTGCTCCTCACGACCTGCGGCCTCCTGCGGCAGACGCTTTTCGCCGTCTTACCCAGCTCAAAGCGCTCTTTTCACTCGGCAACTTCGGCCTTCTGCTCCGATTGGCCAAGGCTCTTCTTTAGAGCATCAACCTCACGAAGAGAGTCGTTATGCTCCTCTACATTTACAACAAGCAAGTGTCAAAGAACAAGACCAGGATAAATAAGCCAAGTACTACAAGGCAGACGAATACCTTGAAGCTGAAGTTGCAGCCTCCAGCACAGCGTTCTCCACCACCGCTTGGCCTCTTGGACAAAAGGCTGCAGCAACAGGCAATAATAGTAAGAGCAAGACTTGGGGGCTACGCCCAACACAAAGAAGCATAAACAACATCAGCATACGAAGACACTCGGGGGCTCCCCCCATCAAGCAGAAAAACTTACGTGTCTGGCATAACCCCACAGCCTGCAAAATTCTGAGGCGCAACCACCAGCCTCTCCTGCACAGGAGGATCTGGAGCAGCGCCACCCGAAGTAACCACCGTCTGAGGAGGAGGCGACGCAATGTTCGACTCCCCCATCATTTCCCCCGCACCATCACTGGAGCCGTCGGAGGATTGCTCGTGACACGAAACCAATCAGCACAGTCATAAGAATGCAGACGGACAACAAGACAACAAGAACAACTTACGAGCCCAAAGGCGCCAGGTCGAAGATAGGAGAAGCCCTTCGGGCCCTCTTCTCCTCCTTCTTCTCTTCCTTCTTCCGCTTTGCTGGCGGGTGCGGAGCAACAACTCGCACAGGAATGGCAGGAAGGGGAGAGGAAGAACCCCCAGGAACATCATCATGACGCTCAAGGCCCAGAGGATTTCTGGGAGTCGGAGGAGTTGAAGCATCCGAAGACTCGCTCGAGCTCCGTGATCTCTCGCGCGTATGGTCCTCACTCGACTCATCAGCATCCTCCATTGGGATCACACGACAAAGCTGGACACGGAGTCCACCACTTCATTATCCGGGGCATTCGGATACCTTTCGGGCAACGGTGGTGCCATGCCGGGCACTTTGAAGATCTACAAACGTTAAAAGAACTTTGTTAGCAAGCAAAGGACACAAATAAACACCCAAACAAAAAAGGGAAGCACTACATGCACAAATCTACACCTTTGGCACGGCCAACGCTGAAGAAAACGGAGGAGTCAGCGACTTCCCCGAGATTTTTTCGTCGACCTTGAACTTCAAAAGCGCGCGAAGATCCTTGTCAAGTTCCACCTCGGAGATTTTCTCACTTGAAACCCTCGTCGGATCACGGCGACCAGAGTAAAGAAACATCGGATGCGCCCTCGCTTGAAGGGGCTGCACCCGACGCTCAAGAAACGTCCGGATGATGTCGACACCGCTCACTTCCTTCTCAGAATCAGCTTGAGATCCTCCACCCGGCTACAGGCCTCTATCTCTGCCACCTCACCATCCAAGATTTGGTTTTTCCAGGACCTTTTCTTCACAATCAACTGGGAGGGGTCAAAATGAACGAGACCAAAATCTTTCCCAGGCAGCACGGAGTCACGGATGTAAAACCATTTCTCCGCCAAGATCTTGGACAGATTCGACATGGAGAGGAAAAGAATTGCACATTGGGACCGAGGGAGATGATGAAACCCCAATGGGATACACACCATCCGAACAGATCGCCTCTTCATGGAATAAAGCTTCCTAAGAGGCCAAAGTGCGGCTCAATGCCAAGCCAACACTTCAAAGCGTGATAAAACACGCAATGTGGAGAAGGGAGTTGGGAGACAGATGATGGAGTTGAACCCCATAGAAAAAGAGCAGTCCACGAAGGAAGTCATGGACAGGAAAAGAAAACCCGCGAATCACGAAGGCGACGAACATAACCCGGAACCAGATGGGGACGGGATTACCTCATTGCCGGGAATATCACGGCCGTCGTGTCTTGCGGATCAGGCTCGCGCAGCTTATGCGGAGATCGCCTCTCCAGCGTCTCGATCGCCGCCACCACCATCGGTGACACGAGCAGCGGCGGGCGCTTCTTGCCTCCGCGGCGCTGGTCCCAACCGCAGATGAAGACTTCTTTGGTTTCCATCATGCTACGTACGGCCAAGCGCTACAACAAAGAAAGACAAGGGCAATGTGGAGAAAACTTCTGGCGCAGCAAGAACAGCTCAAGAACGAGGGAGCAAGAAACACAAGAACTGGTGCGGTGAAAATAAACCACGATTTCACCACAGATTATAACAGCGAAGACGACGCACGCTGGCCGTCCATCGAGAATACCTAACGACAATGGTAGATCTGGCCGTACATGTGTCAGCACCAAAACGAACCGTCGTTACCACGCCGTCCACTACGCGTGGAAATCGAGGAGACGCCGTAATCATCTCCACGCCGCGCGTGACCGGTCAATTCAAAGTCAGGAAGTGGGACCCACGCTTCGACCAGTCAAGTCACCCCTAGCGTAGCAGACGCTTGAGGTCATCGATCGTCAGCACTGACGTCATCAAAAGCTATACTAGCACCACTTCGGCTCCAGAACTAAAAGTACTCACTCGAATCTACGATTCGACTAAATACTTGGGGGCTACTCCTATCGAGCGCTGGTCGCGACCCGATGTACTTCCGGTCAGCAGACGCCTACCGAGATTTCCTACTACAACTATACGATACAGACTCGAAGTCTGCCTCGAGTTCACGACTCCACCGCACACTTGGGAGCTACTCCAAACTGGAGCGCCGGTCGCGCACACACAAGATCTTCGAGTCCTACGTCGAGTCTACGACTCCACTACGGACTCGGGGGCTACTCCCATAGGGAGGATGGATTCACGTATCCGAAAATTTTCGAGTCCTTCGGACTTAATGATTGAAACAATGCTTGAACTAAAGTCTCCGTTTGAGTCTACGACTCGAACAGACACTTGGGGGCTACTCCCATAGGGAGCGCTGGTCGCGCACCCTATGAACTCTTCGACTGCGATCCTTCGGATCAGCATACAAACTTTTTTCGGCAACTCTGCCCTAGTTAACGCTAAGTGAGCAGCGACCTCCTTGGCCACCCGAAACACCTCCGCAGTGATAAACATTCGGATGTTGCGTCTGCGACGCAAAGATAAGACCTACAGATATCATCTGATGGCCTGGCAACGCACACGACTGCGCTCTGCTAGTATAAATCCATGCCAACAGGCGTGATGAAAAATCCCGACGGACGCGTTGGGTACACCAATCAAAATCACTGGAATTCCACTCCTGTAAGTCCTCCGCGGCCTGAGTTGAATTACGCCAGCATATGTTCCAATTTCGAGTTGAGGGAATCGAACCTGAAGAAGATCGTGTTGTTTTGTCCTAAGCTTAATCGACTCGATCCGTCGGGAGAGTCAGGCACACGCATCAACAATCCCTACACATTCTCTTGAAAGACAGAGCTACACCCGAAGGATTGAAGAGTCCTCAGCCGAATCTACGATTCGACTGAACACTCGAGGGCTACTGACATGATTATACCCTACGGGTACGTAACTTCAGCATACCTGGTCCAGCCCAAGGAGGGCCCATGGCAGATATACGCCGGCCCATGAAGATTTTCGGGTGGCCCAGGCCCATGACGCCTTTGGATCCTTGGAGAGCAAGACTAGAGTTTGAATACAACTTGTAACCTAATCGTATTGGCACCTGAGACCTAGCCTCCTCATATATAAAGGCTAGGAGGGTCCAATGAGGGGTACGATGATTACACACAACAGACACACCTCCACGCCAGATCGAATCTGTGCACCTTGTAATCTTCGGTTCCGCCGTAATAAAAGAGCAGACAAGCAGGAGTAGGGTTTTCCCTCCGGGGGCCTAAACCTGGGTAAATCTCGTGTCCCCTGGTTGCTTGTCTGTTAACCGTGCCACGATCTCCAGCATCCCCATCTTCTCCAAAACCCAAGTCCATAACAATGGGCATTGACGAGATTAAACCTCGTCAGTTGTTTCTAATGCATAACCCCAAAATGATAGCGGTAAATCTGTAAGTGACATCATAGAACGAACCATGTCTAAGAGAGTTCGATTACGACGTTCGGACACACCATTACGTTGTGGTGTTCCCGGCGGTGTCAATTGTGAAAGTATTCCACATTTCTTCAAATGTTCGCCAAACTCGTAACTTAGATATTCACCTCCACGATCAGATCGTAGAAATTTAATCTTCTTGTTATGTTGATTCTCTACCTCAATTTGAAATTCCTTAAACTTCTCGAAAGTTTCGGACTTATGTTTCATGAAATAGATATACCCATATCTACTCAAGTCATCCGTGAAGGTAAGAACATAACAATAACCACCGCGCGATGCTATACTCATTGGTCCACACACATCGGTATGTATGATTTCCAGTAAGTCCATAGCTCGCTCCATCATACCAGAAAATGGAGTCTTAGTCATTTTACCCATCAGACATGTTTCGCATCTTTCAAGTGATTCGAAATCAAGTGATTCAAGAAGTCCATGGGAATGGAGTTTTTTCATACGCTTAACTCCGATATGACCAAGAAGACAGTGCCACATATAGGTCGAGTTATCGCTCAATTTCAAACGTTTAGCCTCAATGTTATTTATGTGTGTATTACTACAATCGAGATTCAATAAGAATAGACCATCTATCAAAGGTGCATGTGCATAAAACATATTACTCATATAAATCGAACAACCATTATTCTCGGACTTAAACAAGTAACCGTCTCGCAATAAACATGATCCCGATATAATGTTCATGCTCAACGCAGGCACCAAATAACAATTATTTAAGTATAAAACTAATCCCGATGGTAGATGAAGAGGTAGCGTGCCGACCGCGATCACATCAACCTTTGATCCATTTCCAACGCGCATCGTCACCTTGTTCTTCGCTAGCTTCCGTTTATTCTGCAGGACCTGTTTCGAGTTACAAATATGAGCAACCGAACCAGTATCAAATACCCAGGCACTACTACGAGTACTAGTGAGATACACATCAATAACATGTATATCAGATATACCTTTCTTCTTGATGTTGTCGTTCTTCAAATCCGCCAAGTACTTTGGGCAATTCCGCCCAAAGGACCTTCTCCCTTGCAGAAAGCACTCAAGATCGTGCTTAGTCCCAGCCTTGGTCTTCTTCGCCGGTGCGGCAACTTTCTTACCGCCCTTCTTGAAGTTTCCCTTTTACTTAGACTTGCCTTTCTTGAATTTGGTGGTATTATTGACCAACAATACTTGGTGCTCTTTCTTGATCTCCACTTCTGCAGATTTCAACATGGAGAAGAGTTCTGGCAACGTCTTGTCCATGTTTTACATATTGTAGTTCATCACAAAGTTCTTGTAACTTGGTGGTAGTGATTGGAGGACACGGTGAATCCCCAAAGAATTAGGAATCACTATACCCAAACTTTGGAGTTTGTTTGCGTGCCCAGACATCTTAAGCACATGCTCACTGACGGAGCTGCCCTCTTCCATCTTGCAGTTAAAGAACTTTTCAGAAGCCTCATAACTCTTAACTGCCGCGTGAGCCTGAAATATCATTTTGAGTTCACGGACAATATCATGTGGGTCATGGTTCTCAAACCTTTTCTGAAGCTCCGATTCCAAACCATACAAGATAGCACATTGAACTATGGAGTACTGATTCTTCCGAGTGAGGTAAACATTCTTTACTTCATCGGTAGCAAGAGTAAAAGCGGTCACCCAATGTGCATCCAGCACATAGGTCAAATTACCAGCATTGAGGATAATCCTCAAATTGCGGAACCAATCCGCGAACTTGCTTCCATTGTTTTTCAACTTTTCTTTCTCTAGGAACACATTAAAATTGATGGTAGGGGCCGCCATTTATCTACAACATATTTGCAATAGTTTAGACTAAGTTTATGACAAATTGAGTTCTAATTAATAGTTAAATTAATCTAGGTGAACTCCCACTCAAAACAATATCCCTCACATTGTTTTAGTGATCACACGAACCAAATCCACCACATCAAAACCGATCATCACGAGAGTTGATGTAGCTTCAATGGCGAACAATCAACATGTTCATCATATCTACTATATGATTCATGCTTTACTTTTCGGTGATCTGTGTTCTGAGACCATGTCTGTACATGCTAGGCTAGTCAAGATCAAACCTTAGCTTCCGCATGAGCAAATTTGGCTTGCTCACGTTGTATGAACTCGCAGAATCTAACACACCCGATCATCACGTGGTGCTTCGAAACAACGAGCTTTAGCAACGGTTCTTACTAAGGATGAACACTTTAAAACTTGAAATTTGTGTGCTTGAGGGATCATCTTATAATGCTACCGTCGTTAACTAAGCAATACAAGATGCATAAAGGATTAACATCACATGCAATTCATAATATGTGATATGATATGGCCTTTCTTCTTGTGCTTCCGATCTCCATCTTCAAGCATGAACATGATCTCCATCATCACCGGTATAGCGTCAAGGTCAATGGCGCCGTTTCATGGTTGTCGTCCACCAGCTTCAACTATTACAACTACTTTGAATAGACATGCGGGTCTTAACAGAATTTAAAGACAACCATATGGCTCCTGCCGGTTGCCAACTTACAATAAGTAACATTGCATACATCAAATATAATCACAATCATGGCCATATCACATCACAGCACACCCCTGCAAAACAAATTTAGACGCCTCTAATTTTCTTTGCATATTTTACGTGGTTTGGGGCTTTCAATAAGTGTCGCTCTAACTTACGAACAAGAACCACAACGTTGATGTTTGAACTATCAAGTGACCGTTGTAAATTGGATCTATACTATGATGGGAGAGACAGACACCCACAAAGCCACTTATGCAATACAAGTTGCATGTTGAGCGTGGAGCAAGTCTCATGAACGATGTCATGTAAGGTTAGCCCGGGGCGCTTCATCCCATCATACCGCAAGATGCAAAGTACACAAAAAGAAATTGATAATAAAAGCACCACCGCCCACAATGACCATTGTGTTCTACTCATGCAACAGATCTACATATAGATACGACTATGATACCACTGTAGGGGTTCATAGCATGGAAAACAAAAAATTTCTACTGCATGCAAACAAACAAGCCAAGATCTATCTACTATATTGTAGCAACGAGTCGATAGAGGAACTCACCCTCGAAGATTCCAAAGCGGTTAACGAGAGCAGATTCTCGTGGGTGATGTAGTCGTACTCTTGCCGATCTCAAGATCGTGTAGACAATCCTTCCGGCGCTGCGTTCCGGCAGCGCTTCCGCAGTCGGTCACACGTTCGGTACTCGATGAAGACCTTCATCTCCCTTGTTCCAGCAGGCAACAGAGGTTGTAGCACTTCCTCACGATTCCGGCAGCACGACGGCGTGGTACCGGAAGTAGAGGGGAGATCTCGCAGGGCTTCGCCTTAAGCCGGAGCGAGTATGGTGGAGTATGATAGAGGCCTTGGTGATCTAGGGTTTAGAGGGCACCAAGGCGAGGGATTGGTCGGCGGCTAGGGTTTGGGGAACACCCCAACTTACTGAGTTGGAGGTGCCCTAGGCAGCGGCACAAGGAGGTGGTGGCGCTGGTGACTTGGAGGCTAGGGTTTTGGGTGTGAGGGGTAGGGGGCGCCCTACCCCTCCTTATATAGATGGAGGGTGGCCGGTTGGGAGGAGGGAGTCCTCCCCCAACTCGGCCTCCTTGGATGGCGGGTGGAGGGAGGGGACTTCCTCCCCAAGTAGGTTTCCTACTCTCCCTCCACCAAGCAAACTTGCCGTTTGACTTTTCAAATTGGCGTTTGACTTTCAAACTAGGATTTGATTTCTCTCTTTATTTTGCCCAGCCAAATGACCTAGTACATGATGCAACGATTCCACATTGTCATGACACATTCATGTACCCTTCCCCTCCGAAGTGCTGAACCTTCCGGACCCTTCTAGAACATTCCCGGTGAAAACACCGGAATCATTACCCAACTCCGAAACAGGACTTTCCTTATATGAATCTTATTCTCCGGACCATTCCAAATCTCCTCGTGATATCCCGGCTCCCATCCGAGACTCCGAACAACATTCGGTCTCTTACTCATCATTACATAACTACTCCAGAACATCGAATCCTTAAGTGTGTGTCCCTACGGTTCGTGAATTATGCGTACATGATCGAGATACTTCTCTGATCAATAACCAATAGAGGAATCTGGAAATTCATATGGCTCCCACATATTTCTACGATTACTTTGTGATCGAATGAACCACTTACATACGATACCAATTTCCCTTTGTCTCACGATAGTTTACTTATCCGAGGTTTTGATCGTCGGTATCTCTGCATACCTAGTTCAACCACGTTACCGATAAGTACTCTTTTCTCGTTCCCGTGGTATGTGATCCCTTGTGAGCCAGTCACATGCTTGCAAGCTAATTGGATGACATTCCATCGAGAGGGACCAGAGTATATCTATCAGTCATATGGATGGACAAAGCCCATTCTTGATCCATGTGTCTCAACCCATACTTTCCGAACACTCAATGCCACCTTTATAGCCACCCAGTTACGGTGTGGTGTTTGATGTCATCAAAGCATCCTTCCGGTGATGGTGATAAGCATGATCTCATGGTCAAAGGAATTAGGTTACTATGTATCAGAAAGCTTATAGCAATTGAACTATTAAAATGACTTGATCTTCATGCTACGCTTATCTATAGGAGTATGTCCATAATACCATTCTCCTAATGATATGATCTTGTTGTTAATAATATCTCAATGTTCATGATAGGGAAACCACAATCATCTATTAACCAACAAGCTAGCATTATGAAGAGGCTTTACTAGGGACTCTAATTTAGTTTACAAATCACACAAGTATTAATGTTTCCTATTTAATACTGTTATAACATGAATATAAACATTTATCATAAACACAAAGATATAGTAATAACTACATTTATTATTGCCTCTAGGGCATATCTCCAACACATGTTAGAAGATCACAAGAAATTGTTGTACCCAAATTGTGAAGATGGAAGCACAAAGCTCGGTACCACACTGGAATTGCTGCGATGGAAGGCAGAGTGTGGTATAACTGACTCCGCACTTGAAAAGATGCTGAAAATAATGAAGCCGAAGTTTCCAAAGCATAACGAACTTCCTGAGAGTACGTACGAAGCAAAGAAGACTCTCTGCCCTCTAGGATTAGATGTGTAGAAGATACATGCATGCATTAATGACTGCATCCTCTACCGCGGTAAGGAGTATGAGAATTTAGATAAATGCCTGCTATGCAATGCATTGCGGTATAAGATCAGACGAGATGACCCTGGTGATGTTGAGGGAGAGCCCCTCCGGAAGAGGGTTCCTGCTAAGGTTATGTGGTATGCTCCTATAATACCAAGGTTGGAACGCATGTTCAGAAACAAAGAGCATGGCAGGTTGTTGCGATGGCACAAACAAGACCGTAAGAAATACGGGAAGTTGAGACACCCTGCTGATGGATCGCAGTGGAGAAAAATCGAGAGAGACATCCCGGACTTTGCAGGTGACGCAAGGAACTTATGGTTTGGTCTAAGTACAGATGGCATGAATCCTTTTGGGGAGCAGAGCTGCAGTCACAACACCTGGCCCGTGACTCTATGTATCTACAACCTTCCTCCTTGGTTGTGCATGAAGCGTAAGTTCATTATGATGCCAGTGCTCATCCAAGGCCCGAAGCAACCGGGCAACGACATTGATGTGTACCTTAGGCCATTAGTTTAAGAACTCTTACAGTTGTGGGGCAAACCAGGTGTACATGCGTGGGATGAGAACAAACAGGAGCCATTTGATCTACGAGGGTTGCTTTTCATAACCATCAATGATTGAACTGCTCTTAGTAACCTTTTAGGACACACAAACAAGGGATATAAGGTATGCACACACTGTTTAGATAAGACTGAAGGTACATATTTGCATAAATGCAAGAAGGTTGTGTACCTGGCGAATCGACGATTTCTTCCGACCAATCATCCCGTAAGAAAGAAAGGCAAGCATTTCAAAGGTGAGGCAGATCACCGGAAGAAGCCTGAACTCCCTGCTGGTGATGATGTATTTGGTATGGTCAATGACATAGAAGTAATCTTTGGAAAGGGTCCCGGCGGTCAATCAGTTCCGAACGACATCGCTACAGGACACGCACCCATGTTGAAGAAGAAATCTATATTTTGGGAGCTGCCATATTGGAAAGTCCTACGTGTCCGCTCTTCAATCGACGTGATGCACGTGACGAAGAATCTTTGCGTGAACCTGCTAGGATTCCTAGGCGTGTATGGGAAGACAAAAGATACATCAGAAGCACGGGAGGACCAACAAATTATGAAATACCCAAAGAACATGCATACACAGAACAAGACGGATAACGGGCGTCACTTAAGTCGTGCCAGCTATGCTCTTACCAAAACAGAGAAGGAAATCTTTTTTGAAGTCCTTTACAGTATCAAGGTGTCGTCTAGCTTCTCATCTAATATAAAGGGTATAACAAATATGGCAGAGAAAAAGTTCCAAAACCTGAAGTCTCATGACTGTCACGTGATTATGACGTAGTTGCTTCCGATTGCATTGAGGGGGCTTCTACCGAAAAATGTTAGAGTACCCATTGTGAAGCTGTGTGCATTCCTCAATGCAATATCTCAGAAGGTAATCAATCCAGATATTCTGCCAAGGTTACGGAAGGATGTGGTACAATGTCTTTTTAGTTTTGAGTTGGTGTTCCCACCATCCTTCTTCAATATTATGCCGCATCTCCTCGTTCACCTAGTGGAAGAGATTGCCATTCTCGGTCCTGTATTTCTGCACAATATGTTCCCCTTTGAGAGGTTCATGGGAGTCTTAAAGAAATATGTTCATAACCGTGCTAGACCAGAAGGAAGCATCTCCAAGGGATATGGAACAGAGGAGGTCATTGAGTTTTGTGTTGACTTTATTCCTGACCTTAAGACGATTGGTGTTTCTGACTCGCGACATGAGGGAAGACTAAGTGGAAAAGGCACGCTGGGAAAGAAAGCATTGATATGAAGGGACGGGGATTCTTTCACTAAAGCACACTACACAGTTCTACATAATTCCACCTTGGCAGCTCCGTATATCGAGGAGCACAAGAATATTGTACGCTCCAAAAACCCGGGGAAGCCTGAATCATGGATTACAGATGAACACATGAAGTCTTTCGGTGGTTGGACACGGACACATCTCTTGAATGCACCTCTGTTGGAGATCAGCTATACTTGTTGGCCGCGTCACCATCTTCTACTACATTGAATTTCCAAGGGTACGAAATAAATGGGAATACATTCTACATGATCGCCCAAGATAAAAAGAGCACCAACCAAAATAGTGGTGTCCGCTTTGATGCAATAGACGAGAATGGATAAAAGGACACATACTATGGTTACATAGAGGAGATATGGGAACTAGACTATGGAGTCTCTTTTAAGGTCCCTTTGTTTCGCTGCAAATGTGTCAACCTGAATGGGAAGGGGTAAAGATAGACCAGTTGTACAGAATGAAAACAATGGATCTCAACAATCTTGGTTATAGAGATGAACCATTCGTCCTAGCCAATGATGTGCCTCAGGTTTTCTATGTGAAGGACATGTCCTCCAGACCAAAAAAAAGAAAAAATATGCAAACAAATACATCATATGATGAGCCAAAGCGTCACATAGTTCTTTCAGGGAAAAGAAACATCGTGGGAATCAAGGACAAGACAAACATGTCAGAATATTATAATAAGTTTGATGAAATTCCGCCCTTCACAGTGAAAACTGACCCAAGCATTCCGTTAAGTAAAGAAGATGCTCCATGGTTACGTCTGAAGCGATCATAAGGAAGGACATATGCCAAGAAGTTCATGCTCATATTATGTAACTCTAGTTCATGTCTGTCCGGGATATCTTATGATGTTTGCAATTTTCCAAGTTTAATAAATGTATTGAGTGTTAGTCCCGGTTTGTGGCTTGACCGGGACTATATATAGGGGGGCCTTTAGTCCCGGTTTTGTAGTCTCGGTTTTTAATATTAATAAACGTCTTGAGTGTTAGTCCTGGTTTGTGGCTGGACCGGGACTAAAGGGGGCCTTTAGTCCCGATTCGTAGAACGACTTTCCCGAACTATGAAGAAGTTGTCCCGATTCGTACTTACCATTAAGATCTGATCTCCAAACGCACGTGGTCACATATTAGGGAGTGCCTCTATGACCAGTTTCTTGGAGATGCCGGAGGACTGGGATCCATCGGCATCTCCCTAAAACAGGTCGTAGTGGTGTCCCTGCTCTCGCACACCATCTTGCAGCTTGTAACTTCTCTAACTAGATCAATACACCTGGGAGCTAACTAATTTCACATATTAGGGAGTGCCTCTATGACCAGTTTCTTGGAGATGCCGGAGGACTGGGATCCGGCGGCATCTCCCTGAAACTCGTCGTAGTGGTGTCCCTGCTCTCAAAAAAAATATTGGAGATGCCTCAATCTGGCTGGAGGACTGGACTCACAAGGATGCCCATTTATAGTACAAGCAGCTCGGCATAGTGTCGACACTTATGACATAATGTCGACACTCACCCCTATTATTAGTGCTAACTCGTGTTTTGTCCCGGTTGGTGTCTCCAACCGGGACTAAAGGTTCATATTTAGTCCCGGTTGGTGACACCATCCGGGACAAGGTACACGCCGCACGGCATAATGTCGACACTCACCGCTATCATTAGTGTTGCTTGGCCCAGCCTGCCGAAATCCCTCCAACCGGGACTAAAAATGAACCTATCAATGTTGTTGTGCCCATATTATGCATGCATGTGGACATTGGTATGGAGAACAATGTTGCAGGAGGAAGTTTTCCTTTTCGTCGCACGGAAAAGCCCTTTTCCATTTTCCAAGCGCAAAAAACGGGTCCTTTTGTGAAGTAACCACCAAAATGCTGTTTCAGAATGCTACCGTCCCATTTTTCTAAAATACTAGACCACCTTACATGGACTATCTCCCAGCCGGGACATCTCAAACCTTTTCGTATATCCCGAGTAAAAAGGACAAATGTCTGCCGAATCGGTAGGAAGTGGGTCCGGTTTGTACTACAGGTACATGATCTAACGCCCGTGATTTTTTTGAAAAAATCATTTTTAGACTCGCAATATGTGGCAGAGATCCAATGCAATTTCTAATGATGCTAGTCCTCTATCTTCATGCACGCCGGTTCGACCATAGTTAGAAATTCAAAAAATTCAAAACGGGCATAAGAAATTCAAAAAAAATCCGAGCAATGAAAATCCTTCGTGTGGTATCATATTATGTGACATAGTTGAAAGTAAAAATACCAGACTTGGTATACTGATCATGTCTCGAAAAAACCTTCACAAAATGACCTATCATGTTCAAGGTTTCATGGCTTTCGGTCCAAATGACCGATGTTATGTGCTGAATCACGGCATAGTTTGTGATGCTGTGTCCATATTATGGATGCATGTGGACATTGGTATGGAGAACAATGTTGCAGGAGGTAGTTTTCCTTTTCGTCGCAAGGAAAAGCCATTTTCCATATTTCCGAGCGCAAAAAAGGGTCGATTTGTGAAGTAACCACCAAAATGCTGTTTCAGAATGCTACCGTGCCATTTTTCTAAAATACTAGATCACCTTACATGGACTATCTCCCAACCGGGACATCTCAAACCTTTTCGTCCATCCCGGGTAAAAAGGACAAATGTCTGCCGAATCGGTAGGAAGTGGGCCCGGTTTGTACTACAGGTACATGATCTAACGCCCGTGATTTTTTGAAAAAATCATTTTTAGACTCGCAATATGTGGTATCTTCAGAGATCCAATGCAAGTATTAACATTGCTCAAAAAAACCTTCACAAAACCCTAAACCCTAAACCCTAAACCGAAGTTTCTTCCCGCCATTTTTCCCGCCGGTTCTTCCCGCCATTTCTTCCCGCCAGTTTTTCCTGCCAGTTCTTCCCTCCAGTTATGTTCCTGCCATTTTTCACAATATATATGTAGGGTTGGCCTCCATTGTCATTGCACATCTCTAGACTCATATATGCAACCTCATCACTCTTTCCCATGGCTTCCACCGTAGCACTAACCCCAGGGAGGCGGAGGTGCTTTGCGCCTCGAACTACCCCTGCCTACCGGGCTACTGTGTCCCCGTCGGCTGGATGCTGAGCACCGGAGGCATGCCGATTCCTCCTATCCCTCTAGGTGTGGCGCGCCAGATGGCCATCACGAACCACTACTACTTCGAGCTCACGCTGGAGCAGCGGAGGAATCCCAGATGGCATCCCGACTATTTCTCAACTTGGGAAGCCTTCTTCGTGGATCGGCATGAGAGGGCGCTCGCCAGGCACGAGGAGGACGACCCACCTCCTCCGAACTTCAACGAGGCCGACCGTCGGCTGTGGTGGCGCGACCGGACTCTCCAGAGCGTCATGGCCTACGATACGGCCGCCGACTCTAAATTCCAAATTAATATTCAAATAATATAAGTTAATTCATTTTTAATTTTAAATGGTTACATTAATTATTTTTAATAACATAAAATGGTTTTGAATTAGTTATTCAAATCAAAACACTTTTTATGTTTAAAGTTTTTCTAAATTCCAAATTAATATTCAAAAAATATAAGTTAATTCATTTTTCATTTTAAATGGTTACATTAATTATTTTCAAAAACAAAAAATGGTTTTGAATTAGTTATTCAGCAGACTAAAAATGGTTTTGAATTAGTTATTCAGCACTCTAAACTCCAATCCTTGTGTCGCCGCCCCATGCCAGTGTATGCCCCCTCCGATAGTGCACGGGTATGCACGGGCCACGCTCCGCGTCGTCTCCATGGGTTCTGGTGCGGATCTGGTCGAGGCTACAAATCATCGCCACCCGGCCTTGGGCTATCTGGGCGGCGAGCAGCATGATGGCGCCACACGCCTGAGGCACGAGGCCGGTGCTTTCTGACCCGAGGGCACGAGTAGCAGTGCTTGTCGATCTGTGGCTGCCTGACAGAGCGAGCAGAGCACAGGGGCGAGCCCCATTTTGTTCAATTACTTTTGTAAAAAGTGAGTTTTAGGCGGAACCATTTGAGGAGTATTTTGAGTATAAAAATTATTGTGTAAATTATTTTTGAGTGAATCCTTTTGCAAATGGTTGTATATTGAACCCTCTGACCATAAAAATTAAAATTTGAAATAAAACATATAATTTAATTGCAGTAGAAAATATCCCATTGAATAAAACTTTTCTAATAAAAGAAAAATAATTTAAATAACTTAATTGCACTAACTTGGTTCCAATTGGAATTCCACCTTTATAAAAAGGACCGATAGGTGTTTGTAATGTTCAGATCCTTGTTGGAACAATTTGTTCAATAAAATGATCTTGTTGCATGCTTGCATACATTCCATTATATTGTTTTGCTGATTTGTGTTGTAGTTTTGAGTGTGTGCTTTTTGCTTGATTGTATTGTTGTACTATTTGAGGAGTGTGATATTTGCAATATCAAGTAGAGTATCTAAATATTCTACTATCAAGGCAAGTGATACTTTGGTCATCAAAAGTCCTATCTTTTCTATATTGCATTAGTGATGTTTTTGTATGTGCCTGATAGGACTATTATGTATATTACTATGCTATGCTACTACTATAGTGTTGTCCCTCTTCTTCTTCCCCATCTCACTTCTCTGCTTCATCGACGTGCGCACAGGAGACGCCGCCCCACGACGTCGGAAGGCTGCCCGAGCTGTGGGTAGCCCCACTAGTCAGTCATTGTGGGTAGCCCCAGACCCGGTGAAAAACTACCCCCTGTGCTAATGTAAAGTGACGCAGTAACTGTTTTAAAATGGTCAGAAAAATACAAATAATATATCAAAATGTTCAGAAAATTAAGAGCTATCTGTCTAAGTAATCATCATACATTGTCAAGCAACTTAAAAACCCTAGCTTAGGTAAAGAAACATCGACACCCCTTATGTGTACATGTGGGTCCGAGCCCGAGGGTTTCTCCGAATTAGGGTTTCTGATATTGTAAATTCATTTTTATTATTGTGTATGTATATATTAGGGTTTCTCCGAATTAGGGTTTATATCTCTCAACACCGTACCTAACATTATCCCTTAGCCGCTTTGACTTATCCGTTTTCCCACCTATGCAGAAAATATGGACCCACACGACAGAGATGAAGAAAAGGAAGAGTTGATCCAAGGTGTGATCCGCGAGGAAGAAAATTTAGATGTATCGACATTTCTGAACAACTCCGGTGAGGGTGATCCTCTTTTTGCCGGAAGAGACGAATTGTTTGAGGTTGAAGGTGATGCCTTCCGCGAGGGAGAAGGAGATGCCTTGTGTGATCGAGAAGACGAACGCTCCGGCGAGGTACATGTAATATAATTAATTCATTAATTTATCATCTGCTATCTATATAGAAATAGTAACGATGATCTTTCTTCTTTTAGCCCTCCGGATCAAAGAAATCTACTGAAAAGAGCAGACGAGGCCCAACCAAAAAGTTGAAAGACCATGAGAGGTTTAGGATCGAAGATATCGGTGAAGACGGCAAACCGATGGCTCCCGAAGTTGTCACAAACAAATTTGTGGCACAATGCGGAGTAATCGTTAGGGACTTAATCCCGATCACCATTCGAAATTGGAATAGGCCTGCTGATGCGGAAGAAGAGGGAACATGTTTATTTGTCCCTAACATGGCCAAAGATTTACTGTGGAAGAGGCTCATGGTTAATTTCAAACTACTGAAGATAGAGCTAGATCCAAATGCGGAGGATCCAGTTGAGGACGCCTTAGAACATGGGAGAGCCATGGAGGCTAAGGTTAGGGAGTGGGCTATGAAGAAGATGGCCCAGTGTTTCACCAACTGGAAGAAAAGATTGCACCTTGACTATGTCGTGAAAGAGAAGACTCCGGATTTCAAGAAGATTCAGTTTGAGAAGATAAAACCATTCTGGGCTGAGTTTGTGAATTACAAGACATCACAAAAAACTAAGAAAATGTCTGCAACGAATAAGATGAATGCTGCTAACAAGAAGTATCACCATACTATGGGGCAAGGTGGCTACAGGGCTGGCATTCCTAAGTGGGAGAAACTTGATGATGAACTACGTGCTAAAAAGATCATCCCAGAGACAGACGATTGGATCGAACGTGCAAGGAATTGGTTTTACGGGCATGGGGGCACGTTGGACTCGGAAGGGAAGTTTATATATAACATACGACATAAAGAAGACCCCTTGCCAATCGAGAAGATGAGAAAAGCAGTAAAGGTTGTTAAAGATGGGGACTTCATTCCCGATAGAGAGAATGATGAGCTCACACTCGCCCTTGGAAATAAGGAACATGATGGACGAACAAGAGGCACAAGCGGCTCCAAACCATGGAGGACTGGGTTTGCCGAAGAGAGGAAGAAATATCCTGATAGAAGCCGTTAGAAGAGAAAGGACAAGGCGGAAGTTGAAGCAGATATTCAGAAAGAGCGAATGCGTATAATTGATCAACGAATAAAGCAACAACAAGATGAAATTAACGCACTTAAAGAGCAAAGTACTACCGGCCCATCTCAGCAGCACATGGTGGTAGAACCTGCATTCGATGCTACCGGCCTATCGAATAATCGAAAAAGCAGTGTGGCTTCCACCGAGGTCCCGGGTGATGACAATGACGATGACGATGGTGCAACAACGATGGATCCTGTTGGCTACCTGAAAGGACTATATCTTCCCATGATGTTTTTGGTGTTAATGATAATCCCAATTGTGTTTTTTAATTGTGGGTTTGTGTTTCAGGGGAAACATTGTTGTTGTCTCCTTCTATTGTGGTGGATGCTCTCTTGGGATCTCATGAAGACGGTGGCCTTTCAGTTTTCTCCTAGTTTCTCTCCGGTTGTTGTTTTTAGGTCACCGTACTATCAAGAGGGGGTCCGTCTTGGAAGGCTGTGGGAAATCACTTGTTCTTGTACAAACCTATATGCACCGCCACAGCCATCCCACTATTCTATGAGAGAGCGTTTTCTGCTCGTTGAGCCTTACGTGTCTCACCGGAACTTGGCCGGAAGTTCCTCAGTTTTTCCGCAGCTATTCTAAGCTTTGTTCCGATGCTAGTTCCGCCCCAAGTTCCGATGGTGAATCAGTAATCTTCTGTATGAAGTGTTCTAATTGCCGGAACTTGGGCCAGAACTTGCATCGGAACTTGTCTACCAAAGGTCTGGCGGAACTTCGCCAGACCGAACTTCCGCCAGATTCGTTCATGACCAGAAATTCTGCCCTTGTTCCGCTCCAAGTTCCGTTGGTGGCTCAAGAACCTTCTTTTGAAGTGTTCTATTTGCGAACTTGGCGAACTTGTCGAAGTTCACCGGAACTTCCGGTCTGTTTTTGCCGAAACTTCCGGTTGCGCTTCTGGAGCGGGCGTCAACGGTCTGATGACCGTTGGAGCCAGGCTGGGCGGAACTTCCGGCCTCTCACCGGAACTTCCGGTGAGGTTGCGGGTGCTGTAACGGTTCAGCGCGAGGGGGCCTATTTAAGGCACCCCCTTCTTCCTCCCACAGCTGGCTTGAATTTTTCTCTCTCCTCCATTAATGCTCGAGCTTCACCTCACTAGATCTCTCTCTCTAGCCACTCAAATGACTTGATCTTTTGAGAGGTGAGGGAGGTGACCTAGATCTACACTTCCACCAAAGAAGATTTGATTTCCCCCACCCATCCTTTGTGGATCTTGTTGCTCTTGGGTTTCTTGAAACCCTAGACGGTGTAGGGCATCCTCGGAGCTAAGGCTTGTGTTGTAAAGCTTCGAGGTGTCGTTGAGGGCCTCCAATTGAGTTGTGGAGCCTCCCCCTCAACCTTGGTGTAAAGGTTTCGGTTGGCGCCTTCAAGGTCACCGGTTAGTGGATTGTGAGGCCTCCTTTGTTGGGGAGCTCACCGGAGAAGAAGGTGAGGCCTTTGTGGCGCTCGGGTGACCTTGTGTGGCCCCGACACCTCTCCAACATAGACGTAGCTCCTTGGGAGTGAACTACGGGAATTACATCTCCGTGTCCCCGCTCCGGTTACTTCGTTCCCTTCCTTTACTCCTTGCTATTTACCGTTTTTGTGGTTGGTGTTTGTTTTCTTGCATTTAGGTTGTTTACTTAGTTGCATCTCTAGATAACTTTCCTTCTCGTTGAGCCTAAAAGTGAGAAACAAATTAAAATTGGGTAGACGCCTATTCACCCCCCTCTAGTCATATCAAGTCGGTACTTTCAATTGGTATCAGAGCCAAGGCTCTTATTTCGGGCTTTAGCGCCTAAGAGACTATGGCCGACGAAGGGGGTAGTGAAACCGAAAAATCCAAGAACTTGGCCACTATGGATGACCTCAAGCAATTGGAGTCGTCCATGATGTCCAAGTTCGAGGAAATGATGACTATCTTGCAGTCTCTCAAGCCAAACCCCATGGTTGCTCTACACCCCAACCCACCGAGGTTCCTCCCACCGTTATGGTGTCCGCCCCCGGGGTAACTCCCGCGGCCGCCACCACTCACTTGGGACTTGGTTTTTTTGCTCAAACCTCTTCCAAGGTTCCAAGTGAGAACATCGAGGAGCCCGAGAACCCAACTTCCAAAGAGGAAAATGGAGGAAAGGACTACTCGGCGGTACCACCACTGCCGAAGTACACTCCGGATCCACCCATTCCCATGCCACACATTATACCTCAAGGATCACCACCCATGCTAGATACTTCTAATTTCGCCAATTGGCAATATCTAATGCGCTCACATATTTCTAGCTCTTCTATTGAGTTAATGAGGATTGTGGAGGATGGATTCTCTCCATATGACCCAAAGAAGTTCACACGAGGTGAAGTGGTGGACAAGCAACTCAATGCCACAACTTTGGGAATGATTCAAAAGGCCTTGACTCCAAAGGATTTTGCTCACATTCGCCAATTCGACACTGCCAAGGGAGCTTGGGATCAACTCACCAAGCTCTTTGTTGGGAATGCAATCATCCAAATCTCCAAGTTTGATGAGATCAACAACGAGTGTGATGGTTTCGCAATGCAAGATGATGAGACCCCCGAAGACATGTATAGGTGCCTTAAGGTCCTTTGTTCCACTATGAGGGACCTTGGGGCTCACTATGTTGATGAAAAGTTTATGAAGAGGAAGTTCATCCAAGCTCTCCTTCCGTTTGAAGAACAAAAGCTCAACTCTATCAAGGGAAGAACCAACTTTCACCTAATGACCTCCCAAGAAGTCTTGAGTGAAGTAATTGCCATGACTATTGCCAAGAAGAATGCGGAGTCCGCTCGAGCTAGGGCCATTGGGTCAACCAAAGTGAATCTTGCTTTGAAGGCCAAGGCTATTGAAGTTTATGATGATGATACATCAAGTGAGTGGTCTCAAGAGGATCTCAAATGTGCCTTCAACGAACATCTTGCTCTCGCTTCAAGGGCCTTTTGGAACAAGTCCGGATTCAAGTCAAGATCAAGGGACAACTCAAGATTCAATTCACCCAACAAGTCTCCCATGGCAAGGTCGTGCTACAATTGCAACGACAAGAGTCACTTCGTGGCCAAGTGTCCCTTTGAGAACCGTGAAGACAATGGTGGTCGTCTCATTCGCAAGATCAAGTCAAGACCTCCTCATCCCTTGAACAAGAACTACGCCGTCAAGAACGTCACTAACAAGGAACGAGCAATTGTGGTCCATGAAGAATACCTTTCGGGCACGGATGAAGATGATGATGATGAAGTTCATGGTGGAGAGATTGTGGGAGTTACTGCTATTGCTACTACGTCGACTCCACGTCTATCCCTCTTCGACTCGCCAAATGAAAATGTCATCTCCTCCAACCAAAAGTGCTTCATGGCCAAGGTCACCGAGGTAACACCGAAATCCACTCCTCAACCTATCTCTAGTGAGCCTTCCTCTCTTGATCTTGTTGGTCTAGAGGTGAAGAAAGAGATGATTGACATGTGTGAATTTGTTGCTACCTTAGATGAAGAAACTAAAACTTGTTTTGAGTCCTTGCTTGCACAACTTGACAATGCTAGGGATTCCTTGGATGAAAAGGAAGAACTTCTTGACTTGCTAAGTAAAAATGAAAGAGATGCGGCCGATGAAATTGCTTCTCTCACTCAAAGTCTTGAGGATGAACAAAATATGAGAATTAATCTTGAAGAAAATGTGTATAAGCTTGTAGATGATCATAATTGTAGGGTTCGCAGCATAGAAAACAAAATTTTTCCTACGATGTGAACAACTATGTACCAAGATCTATCTACTAGATACAAACAACGGGCGATGTATATCCGTAGAGAACATACCCTTGAAGACCGACAAAGCTTAACGAGTCCAAACTCGTGGTTGATGTAGACGATCTCTTGCCGATCTCAAGATCGAGAGGAAGTCCTAGCGCCGCAAAACAGCAGCGCATCCGTGCTCGCACACACGTTCGAGGCACCGAGCAACCTCCACCTCCTCGCTCCAGCGATGCAGCGGAAGCACAACTCTTTCTTGCCGAATAGCCACCGGGAACATGTATCTCGCTAGTCCGAGACCATGGGGGATAAATTCTAGAGGGGGAGAGAGATCCTTCACGAGGAGGTGTGAGTGAGAGAGAGGGGGGCTCCTTTTATAGGGAGAGGGGGGCACCCAAGGGGCCATGCGCCCAGCCATGGGGCTGCCCCCACCTCTTCCACATTCATGTGGGTGGACACTCCACTCACTCAAATGCCTTTCAATTCCCTCCACTCAAAAACCCACTCAAATTCCCATTAAATTTCCACCAAATTTAATGCAAACTCTCATTAAATAAAACTCCTTTTATTTATTCAGAATTTTGTCAATTACTTTAATGACAAACATTCACATATAACCCCTTGCTAGTATTTCATTTCACATGCAGAAACACTTTCAATTTCACCAAAACCCGCTTTGATCTAGTGAAATAAATTCCTGCGCTTGTTATTCTTTTCTGCATGAAACTTTTGCTCCAAATGGATGTCGGTGTATCTTAAGTGTGTCACCCTACGGTTCACTAATAATGTGTACATGATCGAGACCCCTCTCGGATCAATAATCAGAAGCGGGATGTGGAGACCCATACTGACTCCCACACATTCAACGATGACTTTCTTGTGATCGTCGGAACCTTTTTACGCTAGTATCTTAATCCCTTTGTTTCGCGATATATTACATGTCCGAGATTCGATCATCGGTATCTCCATACCTAGTTTGATCTCGTTACTGACATGCACTCTTTTCTCGTTCCTGTGATATAACATTCTAGTGATCAAATCACTTGCTTGCAAGCTAATCAATGTGATATCACCGAGAGGGCCCAGAGCATATCTATCCGTCATCGGGATGAACAAATTCCACTCTCGATCCATGGGCCTCAACATAACACTTTATTAGTTCTGAATCCATCTTTATAATCACCCAGTTACGGTGTGACGTTTGATGTTATCAAGAAACTCTTCCGGTGTTAGTGATTGACATGATCTCATGGTTTAAGGATTAGGATCACTTCGTAAGTTGTTATAGCAATATAAATTCAATGACTTTGGTCGTAATGCTATACTTTGGATGAATGTTCATCACATCATTACACTAATGTTGTGACCTCGTTATGAACAACATCCAATGTCCATGATCAGGAAACCTATGATCATCTTGTTAATCAACGAGCTAGTTTATAAGAGAGGCATAACTAGGAACTTCCTTTTTGTTTATTAAACACACATGTATTAATGTTTCCATATTAATACAATTATAGCATGCAAAATAAACATTTATCATAAATAAGGAATACGATAATAACCACTTTATTATTGCCTCTCGGGCATATTCCCTTCAGTCTCCCACTTGCACTAGAGACAATAATCTAGTTTGAAAACTTTGTGTATTGAACTCATATGGCTTTCTGGTGTTCCATATACGCAACTGCAAGTGGTTAACATAATCTACGGATCTGACGCTTTCAGGTCCGTGTGTATTTGCATGTCTTTGCGTCTTCACGCATCACTCATTCTCCAATGAGATGGCATTGTATAAATTCGGTCTTTCGGTGAGATATTTAGTTCCTTGGGGTTAAAACACGTCGATACTATTGTCGTACAATATATCTTTAGTGTTAGCCCGTTGCAAACCACACCTTAGTTTGATAACAAACTACTTGACACAAATTCCCTCCTTTGCTGCTACTATAGCAGTCATATACTTAGCCTTTTTGTTGTAGTATTCGTCACAATGTCTTAACTATGGATTTCATCCAAATCCATCATGGAATCTCCTTTCCATTACATTGTACCACCCATAGTTTAAATTGATATAAACTTAATTTGTATCTTGTGACAAAACTAGTATCAATGTAACACTTTACAATGAACTATTTGTAATTGTTTGTCACCTCTACACAAATATATTCTTACTTCTTTCAAAAAGATCATAAGAATATCCTCACTATCGTCCAATGATCATTTGATGATTCATTCTGGTATATGCTTATAACACTTAGAGCATAGGACATATCTGGATGTGTACATATCATGGTATGATTGATCAAAACATTCTCGTGATTTCACTCATCAAGTGTCAAAGCACTTGAATCTTGTTTCACTTATCAAGTGTCGATACACTTGAATCTTGATTCAATTCCTTTCCATGCAATAAGAACTGTTTCTTGTCGTTTCTATATTGAACTCCTTCAATATCTCATATATGTACGTTTGGCACAACCATATTGGCGTCACAGTCTATCCACTATAGACATTCACGCTAAATATTCGGGTTTTGCCTAAGTATTTTATAGAAATGAAATTCTTAACCTTTGTCAATAAAAGATACATCATTTCTAATCAACAAGATGTCCTCCACATAATGTATTAGAAATATGTCTCAGCGCTCCCACTTAATTTCTTGCAAATGCAAGCATCTTCATCGTCTCCTGATGAAAACTCCTTTTCATTAAGGTGAAGATTCCAACTCCGCGATGCTTACTTCAACCATTGAAGTTTGCATGCCCTTTTAGCATCCTTTGAATTTTAATGAAACCCTTTGGACCGTGTCATGTACACGTCCTAGGTAACCATTCTATTAGAAGAACTTTGTTTTGTTTTTTCATCTACCATATAAAAAATTATATGTAGTGGTTGCTACTTTAATCCGTCCAGACTAAATATCGCTATGAAAGATCAAATCTTGTCATAGTCAACTCCTTGAACATTGTCGTAAAATACTTTACGGCATGTCGACTATTTCATAGATGTGAAACATCCATGTCTGTTTCTTTATAGATCCAAATACGACCGATAGGTTTTTACACCTTTCCGGAGGGTCTTCCAAGTTCAAAACTTGATTTCTCGTGCATGGAACTATCACGGATTTTATGGCTTGAAGCCATTTGACGAAGTCAGGGCCCATCATCGCTTCTTTGCATGTAGTCGTTTCATCATTGTCAAACAACAATGATTTACTCTCAAACCTTAGCATTTGATTGTTTATCCGACCGACTTGGTTCAATAAAAACTTAGATCTCCGTGACCACAACCTTTGAGGCACATAAGCTATGAGCATTATGGTAGCCTCCGGAACAATATCCGGTGCTGCGCAACTCAGCACATTTAGCTAAGGTTCGTTAACCTTATCAAAGTTCTATTGTCCTCCGACTTAACTTTTATGAAAAATTCCTTCTTCAAGAAACTTCACATTTCAAGCGACAAACCCTTTTATCCTCGGTGTTATGGAGGAATAACCAATTGTTATTCGAAATAACCTACAAATACATGCTCATCCGACTTTGGTTGTAAACATCTTACTTATGTTTAGCATACCAAAATTTAAGAAATGACAACTTGGGTTTTACCCCAAACCATAACTTCCATGGTGTCATTTCAACGGATCTAGATGGAGCTCTTTTCAGTGTAAAAGCGGTAGTCTCTAAAGCTTTTAATCTTTTAAAACATAATGGCAGTTTTATAAATAACACCTTTGATCAAACCATGTCACACAAGGTTTCATTACAAATCTCAAACACTCCATACTCCTATGGTGTTTCGGGAGATGCAAATCTAGGTGTTTTTGCTAAACTTGTAACTCAAATAAATCCCTTGATGATAAATCATAATTCATTTATTTTATTATTACACTTGTAACTCAAATAAATCCCTTTATGATAAAATCATAAATCATTTATTTTCTTGTTACAATGATTTTCCACTTCATCTTGAAAATCTTTGAAACGTTTTCAAATATTTCATATTTCTTTCTCATTAAGTGAACATTCACTCAAATTTCCGGAGAAAGCATATGAAGTTGAAATCCATCGCTTACGACTATACATAATGGTCGACATACATCGATATGTATAAATTCCAATATTTTAGTCGTTCGTTCTTCTTTGGCCTTTGAACGATGTTTTAATTATTCCGAGGAAAGTCTCACAAGCGTCACTTGATCAAATCAAAGACTCCAAAAATCCATGAAAATGGAGATTCTTCATGTTTTCTTTCCGATATAATTTAAACAGCGATGTCATTTCGTAAGTGATCTTTCAATCATTTGTCTTGCGACATTTTAGCATTAGGTTTTATGGATGTGATTTCTACAACTAGATTTGTAAATCATCCATCTTATATGGAATACGGTAATTATTGGAACAACCTTTGTTCTCATAATACCTGATTTAAATAACAATCATTAAAACAAATCTTGAAGTCAAGCTTTGATGTCAACGAGAAATACAAACAACGGTTTGTTTGTTTTCGATGAACATCATCACATATTCTCTTGCTAGTTACTTAGGCCATTGTAGTTCATCAATTGCGTCGTTCTGTATGACATTTAATACCAACCAATTCGGTATCCAATACCCAAGAACCACATTGTTTAACAAGCAAAGAATACAACCATAACATGTATATCATCTATATACCTAAATTGGATATTTCCAATCTTTTCTTTTCTGCCAAATATATTTTATAGATTCTCTTTCAGCATTTCCTCTTTCCTTTTAAAAGAATTTATCAACAGTGGTGCCATATACATGACACATAGTCCAAAGCGTGTATATTCAAATAATAATACCTTTGGACTTGCACTTTGAAGTAGATCACCATCATCAAATGATCGGTATTCTTTCAAAATCCATTCTTTAGTAATCTTTTAGTGTAGTAAACACTTTACATACATCTTATATTCACCCTTATCATGACAACTTTCATGATCAAGCTAATGTAGCTTATAAAGGAGAATTGTGAGTATAACGTTACTTTCCAAAACCCTTTTGGATGATTAGGATGTCTAGCATCTCCAACCTTTGCAAATTCTCATCCAATATGAGAACATATATTATACTCTATCATATTGCAACCAAAACATTATTTCAGATATCATTATATCTGCCACACATAATGGTTTCTGAAACAATTCTTTCAGCTCCTAGATAAACTTGATATTAAAACAATCAAGAATCATGGAGGCAAACATGATACTTAAGATACTAACACTGGAATTGTTACTCTCGATTTAATACCAACTATTAAATTTCACGGAGTAAATAGAGTTTGCTAAAAGTTTGCAATAGGACTTTAAACTTTGATTGACACTCAACACAATACGATACCAGTTCGTAAAGTAAATATCCAGAATTCTATAGTTCTATTATCTCAATTACAACTATGCATAAGGTAGTGAACGAATGCCAATGACTACAACAAATTATGCAAATTCACTTTGATTTAATTTATGATAAATTGAGTTCTACTAACCCAAATTAGAAATGAACTCCCACTCAAAAACGACATCCCTCGTGTCTTTTTGGTGATTACATGAACCAAATCCACTACACCAAGTCCGACCATCACGTGAGTCGGTGTAGCTTCAAAGGCGAGCATCCATATGGTCATCATATCAAAAACATATGACTCATGCTTAACCTTTCGGTCCGTGTTCCGAGGCCATGTCTGTACATGCTAGGCTCGCCAAGTAAGAACCTTAGTATTCGCGTGTAATCGTCTTACACCCGAGATATGCTCGTGGATTCAAGTACACCCGATCATCACGTGATGTCTTGAAGAGACGAATCATTGTCGGTGCATACTTAAGGAAGAACACATTTTTATCTTGATATCTAAATGAGGGATCATCTTATTATGCTAATAAAGCGCCAAACAAGCAATATAAGATGCAATCAAAACATCACATGTTTATAAGTGAAATGATATGGTTCCCGCATATGATCTCCATCATGTGCACCGTGGTATGATCTCTATCATACCTTTATGTGTAAGGCCAAGGTATATGGAACTTACACGCTATGTGTGTTATAAGAGTATCATATCATACTTCTACTTACAACATCACCATATCATAACACTAGCCCAGCAACAATCTAAACTAGACGCCTCTAATTTATCCATTGCAAGTTTTACGTGGCTTAGGGCTTTCGAAGATAGAACCGTTCTTACCTACGAACATTAACCACAACGAGGATAATCAAATTGTTGACAACTCGTTGCAAATTAGATATTGACTATAGTAGGAGAGACAGACACCCGCTAGCCACTTATGCAAAACTAGTTGCATGTCAAGCGTGGAACAGGTCTCATGTGCGAGGACATGTAAAGTTTGTCCGGGCCGCTTCATCCCACTATGCCACCAATATCCAAAGTACAACTAAGAATCAATAAAATGATCATCATCGTCCACATACTCATATGTGTACTACCCGTGCAAAGCATCTACGCATAAATCCGGCTCTGATACCACTGTAGGGTTCGCAGCATAGAAAACAAAATTTTTCCTACGATGGGAACAACTATGTACCAAGATCTATCTACTAGATACAAACAACGGGCGAATGTATATCCGTAGAGAACATACCCTTGAAGACCGACAAAGCTTAACGAGTCCAAACTCATGGTTGATGTAGACGATCTCTTGCCGATCTCAAGATCGAGAGGAAGTCCTAGCGCCGCAAAACAGCAGCGCATCCGTGCTCGCACACACGTTCGAGGCACCGAGCAACCTCCGCCTCCTCGCTCCAGCGATGCAGCGGAAGCACAACTCTTTCTTGCCGAATAGCCACCGGGAACATGTATCTCGCTAGTCCGAGACCATGGGGGATAAATTCTAGAGGGGGAGAGAGATCCTTCACAAGGAGGTGTAAGTGAGAGAGAGGGAGGGGGCTCCTTTTATAGGGAGAGGGGGGCACCCAAGGGGCCATGCGCCCAGCCATGGGGCTGCCCCCACCTCTTCCACATTCATGTGAGTGGACACTCCACTCACTCAAATGCCTTTCAATTCCCTCCACTCAAAAACCCACTCAAATTCCCATTAAATTTCCACCAAATTTAATGCAAACTCTCATTAAATAAAACTCCTTTTATTTATTCAGAATTTTGTCAATTACTTTAATGACAAACATTCACATATAACCCCTTGCTAGTATTTCATTTCACATGCAGAAACACTTTCTGCAATTTCACCTGAAAACCCGTTTCGGTATCTAGTGAAATAAATTCCTGCGCTTGTTATTCTTTTCGGCATGAAACTTTTGCTCCAAATGGATGTCGGTGTCTCTTAAGTGTGTCACCCTATGGTTCGTGAATAATGCGGACATGATCGAGACCCCTCTCGGATCAATAATCAGAAGCGGGATCTGGAGACCCATACTGACTCCCACACATTCAACGATGACTTTCTTGTGATCGTCGGAACCTTTTACGCTAGTATCTTAATCCCTTTGTTTCACGATATATTACATGTCCGAGATTCGATCATCGGTATCTCCATACCTAGTTTGATCTCGTTACTGACATGCACTCTTTTCTCGTTCCTGTGATATAACATTCTAGTGATCAAATCACTTGCTTGCAAGCTAATCAATGTGATATCACCGAGAGGGCCCAGAGCATATCTATCCGTCATCGGGATGAACAAATTCCACTCTCGATCCATGGGCCTCAACATAACACTTTATTAGTTCTGAATCCATCTTTATAATCACCCGATTCTGATGTGACGTTTGATGTTATCAAGAAACTCTTCCGGTGTTAGTGATTGACATGATCTCATGGTCTAAGGATTAGGATCACTTCGTAAGTTGTTATAGCAATATAAACTCAATGACTTTGATCGTAATGCTATACTTTGGATGAATGTTCATCACATCATTACACTAATGTTGTGACCTCGTTATTAACAACATCCAATGTCCATGATCAGGAAACCTATGATCATCTTGTTAATCAACGAGCTAGTTTATAAGAGAGGCATAACTAGGAACCTCCTTTTTGTTTATGAAACACACATGTATTAATGTTTCCATATTAATACAATTATAGCATTCAAAATAAACATTTATCATAAATAAGGAATACGATAATAACCACTTTATTATTGCCTCTCGGGCATATTCCCTTCAATAACAACACCTTGTGCTCTATAATTAAAGAACATGATCATGCTCTTGCTTTGATTAAGGTTCTCAAGAAAGAAAATGTTTAGTTTGTGGGTGGTCATGATAGGACTCAAAAGGATCTTGAGAAACTCAAAGAGGAACACAAAGCCTTGGAGAGTAAATTCTCAAATCTTTTTGAAGCCCATGAACAGCTTCAAACTCAATTAACTTGTGATCTTGCTAAGTCTTCTGCTGTGCAAATTATAGACTTGTCTAGCACTCCTAACCCTTGTTGCAAGCATGAGTATCTCATATAGGAAGTCAAGGTGTTGAAGGATCAACTTTCCAAGACTAAGAAGAAGAAGAACAAGAAGAAGAAAAAGAACAAGGGCATGGCCCAAGGGGTACCAAATGGCCTAACCCTCTTGCAAAGTGACAACTTTGCCGGAAAGAACAATCCCTCTTATATTCTTTGCAAATCATATGATGGTCATGTATATGCTAGATATGTGGGAACTTCTTACACACATGATTATCATTGGGCCATTTGGGTGCCAAAGGCTCTTGTGACTAACAAAAGGGGACCCATTGCAAAATGGGTACCTAAAACCAAAGCTTGATTTTCTTGTAGGACTATGCTTCCGGTGGATCAAAACGGGTGCTTGATAGTGGTGCCACGAGTCATATGACCGGAAGCAATTCTATCATGACCGAGATGAGGCCCAATATTGCCAACACCATGGTCTCCTACGGTGACAAAACAAGCTCTCAGGTTTTGGGTTTTGGCAAAGTGGTGGTAACCCCAGATGTTTCCTTGGTTGACGTCATGCTTGTCAAAACTCTTCGTTACAACTTACTCTCAGTTCGTGCTCTTGCTCTTATGGGTCTTTCTTCTTTCTTTAATTCTCATACCGTGGTCCTCATGTGGAGCAAGTCTCTCAAGGTGGCTTTTGTAGGATATGTAGAACATGACTTGTATGTGGTGGACTTTTTAGGGACCACTACTCCTCATGCTCTATGTCTCTATGCTAAAGCCTACAAGGGCTGGTTGTGGCATCGCCGCCTAGCCCATGTTAACATGAGAACTTTGCAAAGACTTAACTCCGAGGGCCACATCCTTGGAATTAACGATGTTTCTTTTGCCAAAGATCATGTTTGCAGGGCTTGTACTGAAGGGAAGATGCATGAAACTCCTCACAAAGAACTCAATCAAATCACTACCGAGAGGTGTTTGGAGCTCTTGCATATGGATCTCTTTGGTCCACCCTCTCATGATAGCCTTGGAGGCAAGAAGTATTGCTTGGTTATTGTGGATGATTTCTCAAGATACACTTGGGTGTTCTTTTTCAAGTACAAGAGTGAGACTCAACAAACCGTCATCGACTTTGCTAATGAGGTTCATTGGAAGCACAATGCAACTATTCTCTCAATTCGAAGTGACAATGGCACCGAGTTCAAAAAATATACCTTGGATGAGTTTCTCAGTGATGAAGGAATCAAGCATCAATACTCCACTCCCTATACCCCTCAACAAAACGGAGTTGCCGAAAGGAAGAATCGCACATTGATGGATGCGACTCGGTCTATGCTAGCTGAGTTCAAGTCTCCATACAACTTTTGGGCCTAGGACATCTCCAGCGCTTGCCATGCAACCAACCGGCTTTATCTCCACAAGAAAAAGAACAAGACCCCCTATGAACTTCTCACCGGGAAAAATCCTAATGTTAGCTACTTTCGGGTGTTTGGTTGCAAGTGCTACATTCCCAAGAAAGGAGTTCGTTTGTCCAAGTTTGAATCCAAGGCTCAAGAAGGAATTTTCGTTGGCTACTCAAATCAGTCCCATGCTTATAGAGTCTACAACAAAGCCAATGGAAGGGTTGAAGAAACAAGCAACGTGAAGTTTGATGAAAATCATGAGTCTCTTGTTAGGCAAGATGGTGTTTGTGATCCAAGTGATGAAATTCCTCCTAAGGCCATAAGAAGAATTGGTGTGGGTTTCCACCTCCCCATTGAGGATCCCCTTATGGACGAAGGAGAAGGACCAAGCTCTACTCAAGTGGAGCCCTCACTTTCACAAGATCATCTTGCCCCTCAAGGACCTACTTTTTTGGCACAAGCTCCCTCAAGCTCTTCCGAAGCTTCCCATGCTCATGACTCTCCAAGCTCCAAAGAACAAGCTCTTCATCAACAACATCAACCTCCCCACGATGGGGCTCCTCCTCAAGGCACCTCCCACGGACAAGCTCTTCATCAACCTCATCAACCTCCCCAAGATGGGGCTCCCCCTCAAGGTCACGGCTCTCCCCAAGGTCAAGCTCGTCAAGATCAAGAGCAAGTCAATGATCCTCAAGGATCCTCTCCAAATGATGACTCCCCCGGAGTGGAAATTGATGAAGATGACCCTCGTGTTCGTGCTTATAGTCAAGGTGGTGGCTCAATTGGTGGCAATGACCAAGTGGTAGCTCAAGAATCTCGAGTTGAAGCACAAGCCCGCCGTCAAGCCTATCGTCTCGCCAATCTTGTTCGAGATGGCCATATCCTTGATAATGTCTATGGAGATTTCAATAAAGGTTCTACTACTAGGAGGCAACTAGCTTCCTTTAGCTCTCACCATGCGTTTATCTCTCTTGTGGAACCACAGAAAGTCTTCGAAGCTCTTGAAGATGATGATTGGCTTGCTGCTATGAACAAGGAACTTCATAACTTAAAGAGGAACAATGTTTGGACATTGTTTGAGCGGCCCAAAGACTGTCAAAATGTCATTGGAACCAAGTGGGTCTTCAAGAACAAGTGCGATGCGAATGGAATTGTCGTGCGCAACAAGGCAAGGTTAGTTGCCCAAGGATACTCACAAGTTGAGGGCATCGACTACGGTGAGACGTATGCCCCCGTTGCTCGCCTTGAATCCATTCGTATGCTTCTTGCCTTTTCTACCCATCATAACTTTAAGTTGCATCAATTGGATGTTAAGAGTGCTTTTCTTAATGGTCCTTTGAAAGAGTTGGTATACATCAAGCAACCTCCGGGTTTTGAGGATCCACTTTTTCCGAACCATGTCTACAAGCTCAATAAGGCACTCTATGGCCTCAAGCAAGCCCCACGTGCGTGGTATGATTGCCTTAGGGAGCTCTTGTTAGACCGTGGCTTCGAAGTGGGTCTCATTGATCCCACTCTTTTTACTAAGAAAGTTGGAGGCCACTTGTTCGTATGCCAAATCTATGTTGATGACATTATCTTTGGGTCTATTAACAAAACTTTTAATGAGGATTTTGCCAATCTCATGACCGATAGCTTCGAGATGTCCATGATGGGGGAGTTGAAATTTTTCCTTGGGTTTGAAGTCAAGCAATTGAGGAAAGGGATTTTCATCAACCAAGCCAAATACATCCAAGACATGCTCAAGAAGTTCAAGTTTGATCAAGTCAAAGGTGCCAAGACTCCCATGCCAACTAAGGTTAATCTTGATCTCGATCCCAAGGGTAAGGAAGTGGATCAAAAACTCTATCGATCTATGATTGGTTCTTTGCTCTATCTTTGTGCATCCCGACCGGATATTATGTTGAGTGTGGGTATGTGTGCAAGATTTCAAGCCGCACCAAAGGAAAGTCACTTGGTGGCGGTCAAGAGAATCTTTCGATATTTAGTTCATACCCCAAACTTTGGGTTGTGGTACCCCAAGGGAGCCAGCTTTGATCTTATTGGTTACACGGACTCGGACTGGGCTGGTGACAAAGTGGGAAGAAAGTCAACCTCCAGAGCTTGTCAGTTTCTCGGAAGATCTTTGGTTTGTTGGTCCTCGAAGAAGCATAACTGTGTGTCGATGTCCACTGCCGAAGCTGAGTACATCTCTGCCGCAAGTTGTTGTGCTCAATTGCTATGGATGAAGCAAACTTTAAAGGATCTTGGACTATCTTTTGACAAGGTGCCTCTTCTTTTTGACAATGAGAGTGCCATTGCTATTGCTCACAATCCCGTGCAACACAACCGGACCAAGCACATTGAGATTCGTCATCATTTCATTCGGGACCATGTTGCTAGAGGAGACATTTCTTTGGAGTATGTTCCCACCAAGGCAAATCTTGCGGATATTTTCACGAAGCCTCTTTATGAAGCAAGGTTCCGGGGCATGAGCTAAATATCATCGATTCGAGCAATGTTGCTTGAGTACCTTGCACACCTACCCGCGTCTCAATGTGTATCTTGTTTGGATGTAGGCATGTATTTAGGGGGAGTGTAGTTCCTCTTATGAACAAACGCTATCCCTATTATGCGCACATTAAAGTTTTCATACTCTATAGTCTCTAAAGGAGACCATTTGAGCTTCATGATGAGTGTTGGTAATGAACCAAGATATATCTTCGAGGTGTCAAGCCATTTACTCTTATATAAGGTGGCCTCGGCCACCGACCCGTTTTTATTTGTGTCTTCGACCTTTTTGTGTTTTTCTTGGCTTTTATTGGCTTTGGTTCTTCACAGTTTGAGCTCTCTATCCTAAGCCTTTCCTTTCCTCAAGCCCTCTCTATTCCCTGCACAAGTTCTTCCTTGTTATCTTCCAAACCTGAGAAGGTCTTCCTGGCGTCACCGGAACTTCCGGTCAGATGCCGGAACTTCCGGTCAGCTGGTTGTTCGTCTGAACCACCTGCTGACCTGGAACGTGTTCAGCCTGACCCGGAACTTCCGGTCCCTGACCGGAACTTCCGGTGGTGCTCCCTGTCCTATATAAGGTGGGCCCTGGGGGAAAACGGGATCTTCTCCCTTTTTCCCCCAAGACCCATCCTCTATTTGGAGCAGCCGCCGGCCAAGACCTCTCCGCGAAGGTGCTCCGGCCCCTTCGTCTCCGGCCACTCCTCCACAGATATGCTCCGTGGGAACCTTCCCTACCTCGATCTCCCGCCATGGACTCCGGTATTTGCCCTCAACTCCCTCCATTAATGGAGATCTTGCTCTCTCACCATGGCTTGAGTTAGGGCACACCATGTCTAGGCTAGTTCTTTGGCTAGAACTTGTTGGGAGATCTTGGTAGGCCTAGGGTATCATGCTAGAGTAGATTGGTCCAATACATTCTTGAAAATCTTTGCACGTGTGGCTTTTAGATCTAGATCTAGTGGACTACTGTTTGGAACCATCAGTTCGTGGCCTCACCAGAACTTCCGGTGAGCCACAACCGGAACTTCCGGTGGACCATTTTCAGCGGAAGTTCCGGCGATTCAACGGAAGTTCCGGCAACAATGCAACTTTTTCCTGATTGTATTTTTCCAATCTATTTCTTTTGTTCCATCTTCCGAACTTGTGCACTTACCCCACCTTCCCTCCCTATTCTTATGCTTTCCTCTCAGGGAAAGGAGGTACTCGCCAAGGCAAGCGTACCCGCCGACCATCCTCTGACATTCCTCCTAAGATTGATGAAGAAGATGTTGAGGTTGTGCGTCCAACCACTCAGACTAGTCATCAGAAGGCTGCTGCTGCTCGCCGTGCTGCTGCTGCTGAAGGGAAAAGGCCTTCTCTTGCTCAGAAGGCCACTACTGCTAGGCCAGACATGACCAAAGCCAAGATTTCCAAATGGTCTCAGAAAGCTTACTCTGCATTTAGGCGTACGGATCCCTACCTCGTGGCTCGTGACCGTCTTTGCTTGGATCCTCACTTCCACACCTGTCGTCAGGAACAGATATTTGCTGAAATCTATGCAACAAAGAAGAAGTTCGTGGTTGCTCCTCAAAAGTACATCAATGTGACACATGGAAGAGAAGCATGCATACTTTGGCGAGGCTCTTGATATTTGCCAGAAGTTTGGGCTGATTCCTCTCATGGAGCACCATCAGAACTATGATGTGAATGCTATTGCTCAGTTTTACTCAACTCTGTTTATTCACATGCAGTCCTCTACTGAAGGTGTGTTGAAGTGGATGACTAGGGAAGTGTTTCTTACCGCCACTTGGTCTGAGTTTGCTGAGCTTCTTGGTTATCCCCTTCAGCCTGGCCACGGGGAAAATGGTTGGCGTGTTCATGGTCCTGAAGCTGCTGATCCTGAGGTCCTGGAGCCTCTCTACATTGAAGGGTGGGGAACTGTTGGGTTTGTGAATCATCTGCTGCCAGTTTTTGACATCATGCGCAGGGTGTACTTGAACACCATCTCTCCCAAGGCTGGTAACTTTGATCAGCTCCATGGCTATCAGGTTGACCTCATGCATCAGACTTATCTACGCCGTGACACTGATAGTCCCATGGATGTTATGCACTTCATCTACTCCGAGTTGTGGCAAGCTATTATTGAAAAGAAATCCTGCATCTATGCTCCCTTCATTCAGACTCTCATCAATCACAAGTGGCTTGAGATGACTGGCACTCGCTTTCCTGAAGACAACATCACCATTCATGAAGAGCGGAAGCTGCGTGTGAGTAAGCACCAAAAGCCTCGTTCTCAAGAAGAAAAGGAAGCTGAACTCAAGAAGGCCCAAGATGAAGCTGGTGTTCCTTCCTCTGCTCTGGGGGTTCTCGTGCTGGTGGTCCGTCTCTCCAGAGGCAGCCGTCTTGGGCAAAGAAGCTTCTTGGGAAGGTGAAGAAAACTTTCTGCTTTCTACATGACCGCGAGTATCAGGCCTATGTAGATCAGCGTCACAATGTTCAGCGCCAGAAGGCCATCATGACCGCTCTCAACATTCCCAGCTCTCCGGTCACTAGCTCTGTCACTGTTCCCAAGGATGATTGGATTCGCGACAACTACCACTGGTCTGAGGATGAGTCTGAGGAGGAGGTCACTGGTCCGCCTGAGTGGGGTCCTTGGGTCCCCGAGTCTTCTCCTCCTCCTCCCTCTCATGGCCGGGACGATTAGATTGATCTTTTCTTCCTTTTTGGTGTCTCGATGCCAAAGGGGGAGAAAGATGTCTATTAGGTTGTCTACGGGATTTGCATGGGTTGAGTCGCGAGCCTGTTCTTGCCTTTGATTTTTTTCTCTTGCTCGCGAACTCTCTAGTTTATTTGTGTGCTTGTGGCTTTATGTCCGTGAACTTATGTGTGCTTGTGGACCATGTTATGTTCGAGACTATGTGGTATCTTTGTGGTATCTTGTTGTCATTTTATGAGCACATGCATATGGTGGTGGAGCCTCATAGCTCTTATTGTTATTATTACTCCTTTTGTCTCCACCACATTTGGTTGGTTCTGGTATGATCTCTATCCTTTCTTGTACCCTGCACTTGTGATATCTTTGCAATTGGTAGGGGGAGCCTCCTTGTATGTGTGCCAGTCTTGTCCTTAGAGGTTTTCTCTACCTTGCACACATACATGGGGAGCTTGTCCCGTCCATTGCAAAGATTTCTTTGATTCTATGCAAATCTTTGGGATTGTCATCTAACACCAAAAAGGGGGAGATTGAAAGGACTATATCTTCCCATGATGTTTTTGGTGTTAATGATAATCCCAATTGTGTTTTTTAATTGTGCGTTTGTGTTTCAGGGCAAACGTTGTTGTTGTCTCCTTCTATTGTGGTGGATGCTCTCTTGGGATATCATGAAGACGGTGGCCTTTTAGTTTTCTCCTAGTTTCTCTCCGGTTGTTGTTTTTAGGTTACCGTACTATCAAGAGGGGGTCCATCTTGGAAGGCTGTGGGAAATCACTTGTTCTTGCACAAACCTATATGCACCGCCACAGCCATCCCACGATTCTGTGAGAGAGCGTTTTCCTGTTCTGTTGGAGCCTTCTGTGTCTCATCAGAACTTCCGGCCTGGCGCCGGAAGTTCCGCTCAGGATTTTTCTACGGGCTGTTCTAAGCTTTGTTCCGACGCTAGTTCCGCCCCAAGTTCCGATGGTGAATCAGTAACCTTCTGTATGAAGTGTTCTAATTGCCAGAACTCGGGCCGAAACTTGCATCGGAACTTGTCCTGCCAAAAGGTCCTGAGCGGAACTTCCGCCCAGACGCCGGAACTTCCGGCCAGATTCGGTTCGCGACCCAGAAATTCTGCCCCTTGTTCCGCTCCAAGTTCCGGTGGTGGCTCAGTAACCTTCTGTTTTGAAGTGTTCTATTTGCCGGAACTTGGCCGGAACTTGCGTCGGAAGTTCACCGGAACTTCCGGTCTGTTTTGACCGGAACTTCCTGGCGCTCGAGCGGGCGTCAACGGTCTGATGACCGTTGGAGCCAGGCGGGGCAGAACTTCCGGCCTCTCACCGGAACTTCCGGTGAGGTTGCGGGGGCTATAACGGTTCAGCGCGAGGGGGCCTATTTAAGGCACCCCTCTTCTTCCTCCATTAATGCTCCATTAATGCTCGAGCTTCACCTCACTAGATCTCTCTCTCTAGCCACTCAAATGACTTGATCTTTTGAGAGGTGAGGGAGGTGACCTAGATCTACACTTCCACCAAAGAAGATTTGATTTCCCCCACCCATCCTTTGTGGATCTTGTTGCTCTTGGGTTTCTTGAAACCCTAGACGGTGTAGGGCATCCTCGGAGCTAAGGCTTGTGTTGTAAAACTTCGAGGTGTCGTTGAGGGCCTCCAATTGAGTTGTGGAGCCTCCCCCTCAACCTTGGTGTAAAGGTTTCGGTTGGCGCCTTCAAGGTCACCGGTTAGTGGATTGTGAGGCCTCCTTTGTGGGGGAGCTCACCGGAGAAGAAGGTGAGGCCTTTGTGGCGCTCGGGTGACCTTGTGTGGCCCCGACACCTCTCCAACGTAGACGTAGCTCCTTGGGAGTGAACTACGGGAATTACATCTCCGTGTCCCCGCTCCGGTTACTTCGTTCCCTTCCTTTACTCCTTGTTATTTACCGTTTTTGTGGTTGGTGTTTGTTTTCTTGCATTTAGGTTGTTCACTTAGTTGCATCTCTAGATAACTTTCCTTCTCGTTGAGCCTAAAAGTGAGAAACAAATTAAAATTGGGTAGACGCCTATTCACCCCCCTCTAGTCATATCAAGTCGGTACTTTCACTACCCATTGGATGATATCACACATTTGACACACTGCGAGCTACATGTCAAAGTTGTGAACATATCAATGAAGGTGGCGGTTGGCTATGCCTTACCAATTGGACCCACACCAACTTACCACTGTCATCCGGTTCCATAGGGCTACGCTGTTGTCGGGGTGGATGAAATCATGCCCACCTTTGAAGTTTTGAAGCTTGACTACCCTGCAGGTGAAGGGGATGTGACTGAACTGGGAGACGCAACAAAAGTCACCATTCTATGGCCAAAGGAATGTATCGTGCTTCGAAATCACACGCCAAGGCCATCTTCGCCGCCGCCTCACCCGTCTCCAGCGAGGGTGTCACCGCCACGGCAGCCGTCTTTGTCGCCTCACCCGGCTCCGTCGCCTCACCCATCTTCGTCGCCTCACCAATCTCCGGTGCAGCCATCGCCGACGCCTCAGGATAAAAAAGCGTAAGCGTACCACCGCTACTCTGCGTCGTGGTAAGCGATCGCCGAAACGTAAACAAGAGCCTCTTCCAAAAGTACCAAAGGTTCCTCCCAAGAGAGCTTATGACTGTACTGAAGAGGATACTACGGCTATCGTTGATGCAGAAACGACAGTGTTTTTCGCTAAGCTGAGGCGGCCGAAAGAGCTAGAGTTCCCCAGCACCAAAGAAGAAAAAGACGGAGTGTTCAAAATGCTAAAGACTCTTCATCAACCCGAGCCAAAGATGTCATCAGACTATGAGCGTTCTATTCTCAAGTCACATGCGGCACAACAAGACTCAAAGAGCAGTACTGATGCAAGCGAGAAATCTGTTGCCCAGCTCGGAGAACAAGAAAAACAGTCTTGCGCCCCTCTCAAGGTGATTTCCCATACCAATGTGGGGTCGAGTAAATATGCGGCCGAAGAGCAGTATGATCGAGAGGTAGTTGCACAATACGGAGAAGCTGCCGCTGCTCAAGGTATGAGTATTGTCCAATACTTATCCCAGTTAGAGTACCTCCCCGTGTGTGAAGTAGCATACAAATACCAGTACGGCAAACCTCTTGTCAAACCTGAGGAGGTAAATAATCTTCCAACAAAAATGCGAAGATTGCATAACTGGTACATGCATGCCACAAATGCCGGGGCTAACTGGATAGTGCTGAGGGTTACAAAAAAGCATTATGGGAAAGAAATAGATGACATGATATCCATTGAATTTGATGAACTATTTCCATTATTCAATCCAGACGCCTTGGACAAATCGATTATCAGTGCCTATTGTCTGTAAGTACTAATTCTGTAATTAATTTAGTCTCTAACTATCTCACCTCGTTTATTGCATATATATAATCATACTATAATATGCAGAATGAAGATTCTCGAATGCAGTAGAGCACAAATCTATGACATTGGGTTTATTGACCCATATTGGGTTCATCAAGCTAATCTTAAAACAAACCCCCAGGATACGGAGGATAATATTGTACACGCGTTAAGGTTTCAAGAAACCAGAAGGGAAATACTATTTCCTTACAACTTCGAGTGAGTGTTATTGTCTTGTATACACTTTCTATTTCGCTTACTCGATGTTAAGTATATAATTGATTAGTTATGCATGCGCAACTTCCACTATATTTTGTTAATCATTCAACTTGACAAAGGGCGTGTACTAGTCATGGACTCGAAACATAAACCCCTTGAGCAGTAGAAGGACATGCAGATGCTTCTCCAGCGGCAATTCTAATCATTACGACACTATATCGGCAACGTTCGTGAATTTTATGATATCAAGTAATTAGTAACTTCTTTTATTCGTTTTCTTCGCCGAGCAGCGCTTGGAAACGATTCATCAACAAGGCTAGGGGTGTTTGGAAAGAGGAGATTACATTTCAACCACTAGATGTAAGCACCACTAGCTATATCCGTACATCTCTTTGATTCTAGTTTTGATACCGTTATTATCATGCTTGATTATTATTTTGATTGAACTATGTTCTCGTAAAGTGCCTGACGCAGGGACCAGGGAACAATTTATGTGGATACTATGTTTGCAAGTTCATCCGTCAGACGTGCTGTGAGAAGGGGAGAAATTTAGAGCAACTTAACGTACGTAAACAATTTCTATAGTTTTTAATTACCATCAAATTGTGTTTAGTTTCATTCATATAGGTTGACTCCTTTTTTAAATCAGATCGAACGTCTACAGGACGGTCTTCTGCCAAAGGATCGCGTACGAGCAATTCAGAAGGAATTGGCGGGATTCTTGGATGCAGAAGTTCTAAACCTAAAAGGGGAATACTATTCGGGTGTGTATAAACAATAGGGATTGTACAAAGAGCTTATTTTGTATGTAGTGCATGAACTCGATCCGTGTATCGAATGTAATATGTTTGAAACTTGGATCTATATTGTCATGATGATCTTGTGTAATATAATGGTTCCTTCATTGATGAGTGCAAAACACTAAATAAACAATAAAACAACATAAATAAATTCTCTACCGTGGCACAAAAAGTGGCCAAAATGCTGCCGCGGCAACAAAAGTTGCCAAAATGAATTCTCTGCCGCGGCAGCGAAATATTTCAAATCTCTGCCGCGGCAGAAAGTTATTTGTCCCGGTTTGTGTTACGAATCGGGATGGTTGCTCCTCCCCCCTCGCCCTCTGCCACGGCCACATGGGGCTGTTTCCACTAGTTCCCCGATCTACAGATGGGATAGATCGTGGAGGTGATTTGGTGGTGCTCTTTTGGAGCAATGGCGGTGTTTTTTTGGAGCAATGGTGTTGCGGTGGAGCTTGGTGTTGGGTAGTTTGAGCTGTGTGGTGGTCTTGGTCCGGTGACTCAAGGCCGTTGGACAGAGGGTCTTCACATGCTTCAAGGTGAACCCTAATCCCTCACTAATCATATTTTATTGTATATGTTTATACGGATACGCCTGTATGCTTAGTTAGTGGTGCAAATATTGGTCAGTTGGATTAGTTAGATTTTTTAGTTGTATATCAGTCTTGCGGTATTATTTATTTAGTTCGTCCATAGTAACTTTAGTAATTTTATTTCTGTGGGTTGATTGTGTTAGACAGTATGATCACCTTGTTATGGTGTGACGGTTGATACAATCAAAGCAGCCGTGGCGGTCTAAGTAGTAGTTTTTAACTATTGCAACAATAAATTATGTGACTTAATCACATTGCAATAATTATATGGGTAATGTCCATCATATCATTCTCTAATGATATGACTTTATTTTCAACTGGCATAAATGCTCCATGATCAGAAAACCTTGATCATACGTTGTCCAATGAACTAGTTGTATAAAGGCTACTAGGAACTTGGTTTGTTTACATACAATTTCTGTATCAATGTTTCCACGTGATACAGTTAAACTATTATGAACTAATTTGAGATATGATAATAAACCTATTTATTATTCCCCAAGCCCATTTTCCCCAAGAATTTGGCCCAAGCTCTGCCACTGCTCGTAAGTACCCCGAGATCACCTGTATTGCTAGCCTTGCAGTTGCATGTGGTGCTGGGATAACCTCAAAGATAAGTCCTCAAGCATGTGGTCACTAGATATTCTCATGGTCTTAAGGATTCATGTATAAGATAATGATCTAATGTTTTACCTATTAAATTTACAAGACAATCTCATAGAAGAACATCCTTTGGATCTATTCGGTACACTTATCATCCTATCGGAACCCAGGCCTAGCACCATGGTGTGGTGGCAGGAGATCTAGAGGAGCGGGTGTCTCCCTTGTGGGACGCTCACGACAACAACGAGTAGTGGCACGACGTATTCTGTGCGCGGTGGATGAAGCACATGGCGAACCTCGATGGCCTCAACGAGTAGCCATTCACATACTACCAGGCGCGACTCTTGTGTTGGTGGGGTGCGCCGAACCGCACCCTTGATTCCATCATCAAGCACATCATGCGCGGCGGCCCTCGCCTGGATATGCCTCCGTCGCCACCACCGATGCCAGCACGAGCGCCCCAGTGGCTTCCATGGATTTTGACTTTTGATGGCAGCATTGGTATCCTCCTCGCACTCTTCATCTTCCGGACTAGTGTGCTCCTCCTGGCGGTACTCCTCGCGCACCTCCCTCCCCCCAACGTGATATGAAGGAGTTCACAGTGTTGGCAAGGCGCAACCCATTGCGGGGAGCATGCCCTGGCCGCCTCGTGGGAGCCGCCTATGCCTCCCCAAGTTGGAGCTGGAGGAGGAGACCGGCGGAGAGTATGCGCTGGCCGCCTACCTCCGCCAGCAGTGGCTCCTGGCGAGCGCCGACGACCCCCGAGACATGCCCGGCTATGGCTCGGCATGGATGGATTATTTGAATGATCATAGTGCCTGGTGGGGACGATCGAGCAGGCGATTGAGGCATCCATCCACGACGCCAGCGAGGAGCTTGTCGACTTGATGTGCTGCAACAATGACACTGGACCCAGCGGTACGTCAAGGACGAACCCACCGACGAATTGGCCGGCTAGCTTGACGAGCGTGGGAAGAAGATCACTGAGCGTCGACCACACGGCGGTCACTAGATTGTTTATTAGTTAATATTAGTTTGTTTTACTTCAATTTCGTCCGAACTGTGAAAAATATAACGAAGTTTGAATGAAAGTATTCATTTTTTTTTCAAAAATAGGGGCAAGTGGTTGAAAAACAGGCGTGTCCAATGCAGCACGACGCCACGGCATCCCGAGAGGACCGATCAGCGCACGTAGGACCGAGGTGATGTCCAGATCGGAGTCGATTCCGGTGCCAACACCGGCGCCTGTCGAATCTGCTGAACTCTCCGAATCGGTCCTGAATCTTTCGTTGTGGTTAGCTTATAAGTAGTACGGCCAGGTTCCCCGTCAAGACATACCTAAACAGACGGCCGGCAAAGAGATCGAGACTAGCTCACGCACGGCTCACCCGTTTGCCTTCTTCCATCGTGCGCCGCCTATTTTCGCCATGGGAAACACCAGCAGCTCATCTAGCGGCGGTAACCAGGACCAGCCCGTCGACGACATGATGCGGGCCGACACGACGTCGGTTTGCACGACGGAGGCCGCCACCGGGACGCACAGCTTCGTGGTGACGAACTACTCGTTGCTCGGCGGCACGGGCGTCGGCAAGTCCGCCGTTGCCTCGAGCATGTTCAGCGTCGGCGGCTACTACTGGTGCATCATGTTCTACCCGGATTAGATAATCACGTGTCCTACACGTATTGGAATTGCAGTCCGAGTAGGTGTAGGTGTCTAGGTAGTATACGTATATGTGTTAGACTAGGTTTTAGAGTAGTACACCGACTCCTAGTTGATTAGGTCCTAGTAGTGCATATATATACACACACACCTGGCCTTGTAATCTTGTACCGAACAACACCGTGGAGTTGAGCAATACAAGTGAGAAAGCAAGGCTCGACAAGAGCCTTTGGCAATCAAAATTGTTTTGCGTGTGCGTGCGTGAGTGTACTAGTTAGATCAAAAGAATCGATCGGCTAGCAGCACGTGCATCTCAGCGGAAGTTATACGATACGTGCGTGTCGTCTCGTCGGAATTTCCTCGTCGGTGTCGTCGGAAACACTACAGGAAATTTGTTCTTTGCCGTGTAACATATAATGCACGGCAAAGGCCCAAAAAGGCACGGCAAAGGCTTTGCCGTGAGAAATTACACGGCAAAGACCGCACGGCAAAGATAAGGCCGGCAAAGAGTTCTTTCCCGTGCACCATACACGGAAAATCCTTTGCCGTGTGCTTGCCACCCCCGGACGGCACACAAAAGGTACTTGACGACGCCACCGCCGACGACGCCGTGATGGTGGGCCCCGTGAACCTTTGCCGTGCGCTTCCAGCGATGGACCCCACCACAACTTTGCCGTGCACCGCGCACGCCACATATTTTGCCGTGATTTCACATTTGCCGTGTGTTCTTATTCTGCCGTGTTTCTACCTTTGCCGTGTGTTTTATGGCAAAGTCTTTGCCGTGTGGTTGGCACGGCAAATACCACCTTGAGCAGCCAGTCTGCCTGCCTTTGCCGTGCGTCTCTATGCCGTGTGCCTTTAGGCGGAATATTTGCCGTGTGTTCTTGCACGACAAAGTGACTCCATTTGTCCCAAATACTCCAGGTGCACAGTATGGCGACATGTGGCATCTTTGTCGTGCGCTTATGCACGGCAAAGGACAATTAGCTTCTTTGCCGTGCGTTTGTACACGGCAAAGGCCTAATGAATTTTGTTTGTTTGTTTTCATTTCATTTCTTCAATTCAAATATAAAATATAGCCATAAACAGATATGTTCATGGCCACAGATAGATCACAGACATGCTCATGACCACAGATAGATCACATATATGTTCATAATAATCACATACAAGCTCAATGACCACAAGTGTGTCCATAATACTCACATACAAGCTCCATAACCACAAATACTAGATTTAGGGGTGCGCCTTGGCGCACCATCCCGGTATACTCATAGTTATAATGCGCTAAAATTATAAAAAGCGAATAGTAGTATGTTGAAAAGATAGGGCAAAAGAGAACGAACAGGAATACGATACTATACTAATTCATGGAATAGCCTAGCTAGCAAAAGTAAGATGCCCAGATATACAGAGGAACATCAAGTACGATCAGATCAGGCTCAGATTAAGCTGGCAGTTTTTTTGAATTCATAGGAATTGTGCAAGAATCTTCAAATCCTTTTTTCAATTGTCTTCCTGGACATTGTGGAGGGAGAGGAGCTTGGCGACGATAGGAGGCACCGGATCCCTGAAGCAAAACAAAGACCTGTCAATCATTTGGAGACTTGAGCTAGGGTCGCAATATTTCACAACCTAAGTGGAACTTCAGAACTTAATAAATCTGGTAAAATAGGGACCAACTAACAAAGATAGTAGGTTAGGTCTTTTTCTTTTTGCCATGTCCATCCATCGGAGAACATCATGGTATAAGATTTTTGAAAACATTTTGGTGGAGCCAGGAAGAGAATAAAAAAGGCTTTTCCGCTTGGGATTTAAGCTAACCATATAAAAGACCGTTAGATAATCCCTGAATTGTTGAAGGAAGAAAAATGTGTTGGCCTATAGAACTATAATTTCATTAGAAACATAAGAAAACGATATTTTCATACCACGTATTAAATAACATTCACTCGTGGTAAATACTGCAGTCAGTGGCATGTTACAATCATAAAAGGATAAATGATAAACTCTTTGTATATGATGAATTCTCTTAGTGAACACATACTACAATTTATACTAAACAAACTAAAAGTAAAAGAATATTGTCTTTTTTAGGAAACCATGGGCAGAACAGAAAAGAATATCCATTATCATCCATAGAGACTTGTTGATTCATAGGACAGAACTTTGCAAGATATAATGGACATAAAAATGCACCTACTTGCAAGGCTCTAGCTGACCCATCTTATGACTTGTAAGAATTTTTCATCCAATCTAAAACATGGAACTCTACAACAAGATGAAACAAAATCAGAGGCATTTACAGATGGTGGCCTGTACAACACGCATGCAAGAAGCAAGCCTTTGCCATGTTTGCCTGGTCTTCGGGATCGGAAGCACTGCCCTCTGTTGATTGCTGCTCCAGAGAGAGAGAGAGAGAGAGAGAGAGAGAGAGAGAGAGAGAGAGAGAGAGAGAGAGAGAGAGAGGGATGCACCTTGGATCGAGCATACGGGCTTTCTCCTCGATGCAAGGACCAAGGCGATGCAGACAAAGATAGAGTACAACCAACTGGGGATGGAGGTGTCGGTGACGAAAGCAGAGGCATGGCTCCTTGGCGATATCTCGAGGCTGCATCGGTCCTCCAAAGCAATCTCGACCGCCCCTTTTTCTACAGCATGGTATAAAAATCATTGTGAGGCTGTAGTAAAAAGACAACTCATCGCGAAATTTCTATGATATTTACAATAAAAAATTGGAAACACAAATATGCAAACTTCGTTCCTCGATGATGAACTGATATTGACCATATAATCAAGACCATATGTTTATCTTAATTACAAAGAAAACAAAAATAGCATGCCATGTACAGTCATTCATCTCAACATACAACAATGAATAAAGAAAATTAGAGACCTACGTAGGATAGTATCCAAATAGTCGAGAGATTATAACAGATCATAAACCACAAATTCTCAAAAACTAATTAAAGTTAATCGGAACTGAAGTCATTCAAGCAGCACATCGGAGCTGAAAGCCTGAAAACGAATCTACGCTAACAACCTGATCTATACTAACAAAGTTGAGAAATTATGGGGGTTAACTACCTTCTAGGAGGATTTTAGTGGATGACATGGTGTTAGAAGGGCTGGCCGCTGCTCACCATGGCTCGTCACTTTCATCAGGTAGAATAAATCCGTGACTTAACTCTCAGCCTTGCATCCTCTTCTGCCTGTTATAATTGTTGCTCGCATATTTACACTACCCTAAATTCAGAAACGTGAGCACAAATCAAAAACATACCAAACCTAGAGAGAGAATTTGGGGACTTATCCACGAATCGTGCAGCAGCAGTGCCGTCGGCAGCCTCATCTGGTTGTGCAGAGGGAAGGATGCAACGCTCCCATGTAGCAGAGAACGCCTCCCGTTCCTCACAACATAATAAAATCTTCTCTCCAACCGCCCATCCCCTTCCTCCCTGATCGAGCTCTCCGAGCCGCCACCTGGGCCTTGCCCTGCCGCCGCTCTCTCCCACCTCCGAACGCCACCCGTCATCTCCCTCCTTCCCCCGCTAGAGCCCGCCTCGTCCCGAGCGCCACCCCCGCGAGCGCCGCTGCCCTCGTCCCGAGCGCCACCCCCTGCAAAATTTGAGGTGAGGCTCAAGCCTAATGAAGCCTCACCGGCAAAATCGCCCTTGGCCATGGATCCAACCACATTAACATACAGAGAAGAGACGGGGTCGAAGGATTACCTGGACGGACGGACGGCGCGAGAGAGGGAGGCGCAATGGCGAGGAGGCGAGGCCGCCAGAGGCGCAGGCCAGAGCGAGGGGCAAGCGGCGGAGGTAGGGAGGGCGGCGGAGGAGGAGGCGAGGCGCAGGTGGCCGGGAGGCGGCGTGGCGTCGGGTCGTCAGGAGCCGGAGCGGGCGGCGAGGCGCGGGTCGTCGTGGGTCGCCGGGCGGGTGGCGGGAGCCTGAATGAGGCGTGTGTGTGTGGATCGGTTTGGTCAGGGAGAGGATAAGGTTTTTTTTTTTACCCCCAAAGAATTCTTCGCCGTGCGCGCAGCGTTTCATGACTGCACGGCAAAGGCGCCCGTCGCCGTGAGCCTCAAGGCAAATAATTCTTTGTCGTGCACACCACACGGCACACAATTTTAACTTCTATGTACATCCATGGAAAATCAGTTTTAATTTTTAATTTTAAATTATTTATTTCTATTAATATTACTCCCTCCAACCCATATTAGTTGACTTGCATTTGTCTAGATTTAGATAAATCTAGACAATATTTATTATATAGGTTTATCCAAATTTTGACAAATCCAAGTCAACTAATATAGGTCGGAAGAAGTAGTTGACTTGGATTTGTCCAGATTCAAATGTATGTTATATCCGAATTAAGTCAAATAATATGGGTCGCAGGGAGTATAATAAACTATTTTCTCATTAACAAATAAACAAAAATATTAGTCAACCCTCGTAGTAAGATAGCTCGTAGATCCTCACGGATATACTGGGGCCTAGAATGCGCCACAGGGTACCAAAGTTGGTTTTCCTTGTATCTATGTCCTAAACAAACCTTAACCAACAAAAAAGTACATTGGTGGAACCTCGTGCGGAGAAAGCTAGGGGGTAGACCTTCTCGGGGCCCGCACATGGCTGTTTTCGATGGAGAATGACCCCGGAACCCCGGGAACCCACCCAAACTTTCATGTGGTGCGGTGCTAGAAAACATGCATGTAGACCTAGGATACATGTAAAAGTGTTGTAGAAGTCCCATATATGCAAGACATATCTCCCCGGTGTGAGGTTCTTTACATTCAGTCGATAACACTTAGTAGATTCCTCGACCTATAGGGGAATATCCCGCTACGGGTATACCGGGGGCTAGAATGTGCCACAGGGTACCAAAGTTGGTTTTTCTTGTATCTATGTCCTAAACAAACCTTAACCAACAAAAAAGTACATTGGTGGAACCTCGTGCGGAGAAAGCTAGGGGTAGACCTTCCCGGGGCTCGTAGATGGCTGTTTTCGATGGAGAATGACCCTCGGAGCCCCGGGAACCCACCCAAACTATCATGTGGTGCTAGGAAACATGCATGTAGACCTAGGATACATGTAAATGTGTTGTAGAAGTCCCATATATGCAAGACATATCTCCCCGGTGTGAGGTTCTTCACATTCAGGTGATAACACTTAGCAGATTCCTCGACCTATAGGGGGAAATGTCCCGTTGCGGGTATACCGGGGGCTAGAATGTGCCACAGGGTACCAAAGTTGGTTTTCCTTGTATCTATGTCCCAAACAAACCTTAACCAACAAAAAAGTACATTGGTGGAACCTCGTGCGGAGAAAGCTAGGGGTAGACCTTCTCGGGGCCTGCACATGGCTGTTTTCGATGGAGAATGACCCCGGAACCCCGGGAACCCACCCAAACTTTCATGTGTTGCGGTGCTAGGAAACATGCATGTAGACCTAGGATACATATAAAAGTGTTGTAGAAGTCCCATATATGCAAGACATATCTCCCCGGTGTGAGGTTCTTCACATTCAGTCGATAACACTTAGTAGATTCCTCGACCTATAGGGGGAATATCCCGCTGCGGGTATACGGGGGGCTAGAATGTGCCACACGGTACCAAAGTTGGTTTTCCTTGTATCTATGTCCTAAACAAACCTTAACCAACAAAAAAGTACATTGGTGGAACCTCGTGCGTAGAAAGCTAGGGGTAGACCTTCCCGGGGCCTGCACATGGCTGTTTTCGATGGAGAATGACCCCGGAACCCCGGGAACCCACCCAAACTTTCATGTGGTGCTAGTAAACATGCATGTAGACCTAGGATACATGTAAATGTGTTGTAGAAGTCCCATATATGCAAGACATATCTCCCTGGTGTGAGGTTCTTCAGATTCAGGTGATAACACTTAGCAGATTCCTCGACCTATAGGGGGAAATGTCTCGTTGCGGGTATACCGGGGGCTAGAATATGCCACAGGGTACCAAAGTTGGTTTTCCTTGTATCTATGTCCTAAACAAACCTTAACCAACAAAAAAGTACATTGGTGGAACCTCGTGCGTAGAAAGCTAGGGGGTAGACCTTCCCGGGGCCCTCACATAGCTGTTTTCGATGGAGAATGACCCCCAGAACCCCGGGAACCCAGCCAAAATTTCATGCGGTGCTAGGAAACATGCATGTAGACCTAGGATACATGTAAAAGTGTTGTAGAAGTCCCATATATGCCAGACATATCTCCCCTGTGTGAGGTTCTTCACATTCAGGCGATAACACTTAGCAGATTCCTCGATTTATAGGGGGAAATGTCCCACTGCGGGTATACCGGGGCCTAGAATGCGCCACAGGGTACCAAAGTTGGTTTTCCTTGTATCTATGGACTAAAAAAACCTTAACCAACAAAAAAGTACATTGGTGGAACCTCGTGTGGAGAAAGCTAGGGGGTAGACCTTCCCAGGGCCCGCAGACGGGTGTTTTCGATGGAGAATGACCCCCGGAGCCCACCGAAACTTTCATGTAGTGCTAGGAAACATGCATGCAGACCTATGATACATGTAAAAGTGTTGTATAAGTCCCATATATGCAAGACATATCTCCCCGGTGTGAGGTTCTTCACATTCAGGCGATAATACCTAGTAGATTCCTCGACCTATAGGGGAAATGTCCCGCTACGGGTATACCGGGGCCTAGAATGTGCCACAGGGTACCAAAGTTGGTTTTCCTTGTATATATGGACTAAACAAACCTTAACCAACAAAAAAGTACATTGGTGGAACCTCGTGTGGAGAAATCTAGGGGGTAGACCTTCCCAGGGCCCGCAGACGGGTGTTTTCGATGGAGAATGACCCCCGGAGCCCATCCAAACTTTCATGTAGTGCTAGGAAACATGCATGCAGACCTAGGATACATGTAAAAGTGTTGTATAAGTCCCATATATGCAAGACATATCTCCCGGTGTGAGGTTCTTCACATTCAGGCGATAATACTTAGTAGATTCCTCGACCTATAGGGGAAATGTCCCGCTGCGGGTATACCGAGGGCTAGAATGTGCCACAGGGTACCAAAGTTGGTTTTCCTTGTATATATGTCCTAAACAAACCTTAACCAACAAAAAAGTACATTGGTGGAACCTCGTGCGGAGAAAGCTAGAGGTAGACCTTCCCGGGGCTCGTAGATGGCTGTTTTCGATGGAGAATGACCCTCGGAGCCCCGGGAACCCACCCAAACTATCATGTGGTGCTAGGAAACATGCATGTAGACCTAGGATACATGTAAAAGTGTTGTAGAAGTGCCATATATGCAAGGCATATCTCCCCGGTGTGAGGTTCTTCACATTCAGGCGATAATACTTAGTAGATTCCTCGACCTATAGGGGAAATGTCCCATTCTTGGGTATACCGAGGGCTAGAATGTGCCACATGGTACCAAAGTTGGTTTTCCTTGTATCTATGTCCTAAACAAACCTTAACCAACAAAAAAGTACATTGGTGGAACCTCGTGCGGAGAAAGCTAGGGGTAGACCTTCCCGGGGCTCGTAGATGGTATTTTGATGGAGAATGACCCTCGGGCCTGAACCCACCCAAACTATCATGTGGTGCTAGGAAACATGCATGTAGACCTAGGATACATGTAAAAGTGTTGTAGAAGTGCCATATCATAAGACATATCTCCCGTGTGAGGTTCTTCACATTCGGTGATAACACTTAGCGATTCCTCGACCTATAGGGAAATGTCCCGCTTGGGTATACCGGGGGCTAGAATATGCCACAGGGTACCAAAGTTGGTTTTCCTTGTATCTATGTCCTAAACAAACCTTTACCAACAAAAAAGTACATTGGTGGAACCTCGTGCGGAGAAAGCTAGGGGGTAGACCTTCCCGGGGCCCGCACATGGTTGTTTTCGATGGAGAATGACCCCCGCATGCGATAATACTTAGAGAAGTGGTGGACGTGTCGTTGGAAACTCCCTCTACGGGTCCAACAGGGGGAAATCGGTGGAATATTGGGCCCAACCTTGGTATTCTATGTAGATATGGCCTAAACAAACAAAAAATCACATTGCACAACCCTCGTATGAAGAGAGAGCTAGGGGTAGATCCCCGGTTGCCCCGAAGACACTAGGGTTTCGATGGGAGACAGCCGCTGGAGCTCCGAAATCCGACCAAACCATATAATTAAAGTGTCCATAGATGCAATATGGGTTATATTTGAGATAAAATATGCGCTAAAAGAAAACAAAGGCAAAGAAGGGATGGAAATGGCAATAAACAGGTCTTTGCCGTGGAAGGTGCACGGCAAAGACACCTTTGTCGTGTACGGTGCACGGCAAAGACACATTTGTCGTGTAGATTACACGGCAAAGACCCTCGCTCGTTGGACAAAACTCGCGAAAATATTTCGCGCTTTGAATAAAATAAATGGCGCGAATGTTTCGCGCGTTGGACAAAATAAATAGCGGGAATATTTCGCGCAGAAATAGGAATTTGCAATTCAAAACTTTGCTGTGTCTGACGGTGAGACACACGGCAAAGGCCTGCCGTCAACCCGGGCCGTGAACTACGCTGTATGGTGGGCCCAACAAAGGCAATGTGCCGTGTGATTTCTTTGCCGTGGGCTATTTTTGGGCTTTGCCGTGAATTTATTCTTTGCCGTGTGTCTAGGCTGAGGTTTGCCGTCAGGTTGTCGGATGCTGTGTATCGTCTAGGGTGCCGCCGTGCAGTGCTTCTTTGCCGTGCGTTGTGTTGTGGGGTCACACGGCAAAGAGGTATTTGCCGTGCATCCACGCACGGCAAATCCTAAGTGCACGGCAGCGCCCAATTTTCCTGTAGTGAAAGTACTCGGCGACAGGGGCTGTGCTAACAATTGGTATCAGAGCCAAGGTTGTCGTTCGTGATCTGCTGAAAGTACTAGGAGGTCATGGCGATGGTGAAGTTTGGCGAGATCTCGGCACCAGCGTTTGATACAGTGGGCGTGGAGTTGTATCCGCGTCTGGATCGCAAGCACTACGGCCTATGGGCGTTTGTGATGCAGTGCGCCATGGAAGGTCAGCAGATTTGGGAAGCCATCGATCCGGTGGCGTCGTGCGTCAAGGGAGGTGCGAAGTACCGAGAGGGTAGCCAAGCATTGATGGCGCTCTACTCGGTTATGCCGACAGACATGCTACAACACCTCGTCGGAAAGAAATCGGCGAAGGATGTGTGGGGAGCGATCAAGGTAGTATGCGCAGGTGTCGACGACACTAGTGTTCACGTGGGACAGCAGGAGACTGTCTTAAACGACGAGATGACATTGGTAGAACCGGAAGTGACCCCGGTTGGTTCGTCAAGTGTGGCGACACCAAGTACGGCGACCAAGGTGTCAAAAGAAGTCGGCGTGAACATGTCAAGTTCTGAAAAGGAGTTAACCTCAAGCTCGGAAGCGCAACCGGAGAGTACTCGGTCTACCAATATCGACGGACACGCGTCCGGATCGAGAAGACGTGGCGTTGCATGATGAAGGCAATGGCACGGAAGGATGGCCACCGAAGCGATGAGCAGACACTGGCGCATGTATTCTGCTCAGCATCCTGGAGGAGGAGCTTCACGTGTGGAGCCGGGCTAAGGAAGGTCTAGGGACTGGTGGCCGAACGCCAAAGAGGCGGTCCAAAAGAAAGTGATCTGCGAGAGGGGCTTCATGCGGAGAACCAGAAAATAGATCAAGATGGTCTAGGGGCTGGCGACCCGAAGCGCCTAAAGAAGAAGGCCTGCCGGAAGGATCTCCGTCAGGAGGTCCAGGGGCGTCCATCCCAGAAGTTGGAGCAGAAAAAACAAAGAGACCAAACAGCGTGGGCGCTATAGCGCCACATAAAATTGACGGACCAAAAGAAGTAGGTCTAGTCAGGCCAGGGCTAGCCTGCCCAGAAAACAGGCAAGAAGCTAGTTCAGGAGAAGGCTCTTTGATCGGAAGCAGCCCATCAGTAGGAGGAGCTGCACGTGGAATTTCAGCAGCAGGAGGAACTGCATGTGGAAATCCAGGAGCATGTAGGTGGCCATGCAGGCCAGCGGGTCTAGATCCTGATCAGGAGGAATTTGCAGGTCTGGACGGCGCTCGTAGCGACACGGACGGGATTTTCTCGTCACCAGAAGCTGATCAATTAGGAGGTTCGGCTGATGCGAGTGCAAGTTCAGCTGATCAGAAGGAAAATGTCATGGTGACTTCGGTGTCTCATCCGATAGTACCGGAAAGGAGACACGTGTTGGATTTATACCAACATGAGGTCCTTCGCACAAATGAACGTGGAGGAGGACAATGTCGAGGATTGTATTTACTCGGCAAGGAGTCAGGAAGTTCGGTAAATGAAGAAACAAGCGCTATGTCGGGCGCGGAAGAGCATGTCGTGTCTCCTCCAAGAGTACAGGGCGAGGCGACTACGACCGACACGAACGCATTATCGAGGTGTGTTGGACTACTACCCGAAGGAGATACTTTGGATGGTAAAAAATTCGGTGACGATGAACTACAAAAGGCAATGGGTGTTCATCAAGGAACCAATGAAGTCTGAAGACGCGGAAAAGAAGGACGCGGACGAGAAGGGTCGACGTGAAGCCATGGAGAAGTCGACAAAAGCAAAGTCGGTGACATGGGTACTGAGTAAGGGTGCGGCGAAAGCAATACCATGGATGACGCCCGTGAGGAGCAGCTGGCGCATTTGGGACCCAGGTCGATGTAAAGAAGCACATCGTGATTAGGGGGTGATTGTTAGATAATCACGTGTCCTACACGTATTGGAATTGCAGTCCGAGTAGGTGTAGGTGTCCAGGTAGTATACGTATATGTGTTAGACTAGGTTTTAGAGTAGTACACCGACTCCTAGTTGATTAGGTCCTAGTAGTGCATATATATACACACACACACCTGGCCTTGTAATCTTGTACCGAACAACACCGTGGAGTTGAGCAATACAGGTGAGAAAGCAAGGCTCGACAAGAGCCTTTGGCAATCAAAGTTGTTTTGCGTGTGCGTGCGTGAGTGTACTAGTTAGATCAAAAGAATCGATCGGCTAGCAGCACGTGCATCTCAGCGGAAGTTATACGATACGTGCGTGTCGTCTCGTCGGAATTTCCTCGTCGGTGTCGTCGGAAAGTACTCGGCGACAGGGGCTGTAACACCCTCAAGGAGCACACTGGCTCTGGCGGCCTTCCTGTGTCTCCTCAGCGGCGTGGCGGAGACGGGCGTGCGGGTGAAGTACACCTTGAGTCTGCACGAGGAAGGCGGCGAAGTATACGGGTATTCACGCACTGTGACTTCGACCAAGACCTTCAAGTCGGCGGGTCATGGCTGCGGCAATACCATCATCCACAAGTCCAACCTGCTGGCAGGCTACTTCACCATCAGATGTGATGTAACGGTTGTACAAAACACCAACGTAGAGATGACCATATTGCCAAATTAACAACGTATATATTGCATTGTATCCGCTACTAGATATACTCCAGGGTTCCTATGCCTGTAGAGCTACTCCCACTGTTCGACAATATAAGTCTATTTAGAAAGTATATAAAAGCATTTCATGAAGGGAATATGCCCTGAGAGGCAAGAATAAAATATTTATTATGTGTATTCTAAGTATATGATAGATGTTTATTTTGCATGCTATAATTGTATTAATACGAAAACATTAATACATGTGTGTTTAATAAACAAACAGAAAGTTCCTAATTATGCCTCTTTTATAAACTAGCTCGTTGATTAACAAGATGATCAAAGTTCCTGATCATGGACATTGGATGTTGTTAATAACGGGATCACAACATTAGTGTAATGGTGTGATGAACATTCATCCGAAGTATAGCATTACGATCAAAGTCATTGAGTTTATATTGCTATAACAACTTACGAAGTGATCCTAATCCTTAGACCATGAGATCATGTCAATCACTTACACCGGAAGAGTTTCTTAATAACATCAAACGTCATACCGTAACATGGTGATTATAAAGATGGGTTCAGAACTAATAAAGTGTTATGTTGAGGCCCATGGAACAAGAGTGGAATTTGTTCATCCCGATGACGAATAGATATACTCTAGGCCCTCTTGGTGATATCACATTGGTTAGCTTGCAAGCAAGTGATTTGATCACTAGAATATTATATCACGGGAACCAGAAAAGAGTGCATGTCAGTAACGAGATCAAACTAGGTATGGAGATACCGATGATTGAATCTCGTACATGTAATATATCATGAAACAAAGGGATTAAGATACTAGCGTAAAAGGTTTCGACGATCACAAGAAAGTCATCGTTGAATGTGTGGGAGTCAGTATGGGTCTCCAGATCCCGCTTCTGATTATTAATCCGAGAGGGGTCTCGATCATGTCCACATTATTCACGAACCGTAGGGTGACACACTTAAGAGACACCGACATCCAATTGGAGCAAAAGTTTCATGCCGGAAAAAATAACAAGCGCAGGAATTTATTTCACTAGATACCGAAACAGGTTTTCGGGTGAAATTGCAGAAAGTGTTTTTGCATGTGAAATAGAATTCTAGTAAGGGGTTATATGAGAATGTTTGTCATTAAAGTAATTGACAAAATTCTGAATAAATAAAAAGAGTTTTATTTAATGAGAGTTTGCATTAAATTTGGTGGAAATTTAATTGCAAGTTTGAGTGGGATTTTGAGTGAAGGGAAATGAAGAGGTTTTTGTGAGTGGAGTGTCCACCCACATGAATGAAGGAGGGGAGGGGGCATCCCCCATGGCCGGCGGCCACCCCCTTGGGTGCCCCCCGCTCCTCCTATAAAAGGCACCCCTCTCCCTCTCTCTCACTCACAACCCCTCGTGAAGGATCTCTCTCCCCCTCTAGAATTTATCCCCCATGGTCTCGGACTAGCGAGATACATGTTCCCGGTGGCTATTCGGCAAGAAAGAGTTGTGCTTCCGCTGCATCGCTGGAGCGAGGAGGAGGAGGTTGCTCGGTGCCTCGGACGTGTGTGCGAGCACGGATGCGCTGCTAATTTGCGGCGCTAGGACTTCCTCTCGATCTTGAGATCGGCAAGAGATCGTCTACATCAACCACGAGTTTAACTCGTTAATCTTTGTCGGTCTTTAAGGATATGTTCTCTACGAATATACATCCGCCAGTTGTTTGTATCTAGTAGATAGATCTTGGTACATAGTTGTTCTCATCGTAGGAATTTTTTTGTTTTCTATGCTGCGAACCCTACAGTGGTATCAGAGCCGGATTTATGCGTAGATGCTTTACACGGATAGTACACATATGAGTATGTGGGCGATGATGATCATGTTGTTGCTCCTTAGTTGTAATTTTGGATATTGGTGGCATAGTGGGATGAAGCGGCCCGGACAAACTTTACATGTCCTCGCACATGAGACCTGTTCCACGCTTGACATGCAACAAGTTTGCATAAGTGGCTAGCGGGTGTCTGTCTCTCCTACTATAGTCAATATCTATTTTGCAACGAGTTGTCAACAATTTGGTGAAGGGTTTCGCAGCATAGTAAATCAAAATTTTCTACGGATGCGAACGGGAAAAGCCAAGATCTAATCTAGGAGATGCAAACAACGAGAGGGATAGATGAGATATTCATACCCTTGAAGAAATCGCACAGCGGAACGTTCAACAGAACGTGGTTGATGTAGTCGTACTAGCCTTCTCCTCCTTGCGATCCGATCCGATCCAACGCCGCAAGTGGCAACGCCTCCGAGAGATGCACACGTACGGCACCTCGACGTCTCCTCCTTCCTCGGTCCAGCAAGTGGGGTGGAGAGATAGATTGGATCTACAACACGACGGCGTGGTGCAAAGGTGGAGAGTTTCTGCGACAGGGCTTCGCCTACGCGTAGTCGGGAGAGAGAGAGAGGAGGATAGCAGGTAGGCGGCTAGGGTTGGAGGAGGTGTGGGAGGAGGGTGCGCCCCTGCCCTCTTTATATAGAGGGCTGGCCGGCTGCCCTTGCCCCTCCTCCAAGCCCTAGGGCCGGCGGCCACATGGGTGGAGTGGGGGGCAAGTTTCCCCCCTTCTAGAAGCTCTCCCTAGGGTTTCCCTAGGGCTTGGCCGGCTGGGCCTATGGGGCCTTATGCCCCTGGCCCAATGCGTACAGGGCACTCCCTCGTAGGCCCACGCCCCCCTACGACAAGTGGGGCCACATTGGTCCCACTCCGGAAGCTTCTAGAACCTTCTGGTACAATACCGAACATTCCGAAACAATTCCGAAATCCAAAAACTGCTTTGCCTTATATGAATCTTATTCTCCAGACCATTCCGGAACCTCTCGTGATGTCCTGGATCTCATCCGAGACTCCGAACAAAAACTCATAAACCAATTATCGATTCTATCCTAGCGTCGAGACACATTAAGTGTGTGACCCTACGGGTTCGAGAATATGCAGACATGATCTTCTATCAATAATCAATAGTGGGATCTGGAAACCCATATTGACTCCCACATATTCATCAATGATCATATCGGATGAACCATGATGCCAGGATTCAATTAATCCCATATATATATTCCCTTCGTCACGCGATATTTTACTTGCCCGAGATTCGATCGTTGGCATCGGCATACCTAGTTCAATCTCGTCCACAGCAAGTACTTTACTCGTTCCGTAATCCGATATCACTTTGTGATTAACTCCTTAACCACTTGCTTGCAAGCGGTGTTGATATCGATTACCGAGTGGACCCGAAGTATATCTCTCCGACTTGGGAGGGACAAATCCCATCTCGATACATACAACCCAACAAGTACTTTCTGATCACCTGAGAGACACCTTTATAATCACCCTCTCATAGGATGACGTTTGATGACCTCAAAGCTTTCTTCCGATACCAGGGAGTTGCATTATCTCATGGTCTAAGGAATACAATATTTGACATAAGAAAAAGCTTCGCAAAGATGAACACGATGACACGATCTAATTGCTCTTCTTAATTTGGGTCTCTCCATCATATCATTCTCCCAATGACATGATCTCATTATTAATTGACAACGCATGTCTATGGTTAGGAAACCTTAACCATCATCAATCAATGAGCTAGTCCATAGAGGCGTACTAGGGACACGGTGTTGTTCATAAACCACACAAGTATCAAAGTTTTCGCTTAATACAATTCTAGCATGGAATATAAACTTTATCATGAACAAGAATTATAATAATAACATCTTCATTATTGCCTCTAGGGCATAATTCCAATATTTGGTTCTCCTCGTTGTGGTTCATGTTTGTAGGTATGAACGGTTCTATCCTCGAAAGCCCTAAGCCACGTAAAATTTGCAATAGATAAATTAGAGGCGTCTAGTTTAGATTGTTGCTGCGCTAGTGTTATGATATGGTGATGTTGTAAGTAGAAGTATGAGATGATACTCTTACAACACACATAACATGTAAGTTCCATAGACCTTGGTCTTACACATAAAGGTATGATAGTGATCATACCACGATGCACATGATAGAGATCATATGCGGGAACCATATCATTCCACTAATAAACATGTGATGTTTGATAGCATCTTATATTGCTTGTTTGGCGTTTTATTAGCATAATAAGATGATCCCTCATTTAAATATCAAGATAAGAATGTGTTCTTCCTTTAGTATGCACCGATTATGTTTTCATCGCTCCAAGGCATCACGTGATGATCGGGTGTTCTTGGATCCACGACCATATTTCGGGTGTAAGACAGTTACACATGAATACTAAGGTTCTTGCTTGCGAGCCTAGCATGTACGACATGGCCTCGAACACGGACCGAAAGGTTAAGCATGAGTCATATAGTAGATATGATGCCCATTTGATGCTCGCTTTGAAGCTACCGACTCACGTGATGATCGGACTTGGTGTAGTGGATTTGGTTCATGTAATCACCAAAAGGACACGAGGGATGTCGTTTTTGAGTGGGAGTTCATTCGTAATGTGGATTATTTGAACTCAATCTATCATAAACTTAGTCTAAACTTTACAAATTCTGTTGTAGATGGCACCACCTGCTTTTAATTTCAATGTGTTCATGGAGAAAGAGAAACTTGCAATGAACAGTAGCAACTTTACCGAATGGGCCATGAATTTGAGGATTCTCCTCTCTGTTGCACAAAAGCAATATGTGCTAGAAGCGCCGCTAGGACCCCCACCTTTTGAGGATGCCCTCAACGAGGAGAAGAATGTCTATCATACTCGTCAGGAGGACCACAACTTAGTTCATTGCGACATATTGTATGGGCTAGAGCCAGAACTTCGAAAGTGTTTCGAAAATGGCAATGCATTTGATACAATGGGTGAGTTGAAAATGATTTTCGACACACATGCTGCTGTAGAGAGATACAATGCTTTAGAAAAGTTCTTTAGCTGCATGATGGAAGAGCACAACTCCGTTAGTGAGCATGTACTCAAGATGTCGGGTTACGCCGATAAGCTTGTGTCCTTGGGAATATCGATTCCCATTGACTTAGGCATCCATCGTGTTCTGTAGTCTCTGCCACCTAGCTATAAGATCTTTGTGATGAACTATAATGTAACATCCCTAAAATCATGTTTTCAAAGATTGCATATCATCCATGCATCCATGATCATGTAGGATTTCATTTCAAAATCATTTTAAAAACAGGAGCATATGAGCTCATTATTTTATGTGATCAGCATTAAATCAAATGCTACACTCCAATGAGAGATTGTTGTTCATGAATCAAACCTTGTTACTCTCAGATTGTTTTGCTTGATTGATAGAGTATAAACCAAAATTTACAAAACAAATATGGATTTTGAAACCGAATTCAAAACTTGATCAAACCAAGTGCAATGTCACTGTTTATTTTATTTGATCAAAAGGACCAAGCTTGTACAGAGAGACCACATGTTTTTTAAGCCCAGAAATATGAATGTTGCACTCTACAAAAATCCTGAAAAGGTTTGAATTCAAATAGCTTTTGAAATCATTTGAAAATGATTTCTGAAAATGCAAACAGAAATAGAAAAGGAATAAGGAAATATAAAAAGGCCAGCGCCAGTCATTTGGCCCAACAGAGAAACCAGCCCACTAAGCCCACCTGGGGTTTTCCCCCCTCTCTCTCTCACATGCACCCACCCGACCCCGCACTCACTGATCAGTGGCCCCATCGCCACGTCGTCATCGTCTTCCCCAAATCCCGCGCAAGGAACACGTCGCCGCCCGTTTCTTCCCCGCCTCTGCCGCGAATTGAAATCCTTTAATTGACGATGAATGCGTGCGAGATTCTCGCCCCCGCTCTGGCTATAAGACCCCCTCCCCTCGCTGCTCTTTTCCCCTCACTCAGCACAGACACCACGCCACCAGGCTGCCCGTAATCGCGCCCACACCGCCGCAGTACCGACGACCTCCGGCGACCAATCCCGGTGAGCTCCGTGCGCGCCTTCCTCTCTGGTTCACGCGAACTGCTTCGCAACCTTCTTGCGCTCCTTCTGACATCTTTAGTTCGTCCTGTACTGCCCCAGGTCGTCGACTCCAACGAGCACCGCAAGTTCCCGACGCCGTCTCCAACTCCGGCAAGAAAATTCGGTGAGAATCGACCGCCCCGTGCCTTCCCTTTGACAGTATCATGTTCGCCTGATCGATGCGCACCCGCTGATGCCCTCCGTTTGTGTTAGGGCGGATCAGAACGTCGCCAATGTCGCCATCCACCCAAGCCCGACGTTGTCCTCTACTCCGACGAGCTCCCACGGCCACTGCAGCACGCCCCTTCGCCAACCGAGCACGCGTTGAGCTTCTCCTCGTCACTGCGGTTCTGGTGAGCATCCTCCCACCTCCCCGGGCGACCTAGTTCACCGGCTCCACCGCTGACAGAGAGCGCCGCCGCCTGTCGCCGCCGCTAGCACCGCCACTTGATGGTCAGATGATTAGGGCCGTTAGATTTAGATCCAGTGGATGCGATAGATCGTAGTCGAAGGGGTAAGTTTAGATCTTAGCCGCACGATTAAGTTAGATCCAACGGCTCGGAAGCGCGATCCAGCGCGAAGCGGTACCAACCAGTAAGATAGCGCCGCGTGGCATGTCCCTCGTTTTAAAATTCTGATTTGAATCTATTAGATATTTAAACTTGTTTAATTCGTAACTTTTGTTTCCCACGTCCAAATTTGATAAATTTTATATCAATGGAATCAGGAGAGAAAGTCCTTTCCATATATGCAATGTGTTTAATGTTTTGTTTCTGTTAAAATGGTTATTTTTACAGAAACATATGTAGGCCTATTTTGGGTATATTAATTATTTGAGAAATGTTTTAATGATCAAATAAAGGTTGTTTGGTAAGTTTTGAACTTGTTTGTGAACCAATACTGTGCACTTGTCTTATTGAGTATAGAAAATAATCACATATCATATTGCATGCATCCATATATTTTTTCTTGTATTTGTTTTGTATGTGATTTGGTGCTATCATTTTATGTGTAGATTTTGGTGCAAATAGTGATTGTGATTGTGAGGATTGTAGCTACTCTCCAAACTACCAAGGCAAGTGGTACTTCATGATTTTATTCCTATGTTTTTCAAATATGCATTAGAAATATTTTGCTAGACTTGCATGGATAAATTTTGGTCTTTATATGCTATGCTTGGGAAATCCTAGTAGTTGTAGAGTTGCTAGAAATTTCTAAGTTAAGATGTTTATCTATGCCATGCTTAGCCTAGCTAGTAGCAACCAAGGGTGGTGAAATATTCATGCTATGATAAAATATTTCTAAGTCTTTGGACTTGTGTTTTGCTTAATAAAACAACTAAGTGAATGAAACACCTGGGTGGAATGGAAGGAATGGTTTATGTTGAGTGGTTACACAAGGCCCATTTATATGGTTTACCTTGTGTATCTCACTTGTGGAAAGCCACCCAGGAACAAAGGGATTTGAGAGGCCAAATGTTAAGAAGCTTCTAGTGCAGCCACTTGGCAATATGGGCTCTTCCTGGATCATATAGCTTGCAATAACTTAGCCATTTGGACAGTTGGTGGTAGTGGGATGATAGGTTGGAACGCGTCCATTTGGTCTAAGGGAAGGCTTCTGAAAGGTCCTGTCTTGGTTAAAATCAAGTCTTGTGGGGAAAGTGCACAACCTCTTTAGATGGAAGAATCTAAGTACTTAGCCATGTTTCTGGTATTGGACAACTTGAGCATCAAGACATGGAATCTATCAAGAATCTCCTCATCCCAATTTCTAAGTAAAACTTATGGTTGAACAAGGGTGAAGGACCCCAATGTCTATTGGTGGTTCCTTGGGAAAAGTTTTGACAAAGAAAAACTTAGTGTTTTCAACTGATAGGCAAAACCTATTTTGAGCAAAGCAAGCCTAATCTACACTTAGCCAAATGCATATAGTATTTAGTCCACCAATATTATACTAAGGTATCACTTGCCAATACTATTCCAATGTATTGAACCACTGTGGCTGTAACTTGTGATGTTGCAGGATATTCAGATGATCATTAGGAGTCATGAGTCTACACTCAACATGCTTGCTTGTGGCACATGAAGATGAAGACTTATTTATCTTATTATATATTTGAACTCTTGTATTAGGCCTGTGGCCATGGAGTTGTAAAAGACTATGTTTGTCTCTGGAATGATATGTAATAATGACCTTTGTTTCTGTGTACTTCATCTTAAACTGTGGATGCTAGCATTGATCCCGGGACTAGAATTGCAATCACAAGGATCCTTTCCTTTACAAAGGAGGGATCTTACATATAATATGCATGGCATCAAGAAGTCTCTCCTCGAGCTTTTGTCAATGCTTAAAACTGCAGAAGTGGAGATAAAAAAGAACATCAAGTGTTGATGATCAATAGGAATACTGGTTTCAAGAAAGACAAGAAGGGAAAACGGAAGGGAAGTAAGGGAGGCAAGCCGGTTGCCGTGCCTAAAAAGAAACCCCAAGTTGGACCTAAGTCTGATACCGAGTGCTACTATTGTAAGGGGACTGGCCACTGGAAGAAAAACTGCCCCAAGTATTTGAAAGACAAGAAGGCCGGCAAGGCAAACAAAGGTATATATGATATACATGTTATTTACGTGTACTTTAATAGTGCCCGCAGTAGCACATGGGTATTTGATACCGGTTTAGTTGCTAATATTTGTAACTCGAATCAGGGGCTGCGGAAAAAGCGACCGCTAGTAAGGGGTGAGGTCAAGATGCGTGTCGGCAATGGATCAAGTGTTGATGTGATCGCTGTCAGAACGCTACCTCTCCATTTGCCGTCGGGATTAGTTATAAACTTGAATAATTGTTATCTAGTGCCTGCACTGAGCATGAACATTGTATCTAGATCGTGTTTGATGCGAAGTGGTTATTCATTTAAATCCGAGAACAATGGTTGTTCTATTTATATGAATGAAATCTTTTATGGTCATGCACCGATGATGAATGGTTTATTTATTTTAGATCTCGATAATAATGTTACACATATTCATAATGTTTATGCTAAAAGGATTAAACTTAATGATGATATATCCGCATATATGTGGCATTGCCGTCTAGGTCATATTGGCGTTAAACGCATGAAGAAGCTCCATTCGGATGGACTTTTGGAATCACTTGATTTTGAATCATTTGATACATGTGAGCCATGCCTTATGGGCAAGATGACTAGAACGCCGTTTTTCGGTTCAATGGAACGGGCGACAGATTTATTGGAAATCATACATTCTGATGTATGTGGTCCAATGAGTGTGTCGGCGCGAGGTGGATATCGTTATTTTGTTACTTTCACGGATGATTTGAGTAGATACGGTTATATCTACTTGAAGAAACACAAGTCTGAAACCTTTGAAAAGTTCAAGGAATTTCAGAATGAAGTGGAAAATCATCGTAATAGAAAGATCAAATTTCTACGGTCCGACCGTGGAGGTGAGTATCTAAGTTACGAGTTTAGCACTCACATGAAAGAGTGTGGAATTGTTTCACAACTCACACCTGCCGGAACACCACAACGAAATGGTATGTCGGAACGTTGTAATCGTACTTTATTGGACATGGTTCGATCTATGATGTCTCTGACGGACTTGCCGTTGTAATTTTGGGGTTATGCACTAGAAACTGCTGCATTCACTTTAAATCAGGCACCATCTAAATCCGTTGAAAAGACACCATATGAATTGTGGTTTGGAAACAAACCTAAGCTGTCATTTCTTAAAGTTTGGGGATGCGATGTTTATGTGAAGAAACTTCAACCGGATAAACTCGAACCCAAAGCGGAAAAATACGTCTTCATAGGATACCCTAAGGAAACTATTGGGTATTCCTTCTATCACAGATCCGAGGGCAAGGTTTTTGTTGGCAAGAATGGATCCTTTATAGAGAAAGAGTTTCTCGCAAAAGGTGTGAGTACTCGGAAGGTAGAACTCGAAGAGGTTATTGAACCTTCTCTTCAAAGTATGGCAAGTAGGGCAGCGCCGGAAGTTGTTCCGGAGTTGGCTTCACCTGTTGAAGAGGGAACTAATGATAATGATCATGAAACTCCGAAAGAGTACTACCGAACCTCGCAGGTCTAGCGAGTAGCGTGCAGCTCGAGATGTCTGAAACCCTGTTATGAATTTCATGGTTGATGAAATTGATGACCCTGTGACGTATGAAGAAGCGATGATGAGCCCGGATTCCAAAAAATGGTTAGAATCCATGAAATTCGAGATGGAATCCATGTATGAAAATCAAGTTTGGAACTTGGTGGAATTACCTCACGACCGAAAGGCCATGGAGAACAAATGGATTTTCAAAAAGAAAACTTATGCTGATGGTAGTGTGACCGTCTATAAAGCTCGACTTCTCGCAAAGGGGTTTCGACAAATTCAAGGAGTTGACTGCGATGAGACATTCTCTCCCGTAGCGATGCTAAAGTCAGTTAGGATTATGTTAGCAATTGCTGCATATTTCGATTATGACATATGGCAGATGGATGTCAAAACCGAGTTTCTCAATGGTAATATTGAAGAAGAGTTGTATATGATACAACCAAAGGGTTTTGTCGATCCTAAGGATGCTAACAAGTTGTGCAAGCTTCAGCGATCCATCTATGGATTGAAGCAAGCATCACGAAGTTGGAATCTCCGCTTTGATGAGGTGATCAAAGAGTTTGGATTTGTCCAAACTTATGGAGAAGCTTGTATTTACAAGAAAGTGAGTGGGAGGAATGTGGCATTTCTGATATTATATGTGGATGACATATTATTGATCAGAAATGATATAGATCTTTTAAACAGTGTTAAAAGTTATCTAAACAGCAAATTTTCAATGAAGGACCTAGGTGAAATGTCATACATATTAGGCATAAAGATCTATAGAGATAGATCTAGGCGCCTAATAGGGGTATCACAAAGTACATACCTTGATAAGATTTTATAGAAGTTTAAAATGGACGGAAGTAAGAAGGGGTTCTTACCTATGTTGCAAGGCAAGACATTGAGTAAGACTCAAAGTCCGGCTACGGCGGAAGAAATAGAGATAATGGACAAAGTCCCCTATGCTTCAGCCATAGGCTCTATAATGTATGCCATGCTATGTATAAGACCGGATGTGGCACATGCTATTAGTTTGACTAGTAGGTACCAATCGGATCCAGGTTCGGAACACTGGATAGCGGTCAAGAATATCCTTAAGTACTTACGGAGAACTAAGGATATGTTTCTTGTATACGGAGGTGAAGAAGAGCTCGTCGCTAAGTGTTATGTCGACGCAAGCTTTGACACCGACCCGGATGACTCTAAGTCTCAATCCGGATACGTATTTCTCATGAATGGTGGAGCGGTTAGTTGGAGGAGTTCCAAACAACCTGTGGTGGCAGGATCAACAACGGAGGCCGAATATGTTGCTGCTTCGGAAGCGGCTCAGGAAGCGGTTTGGATGAAGGAGTTCATATCCGAACTAGGTGTGGTTGCAAGCGCGTTGGACCCAATGATGATCTATTGTGACAACAATGATGCCATTGCCAATGACAAAGAACCAAGGTCTCACAAGAATTCCAAGCATATTAAGCGCCAGTTTCACTCCATCCACGAGCATGTCAAGGATGGAGATATAAAGATTTGTAAAGTACACACGGATCTCAATGTAACAGATCCGTTGACTAAAACTCTCCCTAGAGCAAAACATGATCAACACCAGAACTCCATGGGTGTTAGATTCATCACTATGTAACTAGATTATTGTCTCTAGTGCAAGTGGGAGACTGAAGGGAATATGCCCTGAGAGGCAATAATAAAGTGTTTATTATGTGTATTCCAAGTATATGATAGATGTTTATTTTGCATGCTATAATTGTATTAATATGGAAACATTAATACATGTGTGTTTAATAAACAAAAAGAAAATTCCTAGTTATGCCTCTCTCATAAACTAGCTCGTTGATTAACAAGATGATCAAAGTTTCCTGATCATGGACATTGGATGCTGTTAATAATGGGATCACAACATTAGTGTAATGGTATGATGAACATTCATCCGAAGTATAGCATTACGATCAAAGTCATTGAGTTTATATTGCTATAACAACTTATGAAGTGATCCTAATCCTTAGACCATGAGATCATGTCAATCACTAACACTGGAAGAGTTTCTTGATAACATCAAACGTCACACCGTAACAGGGTGATTATAAAGATGGGTTCAGAACTAATAAAGTGTTATGTTGAGGCCCATGGATCAAGAGTGATTTGATCACACCGATGACGGATAGATATACTATAGGCCCTCTCGGTGATACCACATTGGTTAGCTTGCAAGCAAGTGATTTGATCACTAGAATGTTATATCACGGGAACGAGAAAAGAGTGCATGTTAGTAACGAGATCAAACTAGGTATGGAGATACCGATGATCGAATCTCGGACATGTAATATATCGCGAAACAAAGGGATTAGATACTAGCGTAAAAGGTTCTGACGATCACAACAAAGTCATCGTTGAATGTGTGGGAGTCAGTATGGGTCTCCAGATCCCGCTTCTGATTATTGATCCGAGAGGGGTCTCGATCATGTCTGCATTATTCATGAACCGTAGGGTGACACACTTAAGATACACCGACATCCAATTGGAGCAAAAGTTTCATGCCGGAAAGAATAACAAGCGCAGGAAGTTATTTCACTAGATACCGAAACAGGTTTTCGGGTGAAATTGCAGAAAGTGTTTTTGCATGTGAAATAGAATTCTAGCAAGGGGTTGTATGAGAATGTTTGTCATTAAAGTAATTGACAAAATTCTGAATAAATAAAAAGATTTTTATTTAATGAGAGTTTGCATTAAATTTGGTGGAAATTTAATTGCAAATTTGAGTGGGATTTTGAGTGGAGGGAAATGAAGAGGTTTCTGTGAGTGGAGTGTCCACCCACATGAATGAAGGAGGGGAGGGGAAGCCCCCATGGCCGGCGGCCACCCCCTTGGGTGCCCCCCTCCTCCTATAAAAGGCACCCCTCTCTCTCACTCACACCTCCTCGTGAAGGATCTCTCTCCCCCTCTAGAATTTATCCCCCATGGTCTCGGACTAGCGAGATACATGTTTCCGGTGGCTATTCGGGAAGAAAGAGTTGTGCTTCCGCTGCATCGCTGGAGTGAGGAGGCGGAGGTTGCTCGTGCCTCGGGCGTGTGTGCGAGCACGGATGCGCTGCTGATTTGCGGCGCTAGGACTTCCTCTCGATCTTGAGATCGGCAAGAGATCGTCTACATCAACCACGAGTTTAACTCATTAAGCTTTGTCGGTCTTCAAGGGTATGTTCTCTACGGATATACATCCGCCCGTTGTTTGTATCTAGTAGATAGATCTTGGTACATAGTTATTCCCATCGAGAAATTTTTGTTTTCTATGCTGCGAACGCTACATTTCACATGTAGGTAAAATTCAGATATAAACTCGAGGCAGATTGTGTGAATGTACAATATTCATGTTTCCTTTGCTTTTCTTTCTTTTTCCTCTCTCACTGTTACTCCCTCTGTTAGGGATTATAAGGTTTATGGACCACTTTGATAGGATTAAGAAAATCAATAACTCACCCTCTTGATTACTACATGCACTAATAGTTACATGCACGAGAGAAGATAGATAAAAAAGAGAACATGCATTGAAGGAGAGAGACTAATAAATGAAAGAGAACTTACAATTTTAACATTTTAAAAGCTCTCGGGCCTTATAATCCCTAACAGGGGGACTACCGCTCATCCAAAATATATTGGCAAAGAAGCCCTCCAATCATAGAAAGCACACTTAAGGCCTTGTTTTGTATTAGTGTTTTTTATGAATCACGGGGATTGGGTGAAACCACTCCCTTCACCCAAATCCACTCAAAACCACTTCCTTGCTAATTCCTTTCAAATCCCTTTCATCGAAAAGGTTACTGGATCTTAGAGCGAGCTTCTTTGGCATCTACGTGTGGAGTCGTGAGTCCAAACCATGAGGGGAATGCCGTGTTTCTATTTGTAAGAGGACTTCTACAGTATCCCAAAATTAATAGGAACCGTCTATTTCTAGTAATCCAATGGCTTGTGTGGTCTGGTACTAAACGGTAGACACACGGAGTACACAATAAACAATTTAGTCAAGACTCATGGAGTACCTCCACCGGAGGGGTATTTTAGTATTTTCTGGTCTCATTTTGGCAAAACTTTTCCTTGTTAATATCCTCGCCCCCAAATCAGATCGACGGAAAAACTTGATCGAAATATACGAAGAGGATCTAGACGGAACGAGGCGATGAACGGCCTTGGCGGGGCTATGGCTGCTGCTGACGGTGGAACAAGAGGAGCACACGTCCGTCCGCGCGGCGCCCCTTGCCATGGCTGCCGTGGCTGGCAGGGAATGGGAGGAGAAGCACCACATGCCTCTCCACGCTCGTCATGGCTGCTGTCGCTGGAGACATCCCGCTGAATTATGCCATGGACATGTATATCTGTTTCAGTTCTCTCTAAATCAATTGGATCAACGCATACGAACCAACAATTCCTAGGCCGTTTTCTCATCAGTAGATGCAAATAATTAGGGAAACGAAACATCTCAATATTTCACAATAACTCATGAAATACATTCTAGTACTACGAGTATACCGGCAGATATGACAAGGACGTCGACGTGAGATGAGATGGATCAGTAGTTGGCTTGTCCTCGGGGATTAGGCTGATGGTGCAGTCGAAACACCCGAAGGCGTCCTAGAACAGCGCTTTGCCCAGCGCCATGACGTCGTCCCAGAGCATCCATCCCCGACCCCCAGCAAAATTATTAACATAGGGAGTTGTTTAAAACTCTGTGGATTGTGAGATGATATTTTCCATTTGACCTAATCTACAACAAAATTATTAAGATAGTCAATAAACTAGCATCTTTCTTACACAATGTTGGAGTAGGATTAAGCATTTTTTATGTTGAATCCCAGAAACAAACATCCAGCATGTCAGAAATGTTGCAAACAAAGGTTCCAGGGATTGGGTTTGCCTGTATCCACTCGCCAGACAGGTTTTTGACCTGAAAACATATCATCAAACATTCCGGCAGTCAACCATTTTTCTTTTTTAGATGGGGCAGAGGATATAAATAAACGCAAGTTACAGTATGAATTGTTAGTGAAGGAACGAGTACCTCAAGAGAATATGCCATCATCCTGGTTAAACCAGTGTAGAAGGCCTGCTGTTTAACAAAATGAGGAAAAATGATTTCCAATATTTTTGGCATGAAGTGCAGTGCAAGACACTCCGATGATCTTCCGAGACAACAGAATCAAGAAAGTATATTATTTTCGAAAGAAACAAGTCAAGTGCCACTGACCATAATCTGTGTGAGCTCCGCTGAATTGGCCATAAAATGGATGGAACACAGAGGAAAAGCAGAGTGAGATGTATCCACCCAAGGTGAGCGTAATTCTTGCGGGGAATGCCACAAAACAACAGTAATGAAACGGTTTTCATTTTGTTTTTTGCTTACGATCCAGTATCAGTGTGTTGCTCTTGATAAACAATAAACCTGAGATACCAGAAGGGATCTCCTGCCGTTCCTCCTTCCAAAGCATCGGACGGGTGGTGCACCCAGCGCAAAGGCTATACCTCGCATGATCTTTCTTGCAAGATCTGTGAGGAGAAATCGAGCATGATAAACACCACTAGTAATCGAGCATGAGAACAAGAGAGTAATCAAAGCGGAGCTCGGTAGGAAGCCTCGTTGAAGGCTGGCGTAATTTTCCAGGAGCACTTTAAAATTCGATGGGTAATCGGGCCTGAATGGAAGGTGGAAGAAATGATTCTGCGAGTACATGGACTAAAGAAACATCCTTAAACTTGTTAGCATTGCCATGGTTAGGAGAATAGGAGTCTGATTTAGGTGTACAGTACGTGGTGTTTTTTGTACATGAACAAAGATGGAAAACCTTGACTGGTAATAAAATTCTAAAATGAACTACATTTTTTATTGGAAGTCGTACTTCATACCAAATATTTCGAATAGAAATTGAACAGTCAATATTCTGGTGCAGAAAGCATAGCAGGAACTGAACCGTAGAAATGCAAAAATACTACTCTTAATTAGGGACACTGAAACAGAGACGGGATGTTAGAAACATATACCACGAATTAGGTCCTTCCAAATGTTTACCAAGATCTCCATATTTTCTCAGTTCAATTTGCGCATAGCACTGCCGCTTTGTTTGTTGTGATTGTTTAATTTACAAGCCAGGAAAAATCAAACAAGCACAACAACCAGATTGAAGATACAGGTAAACTTACACCAACTGCCTCCTGCATATTATCAAGTTTCACCTGTGCTTCGGTATCCCCCCTGAGGGCAATCGAAGAGAAAAACCGGGTCTGGGTGGCTGCTGGTTCGGCACGGACCGGTGGAAGTCGTATTACCCTGGGTGTGGGTATATGGTCACGTGTACGCACGAGTGTATCCACGTACGGTACGGTTGAGACGTCATCCTCCCCCTTCGTATATAAGCAACACCGATTCGTCCGCCCCCCTTCGACGTTTCATTCCCCACCTAGATTTGGCAAAAAATCTCACCAACCACCCACTCCCACCGCCCACACCCACCACTAGCCACCGGGGTTGCCTCGCCGCATCGGCTCCTCTCCAACTAGGACGACGATGGAAGGCCGCGGCCGTGCCGTGTCCGCCGCGGATCTGCAGCAGAGGGAGGAGAAGGGTGAGGCCGTGGTGCACGAGGTGGAGGTGGCCGTGGCGGTTGCGGAGGAGAAGGAGGCGGGGTGGAGGTGATGGCGCCTGCTGCTGATCTGGAGCGGAAGCGGGCGAGGGAGGAGGATCTGGGGGGCTCTTCTTCTTCCAAGAGGAAGAAGGAGGCGGGAGATGAGCTGGAGGTGGTGCCGGAGGAGGGCGATGCCGAGTCCGCTCTCGGTGCTGATCTGGAGCAGGTGGTGTCGGAGGAGGCCCGGGCGGTCGTGGATCTGGTGGTGGGCGACGATATCCTGGCGGGCGTCGATCCCGTTGTGGCGGATGTGGGGGCGCAGGTGGCGGTTCAGGATGGGGCGGAGGATGCCGTGGAGGTCACTTCCATGGTGGTGGCTGCCGTGGCTGCGCCTGTCGTGGCGGTGCCTGCCATCGCGGAGCCTGCAGTGCATGTTGGCGAGTCTCAGGTGAGTTAAATTTGACGGTCTCTTTTAGATTGTAGGGTTCGTAGTTAGGGTTTTGATTTGTACTTAGGGTTTTGATTTGTACTTAGGGTTTGTACTTAGGCAGGGGCGAATCTACCGGCTATGCTTCGTTAGCCTAGAGTGATTGAAACCAGAGTTTTTCCCCTTACACTTGTATTTATCTATAAGCCGCGTGATCTGGAATCAGTGATCTTTTAGATGATGGAATTTCCTATTGTAAGGAAAATGATTGGATTGGGTCAAAGCCAGAGTTTTTTAAATAATGTAATGTGATATATTTTTCATTTTGGAGTTCATATTAATTCTTAAAAATATAGAGCTGCGTTGGGAGAGTGGTAGTGGAACTGGCAGCTGAACGGAAGTTTCCCATTCTAGATTATGTGGAATAGAAGTTTCCCTCGTAGCTCATAACACACTTAGGGAACGAAGTATGTCTCTGTACCTTAAACATGAATTTTTAATTCTTGATGTGGAACACCTATTTCCCTTGCATGTTTTCATGTAAGAACTTTGTTTCCAAGTGGAGTTGTATGCATGTGATCCCTTTGTATGAATCTCGTGACTGGTTATTTGAAGTGTGTATATAGTCCTATTGTATCCCTATGTAGGCTACGTAAGCTGGTTCTTTAGCTTTGTCCTTTTAGATTTACGTTCAGCTGTTTTTTTGGCTCTACCATTCATGGATCTGCCTTGGATTGCTTCATTGGTTATTTGAAGTGTGTATAGAATCTTGTTGTGTATTCCCGTGGAGGCTACTGAAGTTGGTTCTTTAGCTTAGGCTTCTCCGGTTTACGTTGCTCAAGAAACTATCTGGATTGCTTCATTGATTCTAAGGATTGATATGTTCGTTGAGGGTTATTTTGCTCTGGATTGCTTCATTGATTATAAGGATTGATATGCTCAAGAAACTAAGCTTTGGTCATGCCAAAATTTTGTTGGGGCTTGTTTGGGCTCCAACCAAACAAACCTGAAGGGTCATTTGTCATTGCCCAATGTTTTAAAGGCCCAGGAGTGAACACAGTAGGGTCAGAAAGTAGATACTAATTTCTCATTTTGCTCAACAGAAAAATATTAGAGGTGGTTTCCTATTTAGTTTTCTCTCTTGTTAATGCATGCATTTTTGTGTGTGACATGTGGACCTTCTTCATCTAGCCCTTAGAATTGATTTATGCCTACATAGTACATGGAGACAACATGACTATTGCTGTTTCATATATTTTTTGGTTGGAACGTAAATAATTGTTGATGAATTTGTTATCTTGGTTAGTGTTGTAGGATTAATTTGTTATATTGTTAGCATGGTTTGATTATTGATTTACCTTTTAGATTCATAGGTACTGTTTGCTTTATTTGCTTATTAACTGTTTGTAGTTGTGTTTCTTCACTTGTTGTATGTAATCAAACAATAACAAGTTAAACTACTGTAATGTAAGCAGTGGCTTTACATCATCTTCACTTGGTCAAGTTAAACTATTGTTTATGAATTTGTTTTACATATATATAGTTTATTCCAAAGTGTAAAACAATGAACTTTGCATCTGTTTATTTTAATATGAAGGAGGTAGAGTACATTGATCCATATGAGTTCCAAGAGGATGGAAGCCCACTTTCGGTGATACATTCAACTTTTTCCATATTACATTGCACATTCATTTTGTAATATTTGTTTTTTTGCATTTTGTAAGATTGAATTTTTGTTGTGTGCATTGTAGTTTGACTCGCAGGACAGTGCTGAGTCCGTGGACAAGAGGAATAAAAATTCCTTCATTGATAAGGAAGTGATCCAGCTGCAAGCAAACAACCGCGACCCATATGTGGTCAACAACATGTACAGGTGCCCATACCATCCAAGGAAGCCTAGGGGTGGGAAGCTTGAGAACCTGCTGCAGCACGTTCAGCAGCTCGCCACGGACTGTTCAGATGCTCGTGAGAAGGCTCAGCATAAGGCTCTGTGGGAGGTGCTTGTCCAGGCAGACTTGGTCTAGTTGTTAGTTATCAAATATTTGGAATGTTAATGTATATATGGTATGTACGAATATCTAGGCTATGTTTGTTAGTTCTGGACATGGCAGGCATGATCTTTTGGTGCACTTTCCTATGATGAAGGTGCTCTTTTGCTCTGGATGTTGTGAACAATTTAATCTTTTAGTTATCTATGTCAGTCTGAATCTGTCCTTTTAAAATATGTGTGAAAATACCTGTTATTTTGCACTTTTTCCATCATGTTTGAAATTGTTTTTTGAAAAATATATTATGTTTTTTGTGAATCACACATGGCGACCTTGCTGCATCCTAGTAGAAGAACAAGGTAGCATATTATCTTCCGAGCGACAGATCACACCAGCATTCCAGTAGCAGAACGAGGTTGTAATAGTCACAGCCGAGGCTCCAGGAATTAACCCATGTCAGAGCAACAAACCACACCAATAACCCCTTTGGTCGCTGAGGAAGGTGTTGTCTGAAGTGAATGATGATTTGACCTTTGTCTGAAGGACTCAAAGGGGCCACTTATTTCATATATAATGTTTTTCAGATTGAAAAGTAGGTGCATGTAGAATAATGAAAAATCAGTTAGCCAGAACCATCAAATAGTTTTGCAAATATAGTGATGAAAATTCAGTTATGGAATTAGAGAGTTGTGTTTGTCAGCATTGCATGAGGTTTTCATTGTTTGAAGGACTCAAGGGGCCACATTTTTTATATATAAATTATTTTGTGATTCAAAAGTAGGTGCATGCAGAAATTTTAAAATATTAAATCACCTAAAAAGCAAATTTAAATTTTGAACAAGCAAACTTTTAAATTTTGAACAAGCAAAATTTTGAACTAGAGCTACATAATTGGAACACATTTCATCTTTTGGTGTCTTTGACCAAGTATGCTTTCAAATACCATTTTCCATTTTAAAATTTCAAATTCAGCTATATTTTGTGAAGGAACTACAAAATTTAGAGTTGAAACCTTTGTTTCACCAACATGGTTAGGTAGATGGGGACATTTGGTGGGAACATAACCACTTTGTTGGTCTTTAATATCTATTTTTCTCAATTTGTACCCCCAGTCAAAGTTTGGTCAAATTTGGTAAAAACATGGAAAATTTGAACTAGAGCTACACAATTGGAACCTCAATTGTTTTTGGGAAAAATCATTTTTAGGTCCACAAGATGTGGTTTAACCATGGATCTATTGGTAGATCAGCTAGGTTCATCCATATGGCTCCTCGGTGTTCGACGCAATTTTGACCAGACTTTGACCTGGCAGTACAAAATCACAGAAAATTAAAAAATAGTGAAACCTTGGCCATTGGTCTTAGATTGTACCCTAGTTTGAAGAAAAACTAATAAACCTTGAGTTTGTGGAAGCAAAGATGAGTTTGCTCTCTCACTCTTGGTTTCAAGTGTGAGTCTCATGGGTGTGTACCCAAATTACATAGGACATGACCAACTCCATGTCATACTTTCTCAAAATTGACTCAAACTTGGAGGGAGGTGTGTCTTGGCATGGAACACATTTCATCTTTTGGTGTATTTGAACAAGTATGCTTTCAAATACCATTTTCTATTTTAAAATTTCAAATTCAGCTATATTTTGTGAAGGAAGTACAAAATTTAGAGTTGAAACCTTTGTTTCACCAACATGGTTAGGTAGATGGGGACATTTGGTGGGAACATAACCACTTTTTTGGTCTTTAATATCTATTTTTCTCAATTTGTACCCCAAGTCAAATTTGGTCAAATTTGGTAAAAACATGGAAAATTCGAACTAGAGCTACACAATTGGAACCTCAATTTTTTGGTAAAAATCATTTTTAGGTCCACAAGATGTGGTTTAACCATGGATCTATTGGTAGATGAGCTAGGTTCATCCATATGGCTCCTCGGTGTTCGACGCAATTTTGAACAAACTTTGACCTGGCAATACAAAATCACAGAAAATCAAAAAATAGTGAAACCTTGGCCATTGGTCTTAGATTGTACCCTAGTTTGAATAAAAACTAACAAACATTGAGTTTGTGGAAGAAAATATGAGTTTGCTCTCTCACTCTTGGTTTCAAGTGTGAGTCTCATGGGTGTGTACCCAAATTACATAGGACATGACCAGCTCCATGTCATACTTTCTTAGAATTGACTCAAACTTGGCAGGGAGGTGTGTCTTGGCATGGCACACATTTCATTTTTTGGTGTCTTTGACCAAGTATGCTTTCAAATACCATTTTCCATTTTAAAATTTCAAATTCAGCTATATTTTGTGAAGGAAGTACACAATTTAGAGTTGAAACCTTTGTTTCACCAACATGGTTAGGTAGATGGGGACATTTGGTGGGAAACTAACCACTTTGTTGGTCTTTAATATCTATTTTGCTCAGTTTGTACCCCAAGTCAAAGTTTGGTCAAATTTGGTAAAAACATGGAAAATTTGAACTAGAGCTACACAATTGGAACCTCAATTTTTTTGGGAAAAATCATTTTTAGGTCCACAAGATGTGGCTTAAGCATGGATCTATTGGTAGATCAGCTAGGTTCATCCATATGGCTCCTCGGTGTTCGACGCAATTTTGAACAGACTTTGACCTGGCAGTACAAAATCACAGAAAATCAAAATTTAGAGTTGAAACCTTTGTTTCACCAACATGGTTAGGTAGATGGTCGACATTTAATGGGAACATAACCACTTTGTTGGTGTTTAATATCTATTTTGCTCAATTTGTACCCCAAGTCAAAGTTTGGTCAAATTTGGTAAAAACATGGAAAATTTGAAATAGTGACCAAACATAACCCAAGTCTATATGGCTCCTCGGTGTTCGACGCAATTTTAACCAGACTTTGACCTAGCAGTACAAAATTACAGAAAATCAAAAAATAGTGAAACTTTGGCCATTGGTCTTAGATTGTACCCTAGTTTCAATAAAAATTAATAAACCTTGAGTTTGTGGAAGAAAAGATGAGTTTGCTCTCTCACTCTTGGTTTCAAGTGTGAGTCTCATGGGTGTGTACCCAAATTACATAGGACATGACCAGCTCCATGTCATACTTTCTTAGAATTGACTCAAACTTGGCAGGGAGGTGTGTCTTGGGATGGCACACATTTCATCTTTTGGTGTCTTTGACCAAGTATGCTTTCAAATACCATTTTCCATTTTAAAATTACAAATTCAGCTATATTTTGTGAAGGAAGTACACAATTTAGAGTTGAAACCTTTGTTTCACCAACATGGTTAGGTAGATGGGACATTTGGTGGGAAACTAACCACTTTGTTGGTCTTTAATATCTATTTTGCTTAGTTTGTAACCCAAGTCAAAGTTTGATCAAATTTGGTAAAAACATGGAAAATATGAACTAGAGCTACACAATTGGAACCTCAATTTTTTTGGGAAAAATCATTTTTAGGTCCACAAGATGTGGTTTAACCGTAGATCTATTGGTAGATCAGCTAGGTTCATCCATATGGCTCCTCGGTGTTCGACGCAATTTTGAACAGACTTTGACCTGGCAGTACAAAATCACAGAAAATCCAAAAATAGTGAAACCTTGGCCATTGGTCTTAGATTGTACCATAGTTTGAAGGAAAAATAATAAACCTTGAGTTTCTTGAAGCAAAGATGAGTTTGCTCTCTCACTCTTGGTTTCAAGTGTGAGTCTCATGGTTGTGTACCCAAATTACATAGGACATGACCAACTCCATGTCATACTTTCTCAGAATTGACTCAAACTTGATAGGGAGGTGTGTCTTGGCATGGCACCCATTTCATCTTATAGTGTCTTTGATCAAGTATGCTTTCAAATACAATTTTCCATATTAAAATTTCAAATCCAGCTATATTTTGTGAAGGAAGTACAAAATTTCGAGTTGAAACCTTTGTTTCACCAACATGGTTAGGTAGATGGGGACATTTGGTGGGAACATAACCACTTTGTTGGTGTTTAATATCTATTTTGCTCAATTTGTACCCCAAGTCAAAGTTTGGTCAAATTTGGTAAAAACATGGAAAATTTGAACTAGAGCTACATAATTGGAACCTCAATTTTTTTGGGAAAAATCATTTTTGGGTCCACAAGATATGGTTTAACCATGGATCTATTGGTAGATGAGCTAGGTTCATCCATATGGCTCCTCGGTGTTCGACGCAATTTTGAACAAACTTTGACCTGGCAATACAAAATCACAGAAAATCAAAAAATAGTGAAACCTTGGCCATTGGTCTTAGATTGTACCCTAGTTTGAAGGAAAAATAATAAACCTTCAGTTTGTTGAAGCAAAGATGAGTTTGCTCTCTCACTCTTGGTTTCAAGTGTGAGTCTCATGGGTGTGTACCAAATTACATAGGAAATGACTAGCTCCATGTCATACTTTCTCAGAATTGACTCAAACTTGGCAGGGAGGTGTGTCTTGGCATGGCACCCATTTCATCTTATGGTGTCTTTGACCAAGTATGCTTTCAAATACCATTTTCCATATTAAAATTTCAAATTCAGCTATATTTTGTGAAGGAAGTACAAAATTTAGAGTTGAAACCTTTGTTTCACCAACATGGTTAGGTAGATAGGGACATTTGGTGGGAACATAACCACTTTGTTGGTCTTTAATATCTATTTTGCTCAATTTGTACCCCTAGTCAAAGTTTGGTCAAATTTGGTAAAAACATGGAAAATTTGAAATAGAGCTACACAATTGGAACCTCAATTTTTTAGGAAAAATCATTTTTAGGTCCACAAGATGTGGTTTAACCATGGATCTATTGGTAGATCAGCTAGGTTCATCCATATGGCTCCTCGGTGTTCGATGCAATTTTGACCAGACTTTGACCTGGCAGTACAAAATCACAGAAAATTAAAAAATAGTGAAACCTTGGCTATTGGTCTTAGATTGTACCCTAGTTTGAAGAAAAACAAATAAACCTTGAGTTTGTGGAAGCAAAGATGAGTTGCTCTCTCACTCTTGGTTTCAAGTGTGAGTCTCATGGGTGTGTACCCAAATTACATAGGACATGACCAACTCCATGTCATACTTTCTCAGAATTGACTCAAACTTGGCAGGGAGGTGTGTCTTAGCATGGCACACATTTCATCTTTTGGTGTCTTTTACCAATTATTCTTTCAAATACCATTTTCTATTTTAAAATTTCAAATTCAGCTATATTTTGTGAAGGAAGTACAAAATTTAGAGTTGAAACCTTTGTTTCACCAACATGGTTAGGTAGATGGGGACACTTGGTGGGAACATAACCACTTTTTATTATTTAATATCTATTTTGCTCAATTTGTACCCCAAGTCAAAGTTTGGTCAAATTTGGTAAAAACATGGAAAATTTGAACTAGAGCTACACAATTGGAACCTCAATTTTTTTGGGAAAAATCATTTTTAGGCCCACAGGATGTGGTTTAACCATGGATCTATTGGTAGATCATCTAGGTTCATCCATATGGCTCCTCGGTGTTCGACGCAATTTTGACCATACTTTGACCTGGCAGTACAAAATCATAGAAAATCAAAAAATAGTGAAACCTTGGCCATTGGTCTTAGATTGTACCCTAGTTTGAAGGAAAAATAATATACCTTGAGTTTGGTGAAGCAAAGATGAGTTTGCTCTCTCACTCTTGGTTTCAAGTGTGAGTCTCATGGTTGTGTACCCAAATTACATAGGACATGACCAACTCCATGTCATACTTTCTCGGAATTGACTCAAACTTGGCAGGGAGGTGTGTCTTGGCATGGCACACATTTCATCTTTTGGTGTCTTTGACCAAGTATGCTTTCAAATACCATTTTCTATTTTAAAATTTCAAATTCAGCTATATTTTGTGAAGGAAGTACAAAATTTAGAGTTGAAACCTTTGTTTCACCAACATGGTTAGGTAGATGGGGACATTTGGTGGGAACATAACCACTTTTTTGTATTTAATATCTATTTTGCTCAATTTGTACCCCAAGTCAAAGTTTGGTCAAATTTGGTAAAAACATGGAAAATTTGAAATAGAGCTACACAATTGGAACCTCAATTTTTTTTGGGAAAAATCATTTTTAGGTCCACAAGATGTGTTTTAACCATGGATCTATTGGTAGATGAGCTAGGTTCATCCATATGGCTCCTCGGTGTTCGACGCAATTTTGAACAAGCTTTGACCTGGCAATACAAAATCACAAAAAATTAAAAAATAGTGAAACCTTGGCTATTGGTCTTAGATTGTACCCTAGTTTGAAGAAAAACTAATAAACCTTGAGTTTGTGGAAGCAAAGATGAGTTTGCTCTCTCACTCTTGGTTTCAAGTGTGAGTCTCATGGGTGTGTACCCAAATTACATAGGACATGACCAACTCCATGTCATACTTTCTCAGAATTGACTCAAACTTGGCAGGGAGGTGTGTCTTGTCATGGCACACATTTCATCTTTTGGTGTCTTTTACTAAGTATGCTTTCAAATACCATTTTCTATTTTAAAATTTCAAATTCAGCTATATTTTGTGAAGGAAGTACAAAATTTAGAGTTGAAACCTTTGTTTCACCAAGATGGTTAGGTAGATGGGGACACTTGGTGGGAACATAACCACTTTTTTGTATTTAATATCTATTTTGCTCAATTTGTACCCCAAGTCAAAGTTTGGTCAAATTTGGTAAAAACATGGAAAATTTGAACTAGAGCTACACAATTGGAACCTCAATTTTTTTGGGAAAAATCATTTTTAGGTCCACAGGATGTGGTTTAACCATGGATCTATTGGTAGATCATCTAGGTTCATCCATATGGCTCCTCGGTGTTCGACGCAATTTTGACCATACTTTGACCTGGCAGTATAAAATCATAGAAAATCAAAAAATAGTGAAACCTTGGCCATTGGTCTTAGATTGTACCCTAGTTTGAAGGAAAAATAATATACCTTGAGTTTGTTGAAGCAAAGATGAGTTTGCTCTCTCACTCTTGGTTTCAAGTGTGAGTCTCATGGTTGTGTACCCAAATTACATAGGACATGACCATCTCCATGTCATACTTTCTCAGAATCGACTCAAACTTGACAGGGAGGTGTGTATTGGCATGGCACCCATTTCATCTTATGGTGTCTTTGATCAAGTATGCTTTCAAATACCATTTTCCATATTAAAATTTCAAATCCAGCTATATTTTGTGAAGGAAGTACAAAATTTCGAGTTGAAACCTTTGTTTCACCAACATGGTTAGGTAGATGGGGACATTTGGTGGGAACATAACCACTTTGTTGGTGTTTAATATCTATTTTGCTCAATTTGTACCCCAAGTCAAAGTTTGGTCAAATTTGGTAAAAACATGGAAAATTTGAACTAGAGCTACACAATTGGAACCTCAATTTTTTTGGGAAAAATCATTTTTGGGTCCACAAGATATGGTTTAACCATGGATCTATTGGTAGATGAGCTAGGTTCATCCATATGGCTCCTCGGTGTTCGACGCAATTTTGAACAAACTTTGACCTGGCAATACAAAATCACAGAAAATCAAAAAATAGTGAAACCTTGTCCATTGGTCTTAGATTGTACCCTAGTTTGAAGGAAAAATAATAAACCTTCAGTTTGTTGAAGCAAAGATGAGTTTGCTCTCTCACTCTTGGTTTCAAGTGTGAGTCTCATGGGTGTGTACCAAATTACATAGGAAATGACTAGCTCCATGTCATACTTTCTCAGAATTGACTCAAACTTGGAAGGGAGGTGTGTCTTGGCATGGCACCCATTTCATCTTATGGTGTCTTTGACCAAGTATGCTTTCAAATACCATTTTCCATATTAAAATTTCAAATTCAGCTATATTTTGTGAAGGAAGTACAAAATTTAGAGTTGAAACCTTTGTTTCACCAACATGGTTAGGTAGATAGGGACATTTGGTGGGAACATAACCACTTTGTTGGTCTTTAATATCTATTTTGCTCAATTTGTACCCCTAATCAAAGTTTGGTCAAATTTGGTAAAAACATGGAAAACTTAGGATTATTGCAGGCTACATGTAATGCTTCAGACGACATCACACTAAGCTCGGAATACTGATTTTGCTCCTCTGCCCTAGCAAATCCCCAGCCAAACAGATCGCGCGTGCGCCTCGAAGGTAACCCACTTCTGGCATTTTTTGAGAATCGTGCAAAAACAATATACCTTGGTAGTTCAACCAATTTCAGCTCCGTTAACACAAACAGAATATGCTTGCAAGGAATGCCTCTACGTACCATCCTCCGGCATGTGCAATCTATACTTTGTGCTGGATTGTTTGGTGTATAGTTCATAGAAAAATTATGGCGTCGGTTATTTGACCATGTCACAAGATACCTTGCCGAATCTTCTATTCCCACACTTTTTTCTACAGTCATCATGCCTTCAATCTTACGAAGCTCATCCTGCAAGATATAAAAATTCGCTGGGGTGAATGTGCTGGCCATTGCTATCTCAATTTGCTGCCATTTAGTAACAATCACAGGCATAGTCTGCGAAGCCGTGCAGTCATCTCGCGCCTCTGTTTCCCAAATACATACAATGACATTCTCATAGTGCACAATTAAATCCACAAGCGTCATCCCATAATCGAGGTGAAGATGAAGGGATGAGCTGAGACTTTCAGTGTGCTGGTTGCTTTTCATCCCTAGCCAAAATCCATCTGCGAGGTAAGCAGACGCCCACATGTGCTTCTTCTTGTACATTCTACTTAGCCACGATTTTGTCTTATCTGTCTGCCATTTTCTCACATATGCGTGCCATCGTTCCTCAAACTTGGCCTTCGTGGTGGAGTAATATAATAGAGACCAAAACTCTGGCAATGATTTGGAACTTAGGTTCTTGCACATGTTCTTTTCAATGCGCCATGTACAAATACGGTGCTACACATCTAGTAATACACTTCAAATCGCTCCGATCATCGCAGCATCCGCATCCGTGATTATAGACCGTGGCCTCTTCTGACACATTGCTTTCAAAAATGTTTTCAGGAGCCAAGCATAAGTATCCTCGGTCTGGTTTGATATGATGGCACACCCGAATACGGTAGTCTTCCGTTGATTGTTCAGGCCGACAAACGGAACAAAAGGCATACCGTATTGATTCATCTTGTAGGTGCTATCAAACACCAAAACGTCACCATAATCTTTATGTCCTGACGTGACTGAGAATCGCACCAGAAGAGACATTTCAAACGTCCCTTATCGTCAAGCTGATGATCATAAAAAAATTCAGGGTCCTTTTCCTTCCTGCTTTGCATAATGTCGATGGTCGTGGCCGCATCGCCACTTGAAAGTAGCTTCCTTTTCTCTCTGGCACACATGTTATACAAATCCTTCCTCGTGAATCCAACTTGATTGTATCTACCGTACTTGCTGATGAAAAAACTCATGATCATATGCTTTCTAATCCCACTAGCTGCCATTGCTAATATCTCTGCTCTTTAGAAATCTTTGATCTTCCTGTGAGACCAAAGAAAAGGCACCTCATCAGGTCTAGCTAAAATATGATTGTTCTTGTCATCAAACTTCTGAACACACCAAACACCTTTAGATTTATCTAGCTTCACGACCAGTTGCGCTGTGCATCCACAACGAGACTCTGCTCTTGGCTTGTATTTTCTGCCTTCCAAAGGCAAGTATTTGCTATTATGTTTCCCTTCCGTGGAGCATACGAACTGCCTCTTACATATATCATGTGATGCCTTTTTGTTTTCCTTATACCTGCCCTTTCTTATGCTGAATCCATGGTCTTTAGCATAGCTGTTGTAAAAATAATATGCCGCAGGTTCAAAAACAAAAGTCATATCCATTATTTTCTAATACTTCTCCCGCTCTTCACCTGGATGCCCAATATCCCTGTCACATTCCCCCTTATATTCTTTCTCTTTAAAAACATTCCCAACCACCTACAAATCCATAACATATAACACATAAGTTATTAGTACAATGGTACAGCTTGGTACATATATCACATAAAATATGAAACACATACCTCAACATTATCACATGACTCCAAGTCTGAATCACCATAGTAGTCAAAACTTTTATCACTCCCAACTATTAACTGCACAATTCAATACGAAAATAATAGTAAGTTATATTTTTATGCAACTAATTTCATCCACATATATACCTACAATAATGCACATACCTTATTCACGTACTCACTGTCCAATACCTCAGAATCGTTCTCCTCATTAGCAACTTCTAACTCAATCTACACAACACAAATGAAAATGTACATAAATTTAATTTTTTGACTTCATTGCAATTACTAGTACACCACATAAAATCAAGGCCACTCACATTTTCGTCTGATGCATCATCAGGATGGACGTGCCCATCTACATGAGAATCTGATCCATGGTGGTGAGAGGACTTGGCCTCATTGTCCAAGTACTCGTCATCTACTTTCATCATACTTGAACCACTGCTATCCACCATTATCTGCAACCACTAGAAACCATGAGAGTCGGAATTACCTTACAACAACATGGAGGAGTAGGAGGAGGAGCCGTCACCGAACCCTAGCAGCCGACGAGATCTCACCTCTGACGCGTACTAGGTCCAGATCGTCTCCGATCTGGAAGTGCTGCCATCTATACTCGTACGATCTGGAGGTGCTCCGATCTCGAATTTGTCTAGAGGAGAGGAGCGGCGATGAGGTCTGTCCCACGTCTTAGGCTGCCGCCGTGTCTAGAGGAGAGAGTAGCGGCAATGAGGTTACTCCGCCGGTCGATCGACGTGAATCTCACAAGGGCGCTACTCTGCGTAGAGGTTCTGAGTAACCACACGACTAGAACGTGGGACCTAAACTTTTTTTTCCTCCTAAACACACCCTATACAAAACGGATACGTACACCAATACAAAAAATATACAACACTAAACCGGCTCCTAAACTAATCAGGTACATACCGTCGAACCACCCAGACCCGGTTTTTCTCTTCAATTGCACTCAGGGGGGATACCGAAGCAAGCCTCGTCAAGTTTAACCTTGGTAATGTCTGCGCCCACTGTCTGGTAACAAGTATACTCTGAAAAATGTTTACGTGGTCGCACCTATACCAGCGTGAGGCGTCAGCCTAACCTTCTATTTTTTTTCTCGAGACAGAAGCTCAAAGAACCTGGGTGTGAAATACCTTTACTTCCGTCATCATCATTGATATGATTCGGCAACCCGTGTGACCTTTCTATTAACATTGCACGTACATGCATTGTTAAGAACATTTCTGCCTGCGGAGATCGTTCATGCATTGTTGACTGCAAGGCCATCACGGAATTCCCGAATCAAGGATGACAGTAGTTAGGTATTTCACACGGGTTATTTGAGCTTCCTCTCGAGGAAAAATAGAAGATAAGGCTAACACCTTAGACTGGATATAGGTGTGATCGCGTAAATATTTTCAAATTGAGCACATTTCTACATGCGCGTATGATCTTCCGCACAACCGGCCCTGGGCTAATATCTGGTGTGGTGGCGAGTAGATTAGTACCGGCCAGTGAGTGGGAGATATAGCATGAAGTTGGAATCCATCCAGCAGGCATGCCGGCGGCGAGGAGATAATGAATGTGAGGAAGAGTTTGTGGCCGGCGGCGAGGAGAGAAGCGAGGATGTGTGAAGAAGAGTTTGTGGATGGGTAGCGAGGCGAGAGAATGAGTGTGAGGATGTGTCGGGAAGAGCTTGGGGTTCTTAGAGTATGTCTAACAGACTCCTTAAAAGGCCAAACCTGTAAAATAACCGCCGAAATACGGGGTTGGGCTCTACCCGGCCGTCTAGCAGACCCCGTAAATCAGCCTCCCGTATTGATTTTTTCCAGTTTTGGTTATGGGGCGGCTCTTCGCCCCCTACTTGTGCGGGGTGGGAAGGGGAATACAGGGCCAAACCACTATTCTCCCTTCCACTGCGCGCGAAGGGTTTCAGCGAAACCCAACCGCCGCCGCAGCCGCCCGATCTCCTCCACCCCGCCCTTCCCAGCAACGACGCGGCCGGATCTCGCTGCCATGGATCCTCCACAAGGCCCGCGGACCGCCGGCGGTGCACCACCTTCGGCAGTGGTGGTTGATGTCCCCATCGGAGGTCCGCCAAACGTCGGCGACGTGTCGGCCATGATCTCCGCCACCATCCCGTTGAAGAGGAAGAGGTTCCCGAAGCAGTTCTTCGAAGCCCCTGCGGCAGCCGCAACTCCGTCGACTGTGACTGCTACAGCTGCCAAGAAGTGGGGCAGGACGAAGACGAAGGCGGCCGGGCCGAGGGGTGCCCCTCCGGCCAAGGTGAAGACAAAGGCAGTCAGCCGCATCGGCCTCGTGCCTCCACCGCCCTCCAAGGCCACGGCCCCTCCTCCCTCCGTTCCGTCTGCAGCGACGCCCGCGGCGACGCCACCCTCCATGGACGTAGACAAGGTGTTCGATGTTGAGTCCACAACATCGTACATGGACATGCTCAACGAATCCGCGGTGGACTTGCACGCCGGCATCGGTGCGTTCGATGGGTGAAGGTAGAAGGCGAAGCAGCTAGCTTCAGGGAGGAGTTGGATCAACTCATGAAGTCCATGGATGCATTGACGAGGAAGACATTGGAGACCAAGCTCCTCATCACTGAGAAGAAGAAGGAGGTGAAGCTTGACAAGGTGGAAGCAAGGTGGGAAGATGCGAAGGTGAAGGCCGAGCTGGACTCGAGGATGATCGCACTCAAAGAAGCCAAGGCCATGAAGGAGCTCTTGGCCGAGGAGAGGGAGATCATGATGATGCGCACCGACGACATGGACGAGGATCAGCTGGCGTGGTGGAAGGAGACCAAGGCGGACATCATGGCGAGGAAGATGCTCGCGCGTCAATCTCATGCTGCAAGTGTTGTTGGTGCGTCGACTCCTCGAGGCGAGTCTCCGGCGAGTGGTGACGGTGCTGGCGATGGCCTCGTTGATTGTTGATTGCATTGATGGTGTTGGTGGTGGTTTGAACATTGGCTATGATCGCGTTGTGATGTAAAAACTATGAATTATGCATCACATGTTTTGGATGTGCTATGTTTGATCATAAATAGTTGTCTGAAATTGTTGTCTAAAACCCTATTTTGAGAGGTTGGAAACTCGTCCGAACTAGCAGACCCCGTATTTCCACCCCGTAAGAATCTTCCGTAGTTTTCGGCCGGTAAAAAAAGTGAATACAAGACCTCTGTAATCACGTTTTACGGGGCAGAAAAATAGACGATCTGTTAGACATGCTCTAAGTAGCCGAGCGAGCGAACGACGGGGCAGGGACACTAGCATAGCATGTGAGATATGACACGGCAGCAGTTAATCATCCGTCAGCAATCTTTCGGTGCGGAGCTGTAGGGTACCGAGTAGATGAGTAGATGAGTCACACGATAAGCGCGGCGAGCAATCGTGCATGCCTAGAGAGGAAGACGCCGATCGTATGGCTAGCACTAGCAGCCTAGCAGTTGCTGCTGCTACAGCCGGGGCGTGACCTGGGCCATCACGCGCAGTTCACGCGCTACTCACCTCAGCCGCCAGGCATCCAACAGACACGGTACCAGTACCAACAATCTTACTTCATTTGTGCACGTACCCACAATTATGCGTGTGGCGTTGCGTTGCATTATTTGTTTCTAACTAGCCCGGTGGCGAGGGAGAGCGTCGATATGGCTCTCGGCGTCCCTCGAGCCCCCCCCCCCCCCCCCTCTTTTTTAAGTTCAAAATTAAAGTTCTAGAAAAATTTGAAAAAATATAGAGACATAGATAATGATTTATAATACACGAATATGAAGAATCATGTAAAATAATTTTGTATTCTGTCCTCGGTAAAAGAAAGAAAATTCTAGATCTGAGCATAAACAGTGTAATTTTGAATGGGCTTCCGTTTTTCAAAGTTTTCTCGTATTTGTTTTTTCTGCACTCAAAATACAATGTATTTTTTGTTGAAAAATTGCATACATGTATTTCTTTTTAGTGGCTACACATAAGTATTTTTTTTCGAAAATATTTAATGATTTTTGAAAAGTTCAAAAATGGGCTCCAGAGAGCCCGGCCTCCAAAGCGATTTTCCGGGTGACGAGGGCATCATCTTTACTACCTTTAAGGACCCGCCGATGGAGGATTTTTTTTGGAAAAGAGTATATATTAATATCACAGGAATATCAATTACACCCAGCCTCTGCAACAATGCATGCCCTAGCGGCTCTACGGATGCACACAGCCCAGAAAAAAAGAAAAGTCCCGCTACAGAGAACTAATCCTCAAAGCAGCGACACTGACACCATCAAAACAACACCAGTAGTTCTCCACTCCAATAACAACGCCTTCAAGAAGGAAACAGTGCCCAACGCCGTCATTGCCCGATCAAAGATCCTAGGTTTTCACCCTGAAGAAAGTCCTCACTCACAAAGCAATACCTTCAACAAGGACATTGCCAGGCACAACCAGTTAAGGCCAGACCTTGGATTTTCACCCAGCAAGGTAAGACTGGAAACTCCCCCTGTGTTGTCTTCCCGCACCAGCAGTCGCTGCAACGAGTCCCAGATCACGCAGCCAGATCTCGTCGCCACAAGAACTAAAATCAGCATCGCTACCCTCATATTTCTGCTTTCATGACATTCTCCGTATCTGACTTCACCATGGCTCTAAGAATGACACTTGGTGTGAACAAACAATAGAGCTTTGCAACGCTCCCGCTAAAACCAAACGGCCAGAAAAATAAGGTGCGCACGACCGAATACCTTCCGATCCAGCAATCTCCAGGCATGATACGCCCATGGGAGTTCGCCGGCGGAGCCTTCCGGAACCCGCTGTTCCAGACCAGATCAACGAGGACAGACATCAAGCAGACCTTCGTCATCGTGCAAAAGAGTCTTCTCCTCCTCCTCCCTCTCATGGCCGGGACGATTAGATTGATCTTTTCTTCCTTTTTGGTGTCTCGATGCCAAAGGGGGAGAAAGATGTCTATTAGGTTGTCTACGGGATTTGCATGGGTTGAGTCGCGAGCCTGTTCTTGCCTTTGATTTTTTTCTCTTGCTCGCGAACTCTCTAGTTTATTTGTGTGCTTGTGGCTTTATGTCCGTGAACTTATGTGTGCTTGTGGACCATGTTATGTTCGAGACTATGTGGTATCTTTGTGGTATCTTGTTGTCATTTTATGAGCACATGCATATGGTGGTGGAGCCTCATAGCTCTTATTGTTATTATTACTCCTTTTGTCTCCACCACATTTGGTTGGTTCTGGTATGATCTCTATCCTTTCTTGTACCCTGCACTTGTGATATCTTTGCAATTGGTAGGGGGAGCCTCCTTGTATGTGTGCCAGTCTTGTCCTTAGAGTTTTTCTCTACCTTGCACACATACATGGGGAGCTTGTCCCGTCCATTGCAAAGATTTCTTTGATTCTATGCAAATCTTTGGGATTGTCATCTAACACCAAAAAGGGGGAGATTGAAAGGACTATATCTTCCCATGATGTTTTTGGTGTTAATGATAATCCCAATTGTGTTTTTTAATTGTGCGTTTGTGTTTCAGGGGAAACGTTGTTGTTGTCTCCTTCTATTGTGGTGGATGCTCTCTTGGGATATCATGAAGACGGTGGCCTTTTAGTTTTCTCCTAGTTTCTCTCCGGTTGTTGTTTTTAGGTTACCGTACTATCAAGAGGGGGTCCATCTTGGAAGGCTGTGGGAAATCACTTGTTCTTGCACAAACCTATATGCACCGCCACAGCCATCCCACGATTCTGTGAGAGAGCGTTTTCCTGTTCTGTTGGAGCCTTCTGTGTCTCACCGGAACTTCTGGCCTGGCGCCGGAAGTTCCGCTCAGGATTTTTCTACGGGCTGTTCTAAGCTTTGTTCTGACGCTAGTTCCGCCCCAAGTTCCGATGGTGAATCAGTAACCTTCTGTATGAAGTGTTCTAATTGCCGGAACTCGGGACGAAACTTGCACCGGAACTTGTCCTGCCAAAAGGTCCTGAGCGGAACTTCCGCCCAGACGCCGGAACTTCCGGCCAGATTCGGTTCGCGACCCAGAAATTCCGCCCCTTGTTCCGCTCCAAGTTCCGGTGGTGGCTCAGTAACCTTCTGTTTTGAAGTGTTCTATTTGCCGGAACTTGGCCGGAACTTGCGTCGGAAGTTCACCGGAACTTCCGGTCTGTTTTGACCGGAACTTCCGGTTGCGCTTCTGGAGCGGGCGTCAACGGTCTGATGACCGTTGGAGCCAGGCTGGGCGGAACTTCCGGCCTCTCACCGGAACTTCCGGTGAGGTCGCGGGGGCTGTAACGGTTCAGCGCGAGGGGGCCTATTTAAGGCACCCCTCTTCTTCCTCCCACTGCTGGCTTGAATTTTTCTCTCTCCTCCATTAATGCTCGAGCTTCACCTCACTAGATCTCTCTCTCTAGCCACTCAAATGACTTGATCTTTTGAGAGGTGAGGGAGGTGACCTAGATCTACACTTCCACCAAAGAAGATTTGATTTCCCCCACCCATCCTTTGTGGATCTTGTTGCTCTTGGGTTTCTTGAAACCCTAGACAGTGTAGGGCATCCTCGGAGCTAAGGCTTGTGTTGTAAAACTTCGAGGTGTCGTTGAGGGCCTCCAATTGAGTTGTGGAGCCTCCCCCTCAACCTTGGTGTAAAGGTTTCGGTTGGCGCCTTCAAGGTCACCGGTTAGTGGATTGTGAGGCCTCCTTTGTGGGGGAGCTCACCGGAGAAGAAGGTGAGGCCTTTGTGGCGCTCGGGTGACCTTGTGTGGCCCCGACACCTCTCCAACGTAGACGTAGCTCCTTGGGAGTGAACTATGGGAATTACATCTCCATGTCCCCGCTCCGGTTACTTCGTTCCCTTCCTTTACTCCTTGTTATTTACCGTTTTTGTGGTTGGTGTTTGTTTTCTTGCATTTAGGTTGTTCACTTAGTTGCATCTCTAGATAACTTTCCTTCTCGTTGAGCCTAAAAGTGAGAAACAAATTAAAATTGGGTAGACGCCTATTCACCCCCCTCTAGTCGTATCAAGTCGGTACTTTCACTACCCATTGGATGATATCACACATTTGACACACTGCGAGCTACATGTCAAAGTTGTGAACATATCAATGAAGGTGGCGGTTGGATATGCCTTACCAATTGGACCCACACCAACTTACCACTGTCATCCGGTTCCACAGGGCTACGCTGTTGTCGGGGTGGATGAAATCATGCCCACCTTTGAAGTTTTGAAGCTTGACTACCCTGCAGGTGAAGGGGATGTGACTGAACTGGGAGACGCAACAAAAGTCACCATTCTATGGCCAAAGGAATGTATCGTGCTTCGAAATCACACGCCAAGGCCATCTTCGCAGCCGCCTCACCCGTCTCCAGCGAGGGTGTCACCGCCGCGGCAGCCGTCTTTGTCGCCTCACCCGGCTCCGTCGCCTCACCCATCTTCGTCGCCTCACCAATCTCCGGTGCAGCCATCGCCGACGCCTCAGGATAAAAAAGCATAAGCGTACCACCGCTACTCAGCGTCGTGGTAAGCGATCGCCGAAATGTAAACAAGAGCCTCTTCCAAAAGTACCAAAGGTTCCTCCCAAGAGAGCTTATGACTGTACTGAAGAGGATACTACGGCTATCGTTGATGTGGAAACGACAGTGTTTTTCGCTAAGCTGAGGCGGCCGAAATAGCTAGAGTTCCCCAGCACCAAAGAAGAAAAAGACGGAGTGTTCAAAATGCAAAAGACTCTTCATCAACCCGAGCCAAAGCTGTCATCAGACTATGAGCGTTCTATTCTCAAGTCACATGCGGCACAACAAGACTCAAAGAGCAGTACTGATGCAAGCGAGAAATCTGTTGCCCAGCTCGGAGAACAAGAAAAACAGTCTTGCGCCCCTCTCAAGGTGATTTCCCATACCAATGTGGGGTCGAGTAAATATGCGGCCGAAGAGTAGTATGATCCAGAGGTAGTTGCACAATACGGAGAAGCTGTCACTGCTCAAGGTATGAGTATTGTCCAATACTTATCCCAGTTAGAGTACCTCCCCGTGTGTGAAGTAGCATACAAATACCAGTACGGCAAACCTCTCGTCAAACCTGAGGAGGTAAATAATCTTCCAACAAAAATGCGAAGATTGCATAACTGGTACATGCATGCCACAAATGCCGGGGCTAACTGGATAGTGCTGAGGGTTACAAAAAAGTATTATGGGAAAGAAATAGATGACATGATATCCATTGAATTTGATGAACTATTTCCATTATTCAATCCAGACACCTTGGACAAATCGATTATCAGTGCCTATTGTCTGTAAGTACTAATTCTGTAATTAATTTAGTCTCTAACTATCTCACCTCGTTTATTGCATATATATAATCATACTATAATATGCAGAATGAAGATTCTCGAATGCAGCAGAGCACAAATCTATGACATTGGGTTCATTGACCCATATTGGGTTCATCAAGCTAATCTTAAAACAAACCCCCAGGATACGGAGGATAATATTGTACACGCGTTAAGGTTTCAAGAAACCAGAAGGGAAATACTATTTCCTTACAACTTCGAGTGAGTGTTATTGTCTTGTATACACTTTCTATTTCGCTTACTCGATGTTAAGTATATAATTGATTAGTTATGCATGCGCAACTTCCACTATATTCTGTTAATCATTCAACTTGACAAAGGGCGTGTACTAGTCATGGACTCGAAACATAAACCCCTTGAGCAGTAGAAGGACATGCAGATGCTTCTCCAGCGGCAATTCTAATCATTACGACACTATATCGGCAACGTTCATGAATTTTATGATATCAAGTAATTAGTAACTTCTTTTATTCGTTTTCTTCGCCGGGCAGCGGTTGGAAACGATTCATCAACAAGGCTAGGGGTGTTTGGAAAGAGGAGATTATATTTCAACCACTAGATGTAAGCACCAGTAGCTATATCCGCACATCTCTTTGATTCTAGTTTTGATACCGTTATTATCATGCTTGATTATTATTTTGATTGAACTATGTTCTCGTAAAGTGCCTGACGCAGGGACCAGGGAACAATTTATGTGGATACTATGTTTGCAAGTTCATCCGTCAGACGTGCTGTGAGAAGGGGAGAAATTTAGAGCAACTTAACGTACGTAAACAATTTCTATAGTTTTTAATTACCATCAAATTGTGTTTAGTTTCATTCATATAGGTTGACTCCTTTTTTAAATCAGATCGAACGTCTACAGGACGGTCTTCTGCCAAAGGATCGCGTACGAGCAATTCAGAAGGAATTGGCGGGATTCTTGGATGCAGAAGTTTTAAACCTAAAAGGGGAATACTATTCGGGTGTGTATAAACAATAGGGATTGTACAAAGAGCTTATTTTGTATGTAGTGCATGAACTCGATCCGTGTATCGAATGTAATATGTTCGAAACTTGGATCTATATTGTCATGATGATCTTGTGTAATATAATGGTTCCTTCATTGATGAGTGCAAAACACTAAATAAACAATAAAACAATATAAATGAATTCTCTACCGTGGCACAAAAAGTGGCCAAAATGCTGCCGCGGCAACAAAAGTTGCCAAAATGAATTCTCTGCCGCGGCAGCGAAATATTTCAAATCTCTGCCGCGGCAGAAAGTTATTTGTCCCGGTTTGTGTTACGAATCGGGACGGTTGCTCCTCCCCCCTCGCCCTCTGCCACGGCCACGTGTACGCCCTTTTGTCCCGGTTGGTGGGGCAACCGGGACTAAAGGTTGGGGATTTAGTCCCGATTGCCCCGTCCCGGTTGGGGAACCGGGACTAAAGTCTCTTACCAACCGGGACACATGGGGCTGTTTCCACTAGTTCCCCGATCTACAGATGGGATAGATCGTGGAGGTGATTTGGTGGTGCTCTTTTGGAGCAATGGCGGTGTTTTTTTGGAGCAATGGTGTTGCGGTGGAGCTTGGTGTTGGGTAGTTTGAGCTGTGTGGTGGTCTTGGTCCGGTGACTCAAGGCCGTTGGACAGAGGGTCTTCACATGCTTCAAGGTGAACCCTAATCCCTCACTAATCATATTTTATTGTATATGTTTATACGGATACGCCTGTATGCTTAGTTAGTGGTGCAAATATTGGTCAGTTGGATTAGTTAGATTTTTTAGTTGTATATCAGTCTTGCGGTATTATTTATTTAGTTCGTCCATAGTAACTTTAGTAATTTTATTTCTGTGGGTTGATTGTGTTAGACAGTATGATCACCTTGTTATGGTGTGACGGTTGATACAATCAAAGCAGTCGTGGGGATGATTAAATATGATCTTACGGTCTAAGTAGTAGTTTTTAACTATTGCAACAATAAATTATGTGACTTAATCACATTGCAATAATTATATGGGTAATGTCCATCATATCATTCTCTAATGATATGACTTTATTTTCAACTGGCATAAATGCTCCATGATCAGAAAACCTTGATCATACGTTGTCCAATGAACTAGTTGTATAAAGGCTACTAGGAACTTGGTTTGTTTACATACAATTTCTGTATCAATGTTTCCACGTGATACAGTTAAACTATTATGAACTAATTTGAGATATGATAATAAACCTATTTATTATTCCCCAAGCCCATTTTCCCCAAGAATTTGGCCCAAGCTCTGCCACTGCTCGTAAGTACCGCGAGATCACCTGTATTGCTAGCCTTGCAGTTGCATGTGGTGCTGGGATAACCTCAAAGATAAGTCCTCAAGCATGTGGTCACTAGATATTCTCATGGTTTTAAGGATTCATGTATAAGATAATGATCTAATGTTTTACCTATTAAATTTACAAGACAATCTCATAGAAGAACATCCTTTGGATCTATTCGGTACACTTATCATCCTATCAGAACCCAGGCCTAGCACCATGGTGTGGTGGCAGGAGATCTAGAGGAGCGGGTGTCTCCCTTGTGGGACGCTCACGACAACAACGAGTAGTGGCACGACGTATTCTGTGCGCGGTGGATGAAGCACATGGCGAACCTCGATGGCCTCAACGAGTAGCCATTCACATACTACCAGGCGCGACTCTTGTGTTGGTGGGGTGCGCCGAACCGCACCCTTGATTCCATCATCAAGCACATCATGCGCGGCGGCCCTCGCCTGGATATGCCTCCGTCGCCACCACCGATGCCAGCACGAGCGCCCCAGTGGCTTCCATGGATTTTGACTTTTGATGGCAGCATTGGTATCCTCCTCGCACTCTTCATCTTCCGGACTAGTGTGCTCCTCCTGGCGGTACTCCTCGCGCACCTCCCTCCCCCCAACGTGATATGAAGGAGTTCACAGTGTTGGCAAGGCGCAACCCATTGCGGGGAGCATGCCCTGGCCGCCTCGTGGGAGCCGCCTATGCCTCCCCAAGTTGGAGCTGGAGGAGGAGACCGGCGGAGAGTATGCGCTGGCCGCCTACCTCCGCCAGCAGTGGCTCCTGGCGAGCGCCGACGACCCCCGAGACATGCCCGGCTATGGCTCGGCATGGATGGATTATTTGAATGATCATAGTGCCTGGTGGGGACGATCGAGCAGGCGATTGAGGCATCCATCCACGACGCCAGCGAGGAGCTTGTCGACTTGATGTGCTGCAACAATGACACTGGACCCAGCGGTACGTCAAGGACGAACCCACCGACGAATTGGCCGGCTAGCTTGACGAGCGTGGGAAGAAGATCACTGAGCGTCGACCACACGGCGGTCACTAGATTGTTTATTAGTTAATATTAGTTTGTTTTACTTCAATTTCGTCCGAACTGTGAAAAATATAACGAAGTTTGAATGAAAGTATTCATTTTTTTTTCAAAAATAGGGGCAAGTGGTTGAAAAACAGGCGTGTCCAATGCAGCACGACGCCACGGCATCCCGAGAGGACCGATCAGCGCACGTAGGACCGAGGTGATGTCCAGATCGGAGTCGATTCCGGTGCCAACACCGGCGCCTGTCGAATCTGCTGAACTCTCCGAATCGGTCCTGAATCTTTCGTTGTGGTTAGCTTATAAGTAGTACGGCCAGGTTCCCCGTCAAGACATACCTAAACAGACGGCCGGCAAAGAGATCGAGACTAGCTCACGCACGGCTCACCCGTTTGCCTTCTTCCATCGTGCGCCGCCTATTTTCGCCATGGGAAACACCAGCAGCTCATCTAGCGGCGGTAACCAGGACCAGCCCGTCGACGACATGATGCGGGCCGACACGACGTCGGTTTGCACGACGGAGGCCGCCACCGGGACGCACAGCTTCGTGGTGACGAACTACTCGTTGCTCGGCGGCACGGGCGTCGGCAAGTCCGCCGTTGCCTCGAGCATGTTCAGCGTCGGCGGCTACTACTGGTGCATCATGTTCTACCCGGATTAGATAATCACGTGTCCTACACGTATTGGAATTGCAGTCCGAGTAGGTGTAGGTGTCTAGGTAGTATACGTATATGTGTTAGACTAGGTTTTAGAGTAGTACACCGACTCCTAGTTGATTAGGTCCTAGTAGTGCATATATATACACACACACACCTGGCCTTGTAATCTTGTATCGAACAACACCGTGGAGTTGAGCAATACAAGTGAGAAAGCAAGGCTCGACAAGAGCCTTTGGCAATCAAAGTTGTTTTGCGTGTGCGTGCGTGAGTGTACTAGTTAGATCAAAAGAATCGATCGGCTAGCAGCACGTGCATCTCAGCGGAAGTTATACGATACGTGCGTGTCGTCTCGTCGGAATTTCCTCGTCGGTGTCGTCGGAAAGTACTCGGCGACAGGGGCTGTGCTAACAATTGGTATCAGAGCCAAGGTTGTCGTTCGTGATCTGCTGAAAGTACTAGGAGGTCATGGCGATGGTGAAGTTTGGCGAGAGCTCGGCACCAGCGTTTGATACAGTGGGCGTGGAGTTGTATTCGCGTCTGGATCGCAAGCACTACGGCCTATGGGCGTTTGAGTGCGCCATGGAAGGTCAGCAGATTTGGGAAGCCATCGATCCCGGTGGCGATGCGTACGTCAAGGGAGGTGCGAAGTACCGAGAGGGTAGCCAAGCATTGATGGCGCTCTACTCGGTTATGCCGACAGACATGCTACAACACCTCGTCGGAAAGAAATCGGCGAAGGATGTGTGGGGAGCGATCAAGGTAGTATGCGCAGGTGTCGACGACACTAGTGTTCACGTGGGACAGCAGGAGACTGTCTTAAACGACGAGATGACATTGGTAGAACCGGAAGTGACCCCGGTTGGTTCGTCAAGTGTGGCGACACCAAGTACGGCGACCAAGGTGTCAAAAGAAGTCGGCGTGAACATGTCAAGTTCTGAGAAGGAGTTAACCTCAAGCTCGGAAGCGCAACCGGAGAGTACTCGGACTACCAATATCGCCGGACACGACGTCCAGGATCGAGAAGACGTGGCGTTGCATGATGAAGGCAATGGCACGGAAGGATGGCCACCAGAAACAGTAGGCAGACCTGGCGCATGTATTCTGCTCAGCATCCCAGGAGGAGGAGCTTCACGTGTGGAGCCCGGGCCAAGGGAAGGTCTAGGGACTGGTGGCCCAGAAACGCCAGAAAGAGGCGGTCCAAAAGAAAGTGATCTGCCGAGAGGGGCTTCATGCGGAGACCCAGAAAATAGATCAGAAGATGGTCTAGGGGCTGGCGACCCAGAAACGCCAGAAGGAGACGGGCTAAAAGAAGAAGGCCTGCCGGAAGGATCTCCGTCAGGAGGTCCAGGGGCGTCCATCCCAGAAGTTGGAGCAGAAAAAACAAAGAGACCAAACAGCGTGGGCGCTATAGCGCCACATAAAATTGACGGACCAAAAGAAGTAGGTCTAGTCAGGCCAGGGCTAGCCTGCCCAGAAAACAGGCAAGAAGCTAGTTCAGGAGAAGGCTCTTTGATCGGAAGCAGCCCATCAGTAGGAGGAGCTGCACGTGGAATTTCAGCAGCAGGAGGAACTGCATGTGGAAATCCAGGAGCATGTAGGTGGCCATGCAGGCCAGCGGGTCTAGATCCTGATCAGGAGGAATTTGCAGGTCCTGGACCGGCCGCTCGTAGCGACACGGACGGGATTTTCTCGTCACCAGAAGCTGATCAATTAGGAGGTTCGGCTGATGCGAGTGCAAGTTCAGCTGATCAGAAGGAAAATGTCATGGTGACTTCGGTGTCTCATCCGATAGTACCGGAAAGGAGACACGTGTTGGATTTATACCAACATGAGGTCCTTCGCACAAATGAACGTGGAGGAGGACAATGTCGAGGATTGTATTTACTCGGCAAGGAGTCAGGAAGTTCGGTAAATGAAGAAACAAGCGCTATGTCGGGCGCGGAAGAGCATGTCGTGTCTCCTCCAAGAGTACAGGAGCCGAGACGACCACGAACGCGTATCACGAGGTGTGTTGGACTACTACCCGAAGGAGATACTTTGGATGGTAAAAAATTCGGTGACGATGAACTACAAAAGGCAATGGGTGTTCATCAAGGAACCAATGAAGTCTGAAGACGCGGAAAAGAAGGACGCGGACGAGAAGGGTCGACGTGAAGCCATGGAGAAGTCGACAAAAGCAAAGTCGGTGACATGGGTACTGAGTAAGGGTGCGGCGAAAGCAATGCCGTGGATGACGCCCGCGAGGAGCAGCTGGCGCATTTGGGACCCAGGTCGATGTAAAGAAGCACATCGTGATTAGGGGGTGATTGTTAGATAATCACGTGTCCTACACGTATTGGAATTGCAGTCCGAGTAGGTGTAGGTGTCCAGGTAGTATACGTATATGTGTTAGACTAGGTTTTAGAGTAGTACACCGACTCCTAGTTGATTAGGTCCTAGTAGTGCATATATATACACACACACCTGGCCTTGTAATCTTGTACCGAACAACACCGTGGAGTTGAGCAATACAAGTGAGAAAGCAAGGCTCGACAAGAGCCTTTGGCAATCAAAGTTGTTTTATGCGTGCGCGTGAGTGTACTAGTTAGATCAAAAGAATCGATCGGCTAGCAGCACGTGCATCTCAGCGGAAGTTATACGATACGTGCGTGTCGTCTCGTCGGAATTTCCTCGTCGGTGTCGTCGGAAAGTACTCGGCGACAGGGGCTGTGCTAACACCCTCAAGGAGCACACTGGCTACGCGGCGGCCTTCCTGTGTCTCCTCAGCGGCGTGGCGGAGACGGGCGTGCGGGTGAAGTACACCTTGAGTCTGCACGAGGAAGGCGGCGAAGTATACGGGTATTCACGCACTGTGACTTCGACCAAGACCTTCAAGTCGGCGGGTCATGGCTGCGGCAATACCATCATCCACAAGTCCAACCTGCTGGCAGGCTACTTCACCATCAGATGTGATGTAACGGTTGTACAAAACACCAACGTAGAGATGACCATATTGCCAAATTAACAACGTATATATTGCATTGTATCCGCTACTAGATATACTCCAGGGTTCCTATGCCTGTAGAGCTACTCCCACTGTTCGACAATATAAGTCTATTTAGAAAGTATATAAAAGCATTTCATGAAGGGAATATGCCCTGAGAGGCAAGAATAAAATATTTATTATGTGTATTCTAAGTATATGATAGATGTTTATTTTGCATGCTATAATTGTATTAATACGAAAACATTAATACATGTGTGTTTAATAAACAAACAGAAAGTTCCTAATTATGCCTCTTTTATAAACTAGCTCGTTGATTAACAAGATGATCAAAGTTCCTGATCATGGACATTGGATGTTGTTAATAACGGGATCACAACATTAGTGTAATAGTGTGATGAACATTCATCCGAAGTATAGCATTACGATCAAAGTCATTGAGTTTATATTGCTATAACAACTTACGAAGTGATCCTAATCCTTAGACCATGAGATCATGTCAATCACTTACACCGGAAGAGTTTCTTAATAACATCAAACGTCATACCGTAACATGGTGATTATAAAGATGGGTTCAGAACTAATAAAGTGTTATGTTGAGGCCCATGGAACAAGAGTGGAATTTGTTCATCCCGATGACGAATAGATATACTCTGGGCCCTCTTGGTGATATCACATTGGTTAGCTTGCAAGCAAGTGATTTGATCACTAGAATATTATATCACGGGAACGAGAAAAGAGTGCATGTCAGTAACGAGATCAAACTAGGTATGGAGATACCGATGATTGAATCTCGGACATGTAATATATCATGAAACAAAGGGATTAAGATACTAGCGTAAAAGGTTTCGACGATCACAAGAAAGTCATCGTTGAATGTGTGGGAGTCAGTATGGGTCTCCAGATCCCGCTTCTGATTATTAATCCGAGAGGGGTCTCGATCATGTCCGCATTATTCACGAAACGTAGGGTGACACACTTAAGAGACACCGACATCCAATTGGAGCAAAAGTTTCATGCCGGAAAAAATAACAAGCGCAGGAATTTATTTCACTAGATACCGAAACAGGTTTTCGGGTGAAATTGCAGAAAGTGTTTTTGCATGTGAAATAGAATTCTAGTAAGGGGTTATATGAGAATGTTTGTCATTAAAGTAATTGACAAAATTCTGAATAAATAAAAAGAGTTTTATTTAATGAGAGTTTGCATTAAATTTGGTGGAAATTTAATTGCAAGTTTGAGTGGGATTTTGAGTGAAGGGAAATGAAGAGGTTTTTGTGAGTGGAGTGTCCACCCACACGAATGAAGGAGGGGAGGGGGCAGCCCCCATGGCCGGCGGCCACCCCCTTGGGTGCCCCCCGCTCCTCCTATAAAAGGCACCCCTCTCCCTCTCTCTCACTCACAACCCCTCGTGAAGGATCTCTCTCCCCCTCTAGAATTTATCCCCCATGGTCTCGGACTAGCGAGATACATGTTTCCGGTGGCTATTCGGCAAGAAAGAGTTGTGATTCCGCTGCATCGCTGGAGCGAGGAGGAGGAGGTTGCTCGGTGCCTCGGACGTGTGTGCGAGCACGGATGCGCTGCTAATTTGCGGCGCTAGGACTTCCTCTCGATCTTGAGATCGGCAAGAGATCGTCTACATCAACCACGAGTTTAACTCGTTAATCTTTGTCGGTCTTTAAGGATATGTTCTCTACGAATATACATCCGCCAGTTGTTTGTATCTAGTAGATAGATCTTGGTACATAGTTGTTCTCATCGTAGGATTTTTTTTGTTTTCTATGCTGCGAACCCTACAGTGGTATCAGAGACGGATTTATGCGTAGATGCTTTACACGGATAGTACACATATGAGTATGTGGGCGATGATGATCATGTTGTTGCTCCTTAGTTGTAATTTTGGATATTGGTGGCATAGTGGGATGAAGCGGCCCGGACAAACTTTACATGTCCTCGCACATGAGACCTGTTCCACGCTTGACATGCAACAAGTTTGCATAAGTGGCTAGCGGGTGTCTGTCTCTCCTACTATAGTCAATATCTATTTTGCAACGAGTTGTCAACAATTTGGTGAAGGGTTTCGCAGCATAGTAAATCAAAATTTTCTACAAATGCGAATGGGAAAAGCCAAGATCTAATCTAGGAGATGCAAACAACGAGAGGGATAGATGAGATATTCATACCCTTGAAGAAATCGCACAGCGGAACGTTCAACAGAACGTGGTTGATGTAGTCGTACTAGCCTTCTCCTCCTTGCGATCCGATCCGATCCAACGCCGCAAGTGGCAACGCCTCCGAGAGATGCACACGTACGGCACCTCGACGTCTCCTCCTTCCTCGGTCCAGCAAGTGGGGTGGAGAGATAGATTGGATCTACAACACGACGGCGTGGTGCAAAGGTGGAGAGTTTCTGCGACAGGGCTTCGCCTACGCGTAGTCGGGAGAGAGAGAGAGGAGGATAGCAGGTAGGCGGCTAGGGTTGGAGGAGGTGTGGGAGGAGGGTGCGCCCCTGCCCTCTTTATATAGAGGGCTGGCCGGCTGCCCTTGCCCCTCCTTTAAGCCCTAGGGCCGGCGGCCACATGGGTGGAGTGGGGGGCAAGTTTCCCCCCTTCTAGAAGCTCTCCCTAGGGTTTCCCCTAGGGCTTGGCCGGCTGGGCCTATGGGGCCTTATGCCCCTGGCCCAATGCAGACAGGGCACTCCCTCGTAGGCCCACGCCCCCCTACGACAAGTGGGGCCACATTGGTCCCACTCCGGAAGCTTCTAGAACCTTCTGGTACAATACCGAACATTCCGAAACAATTCCGAAATCCAAAAACTGCTTTGCCTTATATGAATCTTATTCTCCAGACCATTCCGGAACCTCTCGTGATGTCCTGGATCTCATCCGAGACTCCGAACAAAAACTCATAAACCAATTATCGATTCTATCCTAGCGTCGAGACACATTAAGTGTGTGACCCTACGGGTTCGAGAATATGCAGACATGATCTTCTATCAATAATCAATAGCGGGATCTAGAAACCCATATTGACTCCCACATATTCATCGATGATCATATCGGATGAACCACGATGCCAGGATTCAATTAATCCCATATATATATTCCCTTCGTCACGCGATATTTTACTTGCCCGAGATTCGATCGTTGGCATCGGCATACCTAGTTCAATCTCGTCCACAGCAAGTACTTTACTCGTTCCGTAATCCGATATCACTTTGTGATTAACTCCTTAACCACTTGCTTGCAAGCGGTGTTGATATCGATTACCGAGTGGACCCGAAGTATATCTCTCCGACTTGGGAGGGACAAATCCCATCTCGATACATACAACCCAACAAGTACTTTCTGATCACCTGAGAGACACCTTTATAATCACCCTCTCATAGGATGACGTTTGATGACCTCAAAGCTTTGTTCCGATACCAGGGAGTTGCATTATCTCATGGTCTAAGGAATACAATATTTGACATAAGAAAAAGCTTCGCAAAGATGAACACGATGACACGATCTAATTGCTCTTCTTAATTTGGGTCTCTCCATCATATCATTCTCCCAATGACATGATCTCATTATTAATTGACAACGCATGTCTATGGTTAGGAAACCTTAACCATCATCAATCAATGAGCTAGTCCATAGAGGCGTACTAGGGACACGGTGTTGTTCATAAACCACACAAGTATCAAAGTTTTCGCTTAATACAATTCTAGCATGGAATATAAACTTTATCATGAACAAGAATTATAATAATAACATCTTCATTATTGCCTCTAGGGCATAATTCCAATATTTGGTTCTCCTCGTTGTGGTTCATGTTTGTAGGTATGAACGGTTCTATCCTCGAAAGCCCTAAGCCACGTAAAATTTGCAATAGATAAATTAGAGGCGTCTAGTTTAGATTGTTGCTGCGCTAGTGTTATGATATGGTGATGTTGTAAGTAGAAGTATGAGATGATACTCTTACAACACACATAACATGTAAGTTCCATAGACCTTGGTCTTACACATAAAGGTATGATAGTGATCATACCACGATGCACATGATAGAGATCATATGCGGGAACCATATCATTCCACTAATAAACATGTGATGTTTGATAGCATCTTATATTGCTTGTTTGGCGTTTTATTAGCATAATAAGATGATCCCTCATTTAAATATCAAGATAAGAATGTGTTCTTCCTTTAGTATGCACCGATTATGTTTTCATCGCTCCAAGGCATCACGTGATGATCGGGTGTTCTTGGATCCACGACCATATTTCGGGTGTAAGACAGTTACACACGCGAATACTAAGGTTCTTGCTTGGCGAGCCTAGCATGTACAGACATGGCCTCGGAACACGGACCGAAAGGTTAAGCATGAGTCATATAGTAGATATGATGCCCATTTGATGCTCGCCTTTGAAGCTACACCGACTCACGTGATGATCGGACTTGGTGTAGTGGATTTGGTTCATGTAATCACCAAAAGGACACGAGGGATGTCGTTTTTGAGTGGGAGTTCATTCGTAATGTGGATTATTTGAACTCAATCTATCATAAACTTAGTCTAAACTTTACAAATTCTGTTGTAGATGGCACCACCTGCTTTTAATTTCAATGTGTTCATGGAGAAAGAGAAACTTGCAATGAACAGTAGCAACTTTACCGAATGGGCCATGAATTTGAGGATTCTCCTCTCTGCTGCACAAAAGCAATATGTGCTAGAAGCGCCGCTAGGACCCCCACCTTTTGAGGATGCCCTCGACAAGGAGAAGAATGTCTATCAGACTCGTCAGGAGGACCACAACTTAGTTCATTGCGGCATATTGTATGGGCTAGAGCCAGAACTTCGAAAGTGTTTCGAAAATGGCAATGCATTTGATACAATGGGTGAGTTGAAAATGATTTTCGACACACATGCTGCTGTAGAGAGATACAATGCTTTAGAAAAGTTCTTTAGCTGCATGATGGAAGAGCACAACTCCGTTAGTGAGCATGTACTCAAGATGTCGGGTTACGCCGATAAGCTTGTGTCCTTGGGAATATCGATTCCCATTGACTTAGGCATCCATCGTGTTCTGTAGTCTCTGCCACCTAGCTATAAGATCTTTGCGATGAACTATAATGTAACATCCCTAAAATCATGTTTTCAAAGATTGCATATCATCCATGCATCCATGATCATGTAGGATTTCATTTCAAAATCATTTTAAAAACAGGAGCATATGAGCTCATTATTTTATGTGATCAGCATTAAATCAAATGCTACACTCCAATGAGAGATTGTTGTTCATGAATCAAACCTTGTTACTCTCAGATTGTTTTGCTTGATTGCTAGAGTATAAACCAAAATTTACAAAACAAATATGGATTTTGAAACCAAATTCAAAACTTGATCAAACCAAGTGCAATGTCACTGTTTATTTTATTTGATCAAAAGGACCAAGCTTGTACAGAGAGACCACATGTTTTTTAAGCCCAGAAATATGAATGTTGCACTCTACAAAAATCCTGAAAAGGTTTGAATTCAAATAGCTTTTGAAATCATTTGAAAATGATTTCTGAAAATGCAAACAGAAATAGAAAAGGAATAAGGAAATAGAAAAAGGCCAGCGCCAGTCATTTGGCCCAACAGAGAAACCAGCCCACTAAGCCCACCCGGGGTTTTCCCCTCTCTCTCTCACGTGCACCCACCCGACCCCGCACTCACTGATCAGTGGCCCAATCGCCACGTCATCATCGTCTTCCCCAAATCCCGCGCAAGGAACACGTCGCCGCCCGTTTCTTCCCCGCCTCTGCCGCGAATTGAAATCCTTTAATTGACGATGAATGCGTGCGAGATTCTCGCCCCCGCTCTGGCTATAAGACCCCCTCCCCTCGCTGCTCTTTTCCCCTCACTCAGCACAGACACCACACCACCAGGCTGCCCGTAATCGCGCCCACACCGCCGCAGTATCGACGACCTCCGGCGACCAATCCCGGTGAGCTCCGTGCACGCCTTCCTCTCTGGTTCACGCGAACTGCTTCGCAACCTTCTTGCGCTCCTTCTCACATATTTAGTTCGTCTTGTACTGCCCCAGGTCGTCGACTCCAACGAGCACCGCAAGTTCCCGACGCCATCTCCAACTCCGGCAAGAAAATTCGGTGAGAATCGACCGCCCCGTGCCTTCCCTTTGACAGTATCATGTTCGCCTGATCGATGCGCACCCGCTGATGCCCTCCGTTTGTGTTAGGGCGGATCAGAACGTCGCCAACGTCGCCATCCACCCAAGCCCGACACTGTCCTCTACTCCGACGAGCTCCCACGGCCACTGCAGCACGCCCCTTCGCCAACCGAGCACGCGTTGAGCTTCTCCTCGTCACTGCGGTTCTGGTGAGCATCCTCCCACCTCCCCGGGCGACCTAGTTCACCGGCTCCGCCGCTGACAGAGAGCGCCGCCGCCTGTCGCCGCCGCTAGCATCGCCACTTGATGGTCAGATGATTAGGGCCGTTAGATTTAGATCCAATGGATGCGATAGATTGTAGTCGAAGGGGTAAGTTTATATCTTAGCCGTGCAATTAAGTTAGATCCAACGGCTCGGAAGCGCGATCCAGCGCGGAGCGGTACCAGCCAGTAAGATAGCGCCGCGTGGCATGTCCCTCGTTTTAAAATTCTGATTTGAATCTATTAGATATTTAAACTTGTTTAATTCGTAACTTTTGTTTCCCACGTCCAAATTTGATAAATTTTATATCAATGGAATCAGGAGAGAAAGACCTTTCCATATATGCAATGTGTTTAATGTTTTGTTTCTGTTAAAATGGTTATTTTTACAGAAACATGTGTAGGCCTATTTTGGGTATATTAATTATTTGAGAAATGTTTTAATGATCAAATAAAGGTTGTTTGGTAAGTTTTGAACTTGTTTGTGAACCAATACTGTGCACTTGTCTTGTTGAGTATAGAAAATAATCACATATCATATTGCATATATCCATATATTTTTTCTTGTATTTGTTTTGTATGTGATTTGGTGCTATCATTTTATGTGTAGATTTTGGTGCAAATAGTGATTGTGATTGTGAGGATTGTAGCTACTCTCCAAACTACCAAGGCAAGTGGTACTTCATGATTTTATTCCTATGTTTTTCAAATATGCATTAGAAATATTTTGCTAGACTTGCATGGATAAATTTTGGTCTTTATATGCTATGCTTGGGAAATCCTAGTAGTTGTAGAATTGCTAGAAATTTCTAAGTTAAGATGTTTATCTATGCCATGCTTAGCCTAGCTAGTAGCAACCAAGGGTGGTGAAATATTCATGCTATGATAAAATATTTCTAAGTCTTTGGACTTGTGTTTTGCTTAATAAAACAACTAAGTGAATGAAACACCTGGGTGGAATGGAAGGAATGGTTTATGTTGAGTGGTTACACAAGGCCCATTTCTATGGTTTACCTTGTGTATCTCACTTGTGGAAAGCCACCCAGGAACAAAGGGATTTGAGAGGCCAAATGTTAAGAAGCTTCTAGTGCAGCCACTTGGCAATATGGGCTCTTCCTGGATCATATAGGTTGCAATAACTTAGCCATTTGGACAGTTGGTGGTAGTGGGATGATAGGTTGGAACGCGTCCATTTGGTCTAAGGGAAGGCTTCTGAAAGGTCCTGTCTTGGTTAAAATCAAGTCTTGTGGGGAAAGTGCACAACCTCTTTAGATGGAAGAATCTAAGTACTTAGCCATGTTTCTGGTATTGGACAACTTGAGCATCAAGACATGGAATCTATCAAGAATCTCCTCATCCCAATTTCTAAGTAAAACTTATGGTTGAACAAGGGTGAAGGACCCCAATGTCTATTGGTGGTTCCTTGGGAAAAGTTTTGACAAAGAAAAACTTAGTGTTTTCAACTGATAGGCAAAACCTATTTTGAGCAAAGCAAGCCTAAGATACACTTAGCCAAATGCATATAGTATTTAGTCCACCAATATTATACTAAGGTATCACTTGCCAATACTATTCCAATGTATTGACCCACTGTGGCTGTAACTTGTGATGTTGCAGGATATTCAGATGATCATTAGGAGTCATGAGTCTACACTCAACATGCTTGCTTGTGGCACATGAAGATGAAGACTTATTTATCTTATTATATATTTGAACTCTTGTATTAGGCCTGTGGCCATGGAGTTGTAAAAGACTATATTTGTCTCTGGAATGATATGTAATAATGACCTTTGTTTCTGTGTACTTCATCTTAAACTGTGGATGCTAGCATTGATCCAGGGACTAGAATTGCAATCACAAGGATCCTTTCCTTTACAAAGGAGGGATCTTACATATAATATGCATGGCATCAAGAAGTCTCTCCTCGAGCTTTTGTCAATGCTTAAAACTGCAGAAGTGGAGATAAAAAAGAACATCAAGTGTTGATGATCAATAGGAACACTGGTTTCAAGAAAGACAAGAAGGGAAAACGGAAGGGAAGTAAGGGAGGCAAGCCGGTTGCCGTGCCTAAAAAGAAACCCCAAGTTGGACCTTAGTCTGATACCGAGTGCTACTATTGTAAGGGGACTGGCCACTGGAAGAAAAACTGCCCCAAGTATTTGAAAGACAAGAAGGCTGGCAAGGCAAACAAAGGTATATATGATATACATGTTATTTACGTGTACTTTAATAGTGCCCGCAGTAGCACATGGGTATTTGATACCGGTTTAGTTGCTAATATTTGTAACTCGAATCAGGGGCTGCGGAAAAAGCGACCGCTAGTAAGGGGTGAGGTCAAGATGCGTGTCGGCAATGGATCAAGTGTTGATGTGATCGCCGTCGGAATGCTACCTCTCCACTTGCCGTCGGGATTAGTTATAAACTTGAATAATTGTTATCTGGTGCCTGCACTGAGCATGAACATTGTATCTGGATCGTGTTTGATGCGAAGTGGTTATTCATTTAAATCCGAGAATAATGGTTGTTCTATTTATATGAATGAAATCTTTTATGGTCATGCACCGATGATGAATGGTTTATTTATTTTAGATCTCGATAATAATGTTACACATATTCATAATGTTTATGCTAAAAGGATTAAACTTAATGATGATATATCCGCATATATGTGGCATTGCCGTCTAGGTCATATTGGCGTTAAACGCATGAAGAAGCTCCATTCGGATGGACTTTTGGAATCACTTGATTTTGAATCATTTGATACATGTGAGCCATGCCTTATGGGCAAGATGACTAGAACGCCGTTTTTCGGTTCAATGGAACGGGCGACAGATTTATTGGAAATCATACATTCTGATGTATGTGGTCCAATGAGTGTGTCGGCGCGAGGTGGATATCGTTATTTTGTTACTTTCACGGATGATTTGAGTAGATACGGTTATATCTACTTGAAGAAACACAAGTCTGAAACCTTTGAAAAGTTCAAGGAATTTCAGAATGAAGTGGAAAATCATCGTAATAGAAAGATCAAATTTCTACGGTCCGACCGTGGAGGTGAGTATCTAAGTTACGAGTTTAGCACTCACATGAAAGAGTGTGGAATTGTTTCACAACTCACACCTTCCGGAACACCACAACGAAATGGTATGTCGGAACGTTGTAATCGTACTTTATTGGACATGGTTCGATCTATGATGTCTCTGACGGACTTGCCGTTGTAATTTTGGGGTTATGCACTAGAAACTGCTGCATTCACTTTAAATCAGGCACCATCTAAATCCGTTGAAAAGACACCGTATGAATTGTGGTTTGGAAACAAACCTAAGCTGTCATTTCTTAAAGTTTGGGGATGCGATGTTTATGTGAAGAAACTTCAACCGGATAAACTCGAACCCAAAGCGGAAAAATACGTCTTCATAGGATACCCTAAGGAAACTATTGGGTATTCCTTCTATCACAGATCCGAGGGCAAGGTTTTTGTTGGCAAGAATGGATCCTTTATAGAGAAAGAGTTTCTCGCAAAAGGTGTGAGTAGTCGGAAGGTAGAACTCGAAGAGGTTATTGAACCTTCTCTTCAAAGTATGGCAAGTAGGGCAGCGCCGGAAGTTGTTCCGGAGTTGGCTTCACCTGTTGAAGAGGGAACTAATGATAATGATCATGAAACTCCGAAAGAGAGTACTACCGAACCTCGCAGGTCTAGCAGGGCGCGTGCAGCTCCCGAGATGTACAGAAACCCTGTTATGAATTTCATGGTTGATGAAATTGATGACCCTGTGACGTATGAAGAAGCGATGATGAGCCCGGATTCCAAAAAATGGTTAGAATCCATGAAATTCGAGATGGAATCCATGTATGAAAATCAAGTTTGGAACTTGGTGGAATTACCTCACGACCGAAAGGCCATGGAGAACAAATGGATTTTCAAAAAGAAAACTTATGCTGATGGTAGTGTGACCGTCTATAAAGCTCGACTTCTTGCAAAGGGGTTTCGACAAATTCAAGGAGTTGACTGCGATGAGACATTCTCTCCCGTAGCGATACTAAAGTCAGTTAGGATTATGTTAGCAATTGCTGCATATTTCGATTATGACATATGGCAGATGGATGTCAAAACCGAGTTTCTCAATGGTAATATTGAAGAAGAGTTGTATATGATACAACCAAAGGGTTTTGTCGATCCTAAGGATGCTAACAAGTTGTGCAAGCTTCAGCGATCCATCTATGGATTGAAGCAAGCATCACGAAGTTGGAATCTCCGCTTTGATGAGGTGATCAAAGAGTTTGGATTTGTCCAAACTTATGGAGAAGCTTGTATTTACAAGAAAGTGAGTGGGAGGAATGTGGCATTTCTGATATTATATGTGGATGACATATTATTGATCAGAAATGATATAGATCTTTTAAACAGTGTTAAAAGTTATCTAAACAGCAAATTTTCAATGAAGGACCTAGGTGAAATGTCATACATATTAGGCATAAAGATCTATAGAGATAGATCTAGGCGCCTAATAGGGCTATCACAAAGTACATACCTTGATAAGATTTTATAGAAGTTTAAAATGGACGGAAGTAAGAAGGGGTTCTTACCTATGTTGCAAGGCAAGACATTGAGTAAGACTCAAAGTCCGGCTACGGCGGAAGAAATAGAGATAATGGACAAAGTCCCCTATGCTTCAGCCATAGGCTCTATAATGTATGCCATGCTATTATTTTGACTAGTAGGTACCAATCGGATCCAGGTTCGGAACACTGGATAGCGGTCAAGAATATCCTTAAGTACTTACGGAGAACTAAGGATATGTTTCTTGTATACGGAGGTGAAGAAGAGCTCGTCGCTAAGTGTTATGTCGACGCAAGCTTTGACACCGACCAGGATGACTCTAAGTCTCAATCCGGATACGTATTTCTCATGAATGGTGGAGCGGTTAGTTGGAGGAGTTCCAAACAACCTGTGGTGGCAGGATCAACAACGGAGGCCGAATATGTTGCTTCTTCGGAAGCGGCTCAGGAAGCGGTTTGGATGAAGGAGTTCATATCCGAACTAGGTGTGGTTGCAAGCGCGTTGGACCCAATGGTGATCTATTGTGACAACAATGATGCCATTGCCAATGACAAAGAACCAAGGTCTCACAAGAATTCCAAGCATATTAAGCGCCAGTTTCACTCCATCCACGAGCATGTCAAGGATGGAGATATAAAGATTTGTAAAGTACACACGGATCTCAATGTAACAGATCTGTTGACTAAAACTCTCCCTAGAGCAAAACATGATCAACACCAGAACTCCATGGGTGTTAGATTCATCACTATGTAACTAGATTATTGTCTCTAGTGCAAGTGGGAGACTGAAGGGAATATGCCCTGAGAGGCAATAATAAAGTGTTTATTATGTGTATTCCAAGTATATGATAGATGTTTATTTTGCATGCTATAATTGTATTAATATAGAAACATTAATACATGTGTGTTTAATAAACAAAAAGAAAATTCCTAGTTATGCCTCTCTCATAAACTAGCTCGTTGATTAACAAGATGATCAAAGTTTCCTGATCATGGACATTGGATGCTGTTAATAATGGGATCACAACATTAGTGTAATGGTATGATGAACATTCATCCGAAGTATAGCATTACGATCAAAGTCATTGAGTTTATATTGCTATAACAACTTACGAAGTGATCCTAATCCTTAGACCATGAGATCATGTCAATCACTAACACTGGAAGAGTTTCTTGATAACATCAAACGTCACACCGTAACAGGGTGATTATAAAGATGGGTTCAGAACTAATAAAGTGTTATGTGGAGGCCCATGGATCAAGAGTGATTTGATCACACCGATGACGGATAGATATACTATAGGCCCTCTCGGTGATACCATATTGGTTAGCTTGCAAGCAAGTGATTTGATCACTAGAATGTTATATCACGGGAACGAGAAAAGAGTGTATGTTAGTAACGAGATCAAACTAGGTATGGAGATACCGATGATCGAATCTCGGACATGTAATATATCGCGAAACAAAGGGATTAGATACTAGCGTAAAAGGTTCTGACGATCACAACAAAGTCATCGTTGAATGTGTGGGAGTTAGTATGGGTCTCCAGATCCCGCTTCTGATTATTGATCCGAGAGGGGTCTCGATCATGTCTGCATTATTCATGAACCGTAGGGTGACACACTTAAGATACACCGACATCCAATTGGAGCAAAAGTTTCATGCCGGAAAGAATAACAAGCGCAGGAATTTATTTCACTAGATACCGAAACAGGTTTTCGGGTGAAATTGCAGAAAGTGTTTTTGCATGTGAAATAGAATTCTAGCAAGGGGTTGTATGAGAATGTTTGTCATTAAAGTAATTGACAAAATTCTGAATAAATAAAAAGATTTTTATTTAATGAGAGTTTGCATTAAATTTGGTGGAAATTTAATTGCAAATTTGAGTGGGATTTTGAGTGGAGGGAAATGAAGAGGTTTCTGTGAGTGGAGTGTCCACCCACATGAATGAAGGAGGGGAGGGGAAGCCCCCATGGCCGGCGGCCACCCCCTTGGGTGCCCCCCTCCTCCTATAAAAGGCACCCCTCTCCCTCTCTCTCACTCACACCTCCTCGTGAAGGATCTCTCTCCCCCTCTAGAATTTATCCCCCATGGTCTCGGACTAGCGAGATACATGTTTCCGGTGGCTATTCGGGAAGAAAGAGTTGTGCTTCCGCTGCATCGCTGGAGTGAGGAGGCGGAGGTTGCTCGGTGCCTCGGACGTGTGTGCGAGCACGGATGCGCTGCTGATTTGCGGCGCTAGGACTTCCTCTCGATCTTGAGATCGGCAAGAGATCGTCTACATCAACCACGAGTTTAACTCATTAAGCTTTGTCGGTCTTCAAGGGTATGTTCTCTACGGATATACATCCGCCCGTTGTTTGTATCTAGTAGATAGATCTTGGTACATAGTTATTCCCATCGTAGGAAATTTTTTGTTTTCTATGCTGCGAACGCTACATTTCACATGTAGGTAAAATTCAGATATAAACTCGAGGCAGATTGTGTGAATGTACAATATTCATGTTTCCTTTGCTTTTCTTTCTTTTTCCTCTCTCACTGTTACTCCCTCTGTTAGGGATTATAAGGTTTATGGACCACTTTGATAGGATTAAGAAAATCAATAACTCACCCTCTTGATTACTACATGCACTAATAGTTACATGCACGAGAGAAGATAGATAAAAAAGAGAACATGCATTGAAGGAGAGAGACTAATAAATGAAAGAGAACTTACAATTTTTAACATTTTTAAAAGCTCTCGGGCCTTATAATCCCTAACAGGGGGACTACCGCTCATCCAAAATATATTGGCAAAGAAGCCCTCCAATCATAGAAAGCACACTTAAGGCCTTGTTTTGTATTAGTGTTTTTTATGAATCACGGGGATTGGGTGAAACCACTCCCTTCACCCAAATCCACTCAAAACCACTTCCTTGCTAATTCCTTTCAAATCCCTTTCATCGAAAAGGTTACTGGATCTTAGAGCGAGCTTCTTTGGCATCTACGTGTGGAGTCGTGAGTCCAAACCATGAGGGGAATGCCGTGTTTCTATTTGTAAGAGGACTTCTACAGTATCCCAAAATTAATAGGAACCGTCTATTTCTAGTAATCCAATGGCTTGTGTGGTCTGGTACTAAACGGTAGACACACGGAGTACACAATAAACAATTTAGTCAAGACTCATGGAGTACCTCCACCGGAGGGGTATTTTAGTATTTTCTGGTCTCATTTTGGCAAAACTTTTCCTTGTTAATATCCTCGCCCCCAAATCAGATCGACGGAAAAACTTGATCGAAATATACGAAGAGGATCTAGACGGAACGAGGCGATGAACGGCCTTGGCGGGGCTATGGCTGCTGCTGACGGTGGAACAAGAGGAGCACACGTCCGTCCGCGCGGCGCCCCTTGCCATGGCTGCCGTGGCTGGCAGGGAATGGGAGGAGAAGCACCACATGCCTCTCCACGCCCCGCCGCTCGTCATGGCTGCTGTCGCTGGAGACATCCCGCTGAATTATGCCATGGACATGTATATCTGTTTCAGTTCTCTCTAAATCAATTGGATCAACGCATACGAACCAACAATTCCTAGGCCGTTTTCTCATCAGTAGATGCAAATAATTAGGGAAACGAAACATCTCAATATTTCACAATAACTCATGAAATACATTCTAGTACTACGAGTATACCGGCAGATATGACAAGGACGTCGACGTGAGATGAGATGGATCAGTAGTTGGCTTGTCCTCGGGGATTAGGCTGATGGTGCAGTCGAAACACCCGAAGGCGTCCTAGAACAGCGCTTTGCCCAGCGCCATGACGTCGTCCCAGAGCATCCATCCCCGACCCCCAGCAAAATTATTAACATAGGGAGTTGTTTAAAACTCTGTGGATTGTGAGATGATATTTTCCATTTGACCTAATCTACAACAAAATTATTAAGATAGTCAATAAACTAGCATCTTTCTTACACAATGTTGGAGTAGGATTAAGCATTTTTTATGTTGAATCCCAGAAACAAACATCCAGCATGTCAGAAATGTTGCAAACAAAGGTTCCAGGGATTGGGTTTGCCTGTATCCACTCGCCAGACAGGTTTTTGACCTGAAAACATATCATCAAACATTCCGGCAGTCAACCATTTTTCTTTTTTAGATGGGGCAGAGGATATAAATAAACGCAAGTTACAGTATGAATTGTTAGTGAAGGAACGAGTACCTCAAGAGAATATGCCATCATCCTGGTTAAACCAGTGTAGAAGGCCTGCTGTTTAACAAAATGAGGAAAAATGATTTCCAATATTTTTGGCATGAAGTGCAGTGCAAGACACTCCGATGATCTTCCGAGACAACAGAATCAAGAAAGTATATTATTTTCGAAAGAAACAAGTCAAGTGCCACTGACCATAATCTGTGTGAGCTCCGCTGAATTGGCCATAAAATGGATGGAACACAGAGGAAAAGCAGAGTGAGATGTATCCACCCAAGGTGAGCGTAATTCTTGCGGGGAATGCCACAAAACAACAGTAATGAAACGGTTTTCATTTTGTTTTTTGCTTACGATCCAGTATCAGTGTGTTGCTCTTGATAAACAATAAACCTGAGATACCAGAAGGGATCTCCTGCCGTTCCTCCTTCCAAAGCATCGGACGGGTGGTGCACCCAGCGCAAAGGCTATACCTCGCATGATCTTTCTTGCAAGATCTGTGAGGAGAAATCGAGCATGATAAACACCACTAGTAATCGAGCATGAGAACAAGAGAGTAATCAAAGCGGAGCTCGGTAGGAAGCCTCGTTGAAGGCTGGCGTAATTTTCCAGGAGCACTTTAAAATTCGATGGGTAATCGGGCCTGAATGGAAGGTGGAAGAAATGATTCTGCGAGTACATGGACTAAAGAAACATCCTTAAACTTGTTAGCATTGCCATGGTTAGGAGAATAGGAGTCTGATTTAGGTGTACAGTACGTGGTGTTTTTTGTACATGAACAAAGATGGAAAACCTTGACTGGTAATAAAATTCTAAAATGAACTACATTTTTTATTGGAAGTCGTACTTCATACCAAATATTTCGAATAGAAATTGAACAGTCAATATTCTGGTGCAGAAAGCATAGCAGGAACTGAACCGTAGAAATGCAAAAATACTACTCTTAATTAGGGACACTGAAACAGAGACGGGATGTTAGAAACATATACCACGAATTAGGTCCTTCCAAATGTTTACCAAGATCTCCATATTTTCTCAGTTCAATTTGCGCATAGCACTGCCGCTTTGTTTGTTGTGATTGTTTAATTTACAAGCCAGGAAAAATCAAACAAGCACAACAACCAGATTGAAGATACAGGTAAACTTACACCAACTGCCTCCTGCATATTATCAAGTTTCACCTGTGCTTCGGTATCCCCCCCTGAGGGCAATCGAAGAGAAAAACCGGGTCTGGGTGGCTGCTGGTTCGGCACGGACCGGTGGAAGTCGTATTAGCCTGGGTGTGGGTATATGGTCACGTGTACGCACGAGTGTATCCACGTACGGTACGGTTGAGACGTCATCATCCCCCTTCATATATAAGCAACACTGATTCGTCCGCCCCCCTTCGACGTTTCATTCCCCACCTAGATTTGGCAAAAAATCTCACCAACCACCCACTCCCACCGCCCACACCCACCACTAGCCACCGTGGTCGCCTCGCCGCATCGGCTCCTCTCCAACTAGGACGACGATGGAAGGCCGCGGCCGTGCCGTGTCCGCCGCGGATCTACAGCAGAGGGAGGAGAAGGGCGAGGTCGTGGTGCACGAAGTGGAGGTGGCCGTGGCGGTTGCGGAGGAGAAGGAGGCGGGGGTGGAGGTGATGGCGCCTGCTGCTGATCTGGAGCGGAAGCGGGCGAGGGAGGAGGATGTGGGGGGCTCTTCTTCTTCCAAGAGGAAGAAGGAGGCGGGAGATGAGCTGGAGGTGGTGCCGGAGGAGGGCGATGCCGAGTCCGCTCTCGGTGCTGATCTGGAGCAGGTGATGTCGGAGGAGGCCCGGGCGGTCGTGGATCTGGTGGTGGGCGACGAGATCCTGGCGGGCGTCGATCTCGTTGTGGCGGATGTGGGGGCGCAGGTGGCGGTGCAGGACGTGGCGGAGGATGCCGTGGAGGTCACTTCCATGGCGGTGGCTGCCGTGGCTGCGCCTGCTGTGGCGGTGCCTGCCGTCGCGGATCCTGCCATCGCGTAGCCTGCAGTGCATGTTGGCGAGCCTCAGGTGAGTTAAATTTGACGGTCTCTTTTAGATTGTAGGGTTCGCAGTTAGGGTTTTGATTTGTACTTAGGGTTTTGATTTGTACTTAGGGTTTGTACTTAGGCAGGGGCGAATCTACCGGCTATGCTTCGTTAGCCTAGAGTGATTGAAACCAGAGTTTTTCCCCTTACACTTGTATTTATCTATAAGCCGCGTGATCTGGAATCAGTGATCTTTTAGATGATGGAATTTCCTATTGTAAGGAAAATGGTTGGATTGGGTCAAAGCCAGAGTTTTTTAAATGATGTAATGTGATATATTTTTCATTTTGGAGTTCATATTAATTCTTAAAAATATAGAGCTGCGTTGGGAGAGTGGTAGTGGAAGGAACTGGCAGCTGAACGGAAGTTTCCCATTCTAGATTATGTGGAATAGAAGTTTCCCTTGTAGCTCATAACACACTTAGGGAACGAAGTATGTCTCTGTACCTTAAACATGAATTTTTAATTCTTGATGTGGAACACCTATTTCCCTTGCATGTTTTCATGTAAGAACTTTGTTTCCAAGTGGAGTTGTATGCATGTGATCCCTTTGTATAAATCTCGTGACTGGTTATTTGAAGTGTGTATATAGTCCTATTGTATCCCTATGTAGGCTACGTAAGCTGGTTCTTTAGCTTTGTCCTTTTAGCTTTACGTTCAGCTGTTTTTTTGGCTCTACCATTCATGGATCTGCCTTGGATTGCTTCATTGGTTATTTGAAGTGTGTATAGAATCCTGTTGTGTATTCCTGTGGAGGCTACTGAAGTTGGTTCTTTAGCTTAGGCTTCTCCGGTTTACGTTGCTCAAGAAACTATCTGGATTGCTTCATTGATTCTAAGGATTGATATGTTCGTTGAGGGTTATTTTGCTCTGGATTGCTTCATTGATTATAAGGATTGATATGCTCAAGAAACTAAGCTTTGGTCATGCCAAAATTTTGTTGGGGCTCGTTTGGGCTCCAACCAAACAAACCTGAAGGGTCATTTGTCATTGCCCAATGTTTTAAAGGCCCAGGAGTGAACACAGTAGGGTCAGAAAGTAGTTACTAATTTCTCATTTTGCTCAACAGAAAAATATTAGAGGTGGTTTCCTATTTAGTTTCCTCTCTTGTTAATGCATGCATTTTTGTGTGTGACATGTGGACCTTCTTCATCTAGCCCTTAGAATTGATTTATGCCTACATAGTACATGGAGACAACATGACTATTGCTGTTTCATATATTTTTTGGTTGGAACGTAAATAATTGTTGATGAATTTGTTATCTTGGTTAGTGTTGTAGGATTAATTTGTTATATTGTTAGCATGGTTTGATTATTGATTTACCTTTTAGATTCATAGGTACTATTTGCTTTATTTGCTTATTAACTGTTTGTAGTTGTGTTTCTTCACTTGTTGTATGTAATCAAACAATAACAAGTTAAACTACTGTAATGTAAGCAGTGGCTTTACATCATCTTCACTTGGTCAAGTTAAACTATTGTTTATGAATTTGTTTTACATATATATAGTTTATTCCAAAGTGTAAAACAATTAACTTTGCATCTGTTTATTTTAATATGAAGGAGGTAGAGTACATTGATCCATATGAGTTCCAAGAGGATGGAAGCCCGCTTTCGGTGATACATTCAACTTTTTCCATATTACATTGCACATTCATTTTTTAATATTTGTTTTTTTTGCATTTTGTAAGATTGAATTTTTGTTGTGTGCATTGTAGTTTGACTCGCAGGACAGTGCTGAGTCCGTGGACAAGAGGAATGAAAATTCCTTCATTGATAAGGAAGTGATCCAGCTGCAAGCAAACAACCGCGACCCATATGTGGTCAACAACATGTACAGGTGCCCATACCATCCAAGGAAGCCTAGGGGTGGGAATCTTGAGAACCTGCTGCAGCACGTTCAGTAGCTCGCCACAGACTGTTCAGATGCTCGTGAGAAGGCTCAACATAAGGCTCTGTGGGAGGTGCTTGTCCAGGCAGACTTGGTGTAGTTGTTAGTTATTGAATATTTGGAATGTTAATGTATATATGGTATGTACGAACATCTAGGCTATGTTTGTTAGTTCTAGACATGGCAGGCATGATCTTTTGGTGCACTTTCCTGTGATGAAGGTGCTCTTTTGCTCTGGATGTTGTGAACAATCTAATCTTTTAGTTATCTATGTCAGTCTGAATCTGTCCTTTTAAAATATGTGTGAAAATACCTGTTATTTTGCACTTTTTCCATCATGTTTGAAATTGTTTTTTGAAAAATATATTATGTTTTTTGTGAATCACACATGGCAACCTTGCTGCATCCTAGTAGAAGAACAAGGTAGCATATTATCTTCCGAGCGACAGATCACACCAGCATCCCAGTAGCAGAACGAGGTTGTAATAGTCACAGCCGAGGCTCCAGGAATTAACCCATGTCAGAGCAACAAACCACACCAACAACCCCTTTGGTCGCTGAGGAAGGTGTTGTCTGAATTGAATGATGATTTGACCTTTGTCTGAAGGACTCAAAGGGGCCACTTATTTCATATATAATGTTTTTCAGATTGAAAAGTAGGTGCATGTAGAATAATGAAAAATCAGTTAGCCAGAACCATCAAATAGTTTTGCAAATATAGTGATGAAAATTCAGTTATGGATTTAGAGAGTTGTGTTTGTCAGAATTGCATGAGGTTTTCATTGTTTGAAGGACTCAAGGGGCCATATTTTTTATATATAAATTATTTTGTGATTCAAAAGTAGGTGCATGCAGAAATTTTAAAATATTAAATCACCTAAAAAGCAAATTTAAATTTTGAACAAGCAAACTTTTAAATTTTGAACAAGCAAAATTTTGAACTAGAGCTACATAATTGGAACACATTTCATCTTTTGGTGTCTTTGACCAAGTATGCTTTCAAATACCATTTTCCATTATAAAATTTCAAATTCAGCTATATTTTGTGAAGGAACTACAAAATTTAGAGTTGAAACCTTTGTTTCACCAACATGGTTAGGTAGATGGGGACATTTGGTGGGAACATAACCACTTTGTTGGTCTTTAATATCTATTTTTCTCAATTTGTACCCCCAGTCAAAGTTTGGTCAAATTTGGTAAAAACATGGAAAATTTGAACTAGAGCTACACAATTGGAACCTCAATTGTTTTTGGGAAAAATCATTTTTAGGTCCACAAGATGTAGTTTAACCATGGATCTATTGGTAGATCAGCTAGGTTCATCCATATGGCTCCTCGGTGTTCGACGCAATTTTGACCAGACTTTGACCTGGCAGTACAAAATCACAGAAAATTAAAAAATAGTGAAACCTTGGCCATTGGTCTTAGATTGTACCCTAGTTTGAAGAAAAACTAATAAACCTTGAGTTTGTGGAAGCAAAGATGAGTTTGCTCTCTCACTCTTGGTTTCAAGTGTGAGTCTCATGGGTGTGTACCCAAATTACATAGGACATGACCAACTCCATGTCATACTTTCTCAAAATTGACTCAAACTTGGCAGGGAGGTGTGTCTTGGCATGGAACACATTTCATCTTTTGGTGTATTTGAACAAGTATGCTTTCAAATACCATTTTCTATTTTAAAATTTCAAATTCAGCTATATTTTGTGAAGGAAGTACAAAATTTAGAGTTGAAACCTTTGTTTCACCAACATGGTTAGGTAGATGGGGACATTTGGTGGGAACATAACCACTTTTTTGGTCTTTAATATCTATTTTGCTCAATATGTACCCCAAGTCAAATTTGGTCAAATTTGGTAAAAACATGGAAAATTCGAACTAGAGCTACACAATTGGAACCTCAATTTTTTTGGGAAAAATCATTTTTAGGTCCACAAGATGTGGTTTAACCATGGATCTATTGGTAGATGAGCTAGGTTCATCCATATGGCTCCTCGGTGTTCGACGCAATTTTGAACAAACTTTGACCTGGCAATACAAAATCACAGAAAATCAAAAAATAGTGAAACCTTGGCCATTGGTCTTAGATTGTACCCTAGTTTGAATAAAAACTAATAAACCTTGAGTTTGTGGAAGAAAAGATGAGTTTTCTCTCTCACTCTTGGTTTCAAGTGTGAGTCTCATGGGTGTGTACCCAAATTACATAGGACATGACCAGCTCCATGTCATACTTTCTTAGAATTGACTCAAACTTGGCAGGGAGGTGTGTCTTGGCATGGCACACATTTCATCTTTTGGTGTCTTTGACCAAGTATGCTTTCAAATACCATTTTCCATTTTAAAATTTCAAATTCAGCTATATTTTGTGAAGGAAGTACACAATTTAGAGTTGAAACCTTTGTTTCACCAACATGGTTAGGTAGATGGGGACATTTGGTGGGAAACTAACCACTTTGTTGGTCTTTAATATCTATTTTGCTCAGTTTGTACCCCAAGTCAAAGTTTGGTCAAATTTGGTAAAAACATGGAAAATTTGAACTAGAGCTTCACAATTGGAACCTCAATTTTTTTGGGAAAAATCATTTTTAGGTCCACAAGATGTGGTTTAACCATGGATCTATTGGTAGATCAGCTAGGTTCATCCATATGGCTCCTCGGTGTTCGACGCAATTTTGAATAGACTTTGACCTGGTAGTAGAAAATCACAGAAAATGAAAATTTAGAGTTGAAACCTTTGTTTCACCAACATGGTTAGGTAGATGGTCGACATTTGGTGGGAACATAACCACTTTGTTGGTGTTTAATATCTATTTTGCTCAATTTGTACCCCAAGTCAAAGTTTGGTCAAATTTGGTAAAAACATGGAAAATTTGAAATAGTGATCAAACATAACCCAAGTCTATATGGCTCCTCGGTGTTCGACGCAATTTTAACCAGACTTTGACCTGGCAGTACAAAATCACAGAAAATCAAAAAATAGTGAAACCTTGGCCATTGGTCTTAGATTGTACCCTAGTTTGAATAAAAACTAATAAACCTTGAGTTTGTCGAAGAAAAGATGAGTTTGCTCTCTCACTCTTGGTTTCAAGTGTGAGTCTCATGGGTGTGTACCCAAATTACATAGGACATGACCAGCTCCATGTCATACTTTCTTAGAATTGACTCAAACTTGGCAGGGAGGTGTGTCTTGGCATGGCACACATTTCATCTTTTGGTGTCTTTGACCAAGTATGCTTTCAAATACCATTTTCCATTTTAAAATTTCAAATTCAGCTATATTTTGTGAAGGAAGTACACAATTTAGAGTTGAAACCTTTGTTTCACCAACATGGTTAGGTAGATGGGACATTTGGTGGGAAACTAACCACTTTGTTGGTCTTTAATATCTATTTTGCTCAGTTTGTACCCCAAGTCAAAGTTTGATCAAATTTGGTAAAAACATGGAAAATTTGAACTAGAGCTACACAATTGGAACCTCAATTTTTTTGGGAAAAATCATTTTTAGGTCCACAAGATGTGGCTTAACCATAGATCTATTGGTAGATCAGCTAGGTTCATCCATATGGCTCCTCGGTGTTCGACGCAATTTTTAACAGACTTTGACCTGGCAGTACAAAATCACAGAAAATCAAAAAATAGTGAAACCTTGGCCATTGGTCTTAGATTGTACCCTAGTTTGAAGGAAAAATAATAAACCTTGAGTTTGTTGAAGCAAAGATGAGTTTGCTCTCTCACTCTTGGTTTCAAGTGTGAGTCTCATGGTTGTGTACCCAAATTACATAGGACATGACCAGCTCCATGTCATACTTTCTCAGAATCGACTCAAACTTGGCAGGGAGGTGTGTCTTGGCATGGCACCCATTTCATCTTATGGTGTCTTTGATCAAGTATGCTTTCAAATACCATTTTCCATATTAAAATTTCAAATTCAGCTATATTTTGTGAAGGAAGTACAAAATTTAGAGTTGAAACCTTTGTTTCACCAACATGGTTAGGTAGATGGGGACATTTGGTGGGAACATAACCACTTTGTTGGTCTTTAATATCTATTTTGCTCAATTTGTACCCCTAGTCAAAGTTTGGTAAAAACATGGTAAATTTGAAATAGAGCTACACAATTCGAACCTCAAGTTTTTAGGAAAAATCATTTTTAGGTCCACAAGATGTGGTTTAACCATGGATGTATTGGTAGATCAGATAGGTTCATCCATATGGCTCCTCTGTGTTCGATGCAATTTTGACCAGACTTTGACCTGGCAGTACAAAATCACAGAAAATTAAAAAATAGTGAAACCTTGGCTATTGGTGTTAGGTTGTACCCTAGTTTGAATAACAACTAATAAACCTTGAGTTTGTGGAAGCAAAGATGAGTTTGCTCTCTCACTCTTGGTTTCAAGTGTGAGTCTCATGGTTGTGTACCCAAATTAGATAGGACATGACCAACTCCATGTCATACTTTCTCAGAATCGACTCAAACTTGGCAGGGAGGTGTGTCTTGGCATGGCACCCATTTCATCTTATGGTGTCTTTGATCAAGTATGCTTTCAAATACCATTTTCCATATTAAAATTTCAAATTCAGCTATATTTTGTGAAGGAAGTACAAAATTTAGAGTTGAAACCTTTGTTTCACCAACATGGTTAGGTAGATGGGGACATTTGGTGGGAACATAACCACTTTTTTGTATTTAATATCTATTTTGCTCAATTTGTACCCCAAGTCAAAGTTTAGTCAAATTTGGTAAAAACATGGAAAATTTGAAATAGAGCTACACAATTGGAACCTCAATTTTTTAGGAAAAATCATTTTTAGGTCCACAAGATGTGGTTTAACCATGGATCTATTGGTAGATGAGCTAGGTTCATCCATATGGCTCCTCGGTGTTCGACGCAATTTTGAACAAGCTTTGACCTGGCAATACAAAATCACAGAAAATTAAAAAATAGTGAAACCTTGGCTATTGGTCTTAGATTGTACCCTAGTTTGAAGAAAAACTAATAAACCTTGAGTTTGTGGAAGCAAAGATGAGTTTGCTCTCTCACTCTTGGTTTCAAGTGTGAGTCTCATGGGTGTGTACCCAAATTACATAGGACATGACCAACTCCATGTCATACTTTCTCAGAATTGACTCAAACTTGGCAGGGAGGTGTGTCTTGTCATGGCACACATTTAATCTTTTGGTGTCTTTGACTAAGTATGCTTTCAAATACCATTTTCTATTTTAAAATTTCAAATTCAGCTATATTTTGTGAAGGAAGTACAAAATTTAGAGTTGAAACCTTTGTTTCACCAAGATGGTTAGGTAGATGGGGACACTTGGTGGGAACATAACCACTTTTTTGTATTTAATATCTATTTTGCTCAATTTGTACCCCAAGTCAAAGTTTCGTCAAATTTGGTAAAAACATGGAAAATTTGAACTAGAGCTACACAATTGGAACCTCAATTTTTTTGGGAAAAATCATTTTTAGGTCCACAGGATGTGGTTTAACAATGGATCTATTGGTAGATCATCTAGGTTCATCCATATGGCTCCTCGGTGTTCGACGCAATTTTGAACAGACTTTGACCTGGCAGTACAAAATCATAGAAAATCAAAAAATAGTGAAACCTTGGCCATTGGTCTTAGATTGTACCCTAGTTTGAAGGAAAAATAATATACCTTGAGTTTGTTGAAGCAAAGATGAGTTTGCTCTCTCACTCTTGGTTTCAAGTGTGAGTCTCATGGTTGTGTACCCAAATTACATAGGACATGACCAGCTCCATGTCATACTTTCTCAGAATCGACTCAAACTTGACAGGGAGGTGTGTCTTGGCATGGCACCCATTTCATCTTATGGTGTCTTTGATCAAGTATGCTTTCAAATACCATTTTCCATATTAAAATTTCAAATCCAGCTATATTTTGTGAAGGAAGTACAAAATTTCGAGTTGAAACCTTTGTTTCACCAACATGGTTAGGTAGATGGGGACATTTGGTGGGAACATAACCACTTTGTTGGTGTTTAATATCTATTTTGCTCAATTTGTACCCCAAGTCAAAGTTTGGTCTAATTTGGTAAAAACATGGAAAATTTGAACTAGAGCTACACAATTGGAACCTCAATTTTTTTGGGAAAAATCATTTTTTGGGTCCACAAGATATGGTTTAACCATGGATCTATTGGTAGATGAGCTAGGTTCATCCATATGGCTCCTCGGTGTTCGACGCCATTTTGAACAAACTTTGACCTGGCAATACAAAATCACAGAAAATCAAAAAATAGTGAAACCTTGGCCATTGGTCTTAGATTGTACCCTAGTTTGAAGGAAAAATAATAAACCTTCAGTTTGTTGAAGCAAAGATGAGTTTGCTCTCTCACTCTTGGTTTCAAGTGTGAGTCTCATGGGTGTGTACCAAATTACATAGGAAATGACTAGCTCCATGTCATACTTTCTTAGAATTGACTCAAACTTGGCAGGGAGGTGTGTCTTGGCATGGCACCCATTTCATCTTATGGTGTCTTTGACCAAGTATGCTTTAAAATACCATTTTCCATATTAAAATTTCAAATTCAGCTATATTTTGTGAAGGAAGTACAAAATTTAGAGTTGAAACCTTTGTTTCACCAACATGGTTAGGTAGATAGGGACATTTGGTGGGAACATAACCACTTTGTTGGTCTTTAATATCTATTTTGCTCAATTTGTACCCCTAGTCAAAGTTTGGTCAAATTTGGTAAAAACATGGAAAATTTGAAATAGAGCCACACAATTGGAACCTCAATTTTTTAGGAAAAATCATTTTTAGGTCCACAAGATGTGGTTTAACCATGGATCTATTGGTAGATCAGCTAGGTTCATCCATATGGCTCCTCGGTGTTCGATGCAATTTTGACCAGACTTTGACCTGGCAGTACAAAATCACAGAAAATTAAAAAATAGTGAAACCTTGTCTATTGGTCATAGATTGTACCCTAGTTTGAAGGAAAAATAATAAACCTTGAGTTTGTGGAAGAAAAGATGAGTTTGCTCTCTCACTCTTGGTTTCAAGTGTGAGTCTCATGGGTGTGTACCCAAATTACATAGGACATGACGAACTCCATGTCATACTTTATCAGAATTGACCCAAACTTGGCAGGGAGGTGTGTCTTGGCATGGCACACATTTCATCTTTTGGTGTCTATGACCAAGTATGCTTTCAAATACCATTTTCTATTTTAAAATTTCAAATTCAGCTATATTTTGTGAAGGAAGTACAAAATTTAGAGTTGAAACCTTTGTTTCACCAACATGGTTAGGTAGATGGGGACACTTGGTGGGAACATAACCACTTTTTTGTATTTAATATCTATTTTGCTCAATTTGTACCCCAAGTCAAAGTTTGGTCAAATTTGGTAAAAACATGGAAAATTTGAAATAGAGCTACACAATTGGAACCTCAATTTTTTAGGAAAAATCATTTTTAGGTCCACAAGATGTGGTTTAACCATGGATCTATTGGTAGATCAGCTAGGTTCATCCATATGGCTCCTCGGTGTTCGACGCAATTTTGAACAGACTTTGACCTGGCAGTACAAAATCATAGAAAATCAAAAAATAGTGAAACCTTGGCCATTGGTCTTAGATTGTACCCTAGTTTGAAAGAAAAATAATAAACCTTTAGTTTGTTGAAGCAAAGATGAGTTTGCTCTCTCACTCTTGGTTTCAAGTGTTAGTCTCATGGGTGTGTACCCAAATTACATAGGACATGACCAGCTCCATGTCATACTTTCTCAGAATTGACTCAAACTTGGCAGGGAGGTGTGTCTTGGCATGGCACACATTTCATCTTTTGGTGTCTTTGACCAAGTATGTTTTCAAATACCATTTTCCATTTTAAAATTTCAATTTCAGCTATATTTTGTGAAGGAAGTACACAATTTAGAGTTGAAACCTTTATTTCACCAACATTGTTAGGTAGATGGGGACATTTGGTGGGAACATAACCACTTTTTTGGTCTTTAATATCTATTTTGCTCAATTTGTACCCCAAGTCAAAGTTTGGTCCAATTTGGTAAAAACATGGAAAATTTGAACTAGAGCTACACAAATGGAACCTCAATTTTTTGGGAAAAATCATTTTTAGGTCCACAAGATGTGGTTTAACCATGGATCTATTGGTAAATCAGCAAGGTTCATCCATATGGCTCCTCGGTGTTCGACGCAATTTTGACCAGACTTTGACCTGGCAATACAAAATCACAGAAAATCAAAAAATAGTGAAACCTTGGCCATTGGTCTTAGATTGTACCCTAGTTTGAAGGAATATTAATAAACCTTGAGTTTGTGGAAGCAAAGATGAGTTTGCTCTCTCACTCTTGGTTTCAAGTGTGAGTCTCATGGGTGTGTACCCAAATTACATAGGACATGACCAGCTCCATGTCATACTTTCTCAGAATTGACACAAACTTGCAGGGAGGTGTGTCTTGGGATGGCACACATTTCATCTTTTGGTGTCTTTGACCAAGTATGCTTTAACTGCCATTTTCCATTTTAAAATTTCAAATTCAGCTATATTTTGTGAAGAAAGTACAAAATTTAGAGTTGAAACCTTTGTTTCACCAACATGGTTACGTAGATGGGGACATTTGGTGGGAACATAACCACTTTGTTGGTCTTTAATATCTATTTTTCTCAATTTGTACCCCCAGTCAAAGTTTGGTAAAAACATGGAAAATTTGAACTAGAGCTACACAACTGGAACCTCAATTTTTTTGGGAAAAATCATTTTTAGGTCCACAAGATGTGGCTTAACCATAGATCTATTGGTAGATCAGCTAGGTTCATCCATATGGCTCCTCGGTGTTCGACGCAATTTTGAGCAGACTTTGACCTGGCAGTACAAAATCATAGAAAATCAAAAAATAGTGAAACCTTGGCCATTGGTCTTAGATTGTACCCTAGTTTGAAGGAAAAATAATAAACCTTGAGTTTGTTGAAGCAAAGATGAGTTTGCTCTCTCACTCTTGGTTTCAAGTGTGAGTCTCATGGGTGTGTACCCAAATTACATAGGACATGACCATCTCCATGTCATACTTTCTCAGAATTGACTCAAACTTGGCAGGGAGGTGTGTCTTGGCATGGCACACATTTCATATTTTGGTGTCTTTGACCAAGTATGTTTTCAAATACCATTTTCCATTTTAAAATTTCAATTTCAGCTATATTTTGTGAAGGAAGTACACAATTTAGAGTTGAAACCTTTATTTCACCAACTTAGGTAGATGGGGACATTTGGTGGGAACATAACCACTTTTTTGGTCTTTAATATCTATTTTGCTCAATTTGTACCCCCAGTCAAAGTTTGGTCAAATTTGGTAAAGACATGGAAAATTTGAACTAGAGCTACACAATTGGAACCTCAATTTTTTTTGGGAAAAATCATTTTTAGGTCCACAAGATGTGGTTTAACCATGGATATATTGGTAGATCAGCTAGGTTCATCCATATGGCTCCTCGGTGTTCGACGCAATTTTGAACAGACTTTGACCTGGCAGTACAAAATCACAGAAAATCAAAAAATAGTGAAACCTTGGCCATTGGTCTTAGATTGTACCCTAGTTTGAAGGAAAAATAATAAACCTTGAGTTTGTTGAAGCAAAGATGAGTTTGCTCTCTCACTCTTGGTTTCAAGTGCGAGTCTCATGGGTGTGTACCCAAATTACATAGGACATGACCAGCTTCATGTCATAATTTCTCAGAATTGAGTCAAACTTGGCAGGGAGGTGTGTCTTGGCATGGAACCCATTTCATCTTATGGTGTCTTTGACCAAGTATGCTTTCAAATACCATTTTCCATTTTAAAATTTCAAATTCAGCTATATTTTGTGAAGGAAGTACAAAAGAGTTGAAACATTTGTTTCACCAACATGGTTAGGTAGATGGGGACATTTGGTGGGAACTTAACCACTTTTTGGTCTTTAATATCTATTTTTCTCAATTTGTACCCCAAGTCAAAGTTTGGTCAAATTTGGTAAAAACATGGAAAATTTGAACTAGAGCTACACAATTGGAACCTCAATTTTTTTGGGAAAAATCATTTTTAGGTCCAAGAGATGTGGTTTAACCATGGATCTATTGGTAGATCAGCTGGGTTCATCCATATGGCTCCTCGGTGTTCGACGCAATTTTGAACAGACTTTGACCTGGCAGTACAAAATCACAGAAAATCAAAAATAGTGAATCCTTGGCCATTGGTCTTAGATTGTACCCTAGTTTGAAGGAAAAATAATAAACCTTGAGTTTGTTGAAGCAAAGATGAGTTTGCTCTCTCACTCTTGGTTTCAAGTGTGAGTCTCATGGGTGTGTACCCAAATTACATAGGACATGACCAGCTTCATGTCATAATTTCTCAGAATTGAGTCAAACTTGGCAGGGAGGTGTGTCTTGGCATGGCACCCATTTCATATTATGGTGTCTTTGACCAAGTATGCTTTCAAATACCATTTTCCATTTTAAAATTTCAAATTCAGCTATATTTTGTGAAGGAAGTACAAAATTTAGAGTTGAAACATTTGTTTCACCAACATGGTTAGGTAGATGGGGACATTTGGTGGGAACTTAACCACTTTGTTGGTCTTTAATATCTATTTTGCTCAATTTGTACCCCAAGTCAAAGTTTGGTCAAATTTGGTAAAAACATGGAAAATTTGAACTAGAGCTACACAATTGGAACCTCAATTTTTTTGGGAAAAATCATTTTTAGGTCCAAGAGATGTGGTTTAACCATGGATCTATTGGTAGATCAGCTGGGTTCATCCATATGGCTCCTCGGTGTTCGACGCAATTTTGAACAGACTTTGACCTGGCAGTACAAAATCACAGAAAATCAAAAATAGTGAAACCTTGGCCATTGGTCTTAGATTGTACCCTAGTTTGAAGGAAAAATAATAAACCTTGAGTTTGTTGAAGCAAAGATGAGTTTGCTCTCTCACTCTTGGTTTCAAGTGTGAGTCTCATGGGTGTGTACCCAAATTACATAGGACATGACCAGCTTCATGTCATAATTTCTCAGAATTGAGTCAAACTTGGCAGGGAGGTGTGTCTTGGCATGGCACCCATTTCATATTATGGTGTCTTTGACCAAGTATGCTTTCAAATACCATTTTCCATTTTAAAATTTCAAATTCAGCTATATTTTGTCAAGGAAGTACAAAATTTAGAGTTGAAACATTTGTTTCACCAACATGGTTAGGTAGATGGGGACATTTGGTGGGAACTTAACCACTTTGTTGGTCTTTAATATCTATTTTGCTCAATTTGTACCCCAAGTCAAAGTTTGGTCAAATTTGGTAAAAACATGGAAAATTTGAACTAGAGCTACACAATTGGAACCTCAATTTTTTTGGGAAAAATCATTTTTAGCTCCAAGAGATGTGGTTTAACCATGGATCTATTGGTAGATCAGCTGGGTTCATCCATATGGCTCCTCGGTGTTCGACGCAATTTTGAACAGACTTTGACCTGGCAGTACAAAATCACAGAAAATCAAAAATAGTGAAACCTTGGCCATTGGTCTTAGATTGTACCCTAGTTTGAAGGAAAAATAATAAACCTTGAGTTTGTTGAAGCAAAGATGAGTTTGCTCTCTCACTCTTGGTTTCAAGTGTGAGTCTCATGGGTGTGTACCCAAATTACATAGGACATGACCAGCTTCATTCCATAATTTCTCAGAATTGAGTCAAACTTGGCAGGGAGGTGTGTCTTGGCATGGCACCCATTTCATATTATGGTGTCTTTGACCAAGTATGCTTTCAAATACCATTTTCCATTTTAAAATTTCAAATTCAGCTATATTTTGTGAAGGAAGTACAAAATTTAGAGTTGAAACATTTGTTTCACCAACATGGTTAGGTAGATGGGGAGATTTGGTGGGAACTTAACCACTTTGTTGGTCTTTAATATCTATTTTGCTCAATTTGTACCCCAAGTCAAAGTTTGGTCAAATTTGGTAAAAACATGGAAAATTTGAACTAGAGCTACACAATTGGAACCTCAATTTTTTTGGGAAAAATCATTTTAAGGTCCAAGAGATGTGGTTTAACCATGGATCTATTGGTAGATCAGCTGGGTTCATCCATATGGCTCCTCGGTGTTCGACGCAATTTTGAACAGACTTTGACCTGGCAGTACAAAATCACAGAAAATCAAAAATAGTGAAACCTTGGCCATTGGTCTTAGATTGTACCCTAGTTTGAAGGAAAAATAATAAACCTTGAGTTTGTTGAAGCAAAGATGAGTTTGCTCTCTCACTCTTGGTTTCAAGTGTGAGTCTCATGGGTGTGTACCCAAATTACATAGGACATGACCAGCTTCATTCCATAATTTCTCAGAATTGAGTCAAACTTGGCAGGGAGGTGTGTCTTGGCATGGCACCCATTTCATATTATGGTGTCTTTGACCAAGTATGCTTTCAAATACCATTTTCCATTTTAAAATTTCAAATTCAGCTATATTTTGTGAAGGAAGTACAAAATTTAGAGTTGAAACATTTGTTTCACCAACATGGTTAGGTAGATGGGGACATTTGGTGGGAACTTAACCACTTTGTTGGTCTTTAATATCTATTTTGCTCAATTTGTACCCCAAGTCAAAGTTTGGTCAAATTTGGTAAAAACATGGAAAATTTGAACTAGAGCTACACAATTGGAACCTCAATTTTTTTGGGAAAAATCATTTTAAGGTCCAAGAGATGTGGTTTAACCATGGATCTATTGGTAGATCAGCTAGGTTCATCCATATGGCTCCTCGGTGTTCGACGCAATTTTGAACAGACTTTGACCTGGGAGTACAAAATCACAGAAAATTAAAAAATAGTGAAACCTTGGCCATTGGTCTTAGATTGTACCCTAGTTTGAATAAAAACTAATAATCCTTGAGTTTGTGGAAGCAAAGATGAGTTTGCTCTCTCACTCTTGGTTTCAAGTGTGAGTCTCATGGGTGTGTACCCAAATTACATAGGAAATGACCAGCTCCATGTCATACTTTCTCAAAATTGACTCGAACTTAGCAGGGAGGTGTGTCTTGGCATGGCACCCATTTCATCTTATGGTGTCCTTGACCAAGTATGCTTTCAAATACCATTTTCCATATTAAAATTTCAAATTCAGCTATATTTTGTGAAGGAAGTACAAAATTTATAGTTGAAACCTTTGTTTCACCAACATGGTTAGGTAAATGGAGAAATTTGGTGGCCACATAACCACTTTGTTGGTCTTTAATATCTATTTTGCTCAATTTGTACCCCCTGTTATAGTTTGGTCAAATTTGGTAAAAACATAGAAAATTTGAAATAGAGCTACACAATTGGAACCTCAATTTTTTAGGAAAAATCATTTTTAGGTCCACAAGATGTGGTTTACCATGGATCTATTGGTAGATCAGCTAGGTTCATCCATATGGCTCCTCGGTGTTCGACGCAATTTTGACCAGACTTTGACCTGGCAGTACAAAATCACAGAAAATTAAAAAATAGTGAAACCTTGGCCATTGGTCTTAGATTGTACCCTAGTTTGAATAAAAACTAATAATCCTTGAGTTTGTGGAAGCAAAGATGAGTTTGCTCTCTCACTCTTGGTTTCAAGTGTGAGTCTCATGGGTGTGTACCCAAATTACATAGGACATGACCAACTCCATGTCATACTTTCTCAAAATTGACTCAAACTTGGCAGGGAGGTGTGTCTTCGCATGGCACACATTTCATCTTTTGGTGTCTTTGAACAAGTATGCTTTCAAATACCATTTTCTATTTTAAAATTTCAAATTCAGCTATATTTTGTGAAGGAAGTACAAAATTTAGAGTTGAAACCTTTGTTTCACCAACATGGTTAGGTAGATGGGGACATTTGATGGGAACATAACCACTTTGTTGGTCTTGAATATCTATTTTGCTCAATTTGTACCCCAAGTCAAAGTTTGGTCAAATTTGGTAAAAACATGGAAAATTCGAACTAGAGCTACACAATTGGAACCTCAATTTTTTTGGGAAAAATCATTTTGAGGTCCACAAGATGTGGTTTTACCATGGATCTATTGGTAGATCAACTAGGTTCATCCATATGGCTCCTCGGTGTTCGACACAATTTTGACCAGACTTTGACCTGGCAGTACAAAATCACAGAAAATTAAAAAATACTGAAACCTTGGCCATTGGTCTTAGATTGTACCCTTGTTTGAAGGAAAAATAATATACCTTTAGTTTGTGGAAGAAAAGAGGAGTTTTCTCTCTCACTCTTGGTTTCAAGTGTGAGTCTCATGGGTGTGTACCCAAATTACATAGGACATGACCAGCTCCATGTCATACTTTCTCAGAATTGACTAAAACTTGGCAGGGAGGTGTGTCTTGGCATGGCACACATTTCATCTTTTGGTGTCTTTGACCAAGTATGCTTTAAATACCATTTTCCATTTTAAACTTTCAAATTCAGCTATATTTTGTGAAGGAAGTACAAAATTTAGAGTTGAAACTTTTGTTTCATCAACATGGTTACGTATATGGGGACATTTGGTGGGAACATAACCACTTTGTTGGTCTTTAATATCTACTTTGCTCAATTTGTACCCCCAGTCAAAGTTTGGTCAAGTTTGGTAAAAACATGGAAAATTTGAACTAGAGCTACACAATTGGAACCTCAAATTTTTTGGGAAAAATCATTTTTTAGGTCCACAAGATGTGGTTTAACCATGGATCTATTGGTAGATCAGCTAGGTTCATCCATATGGCTCCTCGGTGTTCGACGCAATTTTGACCAGACTTTGACCTGGCAGTACAAAATCACAGAAAATTAAAAAATAGTGAAACCTTGGCCATTGGTCTTAGATTGTAACCTAGTTTCAAGAAAAACTAATAAACCTTGAGTTTGTGGAAGCAAAGATGAGTTTGCTCTCTCACTCTTGGTTTCAAGTGTGAGTCTCATGGGTGTGTACCCAAATTACATAGGACATGACCAACTCCATGTCATACTTTCTCAAAATTGACTCAAACTTGGCAGGGAGGTGTGTCTTGGCATGGAACACATTTCATCTTTTGGTGTATTTGAACAAGTATGCTTTCAAATACCATTTTCTATTTTAAAATTTCAAATCCAGCTATATTTTGTGAAGGAAGTACAAAATTTCGCGTTGAAACCTTTGTTTCACCATCATGGTTAGGTAGATGGGGACATTTGGTGGGAACATAACCACTTTGTTGGTCTTTAATATCTGTTTTGCTCAATTTGTACCCCCTGTCAAAGTTTGGTCAACTTTGTTAAAAACATGGAAAATTTGAACTAGAGCTACACAATTGGAACCTCAAATATTTTGGAAAAAATCATTTTTAGGTCCAAAAGATGTGGTTTAACCATGGATCTATTGATAGATAAGGTAGGTTCATCCATATGGCTCCTCAGTGTTCGACGCAATTTTGACCAGACTTTGACCTGGCAGTACAAAATCACAGAAAATCAAAAAATAGAAAAACCTTGGCCATTGTTCTTAGATTGTACCCTAGTTGGAAGGAAAAATAATAAACATTGAGTTTGTGGAAGCAAAGATGAGTTTGCTCTCTCACCCTTGGTTTAAAGTGTGAGTCTCATGGGTGTGTACCCAAATTACATAGGACATGGCCAGCTTCATGTCATACTTTCTCAGAATTGACTAAAACTTGGCAGGGAGGTGTGTCTTGGCATGACACACATTTCATCTTTTGGTGTATTTGACTTCTAGCTTTGAATTTATGAAAGATAGAATCTTTCATATTGGTGAAACTTGCCCCTTTTATAACATTTCTCTATGATGAATTTGTCAAGTGCATTTCACTGACATATTTGAGAGAAATAATACTAACACTAATCTTCTTTTGTTTTTATTTAGTCTTTGTTTTGCAGGTACAAAGATAAAGATGAAGATTTAGTTTAGATTTAGATATAGGATAGTTATTAAATATTCCATTGTAATTTTCTTGTTCTTTTGTAATTTTCTTTTATTATTCATGTAATCTTTATTTGATTCAATTGTAATAAAGATTATATTATTATTAATAAAGAATATTCCTATTCTTTGTAAATTTACTTTTGTAAGTTATGTGGATGATTCAAATAAGTTATAATTTTATAACTTCATTATATGTATTGATGCTAAGAAATAGACTCTATATTCATTATTGTTTATCTTTGGATAGAATTCAATTTATAATATTTATATATTAATTGAATTAATATTAAAAACTTATATCTAATTCATTTGAATCATAATTCAAACACTCAAGTCTAATATTTCAAATTCATCTGAAAACACATAACTCCTTAAGATCATCTCAAAGTTTATAACAATCATCCTTTAAGACTAAACCTAATCTCAAGGTATGAAAGAAACATTGACCACTTAGGTTTTTTTTATTTGGCAAAATTTTACCCACATATTCATAGATAAATGCATGCAACATTTCATATTCCTAAATCTACCCTTCGTTAGTTCTTAAATGCCGGGATGTTACATATTGCTTGCTCTGTTGAAACATGGTGTAGACTTGTGGACAATTTTACAAGTCAAGAACGCAGCAATTTTATGGAATCAAATATGCGAAGTATGTTGCAAATTCCACCAATTCGGATGCGAATTGTCTTGCTGCATTACATGTTTTACATTTATGATCATGAGTCTAGCATTTTTGTCCTGCCTAATAAAGACAAATTTGCATTGACTGCACTAGATGTAGAGTGTATTTATGGATTACGAAACTATGGTATGTCTGCTAATCGTATAATTGATGAGGAAGGTGAAGGCGGAAAGTCCCGTATTCCACCATATTTTCTCAGCGCAACTACTGGCAACATTGTTATTGAAGATTTAATAGCTGGTATTGTCATGAGTAAAGCCGCGGACGATGACTTCCTCCGCAAATATGCCCTTGTTCTCCTTGGGACAGTGCTGGCACCTATGACTAAGAAGATTGTACCGAAGGATTATTGGGTACTAGTGGAGGACCTAGACGGTATGTCCACCATTAATTGGAGTGAGTTCACGGTAGATCATCTCATTCTATACTTCAGGCTTGTAACTAGATATAAACAAATTAGGCAGTGGCCTAAGGAAAATTCGTCTTTAATACAGGTATTAAATATTTTCTCTATATTATTTTCATTAAATTGTTTTTTATGATGCACTAACATTACACTTGGTTCACATGCAGTATGTTTATTGGGAGAAGGTAAAGCATGTAGATGATTCTTGTAGGATAAATCCAAGTTTATCCTTGAGACCACTCATGCGTAATTGGACAGATGTTGTTGCTAGGATTAGGGATATAATGGACTTGTGAACATGGTCGGGGCGAAGGCTCTATTCTGGTAATGATCCATGTTTCTAAAATCATCTGTATATATATCATCTGGTTATTTTAAAAAACTTACGTCTATACTGTGATTAATAAATTGAGTACTACTAATCTGTATGTATCAGGTTGAAGATAAAGATAATATAACATTGCAATATAGGATTGAAATGCTAAATAAACCGGCTCCTGTTCTCAAGCCAAAGGCAAGTTCGGCTAGGAAGGCTATAGCCGGAAATTCAAACAAAAAACTACTAAAAATGTGCAGGAGGTAGTGACGAAGTCAATGATGGAGCGAGTGATGGATCGAGTGATGGAGCGAACAATGAATAGGATGGAGTCAGCAATGGAAAAAATCGTCAAGAAAATGATGGACTCATATGCACAGGTAATCACCGTGTTATTGCATGTACTATAGGGAGTTTCTATTTTTATATCTGATAGCCTACGAGTACATTATCTATTTCCATTTAATTTTTCAGGAATTAATTGCCAATTTGAATAAAAATGGCATCATGTACAAAAGCAAATAAGTTGAAAATGGAGATGACAACCTATTATTGAATAATGGATCCTCTTTTCGGAAAAAAGAATTTTGGTATGAGAAAGAGAGTGCCGGTGCTTATGCTGATCAGATTATTAAGGAAACTATTCATTCTATGAAACACACTGGGTTGAATGGTAATGCAACGCCCGAAGATGGCGCACATAAGAATGCTTGTAAAGACGCAATAGGCAGCAGACCTTCCAATCCAGAGTTAGTGCTTGATGTTTCTACAAAAGTCGTGTCAGACCATCCATCGGAAATATACGGAATTAGCAAAAATGGGAAAGAGCTAGATGGACCAACTGCGTCAGACGATTCCAACATCATCGATAGTAAGTTGGACGTTAAAAATGAGCCGGAACAAGGTTTGGGGAAATGTAAGCGCAAAATTTCTACAAAACTTGAAGGTTATGTGGGATATGAGCCCCCGAAACGTCGTGCACTTAAGAAAGGTACTACAAATCGATTGACAATTATTTCATGTGTACCTACTATTTACATCTTTATGTAGTTATAACTAGTTTTTTTTACCATTTTATTAGGTTTGTTTGTAAACCAAGATGACGTTCCAGGTGTCCTGACTGCTCAACAAATACAAGCAGCCGTGGCATTGGTTGAAAACGCATGTAAGGATGAACCAAATGGTAAAAAGGTTGTTTACCAACATGAAAATGGAATTATGTTGAATTCATTAAAGCTTAAAGATGTGTTGGACCATGAGTAGGTTAGCGATCGTGTAAGTTGTATTGTGTTATAATTATTTTATATCATGCTAATACATAATAATGTTACCACTCTGATAAAATTAATTCCTCTTATTGTTACAGCTAATAGACAGTTACATTGGAGATTTGTCACTTCATGTGGGACATGATCGGTACGTTTTCAGTGCATTAAGAACAACGTTCCTTGTGAAGCAGGGTACAACTTGGGAACAAGCGAAAAAATCCAAGCATAACATGGACTTCACTATCTCCAAAAGTGGATCAATTGGAAGAGTCATGGATGAATATTTCTTGCGAAATATGGTAATTAGAACGTACATCATTTTTATGTTAAAAAGTGTTATGTTGATTACATTCTTCAATTTCTGTAGATATATTTCCCTCTAAATATAAATGACGCGCATTGGACGACAGTTGTCATGCACATACCGAAACAAAAATTTCAAGTTCTAGTCTCTTTGTACTCTTTATCTACAACGAAGAAAATAATTGAAACAATGGTAATTTAATCTCTTAACTTTATCATGTACTACCATCAGAGATATCAAATAGCGTATGACATAAAACAAACTAACATGATTACAAAATCATAATACCCCGATGTATCAAAATGGCCTATAAAACGTTATGAATTGGCTCGGCAAAAAGATGGGTGAGTTTGGTTTACTTTTTTTGCCTTGTATATTTCATGTTATCCATCATGCAAAATAAAATTAGTTCTTCTCCTGTGTCCTAGAAATTCATGTGGCTTATTTGTGTTGGAGTGTATGAAACACTGGGATGGCTATAAAATGACTAGGAAAATTTCGCAGGTTTGCATATTATTTTAACTATCACTACCCGACCAGCTGTAGAAAAAATATTGGTACTTACCTAGATTTGTCAATGCAGTCCACAATGAATGATAATAGAAGACTGAAGGTTGCTCGGATTGTTCTGTCTCCTTCAAACACCAGCAGTGTCAAAACCAAGCAGGTTCTTGAGGTGGCGAAGCACATGAAAGCCTGAGGAATGAATCATGGCTTAAAGGTTGGGTTTTAGTCCCGTAGAAGGTTTTCCACCCTACAGGTTTTTTTCCTATGTTACCATGACATGCTTGTAAAATATACTGAATATTTTGTGTTTATACTCAATATTTTATGTTTATTAGTCTTGGTGTGAACATACCCAATATTTTGTATTTATTAGTTCTACTAGTTTACTCTTGGTTAATTCGGATTAAAAAATCATTGTTTGAGTCCTGGTCTGCCACGGCAGAGAAACATCCACTTTCCCGCCGCGACAGGTCTGGCGAGACATTTTTTTCTGCCGCGGCACAGAAAAGGCCGTTTTTTCTGCGGGGACAGGGCTGCTAGATTTATGCCGCGGCACTATTTTGCCCTCTGTGGAGCTCGCTGTAGTCGGTCAGTGGGTCAGCCTCCGCCCTCCGGGGATAATCTTGACGGGTGTACGCGTCTGCGAAAGGCCAGAGGTTTGTATGCTCGGTACGGAACCTTTCTATTTCAGACGGTCGGTAGGAGAACGGAACCGATCAGTATCATGGCAGTGTAAAGCTCCATGCCTCCATCTTCTATTTCCACAGGGCTAGCTACATAATTTTGGCAGGGATTTGGAGTTAGCTTATGCGTCCTAGTCATGCGAGAAATTGTACGTGTACGCCATGTGCGCCGGGTGCAGTGCAGTTGGTGGGGGTTTTGGTAGGATTTAGGGAGTGGGCACTTGCTTGCTTGCACATCAGCGACAACAAAAGTGGTGGTGACAACGGCATCGTGTAGAAGGAGAAAATGGATTATTAGTGGAGTATTTATCCAGGAGCAATTTCATTTTTTGCCGCGACAACTTTTGATCATTGTTTGAGTCTTAGCTTGCTGCGGCACAGAAACACCCACTTTTCCTGTCGCGACAGGTCTTGGCCGCTCAGCCCAGGCGACAAATTTTTTCTGCCGCGGCACAGAAAAGGCCGTTTTTTCCGCCGCGACAGGGCTGCCAGATTTCTGCCGCGGCACGATTTTGTCCTGTTTTTCTGCTGCGACAACTTTACACATTAACTTTTGATCATTGTTTTTTGCAAACTTGAGCCACAACCATTCATACATAGCCATTGTTTTCTTCAAAACGGATTGCAGCCTTAATCCAGCTTAATTTCTTGCAATAACCAATCAAGATAACCAAACATGATACCCACATGTCGCTATTATGTCCCTAATCAAGCCTTACATACCGTTATTTAGATAACCAATGAAGATAACCAAACAAAATTCTCATAAACAAAATAAAATTCTCAAATACTAATTATGATCTTTTCCACTTCCGGATAATCATGATGATGAGCTCCCTCTCGTTAGCATACTATGTTACTGCTGCTCACGTCGAACTAACATTTCTGCAAGATACCTGCAGTTTACAAACAAGAAATCATAAATAACTACATTACAATAATTAATGCCGAATTAAAATATAGCGGTTACCTGTGATGGAGTTTGCATTTCACACTATTTTTGTTGTGTCCAGGCATACCCGAGTGGTCTACCGTTTTTACTCATAAAAGTGCTCTTCCCTTTCTTCTTTCCCTTCGGAGCATCTTTTGTGTTGACTTTAGCAGAATCACCTATTGGAGTAGTTGTACTTGTAGAAGGTCCTCCATCAGTATTAATGGAATTTCTTGGACCACGTACTCCTGTATCGTACGCCAATTTTTTCGATATAATTTTCTGATAAAAGGTCTTTACTTGTTTGTACAACTTAGGATTATTGCAGGCTACATGTAATGCTTCAGACGACATCACACTAAGCTCGGAATACTGATTTTGCTCCTCTGCCCTAGCAAATCCCCAGCCAAACAGATCGCGCGTGCGCCTCGAAGGTAACCCACTTCTGGCATTTTTTGAGAATCGTGCAAAAACAATATACCTTGGTAGTTCAACCAATTTCAGCTCCGTTAACACAAACAGAATATGCTTGCAAGGAATGCCTCTACGTACCATCCTCCGGCATGTGCAATCTATACTTTGTGCTGGATTGTTTGGTGTATAGTTCATAGAAAAATTATGGCGTCGGTTATTTGACCATGTCACAAGATACCTTGCCGAATCTTCTATTCTCACACTTTTTTCTACAGTCATCATGCCTTTAATCTTACGAAGCTCATCCTGCAAGATATAAAAATTCGCTGGGGTGAATGTGCTGGCCATTGCTATCTCAATTTGCTGCCATTTAGTAACAATCACAGGCATAGTCTGCGAAGCCGTGCAGTCATCTCGCGCCTCTGTTTCCCAAATAGATACAATGACATTCTCATAGTGCACAATTAAATCCACAAGCGTCATCCCATAATCGAGGTGAAGATGAAGGGATGAGCTGAGACTTTCAGTGTGCTGGTTGCTTTTCATCCCTAGCCAAAATCCATCTGCGAGGTAAGCAGCCGCCCACATGTGCTTCTTCTTGTACATTCTACTTAGCCACGATTTTGTCTTATCTGTCTGCCATTTTCTCACATATGCGTGCCATCGTTCCTCAAACTTGGCCTTCGTGGTGGAGTAATATAATAGAGACCAAAACTCTGGCAATGATTTGGAACTTAGGTGCTTGCACATGTTCTTTTCAATACGCCATGTACAAATACGGTGCTACACATCTAGTAATACACTTCAAATCGCTCCGATCATCGCAGCATCCGCATCCGTGATTATAGACCGTGGCCTCTTCTGACACATTGCTTTCAAAAATATTTTCAGGAGCCAAGCATAAGTATCCTCGGTCTCGTTTGATATGATGGCACACCCGAATACGGTAGTCTTCCGTTGATTGTTTAGGCCGACAAACGGAACAAAAGGCATACCGTATTGATTCATCTTGTAGGTGCTATCAAACACCAAAACGTCACCATAATCTTTATGTCCTGACGTGACTGAGAATCGCACCAGAAGAGACATTTCAAACGTCCTTATCGTCAAGCTGATGATCATAAAAAAATTCAGGGTCCTTTTCCTTCCTGCTTTGCATAATGTCGATGGTCGTGGCCGCATCGCCGCTTGAAAGTAGCTTCCTTTTCTCTCTGGCACACATGTTATACAAATCCTTCCTCGTGAATCCAACTTGATTGTATCTACCGTACTTGCTGATAAAAAAACTCATGATCATATGCTTTCTAATCCCACTAGCTGCCATTGCTAATATCTCTGCTCTTTAGAAATCTTTGATCTTCCTGTGAGACCAAAGAAAAGGCACCTCATCAGGTCTAGCTAAAATATGATTGTTCTTGTCATCAAACTTCTGAACACACCAAACACCTTTAGATTTATCTAGCTTCACGACCAGTTGCGCTGTGCATCCACAACGAGACTCTGCTCTTGGCTTGTATTTTCTGCCTTCCAAAGGCAAGTATTTGCTATTATGTTTCCCTTCCGTGGAGCATACGAACTGCCTCTTACATATATCATGTGACGCCTTTTTGTTTTTCTTATACCTGCCCTTTCTTATGCTGAATCCATGGTCTTTAGCATAGCTGTTGTAAAAATAATATGCCGCAGGTTCAAAAACAAAAGTCATATCCATTATTTTCTAATACTTCTCCCGCTCTTCACCTGGATGCCCAATATCCCTGTCACATTCCCCCTTATATTCTTTCTCTTTAAAAACATTCCCAACCACCTACAAATCCATAACATATAACACATAAGTTATTAGTACAATGGTACAGCTTGGGTACATATATCACATAAAATATGAAACACATACCTCAACATTATCATATGACTCCAAGTCTGAATCACCATAGTAGTCAAAACTTTTATCACTCCCAACTATTAACTGCACAATTCAATACGAAAATAATAGTAAGTTATATTTTTATGCAACTAATTTCATCCACATATATACCTATAATAATGCACATACCTTATTCACGTACTCACTGTCCAATACCTCAGAATCGTTCTCCTCATTAGCAACTTCTAACTCAATCTACACAACACAAATGAAAATGTACATAAATTTAATTTTTTGACTTCATTGCAATTACTAGTACACCACATAAAATCAAGGCCACTCACATTTTCGTCTGATGCATCATCAGGATGGACGTGTCCATCTACATGAGAATCTGATCCATGGTGGTGAGAGGACTTGGCCTCATTGTCCAAGTACTCGTCATCTACTTTCATCATACTTGAACCACTGCTATCCACCATTATCTGCAACCACTAGAAACCATGAGAGTCGGAATTACCTTACAACAACATGGAGGAGTAGGAGGAGGAGCCGTCACCGAACCCTAGCAGCCGACGAGATCTCACCTCTGACGCGTACTAGGTCCAGATCGTCTCCGATCTGGAAGTGCTGCCATCTATACTCGTACGAACTGGAGGTGCTCCGATCTCGAATTTGTCTAGAGGAGAGGAGCGGCGATGAGGTCTGTCCCGCGTCTTAGGCTGCCGCCGTGTCTAGAGGAGAGAGTAGCGGCAATGAGGTTACTCCGCCGGTCGATCGATGTGAATCTCACAAGGGCGCTACTCTGCGTAGAGGTTCTGAGTAACCACACGACTAGAACGTGGGACCTAAACTTTTTTTTCTCCTAAACACACCCTATACAAAACGGATACGTACACCGATACAAAAAATATACAACACTAAACCGGCTCCTAAACTAATCAGGTACGTACCGTCGAACCATCCAGACCCGGTTTTTCTCTTCAATTGCACTCAGGGGGGATACCGAAGCAAGCCTCGTCAAGTTTAACCTTGGTAATGTCTGCGCCCACTGTCTGGTAACAAGTATACTCTGAAAAATGTTTACGTGGTCGCACCTATACCAGCGTGAGGCGTCAGCCTAACCTTCTATTTTTTTTCTCGAGACAGAAGCTCAAAGAACTTGGGTGTGAAATACCTTTACTTCCGTCATCATCATTGATATGATTCGGCAACCCGTGTGACCTTTCTATTAACATTGCACGTACATGCATTGTTAAGAACATTTCTGCCTGCGGAGATCGTTCATGCATTGTTGACTGCAAGGCCATCACGGAATTCCCGAATCAAGGATGACAGTAGTTAGGTATTTCACACGGGTTATTTGAGCTTCCTCTCGAGGAAAAATAGAAGATAAGGCTAACACCTTAGACTGGATATAGGTGTGATCGCGTAAATATTTTCAAATTGAGCACATTTCTACATGCGCGTATGATCTTCCGCACAACCGGCCCTGGGCTAATATCTGGTGTGGTGGCGAGTAGATTAGTACCGGCCAGTGAGTGGGAGATATAGCATGAAGTTGGAATCCATCCAGCAGGCATGCCGGCGGCGAGGAGATAATGAATGTGAGGAAGAGTTTGTGGCCGGCGGCGAGGAGAGAAGCGAGGATGTGTGAAGAAGAGTTTGTGGATGGGTAGCGAGGCGAGAGAATGAGTGTGAGGATGTGTCGGGAAGAGCTTGGGGTTCTTAGAGTATGTCTAACAGACTCCTTAAAAGGCCAAACCTGTAAAATAACCGCCGAAATACGGCGTTGGGCTCTACCCGACCGTCTAGCAGACCCTATAAATCATCCTCCCGTATCGATTTTTCCCAGTTTTGGTTACGGGGCGGCTCTTCGCCCCCTACTCGTGCGGGGTGGTAAGGGGAATACAGGGCCAAACCACTATTCTCCCTTCCACTGCGCGCGAAGGGTTTCAGCGAAACCCAACCGCCGCCGCCGCCCAATCTCCTCTGCCCCGCCCTTCCCGGCAACGACGCGGCCGGATCTCGCTGCCATGGATCCTCCGCAAGGCCCGCGGACCGCCGGCAGTGCACCACCTTCGGCAGTGGTGGTTGATGTCCCCATCGGAGGTCCGCCAAACGTCGGCGACGTGTCGGCCATGATCTCCGCCACCATCCCGTTGAAGAGGAAGAGGTTCCCGAAGCAGTTCTTCGAAGCCCATGCGGCGGCCGCAGCTCCGCCGGTTGTGACTGCTGCAGCTGCCAAGAAGGGGGGCAGGACGAAGACGAAGGCTGCCGGGCTGAGGGGTGCCCCGCCGGCCAAGGTGAAGACAAAGGCAGTGAGCCGCATCAGCCTCGCGCCTCCACCACCCTCCAAGGCCACGGCCCCTCCTCCCTCCGTTCCGTCTGCGGCGACGCCCGCGCCGCCGCCACCCTCCATTGACGTAGACAAGGTGTTCGATGTTGAGTCCACAACATCGTACATGGACATGCTCAACGAATCCGCGGTGGACTTGCACGCCGGCATCGGTGCGTTCGATGGGTGAAGGTAGAAGGCGAAGCAGCTAGCTTCAGGGAGGAGTTGGATCAACTCATGAAGTCCATGGATGCATTGACGATGAAGACATTGGAGACCAAGCTCCTCATCACTGAGAAGAAGAAGGAGGTGAAGCTTGACAAGGTGGAAGCAAGGTGGGAAGATGCGAAGGTGAAGGCCGAGCTGGACTCGAGGATGATCGCACTCAAAGAAGCCAAGGCCATGAAGGAGCTCTTGGCCGAGGAGAGGGAGATCATGATGATGCGCACCGACGACATGGACGAGGATCAGCTGGCGTGGTGGAAGGAGACCAAGGCGGACATCATGGCGAGGAAGATGCTCGCGCGTCAATCTCATGCTGCAAGTGTTGTTGGTGCGTCGACTCCTCGAGGCGAGTCTCCGGCGAGTGGTGACGGTGCTGGCGATGGCCTCGTTGATTGTTGATTGCATTGATGGTGTTGGTGGTGGTTTGAACATTGGCTATGATCGCGTTGTGATGTAAAAACTATGAATTATGCATCACATGTTTTGGATGTGCTATGTTTGATCATAAATAGTTGTCTGAAATTGTTGTCTAAAACCCTATTTTGAGAGGTTGGAAACTCGTCCGAACTAGCAGACCCCGTATTTCCACCCCGTAAGAATCTTCCGTAGTTTTCGGCCGGTAAAAAAAGTGAATACAAGACCTCTGTAATCACGTTTTACGGGGCAGAAAAATAGACGATCTGTTAGACATGCTCTAAGTAGCCGAGCGAGCGAACGACGGGGCAGGGACACTAGCATAGCATGTGAGATATGACACGGCAGCAGTTAATCATCCGTCAGCAATCTTTCGGTGCGGAGCTGTAGGGTACCGAGTAGATGAGTAGATGAGTCACACGATAAGCGCGGCGAGCAATCGTGCATGCCTAGAGAGGAAGACGCCGATCGTATGGCTAGCACTAGCAGCCTAGCAGTTGCTGCTGCTACAGCCGGGGCGTGACCTGGGCCATCACGCGCAGTTCACGCGCTACTCACCTCAGCCGCCAGGCATCCAACAGACACGGTACCAGTACCAACAATCTTACTTCATTTGTGCACGTACCCACAATTATGCGTGTGGCGTTGCGTTGCATTATTTGTTTCTAACTAGCCCGGTGGCGAGGGAGAGCGTCGATATGGCTCTCGGCGTCCCTCGAGCCCCCCCTCTTTTTTAAGTTCAAAATTAAAGTTCTAGAAAATTTTGAAAAAATATAGAGACATAGATAATGATTTATAATACACGAATATGAACTGTCCTCGGTAAAAGAAAGAAAATTCTAGATCTAAGCATAAACAGTGTAATTTTGAATGGGCTTCCGTTTTTCAAAGTTTTCTCGTATTTGTTTTTTCTGCACTCAAAATACAATGTATTTTTTGTTGAAAAATTGCATACATGTATTTCTTTTTAGTGGCTACACATAAGTATTTTTTTTCGAAAATATTTAATGATTTTTGAAAAGTTCAAAAATGGGCTCCAGAGAGCCCGGCCTCCAAAGCGATTTTCCGGGTGACGAGGGCATCATCTTTACTACCTTTAAGGACCCGCCGATGGAGGATTTTTTTTTGGAAAAGAGTATATATTAATATCACAGGAATATCAATTACACCCAGCCTCTGCAACAATGCATGCCCTAGCGGCTCTACGGATGCACACAGCCCAGAAAAAAAGAAAAGTCCCGCTACAGAGAACTAATCCTCAAAGCAGCGACACTGACACCATCAAAACAACACCAGTAGTTCTCCACTCCAATAACAACGCCTTCAAGAAGGAAATAGTGCCCAGCGCCGTCGTTGCCCGATCAAAGATCCTAGGTTTTCACCCTGAAAAAAGTCCTCACTCACAAAGCAATACCTTCAACAAGGACATTGCCAGGCACAACCAGTTAAGGCCAGACCTTGGATTTTCACCCAGCAAGGTAAGACTGGAAACTCCCCCTGTGTTGTCTTCCCGCACCAGCAGTCGCTGCAACGAGTCCCAGATCACGCAGCCAGATCTCGTCGCCACAAGAACTAAAATCAGCATCGCTACCCTCATATTTCTGCTTTCATGACATTCTCCGTATCTGACTTCACCATGGCTCTAAGAATGACACTTGGTGTGAACAAACAATAGAGCTTTGCAACGCTCCCGCTAAAACCAAACGGCCAGAAAAACAAGGTGCGCACGACCGAATACCTTCCGATCCAGCAATCTCCAGGCATGATACGCCCATGGGAGTTCGCGGGCGGAGCCTTCCGGAACCCGCCGTTCCAGACCAGATCAACGAGGACAGACATCAAGCAGACCTTCGTCATCATGCAAAAGAGACCAAAGGACCACCACCGTTACCGGAGAACGGATCGAGCAGGCCGACCATCGATGGCGATGAGCACATACAGCCAGCGCGCAAGGACCGCGACGTCGGGGAAAGGTCCAGGCCACAGCACCCTGCCAGCCCGCATGGCGCCGCCGCAGAGAGGCGCCGGGCCCCTCTCCTCTCCTCCTGCTCTGTCGCCGCCGCCGATGCTCCCCGCGACACCGCCTCCCGCCGAGGAGGCCGATCTGCCACCGCCGAACCCCTCCCTGTGCCACCCAGGAGAGACCCCACCACCGCGCGAAGGGACAGCCTCAGGACGCGCCACCACCGACGCCCGCCGTCTTCACCGGCCAGGCGTGGCCGCCACCACCCGCAGCGGCAGGGGCAGCGGCCGAGGAGGAAGGCTGGCGACAGCTTCTAGGGTTTGGAGGATGGGAGCCTCCGGAGCCCTCTCGCGCGTGAGGACCCGGAAGGTACGTAGATGCGTTTTTCTAGCGAAGGTACCCCGCCGATGGAGGATAGTTGTGTCTGCCACAGAAGGTAGTACTAACACATCAGCTCCCGTACGGGTCCGAGAGGCACGCCTTTTAGGGCTTGCTTTATTCTCTCCAATTAATCAGCTGTAAGGTTAATGATTTCTCGTTCCGATTCGCTGCCGTTGCTACCCGGGCCACCAGCGCTGTATCGATCGCTGCCTCATTCGCCACAGTTGTTGTCCTCGGGTGCATTGGGGTTGACAACATCACATAAGTAGCGAGTCGGGTAGATGTTTCTCCTGCTGCTCTCAAGATCGGTGCCGACGTGATCGCTTTCCGTGGGCGGACCGCTCAGATTAGAGCCGCAACGGGTGTCACTGTTGGTGCAGTAGGTTGATGAAGAGGTGGCATTCCGCTCGCTAAGGTTGCCGAGGGGTGGTGGGATGCACGATGTGGGTGCAATCAACGATGAATTTGACTGCACCGGAACCGAACAGATCTGGTTTTGGGAGACAAAGAGTGCCCACCTTGCCGACGCGGAAGTTCAGATCGCCGATCATCATGTTTATTCCGGCGTCAACAGAGTCGACGGCCGGGCACGTGGCCGGCAAGTGGAGGGTGAAGCTGAAGGAACCGAGATAGATCTACTCCTGAAGAACCAACGAATCGTAGATCGCTGGCAATGAAATCACCGAAGTCGCAGCGTCGGCACACGAGCTTCCTATAGAGGCGCCAATTGAAGTGAGGTCTGCATTGTAATGCCCATACTTGATGGACTTGGGTTTTATGGAAAGAGGTATGCGTTGGAGACTTCGTCGCCTAACAGGCAAACAATGAAGACACTAGTTTACCCAGGTTCAAGCCCCCGGAGGAAAAACTCTATTCCTGCTTGTCTATTCTTGATTGATAGAGAAACCGAAGGTTACAATATTACCGATATATCTTATGGGTACGCAGAATAGATGAGAGCTAAGGTTCCCTCCCCGACGGTACCTCCTAACCCTTATATGGAGAGGCTAGGTTTTGTGTACCGTTTGGGTCAGTTATAGATTTAATTCTATCTCTAAGTTTCCTAATTTAGGAGCTTCTTCTTGCTTTTCACGCCAGGAGCCGGTGTCCCTATGGGTTTCGTGTCACCTGAATCTTTATGGGCTTTAGGGATCTCAACAAATCATTGTGTGGGCCTCCATCTGGGCCAAACTGGATATGCCAAGGGTGAGTGTATGTTGGGCATACCTATGTCAACCCTGCAAAGGTAAAAAAATCGAGAAGTTTTTCCGTGGTTTTTCTAGTTGCTTGATTCATAGGAAACCACACTATTAAGATGGGTTGCTATTTGGAAGGTTCATTGGAAATAAAATCACGTATATAAACTCAAATGCACGCACCTAGCCTTCCTATCTTGTAATGGAGATGAACCCTTGAAATTCTGATGTTGCTTGTCCTGATACACATGAGACTCCGGATTGTGTATCCCGGAGACTCCGGCCTTGATTCTCGGAGCCAGTCCTTATAAGGTACTCGACTTAGGCTGGAGACTCCACGCTGGCCTTAGACTCTGGGTGTCAAGCCCGGAGACTCCAACACGCTCATTCCGCTTAGTCTCTTATAAGGTATTGGAGCTGGACCGGAGACTCCGACATAAGTGACAAGTAAAGGACAAATTTTCAGGGGACCTATAAATAACACCCTTCTTTCATGTTGGCCTACTATGGCTTCCACTGTCTATCCTCCATTATTGCTGAGCTCATTTCTCCTATATCTCTGTCCCTAGCCACTAGAATTTGATGCCCTTTTGGGGATGAAGGAGAAGACCTGAATCTATGCTTTCACTGAAGGGATTCGATTCCCCCCACTTTTGTAACATCCCAAAAATATTAATCAAGATTATCAAGTTCCAATCACCCAAGTTTAGGGTTAAAAAAACTTTTATTATTAAAATTAATATGAATGCATGTGTGTGTGATGAATGCATGAATGCTTGCAATGCCATGTTTGATTGCTATGAATGGCAAGGATTGGTTTAAAGATGAAAACAATATCATCTAGATCATTTCCAAGCAGAATCAAATGAAGAGAAAATAAAAAATAAGATATATAAGCAAATGGTCATTTTGACCAAAGTTAACCACTAGACCACTTTGAGTGTTTGTAGTCCAAGTTTTCTAACAGAAACAAATCCAATTCTTTTTACCCCTTGATAGACCAAATAAAAATGAACCCAAGCCCAACTTACAAACCAACAGAAACAAATTCCAAATCTATTCAAATGGCAATTCAAAATTGAATCCTCAATAGGTACTAAGATCACCATTTCTCAAAACCCAACCAAACCAGTTCACCTTGACAAACCCAAGAAACCTCAGACTACCAAGCATGTAACCAGAGCACTCACCAAAATTCAGCCAAAAATTCAAATTCAAATCTCATGCGGCCATTTCATGAAACGCATGGTGAGCACAGATTAAATTGCCTAACTTCTACTATTCTTGATCAATGCCTTGTTCCCCCATTGTCCCCAATTCTCTCCCCTTGTCTCTCCAAGTGACCATCAGTGCATTAAACAAGCTACTAACCCTACCCTTGTACCAGTGCCATGCCACCCGAAGCCACCTTTGTCGGTCGACCATGGCCAGCATGCAGGAGGCAGCGCCGCGCCCGTCCATGATGTCCAGGAGGCAGGCCACCGTCCACCGCCACCCCCTGCCCAACCTTCGAGCGCAGCCATGCCCTGGACCACTTAGAACAGCCGCGCCCATTTTCTCTCTTCCATGTCGAGAGCGCGCCAGAGCGCCGCAACCGACACGCTCACACACGACGCTCCTCGCCCTCGCCACGCATCACTGCACTCGCCATGCCCCTAGCTACCTCCCAGACACGACCGTTCGCGGCCGCATGACACGAAGCCACTGTAAGCCGTCTCGAACACTGCCGTTTCCGCCTAGAGCATGGACCGCTCCCGACCGTTCTCGACCGCCCCGTGCCGCGCCTTGAAGCTAGTGATGATCGCCAGGAGACACCGCGCCGTCCTACGCCCTTCACCATGCCCGTAGCTCACTACATCATCGTCACCGACGAGTCCTAACCATCCCGCTCGGTCCCCATCACCGGTGTATAAATAGAGGCCACCCCGCCTCAATTCTTTACACCATCTCACTCCCCTCTCTCAGAACCACCCCTGACCCTTCCCTGGAGCAAGACGAGCACCAGCCCACCGGAATTTAGCTGGAGTCTGCCGCTGCAGAGGAGGAGAGGAGCTGTTGATTGGAGCCACCCTACGAGCCACCACGACCACCTTTCGAACCGCAGTCGTCGACAACGTCGTTCTCCCCCAACGCCGACCCTAGCTGGAGCCCTGGTAAGACGCTACAGACCCCCACCGTCGCCATTAGGGTTCAGTCCCGCCGGAGCTATCCGCCAGAGACGACGAACGTAGGCCGTAGATCTTGTTCTAATCGTAGGGCTTAGATTGAAAGGTACCGCTTCGTTTAGATTGAGTCACTGCTAGCAGGACCCCCCTGTCAGCAGCCCGCTGCGCGCATGCTGTGTAGTTGTGCCGGACCAGTAACTTTCCCGCGCGTAGCCCAGAGATTTAAACAATCTTTTCCATTTAGTTCAGTCAGTAGATTCAAAAATCAATTCACAGAGTTGTACTAAACCAAATTGTATGAAACCAATTTTGTTAGAAAGGTATTCAAATTATTAATCCAAGCCCGTGGGATTCAAACCATTTGAAATTATAGATCACCTATAGTACAAATAACAAGATAGAGACTTTTACATATTCAAACATTTTTCAAAAATCAACCATAAATGCTTTTGAGTTGATTTCAACTCTCAAAGATCACATTTGACAAGATCTTTCTGAATATGTAAAAATATTTAGGTTTAGCTACAGTAATCTTGGACAAGTATTAAAAGGATACCCCATAGGCATTTCTAGTCACTTTAATTATTTAAAATAATAGTGTTAAACCTTATTAAATTGTGACACCACTTTAAATCACATTCCCAAGTATTAAAATATGTGGTGATGACATGTGTCAACATGATACCATATTTTAATTGGAGAATATTAAATCTTAAGTAGTTTTCAATGAGTAGAAATTACTTTTCTAAAATAAAATAAATAATACTAGGTCTTTAATTCATGTGATGATTGTGATGATGCTAGATCATCTAGTGTGAACCTTTCTGTGCCAAATAGAAGTAGTTAAGTATTGTTTGGTGATTATGTACCTCGTATTTATTTATAGACGCTAGTACCGACCAAGACTACGAGGAGGAGGAGGAGTACTACGAAGAAGAAAACTTCAACCACTGCACTACTCAAGGCAAGCTAACACTTGCAAGTTATCTTACCTAGCAAGCTAAGCTAAACCATGCAAGCCTAAACCTACCAGTTAACCTATGCAAGATGCATTAGGCATACTTTGGTTATGCAACCTTGATTATACCAAATACAAGTTTTAGTTGCAAGCCTTATTCTTTTATTTATTTATTTATCTAAGTTCTTTATTACATTGAGTTAGTGTTTCGTGATTTTTGGAAAGATATTATAGGTAGCATAAAGAGCATAAAACTTGGCCTAAGTTAGTTAGAACTAGATGTCATACTGAGGCATGAGACTAGTTTTGGATAAGTCACACTTGATTAGCACCCCTCATTAGTGATTACCCTCAATTTTAGTGGCTTGTGCTAAGCATAAAAGTTGATCATTTTCGATGGGAATTGATACGTCGGAAACGTATCTATAATTTTTGATGTTCCATGCTTGTTTAGTATCTACTTTGCTTTTTCTACGCATTGAGTTGTTTTTATATCTTTTATGGAACTAACCTATTAACAAGTTGCCACAGTGCCAGTTGCCTGTTTTCATCTGTTTTCGGTTCCAGAAAGGCAGAAAATCAATATTCTCGGAATTGGACGGGACAAAAGCCAAAGTCAATATTTTACCATGGGCGAAACAAAGTCCAGAGGAGAGACGGAGAAGCGGGCTAGGGCGGCCAAACACCCCTAGGCGCGGCCAGGGGTGGGCCCAAGCCTGGGAAGGGTGTGGCCCCCCTGCTCGCCTCCCAGCCTCGCCTCTTCACCTATAAGAAGCCCCCGATGCAGAAACCCTGGGCACCCGATGAAAACTCCACGAAACCGTCTATAGCCGCCGCCACCATCGTCCCAAGATAAGGGGAACTAAAGTTCTTCCCGGCACCCTGCCTGAGGGGAGATCATCCCGGAGGCCTTCTTCTCCGGTATGATGCATGAGTAGTTCCACCTTGGACTATGGGTCCATGTAGTAGCAAGATGGTTGTATCTCCTCCTTGTGCTTTCATGTATAGATCTCGTAACCTCCGTTCATGATCAAGATCTAATCTATTTGTAATCATTCATGTTGTGTTTGCGGGGATCCGAAGGATATTGAGATTACTATGTTAGATTGATTAATGGTTTTGTCTTTATGATTCTATCATGTCTGTGTTGTTTGTGATTTTGCATGCTCTCCGTTATTAGTAGCTATCTTGGCCAAGTAGTTGCTAGTAACTCCAAGAGGGAGTATTTATGCTCGATAGTGGGTTCATGCCTCTAGTTTCCAAGGGAAGTGACAGAAATCTCTTCGGTTGTAGATGTGCTTTTGCCACTAGGGAGAAATCAACGGTCTCTTGTTCATAGAACAAGTGGATTGTTTACCCTACACACTTTGCTTAAAGCAGTTGTCTGTTTCTCGCAACTTAATACTGGAGGGGGTTTGGATGATAACCTGAAGGTGGACTTCTAGTCATAGATGCAATTGGATGGTGGTCTATGTATCTTGTTGTATTGCCCAATCGAATCTCATAGGATCTTTTTGTCTAGTATTGCATTGATTGCCTTGCTCAGTTCCTGTCAATTGCCCTACTGTAATTTGTTTACCCTTCATGCCATGTTGTTTATCTAAGGAGAGCACATCTTGTGAACTATGGACCCCGGTCCAATCTTTACCATTGATACATCTTCCACTGTTACTTGTTTACTTGCTGCAAACCATTACCTTCCACACAATACGTTTAATCCTTTGTTACAGCAAACCGGTGAGCTTGACAACCTCACTGTTCGTTGGGACAAAGTCTTGAGTTTGTGTTGTGCAGATCTCCGCGTTGCTTGCAACACCTGTGTGACGTTTCCTTCCTCCTACTCGTTCGATAACCTCGGTCTCTGATACGTCGGAAACGTATCTATAATTTTTGATGCTCCATGCTTGTTTAGTATCTACTTTGCTTTACTTGTCTACACTTTGAGGTTCTTTTTACGTGTTTTCTGGTACTAACCTATTAACAAGTTGCAACAGTGCCAGATGCCTGTTTTCTGCTATTTTTGGTTTCAGAAAAGTTAGTAAAGAAGTATTCTCGGAATTGGACGGGACAAACGTCAAAGTCAATTACTTTCCGTGGGGAACAAGAAGTCCAGACGGGAGCCAGAGGGGTGAGCCAGAGGGGCCACACCCCGCAGGCGGCCACAGGTGGGCCCGTGCCTGGCTAGGGTTTGGCCACCCTGGCCGCCGCCTCGGCCTCCCCTTTCGCCTATAAGAAGCCCCCGATGCAGAAGCCCTGAGGACCCGATCAATATTCCACGAAACCATCTGTAGCCGCCGCCACCATCGTCCCTAGATCGGGGGGATCTGAAGTTCTTCCTGGCACCCTGCCGGAGGGGAGATCATCCCGGAGGCCTTCCCTCTGGTATGATGCTTGAGTAGTTCTTCCTTGGACTATGGGTCCATGTAGTAGCTAGATGGTTGCATCTCCTCCTTTGTGCTTTCATCTATAGATCTTGTGAGCTCCGTTCATGATTAAGATCTAATCTATTTGAAATCATGCATGTTGTGTTTGTGGGGATCTGATGGATATTGAGATTATTATGTTAGTTTGATTAATGGTTTTGCCTTTATGATTCTATCATGTCTGTGTTGTTTGTGATCTTGCATGCTCTACGTTGTTAGTAGCTATGTTGGCCAAGTAGTTGTTAGTGACTCCAAGAGGGAGTATTTATGCTCGATAGTGGGTTCATGCCTCTAGTTTCCAAGGGAAGTGACATAAATCTCTTCGGTTGTAGATGTTCTATTGCCACTAGGGAGAAAACAACGGTCTCTTGTTCATAGAACAAGTGGATTGTTTACCTTACACACTTTGCTTAAAGTAGTTGTCTGTTGCTTGCAAGTTAATACTGGAGGGGGTTCGGATGATAACCTGAAGGTGGACTTCTAGTCATAGATGCAGTTGGATGGCGGTCTATGTATCTTGTTGTATTGCCCAATCGAATCTCATAGGATCTTTCTGACTAGTAATTGCATTGTTATGCCTTGCTCAGTTCCTGTCAATTGCCCTGTTGTAATCTGTTTACCCTTCATGCCATGTTCTTTATCTAAGGAGAGCACCTCTAGTGAACTATGGACCCCGGTCCAATCTTTACCATTAATACATCCTCCACTGTTACTTGTTTACTTGCTTCAAACCATTACCTTCCACACCATACGTTTAATCTTTTGTTACAGCAAACCGGTGAGCTTGACAACCTCACTGATTCGTTGGGGCAAAGTCTTGAGTTTGTGTTGTGCAGATCTCCGCGTTGCTTGCAACACCCGTGTGACATTTTCTTCGTCCTTCTGGTTCGGTAACCTCGGTCTCTACTAAGGGAAGACTTGATGCTGTGCTGCTTCACACCTTGCTCTAGGGGTTTCCAACAAAGATCTCCTACATCAACTTAGGCGCCATCAACAAGTTTTCGGGCACCGTTGCCGGGGAATGAAGAAGAAGAAATTCCCACGTCAACCACGTGCCAGCCAACACAAGTTTTCTGGCTCCGTTGCCGGGGAGGCCAAGGACGTCTTCACAAGGGGAGTCCTTCACTTCCTTTCTCTTTACTTTGTTTATAGTTTCTTTGTTTCTCTTGCTTGGTTTTGTTTGCCTCTTTCCAAAAAACCCCAAAAAAATTAGTCTAGTTTGGTTTTCTTGCTTTATTCAAAAACACACAAAAATTAGTTCCTGCTCTAGTTGCCACCCTACTCTATCTCACCATGTTGCTCCCCAAGTTCACCCAGAAAGATCTTACAATAGGTAGTGTCTCCATAATTGGGAAATATAATATTGAAGAATTCTTTAATTATGTTAGCAAGCATGAGGATATTGGGGATAAATCTATAGCCGAGCTTGCTCCTAATTATGAAATTGCTTTAGCTTCTTTATTTCATATGTTGGATGCTAGGTTTGTTAGCCTTAACCCCTTCATACAATTCTTGTTCCTAAAACTAAAAGAAGAAAAGAGGGAATTCATCCTTGAAACTTTATTTAATGAATTCCCTGATCTTGCTAGGGAAGCCAAAAAGGTCTCTGAGCGTTTCAATATGCTAGGCTCAGATGTAGATGTTGTGGGTATGTCTGATAAAACTAAGCCTAAAGAAGAATTTAAGATACCCATACCCTTTAAGCTTGTTGGAATGCATGAAGCCTTTGAAAAGAATTTTGATTGGATTGCTCGTGAAAATATTTTTGATGAAAGTAGTAGACCAAACAGAGATGATAAGGGATCCTCCAAAACCCATTTGGATGAGATACCTTTCATAGTTGAAGACTTTGCAAGTATGGATATTAATGCTTCTTCATTTGAAAATACTTGATTCTTCTTGCATCTTGTACCTAACTTAAATGCGTTAAAGAAAAGTACTTGTTGGGAGATAACCCAAGAGTTTCCTTGAGTCTTGGAAGTTATTACTTCAGTAATGACCTCTCCTTATCCTTTTTGTTTGCTTTTTGTGCCAAGAATAACCTCTAATGAGAGGGAAGTAAGATTTGGGGAGTTGCTGTCCTGAAACAGATTTCTGTCCTCCATCAAAAAACAACGTGAGGCGTCACTGTAACTCTGATTGAGCTCAAAATTTACGAATAAATCCCCCAGTATGTTAGCTAACTTTCGTTAGTTCAACACTTTTTGATTTGAGTAACATAAGATGTTCGAAAAAATTGGTTTCTACCTGCTGGTCTGTTTTGACAGATTTCAGCCATTATTTGCATTTGCTTCTTATTGATTCCTTTTTGAGTTCTCTTTAGGTGAATTGAGATTTTTCAAGGAGTTTCTACAGTAGCTTGTGTTTTTAGTGAAAAGCCTTGCTGTTTCAAAGCTTTGCCAGTGGTCTAATATCTTTTGAATAAGCTAATGTTGCTAATGAAGATCGTGTGAAGTTTTGTATGAAGAAAAAATTTCAGGTGTAGAGAGAGAATGATGTAATAAGATGAAGAATGGACAAAAGCTCAATCTTGGAGATGCCACCATGGTGTCACCCCAAGAAATATCCAATAGGTACAAACGTCAAATCTTGGGGATGCCCAAGGCATCCCCTTCTTCATCAATAAAAAGCTCATGTCTGTCTAGACACTTCGTTTTCATTGTTTCATGCACAGTTGTGTTGTTCTTGGAGCGTCTTAGTTTTCGTTTGCTTTGCTTAGTTGTTTAGTTTTCTTCAATAAAGTAGTTTGGACCCTCGTTCTCGCTGTGTTGTTTTGCAAATAAGTTTGCTTGGTGTTGGAAAGGAGTAGTAATTCTTGCTTGAAATGCAAGAGGAGCTTGCATTGACTGTGACTTATACTTTAGCATGACATGCTAGGTGTTGTTTTAGCATTATTCTTAGTGATTATTGCTGTAGCATGTCTTGTTCCAAACAATTGGGATTGCTTAGTGTGCCTTGAAGAAATTATGCGTTGTTTTATAATGCAAAAGCATAGTATTGTGGTATTCTCCTTTGATGCTTTGCTTGGGTTGACTTGGCACATGGTTACACCATGTTATGACTCTCACAAGTCACCATTAGTCGCTATGATCATTTAGTCCTAGACTTGTAGTACCACTCTATGCTTTGGTTAGTAATGTTTTGTTGCTCTGCATGATTATGGCCATTATGCTCTCTTAGATAGTTGCTCCCAGTATTTTGCTAGCCGCCACTTGTATGAGTAAGTTCTACTCATGCTTACAACTCCCAAGAAACCAAGTTTTTCCAAAGTGTCCACTATAAACTCCTATGCATGGTGTGTTACACCATTCCAAGTATATTCTTGTTTTCAACTATCTTCCAATTAAAAACTGATTTGTTATGTGAAAATTAGTGATTAAAGCCCTCACGAACTTGATGGCACACTTTATTCTTTGCCCCTAATAAACTTGAACCATTGTGAAAACTTTGTTGTATATGCTTGCACTTATAAGTTGGAATTAGCAGAACCATGTTGTCACGGGTAACGTTTTCAACATTCCACTTGTACTTTTGTACTCAGTTGATATCATGCTCTTTTGTCTATGAATGTCATCGGTGTGAAATAAATAGGGAACTTGTAAGTCCATGGAGTTTGTATTCTGTGTTAGAGAAACGCCTGGGCCGCTAGCCTAAGCCATGCCTAATCATGGTGGAAACTTGCAGCATCACCATAGTGAGCTATCTATGAAGCATCCTCAATAAAAAGCTATGCATATGGTAAATAAAAATATTGCTGAAATGCTCATTGTCTACTTGCCTTGTCATTTTGGTTATGGGAAAGCTCCTGTACCATGTGCAAGGGGTACCCCATTGGAGGTTCTCAATGATATGCCAATACTTACAATGACAAGAACTTGCCTGGATCCAAAGTTGAGTATGCATGAGGTGTGGCCCTCGTATTCAAGGGATTTGAGATTGCCAACTTATACTTCGTCAAGCATATACACCATCTTTGCCACTTTAACCTTAACCATTTCAAGATGCTTATGATAGGGGCAATGAGGGCTGAAAGCTAACAAGTACCATAATTTTTGGAAGCTCTTTTTAAAACTTGTAATCCCTGCTTCCTTTATAAAAAGGTCCTTTCTTCCACCATTATTTGAGTCTCCACCTTCTACCTTTAGGCACCATTAAGAGAGCATAGTTGTCATCTTGTGTGCAGTGTTCCAAAGCTTATTAATTGATGCATAGTGTGATATTACTTGTTCTTGTGCTATTTGTTTCTAGTCACCCTTGTGAACTTTGAAGGTGTCCTATGCATCTATTTGGTACTCTATGAGGGTCAAGCTGATTGACACTATGCCATGTTTTCTGTATGTGAAACAAACAAACGTTTTTCAATGCATGTTATTCATGATCTTTGTTTGTAGCTTTCCATGTTGCATGCATAGTTACTATGTACTATTGTTATAACTCCATTCTTTCATGCACATGTTTAGAGTTCTTTGATCCCAGCTTTCAATGCTTGCAAATGGTTGGATCTTTATTGTAAGGGTGCATGTTCACCTCAAAAATTATTCTATTTATCACTTACCTACTCGAGGACGAGCAGGAGTTAAGCTTGGGGATGTTGATACGTCGGAAACATATCTATAATTTTTGATGCTCCATGCTTGTTTAGTATCTACTTTGCTTTACTTGTCTACACTTTGAGGTGTTGTTTATGAAGGGAATATGCCCTAAGAGGCAATAATAAAATGTTTATTATGTGTATTCCAAGTATATGATAGATGTTTATTTTGCATGCTATAATTGTATTAATACGGAAACGTTAATACATGTGTGTTTAATAAACAAACAGAAAGTTCCTAGTTATGCCTGTCTCATAAACTAGCTCGTTGATTAACAAGATGATCAAGGTTTCCTGATCATGGACATTGGATATTGTTAATAACGGGATCACAACATTAGTGTAATGGTGTGATGAACATTCATCCGAAGTATAGCATTACGATCAAAGTAATTGATTTTATATTGCTATAACAACTTACGAAGTGATCCTAATCCTTAGACCATGAGATCATCTCAATCACTAACACCGAAAGTGTTTCTTGATAACATCAAACATCACACCGTAACAGGGTGATTATAAAGATGGATTCAGAACTAATAAAGTGTTATGTTGAGGCTCATGGATCGAGAGTGGAATTTGTTCATCCTGATGATGGATAGATATACTCTGGGCCCTCTCGGTGATATCACATTGATTAGCTTGCAAGCAAGTGATTTGATCACTAGAATGTTATATCACGGGAACGAGAAAAGAGTGCATGTTAGTAACGAGATCAAACTAGGTATGGAGATACCGATGATCGAATCTCGGACATGTAATATATCGTGAAACAAAGGGATTAAGATACTAGCGTAAAAGGTTCCGACGATCACAAGAAAGTCATCGTTGAATGTGTGGGAGTCAGTATGGGTCTCCAGATCCCGCTTCTGATTATTGATCCGAGAGGGGTCTCGATCATGTCCGCATTATTCATGAACCGTAGGGTGACACACTTAAGAGACACCGACATCCAATTGGAGCAAAAGTTTCATGCCCAAAGAATGAACAAGCGCATGAATTTATTTCACTAGATACCGAAACAAGTTTTCGGGTGAAATTACATAAAGTGGTTATGCATGTGAAATAGAATTCTAGCAAGGGGTTATTTGTGAATGTTTGTCATTAAAGTAATTGACAAAATTCTGAATAAAATAAAAGAGTTTTATTTAATGAGAGTTTGCATTAAATTTAATGGGAATTTGAGTGGGTTTTTGAGTGGAGAAAATTGAAGGGCCATTTTGTGAGTGGAGTGTCCACCCACATGAATGAGGGAGAGGTGGGGGCACCCTCCATGGCTGGCGGCCATGCCCCCTTGGGCTGCCCCCCTCCCCTATATAAGGAGCCCCTCCTCTCACTTCTCACTCACACCTCCTCGTGAAGGATCTCTCTCCCCCTCTAGAATTTATTCCCCATGGTCTCGGACTAGCGAGATACATGTTCCCGGTGGCTATTCGACAAGAAAGAGTTGTGCTTCCGCTGCATCACTGGAGCGAGAAGGCGGAGGTTGCTCGGTGCCTCGAACGTGTGTGCGAGCACGGATGCGCTTCTGATTTGCGGCGCTAGGACTTCCTCTCGATCTTGAGATCGGCAAGAGATCGTCTACATCAACCATGAGTCGAACTATTTAAGCTTTGTCGGTCTTCAAGGGTATGTTCTCAACGGATATACATCCGCCCGTTGTTTGTATCTAGTAGATAGATCTTGGTACATAGTTCACATCGTAGGAAATTTTTTGTTTTCTATGCTGCGAACCCTACAGTGGTATCTGAGCCGGATCTATGCATAGATGCTTTACACGGGTAATACACATATGAGTATGTGGGCGATGATGATCATGTTGTTGCTCCTTAGTTGTAATTTTGGATATTGGTGGCATAGTGGGATGAAGCGGCCCGGACAAACTTTACATGTCCTCGCACATGAGACCTGTTCCACGCTTGACATGCAACTAGTTTGCATAAGTGGCTAGCGGCTGTCTGTCTCTCCTACTATAGTCAATATCTATTTTGCAACGAGTTGTCAACAATTTGGTTATCCTCGTTGTGGTTCATGTTCGTAGGTAAGAATGGTTCTATATCGAAAGACCTAAGCCACGTAAAACTTGCAATGGATAAATTAGAGGCGTCTAGTTTAGATTGTTGCTGGGCTAGTGTTATGATATGGTGATGTTGTAAGTAGAAGTATGAGATGATACTCTTACAACATACATAATGTGTAATCTCCATAGACCTTGGACTTACACATATAGGTATGATAGTGATCATACCACGATGCACATGATAGAGATCATATGCAGGAACCATATCATTTCACTAATAAACATGTGATGTTTGATAGCATCTTATATTGCTTATTTAGCACTTTGTTAGCATAATAAGATGATCCCTCATTTAAATATCAAGATAAGAATGTGTTCTTCCTTTAGTATGCACCGATTATGTTTTCGTCGCTCCAAGACATCACGTGATGATCGGGTGTTCTTGGATCCACGACCATATTTCGGGTGTAAAACAGTTACCCACGCTAATACTAAGGTTCTAACTTGGCGAGCCTAGCATGTACAGACATGGCCTCAGAACACAGACCGAAAGGTTAAGCATGAGTCATATAGTAGATATAATGCCCATTTGATGCTCGCCTTTCAAGCTATACCGACTCACGTGATGATCGGACTTGGTGTAGTGGATTTGGTTCATGTAATCACCAAAAAGGCACGAGGGATGTCATTTTTGAGTGGGAGTTCATTTGTAATATGGATTAGTTGAACTCAATCTATCATACACTTAGTCTAAACTTTACAAATTCTGTTGTAGATGGCACCACCTACTTTTAATTTCAATGTGTTCATGGAGAAAGAGAAACTTGCAACGAACGGTAGCAACTTTACCGAATGGGCCATGAATTTGAGGATTCTCCTCTCTGCTGCACAAAAGCAATACGTGCTAGAAGTGCCACTAGGCCCCCACCTTTTGAGGATGCCCCTGACAAGGAGAAGAATGTCTATCAGACTCGTCAGGAGGACCACAACTTAGTTCATTGCGGCATATTGTATGGGATAGAGCCGAAACTTCGAAAGCGGTTCGAAAACAGGAATGCTTTTGATACAATGGGTGAGTTGAAAATGATTTTCGACACACATGCTGTTGTAGAGAGCTACAACGCTTCAGAAAAGTTCTTTAGCTGCATGATGGAAGAGCAGAGCTCCTTTAGTGAGCATGTACTCAAGATGTCGGGTTACACCGATAAGCTTGTGTCCTTGGGAATAACGATTCCCATTGACTTAGGCATCCATCGTGTTCTGCAGTCTCTGCCACCTAGCTATAAGAGCTTTGTGATGAACTATAATATGCAAGACATGAAGAAGTCTCTCCCCGAGCTTCTGTTAATGCTTAAAACTGCAAAAGTGGAGATCAAAAAGGAACATCAAGTGTTGATGATCAATAAGAACACTAGTTTCAAGAAAGACAAGAAGGGAAACGGAAGGGAAGTAAGGGCGGCAAGCCGGTTGCCGTGCCTGAAAAGATATCCCGAGTTGGACCTAAGTCTGATACCGAGTGCTACTATTGTAAGGGGACTGGCCATCGAAGCATAATCGCCCAAGTATTTGGCAGACAAGAAGGCCGGGAAGGCAAACAAATGTATATATGATATACATGTTATTGATGTGTACTTGACTAGTGCTCGCAGTAGCACCTGGGTATTTGATACCGGTTCAGTTGCTAATATTTGTAACTCGAATCAGGGGTCGCGGAACAAGCGACCGCTAGCAAGGGGTGAGGTCAAGATGCGTGTCGGCAATGGATCAAGCATTGATGTGATCGCCGTCGGAACGCTACCTCTCCATTTGCCGTCGGGATTAGTTATAAACTTGAATAATTGTTATCTGGTGCCTGCACTGAGCATGAACATTGTATCTAGATCATGTTTGATGCGAAGTGGTTATTCATTTAAATCCGAGAACAATGGTTGTTCTATTTATATGAATGAAATCTTTTATGGTCATGCACCGATGATGAATGGTTTATTTATATTAGATCTCGATGATAATGTTACACATATTCATAATATTGATGCTAAAATGATTAAACTTAATGATGATATATCTGCATATATGTAGCACTGCCGTCTAGGTCATATTGGCGTTAAACGCATGAAGAAGCTCCATTCGGATGGACTTTTGGAATCACTTGATTTTGAATCATTTGATACATGTGAGCCATGCCTTATAGGCAAGATGACTAGAACGCCGTTTTCTGGTTCAATGGAACGGGCGACAGATTTATTGGAAATCATACATTCTGATGTATGTGGTCCAATGAGTGTGTCGGCGCAAGGTGGATATCGTTATTTTGTTACTTTCACGGATGATTTGAGTAGATACGGTTATATCTACTTGATGAAACACAAGTCTGAAACCTTTGAAAAGTTCAAGGAATTTCAGAATGAAGTGGAAAATCATCATAATAGAAAGATCAAATTTCTACGGTCCGACCGTGGAGATGAGTATCTAAGTAACGAGTTTAGCACTCACATGAAAGAGTGTGGAATTGTTTCACAACTCACGCCTGCCGGAACACAAATGGTGTGTCGGAACGTCGTAATCGTACTTTATTAGATATGGTTCAATCAATGATGTCTCTGACGGACTTGCCGTTGTCATTTTGGGGTTATGCACTAGAAACCGCTGCATTCACTTTAAATTGGGCACCATCTAAATCCGTTGAAAAGACACCATATGAATTGTGGTTTGGAAACAAACCTAAGCTGTCATTTCTTAAAGTTTGGGGATGCGATGTTTATGTGAAGAAACTTCAACCGGATAAACTTGAACCCAAAGCGGAAAAATGCGTCTTCATAGGATACCCTAAGGAAACTATTGGGTATTCCTTCTATCACAGATCCGAGGGCAAGGTTTTTGTTGCCAAGAATGGATCCTTTCTAGAGAAAGAATTTCTCGCGAAAGGTGTGAGTAGTCGGAAGGTAGAACTCGAAGAGGTTATTGAACCTTCTCTTCAAAGTATGGCGAGTAGCGCAGCGCCGGAAGTTGTTCCAGAGTTGGCTTCACCTGTTGAAGAGGGAACTAATGATAATGATCATGAAACTCTAAAAGAGAGTACTACCGAACCTCACAGGTCTAGCAGGACGCGTGCAGCTCCCGAGCTGTACGGAAATCCTGTCACGAATTTCATGGTTGATGAAAATGATGACCTTGCGACGTATGAAGAAGCGATGATGAGACCGGATTCCAACAAATGGTTAGAAGCCATGAAATCCAAGATGGAATCCATGTATGAAAATCAAGTTTGGAACTTGGTGGAATTACCTCACGACCGAAAGGCCGTGGAGAACAAATGGATTTTCAAAAGGAAAACTGATGCTGATGGTAATGTGACCGTCTATAAAGCTCGACTTGTCGCAAAGGGGTTTCGACAAATTCAAGGAGTTGACTACGATGAGACATTCTCTCCCGTAGCGATGCTAAAGTCAGTTAGGATTATGTTAGCAATTGCTGCATATTTCGATTATGAGATATGGCAGATGGATGTCAAAACCGCGTTTCTCAATGGTAATATTGAAGAAGAGTTGTATATGATACAACCAAAGGGTTTTGTCGATCCTAAGGATGCTAACAAGGTGTGCAAGCTTCAGCGATCCATTTATGGATTGAACCAAGCATCACAAAGTTGGAATCTCCGCTTTGATGAGGTGATCAAAGAGTTTGGATTTGTCCAAACTTATGGAGAAGCTTGTATTTACAAGAAAGTGAGTGGGAGCAATGTGGCATTTGTGATATTATATGTGGATGACATATTATTGATCGGAAATGATATAGATCTTTTAAACAGTGTCAAAAGTTATCTAAACAGCAAATTTTCAATGAAGGACCTAGGTGAAGCGTCATACATTTTAGGCATAAAGATCTATAGAGATAGATCTAGGCGCCTAATAGGGCTATCGCAAACTAGATACCTTGATAAGATTTTAAAGAAGTTTAAAATGGACAGAAGTAAGAAGGGGTTCTTACCTATGTTGCAAGGAAAGACATTGAGTAAGACTCAAAGTCCAGCTTCGGCGGAAGAAAGAGAGACAATGGACAAAGTCCCCTATGCTTCAGCCATAGGCTCTATAATGTATGCCATGCTATGTACAAGACCGGATGTGGCACATGCTATTAGTTTGACTAGTAGGTACCAATCGGATCCAGGTTCGGAACACTGGATAGCGGTCAAGAATATCCTTAAGTACTTACAAAGAACTAAGGATATGTTTCTTGTATACGGAGGTGAAGAAGAGCTCGTCGCTAAGTGTTATGTTGACGCTAGCTTTGACACCGATCCGGATGACTCTAAGTCTCACTCCGGATACGTATTTCTCATGAATGGCGGAGCAGTTAGTTGGAGGAGCTCCAAACAACCTATGGTGGCGGGATCAACAACGGAGGCCGAATATGTTGCTGCTTCAGAAGCGGCTCAGGAAGCAGTTTGGATGAAGGAGTTCATATTCGAACTAGGAGTGGTTGCAAACGCGTTGGACCCAATGGTGATCTATTGTGACAACAATGGTGCCATTGCCAATGCCAAAGAGACAAGGTCTCACAAGCATTCCAAGCATATTAAGCGCCGGTTTCACTCCATCCGCGAGCATGTCAAGGATGGAGATATAAAGATTTGTAAAGTACACACAGATCTCAATGTAGCAGATCCGTTGACTAAAACTCTCCCTAGAGCAAAACATGATCAACACCAGAACTCGATGGGTGTTAGATTTATCACTATGTAACTAGATTATTGTCTCTAGTGCAAGTGGGAGACTGAAGGGAATATGCCCTGAGAGGCAATAATAAAATGTTTGTTATGTGTATTCCAAGTATATGATAGATGTTTATTTTGCATGCTATAATTGTATTAATACAGAAACATTAATACATGTGTGTTTAATAAACAAACAGAAAGTTCCTAGTTATGCCTGTCTCGTAAACTAGCTCGTTGATTAACAAGATGATCAACGTTTCCTGATCATGGACATTGGATGTTGTTAATAACGGAATCACAACATTAGTGTAATGGTGTGATGAACATTCATCCGAAGTATAGCATTACGATCAAAGTCATTGATTTTATATTGCTATAACAACTTACGAAGTGATCCTAATCCTTAGACCATGAGATCATGTCAATCACTAACACCGGAAGAGTTTCTCGATGACATCAAACGTCACACCGTAACTGGGTGATTATAAAGATGGCTTCAGAACTACTAAAGAGTTATGTTGAGACCCATGGATCGAGAGTGGAATTTGTTCATCCTGATGACGGATAGATATGCTCTGGGCCCTCTCGGTGATATCACATTGATTAGCTTGCAAGCAAGTGATTTGATCACTAGAATGTTATATCACGGGAACGAGAAAAGAGTGCATGTCGGTAACGAGATCATACTAGGTATGGAGATACCGATGATCAAATCTCGGACATGTAATATATCGTAAAAAAGGGATTAATATACTAGCGTAAAAGGTTCACAGGATCACAGAAGTCATCGTTGAATGTGTGGGAGTCAGTACGGATCTCCAGGTCCCGCTGCTGATTATTGATCGGAGAGGGGTCTCGATCATGTCTGCATTATTCGCGACCCGTAGGGTGACACACTTAAGGGATACCGACACCATTCAGAGCAAATGATATGTCAAAAAAGAAAAGGAAAGCGCAGGAATTTATTTCACTAGACACCGGAACTGTTTCGGTTGAAATTGCTGAAACTGGTTCTGCATGTGAAATGGAATACTAGCAAGGGGTTTTATGTGAATGTTTGTTAATTAAAGTAATTAACAAAATTCTGAATAAATAAATAAAAGAGTTTTATTTAAATGAGAGCTTGCATTAAATTTGGTGGAAATTTGATGCATGTGAGTGGATTTTTAAGCGGAGGCTCTTTTATGGGAGTGGAGGCTTTTCATTTTGAGTGGGAGCTCCACCCACATGAAAGTGGGAGAGGTGGGGGCAGCCCCCATGGCTGGGCGCCATGCCCCTTGGGTGCCCCCTCTCCCCTATAAAAGCCCCCCTCTTTTTCTCTCAAAGCACACCTCCTCGCGAAGGATCTCTCTCCCCCCTTTAGAATTTCCCCATGGTCTCGGATCAGCGAGATACATGTTCCCTGTGGATTTTCCTGGAAGGATTTGTTGCTTCCGCTGCTTCGCTGGAGCGAGGGCGCGGAGGTTGTCGGGGTACCCGTACGTGTGTGCGATCACGGATGCACCACTGCTCTGCGGTGCTGGACTTGATGGTGCTGGACCGGCTGGACCAGATGGACTTCATCACGATCTTGAGATTGGCAAGCGTTCGTCTACATCATCCACGAGTACAACCTTGTTAACGCTATTCGGTCTTCGAGGGTATGTATTCTATGGATGTATATCCACCCGTTGCTTGTATCTAGTAGATAGATCTTGGTACATAGTTGTTCCCATCGTAGGAATTTTTTTGTTTTCTATGCTGCGAACCCTACATTGGTATCAGAGCCGAATCTATGCGTAGATGCTTTGCACGGGTAGTACACATATGAGTATGTGGGCGATGATGATCATTTTATTGCTTCTTAGTTGTACTTTGGATATTGGTGGCATAGTAGGATGAAGTGGCCCGGACAAACTTTACATGTCCTCGCACATGAGACCTGTTCCACGCTTTACATGCAACTAGTTTTGCATAAGTGGCTAGCGGGTGTCTGTCTCTCCTACTATAGTCAATATATATTTTGCAACGAGTTGTCAACAATTTGGTTATCCTCGTTGTGGTTCATGTTCGTCGGTAAGAACGGTTCTATCTTCGAAAGCCCTAAGCCACGTAAAACTTGCAATGGATAAATTAGAGGCGTCTAGTTTAGATTGTTGCTGGGCTAGTGTTATGATATGGTGTTGTTGTAAGTAGAAGTATGAGATGATACTCTTACAACACACATAATGTGTAAGTTCCATAGACCTTGGCCTTACACACAAAGGTATGATAGTGATCATATCACGGTGCACATGATAGAGATCATATGCGGGAACCATATCATTTCACTAATAAACATGTGATGTTTGATAGCATCTTATATTGCTTGTTTAGCGCTTTGTTAGCATAATAAGATGATCCCTCATTTAAATATCAAGATAAGAATGTGTTCTTCCTTTAGTATGCACCGATTATGTTTTCGTCACTCCAAGACATCACGTGATGATCGGGTGTTCTTGGATCCACGACCATAATTCAGGTGTAAGACAGTTACACACACGAATACTAAGGTTCTTACTTGGCGAGCCTAGCATGTACAGACATGGCCTCGGAACATGGACCGAAAGGTTAAGCATGACTCATATAGTAGATATGATGCCCATTTGATTCTCGCCTTTGAAGCTACACCGACTCACGTGATGATCAGACTTGGTGTAGTGGATTTGGTTCATGTAATCACCAAAAAGACAAGAGGGATGTCGTTTTTGAGTGGTAGTTCATTTCTAATTTGGATTAATTGAACTCAATTTATCATAAAATTAAATCAAAGTGAATTTGCATAATTTGTTATAGTCATTGGCATTCGTTCACCACCTTATGCATAATTGTAATTGAGATAATATGACTATAGAATTCTGGATATTTACTTTACGAATTGGTATCGTATTGTGTTGAGTGTCAATCTAAAGTTTAAAGTCCTATTGCAAACTTTCAGCAAACTCTGTTTACTCCATGAAATTTAATAATTGGTATTAAATCAAGAGTAACAATTCCAGTGTTAGTATCTTAAGTATCATGTTTGCCTCCATGATTGTCACATCCCAAAATTTTCCAAATTTTGAAATGTGAAAAATAAATAAACAAATAAACAATTGTTGATTTTTAGGGTGAGAAGAAACTTTTTGATTCCAATTGGAAACATCAAAACCTATTTTGGTCAAATAAAATCCTAAAGGGATTTAAAAAGATAAATAAATAATAAAGTTTTAATAGTTGGAATCACTATTTTTTTGATCTTTTTATAAAAAGATTTGGTTTTTTATAAAGCAAAGGTAGAATTTTAAATAAGGATTATTTTAAAGAGCCAAGTTTAGCCTTGGCCAAGCTTTTAAATAAGGTTTATTTAAATAAAATAATAAGGATTTATTAATATCCAATTTTATTTAAGTAAAGGCTTTTCCATTTTAAATAAACATTAAAACTTATTAAAGTATTTTTAAATAAGAGATGTCCAAGTGTTTTGTTTTTCAAATAAAACCTACTGAAAAGATTTTGATATTATTTGGATCTCAAATAGAGTTTTAAAATTAAATTAAATCCTATTTGAAATTAAAGACTAAGGTCTATTTATTTATTTATGGATCCTAAAAAGAATAAAAAAATATTTTGTTTTGGACTTTGGATTATGTTGTTAAACAAAATTAAAATTTACTCAAATTTTGGTGGTGGTTTGAATTGATTTGGAATTTATTTTGTTTGAATAAAAATCAAATCAGAATATTCAAAATAAAAAAGAAAAAGGTTTAGTATAAAAAAATATAGAAACAGACCCAACCCATCTGGCCAGCCCACTAAGCCCAACACAAGGCCACTCCTTCTCTCCCTCGGAAAAACGCTTCGCACCAGAGTATTTACCCGCACAGCGAATGACAAGTGGACCCTGTGCCCCTTCTCTCTCTCTCCCTGACCGTCGGACCCCACTGGCCACCTCATCATCATCAACCCCGCGCCGGCTGTTTTTTCCCCCTCCTCGCCGTTTACTGCCATGATTACTCTCCTTGAATTTGCGTTGATGGCCGGATTTAACTCGCCACTGACCACGCACACTTACGCATCGTGCTCCCCTCTCTCTTTTCCCCCAAGCCACACCCCCTCTCTGCCTCCAGGCTGGGAGAATTGCGAGCTCAAGCCTCTCTGACCCGACGAGCTTATCCGGCGAAATCCCGGCGGCTCCGAACACCTCTCCACTCCCAAAGCATACGAGCTTGCTCTCCAGTCCCATGCGCACCTGCCCGTGTGCTCCACTCGCTCGCGCGCGCTCCAAATCATCGGCTTCGTCATCACCTGAGCACCGCCGCGTCTGTCCCTTCTCTGACGAACACCCCTGGTAACTCCCGACCACCCCTGTTCCTCTAGATGGCACTCCTATGATCACCACACTTGTATGCGTCTAACTACACCCTCCTTTTGCCTCAGCACGACTTGCAGCCTCGCCCCCGACGTCAAACAGAGCCGTCCGACGCCGCAGCAACTCCGGCGAGCAATCGTCGCCTCTCCAGTGCGCCCCTTGCCTCCTGGCGAACACGTTGAGCTTCAGCATCGCCCTGCGAACACTGTGAGCATTTCCTCTCCCTCCTTTCCTTCCTGCTTCGCTAGAACCACCATGAGCAGAGCCGCGCCGCCAGTTGCCGCCGCCGGCGCCGCCAACTATTGGTCAAACACCTGTGAGCCGTTAGATCGTCATCCAGTGTCTATGATATAACAACTTAACGAAGGGGTAAGATTGAACCAGAGCCGCACGATTTCATTTAGATCCAACGACTCGCAGAGGCTGATCCGCACGAAACGTTACTAGCCTATCAGAGCAAGCCACGTGGCCCTGTCTATTTTAATAAAAACAGAATTGATCTATTAGTTGTTCAATTTTGTAAAATTCATAACTTCAGTTCTACACGTCCAAATTTTGCAAATTTTATATCAATGGATTCAGGAAGAAAAATCCTACCCAACCATGCACTTTGTTTAATGTTTTGCTTCTTGAAAATTGGTTGAATTTGCAGAAACATGTGTAGGCTTATTTTGAATATAAAAATTGTTCTAGATATAGTTTTAAGGTGAAATATTTGCAAAATGGTTTGTTTTGAACCTACTGACCATAGGAACCAGCTTATGGATTTAAAAATGTATTTTGTGAAGTTAAGGGATAAATATTTGAATTAGCACATTTCTAGTCAAATAAAAATATTGATTTTGGTTTAGAATTGATTTTTGAGTAAAGCCTTTGGGAAATGTTTTGATTCAAACCTTCTGACCCTAAACACTAAGTTTTGAGGTTAAAAACATATTTGGTGAACCCTTTAAAGATTATTGCTTTGCTAAAAGCATTTTCAACCACATAAAATATTGATTTGATTTAAAAATGGTATATATATAAAACCTTTTGCAAATGGTTTTACCACTTTTGTAAATGACCAATGTGAGTTTGAAAATGTTTAGAGCCTAGTAGAAACCACTTTTGCAAATAAAACTATCTTTTGCATGCTTGCGTGCATTGCCTTGTATCTATTATTTTATGTGTGATAAATTGTTTTGAATGCTAGTTGAATTTGTGTTTGCTTGATTGAATTGTAGTGAAGTTAGAAGAGTGTGATATTTGCAAGATCAAGAAGTGAACCAACATTCTCTACTAAAAAGGCAAGTGACACTATCATCCATGTTCTACTATTTTTATTACACTTAGTGGATTTTTGTAACATGCATGATAAGGACTACTATATTTGTATGCTATGGTAAATCCTAATAGGATACCCTTATATATTCCTTAGAGGAAACATTGTAGTTGTAGTATGCTTAGCCCTGCTATATATTTGGGATGGGATACATGATATGATTATATAAAGTGTTGGAAAAATATATGTTTTATTTAATAAAACAAGTACTCAATGAACCACTTGGGTGGACAAGGATACTCAAGATTGGACAAGGATACTCAAGAAGGAAACCACCCAGGGACTTAGAGATTGAACATGTTTCTCGTACAGTGGCTTCCGTGTACAGCCACATGCTAAATGGGCTCTGGCTTAGTCAACTACATAGTGGAAGACCCATGCATTGGCATCTTCAGGTTAACTAGAATTGTGTATGGGAAATTTATCCCTACATTGGTGCCTGGATGACAAGCTAGCATTGTGTATTGGGAGGAATTCTATGGAAAGACTTTGTCACATTCTCGATCTGCCAGTACTCCATTTTGGTGAGTACTTATCCAGCGGCCACTGGTGGCATCAAGACGAGATTGTGTCATGTGGGTAAAGTGTACAACTTCTGCAGAAGATCAAAATTCTAAGTACTTACCCGTGTCCCCGGTTATGGACAACTCTGAGCAACTAAGGCCTGAAGCTATGGAAGATCTCGACATTCCAATTTCTCAAAGTAAAACTTGATGGTGACAACAAGGGATTTGAAGCACTTGGAGTTTTCCAAGTAGTTCAGAAAGATTTTACAAAAGATCAAAACTATTTTGAAATGATAGGATAAAACTATATTGCTTTCTGCAAATGAGCCTAAACCCTACTTAGCCAAATATGCATGTATTAATAGGATCCACTTATTTCTACATAGTAGTGAAACTTGCCAATACAATTCAAATGTATTGACCCTTGTGGCTGCAACTTGTTATGTTGCAGGTTTGTTTGTTGTTAAGTGTGTTGATTAGGATTACAAGTCTACAACCAACATGATTGCATGTGGCACTTTGAAGATGAAGGACTCCATGCTTTATAGATATTCTGCTGCAATGTAATGTAATAGCCAATTGAGCTATGTAAGATGTAATAAATTATTTTATTCCTGGTTATAAAGTTGTATTATGACCTTTGTTTCTTGGTATTACATCTTAACTGTGGATGCTAGCTATTGATCCAGGGACTAGCATTGTAAACACAGGGATCTCTACCTTATTAAAGGTTGGGAACCTTATAATGATTCTTGATTTAAATATCGAGATTATCTAGGAGCTGAAAGAATTGTTTCAGAAACCATCATGTGTGACAGATATAATGATATCTGAAACAATGTTTTGGTTGCAATATGATAGAGTATAATATATGTTCTCATATTGGATGATAGTTTGCAAAGGTTGGAGATGCTAGACATCCTAATCATCCAAAAGGGTTTTGGAAAGTAATGTTATACTCATGATTCTCCTTTATAAGCTACATTAGCTTGATCATGAAAGTCGTCATGATAAGGATGAATAGAAGATGTATGTAAAGTGTTTACTACACTAAAAGATTACTAAAGAATGGATTTTGAAAGAACGCCGATCATTTTGATGATGGTGATCTACTTCAAAGTGCAGGTCCAAAGGTATTATTATTTGAATATACATGCTTTGGACTATGTGTCATGTATATGGCGCCACTGTTGATGTTGATAGATTCTTTTAAAAAGTAAAAGGAAATGCTGAAAGAGAATCTATAAAATATATTTGGCAGAAAAGAAAAGATTGGAAATATCCAATTTAGGCATATGGATGATATACATGTTATGGTTGTATTCTTTGCTTGTTAAACAATGTGGTTCTTGGGTATTGGATACCAAATTGGTTGGTATGAAATTTCATACGGAACGACGCAATTCATGAACCACAATGGCCTAAGTAACCAGCAAGAGAATATGTGATGATGTTCATCGAAAACAAACAAACCGTTGTTTGTATTTCTCGTTGACACCAAAGCTTGACTTCAAGATTTGTTTTAATAATTGTTATTTAAATCAGGTATTATGAGAACAAAGGTTGTTCAAATAATTACCATATTCCATATAAGATGGATGATTTACAAATCTAGTTGGAGAAATCACATCCATGAAACCTAATGCTAAAATGACGCTAGACAAATGATTTAAAGTTCACTTACGAAGTGACATCGCCGTTTAAATTATATTGGAAACAAAACATGAAGAAACTCCATTTTTATGGATTTTTGGAGTCTTTGATTTGATCAAGTGACGCTTGTGAGACCTTCCTAGGGATAATTAAAACTCCGTTCAAAGGCCAAAGAAGAACGAACGACTAAAATATTGGAATTTATACATATCGATGTATGTAGTGCATTATGCGTAGTCATAAGCGATGGGTTTCAACTTCATATACTTTCTCTGGAAATTTGAGTGAATATTCACTTAATGAGAAAGAAGTATGAAATATTTGAAAATGTTTCAAAGACTTTCAAGATGAAGTGAAAAATCATTGTAACAAGAAAAAAAAATGGTTTATGATTTTATCATAAGGGATTTATTTGAGTTACAAGTGTAACAAGAAAAATAAATGAATTATGATTTATCATAAAGGGATTTATTTGAGTTACAAGTTTAGCAAAACACCTAGATTTACATCTCCCGAAACACCATAAGAGTATGTAGTGTTTGAGATTTGTAATGAAACCTTTTGTGACATGGTTGGATAAAAATTGTTATTTATAAAGCTGCCATTATGTTTTAAAAGATTAAAGCTTTAGAGACTACCGCTTTTACACTGAAAAGAGCTCCATCTTGATCCGTTGAAATGACACCATATGAGTTATGGTTTGGGGTAAAACCCAAGTTGTCCTTTCTTAAATTTTGGTATGCTAAACATAAATAAGATGTTTACAACCGAATTCGGATGAGCATGTCTTTGTAGGTTATTTTGAATAACAATTGGGTATTCCTCCATAACACCGAGGACAAAAGGGTTTGTCACTTGAAATGTGAAGTTTCTTGAAAAAGGAATTTTTCGTAAAAGTTAAGTGGGAGGATAATAGAACTTTGATAAGGTTAAAAAACCTTAGCTAAATTTGCTGAGTTGCACAGCACCGGAAATGGTTCCGGAGGCTGCCATAATTCTCATATCTTATGTGCCTCAAAGGTTGTGGTCACGAAAATCTAAGTTCCTATTGAACCAAGTAGGTCGGTTAAACAATCAAATGCTAAGATTTGAGAGTAAATCATTATTGTTTAACAATGATAAACCGACTACATGCAAAGAAGCGATGATGGGCCCTGACTCCGTCAAATGGCTTGAAGCCATAAAATCCGTGATAGTTCCATACACGAGAAATCAAGTTTTGAACTTGAAAGACCCTCCGGAAAGGTGTAAAAACCTATCGGTCGTATTTGGATCTATAAAGAAACAGACATGGATGTTTCACATCTATGAAATAGTCGACATGCCATAAAGTATTTTATGACAATGTTCAAGGAGTTGACTATGACAAGATTTGATCTTTCATGGCGATATTTAGTCTGGGCGGATTAAAGTAGCAACCACTACATATAATTTGGTATATGGTAGATGAATAAACAAAACAAAGTTCTTCTAATAGAATGGTTACCTAGGACGTGTACATGACACGATCCAAAGGGTTTTGTTAATTTAAAGGATGCTAAAAGGGCATGCAAACTTCAATTGTTGAAGTAAGCATCGCGGAGTTGGAATCTTCACCATTATGAAAAGGAGTTTTCATCAGGAGACGATGAAGATGCTTGCATTTGCAAGAAATTAAGTGGGAGCGCTGAGACATATTTCTAATACATTATGTGGAGGACATCTTGTTGATTAGAAATGATGTAATTTTTATTGACAAAGGTGAAGAATTTCATTTTGATGAAAGACTTAGGCAAAACCCGAATATTTAGCATGAATGTCTATAGTGGATAGACTGTGACGCTAATATGGTTGTGCCAAACATACATATATGAGATATTGAAGGAGTTCGATATAGAAACGACAAGAAAAGGTTCTTGTCGCATGGAAAGGAATTGAATCAAGATTCAAGTGTATCGACACTCTATAAGTGAAACAAGATTCAAGTGCTTTGACACTTGATGAGTGAAATCACGAGAATGTTTTGATCAATCATACCATGATATGTACACATCCAGATATGTCCTATGCTGTAAGTGTTATGAGCATATACCAGAATGAATCATAAAATGATCATTGGACGATAGTAAGGATATTCTTATGATCTTTTGGAAGAACTAAGAATATATTTGTGTAGAGGTGACAAACAATTACAAATAGTTTATTGTAAAGCGTTACATTGATACTAGTTTTGTCACAAGATACAAATTAAGTTTATCTCAATTTAAACTATGGGTGGCACAATGAAATGGAAAGAAAGTTTCCATGATGGATTTGGATGAATTCCAAAGTTAAGACATTGTGACGGATACTACAACAAAAGGCTAAGTATATGAATGCTATAGTAGCAGCAAAGGAGGGAATTTGTGTCAAGTAGTTTGTTATCAAACTAAGGTGTGGTTCGCAACGGGCTAACACTAAAAATATATTGTACGACAATAGTATCGACATGATTTAACCCCAAGGAACTATAGGTCTCACCAAAAGACCAAATTTATACAATGCCATCTCATTAGAGAATGAGTGATGCGTGGAGACACAAAGACATGCAAATAGACACGGACCTAAAGCGTCGGATCCATAGAATATGTTAACCACTTGCAGTTGCATATATGGAACACCAGAAAGCCATAGGTGTTCAATACGCAAAGTTTTCAAACTAGATTATTGTCTCTAGTGCAAGTGGGAGACTGAAGGGAATATGCCCGAGAGGCAATAATAAAGTGGTTATTATCGTATTTCTTATTTATGATAAATGTTTATTTTTCATGCTATAATTGTATTAATACGGAAACGTTAATACATGTGTGTTTAATAAACAAAGAGGAAGTTCCTAGTTATTCCTCTCTTAAAAACTAGCTCGTTGATTAACAAGATGATCAAAGTTTCCTAAACATGGACATTGGATGTTGTTAATAACGAGGTCACAACATTAGTGTAATGATGTGATGAACATTCATCCGAAGAATAGAATTACGATCAAAGTCATTGAGTTTATATTGCTATAACAACTTACGAAGTGATCCTAATCCTTAGACCATGAGATCATGTCAATCACTAACACCGAAAGAGTTTCTCGATGACATCAAATGTCACACCGTAACTGGGTGATTATAAAGATGGCTTCAGAACTACTAAAGTGTTATGTTGAGACCCATGGATTGAGAGTGGAATTTGTTCATCCTGATGACGGATAGATATGCTCTGGGCCCTCTATGTGATATCACATTGATTAGCTTTTAAGCAAGTTTTGATCACTAGAATGTTATATCACGGGAACGAGAAAAGAGTGCATGTCGGTAACGAGATCAAACTAGGTATGGAGATAACGATGATCGAATCTTGCACATGTAATATATTGTGAAACAAAGGGATTAAGATACTAGCGTAAAAGGTTCACACGATCACAGAAGTCATCGTTGAATGTGTGGGAGTCAAGATGATCGCTGTGTCCCTGCTGATTATTGATCGGAGAGGGGTCTCGATCATGTCTGCATTATTCGCGAACCGTAGGGTGACACACTTAAGGGATACCGACACCATTCAGAGCAAATGATATGTCAGAAAAAGAAAAGGAAAGCGCAGGAATTTATTTCACTAGACACCGGAACTGTTTCGGTTGAAATTGTTGAAACTGGTTTTGCATGTGAAATGGAATACTAGCAAGGGGTTTTATGTGAATGTTTGTTAATTAAAGTAATTAACAAAATTCTGAATAAATAAATAAAAGAGTTTTATTTAAATGAGATCTTGCATTAAACTTGGTGGAAATTTAATGCATGTGAGTGGATTTTGAGTGGAGGCTCTTTTATGGGAGTGGAGGCTTTTCATTTTGAGTCGGAGCTCCACCCACATGAATGTGGGAGAGGTGGGGGCAGCCCCCATGGATGGGCGCCATGCCCCTTGGGTGCCCCCCTCTCCCCTATAAAAGGCCCCCTCTCATCCTCTCAAAGCACACCTCCTCGCGAAGGATCTCTCTCCCCCCTTTAGAATTTCCTCATGGTCTCGGATCAGCGAGATACATGTTCCTGGTGGCTTTTTCTGGAAGGATTTGTTGCTTTCTCTGCTTCGCTGGAGCGAGGGCGCGGAGGTTGTCGGGGTACCCGTACGTGTGTGCGATCACGGATGCACCGCTGCTTTGCGGTGCTGGATTTGATGCTGCTGGACCGGCTGGACCAGATGGACTTCATCACGATCTTGAGATCAGCAAGCGTTCGTCTACATCATCCATGAGTACAACCTCGTTAATGCTATTCGGTCTTCGAGGGTATGTATTCTGTGGATGTAGATCCACCCGTTGCTTGTATCTAGTAGATAGATCTTGGTACATAGTTGTTTCCATCGTAGGAATTTTTTTGTTTTCAATGCTGCGAACCCTACAAAACCATCTATAGCCGCCGCCACCATCGTCCCTAGATCGAGGGGATCTGAAGTTCTTCCCGGCACCCTGCCGGAGGGGAGATCATCCCGGAGGCCTTCTCCCCGGTATGATGCGTGAGTAGTTCCACCTTGGACTATGGGTCCATGAAGTAGCTAGATGGTTGTATCTCCTCCTTTGTGCTTTCATGTATAGATCTTGTGAGCTCTGTTCATGATCAAGATCTAATCTATTTGTAATCATGCATGTTGTGTTTATGGGATCCATGGATATTGAGATTATTATGTTGGTTTGATTAATGGTTTTGTCTTTATGATTCTATCATGTCTGTGTTGTTTGTGATCTTGCATGCTCTCTGTTGTTAGTAGCTATCTTGGCCAAGTAGTTGCTAGTGACTCCAAGAGGGAGTATTTATTCTCGATAGTGGGTTCATGCCTCTAGTTTCCAAGGGAAGTGACAATAATCTCTTCGGTTGTAGAATGTGTTGTTGCCACTAGGGAGAAAACAACGGTCTCTTGTTCATGGAACATGTGGACTATTTACCTTACACAATGGCTTAAAGAAGTTGTCGGTTGCTTGCAACTTAATACTGGAGGGGGTTCGGATGATAACCTGAAGGTGGAGTTCTAGTCATAGATGCAGTTGGATGGCGGTCTATGTATCTTGTTGTATTGCCCAATCGAATCTCATAGGATCCTTCTGACTAGTAATTACATTGTTATGCCTTTCTCAGTTCCTGTCAATTGCCCTGCTGTAATTTGTTTACCCTTCATTGCATGTTGTTTATATAAGGAGAGAACCTCTAGTGAACTATGGACCCCGGTCCAATCTTTACCATCAATACATCCTGCACTGTTACTTGTTTACTTGCTGCAAATCATTACCTTCCACACCATACGTTTAATCCTTTGTTACAGCAAACCGGTGAGCCTAACAACCTCACTGATTCATTGGGGCAAAGTCTTGAGTTTGTGTTGTGCAGATCTCTGTGTTGCTTGCAACACCTGTGTGACGTTTCCTTCCTCCTTCTGGTTCGATAACCCCGGTCTCTGCTGAGGGAAGACTTGCTGCGGTGCTGCTTCACACCTTGCTCTTGGGGTTTCCAACGAAGCGCTCCTACATCAACTTAGGCGCCATTAGTATCTACTGAGGGAAGACTTGCTGTTGTGCTCAACACACCTTTTTCTTGGGGTTTCCAACGAAGTGCTCCACGTCAAGAACCATCAACAAGTTTTCTGGCGCCGTTGCCCGGGAGGCTAAGGACATATTCACAAGGGGAGTCCTCCACTTACTTTCTCTTTACTTTGTTTCTAGTTTGCTTAGTTTCTTTTGCTTGGTTTTGTTTGCCTCTTTTAAAAAAAAACCAAAAAAATTAGTCTAGTTTGGTTTGCTTTCTTTATTCAAAAACACACAAAAATTAGTTCCTACCCTAGTTGCTACCATGTCTGGTTTGGGGCCAATCTCTATTATACCTTTGGAAGAGATCTTTACTTTTAAGAAAAAAAAGTGAAGAGAGTTTTAAAGAAGCTTGGTGATACGTCGGAAACGTATCTATAATTTTTCATGCTCCATGCTGATGACCCACAAGTGTAGGGGATCGCAACAGTCTTCGCGGGTAGTATTACCCAATTTATTGATTCGACACAAGGGGAGCCAAAGAATACTTGCAAGCCTTAACAACTGAGTTGTCAGTCTTGCACACTGAAGTAGTTCTTGCTCACGAAGTTTATCAAGAGTAACAGTTTAGTAGCAACAAAGCAAGAATAACAACAAAGGAGACAAGAGCAATAGTAAGAACGGTAAACAGAGGGATTCGAAAGGTAGGCATAGGGATGGATGGATGGGCGTTGCATGGACGAGTCTAAACATGTAACTTCAAGATCTAGGGCATTGCAGATAAATAATAACAAGCATCCAAGTACTAAACAATCCTAGGCATGTGCTCCATATATAGTCATACGTGCTCGCAATGAGAACTTGCACAATATCTTCTGTCCAGTCAGCCCGTGGCAGCGGGGCCTCTAGGGAACTACTGGCAATTAAGGTTCTCCTTTTAATAGAGCACCGGAGCAAACCATTAACACTCTGTGAACACATGTAATCCTCACACCACAGCCATCCCCTCCGGTTGTCCCAATTATTGTCACTTTGGGGCCTTTGGATCCGGACAATGATATGTGTACACAACTTGCAGATAAGATCACAAACAATAATATCATAATGATTCAATAATAAGTTCAGATATGAGATCATGGCACTCGGGCCCTAGTGACAAGCATTAAGCACAACAAGTTGCAACAAAGTCAAATAGCACTAATAGAGAAACTAGGCACTATGCCCTAACAGATCTTATTCGATTACATGATAGAACTCATGCAATCCCTACCATCCCCAAGCCTACGGCAAGGGATTACTCACTCATGGATGAGGGAAACATCGGTGGTTGATGGAGATTCGTTGGTGATGACGATGGCGATGATCCTCTCCAAATTCCCCGTCCCGGCAGGGTGCCTGAACGGAGTTTCTGGATCCAAATCTTGGTTTCTGGTGGCAGCGGCGGAGCGGAACTCTTTCTGAAAAACTATCGACCCCCTGAGTTTTTAGGTCAGAAGGCAACTTATAGGAGTGGAGGGAGGCCGAGGAGCTGCCTGGGGTGGCCAGACCTCCCCCAAGCGCGACCAGTGGTGGGCGCACTGGGTGGATCTTGCCCCTGTGCCTCCTCTCTGTCTCCCTTCCGCTCAGGATCTTCTGGTGAGAAATAGTTTTTGGCATATTTTCCGGGATTTTTCCTAATAGTTCATTTTCTGCACAAAAACAAGACACCAAAGTAATTCTGCTCAAAACAGCGTCAGTCTGTGTTAGTTGTATCCAAATCACACAAGTTTAGAGGAAAAACAATAGCAAAGTGTTCGAGAAAGTAGATACGTTTTGGACGTATCACATGCTTGTTTTATATCATTTGTCTTATGTTTTGTCTACACTTTGAGATATTTTTATATCTTTTCTAGAACTAACCTATTGACAAGATGCCATAGTGCCAGTTGTCTGTTTTCTTCTGTTTTTGGTTCCAGAAAGGCAGAAAATCAATATTCTCGGAATTGGATGGGACAAAAGCCAAAGTCAATATTTTTCCCGGAGCAACATGGAACCATGAAACAGAGCCGGAGGGGGGGGGGCAGAGGGTGGCCAGACCCCCTGGGCGCGGGCCCACCCTAGGCCGTGCCTGGGGAGGGTGTGAGCCGCCTGGCCACCTCCTCGGCCTCCCCCTTCGCCTATAAGAGGCCCCCGATGAGAAAACCTAAAGGGTCTAGAAGAAATCCACGAAAACCTCTATAGCACCGACTCCACCGAAGGGGAGATTCGGGGGACAGAAAGTCTTTATTCCGACACCCTACCAGGATGGGGAAGTGCCCCCGGAGTCATCTCCATCGATCTCCACCACCATCTCCATCACCATTGCTGATTCCCATGATGAGGAGGGAGTAGTTCTTCCTCGAGGCTAAGGGCTCTACCGGTAGCTATGTGTTCATCTCTCTCTCTATGCATGATCTTGTTGTGGTCCTGAGCTTTGTAATCAAGTAGATCTACCTTGCTACTCAAGTGCTTCATTAGATCTTTGCTCTCCCCATGTGTGTGAAAGTGACAGCGTGCATGCCATGGTGGCACTTAGGCTTGAGTCTACATAAATACTCGTTTTGCTTTAATAGATCTATGCTTTTCCCCACGTGTGTGAAAGTGGCAGCAGGCATACCGTGTGTGGCACTTTGGCTAGATTGAATATTTGTGATGAGTTATATTTGGATTTGGACGTCTCTATGAAATTATGGTGTTTGTTGGAACCATCTAGTGCTCAAGGTGATAGTGTTGGGTTATCTAGATTGGGGAAGGCGGACTTTGAGGTGTGCTGTTATAGCCCTACCATGTATTAGAGTGTCCATCCGGAGAGTAGTTAAGAGTAGTATCATGAAGAGAGGATATTTATATGAGAGAGTGTTCACTAGTGAAAGTATGATCCCTAGGCCTTGTTTCTAAACATTGAAACACCGTTTGCTACTAGATCTGTTGCATGTTTGCTTGCTTCCTTCTTGTTGCCTTTAGTATTTGCCTCACCGTCAAGCTCTTTTCTGGCACTGTTACCACTTGTATTCACTATCTATTCGCTGAACTAGTGTGTAAGATCCCTCCTTTGTAAAGGAAAGGATCCCTGTGATTGCAATGCTAGTCCCTGGATCAATGCTAGCATCCACAGTTTAAGATGGAGTACACAGAAACAAAGGTTATTATTACAAGTCATTCCAGAGACAACATACATTTAAAACTCCATGGCCACAGGCCTAGTACAAGATTTTAAATATGTAATGTGATAAACAAGTCTTCATCTTCATGTGCCACAGGCAAGCATGTTGAGTGTAGACTCATGACTCCTAATCATCATCAGAATATCCTGCAACATCACAAGTTACAGCCACAGTGGGTCAATACATTGGAATAGTATTGGCAAGTGATACCTTAATAGAATATTTGTGGACTAAATACTATATGCATTTTGGCTAAGTGTAGCTTAGGCTTGCTTTGCTCAAAATAGGTTTTGCCTATTAGTTGAAATCACTAAGTTTTTCTTTGTCAAAAACTTTCCCAAGGAACCACCAATAGACATTGGGGACCTTCACCCTTGTTCAATCACAAGCTTTTACTTAGAAATTGGGATGAGGAGATTCTTGATAGCTTCCATGTCTTGATGCTCAAGTTGTCCAATACCAGGGACATGGCTAAGTACTTAGATTCTTCCATCTGCAGAGGTTGTGCACTTTCCTGACAAGACTTGATTTTCACCAAGACATAACCTTTCAGAAGTCTTCCCTTAGACCAAATGGACGCGCTCCAACATATCATCCCAGTACCACCAACTGTCCAAATGGCTAAGTTATTGCAACCTATATGATCCAGGCAGAGCCCATATTGCCAAGTGGCTGCATTAGAAGCTTCTTAACATATGGCATCTCAAATCCCTTTGTTCCTGGGTGGCTTTCCACAAGTGAGATACACAAGGTAAACCATAGAAATGGGCCTTGTGTAACCACTCAACATAACCCATTCACAACCATTCCACCCAGGTGATTCATTCACTTAGTTGTTTTATTAAGCAAAAACATAAGTCCAAAGACTTAGAAATATTTTCTCATAGCATGAATATATAACCACCCTTGGTTGCTACTAGCTAGGCTAAGCATGGCATTGATAAGACTTATAAATATTTCTAGCAATTCTACAACTACTAGGATTTCCCAAGCATAGCATATAGATCAAAAATAACCATGCAAGACTAGCAAAATATTTCTAATGCAAAGTTGAAAAACATAGGAATAAATCATGAAGCACCACTTGCCTTGGTAGTTTGAAGAGTAGCTACGATCCTCACAATCACAATCACTATTTCCACCAAAATCTACACATAAAATAATAACACCAAAATCACATACAAAATAAATACAAGCAAAAATATATGGATGCATGCATAATGCCATGTGATGATTTTCTAACCAAACAAGACAAGTGCATAGTACTGATTCATAAACAAGTACAAAACAAGCCAAATAAACTTTATTTGATTAGCAAAACTTTTCCAAATAATTTAATATACACAAAAATAGACCTACACAAGTTTCTGTAAAAACAACCATTTTAACAGAGGCAAAACATTAAACGCATTGCATAGATGGAAAGGATTTTCTCTCCTGATTCCATTGATATAAAATTTGTCAAATTTGGACGTGGCATTCAAAAGTTATGAATTAAACAAATTCAAACATCTAATAGATCTAATTCAAACTTTTAAAAACAAAACTCGTCCAACGCGGCAGCGTCTGTTTGGCTAGTACCGCTTCGTGCTGGATCGCGTTCGCGCACCGTCAGATCAACTTAAAATCTAACGGCTTAGTTCTATCCATACCCCTTCGCCTATCTTCTAATCTCGACCACTGGATCTAGATCTAGTGGATCTAAACGCTTTGACCAAAACCCGGCGACGCAAATGGCCAGAACGGCGGCGACGGCTCTGCCGGTGATGGATCGGCGAAACTAGCGAGGGCTAGGGGCAGTGGTGATGCTTACCAGACTCGCACGTGCACGAGGAAGCTCAACGTGGTCGTTGTGGAAACTGGGGCATGCTGCTGTGGCCGTGGGAGCTCGTCGGAGTCGGGGCGACGTCGGGCTTAGGTGGACGGCGACGTTGGCGACGTTTCTGATCCGCCCTAACACAAACGAAAAGCATCAGCGCATGCGCAATGTTCAGGCGAACAAGATGTGGTCAAGGAAAAAGCACGGGGCAGTCGAACCTCACCGGAATTCCTTGTCGAAGTTGGAGACGGCGTCGGGAAGTTGCGGTGCTTGACGGAGTCGATGCTCTAGTGCGAAATAAGGAAAACGTCGACCGTCAGAAGATGCACAAAGTGATAGCGGACAAGTTAGCATGAACCAGAGGGCAAGGCGCGCACGAGGCTTACCACAATTGGTCGCCGGAGTCTATCGGTACCGCGGCGGTGTGAGGGCAAATTCTAGTAGCCTGGTGGCGCTTCTGGCTGGCTTTGTTGGGGGAAATGGCCGCGAGAGGGAGGGGTTTAAGTAGCTGGAGCTGGGCGTGGAGTTACTCGGCGAATCAACGGCATTTACTCGCGCAATCAACGGCAGTGACGCGGGGAGGAACGACGGAGGGCTCAGTCGTGGGCGAGGTGTGGGGACGACGCTGACGGGTCAAGTGGGTCCGGGGCGTCAGTGAGAGGGGTGTGTTTGCGCGGGTGAGAAACAGAGGAGAGGAGGGGAACCCCGGGTGGGCTGTTTCACTTGTTGGGCCCGAATGGTGGCGCCAGGCCCAAATAGGATTTAAAATTCTTTTTCTATTTCTGAGTTGATTTTCAGGAATCAAAATCAAATGAAAACAAAAGCCATTTGAATTCAAATCTTTTCTTGATTTTTGTAGAGTGTAGCACTCACATTTTTGGTCATGAAATCAAGTGGTCACTCTATACTAGCTTGGTCCTTTTGATTGAACAAAATAAACAGTGCTATAGTACTTGATTTGAATAAGTCTTTAAAATGGTTTTCAAATCATATTTGTTTTGTAATTCTTTCTCCAAACTCCAACAATCAAACAAAGTAATAAGAGAGAAAGCAAAGCTTGGTTTAGAACAATTAATCTCTTCAATTGAGAGTGGTATTAGATTAATAGTTGCTCACATAAAATAATGAGCATCAGATGCTCCTGTTTTGAAATGGTTTTGAAATGGAACCCTAAATGATCATGGATGCATGGATGATATGCATGAGTTTTGAAACATGATTTTTGGGATGTTACAAATCTAACCCCCTTAAGGTGAATCTCGCCCTCGAGATTCGGATTGGCTAGCAAATAGGTGAGGGTGGTCTTTCCGAAGATCATCTTCTCTTTCCCACGTTGCTTCTTCTTCGGAGTGATGGTTCCATTGAACTTTGCAGAATTTGATAGTCTTAGTCCGAGTAACTCTTTCTGCAGTCTCAAGAATCTTGATAGGTTTCTCTTCATAGGTGAGATCACTTTCCAATTGGACCTCTTCCAAAGGTATAGTATCCTTCAAAGAAGTCTCTTCCATTTCCGGATGACATTTCTTAAGTTGACTCACATGAAACACATTGTGAACAGCAGACAAAGATTCTGGCAATTCAATCTCATAAGCTACTTCTCCTTTACGATTCAGAATTTTGAATGGTCCAACATATCTTGGGGCCAATTTACCTTTGACGCCAAACCTCTTCACTCCACGAAGTGGTGACACTCTAAGATAAGCTCTGTCACCTACTTCATAGGTAACTTCTCTATGCTTAGGATCTGCGTAGCTCTTCTGTCGGGACTGTGCTATCTTCATTCTGTCCTTAACCAACTTGACTTTCTCTTTAGCCTCTTTGATGAGTTTTGGTCCGAACAAACTTCTTTGTCCCACACCATTCCATAGCAATGGGGTGGTACACTTTCTCCCATAGAGAAACTCAAATGGTGCCATCTCAATACTGGCTTGATAGCTGTTATTGTAAGAGAATTCTGCGTAAGGCAGACTTTCATCCCAATTGGCTCCATAGTCTAGAGCACATGCTCTCAACAAATCTTCAAGAACTTGATTGGTCCTTTCTGTCTGTCCATCAGTTTGAGGGTGAAATGCAGTGCTGAATTCCAACCTCGTTCCCAATGACTCATGTAATTGCCTCCAAAAATGAGAAGTGAATTGGGTTCCCCTATCAGACACAATACTCTTGGGTACTCCATGTAGACATACAATTCTACTCATATAGATCTTGGCTAACTTAGCACTTGTGTAAGTTGTCTTCACAGGTATGAAATGAGCCACTTTAGTCAAGCGATCCACTACTACCCAAATAGAATCATATCCTGACCGGGTCCTTGGTAGTCCGGTGATGAAATCCATACCAATCTTGTCCCACTTCCAATCAGGAATAGGTAGTGGTTGTAACAATCCTGCTGGTTTCTGGTGTTCCGCTTTCACTCTACTACATACATCACACAAAGCGATATGTTCGGCGATGTCCTTCTTGAGATTATTCCACCAAAATCTTTCCTTCATGTCCATGTACATTTTGGTGTTACCCGGATGAATGGAATATGTTGAGTTGTGTGCTTCCTGTAATATCAGTTTCCGAAGCTCCGGATCTTGTGTAACACAGATACGTTTTCCATGCCATAAAGTACCCTGTTCATCTTCATGAAATCCTTTGGCTTTTCCTTTGCCAATCTTTTCCTTAATCTCTTCAATTTCCATGTCTGTCTTTTGGGCTTCTTTGATCTTGTCCAACAAAGTGGGTTGAACGTCCAAAGACATGAGATGTCCTTCAGGCACAATCTCCAATCTGAGATCTCTAAATTGGGCACACAGATCATCGGGCAATTCTCCCTTAGTAAGGCCATTCACAAAAACTTTACGGCTTAGAGCATCCGCTACAACATTTTGTTTACCGGGGTGGTATTGCAAACTCAAGTCATAGTCCTTGATGAGTTCTAACCATCTTCTTTGTCTCATGTTAATTTCTTTCTGGGTGAAGATATACTTCAAACTCTTGTGATCTGTGAACACTTCACATCGCTTTCCCAAAAGATAATGTCTCCATGTTTTGAGTGCATGGACAACAGAGGCTAACTCTAAATCATGAGTAGGGTAGTTTACTTCATGAGTTTTGAGTTGTCTCGAGGCATAAGCCACAACTTTCCCTTCTTGCATAAGAACTGCACCTAACCCATGATGAGATGCATCACAATACACCTGGAAATCTTTCTCCAAATCTGGCAAACATTAGACTAGTGCTGTCACTAGCCTCTTCTTCAATTCTTGAAAGCTGAGTTCACAACCTTCAGACCAAGCAAATTTCTTGTCTTTCTTTAGCAATTCTGTCATAGGCTTAGCTACCTTGGAGAAATTCTCAATAAATCTTCTGTAGTATCCTGCCAAGCCAAGAAAACTACGAACCTCTTTCACTGACTTAGGAGATTCCCGTTCAGTTACAGCTGAAACTTTAGCAGATCAATCACACATTCATCTCCTGACACAACGTGTCTAAGAAAACCAACTTCATTTAGCCAAAATTCACACTTGCTGAATTTGGCATACATCTTATGCTCTCTAAGTTTCTCAAGTATCAAACGCAAATGTCCTTCATGCTCTTCTTTGCTCTTGGAGTAGATCAAAATGTCATCGATGAAAACGACAACAAACTTGTCAAGGAATTCCATGAATACCTTGTTCATCATATTCATGAAATAAGCTGGTGGATTGGTCAAACCAAATGGCATCACGATATACTCATAAAATCCATACCTTGTGGTGAAAGCTGTCTTAGGTATGTCTTGTTCCCTTATCTTGAGCTGGAAATAACCTGATCGGAGATCAATCTTTGAGAACACACAAGCTCCTTCTAACTGATCAAACAAGTCATTGATTCTTGGCAAAGGGTATTTGTTCTTGATAGTCACCTCATTGAGTGAACGGTAATCTATGCATAACCTTTGACTTTTATCCTTCTTTTCCACAAACAAAACTGGTGCTCCCCAAGATGAGGAACTTGGTTGGATAAATCCTTTCTGCAACTTTTCTCCAAGTTGCTTCTTGAGTTCTTTCAACTCATCAACTGGCATCTTGTACGGTCTCTTTGCTATTGGTCCAGATCCTGGTAGCAAATCAATAAGAAATTCCACATCTCTATCAGGTGGCATTCCCGGTAATTATTCCGGAAACACATCCGGATATTCACTCACAATTGGCACACTGTCTATGCTACCCCCTTAAGAGAATTTAGCTTACTCCCTTTTGATTCAAAGTTAGACTTGAATCTAATCCATTTCTTTTCCGGGGTTGTGAGTGCAACAGTACGATTGGCATAATCTAGTACTCCTTCATACTTGGTAATCCAATCCATTCCCAAAACTACATCCAGTCCTTGGGAATCTAGGATTATCAGACTCACTGGAAACTTATGCTTTCCAAATTCTATCACTAGATCCCGGCATCCAAGACTTACTATCATATCTCCACCTAGAGAACTTACTTTTATTGGACACCCAATGTTTTCAGTTGAAAACCCATTTCTATCAACAAATGCTTTTGATATGAAAGAATGCGATGCTCCAGTATGAAAAAGAACAAGTGCTGGAATAGAATTGAGTTTGAACTTACCAAAGAACAAAAGATCGCTCCTCATAGATTTCCTCCACATTGATGTGGTTCACTTGTCCCTTTTGAAATGGGTTGGGCTTGTTGGGTCCTTCAACTTTCTTTTCTGGGCATTCATTTGCATAATGCCCCATCTTCTTGCACTTGAAACATTCAACCTGACTAAGATCCTTCTTGACAGGCTGGCTTCCACTGCCACTTCCGCTTCCATTGTGGTGGCTCTTATATCCACTCTTGTGATTTTTATACTTGTCATTGTCATGACTACGGTGATGCTTGTTGTCATGATGACGGTTGTGGTTGTGGTGCTTGTTGAACTTCCCATGCTTGTGGGATCTAGAACTCCCACTATCATCATAATGGGAACGCTTGTGAGACGATCCCGAGATGTGCTTGTTAGAGTTCTTTCTCTTCCTGCTCTCAACCTGTTTCATCTTGTTCTCCAAGATGGCAGCCTTGTCACAAAGAGACTGGTATGTGGGAACATAGGCCACAGCTAACTGCAGGTTCAATTCATCATTCAACCCTTCAAGGAACTTTTCCTTCCTCTTAGCATCGGTGTCAACTTCATCCGGTGCATAACACGCCAGATTGTTGAACTCCTCAATATACTCCGCCACGCTGCGGTGGCGCTGCTTCAGGTTATGAAACTCTTTCTTCTTCAAACTCATCACTCCGGATGAGATGTCAGCAGTACGGAAACCATCTTCGAAGATAGCCCATGTCACATCCTCAATGGGAGTGGTGATCTGGAAGTTATCCCACCAAGTGGCTGCTGGTCCTTCCAACAAGTGAGATGCAAATCTGACTTTCTCTTCATCAGTATAGCCAACAGTTACCAAGTCCTTGTTCACAGAGCGTAACCAATCATTGGCCACCATAGGATCAGTAGATCCTGAGAACTTTGCTGGCCTCAGTCTTAAGAACCTGGTAAGCATGTCAAAACCCGGTGGGTTGTTCTGATTGTTGTTGTTGTTATTGTTATTATTATTGTTGTTGTTGTTTTGATTCTGGATGAAAGTGGTCATCATTTGCATCAACTGAGTATGAGCTGTCATCATCTACTGCATCTCAGGGGTGATGTTGTTGTTGTTGGGGTTGGGATTGGCACGTCGGGGAGGCATCTGTGGTTTTCAATAAGGATAAGAATGAGATACCCATAGATGCTAACATGCACAATACATCACATAACAAATCACAATCATGCATCATAGTAGTAAAGGTTCAACAACACAGACAACAAGTTTTTGGAAAAGTAAACACACCAATAGCAAGCCATCCACATGTTGGATGGTAATTGCGACTCAATAATCAAAGACATGATAAATAAAGGTAAATGAGTAGTCATCACTACTCCTCTGCATCAACCTCCACATCCACAAATGTAAGACCTGCATTCTCCATAGCGGTCTTGTATTCCTCGACATTGGTGGTCAAGGTCTCTACTTTGGCTTTGAGAGCCCTCTTCTGTGAACGAAGCCTCTCAATCACAGTCTGCTGATGCTCGAGCTCGAAGTCCTTGGCATCTAGTTCTGCAGTCATGTCTCGAATCCTCTTGTTCCTATCTTGGACTCGCTTCTCTTGACTCTTGAACTTTCTGTCCTGACTCTCAAACTTGGCCTCCATCTCTTTGACTATCTCATCTTGCTTCGCGAAGAGCTTGTCCTTCTCACGAAGCTGCACCTGGAGTTCGTCATTGCTAAGCATGACGTTGGTCCTATCGGTGTCTATGTGCCTAAGAAGACCCTCTAAGTCCTGGAGGTATAGGCGAATCGGCTCTGCCGTCTCTCTCGAAGTATCCTTAAAGTCAATGGCCTCACCATCATCATCACGTGTACCAAAAGTGTGGAAGTGAGTACCTCTAACCTCTCGAGAGTGTCTCCCTAGTAAACGTCCAATCAAATCCTGCATGACTACCTCTAGGCCTCTCTCCTTGTCATCATGCATGATCTTGAAGATGATGGCCTCCGTGGCTGGCTCGGCCCCGTCCTGGCTGATTAACCTTGAAGCCCCAAAGGTCTTTCCTCTCAAACTTGGTGAGGGGAAGCATCATGATAGTAGGAAGAGGGAGATTGAGCAAACTAGTGAGCTCAACAATGCGAGTGCCAAAACGAGTTCCCTTGAACTCTTCAGCCGTGCTGATTGTAACGTTAGGCATCTATTTATAAGATAGAAAAAGTTAGAATCAACATCAATAAATTACAAGACAAAGCATCACAAGTATAACATTGGCAAACACACAAGTCATGGCATACATGGATTCATTACAAACAACCAAGGTTCAACTTATTTAAACAACATTTGGGAAATAAAATGATAAGTGTGGTGCTCCAACTAACGAAGTACGTTACAATCCCATCTCACTTGCCAAGTTGGCTAACAGGGCATCCCTAGAGGCAATCTGTCTATCTAGATCACATGACTCTATTGCTAAGTCTATGATGTCCTCCCTTAAACTTTGGTTGGTAGCCTCTAACTCTTGGGTATGCTTATTTTCTTCCTTAAGGTCATTCTGGGTGTTAAGCATTCTGCACTTGATTCTATCACCAAGTTCTTTGATGGCCTTCCAAGATGCATCCCTTGATGAATCAAAGAATGTAGCCACACTGAGTTGGTGACCATGCAGAATCCTGAGTCCTTGTGGTTGTCTTCCTTGTTTTTATACAAGTGAAGTTGCACCCACCAGTACTCAACTCCTTCATCCATCACAGGAAAACCTTTGTACACAGCTGCACCATGTATTCCCATGGCAACCATGAGGTCCTTGAGAGCCTTGGGGAACTCTGTCTCACATTCCAAAGTCATAGTCATGAGTGGTCCCTTCCTCACGACTTCGTTGATGGAGTTCATCTACAAATAGAGATGAGAAATAAGATTAGAAAAGTTTACGAGAAGAAAAGACAAGTGTGGAAGTTGTTGAATTTTTTTTCCTTAGTGGTTTCCAATCCTAGGGTCATAATCCTACAGGCAACACGGTGCTCTGATACCATCTGTAAGATCCCTCCTTTGTAAAGGAAAGGATCTCTGTGATTGCAATGCTAGTCCCTGGATCAATGCTAGCATCCACAATTTAAGATGAAGTACATAGAAACAAAGGTCATTATTACAAGTCATTCCAGAGACAACATAGTCTTTTACAACTCCATGGCCACAGGCCTAGTACAAGAGTTTAAATATGTAATATGATAAATAAGTCTTCATCTTCATGTGCCACAGGCAAGCATGTTGAGTGTAGACTCATGACTCCTAATCATCATCAGAATATCCTGCAACATCACAAGTTACAGCCATAGTGGGTCAATACATTGGAATAGTATTGGCAAGTGATACCTTAATAGAATATTTGTGGACTAAATACTATATGCATTTTGGCTAAGTGTAGCTTAGGCTTGCTTTGCTCAAAATAGGTTTTGCCTATTAGTTGAAATCACTAAGTTATTCTTTGTCAAAAACTTTCCCAAGGAACCACCAATAGACATTAGGGACCTTCACCCTTGTTCAACCACAAGCTTTTACTTAGAAATTCGGATGAGGAGATTCTTCATAGCTTCCATGTCTTGATGCTCAAGTTGTCCAATACCAGGGACATGGCTAACTACTTAGATTCTTCCATCTGCAGACGTTGTGCACTTTCCCCACAAGACTTGATTTTCACCAAGACAGGACCTTTCAGAAGCCTTCCCTTAGACCAAATGGACGCGCTCCAACCTATCATCCCACTACCACCAACTGTCCAAATGGCTAAGTTATTGCAACCTATATGATCCAGGTAGAGCCCATATTGCCAAGTGGCTGCACTAGAAGCTTCTTAACATATGGCATCTCAAATCCCTTTGTTCCTGGGTGGCTTTCCACAAGTGAGATACACAAGGTAAACCATAGAAATGGGCCTTGTGGAACCACCCAACATAACCCATTCACAACCATTCCACCCAGGTGATTCATTCACTTAGTTGTTTTATTAAGCAAAATCATAAGTCCAAAGACTTAGAAATATTTTCTCATAGCATGAATATATAACCACCCTTGGTTGCTACTAGCTAGGCTAAGCATGGCATTGATAAGACTTAGAAATATTTCTAGCAATTCTACAACTACTAGGATTTCCCAAGCATAGCATATAGATCAAAAATAACCATGCAAGACTAGCAAAATATTTCTAATGCAAAGTTGAAAAACATAGGAATAAATCATGAAGAACCACTTGCCTTGGTAGTTTGAAGAGTAGCTACGATCCTCACAATCACAATCACTATTTGCACCAAAATCTACGCATAAAATAATAACACCAAAATCACATACAAAATAAATACAAGCAAAAATATATGGATGCATGCATAATGCCATGTGATGATTTTATAACCAAACAAGACAAGTGCATAGTACTGATTCATAAACAAGTACAAAACAAGCCAAATAAACTTTTTTTGATTAGCAAAACTTTTCCAAATAATTTAATATACACAAAAATAGACCTACACAAGTTTCTGTAAAAACAACCATTTTAACAGAGGCAAAACATTAAACACGTTGCATAGATGGAAAGGATTTTCTCTCCTGATTCCATTGATATAAAATTTGTCAAATTTGGATGTGGCATTCAAAAGTTATGAATTAAACAAATTCAAACATCTAATAGATCTAATTCAAACTTTTAAAACAAAACTCGTGCCACGCGGCAGCGTCTGGTTGGCTAGTACCGCTTCGTGCTGGATCGCATTCGTGCATCGTCAGATCAACTTAAAATCTAACGGCTCAGTTCTATCCATACCCCTTCGCCTATCTTCTAATCTCGACCAGTGGATCTAGATCCAGTGGATCTAAACGCTTTGACCAAAACCCGGCGGCGCAAATGGCCAGAACGGCGGCGACGGCTCTACCGGGGATGGATCGGCGAAACTAGCGAGGGCTGGGGGCAGTGATGATGCTTACCAGACTCGCACGTACATGAGGAAGCTCAATGTGGTCGTTGTGGAAACGGGGGCGTGCTGCTGTGGCCGTGGGAGCTCGTCGGAGTCGGGGCGACGTCGGGCTTAGGTGGACGGTGACGTTGGCGATGTTTCTGATCCGCCCTAACACAAACGAAAAGCATCAGCGCGTGCGCAATGTTCAGGCGAACAAGATGGAGTCAAGGAAAAAGCACGGGGTGGTCGAACCTCACTGGAATTCCTTGTCGAAGTTGGAGACGACGTCAGGAAGTTGCGGTGCTTGACGGAGTCGATGCTCTGGTGCGAAATAAGGCAAACGGCGACCGTCAAAAGATGCGCAAAGTGATAGCGGACAAGTTAGCATGAACCAGAGGGCGAGGCGCGCACGAGGCTTACCACAATTGGTCGCCGGAATCTGTCGATACCGCGGCGGTGTGAGGGCAAATTCTAGCAGCCTGGTGGCGCTTCTGGCTGGCTTTGTTGGGGGAAATGGCCGCGAGAGGGAGGGGTTTAAGTAGCCAGAGCTGGGCGTGGAGTTACTCGGCGAATGAATGGCATTTACTCGCGCAATCAACGGCAGTGACGCGGGGAGGAAACGGTGGAGGGCTCAGTCGTGGGCGAGGTTTGGGGACGACGCTGACGGGTCAAGTGGGTCCGGGGCGTCAGTGAGAGGGGTGTGTTTGTGCGGGTGAGAAACAGAGGAGAGGAGGGGAACCCCAGGTGGGCTGTTTCACTTGTTGGGCCGGAATGGTGGCGCCAGGCCCAAATAGGATTTAAACTTCTTTTTCTATTTCTGAGTTGATTTTCAGGATTCAAAATCAAATGAAAACAGAAGCCATTTGAATTCAAATCTTTTCTGGATTTCTGTAGAGTGTAGCACTCACATTTTTGGGCATGAAATCAAGTGGTCACTCTGTACTAGCTTGGTCCTTTTGATTGAACAAAATAAACAGTGCTATAGTACTTGATTTGAATAAGTCTTTGAAAATGGTTTTCAAATCATATTTTTTTTGTAAATCTTGCTCCAAACTCCAACAATCAAACAAAGTAAGAGAGCAAGCAAAGATTGGTTTAAAACAATTAATCTCTTCAATTGAGAGTGGTATTAGATTAATAGTTGCTCACATAAAATAATGAGCATCAGATGCTCCTGTTTTGAAATGGTTTTGAAATGGAACCCTAAATGATCATGGATGCATGGATGATATGCATGAGTTTTGAAACATGATTTTTGGGATGTTACATAGTGCACCTTATTGGGTGTGTTGGGGACACAAGATACTTCTCGTATCTTGATTGTAGGGTTGCTTGAGAGGGAATACCTTTGACCACTTCCTCCCTGAGTTCGATAAAACCTTGGGTAATCCACTTAAGGGAAACTTGCTGCTGTTCTACAAACCTCTACACTTGGAGGCCCAACAACTGTCTACAAGAATAGAAGTGCGTAGACATTACTTGGTCTAGAATCACTGCTTTACAAAGGGAAAATGAGCCTAAGATGAGTCTTAGCATGGTTATCAATAGTTTCTACCACGGTATTGCTCTTCATTATAGATATGCTTTGGATGTTGTGGCTGAGAAAGATATTTTTCAATGTACTAAGGATGAAGCTTTTGATGCCATAAATAAGTTGATTACAATTTATAATACACCCGGCAAGTCTGATTCCTCTTTCACAAGTATTTTTGCTAGGTTGAACACTCTTGAGACCGGTATTGCTGCTATGAATAGTTGCTATCACAGGCTTAGGGCTTACCACGATTATGTTCCAATAAACTCTGAGCCTTCAAAGTGGTTTCCCACAATCAAAGTCTCTATAAATACTACACTTTTTTATGCTCGCTGTGATATCATGTCTGAATTTTGCCTCATTCCTAAAGATATTTATGATTCTTTGTGTCTTTGGGGGCTTTCTGAAGGAGGAGAGGAAATCTCTCTTACTAATAATGCCACTTTATTAACCATTGGAATAGCTGAAGGTGTGTTTACAAAAATCTCAGGGAAAATGGTGTCTACTGATTATCTTGTTATTGAATGTGTAGGCAAAGGACATATTACACTTGGAAGATCCCTACTGAAACACCCTGGAGCAGTAATAGATGTGGGAAAAGGCATTATGCATTTTTCTCCTCCAGTGAGCAAACATATTTTCCCTAAAGAGAAGAAGAAAGGTAAGAAAGGAAAGAACAAGAAGGTTGCTTCTTCATTTGAAAATACTTGATTGTTCTTGCTTTTTGTGCCTAACTTAAAGGCATTAAAGAGAAGTACTTGTTGGGAGATAACCCAAGAGTTTCCTTGATTCTTAGAAGTTATTACTTCAGTAATGACCTCTGCTTATCCTTTTTGTTTGCTTTTTGTGCCAAGAATGACCTCTAATGAGAGGGAAGTAAGATTTGGGGAGTTGCTGTCGTGAAACAGATTTCTGTCCTCCACGATAAAAATTCGTGATGAGTATCTGTAACTCGGATTGAGCTGATAATTTATGAATAAATCCCCCAGTATGTTAGATAAGTTTAGTTAGTTCAACACTTTTTGATTTTAGCAACATAATATTTTCGAAAAAATCGGTTTCTACCTGCTGGTCTGTTTTGACAGATTTCTGCCATTATTTGCATTTGCTTCTTATTGATTCCTTTTTTGAGTTCTCTTTTGGGGAATTGAGATTTTTGAAGGAGTTACTACAGTAGCTTATGTTTTTAGTGAAAAGTTTTAATGTTCCAAAGCTTTGCCAGAGGTATAATATCTTTTGAATAAACTAATGTTGCTAATGAAGATTGTGTGAAGTTTTGTATGAAGGAAAAATTTCAGGCGTAGAGAGAGAATGATGTAAAAAGATGAAGAATGGACAAAAGCTCAAGCTTGGGGATGCCACCATGGTGTCACCCAAAGAAATATCCAAGAGGTACAAGCGTCAAAGATTGGGGATGCCCAAGGCATCCCCTTCTTCATCAATAAAAAGCTCAGGTCTGTCTAGACACTTCGTTTTTATTGTTTCATGCACTGTTGTGTTGTTCTTGGAGCGTCTTAGTTTTTGTTTGCTTTGCTTAGGTTGTTTAGTTTGATTAAATAAAGTAGTTTGGACCCCCGTTCTCGCTATGTTGTTGCAAATAAGTTGCTTGGTGTTGGACAGGAGTAGGAAGTTCCTGCTTGAAAGTGCAAGAGGAGCTTGCATTGACTATGACTTAGACTTTAGCATGACATGCTAGGTGTTTTTACGTTATGCTTAGTGATTATTTATGTAGCATGTCTTGTTCCAAACAATTGGTATTACTTAGTGTGCCTTGAAAGAATTATGCGTTGTTTTAGCATACAAAAGCATAGTATTGTGGTATTCTCCTTTGATGCTTTGTTTGGGTTAACTTGGCACATGCTCACCACACGTTATGACTATGAACAAGTCACCATAGCCTCTATGATCATTTAGTCCTTGAATTGTAGTACCACTCTATGCTTTGATTAGTAATGTTTTGTCGCTCTGCATGATTATGGCCACTATTGCTCTCTTAGTTGGTTTCTCCCAGTCTTTTGCTAGCCTCCACTTGTATGAGTAAGCTCCACTCATGCTTTCAACTCCCAAGAAACCAAGTTATTCCAAAGTGTCCACTATAAATACTATGCATGGTGTGTTACACCATTCCAAGTATATTCTTGTTTTCAGCTATCTTCCAATTAAAAACTATTTTGTTATGTGAAAACTTAGTGATATAAAGCCCTCACAAACTTGATGGCACACTTTATATCATTTGCCCTTAATAAACTTGAACCATTGTGTCGTCTATGTTTTATATGCTTGCACTTATACGTTGGAATTAGAAGAACCGTACTGTCACGGGGAACGTTTTCAACATTGCACTTGTACTTTGTACTCAGTTGATATCATGCTCTTTTGTCTATGGATGTCACTGGTGTGAAATAAAGAGGGAACTTGTAAGTCCATGGAGTTTGTATTTTGTGTTAGAAACGCCTGGGCCGCTAGCCTAAGCCATGCCTAATCATGGTGGAAACTTGCATCATCACCATAGTGAGCTATCTATGAAGCATCCTCAATAAAAAGCTATATACATAGTAAATAAAAAGATCGCTGAGATGATCATTGTCTGCTTTCCTTGTCATTTTGGTTATGGGATAGCTCCTGTACCATGTGCAAGGGGTACTCCATTGGCCGTTCTCTATGATATGCATGTACTTACAATAACAAGAACTTGCATGTGACTGAAGTTGAGTAGCATGAGGTGTGTCCCTCGTATTCAAGGTACTTGAGATTGCCAACTTATACTTTGTCAAGCATATACTCCATAGTTTGTTCACTTTAACCTGAATCACTTCAAGATGATTATGATAGGGGCAATGAGGGCTGAAAGCTAACAAGTACCATAATTTTTGGAAGCTCTTTTTGAAACTTGAAATCCCTGCTTCCCTTTACAAAGGGCATTTCTTCCACTATATTGAGTCTCCACCTTCTACCTTTAGGCACCATTAAGAGAACATAGTTGCCATTCTTAGTTCTATGTGTAGTGTCCCAAAACTTATTGATTGATGCATATTGTGATATTACTTGTTCTTGTGCTATTTTTTTCTAGTCACCCTTGGGAACTTTGAAGGTGTCCTATGCATCTATTTGCTACTCTATGAGGGACAAGCTGATTGCCACAATGCCATGTTTTCTGTATGTGAAACAAACAATTTTTTTTCAATGCATGTTATTCATGATCTTTGTTTGTAGCCTTTCATGTTGCATGCATAGTTACTTTTTCTTACTGTTAGAATTCCATCTTTCATGCACATGTTTAGAGTTCTTTGATCCCAGCTTTCAATGCTTGCAAATGGTTTGATCTTGGTTTTGATGGTGCATGTCACCGCAAAAATTATTGTTTTTATCACTTACCTACTCGAGGACGAGTAGGAGTTAAGCTTGGGGATGCTTGATACGTCGGAAACGTATCTATAATTTTTGATGTTCCATGCTTGTTTAGTATCTACTTTGCTTTGCTTTGTCTACACTTTGAGGTGTTTTTATATCTTTTCTGAAACTAACCTATTAACAAGTTTCCACAGTGCCAGTTGCCTGTTTACTTCCATTTTTGATTCTAGAAAGGCAAAAAATCAATATTCTCGTAATTGGACGGTACAAAAGCAAAATTCAATATTTTACCGTGGGCAACACGAAGTCCAGAGGAGAGACGGAAAAGCGGGCCAGGGCGGCCAAACCCCCCTAGGCGCGGCCAGGGGTGGGACCGCTCCTGGGCAGGGTGTGGCCCTCCTGGTCGCCTCCCAGCCTCGCCTCTTCACCTATAAGAAGCCCCCGATGCAGAAACCCTAGGCACCCGATCAAATCTCCACGAAACCGTCTGTAGCCGCCGCCACCATCGTCACTAGATCGGGGGGATCTGAAGTTCTTCCCGGCACCCTGCCGGAGGGGAGATCATCCCGGAGGCCTTCTTTTCCGGTATGATGCGTGAGTAGTTCCACCTTGGACTATGGGTCCATGTAGTAGCTAGATGGTTGTATCTCCTCCTTGTGCTTTCATGTATAGATCTTGTGAGCTCTGTTCATGATCAAGATCTAATCTATTTTTAATCATGCATGTTGTGTTTACGAGGATCCGATGGATATTGAGATTACTATGTCAGATTGATTAATGGTTTTGTCTTTATGATTCTATCATGTCTGTGTTGTTTGTGTTCTTGCATGCTCTCTGTTGTTAGTAGCTATCTTGGCCAAGTAGTTGCTAGTGCCTCCAAGAGGGAGTATTTATGCTCGATAGTGGGTTACATTCATGCCTCTAGTTTCCAAGGGAAGTGACAAAAATCTCTTCGATTGTAGATGTGCTGTTGCCACTAGGGAGAAAACAACGGCCTCTTGTTCATAGAACAAGTGGATTGTTTACCTTACACACTTTGCTTAAAGAAGTTGTCTATTGCTTGCAACTTAATACTGGAGGGGGTTCGGATGATAACCTGAAGGTGGACTTCTAGTCATATATGCAGTTGGATGGCGGTCTATGTATCTTGTTGTATTGCCCAATCGAATCTCATAGGTTATTTTTTGTCTAGTATTGCATTGATTACCTTGCTCAGTTCCTATCAATTGCCCTGCTGTAATTTGTTTACCCTTCATGCCATGTTGTTTATCTAAGGAGAGCACCTCTAGTGAACTATGGACCCGGTCCAATCTTTACCATTAATACATCTTCCACTGTTACTTGTTTACTTGCTGCAAACCATTACCTTCCACACAATATGTTTAATCCTTTGTTACAGCAAACCGGTGAGCTTGACAATCTCACTGTTCATTGGAACAAAGTCTTGAGTTTGAGTTGTGCAGATCCCCGTGTTGCTTGCAACACCTGTGTGACGTTTGCTTCCTCCTTCTGGTTCGATAACCTCGGTCTCTACTGAAGGAAGACTTGCTGTTGTGCTCATCACACCTTGCTCTTGAGGTTTCCAACGAAGTGCTCCACGACAAGCACCATCAGGAATACTTGGTGAAAATGATTATGAAAACCTTGGAATTATGAGTGATTCTAATGAAATGTTTTGACATGTGTTATGAACACCAGATGATTTTATGATGAAAATGTTGAGGCATGAGCCTTAGCCCTTTATAAACTGATGGTTGGGTTCGGATGCGATACCATTCCAATTTTACTGTACAACCACAATACCCGAATTTGGGTAGGGCTTGACTGGAGTTTATATATCTTAGTATGGGTTCCCTTGCGGAAGATGTTTGAGCTGGGGCTACCTCGTGATGAATGTCCACCTATGCAGTTCCCAAGATGACAGATGGTTATGGTTGGGAGGCCAAACTCATAGGGGAGGTGCTTATACAAGGGTGTGTAATTGAAAGGTTAGGATTGATTATCCGCATACTGAGTATGGTGATTCAGGATTGTTCCTGATGAATGTATCGAATATTGTGGTGAAAGTGTACCACCTATGTAGAGTGTCATACTATTCGAATAGCCGCGTCCGAGGTTATGGACAGTTGGAGTGGCCATACTGTTCCATCGCCAGATGTTTTCAAAATGACTTATGAAATGAACTATGACTTTGACTTGACCACAACAGGGTTGTGAACATGAAAACTAAGTTCCCACTTAGGTGTTGTAAAACATTAAGTTAGTTTTATTTACTTCTAAACTCAGTTAGAGATAAACCTTGCTTTTTGCAAATCAACCTAGAGCTTAGAATTCCTACTCGAACTACCTTACTTATTAATATTAGTTTGTGAGTACTTAAAGAGTACGCATGGCTTTGTCCCTGGCTATTTCTATGGCCATACTATGAGGGGGACTACCAGGATGATGGACAGCTGGAAGTCTATGACAACTAGGATCATCTTCCATTGTCAGCCTGTGACCCTGAAGATGGAGCTTCGACCATGCTACCCTTATTATTATTCCGCTCCATTGATTGTGTTAAGACTAGATCATGAGATCCTTTATTTGTAAGACCTTTATTATGGTTTGTAATAGATGATGAACTATGGTACCAATCTGTTATGTCTCACCAAAATAGTAATCCTGGAATTGCGATGTATGGCATAACAGGCATTTGGGATTAAAATTCCAGGTGTTGACAACTTTTCATTGAGAAACTTGTTACTCTTGGGTTTTTGTAACCCAGAAGGAATAGGTCGCCCTCGGAGCTTGTTGCAAATTAGCTCTCGGGCCATGTTGGGAGACTCCAATTGAGTTGTGGAGATTGCACCAACTAGTTTGTAAAGGTTTCGGTTTTACACCTTGAAGTCCACTGCAAAGTGCATCGTTTGTCTGCCATTGTGTTCAACATACCGGAGAATAAGGTGAGCCTTTGTGGCATGACACCTCTCCACGAAGATGTACTTCCTTGTTAACTTAACAAGGACTGTGGTTATTTCTACCCATTTCTCTTGTATTTATATTTATCTTGCTTGATTATCATCTTGGTAAATTCACTTAGTTATATATCTAGATAATTTACCTTTCCGTCAAGTCTAAATTGAAAAGAACTAAAATTTGGTTAGCTCCTATTCCCACCATAGTTGCTCTACTTGTACTTTCAGCATGCTTTGTATGTATTTTTTCATTTTTTATTGTGCAAATTTTAATCTAGGTTATGTAATGTTATTAAGGTCATTGCAGTGGAGGACTACATGGTTGGTTCTTGCTAGAAAACAAAATAGAGGTTGACGTATTTTTGGGATACCAGAAAAAATGTGTAGATAAATATTTATCAAAGATCAAAATCATGGCAGATGGACGATTTTCATGACTTAAAACTGTGATGTGGGTCATATTTGTTTACATAGATACGATAAAAGTAAAAAAGAGAGGAAGAGTTAAAACTAATTAATATATTATCTAATATTCATGTATGTCAAAATAAATATTGATATATTAAAACAAATGTTTGTCATATGAAGAAATTCGTCCATCAACTCATGTATTTATTGTAAAAAATTAGAGAAAATAAAACTAGAAAGCATAATATAAGTGAAGAAAAGGAAAAGAGAAATCATAAAGAAAAACTTATGTCCGTTATCGGGCCGAGCCCATTAAATGATAGGGGTGCGAGGACACTCGATATTCCTGGCTAATTGCAGGAAGCAGAAATCTTCCTATGAGATGGGGACCCATCGGAGCACAAGCCCAGAACCCAAACCTGCGTCCACCCAGCGCTCGTGGGCTCGTGGCCTTCCTCTACCACCCCAAGTCCGTGCAGAGCTCGGGACTCGAGCTAACTGTCGTGTAGCTGTAGTGGGAAAAGCAGCCGCGGACAACGGTTAAAATCTTGACATCCCTCTAGAATCTTGACAGCGGTTAGAATCTCGCTCATGCTCCTAGCTCGCAAACCAACGCATCAGGGACCAAAAACAGAAAGTACAGGAGGAAGACAAGAGCCAAGCTTCGTGACTCACACGAGGAGAGAAAACCTCGTCGCCTCGCATCTTGGTTTTAGCATATCCACAGAAAGCCCCCTGTAGTAGTACATATCAGCCAGCGACCTTGCCCTCTCTTGCTTTCCGCAGTCGCACAACGCTGATGTTTATGTAACCATGCATGTCCATGGGACTAGCTAATTAATGTTCCCGATGAGCGAGAGGGTTAGCTTATCACTCTCGCGATTCACTGATACACATGGAAGCACACACTTACACTAATAGAAAACAAGACTTTGGTTTGAAGCTGCTCTGGCCTCTAGTCCCGGCCGGGTCTGGAACCGGGACTAGTGTGAGCACTAGTTCCGGTTTGTCCTCTTTGCAACGGTTAGAAGACATTAATTATCTAGTCCCGGTTGGTAATACCAGCCGGGGCTACAGGTCTAGCGTCAACGATTGGAACCTAGGAGAACATATACTCCCAGGTGTTGTTACAGGCCCGGGACTAGTGCTCATGATTTAGTCCCGGTTTGTAGAACAATCCAGGACTAATGTTTCCCCTCTATATTCCCTTCTTCGATCCTGCACAAACCCAACCCATGGCCATTTTCTCCAAGCTAGTTCAAGTTCATCCCCATTTTTTGCCCAAAGTTCGTCAAGATTTGGTGGTCATCAATCCAAGCTTCTAAAAGGTTAGCAACTTCCATCTCTTATGTCTCATTGTTAGTTTAGCTCAATGCTCTAGAAGTAGAGAGGGATTTCATGCTTAGAAGTAGAAGAAATTTTAGATGTGTAATTTTAAGCAAATTTTGATTATGCAAAAAGTTATTGAAAGTTAAGATGTGTATTTTTAGAGTTTCGAAGCTCAGAATTGAGTAAGGTTTTCACTACTAGATCAATAATTAAAAAGTCATCATTTTTTATGTTAACAGTTTTGTCTAATTCAAAAATTGGTGCATGTAAAATTATATATATATATATATATGTTGTACACACTAAATTTTTAGATTTGAAAAAATAAATGTAGTAAAAATGATCCAAATTTTTTATATGATACAAAATTTTAATTATAATACAAATGAGCCGGAAATGGATGTACGACACTCCCCAAATGTCTGACGTGTTCATTAAAGGAGTGCATTCTTTTCTCGATTTGGCTGAGGCAAACACGCAGAATGGTTTTATGTGTTATCCGTTCCGTGTCTGTCGGAATGTGAAGGATTACTCTTTTTCAAAAACCATTCACATCCACCTGATTCAGCCAGGTTTCATGTCCGGCTATAATTGTTGGACAAAGCACGGAGAAAAGGGGGTTATGATAAAAAACAACAAAGAAGAAGAGAACGATGACAACTATCCAATGTTATCTGAATATGGTGATACTACAATAGAAGACAATGAACAAGAAGAAGGTGAAGAATGAGCATTAGATGAGACCGCTGATGATCTTTGTCAGGCCATTCTTGATGGACGGAGCGAATGCGAAAATGAAAACGAGGAGAAGAAGTTGGAGCGCATGTTAGAGGATCACAAAAAATTGTTGTACCCAAATTGCAAAGATGACAACACAAAGCTCGATACCACATTGGAATTAATGCAATGGAGGGAAGAGAATGGTTTATCTGAAAAGGGATTTGAGAAGCTACTGAAAATTTGGAAAAAGAAGCTTCTAAAGGATAACGAATTGCCTGTCAGTACATACGAGGCAAAGAAGGCTATCTGCCCTCTAGGACTAGAGCTGCAGAAGATACATGCATGTATTAATGACAACATCCTCTATCACGGTGAGGAGTACGAGAATTTGGATGCATGCCCGGTATGCGGTGCATTATGGTATAAGATCAGACGAGATGACATTGGTGATGTTGAGGGCGAGCAGCGTCCCAGGAAGAGGGTTCCTGCAAAGGTGATGTGTTATGCTCTTATAATACCACGGTTGAAACATTTATTTAGAAACAAAGAGCATGCCAAGTTGTTGCAATGGCACAAAGATGACCGCAAGAAAGACTCGATGTTGAGACACCCCGCTGATGGGTCGCAGTGCAGAAAAATCGATAGAGAGTACCCGAGCTTTGCAGATGACGCAAGGAACTTAAGGTTTGGTCTAAGTACAGATGGAATGAATCCTTTTGCATAGTAGAGCTGTAGTCATAGCACCTGGCCTGTAATTCTATGTATATATAACCTGCCTCCTTCATTGTGCATGAAGCGGAAGTTCATTATGATGTCAGTGCTCATCCAAAGCCCGAAGCAACCCGGCAACAACATTGATGTTTACCTAATGCCATTAGTTAAAGAACTACTATAGTTGTGGCACGACGAAGGTGTACGTATGTGGGATGAGCACAAACAGGAGCCATTTGACCTACGAGCGTTGTTGCTTGTAACCATCAATGATTGGCCTGCTCTGAGTACCCTTTCAGGACAGTTAAACATGGGATACAATGCATGGACGCATTGTTTAGATGATACTGAAAGTATATATTTGGATAAAGGTAGGAAGAATGTGTACCAGGGGCATCCTCGATTTCTTTCGGCCAAGCATACCGCAAGAAAGAAAGGCAAGCATTTCAATGGTGAGGCAGATCATCGAAAGAAGCCTATCCGCCGTATTGGTGATGATATATTTGGTATGGTCAAGGATCTAGAAGTAATCTTTGGAAAGGGCCCTGGCGGTCAATATGTTCCGAAGGACGCTGACGGACATGCGCCCATGTGGAAGAAGAAATCTATATTTTGGGAGCTACCCTATTGGAAAGTTTTATAGGTTCTCTCTGCAGTCGACGTGATGCACGTGACGAAGAATCTTTGTATGAACCTGCCAGGCTTTATGGGCGTGTATGAAAAAACAAAAGATACGCCAGATGCACGGCAGGACCAGCAAGGTATAAAAGACCTAGATGGCCTGCATCCAATGAAGACAGATAAAGGACGTTTAAGTGCTGCCAGTTATGCTCTTACCAAAAAAGATAAGGAAATATTTTTTGAAGGCCTGATCAGTATGAAGGTCTCGTCTGGCTTCTCGTCGAAATATAAAGTGAATAATAAATATGGCAGAGAAAAACTTCTAGAACTTAAAGTCCCATGACTGCCATGTGCTTTAACGCAATTGCTTCCAGTTGCATCGAGGGGAATTCTATCGGAAAATGTTCGACTACCCATTGTGAAGCTATGTGCATTCCTCAATGCTATTTATCAAAAGGTAATCGATCCGCAAATTCTACCGAGGTTACAGAATGATGTGGTCCAGTGTCTTGTTAGTTTTGAGCTAGTGTTCCCACCATCCTTCTTCAATATTATGACGCATCTCCTGGTACACCTAGTCAATGAGATTACCATTCTGGGTCCTGTATTTCTACACAATATGTTTCCCTTTGAGAGTTTCATGAGAGTTTTGAAGAAATATGTTCATGACCGTGCTAGGCCAGAAGGAAGCATCTCGAAGGGCTAGGGAACAGAGGAGGTCATTGAGTTTTATGTTGAATTTATTCCTGACATTAAGCCGATTGGTGTTCCTGTCATGAAGGGAGACTGAGTGGAAAAGACACGCTAGGAAGGAAATCAATAATATGTAGAGACGAGCATTATTTCACTCAAGTACACAACATAGTTCTACAAAATTCCACCTTGGTAGCTCCGTATATCAAGGAACACAAGAATATTGTACGCTCCAACAACCCGGGAAAGCCTGACTCCTTGATTAGAGATGAACACATGAATACTTTCGATGGTTGGTTGCAAACACATATCATGAATAACAAAACTGTTTGTGATCAACTGTACTTGTTGGCCAACTCACCATCTTTGACTATATGGACTTTCCAAGGGTACGAGATAAATGGGAATACATTTTACACGATCGCCCAAGATAAAAAGAGCACCAACCAAAACAGTGGTGTCCGCTTTGATGCAACAAACGACAATGGGTCAAAGGACACATATAATGGTTACATAGAGGAGATATGGGAACTTGACTATGGACCTGCTTTTAAGGTCCCTTTGTTTCGGTGCAAATGGGTCAAGCTAATAGGAGGCGGGGTTGAGGTAGACAAAAAATACGGAATGACAATAGTGGATCTCAACAATCATGCATATAGAGACGAACCATTCGTCCTAGCCAATGATGTAGGTCAGGTTTTCTATGTGAAGGACATGTCTACCAAACCGAGAAAGAAAATATAAGCAAACAAATACATCATCAAATGATGAGCCAAAGCGCCACATAGTTATTTCAGGGAAAATAAACATCATGGGAGTGGAGGACAAGACAGACATGTCAGAAGATTATGATAAGTTTCATGAAATTCCTCCATTCACAGTGAAGGATGACCCAAGCATCATGTTAGTTGATGAATATGCTCCATGGTTAAGGCCACATGGTCATAAGCAAGCCATATTATGTATTCTGAATTTTTTCTTTGGCGGTTTTTGAGATGCAATCAATATGTACCTGTACATCATGTATTATGACCTATAGTTCAAACCGGTCCCACTTACGGTTGAGATCTCCCGGTTGGGACATTGTCCATGTAAAGTGGTCTAGTATTTTTGCAAAATCTGGTGGCAGCATTTTGAATGAGCATTTTGGTGCTTGCTTCACAAAAAAACCATTTTGGGCGCTCGAAAAATGGAAAATAGCTTTTTTGTGCGACGAAAAGGAAAACTTCCTCTCGCAACATTGTTTTCCATACCATGATGCACATGTGTGCACAATATGGTCACAGTATCACAAACTATGCCCTAATTCTATCCATAACATTGGTCATTTGAGCCGAAAGCTAGGAAACCTCGAACATGATAGGTCATTTTGTGAAGGATTTTTGAGACATAATAAATTTACCAAGTTTGGTATTTTCCCTTTCAACTATGTCACATAATATGACACCACGTGAAGGATTTACATTGTTCAGACCTTTTTTGAATTTCTTATGCCCATTTTAAAAAAATTCTGTTTCAAACTATAGTCAAAACGGCGGGCATGGAGATAGGTGATGAGAATTGCTAAAACTTGCATTGGATCTATGATGAAACATCATAATGTGAGTCTAAATATGATTTTTCAGAAAATCATGAGCATTAGATCATGTACATGTAGTTCAAATCGGTCCCACTACCTACTAGTTCGGCAGATATTTGTCTTTTTGACCAAGGGTGGGCGGAAAGGTTTGAGATCTCCCTGTTGGGACATTTTCCATGCAAGGTGGTATAGCATTTATGGAAAATGTGGTGGCAGCATTTGGAATGAGCATTTTGGTGGTTGCTTCACAAAAAACCCGTTTTGGGCGCTCGAAAAATGGAAAATGGCTTTTTTCGTGCGACGAAAAGGAAAACTTCCTTATACAACATTGATTTCCATACCATGATGCACATGAATGCACATTATGGGCACAATATGAAAAACAATGCCCTGATTATATCCATAACATTGGTCATTTGACCCGAAAGCCAGGAAACCTCGAACATGATAGGTCATTTTGTGAAGGGTTTTTTGAGACATAATAAATTTACCAAGTTTTGTATTTTCTCTTGAAGCTATGTCACATACTATGACACCACACGAAGGATTTACATTGTTTAGACCTTTTTTGAATTTCTTATGCCCAATTTAAATTTTTCCTGTTTCAAACTATTAGTCAAAACAGCAGGCATGGAGATAGGTGATGAGCATCGCTAAAACTTGCATTGGATCTATGAAGAAACATCATAATGTGAGTCTAAATATGATTTTTTCAGAAAATCATGAGCATTATATCATGTACCTATAGTTCAAACCGGTCCCACTTCCTACCGGTTCGGCAGATATTTGTCTTTTTGACCAAGGATGGACGGAAAGGTTTGAGATCTCCCGGTTGGGAAATTTTCCACGCAAGGTGGTCTAGCATTTCTGGAAAATGTGGTGGCGGTATTTTGAATGAGCATTTTGGTGGTTGCTTCACAAAAAAAACCGTTTTGGGCGCTTGAAAAATGGAAAAGGGCTTTTTCGTGCGACGAAAAAGAAAACTTCCTTCTGCAGCATTATTTGCCATACCATGATGCACATGCATGCACAATATGGGCACAGTATCAAAAAATATGCCCTGATTATATCCATAACATTGGTCATTTGACCCGAAATAGTAAACCTCGAACAAGATAGGTCATTTGGTGAAGGTTTGTTTTGAGACATAATCAATTTACCAAGTTTGGTATTTTTTCTTGAAACTATATCATATAATATGACACCACAAGAATGATTTACATTGTTCGGGCCTTTTTTGAATTTCTGAAGACCGTTTTAAAACTTTCCTATTTCAAATTACAATCAAAACGGCGGGCATGGAGATAGGTTATGAGCATCACTAAAACTTGCATTGGATCTATGAAGAAACATCATATTGTTAGTCTAAATATGATTTTTTCAGAAAATCATGAGCATTAAATCATGTACCTTTAGTTCAAAGCGGTCCCACTTCATACCCGTTTGGCATATATTTGTCTTCTTGACCAGTGGTGGAGGGAAAGGTTTGAGATCTCCCGGTTGGGACATTGTCCATGCAAGGTGGTCTAGTATTTTTTGGAAAATGTGGTGGCAGCATTTTGAATGAGGATTTTGGTGGTTGCTTCACAAAAAGACCCGTCTTGGGTGCTCGAAAAATGGAAAATGGCTTTTTCGTGCGACAAAAAGGAAAACTTCCCGCTGCAACATTGTTTGCCATACCATGATACACATGCATGCACAATATGGGCACACTATCAAAAACAATGCCCTGATTCTATCCATAACCTTTAGTCCCGGTTTTAGACACCAACCAGGACTTTAGGGGTTGTGGCAGGCTGGGGCTGGCGTGCATGTTTAATCCCGGTTGAGTTCTCCAACCAGGACTAAATATGAACCTTTAGTCTCGGTTGGAGATAGCAACCGGGACTAAACATGAGTGGTGACACTATGCCAGTGAGTGGCGACACTTTGCCAGTGAGTGCCAACACTATTTCGGTGGGTGGCGGCACTATGACAGGGTGAGTGTCAACATTATGTCGTGAGTGTCGACACTATGTCGTGCTGCTTAACCTATAAATAGGCATCCTTGTGAAGTTATCAACTGCAAACAAGATGCGAGACCAGGGACAACACTACGACCAGCTTGAGTGAGATGTCGGCGGAGCCTAGTCCTCGGGCATCTCCCTTAAGCTGGACATAGAGGCACTCCCTAATATGTGAAATTAGTTAGCTCCCAGGCGTATTGATCTAGTTAGAGAAGTTATAAACTGCAAGATGGTGTGCGAGAGCAGGGACAACACTATGGCCAACTTGAGTGAGATGCCAGCGGAGCCTAGTCCTCCGGCATCTCCCTTAATCTAGACATAGAGGCACTCCCTAATATGTGAAATTAGTTAGCTCCCCAGCATAAGAATAGAACAACATCTTCATAGTTCGAGAAAGTCGTAGTAGGAAATGGTCTATTAGTCCCGGTTTCCTAAATGGGACTACAGAATCGAGACTAAAGGCCCTCCTTTAGTCCCGGTCCAGCCACAACTAGGACTATAACACTCAAGACATTTATTAATATTAAAAAACTAGGACTGCAAAATCGGGACTAAAGGCATGCTCATATCTAGACCTATAATACACAGCTTCAGGGTCGTCTTCATCTTCGTCATCGTTCCTAGGTGCACGCGGCTAAATCCTCAGCACAACAATAGCATATTCCGAGGGCACCTGCCACTCTGGCCTCGGATTCACGACACGTGGGGAAAGGGGCTCCTGCATGACGATGCTGCTATGCCCGCGGACTTAAACACCTCCACCCTTCTTATGGCTCTGCGGCAGCTCCGGGCACTGCAGGCAAGTATGATCTCCCTACGCGATGTAGCGCATCACACTAACGATATCCGGTTCTCCCACTACAGGTGGCGGCCAGATTTGTTGTGGTTCATCGGGGGAGGGACGTCACCCTCATACCTGGCGAGCTCCCTTTCCCTCCAGTTAGCAAAGTAGGCATTCCATATGTCATAATTGTTGGGATCCCAATGGGGATCCATCTGCTACTCCGTCGTGAGCTCGAGGTAGAAGTGGTTCGTAATGGCCACCTGATGTGCGGAACCTTGAGGCACAGGAGGGACAATAACCCCTCCAGCGCTCAACATCTAGTTGGCGGGCAGACGGTAGCCCGGCGGGCATGGGTAGCTAGAGGCGCACAACGCCTCAGTCTCCTAGAGAGTCCGGATTGCCCAGTATGCGGTTTAGTTTGTTTCCTTAGCCTCTTTGGTTTCTCAATAAGAGCAAGTTGATGTGAACTTCATTAGGAATAATAATTTTGGCAACAATGCTTATGGTAATAACTATAGGCCTTATCCTCCTAATAATGGCAATGCTTATCCTAGTAGATTTGGAATGCCTAGTGAAGGTAGGATTCCAGAAGTTGAAAGATCCAATAAAACCTTTATGCAAATGCAATATGAGCAAAATAAGATATTCACTAAAACTATGGAAGAACAATATGCTATCTTGAAAAATATTAGTCATCAACTTGAGAATTTGAATAGAGAAATTCCTAGTTTACAATAAAAAAATTTGAGTGCTGATTTTTTTTTCATCTTTGTCTGAAGCATAGTCCTCTTTTATTAATAAAATAGCTGCTAAACCTGAAACCTTGGAAAGTACCTTTGCTGCTACTCATGCCATACAAGTTACTATTGATGAAAATGTTAGACTACTAGCTCAACTACATGCTAAGTGGGAAAGAGAAGCTGAAATTGCTAGAAACAATAGTGTGTGCACCATCACCACCACCAATATGGATGCCACTAAACCACAAGAAGTACCTATTCCTCCTACCATAATGCCTAAACCCAATTAATCTACTACCAGTGATGCTAAGTTTGATTTTGATCTTGATGGTTGCAATATTTCTGAAGTGATTATGTTCCTACAAAATCGTGCTAGAAGTCTAGATGCTAGTGATATGAATGTGGCTTTCACCAAGCACATTACAAATTCTCTTATTAAAATTAAGGAATAAAAGTTGAAGCACATTACAAATTCATTTGAAAATACTTCATTCTTGCTTTTTGTGCCTAACTTAAAGGCGTTAAAGAAAAGTACTTCTTGGGAGATAACCCAATAGTTTTCTTGAGTCTTGGAAGTTATTAACTCTGTAATAACCGCTCCTTATCCTTTTTTTTGCTTTTTGTGCCAAGAATGACTTCTAATGAGAGGAAAGTAAGATTTGGGGAGTTGCTGTCCCGAAACAGATTTTTGTGCTCCACCGTAAAAATTAGTGTAAAATCTCTGTAAGTCGGAATGAGATGTAATTTTCTGATTAAATCCCCAGGTTGTTAGCTGACTTTCGTTAGTTCAACACTTGTTGATTTGAGCAACAGAAGGTCTTCAAAAAAATCGGTTTCTACCTGCTGGTCTGTTTTTACAGATTTCTGCCATTATTTGCATTTGCTTCTTATTGATTCCTTTTTGGGTTCTCTTTGGGAAATTGAGCCTTTTGAGGGAATTGCTATAGTAGCTTGTGCTTTTAGTGAAATTTTTGCTATTCTAAAACTAAACCCCAAGGGTCTATTATCTTTTGAATACACTAATGTTGCTAATGAAAATTGTGTGAAGTTTTGTACACTAGTAGAGAAAACCTTATAGCAGCAATCCTTACCGTCATCAAAGTGGGCCCGTGCTCGCCGGCGGTAAGCGCTTCCAGGCCTGCATAATATTACCACCAGCGAAATGAAATCTCCACGCGGGCGACAGTAGAAGCACCACCGACGAAAGCGGCCTGTACACGCTAGGGATAGGGTGGGTCGCGTGCCCCCGGATGGGCTGCCACTTACCGCTGGCAAAACTGTCCATGCTCGCCAGGGCTAGCCTAATTAGTGCCGATGAACTCGGCCCGCGCACACCAGGGATAGGGTGGGCTGCATGCCCCTGGATGGGATGCCACTTACCGCTGGCGGAAGAGCTCATGCTCGCCGGGGATAGATGCTTATACCACCGGCAAAATCCATAGCACTCGCCGGGGATGCATGGGGGGGGGGGGACGGGGGGCCACTGGGCCATGTTATTACCGCCGGCGCCTTGGTGATTTCCGCTGGTGGTAAGAGACTACCACCGGCGTGTTGGGCATATTTCGCCGGTGGTAACCTAGAACTTATTACAAGGTCGAACCAGCCACCTACTAACACCTCCTCACTCACCACTAGCTCCCCTTTCTTGGAAACTCAACCCCAAGATTTGCTAGCTCATTCCCACACTTCTCGCCACCTATTTTAGCTAATTCAACCAACAAAATTTAGTATATTTGTGGAGATGTCACTCCCCTCGCATGCATTAGTAGATCTACCTAGCAAGATCTAGATCGAGATCTAGATCCATCTACCCCACCACCTTTCCCACCTCTCTACCGGTGGTCTCCCCCACCTTTCCCACTTCTCTCTACCGGTGCTCTTGGACCTCGCTTCAACTAATAGGTATAATATGGTGGAATGTGCATGAGTGTTGGCGACAAAAGTCACCGGTGATGTCAGTTGTGATGGTGAAAAGCGTGGTTGCACGCATATGTGGACTTTTTTGTGTTGTTTTGCCGGTGGAATGTGCATGTACAATGAGTTTCCAATGTTTTGCCGGAATGTCAATTAACTTCCGTTCCGGAGAATTTCTGGCACTCCGACGAGACCATTTTTAGCAAAGGTCATGCCGAATTTTTCTGTGAAAGCAGCCAAGCGAGGCGACGGTTCTAATCTATTCTCTTATTGTGCAGGCGACGATGGTCATCGATATGAAGGAAAGCGTGGTGGTTAGATATGTAGAACGCGTGACTACCGACATGTATCGAAATAAACGCTTGGAAATAAGATGTCCGTGTCGAAAATGCAAACTATCGTCATTTTTTGACCCCTTGTCACGCAGGGTGAATGAGCACCTGCTCAGGTATAGTTTCATGGATGGCTACACTCAGTGGATGGATGATGAAGATGATGATGATGACGATGACCATGAGGAAGAGGATACCGTTCAACACGAAAATGAAGATGATGAGGAGGGAGAAGAACGGGATGTCGCACACGACGATGATGACCATGATGAACAAGGTCGGGAAGAAGAAGAACATGCGGACGACGAGGACAGGAGTAGGAATACCCTGCTAACCGCGACCGTGCACGACCCTCATGTTCAGGAAATTCTTCTCGTCAATGCATCGACTGACCCTATATTCGCTGGTAGACAGAAGTCTAAGCTGGATCAACTGGAGGTAGACTCGAGAACTCAGTTGTACGACGCATGTCGCGGGCCGGAGGAGACCCGCTTGATAGTAACTCTCGATCTTCTAGAGATGAAGGCAAGATACGGATGGAACGATGCAAGCGTAGACGAACTCTTCTGATACTTGAAGAAGCACTTACCTAAAGATAACACCTTGGCAGGTAGCCTACAAGAGGCCAAGAAAGTGGTGTGCCCTCTCGGTTTACCGCATGAAAAATACCACGCCTGCATCACTGACTACGTGATTTATCAGAACGAGCACAAGGACTTGACCACGTGCCCAAGGTGCGGCGATCTTCGATACAAGAGAGGGATGAGAAAAGCTCCTCGAAAAGTTGTGTGGTACTTCCCGCCCAGGCCCCGTCTCTAGCGGTACTTCGCGGACCCCAAGGAAGCGAAGCTCATGCGCCGACACGCAAAAAGGAAGGAGGCGGTGATGAAGGATCCAATGCGGTTTGAAAACCCAGTGCTGACGCACCCTTCGGATGCAAGTGATGTCTACGAACTTCTATTCTTGTAGACAGTTGTTGGGCCTCCAAGTGCAGAGGTTTGTAGAACATCAGGAATTTTCCCTTAAGTGGATTACGCAAGGTTTATCGAACTCAGGGAGGAAGTGGTCAAAGGTATCCCTCTCAAGCAACCCTGCAATCAAGATACAAGAAGTCTCTTGTGTCCCCAACACACCCAATACACTTGTCAGGTGTATAGGTGCACTAGTTCGGCGAAGAGATAGTGAAATACAAGTGGTAACGGTGCCAGAAAATAGCTTGATGGTGAGGTAAAGACTAAAGGCAACAAGAAGGAAGCAAGCAAACATGCAACGGATCTAGTAGCAAACGGTGTTTCATTGTTTAGAAACAAGGCCTAGGGATCATACTTTCACTAGTGAAAACTCTCTCATATAAATATCTTCTCTTAATGATACTAGCTACTCTTAACTACTCTCCGGTTGGACACTCTAATCATTGGTAGGGCTATAACAACACTCCACAAAGTCCGCCTTCCCCAATCTAGATAACCCCATACTGTCACCTTGAGCGCTAGATGGTTCCAACAAACACCACAATTTCATAGAGACATCCAACTCCAAATATACTCATGATAAATATATATGTAATCTAGCCTAAGTGCCACACACGGTGTGCACGCTGTTACTTTCACACACGTGGGGAAAAGCATAGATCTATTAAAGCACGATGAGTATTTATGTAGACTCTAGCCTAAGTGCCACCATGGCGTGCATGCTGTCACTTTCACACACATGGGGAGAGCAGAGATCTATTAACGCACTTGAGTAGAAAATTAGATCTACTTGATTACAAAGCTCATGACCACAAAATGATCATGCATAAAGAGAGATATGAACACATAGCTACCGGTAGAGCCCTTAGCCTTGAGGAAGAACTACTCCCTCCTCATCATGGAAATCAGCAACGGTGATGGATATGGTGGTGGAGATCGATGGATATGGCTCCGAGGACACTTCCCCGTCCCGGTAGGGTGCCAGAACAGAGACTTTCTGTCCCCCGAATCTCCCCTTTGGTGGCGGCGGCGCAGCGGAACTTTTCGTGGATTTTTGGTTGATTCCCTAGGGTTTTCTCCCCAGAAGGCTTTTATAGGCGAAGGAGGCAAGGTCGGTGGAGTGCCAGGGGGCCCACACCCCCTGTGGGAGCGGACAGAGTGGGACCCGCGCCCACCTAGGGTGTGGCCACCCTGTTGTCTTCCTCCATCTCATCTTCAATTTTTCGTATCGTTCAGGGAAAATATGAACTTTGGCTTTTGACCCGTCCAATTCTGAGAATATTTATTTTTTAGCTTTCTGAAACCAAAAGCAGCAGAAAACAGGCATCTTGTCAATAGGTTATTTCCATAAAGTGTATAAAAATACCTCAAAGTGTAGACAAAACATAGCAAAGTGGATACTAAACAAGCATGGAACATCAAAAATTATAGATACGTTTCCGACGTATCAAGCATCCCCATGCTTAACTCCTGCCCGTCCTCGAGTAGGTAAGTGATAAAAAGAATAATTTTTGAGGTGACATGCACCATCACAATCTTGATGAAACCATTTGCAAGCATTGATAGCTGGGATCAAAGTACTCTAAACATGAGCATGAAAGATGAAGTCTAACAATAAGACATAGTAACTATGTTGCAAAATAAAAGGATACAAACAAAGGTTCATGAATAACAATGCATTGAAAGACGTTTGTTTGTTTCACATATAGAAAACATAGCATAATGGCATTCAGCTTGTCCCTCATGGAGTAGCAAAGCATAAATGCATAGGACACCTTCAAAGTTCATAATGGTGACTAGATACAAATAGTTCAAGAACAAGCAATATCTACAATATGCATCAATCAATAAGTTTTGGGACAATGCACATAGAACTAAGAATGGCAACTATGCTCTCTTAATTGGTTCCTAAGGATAGAAGGTGGAGACTCAATATAAAAGTGGAAGAAAGGCCCTTTAAAGGGAAGCAGGGATTTCAAGTTTCAAAAAGAGCTTCCAAAAATTATGGTACTTGTTAGCTTTCAGCTCTCATTGCCCCTATCATAAGCATATTGAAGTGATTAAGGTTAAAGTGAACAAAATATGGAATATATGCTTGACAAAGTATAAGTTGGCAATCTCATGTCCCTTAAATACGAGGGCCGCTCCTCATTCTACTCAACTTTAGTTACTTGCAAGTTCTTGTCATAGTAAGTACATGCGTATCATAGAGAACCGCCAATGGGGTACCCCTTGCACATGATACATGAGCTACCCATAATCAAAATGACAAGGCAAGCATACAATGAGCATCTCAGCAATCTCTTATTTACCATCGAAATATGGTGCTTTTTTCTCTCTTTCCTCTTTCTGAATCTCATATATTTTTTTATAAGAAGAATGCTTCATAGATGTCATTATGGTGATGCTGCAAATTTCCACCATGATTAGGCATGGCTTAGGCTAGCGGCCCAAGCGTTTTCTAACACAAAATACATAACTCCATGGACTTACAAGCTCCCCTTTTATTTCACACCGACGACATCCATAAACAAAAGAGCATGATATCAACTATGTACAATGTACAAGTGCAATGTTGAAAGCGTTCCCCATGACATCATCGTTCTGCTAATTCCAACGTATAAGTGCAAGCATATACAACATAGATGACACAATGGTTCAAGTTTATTATGGGCAAGACAAATAAGTTCGTGAGATCTTTAATCACTAAGTTTTCACATAACAAAATACTTTTTAATTGGAAGATAGATAAAAACAAGAATATACTTGGAATGGTGTAACACACCATGCATAGGAATTTATAGTGGACACTTTGGAATAACTTGGTTTCTTGGGAGTTGGATGCATGAGTAGAGCTTACCCATACAAGTGAATGCTAGCAAAAGACTGGGAGCGACCAACTAAGAGAGCAATAATGGCCATAATCATGCAGATCGACAAAACATTACTAATCAAAGCATAAAGTGGTACCACAATTCAAGGACTAAATGATCATAGAGGATATGGTGACTTGTAAGAGTCATAACATGGTGTGAGCATATGCCAAGTCAACCCAAACAAATCATCAAAGGAAAATACGACAATACTATGCTTTTGTATGCTAAAACAATGCATGATTCCTTCAAGGCACATTAAGCAATCCCAATTGTTTGGAACAAGTCATGCTATATCAATAATCACTAAGCATAAGGTCAAAACAACATCTAGCATGGCATGCTAAAGTCTAAGTCACAGTCAAAGCAAGCTCCTATTTGTACCACTTTAAGCATGAAACTTTCTACTCTTTTCCAACACCAATCGACTTATTTGAAACAACACAGCGAGAACGGGGGTCCAAACTACTTTACTCAAGAAAACTAAGCAAACAAAAACCAAAAACTAAAACTAAGTCGCTCCAAGAACAACACAACTATGCATGAAACAATAAAAACAAAGTGTCTAGAAAGACCTGAGATTTTTATTGATGAAGAAGGGGATGACTTTGGCATCCCCAAGCTTTGACGCTTGTAGATCTTGAATGTTTCTTGGGGTGACACGGGGTGGCATCCCCAAGCTTGAGCTTTTGTCCATTCTTCATCTCATTACATCATTCTTTCTCTATGCTTGAAAATTTTCCTTCATACAAAACTCCACACAATCTTCATTAGCAACATTAGTGTATTCAAAAGATAATAGACCCTTGGGTTTAGCTTTAGAACAGATAAACTTTAACTAAAAACAAAAGCTACTATAGAAATTCCCTCAAAAAGCTCAATTTCCCAAAAATAACCCAAAAAGGAATAAATAAGAAGTAAATGCAAATAATGGCAGAAATCTATCAAAATAGACCAACAGGTATAAACCAATTTTTCGAAGACCTTCTGTTGCTAAAATCAAAAAGTGTTGAACTAACAAAAGTTAGCTAACATACTGGGGGATTTATCCATAAAATATCATCTCAATCCGACTTACAGAAATTTCTCATGAATTTTAACGGTGGAGCACAAAAATCTATTTCGGGACAGCAACTCCCCAAATCTTACTTCCCTCCCATTAGAGGTCATTCTTGGCACAAAAAGCAAACAAAAAGCTTAAGGATAGTTCATTACTGAGGTAATAACTTCCAAGACTCAAGAAAACTCTTGGGTTATCTCCCAACAAGTACTTTTCTTTAACGCCTTTAAGTTAGGCATGATAGTTTGAGAAGATGCTCACATAAGAAATATGAATCGAAGTAAAAGAGAGCATCAAGAAGCAAATTCAAAACACATTTAAGTCTAATCCATTTTCTATGCATAGGAATCTTGTAAAGAAACAAGTCTTGAAAGCACAAAGCAACAAGCATAGGAAAGCAAAACAAGTGCAACTTCAAAATTTTCAACATAAAGAGGGGAAACTTAATATATTTGAGATGCATAAGACCATGTTCCCCTCTCTCATAATAACTTTCAGTAGCAACATGAATAAAATTAACAATATAACTATCACATAAAACATTCTTGTCATGAGCCACATGCATAAAATGATTATTACTCTCCACATAAGCATAGTCATTCTTATTAATTGTAGTGGGAGAAAATTCAACAAAATAGCTATCACTACTCAAGTGAATTGGTTTCGATAGCATTCCGCCACTTTTTGGCGACTTTCACTTTCAACCCGATTCACCGCCTACATGCCCTTTACGCCCAGTCGTTCCGAAGAACAGTTGCCCCCTCCATTTAAGTGGTTCTCGCTTCTCCTTGTTCCTCTTTCGCATGATCGATGGTAAAAGAACGAGAGTTCGTGCTATTTTTTATAAAACTTTTCACCGCCTAGCTTGGAGCTGGGCATGCATCCATTGATTCTATTGGATCTTTGAACGCTCGAAAGATAAATACAATCTAAGCCATCAAGAAAGGAAGTGGTAAAAAATGGACTTGAGAGTGAGGGAAGAGTCATCACCATAATCATCAAATATAGGAGGCATATTGTTATCACAATTAATTTCCTCCTCAATAGTAGGTGGACTGAAAATATCATATTCATCATTGTAATCATCATATATTGGAGGTTTGGTATCATCATAAGCAATAGAATAGCTATCTTCGAAAGCTGGGGAACTAAAAAGATCATTTTCATAAAAACTAGCTTCCCCAAGCTTAGACGTTTCCATAGCATTAGCAATAATAGTGTCCAAAGAATTCATTCTAATAACATTGCTATTATCATGCAAATAAAGTTCCATAGGTTTTTAAATTTTCTCTTCAAACACTTCATGTCCTAACTCAAGATAAACACTATAAAGCTCTCTAATTTTGTTGTTGTTTTCCATTAAGCCTAACTAGTGAAAACAAGAAACAAAAAGACAGAATTGCAGAATCTAAAGGAAATAACTTCGAGCACTCACACCGGAGGATGTGAGTACCTTTTACCTTACTTCCCCGGCAATGGCGCCAGAAAATAGCTTTCTGGCTTGCTGTTGCCGTGGGGTAACTGGTGTGAGTGCCTTTTACCTTTCCTCCCCGGCAACGGCGCCAGAAAATAGCTTGATGTCTATGCACTTCTATTCTTATAGACAATTGTTGGGCCTCCAAGTGCAGAGGTTTGTAGAACAGAAGCAAGTTTCCCTTGAGTGGATTACCCAAGGTTTATCGAACTCAGGGAGGAAGTGTTCAAAGGTATCCCTCTCAAGCAACCCTGCAATCAAGATACAAGAAGTCTCCTGTGTCCCCAATACACCCAATACACTTGTCAGGTGTATAGGTGCACTAGTTCGGCGAAGAGATAGTGAAATACAAGTGGTAACGGTGCCAGAAAATAGCTTGATGGTGAGGTAAAGACTAAAGGCAACAAGAAGGAAGCAAGCAAACATGCAACAGATCTAGTAGCAAACGGTGTTTCATTGTTTACAAACAAGGCCTAGGGATCATAATTTCACTACTGAACACTCTCTCATATAAATATCTTCTCTTAATGATACTACTCTTAACTACTCTCCGGTTGGACACTCTAATCATTGGTAGGTCTATAACAGCACTCCTCAAAGTCCGCCTTCCCCAATCTAGATAACCCCATGATACGCACAATTTGCATCACCTTTCTATATCATAATTTACCTTTATTCGTTGATATATGTCTTATTATGAGGTATTACTTATGGCTTTTCATCTGTTTATGCATGTTGAATGATTCTTGGAGGATGAACTGCCGGAGTCTGGATTTTGATGGAAAAGAAGGCGTTTCGGTGCAATTTCGCGAAGATCAGAAAAATATGGGAAAATATGATTTTTCTAGAAGAATGAGGAAGCCAGAAGGAGGAGCGAAGAGGGGCCGCAGGGGGCCCAAACCCCCCTAGGCGCGGGTCCCCCTAGGTCGCGCCTAGGGAAGGTGTGGCCCACCTGCCCGGCTCCCGACTCCGCCCCTTCGCCTATATCTTCCCTACGGAACCCTAAGGCTAGGGGAGCGACCACATATAGATTTCCGCCGCCTCTGGGGGACGGAAAACACCGAGAGAGAAAGATCTCTCTGGCAGACATATTTTTACCAGGGGAATTCCTTCTCGGAGAGGGGAGACCGTCGCAATCAACACCATCATCAAGCTAGGCTTCATCGGGATCATCATCATCATCATCATCCACACCATCATCTCCACCAGCACCATCATCACCCCTCCATCCCGCTGTAACAATTGTGTTTGATATTGCTTTAGTTCATTAGGGGAAACCTTCCTGGTGTTAATTACTATTGTAGTTGATGCTTGTGAGTGGAACCATTGGATTATTGTTTATGTTCAAATTGTTATCCATTACCATATCATCTTTGATCTTGATCCATATGATGTCTTGTGAGTAGTTCCTTGTGTTCTTGAGGACATGGGAGAAGTCATGTTGTTAGTAGTGAATCTGTGTTGAGTTATTATTCAATGGTTTAGTATTTAAGTTGTGGTTCTATTCTTCTAGTGGTTTCATGTGAACGTCGACTACATGACACTTCACCATTTATGGGCCTAGAGGAATGCATTGTGTATTTGGATACTAATTATGGGGTTTCAGGAGTGACAGAAACCTGAACCCCCATTAGGACACCTTTGCACAAGGGAGTGTAGGATCTCAGAGTTTAAGGCTATGGTTAGATTTATATCTTAATTACTTTCCTGTAGTTGTGGATGTTTGCAGGGGGTTTAATCACAAGTATGTATTAGTCCAAGTAAGGTCGGTATGTTAGCACAGGTTCACCCACACAACACTTAAAACATTAGAGAATAGTACTCGGCTATTTGAAGCGAAAGCACTTGATAGAATTCCCATGTGTCCTCGAGAACGTTTGGTCCTTATAAGTATTTACACCGGCTTGTCCTTTGCTAAGAAAGTATTCGGCCACTTGCTCCGTTTGTTTGTTACCTTTGTTACTTGCTCTTTGTTTTGTTTGCTTATCAGAAAACCACTAAAAATCCGTTTTCTAGTATCACATGGATTTCCTGCTCCACACCACTGTTCAGCACCTTCTGCACCTTGTTGGGATCGACACTCCTATTTATCGGAAGTACTGCGATACACCCCCTATACTTGTGGGTCATCACCCCACACTGTCACCTTGAGCGCTAGATGGTTCCAAAAAACACCACAATTTCATAGAGACATCCAACTCCAAATATACTCATGATAAATATATATGTAATCTTGCCTAAGTGCCACACACGGTGTGCATGCTGTAACTTTCACACACGTGGGGAAAAACATAGATCTATTAAATCACGATGTGTATTTATATATACTCTAGCCTAAGTGCCACCATGGCATGCACGCTGTCACTTTCACACACATGTGGAGAACAGAAATCTATTAACGCACTTGAGTAGCAAAGTAGATCTACTTGATTACAAAGCTCATGACCACAACATGTTCATGCATAGAGAGAGATATGAACACATAGCTACCGGTAGATCCCTTAGCCTCGAGGAAGAACTACTCCCTCCTCATCATGGAAATCAGCAACGCTGATGAAGATGGTGGTGGAGATCGATGGAGATGGCTCCGGGGACACTTCCCTGTCCCAGCAGGGTGCCAGAATAGAGACTTTCTGTCCCCCGAATCTCCCCTTTGGTGGCGGCGGTGCAGCGGAACTTTTCATGGCTTTTTGGTCAATTCCCTAGGGTTTTCTCCCCGGTAGGCTTTTATAGGCGAAGGAGTCAAGGTCGTTGGAGTGCCAGGGGTCCCACACCCCCTATGGGCGCGCCCAGGGTGGGACCCGCACCCACCTAGGTTGTGGCCACCCTGTTTGCTTCCTCCATCTCATCTTCGATTTTCCGTATCGTTCAGGGAAAAATATGAGCTTTGGCTTTTGTCCCGTCCAATTCCGAGAATATTTATTTTTTATCTCTCTGAAACCAAAAACAGCAGAAAACATGCATCTGGCACTGTGGCATCTTGTAAATAGGTTAGTTCCAGAAAGTGTATAAAAATACCTCAAAGTGTAGACAATTATAGATACTAAACAAGCATGGAACATCAAAAATTATAGATACGTTTCCGACGTATCAGCAAGCCAGTGGAAAGTATTAGACGATGAGTACGAATATTTCGGGAAAGAACCAAGGAACATCAGACTGGGTACAAGCACCGACGGACTCAATCCGTTCGGCAACCAGAGCAGCAAGCACAGCACCTGGCTCGTGTTTGTATGGATGTACAACCTCCCCCATGGCTATGCCTGAATAAGTACATACACATGAGCATACTAATCCAACGGCCGACGCAGCCAGGAGCGATATCAACCTGTATCTGGAGCTATTGAAGGAGGAGCTAGCCATCTTGTAGGACGAAGGGGTAGAAACATGGGACGCTCACCTCCAACAAACTTTTCGTCTGAAAGTAGCCGCTGATCACGATGGTGCAGGACTATCTCAGATACAGATATATCGCGTGCTAGGTGTGCCACGGACACAAGGCTTGTGTGAGGTGCATGGGAAGGATGCCGTTTCTTCATCTTGGTAAGGATCCCGGGTCTTCGAAAACCGTCTACATGAGGACTCGGATGTGGCTACCCGAGAATGACCCATGGAGGAAGCGTGGAGATCTGTTCAACGGCAAGGATGAGTTCGAAGTACCTCCTCCTAAGCGCAGCGGCGAGGAGATCGATGCTTTGTTGAAAATCTAGAAACACTGCCCTCCGCCGGGTAAGATAAAGAAGCATAAGAGGAAGCGAGAAAATAAGAAGAAGGAAAAGGAACACGCTCCGCTCATGGGGGTATTGAAAAGGAGGTCCGTGTTTTCGGACTTGCCGTACTAGAAGATCCTCGGTACGCCTCATAGCCTTGATGTCATGCATATCATGAAGAACGTGTGCAAAAGCTTGCTTGGCACTCTGCTCAACATGCTGGATAGGACCAAAGACGGGCCGAAAGCAATACACGACCTAAAGGCCCTGAATATCAGAGAAGATCTTTACCCCCCATCTTCTTCTACGGTTGAGGAGGAGACGGAAGATCCTAAGGGAAATAGGGCAAAGAAGAGTGAAACCCCGCGCCCCTCCTGCTTCACTCTATATCCTAATGAGCTCGAACAGATGATCGGTTGCCCCCTCGGAACCAAGTATCCCTTAGGCTACGCGGGGCTGATACGCAGATGGTTGGACCCGATGAAAGGAATCTTTAGCGGGATGAAGTCTCATGACTGTCACATCATGATGATGCAGATACTTCCGGTTGCAATCCGAGGGATCATGGAACCGCATGTACGTGCAACGCTGACTAGCCTCTATAACTTCTTCGACGTCATCACTCGGAAGTCGATAACCGTCAAGAAACTCGGGAGGCTGCAGGAAGAGATCGTCACCATCATATCCGAGATGGAGATGTACTTCCCGCCCGCATTCTTCGACATCATGGTCCACCTGCTGTTGCATATAGTGGACGATATCGAGGATCTCGGGCCTCCGTTCCTTCACAACATGATGGCGTTAGAAAGAATGAAAGGAATCATCAAAGGATACGTTCATCACAAGGCACATCTAGATGGAAGCATCGTCCGGGGCTTTCTCGCTGAGGAGTGCATCTCTTTCTGCAAGAGTTATCTTAACGAGGAAAACCCACGTCCGATTGGTTTTCCCACGAACAAGCACCTTGGCAGGTTCGAGGGAGTAGGCCACCGCACCGACAAGAAGGAAATGGACGTGGATCAGTGTGATAGGAGAGCCGACTTTGATAGGGACCACTTAGTTGCGCTACAGCACATGGACAATGTCACGCCTTGGGTGGAAAAGCACAAAACCATGATCGAGAACAATGCTAACAGACCGATGACAGAAGAAGAGTCATTTAGAGCGCACAACTCCTCTTTCGTGTGCTGGTTCAAAGACCAGATTGATGCCAATCCCCTGCCAATGACAAACGTCGCGGACATAATCACAATAGCCTTGTCTAACGGGCCCGCGCCAAACCTCATGACTTATCAAGCATACGACATCAGCGGTTACACATTCTACACGGAGGAGAGAGACAAAAGAAGCGACTATCATAACTCGGCTATGGCGATGGAATCTTAGACGGGTGAAGAGAAGAAAAGATACTACGGAAGGATCGAGGAAATTTGGGAGCTCGACTACATCGAGGAGAAGCTACCGATGTTCCATGTCAGATAGGCTACAGATGTCAGAAAAGAAGATGAGTATATCACCACCATGCGTATGCCCAACAAATCCAAGACCAAGAAACCCACTGCACAAAATGAGCCATGGGTACTGGCTAAGCACGTCGAGCAATGCTTCTTCATTACCGACCCGTCAAGGCCTAGCCGTGTCATCACGAGGAGAGGCAAAAGGGCCCTCGTCGGAATGGATGGAGTCACCGACGAGAAAGACTTTGATGGACTCGTCGAAGACCGGATGCTAGAAGAACCCGATGAAGACGATGCAACATACACAAAAAGAAGAAGAAGGACCACACTACCTAGGTCGTTAGCTACAACAACTCCGTACACAAGGATTCACGGCGATGAGACTGGCGGGGTCAAGTCCAAAATACCAAGCAGAAGGGCAAGAAGAATAATTAGAGTGCGAAAAAGAAATAGTAGGATTTTGGTGTGGTGTATCACTTATTAATGATTTTATGTATAAGTGTGTACTATACTATTAAACTCCTACAGAGGCGACGGATCATTTGCAACTAACTTAATTAGCCATCATTTTATGTGTGGTTGTTGCCTCCGACGGAATTGCGCAATCAATTTATGTGTGTTTGTTGCCTCCGATGAAATTGCACTATCATTTTATGTGTGCATGTTTGCCTCCGACGGACTATCATTTTATGTGTGTGTGTTTTTGCCTCCGATGGAATTGCACTATCATTTTATGTGTGTTATTAATTGTTGCCTCCGACGGAATTGCGTAATCATTTTATGTGTGTTTATTGCCTCCGACGAATTTGCATTATCATTTTATGTGTGTTATTTGTTGCCTCCGACAGAATCGCGCTATCATTTTATGAATGTTTGTTGCCTTCGAAGAAATTGCGCTATCATTTTATGTGTGCTTGTTGCCTCCGACGAAATTGCGCTATCATTTTATGTGTGCATATTTGCCTCCGTCGGACTATCATTTTATGTGTGTTTTTGCCTCCGATGGAATTGCGCTATCATTTTATGTGTGTTATTTGTTGCCTCCGATGGAATTGCGCTATCATTTTATGTGTGTTTGTTGCCTCTGACGGGATTGTGCTATCATTTTATGTGTGTCTGTTGCCTCCGACGAAATTGCGCTATCATTTTATGTGTGTTATTTGTTGCCTCCGTTGGAATTGCGCTATCATTTTATGTGTGTTATTTTTTGCCTCCGACGGAATAATTGCGCTATCATTTTATGTGTGTTTGTTGCCTCTAACGAAATTGCTCTATCATTTTATGTGTGCATGTTTGCCTCCGATAGACTATCATTTTATGTGTGTTTTTGCCTCCAATGGAATTGCGCTATCATTTTATGTGTGTTTATTATTGCCTCCGATGAAATTGTGCTATCATTTTATGTGTGTTATTTGTTGCCTCCAACGGAATTGCGCTATCATTTTATGTGTGTTTGTTGCCTCTAAAGAAATTGCGCTATCATTTTATGTGTGTTTGTTGCCTCCGACGAAATTGTGCTATCATTTTATGTGTGCATGTTTGCCTCCGACGGACTATCATTTTATGTGTGTTTCTTGCTTCTGATGGAATTATGCTATCATTTTATGTCTGTTATTTGTTGCCTCCGACGGAATTGCGCTGTCATTTTATGTGTGTTTGTTGCCTCCAACGGAATTGCGCTCTCATTTTATGTGTGTTTGTTGCCTCCGACGAAATTGCGCTATCATTTTATGTGTGATATTTGTTGCCTTCGATGGAATTGCGCTATCATTTTATCTGTGTTATTTGTTGTCTCTGACGGAATAATTGCGCTATCATTTTATGTGTGTTTGTTGCCTCCGACCTTCAATAACAAATGAGTCGAGCAAATGAGTGCCCGTTAAACTCGTCGAGTTTCGAGTTTTATGTCCAGACCTAGAAGGAAAGTGCGCTGGCCCCACCTGGCAGTGACTAGTGACCATGGCCCCACCTAAGAATACCACCGTCGAATTCACACCAAACCGCCGGGTATCACGGGCTGGCCCCACTTGCCAGTATCAATACCACTGGCGAATTCGGACCAATACGTCGGTGGTAGCACGGGCTGGCCCCGCCTGCTAGTGACCCTAACTTTACCACCGGCGTATCTGTGAAAACGCCGGGGGTAAGGTGCCTGTGGGTCCCACCCGCGTGATAAGGTTTTGTCCTCCCTCTCAGATCAGATCGATCCCCACCCGTCTCTATCGAGCACGGATCCGCCGCCGTCCGTCGTCTCAAGCACGCGCCAGTCGTCGTCCCCGTCGACCCGCCGCCGTCCATCGTCAGCAAGGTGAGTCCCCCCGGCCCCCTCTCCCCTCCTTTCATCTCTCCCCCTCGCCCTCCACTACCTAACCATCTCCACCTCGCAGGAGCCCGCCGTGGACGGAGCTGCGCCCGTCGTCGTCCCCGTCGACCCGCCGCCGTCCACCATCAGCGAGGTGAGTCCCCCTGGCCCCCTCTCCCCTCCCTTCCTCTCCCCCTCGCCCTCTACTACCTAACCCCATCTCCACCTCGCATGAGCCCGCCGTGGACGGAGCCGCACCCCCCTCGTCGAATGCCCGGAGGAGGAGGAGGCCTCCATGGAGAAGGATACCACCGTGGAGGAGGCCCGGAGGAGGAGGAGGAGACCGCTCGGCTACTCCGGCCTCGTAGCTTCTGATTCTCCCTTGCTCTCCCCTGTGCACTCTGATGATCTAGGTCTTGTTCCATGGTGATTTAGTGTTCCAAGGTTCTAGGACTAGATGAAGTGGATTGACCCCTGATGTTGTGGTGCTGATGATGTGCTATAGATCTTGTGCCTTTAGATGCTTGGATGGATTGGTACTGATGCTGTGGTGGTGTCCTGGTCATGTGCGGTGTAGTGCTTGTAATGATTTGCTGCTGGTTTACTTGTGCTAGTTAGATAGGTCCTAGTTATGCTGTAGCTGTTGGTTAGAGTAGATTAGATTAGATAGCTGATGTAGCTGCTGTTGTGCTTGCAATGATTTGCTGCTGGTTATGCTGTGGCTGCTACAGTTGTGTAGTTAGAAAGATTTAGCTGCTGTTGTGTAGTAGATTAGATGCTAGTTAAATAGCTGCTGTTGTGTAGTAGATAGGTCCTGATTATATCCATCCAAATATGCATATGATCCCCATGTATCACTCAAACAATGTGTAGGTGTGGTGCTGTTGTGTACATAGAGGAAATACATGTTGTGCACATAGGACAAGAATAGCTCAGCTGCTAACAACCATTATCTTGTTACATAGTTTTATGTTTCAATTCATAGTTTATATTAGATAGATATCCTAGTTATGTGATAGACTTGTGCGGTGGCTGAAATGACAAAGTTCACTTTAGTCACACATAAAAAGTAGAAGTTGACCATCATGCCTTCTATCTCCATGTTGTACCAATGGTGCTGCTACAAGCACTGGTCAATGACAGATTTATATGGCGCTACTGCAAGCATGTTGAGTTACATTTCTCTCATTCCTCTGATTTCTTATTCTAAAGATAGTGTCTCTGAATTTTGCTGTGCAGTGCTTGCAATGATTTGTCGTTGGTTTATTTGTGCTAGTTAGATAGGTCCTGGTTCTGCTGTAGCTGCTGGTTAGAGTAGATTAGATTAGATACCAACTATAGTTGTTGTTGTGCTTGTAATGATTTGCTGCTGGTTATGCTGTGGCTGCTGCTGTTGTGTAGTTAGAATGATTTAGCTGCTGTTGTATAGTAGATTAGCTGCTAGTTAGATAGCTGCTATTGTGTAGTAGATATGTCTGTTTTGTTGCCAAATATGGTGGTTGTAGCTGAATGTTGTGTAGGTACATTGCCGGAATGTCGATTAATTTCTGTTCCGGTGAATTTCTGGCACTTAGGCATGGACATTTTTAGCAAAGGTCACGCCGGATTTTCGCCGTGAATTTGTGTATCTAAAATCCTTTCTTTTTTGCTTGTGTAGTGGTCAGTATAGCCATGTCGTCTTTTGTAAACCGCAACGAAGATGATCGGGGGTAGCGAGACTTAGAGGAGCACTACATTCTCATGTCCCAGGAGATAGAGCTGGAGGAGGTAGGTGGCCGGGCGAACAATACGATGAGACCACCGATGATGGTGGTGAGGAGATGGGCGTCGATGACCGCCTTGATGGTAGTCATGAGAGGGGCGACGAGACCACCGACAGTGGCGTCGGCGGGGGTGGCTCGGAGACAACAACGACGGCCAAGAGGGAACGGAAGAAGCGGTGACCGAACATCGTCGGCACCACGAAGGAGACATTCACAGCGGTGGACCCCGAGACCGGTATCCCTACAGAGCCGAAGCATCTCGCGAGGGTGTACGACCACTAGCTGGGAGCTATCCTTCGGTCGTCAATGTCAACTAGACGAAACTCGGAACGAAGAAGAAGAATCATCTGCAGGACCAACTCCTCTTGCGGCTACACACGCGGTACCTGTTCCCCGAGGGCTTCACGAGCCTAGCTCCCAAGGAGAACATCGTGAACAAGTTCGCCCTCGGCAGGTTCACCAGGAACCTCAGCGGATATAAAACCATGCTAAGGGGGATGATTGCTGACGACAAGCCATGGGAAGAGATCAAGCGCCACTTCCCGCGGCTTACACCCAAGGACTACACGCGCTTCCTAGAAAACGAGGAGCTAGCCTACACCAAGGATCAGTCGGCCTGGGGAAAGGAGCTGGCGGAGAAGAACATCAGTCGCAACCGTCTCGGCTGTCGTGGCTATGCCAGCAAGGTGAACAAGTGGCAGAAGGAGGACCAGACCTACGCACAGAAGGGCATCGAGAACCCTTGGGACAAGTACAAGAACCCTCTCTTCAAGGCATTTGTTAGGTCCCGGTACCATAAAGAGATGGATGGGAAACTTGTCACGAGCCCTACAATGGTGGAGGGTATTGTCTTGGTCACCGACCCGATGGTGGTGCAAGTTGAGAACACAGTGGTAAGCAATTTGCCCGGCTTACTAGTTTCATACTGCTCACCACATCTCTGAAATTCTTCAAGCTACTTGTAGTTCGCGGAAGAAGCTAACGAGTCTGGCTCCTCGTCCCAAACGTCGATGGGCAAAGTCCCGTGGGACAACCATTTTATCAGGGGCTTGAACATCGTGGTGGAGCAGCCACCATTGAAGAGGCAGGCAAGAGGCCGTGTCCCCGGCGTAGGAGGTCGCCAACATGTCGATTATGGCTTGGACGTGCCCACCACCAAGGACTCGCTGCAGGCGAAGAAGGACCGAGAGCACGTGGCTCTATTAGAGAAGGTGGCCAACTTGGAAGCAACCTTTGAGAAGCGCGTCCAAGCCGCTATCCAAGCCGAGGTAGAAACTAGGGTCCAGGCAGAGGTGGCCAGCAAGGTCAATGGCATGGTGGCCAGCCGGTTCAATGAGATCATTCCTGGAATGGTGGAGTCGATCTCCACTTACTTTGCCAACGGCTAAACGGGACCACTCCCGGTGATCATCCTTGGCGGCAGCAACTCGGGCAACATGCGGCCTCCTGCTACACGGGCTCAAGACACACCTATATTGGTGACTCCAACCGTCGGCGCCAATGCAGGTGCTAGGGATCAGGATTCGCCGGCCATGGGGGCAGCCAGCACCCCCTCGATCACTTGCACACCCTGCCTCGGTCCCTCGACGCGAGCCGAGCTCAACGCTCTCACGGTAATTAATTGAGCCTCTACACAAGTTAATTACTTCGTCGCCACCCCTCTCTGACCAACACATGCATGTTTCTTCACAGGAGCAAAGTATTCCTTGCACCATGCTCATGTATGTGGAGAACAAGCTCAAGGATGTTGCGAGGGGACGCATCATGAACCCAACACACCGGACGTTCCACTGAAATCCTATGGACGATAGCATGCACCGGGTTGAGGTGGATCGGTCATTCCCGGGATGCGCAAGCTTGGTTCCTCCTCACCACCCCCCGGTGCGGAAGACGAGCTAAAGGTCGGGCAACTGAAGAATCATGTCCTTCTATGGCCGAAAGTCCTACTTCGGCTGAAGACCGCCGAAGAAATGGTCACTCCAACATTTGTGCCTGCGGCTGCAAGCCAAGAAAGGGTGACTCCAGCGTCTGTGCCTACGGCGACAAGCCAAGAAAGGGTCACTACAACGTCTGTGCCTGTGGCGGCAAGCCAAAGGGTCACTCCTCCACCTGCCAATGATCCTCCCGAGCCCAAGACACATGAGCACGACAACACGGTGGACATCGATAAGGCTCCCATTGATTCGTTCATCGCTGATTTGGAGGCTCCCATCGATGTTTCTCCTTCTGAGGAACCCACCCGTGATACGATGACAAAGAAGAAGCTCTTCCCTTCTCAAGAAACGCCCGAGCAGGAAGACGCTACCGCCTTCACCGCTCCACCGCATGCTAAGGTTACCACGAGGACACTCCGTGATACGACCATGGAGGTGATAAGACAAACTGGCACCCCTCCGTGCCATAAGAAGGGCAGGAAGCGGAAGCCGAAGCATGGGAAAGACGTCGTAGCAAGCAAGAAAGTGGTTCTCGACAAGCTGCCGGCCAAGTGGAGGAAGATGCATTATCTTGGTGAACCGATCCTGCCGGACCACATTGTCAAGACGCTGTCGCTGGACCTGAGTAGCCTGCATGATACTGTTAGGTATCTAGAGCAGCATCTTCTCAAAGATAAAAATCCCTCCTACCCACTCTTCACAGTCAGGGTGCCCACTAACTGTGGCTTCGTCACCACCCCCCGGCGAGTTGTTCTTCATAACGTATGAATACATCTTCAAGATCTTCCACATGTTACGGCTCGATGGAAACGTGGTCCGCCTGGTATCGCTAAAAATGGCGCACGATATCATCGTGGAGAAGACCCCGCACCTCGCTGTCATGGACTCCTTCTGCATGACCGTAGGAACCGTCGACAAGGAACAATCATTTGTCGCGAAGTATATCATGGATTTCTTGGTGGCGAATAAGGACAAGTCTTTCTTTCTCCTTCCATACTTTCCTGGGTAAGTAGTCGGTCACTAAACTTCCCGCTATTATATTCTTTCGTGAATTTCCTTCATAGCCGAGGATGATGGTTTATTCCAACTGTTTTGCGGAGAGAGAATGGGTGCGTTCTCATCGCCTTTCAACCATATTATTCCCATGTCATCTATCTCGACTCCGGGAGAGACGTGCAGAAAGACTACACCGATGTCAAGTCTACTCTTGATAAAGCCCTCAACGGTTTCAGAACCACGATTGGCCCACTCAAGTATGAGAAAAGATCCGAAGGCATCTATGTGAACTCCCATGTAACCAATTTCCCCTGCCTTAGGCAATCACCGAATGACAATGGGATGGAGCCCTGGTTCACCATCCTACAGATGAGGGAGTACGCAAAGGATGAGGAGAAACTCTTGATGCCATCTGGTCTCGAGAAAAGGTGCAGAGACATGACGAAAATGACCAATGCAAACATCAGAGCCGAGTTTCGTGCCATCCAGTGGGAGATTGGCACGATACTCAAGAGGGATGTCTTGACTAGGGGTGGCACATTCAAATATAGAGGTATCCCACTGACTAATGCAGAGATCGAGGACCACTTAGCTGCGGTCGCCGATGGGAGGACATCCAGCACGCTAGGTGGCATCCATCCCTTCCCGCCAAAGCCGAAGAAAACCTGATCGAGTCACAAACTTGTCTCCTGCAAATGTTAGTCATAGAATTTTGATTAGTTTATTTTATGATTTTGTTTATTGCATACCTATCTTTCCATGCAAATGTTAGTCATAGAATTACTTAGCTATATCCGATGCTTTTTCTTGTTTGCATACCTATATGTTATATATCTATTATGAATATGTGGTGAAAACACTAACATTTCTTTCTTGTGTGTGTGTGTGTGTGCGCAGATGCCGTGGTATGTCGTGTACGAGGGCAGGGTTCCCGGAGTCTACGACAACTGGGAGGATTGTAGGAGGCAGGTCCACCATTTCTGCGGGAATAGTTACAAGGGGTATGCCACTTTGGAGGAGGCGGAAACTCGCTACCCAAGGTTTCTATCGGGGCGGAGGACGGAGATGTGGAGGAGCCGGTTGACTCGCCACCGCCGCATGTCTAATCTATTTGCTAGTTGGAGTCCAGTAGGTATCCGTTCTGTGAACTATGAACTGTTTGAATGTGTGAAACTGTTTGAATGTATCATGCAACTCTGGAGACTTGTAATATTATGTCCTATATAGTCACCTTATAAACTTGTGTGAACTGTTTGAATGTTATTGATGCATGGTTTTAACATATATGTATTTCCTATATCTGCTGTGTGTATTCTCTCATTATCCTGTGTATTCTATCAAGATTATAGTGTATTCTGTGTGTATATCAATTTTATTTTTTTAACTCTTGATAATATTACCCCTGGCGAAACAGTGGGTCTATCCCTGGCGAAACAGCTTTTGCCTGTACTAAAATACCAACGGCGATACTTGGATACGCCGGCGAAGCATGCTTACCCCCTGCGTCTCTAGCTTCTCGCTGGCGCTGGAGAATTTTACCACCGGCGATATATGAAAGAGCCGGCGATGTAGATGTACCCCCAGCATTCACTGTTGCTCGCTGACGGTAGCTGCATATTACCACCGGCGAAATATGGAGGCGCCGGCGATGAGGACTTACCACCGGAGAGGAGGTCGCTGGCGATGAGCTTTTTCTGTTTGCCGGCGGTAGGGTTTTCTCTACTAGTGGTATGAAGGAAAAATTTCAGGTGTAGAGTAAGAATGATGTAATGAGATGAATAATGGACAAAAGCTCAAGCTTGGGGATGCCACCCCATGTCACCCCAAGAAATATTCAAGAGGTACAAGATTCAAAGCTTGGGGATTCCCAAGGCATCCCCTTCTTCATCAATAAAAATCTCAAGTCTTTCTAGACACTTCGTTTTTATTGTTTCATGCACTCTTGTGTTGTTCTTGGAGCGTCTTAGTTTTTGTTTTTGGTTTTTGTTTGCTTAGTTTGCTTGAATAAAGTAGTTTGGGCCCCTGTTCTCGCGTGCTGCTTCAAATAAGTTGATTGGTGTTGGAGAGGAGTAGAAAGTTCTTGCTTCAGTAGTACAAGAAGGAGCTTGCTTTGACTATGACTTAGACTTTATCATGTCATGATAGATGTTGGTTTGACCTTATGCTTAGTGATTATTGTTGTAGTATGACTTGTTCCAAACAATTAGGATTGCTTAATGTGCCTTGAAGGAATCATGCGTTGTAAGCATAGTATTGTGGTATTCTCCTTTGATGCTTTGTTTGGGTTGACTTGGCACATTCTCACACCATGTTATGACTATGAACCAGTCACCAAATTTAGTTTTTGACTTGTGGTACCACTTTATGCTTTGATTAGTAATGTTCTGTCACTCTGCATGATTATGGCCATTATTGCTCGCTTAGTTGGTCGCTCCTAGTCTTTTGCTAGCCTCCACTTGTATGAGTAAGCTCTACTCATGCATCCAACTCCCAAGAAACCAAGTTATTCCAAAGTGTCCACTATAAATTCCTATGCATGGTGTGTTACACCATTCCTAGTATATTCTTGTTTCATCTACCTTCCAACTAAAAAGTTATTTTGTTATGTGAAAACTTAGTGATTAAAGCTCTCACAAACTTGATGGCACACTTTATTTTTCTTGCCCCTAATGAACTTGAACCATTGTGTCATCTATGTTGTATATGCTTGCACTTATACGTTGGAATTAGTAGAACCATGCTGTCATGGGGAATGCTTTCAACATTGCACCTGTACATTGTACATAGTTGATATCATGCTCTTTTGTTTGCGGATGTCGTCGGTGTCAAATAAAAGGGGAGATTTTAAGTCCATGGAGTTATGTATGTGTGTTAGAGAAACGCATGGGCCGCTAGCCTAAGCCAGGCCTAATCATGGTGGAAACTTGCAGCATCACCATAGTGAGAAATCTATGAAGCTTTCTTCTTATAAAAGAGAGACATATTGAAAAGAGGAAAGATAGAAAAAAGCACCATTTTCCCATGGTAAATAAGAAGATTGCTGAGATGCTCATTGTCTGCTTGCCTTGTCATTTTGATTATGGGATAGCTCCTGTATCATGTGCAAGGGGTACCCGGTTGGAGGTTCTCTATGATACACATGTACTTACTATGACAAGAACTTACAGGTTACTAAAGTTGAGTAGCATGCGGAGCGTCCCTCGTACTCAAGGGACATGAGATTGCCAACTTATACTTTGTCAAGCATATACTCCATAGTTTGATCACTTTAACCTTAATCACTTCAAGATGCTTATGATAGGGGCAATGAGTGCTAAAATCTAACAAGTAACATTATTTTTGGAAGCTCTTTTTGAGACTTGAAATCCATGCTTCCCTTTGTGAAGGGCCTTTCTTCCACCATTATATTGAGTCTCCACCTTCTATCCTTAGGCACCAATTAAGAGAGCATAGTTGCCTTTCTTAGTTCTATGTGCATTGTCCCAAAAATTATTGATTGATTAATATTTTGATATTACTTGCTCTTGAACTATTTGTTTCTAGTCACTCCTATGAACTTTGAAGGTGTCCTATGCATTTATTTTCTACTCCACGAGGGACAAGCTGAATGCCACTATGTTATGTTTTCTATATGTGAAACAAACAAATGTCTTTCAATGCATTGTTATTCATGATCTTTGTTTGTAACCTTTCATGTTGCATGCATAGTTACTTTGTCCTATTATTAGAACTTCTTCTTTCATGCTCATGTTTAGAGTTCTTTGATCCCGGATTTTAATGCTTGCAAATGGTTTGATCTTGATTTTGATGGTGCATGTCACCTCAAAAATTATTCTTTTTATCACTTACCTACTCGAGGACGAGTAGGAGTTAAGCTTGAGGATGCTTGATATGTCGGAAACGTATCTATAATTTTTGATGTTCCATGCTTGTTTAGTATCTACTTTGCTTTGCTTTATCTACACTTTTTATATGTTTTCTGGTACTAACCTATTAACAAGATGCCATAGTGCTAGTTGCCTGATTTCTTCTGTTTTTGGTTCCAGAAAAGGCAGAAAATCAATATTCTCGAAATTGGACGGGATAAAAGACAAAGTCAATATTTTACCGTGGGGAACACGAAGCCAGAATACGAGACGGAGGAGAGCCACCAGGGGCCACACCCCTAGTCGGACCCTAAGTACCCAATCAATCTTCCACGAAATAGTCTGTTTCCGTCGCCACCATCATCCTAGATCGAGGGGATCTGAAGTTCTTCCCGGCACCCTGTCAGACAAGAGATCATCCCGGAGGTCTTCTTCATCATCATGCCAGCCTCCGGTATGAAGCGTGAGTAGTTCCACCTTGGACTACGTGTCCATGTAGTAGCTAGATGGTTGTTTATCCTTCCTTTGTGCTACCATGATTAGATCTTGCGAGCTCCATTCATGATCAAGATCATCTATTTGTAATCATGCATGTTCCGTTTGCGGGGATCCGATGGATATTGAGATTACTATGTCAGATTGATTAATGGTTCTATCTTATTGATTCTATCATGTCTATGTTGTTTGTGATCTTGCATGCTCTCCATTTCTAGTAGCTATCTTGGCCAGGTAGATGCTAGTGACTCCAAGAGGGAGTATTTATGCTCGATAGTGGGTTCATGCCTCTATTTAATCTGGGGAAGTGACAGAAATCTCTAAGGTTGTAGATGTGCTATTGCTACTAGGTGGATTGTTTACCTTACACACTTTGCTTAAAGCAGTTATCCGTTGCTTGCAACTTAATACTGGAGGGGGTTCGGACGATAACCTGAAGTGGATTGCTAGTCATAGATGCAGTTGGATGGCGGTCTATGTATCTAGTTGTATTGCCCAATCAAATCTCATAGGATCATGAATGTCTAGTATTGCATTGTTATGCCTTGTTCTGTCCTGTCAATTGCCTCGCTGTAATTTTTTACCCAGCATGCCATGTTGTTTATCTTAAGGAGAACACCTCTAGTGAACTATGGACCCCGGTCCAATCTTTACCATTGATACATCTTCCACTGTTACTTTTTACTTTCTGCAAACCACCATTACCTTCCACACCACATAGTTAATCCTTTGTTTTCAGCAAACCGGTGAGATTGACAACCTCACTGTTCGTTGGGGCAAAGTCTTGAGTTTGTGTTGTGTAGCTTTCCAAGTTGCTAGCAACACCTTTGGGTCGTTTGCTTCCTCCTACTGGTTCGATAACCTTGGTTTCTTTGTAAGGGAAGACTTGCTGATGTGCTCATCATACCTTCCTCTTGGGGTCTCCTAACGAAGCTCTACATTGATCTGAGCGCATCATTGTCCTATGAATGAACATTATTTCCATGAAGTCACTTAGGTTGTCAACTTCAACTCTGTTTGATCTCAAAAGTTTTTCAATACTTTCCTCGCGCCTCTGAGTAGGCACGTGTTTAAAATAATCTGGTAGATAAGACCTACCAGAGCATGTAGACCCTTTGTCTCCTAAGGAGAACATCTTGTAATAGTTACACCTGAAATATCAAGAGGCAAAACACTTAGTGCTTAGCTCCCCGGCAATGGCACCAGAAAATAGTTTGATGACTACAAGTGCACAGATCGTTTATAGATAGTTTCGAAGTTCAGATATCGATCCCATAGGGAGCCCAAAGGTAAATGTTTATTGGTGAAGTATCTATCGCATCCGAAGTTGTCACAGGTCTTCGAATGAGTTGACTGCAAGTGTTGAGAATAAGAATGGAATTTGGGTGTAAATGGAAGTACTTAAATAAAACTAAAATGTAAAATGATGAAATAAAAAGCATAAAAAGTAAAGGACGATTTTTTTGTTATTTTCTACAAATGACGAAGTAGGTGCGAGGAGTTTTAGTTCATGGTGATAGTGAATGTGCCGGGTGGATGAGGGATAAGTGTAATAATTATAATCTTATAAGTATGTGTGTAGGCAAGCAAACCATAATTAGCCGGAACTCCTCTTAGTATATTTCATCCCAACTTCAATAATCCTACTAGCCTAGTTACCACAACCATGGTCAGTCACTAGACGATTAAGATCCTTCAAGTTGCTTAACAATTAAGCTCCTTGGATCGGACTATTACATAAGCTCGGTGGTTCCTCGTTATCCTCGAGGAAAACTATTTTCCCATTGATATCCCCGTGTCACACGAGGGTCGCCGTTCTGCTAGCAAACATGATTCTATCTATGTAGAACAAAGCATCAAGTTGTCTGAGCCCTTAATTGGACAACATGCATTAAGCATCCCACAGATAGTCAAGCACACATAATATAGTAATTAGAATTAACCACAAACTTGATGGATATTATATAGGCACATCACATCTCATCAATCCCCTACATCTCCCACACCCAAGGGAACTTACTCACACATGAGAGAAGAAAGCATCATAGATATAATTAAATAAAGGGAGTTCTTCTCGATATTACCGTGGAGATCCACAATAAGAAATAGAAACAAATCCAACACAACTCAAGATAGGAAGAACAATCTCAAACCCTAATCTTGCAAAGTGGAGATCTCTCTCTCTCAAGTACAAGTAATGGCTATGGGGGTGTGGTGGATAGTAGATCAAAGATCATGGAGCGAGATGAAGAACGTCTTCCCCTTCTTCTTCGGATCCCTTCTTTCTCCCTTCTGGATGGTATGGCGGCTCGTGTGTTCTATTTTCGACCTTGGCCTCTACAAGAAAGTTGTGCCTTTTAATAAGATGAAGGAGATGGAAACTATACGGCAAGAATATACGACAGCGGCCCGTATAGTTGCTTGTTAAAGCTTCTGCATCCTCTCCTTGATTGCTTCCAAAAAGGGACTTGCTTGTTTTCGTCTGAATATTGTGTTTTTGCTGTTAAATCCCTCTGTTGATGTTCATAACCTAAAACACACATTAAAAACCAAGTTTTCTTTGCTACTGAAGTATTATCGTTAGGTAAAGCTAGAAAACCATCTAATCCAAACGAAAACCATTGATAGAAGCCATAAAAAATGTGTAGAATCTCACAGGTATCAGCACAAAGAGAGAGCACCTCGCTAGGACACATAGAGAGAATGCACTATGTGTAGTGCATAGAGTGAGTGCAGAGAGGGGTGAAGGGGAAAGACTTAATCAGGGTCCTCGCAAAGTTATCGAAGAGGAAGCAGAGAGGGCCGACAAGCGGAGAGGAGCGGAGGCGAAGGGAGCACCCCGAAGGAGCCCTGCGACCCGCGCCAATAGCAAGTTGTGGCAGTTACAGAAGGAGAACAGCATCAGCATTGTCAAAGGACCAACGGAGCATCTAATGCATGGCGGAACTCCAAACCCTAGCCACATGGTGGAGTCAGCGCCAAATAGAGCTGGACAGCAACAAGCAGCAGCATCGACCACATCGTCCTACACCGTCACGATGGTCATAGCTGCCGAAGGTGGCCGGAATCGCCAGCGACGGCGGCATCAGGTGGCCTGAGTGGGTTGCGAGAGAGATAAGGGAGAGAGGAGAAACGTGTGAAAGTACTCGGCCATTGCCTAGGGGGAACCTTTGGACCAGCCCAAGTGGGTCGGGTCAGGACGGGCCAGCCCAACGGGCCAGGCCCATGTTCTAGAAGGGGTTTATTTTAATTACATAATCACCAATATACCCCTGAAATAAAATAAGCTCTAGAGAAATAAATAAAAATCCTAAATAAACACATATAAAATATCAAAATCATCATAAAAATAATATCTACCTAATAAAAATATAATTTCACTTGATTGAGTTAAATAAAATTCAAATAAATATTAACACCATTAAATCATAGTGTAATTTCAGAAAATAAGGAAAAGTCCTTAAAATCAATAAAAATAATTTTTGTGTATAGAAAAATATATGAATATACTATTTTATAAAAATACTAAATCTTCAAAAAATTCAAAGTAACTATTCAAAGAAGTTTAATCCTTTACTGAATTTTATAAATATAAAAATAATACTTAATAATAAATAAAAAGCAATTTTAAGATCATAAATAAATGTATCACACTAGGAAAATATTAAATATATTATTAGAAAAGTTTTTAATATTCAAAAGTAATCAATCCTTATCTATTACCTATTTTGAAAATTCATTGAAGATTTCTTAAATAAGAAATATTTATATTTCTTTAGAAATATTAAATTCTTAAAATCTAATTACTAAAGTTCAAGAGTAAATTATTAACTTTATAATACCCTTTTGAAATCCTAAATCAAAATTCAAAACCACAACCTTTAAGATAACTCTATACATCATTCACTAATATTAAGGGGGAATAATCCTAATATTTAAAAGATATTTAACATGACTTTAAATCTAACACATCAATAATATCATTCAAATTATGTTTCCATTAAATAGTTGTATATTATTTTCATAATAGCAAAACAAATTTAATATATCACTCACTTAAATATAAAATGAATAATTCCACACCTTAGTCATAATTATCATAAATCCAGAACTGGAGAATAATTAAAACGAATTACACTTTAAGTTTATTTACCCTTTTAAAGTTAACTCTAGTCTCAAATCTTCTAAACATCATGTCTAAAAATTATTTATATAACTAACTTTGAATTACCATCTCATAAACATTATATAACTTAAGAATATTCGTGATTTTATAGTTTACTTTGGTCTGTTTTAATAAAAACATAAAGCATCTTAAGTGCAAACTAATCAAGAAAAAACAAAAGAAATCGATCACACTCGATTAACCATAAAGGCTGTTTAAAATTTATCAAAGAAACCTTTTCTTCGAAGGTTACTATTTTTGCCACTTCAAACAACAACACTATGATAATTCCTTCAACTATTAACAATTCAAACCAAAGAATTTTATATAGTCACCAAATGACAATTAATCATAATCACCTTACTTCATACTTTACTTGTATATATTAAATTGTTAACACTTAAATTCCTCATAAATACCATTAATTGTAAAATCAAGTCTAAAGATAAACCAACTCTGAAAAGAATCACCTAAATGCACTTCACTTGAAGTATCGGGAACTCACTTTGGAAATCTTACAAAATGCATAACATTACTTATGCATAACTTCATATTGCTTCTTCACACATTAGTCCGTACCGGACCAATGATGCTGATTTTAGAGATTGAATCTTCTATTGTCTCGAAGACCATGAGTGCATAATCTTCCAATCACAAAAAGCAACTTCACACTTCCTTTGGTTATTTTATGTAAAGTATTTATAAACCCAATATTGTTTTCACTTGCATTACAAAAAGGTTAGAAAACACTATTTTTGATAATAATGTGAATTAATGGTTACTGATCCAGGGTGATCAGCTAACCTATTAAGGCTGGCAATTGGAATATCACTGCACATGAATATATCATCTAGGACTTAACAACCAATGTCGCCAGTGATTCTTGCAAGTATATCACGCGTTAACCATGAGATTTGGAATGGGATGAAGAAGTTAGTTGTATCCTTTTCCTTTCGTATGTAGGCAAGGCGACCTTAACGTGACTTTGTGATTCCTTGTGGGGATCCAGCATATGTACTGGCTGCCGAAGGTATAACACCTATATGGAACTTGCCAGGGGCATCACCAGCACATAGAGTCTTAACAGAGGTGTAGTCATCCTCGAAGGATCGTGCAGACATACGAGATCGCGGAGAGTGCACTGATTGGCTTGGATCACCTACTGGTCCCCACATCACGGAATTGTGGACGGGAATAAGCTGCCCGGTTGTGCAACAAGGATTTGATCTCTCATGGGTAAAGTAACACACCTCTATAGAGTGTAAGAACTATAACTTGTTACTCCCTATTTCGGGAAGGATCTGCGAATGCTGTAGGAAAGGAACTCCATGAAAGTTCTGGTAAACCTATGAAGGCTGACAGACATAGTTTTTCAGAATAAAAGCAACCCTTGAAGAAATGTTTATGAAAACCTACATTGCCTACGACCTATGGTATGTGTGTGTAGATAGTGCATCAAACACTCCATTTTAGTAAACTTGTTGAGTATGCTCGTACTCAACGTATCTTCTTAACCCTTGCTAGATTCTAAAGCCAATACAGACGATGTCCACATCAACTTATGCTCAAGGAATCATCAGCAAAATCTCAAGTTCTTTAATGAAGTCAAGGAAGTCAACATATACATCCACTAAAGTAAAGACGGAGTTGCTGATTAGATAGGATTATAATCTCTAGCCATAGAACCTACTTCTATAGAGTATTGCAATAGCAGCAATGTAAGACAAATAGTTAGCTACTAATATTATTAGCATAATAGTCATGTGTTGATTATTTCTCGTTCTTCTTCATAAGAAGTTTCTTTCTCTCTCTTTGACCTAGAGTGTTCTGTAGATCTTTTGTAAGGAGTTGAGTTGTAACCTATAGTCATATCTTGGACCTTTTGTTTTTCTGTTGTACCACTCTGAGGGACATAATACTAGTGAACGGTGTTTCATTTGTGTTATGTCAACAACTATAGTATACTACATCATGAAGTGGTATGATGAGTCACCACAGGACTTTAATGGTAGAGAAGGTGAATAGCCTCTATTCGACATGATACGAGGTGATGAAGCGGTCCCCTATCAGGGTGAAGCGTTCCCCTATCAGGGTGAAGCACTCCCCGATCATGGTGGAGCACTCGTCGATCAGGGTGGAGCAGAAGATGGCTCATAGTTTCTAAATGAGTCCGGTGATGGAATGGAGATAGAACCTCTAGTCGAAGCGTAGACTAGTTTTAATTGCGATGACGGCTTGGAAAATGATGGACTGGCCTTAACAAAGTCTGGCGAGGTATATTATTAAGCCTCTTGATCACTAGATATATGCATTAATTGATTTGTGTGTATATATATATTAACAAATGTTCTTATTTTAGACCTCCACATCAAGTCTGGTAAAAGTAGTAAATGAGGACCGGCCAAAGGGATGGCCATCGATGCGCATCTCACAATAGATGAGGTCTCTCCATAGGGCAAACCGTTGCTTCCCTTAAGTAACGCAAACACATTTATTCATCAATGTGGATTTATTGTTAGGGACAACATCCCGATCAGAATTATCAACTGGAATAAGCCAGCAAAGGGAGATGAAAATCCTAAGAGTTTTGTCGAGGACAGATACAAAGACATACTATGGGAGAAGCTCATTTAACATTTCACCCTACCGGTCTTGGAGTCTGAGAAGGCCACAGATGCTATGAGGTCCAAAGTTAAGCATTTCGCTCTTAAGAACATGGCCGAATAGTTCAATAACTATAAGAAAAGATTATACAATGTATATCTCAAGGAAAAACAAGTTCCAGAATTCACTCGCACACTAGAAAAGCAGCGGGATCATTGGGAAAGATTTCTAGACTACAACAAATCAAAATTAGCAAAAAAAGGTCAAAAATAATAAACAAAATGCTGCAAAAAAGAAATATCACCATAATATGGAGACATGTGGCTACAGGACTTCCGTGCCTAAGTGGGAGGAAGCCGAGAAAGCCTTGCGTGCCCAAGGGCTCACTCCAGTTATAGAGGATTGTCCCATCAGGGTAAGGAATTGGTTACTTCCACATGGAGCGAAGTATGACATGGAAACAAGAGAGTTAATATTTTATGAAAAGTCCAATGTTGCTACACCCCATGATTAAATTGTTAAACAATCGAGGAGGTTAAAAAGGGTAACTTCAAACCCGACAGAGAGAATAACAAGCTGACAAAGGCCCTCGGGAATCCTGAAAAACCAGGACGAACATGAGGCTTTGGACCCCTTGTGCCTTGGAAAACTGGGTTTCCCGAGGACAATGAATCTTATAGAAGCCGAGCGAGAGTAAAGAAGCGGAATGAGTAGGAGGAGGCAGACCGGTTGCATAGCGTAGAAATAAAGAACGAGGAAATATATGCCTGGTTAAAGGAACAACAGAAGCAACTCGACAAAATGCACCAGCAAGGGCCAACTCGTCAGCCGCTGCAAGAAAGTGCCGGTGGCCCATCTCAGTGGAAAAGCAACATGGCTTCCACGGAGGCCGATCCGATAGATTGCTACCCCATGGATAATATCACTGAGAAGACTAGTTGTGAGCTCATGTGGGAGCGATGAACTTATCCTTCAAGGCGGCTCTCGGATATGCTGTCTCCTGTGAACCTGGTGCACGCTAACATTGCAATGAGATTCCCGATGGCTATACTCATGTTGGGGTGGATGAAGTTCTATAGATATATGAATCACTGGAACTTCACATCCCTGGAGATGAAAGTGAGAAGACACTAGGAGTAGTTAGGGGTGTTATCATTCTATGGTGCAAGAAATACATCGTGCTTCCAGGCTCGACGCCCAGGCCACCGCCATCTCCTCTGAGTCAGCCGATTCTTCCACCTCTAGCAAGTCCACATGATGAGGATTGGGACGACCAGCATAGCGCGAGTCCGCCGCCGTGTTAGCCGAAGGCAGCCGCTCGGTCGACTAGCAGTACTGCTACTCAGAGAAAGCATAGTAGGGTGAAGAAAACCCCGGTGCCTCCTCCCAAGTTACCTAACAAAATGACTGATGAGGAAACCAACGCGATCAATGATGCCCAAGTCAAAGCCTTTTTTGCACCCAAAGAGCCCGAGCGAAAGAAAATATTTGACCGAAAGCCAAACAGTGGGCTAAGATTTTTATTGAGCAACCATCACAATATGAGATAAATAAGGCTGATGGCTACAAACACTGTCCGGTGAAAATTGGTAGTAATAAGACAAGAAGCAGAGGGAAAAGAGAGGTTGCCCAACTCGGAGAGCAGGCAAAACAATCGATCTCCCCACTCAAGGTGTTACCCAATTTTGATCATGATCAGGGTTTCCTCATCTATCAAGTGGCGGAGTTTGCTATAGGTGCTAGAATTAATGTTGATCAAGCGCTAGGCGGACATGTCCCAATCCAGAAGGAAATAGCATGGAAATATGAATATGGGAAGCCTCTGGTCAGACCTGATGAGGTTGATCTTCTACCAACACAAATGCAAAGACTGCATGAGTGGTACAATAAAGTCTCTACATGCAAGGAAGAAGATAGATTATCAGCGCTGCTTGGGAGAGTTATAAATGAGCATTTCACTGGTGAAGACCAGATTCAAATTTATTTTGAGAAATTCTATATGTTATTCAAACAAGATGCCCTCAACTTGAGTCTTATCAGTTCCTATTATCTGTAAGTGGTTCATTTATTTCTATGATAAAGTCTCTAAATCAGCTTGTTCATTGCCTGTAATTATCCTCACTATGCTATTATGCAGAATGAAGAGCGAGAAATGTGACCAAAAACAAATCTTTGATACTGGGGTCATTGACCCACATGAGTTAATGAACAATTGCTAAAGCAATACTCCAAGGAGATGGAGCGTAACTTGCTAAGGTTCATAAAGAGACAACATTACAAAAAGAGAATATTGTTTCCCTACAACTACGGGTGAGAGTGTTATACTTACACATTCACTTTTGTAATTGATGAGTTACTAACGTATATATAAACGTGTGCAGCTTTCACTGGATTCTGCTAACCATTGAAGTTGATGCTAGAAGAGTTCAAATCAAAGACTCACTAAGGAAAGACGAATCAGAGTACACAATCGTTATAGGTAATTTCATCCATTATCACACTATATCGGTCTCTTTCGTTCATTGTCGCTCAAGAGATATCATGTAACTAATAACTCATTTATTCTTTATTTTTTGACAGGCAGGGTTTGGCAAGATTTCACCAAGAGTACAGTTGGTGAATTTGAAAATGAGCTTAGTTTTCGTCGTGTAGAGGTAAGCAGTACGAACTAGGTCCGCGCATCTCTTTAGTTCTACTTTCAATACCATTATATCATGCTTGATTATTATTTTATTGAATTCTATTCTCATAAAGTGCGAGAGGCAGCTAGAGGGAGCGACATTTCTAGATGTATGTGAATAATACATTCACAATTTGAATTTATTACCATCAGTTGTGTTGAGTGTCATTCATAATATTTGTTATGACGATTATGTAGGGGTTTGTATCATGGAAAACAACAAAATTCTACCACATAACACAAACATGCCAAGATCTATCTACTAGATTGTAGCAATGAGTCGATTAGAGTACTCGCCCTTGAAGATTCCAAAGCGGTTAATGAGAGCAGATTCTCGTGGGTGATGTAGTCGTTCACTTGCCGATCTCAATATCGCGAAGACGATCCTTCCGATGTCGCGTTCCGCCAGCGCCCCCACAGTCAGTCACACATTTGGTACTCGATGTAGACCTTCCTCTCCCTTGTTCCAGCAGACAGCGGAGGTTGTATTTCTCTCCTCGCGATTCCGGCAGCATGACGGCATGGTGTCGGAGTTAGAGGGGAAATCCCATAGGGCTTCGCCTTAAGCCGGAGCGGGTTATGGTAGAGTAGTAGGGTTTACCCGGTGTCTAGGGTTTAGAAGCCGGAGAGGAGGAGGTGGGATGAAGGCGACAGGCGGTGGCGTGGCGGCGGCTTGGTGGGGTGGGGCTTGTTGTTGTGTTCTTGGGGGCACCCCTCCCCTCTATTTATGAGAGGGAGAGGAAGCTAGGGAGAGGGGAGTTTGAATCCTTCCCCAACTCCCTCTCCTACTAGGCGTGTCGTGGAGGGAGATAAGGATTCTCTCCATCCTCCACCAGGAAACATTGTCCTAGTTTGACTTTTCAAACATGCCATTTGACTTTCAATTTAGGAGTTTAATTTCTTTATTTAAAATGCCCAGCCAAGTGACCTAGGACATGATTCAATAATTCCACTTAGTCATGACACATTCATGTACCCCTCCCCTTTCGGTCCGATGAACCTTCTAGACCCTTCTAGATCATTCCGGTGACAACACCGGAATCATTTCCGAACTCCAGAATTGGACTTTCCTTATATGAATCCAATTCACTGGACCATTTCGGATCTCCTCGTGATAATCCATAACCCATCTGAGACTCTGAACAACATTCGGTCTTCCTACTTACATTCCATATCTACTAAACAACATCGAATCCTTAAGTGTGTCTCCCTACGGTTCTGAAGGGAATATGCCCTGAGAGGCAATAATAAAGTGTTTATTATGTGTATTCCAAGTATATGATAAATGTTTATTTTGCATGCTATAATTGTATTAATATGGAAACATTAATACATGTGTGTTTAGTAAACAAACAAAAATTTCCAAGTTATGCCTCTCTCATAAACTAGCTCATTAATTAACAAGATGATCAAGGTTTCCTGGTCATGGACATTGGATGTTGTTAATAGCGGGATCACAACATTAGTGTAATGGTGTGATGAACATTCATCCGAAGTATAGCATTACGATCAAAGTCATTGAGTTTATATTGCTATAACAACTTATGAAGTAATCCTAATCCCTAGACCATGAGATCATGTCAATCACTAACACCGGAAGAGTTTCTTGATAACATCAAACATCACACCGTAACAGGGTGATTATAAAGATGGGTTCAGAACTAATAAAGTGTTATGTTGAGGCCCATGATCGAGAGTGGAATTTGTTCATCCCGATGACGGATAGATATACTCTGGGCCCTCTCGGTGATATCACATTGGTTAGCTTGCAGGCAAGTGATTTGATCACTAGAATGTTATATCACGGGAACGAGAAAAGAGTGCATGTCAGTAACGAGATCAAAATAGGTATGGATATACCGATGATCGAATCTAGGACATGTGATATATCGTGAAACAAAGGGATTAAGATACTAGCGTAAAAGGTTTCGACGATCACAAGAAAGTCATCGTTGAATGTGTGGGAATCAGTATGGGTCTCCAGATCCCGCTTATGATTATTGATCCGAGAGGGGTATTTCTCATGTCCGCATTATTCACGAACCATAGGGTGACACACTTAATAGACACTAACATCCAATTGGAGCAAAAGTTTCATGCCGGAAAGAATAACAAGCGCAGGAATTTATTTCACTAGATACCGAAACAGGTTTTCGGGTGAAATTGCAGAAAGTGTTTTTGCATGTGAAATAGAATTCTAGAAAGGGGTCATATGTGAATGTTTGTCATTAAAGTAATTGACAAAATTCTGAATAAATAAAAAGAGTTTTATTTAATGAGAATTTGCATTAAATTTGGTGGAAATTTAATTGCAAGTTTGAGTGGGATTTTGAGTGGAGAGAAATGAAGAGGTTTTTGTGAGTGGAGTGTCCACCCACATGAATGAAGGAGGGGAGGGGGCAGCCCCCATGGCTGGCGGCCACCCCCTTGGGTGCCCCCCTCCTCCTATAAAAGGCACCCCTCTCCTCACTTCTCACTCACACCTCCTCGTGAAGGATATCTCTCCCCCTCTAGAATTTATCCCCCATGGTCTCGGACTAGCGAGATACATGTTCCCAGTGGCTATTCGGCAAGAAAGAGTTGTGCTTCCACTGCATCGCTGGAGCGAGGAGGCAGAGGTTGCTCGGTGCCTCGGACGTGTGTGCGAGCACGGATGTGCTGCTGATTTGGGGCGCTAGGACTTCCTCTCGATCTTGATATCGGCAAGAGATCATCTACATAAACCACGAGTTTAAGTCATTAAGCTTTGGCGGTCTTCAAGGGTATGTTCTCTACGGATATACATCCTCCCGGTGTTTGTATCTAGTAGATATATCTTGGTACATAGTTGTTCCCATCGTAGGAATTTTTTGTTTTCTATGCCGTGAACCCTACAGTGGTATCAGAGCCGGATCTATGCGTAGATGCTTTACATGGGTAGTACACATATGAGTATGTGGGCGATGATGATCATGTTGTTGCTCCTTAGTTGTAATTTTGGATATTGGTGGCATAGTGGGATGAAGCGGCCCGGACAAACTTTACAGGTCCTCGCACATGAGACTTGTTCCACGCTTGACATGCAACTAGTTTGCATATGTGGCTAGCGGGTGTCTGTCTCTCCTACTATAGTCAATATCTATTTTGCAACGAGTTGTCAACAATTTGCTTATCCTCATTGTGGTTCATGTTCGTAGGTAAGAACGGTTCTATCTCGAAAGAACTAGGCCACGTAAAACTTGTAATGGATAAATTAGAGGCGTCTAGTTTAGATTGTTGTTGGGATACTGTTATGATATGGTGATGTTGTAAGTAGAAGTATGAGATGATACTCTTACAACACACATAGCGTGTAAGTTCCATAGACCTTGTCCTTACACATAAAGGTATGATAGTGATCGTACCACGATGCACATGATAGAGATCATATACGGGAACCATATCATTCCACTAATAAACATGTGATGTTTGATAGCATCTTATATTGCTTGTTTGGCTTTTTATTAGCATAATAAGATGATCCCTCATTTAAATATCAAGATAAGAATGTGTTCTTCCTTTAGTATGCACCGATTATGTTTTCGTAGCTCGAAGACATCACATGATGATTGGGTGTTCTTGGATCCACGACCATATTTCGGGTGTAAGACAGTTACACACGCGAATACTAAGGTTCTTACTTGGAGAGCCTAGCATGTACAGACATGGCCTCGGAACACGGACCGAAAGGTTAAACATGAGTCATATAGTAGATATGATGCCCATTTGATGCTCGCCTTTGAAGCTACACTGACTCACGTGATGATCGGACTTGGTGTAGTGGATTTTGTTCATGTAATCACCAAAAAGACACGAGGGATGTTGTTTTTGAGTGGGAGTTCATTCGTAATGTGGATTAGTTGAACTCAATCTATCATAAACCTAGTCTAAACTTTACATATTCTGTTGTAGATGGCACCACCTGCTTTTAATTTCAATGTGTTCATGGAGAAAGAGAAACTTGCAACGAACAGTAGAAAATTTACCGAATGGGCCACGAATTTGAGGATTCTCCTCGCTGCTGCACAAAAGAAATATGTTCTAGAAGCGCCGCTAGGCCCCCCACCTATTGAGGATGCCCCTGACGAGGAGAAGAATGTCTATCAGACTCGTCAGGAGGACCACAACTTAGTCCATTGCAACATATTGTATGGTCTAGAGCCAGAACTTCGAAAGCGTTTCGAAAACGGCAATGCATTTGATACAATGGGTCAGTTGAAAAATGATTTTCGACACACATGATGCTGTAGAGAGCTACAATGCTTCAGAAAAGTTGTTTAGCTGCATGATGGAAGAGCACAGCTCCGTAAGTGAGCATGTACTCAAGATGTCGGGTTACGCCGATAAGCTTGTGTCCTTGGGAATATCGATTCCCATTGACTTAGGCATCCATCGTGTTTTGCAGTCTCTACCACCTAGCTATAAGAGCTTTGTAATGAACTATAATATGCAAGGCATGAAGAAGTCTCTTCCCGAGCTTCTGTCAATGCTTAAAACTGCAGAAGTGGAGATCAAAAAGGAACATCAAGTGTTGATGATCAATAGGAACACTGGTTTCAAGAAAGACAAGAAAGGGAAACGGAAGGGAAGTAAGGGCGGCAAGCCAGTTGCCGTGCCTGAAAAGAAACCCCGAGTTGGCCCTAAGTCTGATACTGAGTGCTACTATTGTAAGGGGACTAGCCACTGGAAGCGCAACTGCCCCAAGTATTTGGCAGACAAGAAGAGGCCGGCAAGGCAAACAAAGGTATATATGATATACATGTTATTGATGTGTACTTCAATAGTGCTCGCAGTAGCACCTGGGTATTTGATACCGGTTCTGTTGCTAATATTTGTAACTCGAATCAGGGGCTGCGGAACAAGCGACCGCTAGCAAGGGGTGAGGTCAAGATGCGTGTCGGCAATGGATCAAGCATTGATGTGATCGCCGTCGGAACGCTACCTCTCCACTTGCCGTCGGGATTAGTAATAAACTTGAGTAATTGTTATCTGGTGCCAGCACTAAGCATGAACATTGTATCTGGATCGTGTTTGATGCGAAGTGGTTATTCATTTAGATTCGAGAACATTGGTTGTTCTATTTATATGAATGAAATCTTTTATGGTCATGCACCGATGATGAATGGTTTATTTCTATTAGATCTCGATAATAATGTTAGACATATTCATAATGTTGATGCTAAAAGGATTAAACTTAGTGATGATATATCCGCATATATGTGGCACTGCCGTCTAGGTCATATTGGCGTTAAACACATGAAGAAGCTCCATTCAGATGGACTTTTGGAATCACTTGATTTTGAATCATTTGATACATGTGAGCCATGCCTTATGGGCAAGATGACTAGAATGCCGTTTTCCGGTTCAATGGAACGGGCAACAGATTTATTGGAAATCATACATTCTGATGTATGTGGTCCAATGAGTGTGTCAGCACGACGTGGATATCATTATTTTGTTACTTTCACGGATGATTTGAGTAGATACGGTTATATCTACTTGATAAAAGACAAGTCTAAAACCTTTGAAAAGTTCAAGGAATTTCAAAATGAAGTGGAAATTATCGTAATAGAAAGATTAAATTTTTACGGTCCGACCATGGAGGTGAGTATCTAAGTTACGAGTTTAGCACTCACATGAAAGAGTGGAATTTTTTCACAACTCACACCTGCCGGAACACCACAGAGAAATGGTGTGTCGGAACATCATAATCGTACTTTATTGGATATGGTTCAATCTATGATGTCTCTGACGGACTTGCCGTTGTCATTTTCGGGTTATGCACTAGAAACTGCTGCATTCACTTTAAATCGGGCACCATCTAAATCCATTGAAAAGACACCGTATGAATTGTGGTTTGGAAACAAACCTAAGCTGTCATTTCTTAAAGTTTGGGGATGCGATGTTTATGTGAAGAAACTTCAACCGGATAAACTCGAACCCAACGCGGAAAAATGCGTCTTCATAGGATATCCTAAGGAAACAATTGGGTATTCCTTCTATCACAGATCCGAGGGCAAGGTTTTTGTTGCCAAGAATGGATCCTTTCTAGAGAAAGGGTTTCTCGCTAAAGGTGTGAGTAGTCGGAAGGTAGAACTCGAAGAGGTTATTGAACCTTCTCTTCAAAGTATGGCGAGTAGCGCAGCGCCGGAAGTTGTTCCGGAGTTGGCTTCAGTAGTTGAAGAGGGAACTAATGATAATGATCATGAAACTCCAAAAGAGAGTACTACTGTAAGATCCCTCCCTTTATAATGGTAAGGATCCCTGTGATTGCAATGCTAGTCCCTGGATCAATGCTAGCATCCACATTTTAAGATGAAGTACACAGAAACAAAGATCATTATTACATATCATTCCAGACACAAACATAGTCTTTTACAAACTCCATGGCCACATGCCTAATACAAGATTTCAAATATAGAATAAGATAAATAAGTCTTCATCTTCATGTGCCACAGGCAAGCATGTTGAGTGTAGACTCATAACCCCTAATCATCATCAGAATAACCTGCAACATCACAAGTTACAGCCATAGTGGGTCAATACATTGGAATAGTATTGGCGAGTGATACCTTAGTAAAATATTAGCATCTAGATACTACATGAATTTGGCTAAGTGTAGCTTAGGCTTGCTTTGCTCAAAATAGGTTTTACCTATTAGTTGAAAACACTAAGTTTTCTTTGGCAAAACTTTCCCAAGGAATCACCAATAGACATTGGTGAACCTTCACCCTTGTTCAACCACAAGTTTTAAGTTAGAAATTGGGATGAGGAGATTCTTGATAGCTTCCATGTCTTGATGCTCAAGTTGTCCAATACCAGGGACATGGCTAAGTACTTAGATTCTTCCACCTGCAGAGGTTGTGCACTTTCCCCACAAGACTTGATTTTCACCAAGACAGGACCCTTTAGAAGCCTTCCCTTAGACCAAATGGACGCGTTCCAACCTATCATCCCACTACCACCAACTGTCCAAATGGCTAAGTTATTGCAACCTATATGATCTAGGCAGAGCCCATATTGCCATGTGGCTGCACTAGAAGCTTCTTAACATTTGGCATCTCAAATCCCTTTGTTCCTGGGTGTCATTCCACAAGTGAGGTACACAAGGTAAACCATAGAAATGGGCCTTGTGTAACCACTCAACACAAACCATTCTTTCCATTCCACCCAGGTGTTTCATTCACTTAGTTGTTTTATTAGCAAAAACACAAGTCAAAGACTTAGAAATATTTCACATAGCATGAATATAATCCACCCTTGGTTGCTACTAGCTAGGCTAAGCATGGCAAAGGTAAGCATCTTAACTTATAGGAAATTCTAACAATTCTACAACTACTAGGATTTCCCAAGCATAGCAATAAGATACTTAGCAAAATATTCATGCAAGTCCTATACAAAATATTTATAATGCATAGGTAAAATATAGGAATAAAACATGAAGCACCACTTGCCTTGGTAGTTTGGGGAGTAGCAACAATCTTCACAACCACAATCACTATTAGCACCAAAATCTACACATAAAATAATGGCACCAAAATCACTTAACAAAAATATACAAACAAAACTATATGAATGCATGCAAATGCCATGTGATGGTTTTTCTACACCAAACAAGACAAGTGTACAGTAATGAAACATAAACAAGACCAAAATACTCAAAACAAACTTTATTTGATCTTTAAAGCATTTTTCAAATAATAACCATACTCAAATTAAGCCTACAAGTGTTTCTGCAAAAACAACCATTTTTACAGAGGCAAAACATTAAACACATTGCATAAACAGATAGGATTTTCTCTCCTGATTCCAATGATATAAAATTTGCAAAAATTGAACGTGTGGATCAAAAGTTATGAATTTTGCAAGTTTGAATCACTAATAGATCTAAATTCAGATTTTAAATCAAACCTACAGACACGCGGGGTGTTCTGATTCGTCGATACCGCTTCGTGTGGATCGATCAACGAGGGCCATTAGATTTAAGTGGCAGTGCACGGTAAAATCTAAAGACTGGCGACGCAGCTAGGTGCTGGCGGTGGCGGCGCTACTGGCGGTGATGGTCCAGCGAATACAGGAGGGGCTGGGGTGTGTGGCGTGGCTTACCAGACTCGCAAGGTCACGAGGAAGCTCAACGTGGCAATAGCTTGTCGAGGGGCGCACGGACACAGCTGCAGGACCTCGTCGGAGTTGCTGGCGGCGTCGGGTGTTTGCGGAGGGGGACGTTGCCGAGGCTCTGGATCTCCCTAGCATGAACCAGATGGGTCAGGGGGTGCGCAAGGCCGTGGCAAACATGATAGGGTCAGAGAGGGAACAAGGGGCGCTCGAAGTTTACCAGTATTCCTCGTCGGAGTTGGGCGGCGGTGCTGTCGCTTGCGGATGCTAACGGAGTCGACGACCTGGGTCACGAGAAGGCAAAAGAAAAGCATCAAGAGATGCGCCAGAATGTGCTGGTCAAGCTTGTTTGAAGTAGAGGCAAAGGGGCGGTCGCGTCTCACCAGAATCACTCGCCGGAGCTGGTTCTGTTTGCGGCGATGCAACGCGCAATTGTGGCAGTCCGGTGGCGGAGCGAGTGTGTGGTGTGAGGGGAAAGACGCGGGGTGAGGAGAGGGTCTTATAGACGGAGCAGGGGCGAGGATCACGCGAGGAAACGCCGGCAATTAAGCCTGCTTCATTCGTGGCAGTGATGGAGGTAACGGCGGCGTCGACGGGGTCATGGGGGTGCGTGGTTTGGGGATGATGCTCGCGTGGCATTTGGGTCCACCAGTCAGCGAGTGTGGGGTAGGCTTGCATCGCGTGAGAGAGAGAGAAGAACCTCGGGTGGGCTTAGTGGGCTAGGTCTGCTGCTGGGCTGAAAGTCTCGCGCCGGCCCTTTTCCATTTCTTATCTCTTTTTCTTTTTCTAAAATGATTGTCAGGAAACCTTTTCAAATGAATTCAAATGTATTTGAATTCCAAAACTTTCTAGACTTTTATAAAGTGAAACCTTCATATTTTTTAGCATAAAACCATGCTGTCTTGCTAGACTTGCTTGGTTCCTTTGAAAATTTTAAAATAAACAGTGCCTTAGCACAAGATTTGATAAATATATGAAAAGGGTTTTAAAACCATAATTTGTTTTGGAAAATTATGTCCAAGCTTGGAACTCAACCACATCATCTCATGATCAAACAATCCTTGGTTTGAAACAAATATTCTCTCTCTAGAGAGTAGCATTGGATTAATCCCGAGCTGGATGATATGCATGCATGGATGATATGCAAACTTTGAAAACATGATTTTAGGGATGTTACAACTACCAAACCTCGCAGGTCTAGCAGGACGCGTGTAGCTCCTGAGCTGTACGGAAACCCTGTTATGAATTTCATGGTTGATGAAATTGATAACCCTGCGACGTATGAAGAAGCGATGATGATCCCGGATTCCAACAAATGGTTATAAGCCATGAAATCCGAGATAGAATGCATGTATGAAAATCAAGTTTGGAACTTGGTGGAATTACCTCACGACCGAAAGGCCGTGGAGAACAAATGGATTTTAAAAAGGAAAAGTGATGCTGATGGTAATGTGACCGTCTATAAAGCTCGACTTGTCGCAAACGGGTATCGACAAATTCAAGGAGTTGACTACGATGAGACATTCTCTCCTGTAGCGATGCTAAAGTCAGTTAGGATTATGTTAGCCATTGCTGCATATTTTGATTATGAGATATGGCAGATGGATGTCAAAACCGCGTTTCTCAATGGTAATATTGAAGAAGAGTTGTATATGATACAACCAAAGGGTTTTTTCGATCCTAAGGATGCTAACAAGGTGTGCAAGCTTCAGCGATCCATTTATGGATTGAAGCAAGCATCAGGATGTTGGAATCTGCGCTTTGATGAGGTGATAAAAGAGTTTGGATTTGTCCAAACTTATGGAGAAGCTTGTATTTACAAGAAAGTGAATGGGAGCAATGTGGCATTTCTGATATTATATGTGGATGACATATTATTGATCGGAAATGACATAGATCTTTTAAACAGTGTTAAAAGTTATCTAAACAGCACATTTTCAATGAAGGACCTAGGTGAAGCGTCATACATATTAGGCATAAAGATCTATAGAGATAGATCTAGGCGCCTAATAGGGCTATCGCAAAGTACATACCTTGATAAGATTTTAAAGAAGTTTAAAATGGACGGAAGTAAGAAGGGGTTCTTACCTATGTTGCAAGGCAAGACATTGAGTAAGACCCAAAGTGCGGCTACGGCGGAAGATAGAGAGATAATGGACAAAGTCCCCTATGCTTCAGCCATAGGCTCTATAATGTACGCCATGATATGTACAAGATCGGATGTGGCACATGCTATTAGTTTGACTAGTAGGTACCAATCGGATCCAGGTTCGGAACACTGGATAGCGGTCAAGAATATCCTTAAGTACTTACGAAGAACTAAGGATATGTTTCTTGTGTATGGAGGTGAAGAAGAGCTCGTCGCTAAGTGTTATGTCGACGCAATCTTTGACACCGATCTGGATGACTCTAAGTCTCAATCCGGATACGTATTTCTCATGAATGGCAGAGCGGTTAGTTGGAGGAGTTCCAAACAACCTGTGGTGGCGGGATCAACAACGGAGGCCGAATATGTTGCTGCTTCGGAAGAGGCTCAGGAAGCGGTTTGGATGAAGGAGTTCATATCCGAACTAGGTGTGGTTGCAAGCGTGTTGGACCCAATGGTGATCTATTGTGACAACAATGGTGCCACTGCCAATGCCAAAGAACCAAGGTCTCACAAGAATTCCAAGCATATTAAGCGCCAGTTTCACTCCATCCGCTAGCATGTCAAGGATGGAGATATAAAGATTTGTAAAGTACACCCAGATCTCAATGTAGCAGATCCGTTGACTAAAACTCTCCCTAGAGAAAAACATGATCAACACCAGAACTCCATGGGTGTTAGATTCGTCACTATGTAACTAGATTATTGTCTCTAGTGCAAGTGGGAGACTGAAGGGAATATGCCCTTAGAGGCAATAATAAAGTGTTTATTATGTGTATTCCAAGTATATGATAGATGTTTATTTACCATGCTATAATCGTATTAATACGGAAACATTAATACATGTGTGTTTAATAATCAAACAGAAAGTTCCTAGTTATGCCTCTCTCATAAACTAGCTCCTTGATTAACAAGATGATCAAGGTTTTCTGATCATGGACATTGGATGTTGTTAATAACGGGATCACAACATTAGTGTAATGGTGTGATGAACATTCATCCGAAGTATAGCACTACGATAAAATTCATTAAGTTTATATTGCTATAAGAACTTATGAAGTAATCCTAATCCCTAGACCATGAGATCATGTCAATCACTAACACCGGAATAGTTTCTTGATAACATCAAACATCACACCGTAACAGGGTGATTATAAAAATGGGTTCAGAACTAATAAAGTGTTATGTTGAGGCCCATGGATAGAGAGTGGAATTTGTTCATCCCGATGATAGATAGATATACTCTTGGCCCTCTCGGTAATATCACATTTTTAGCTTGCAAGCAAGTGATTTGATCACTAGAATGTTATATCACGGAAACGAGAAAAGAGTGCATGTCAGTAACGAGATCAAACTAGGTATGGAGATACCGATGATCGAATCTCGGACATGTCATATATCGTGAAACAAAGGGATTAATATACTAGCATAAAAGGTTCCGACGATCACAAGAAAGTCACCGTTGAATGTGAGGGAATCGGTATGATTCTCCAGATCCCGCTTCTGATTATTGATTCGAGAGGGGTCTCGATCATGTCCGCATTATCCACGAACCGTAGGGTGACACACTTAAGATACACCGACATCCAATTGGAGCAAAAGTTTCATGCTGGAAAGAATAACAAGCGCAGGAATTTATTTCACTAGATACTGAAACAGGTTTTCGGGTGAAATTGCAGAAAGTGTTTTTGCATGTGAAATAGAATTCTAGAAGGGATTATATGTGAATGTTTGTCATTAAAGTAATATACAAAATTCTGAATAAATAAAAATAGTTTTATGTAATGAGAATTTGCATTAAATTTGGTGGAAATTTAATTGCAAGTTTGAGTGGGATTTTGAGTGGAGAGAAATGAAGAGGTTTTTGTGAGTGGAGTGTCCACCCACATGAATGAAGGAGGGGAGGGAGCTTCCCCCATGGCCGGAGGACACTCCCTTGGGTGCCCCCCTCCTCCTATAAAAGGCACCCCTCTCCTCACTTCTCACTCACACCTCCTCATGAAGGATCTCTCTCCCCCTCTAGAATTTATGCCCCATGGTCTCGGACTAGCGAGATACATGTTCCCGGTGGCTATTCGGCAAGAAAGAGCTATGCTTCCGCTGCATCGCTGGAGCGAGGAGGCGGAGGTTGCTCGGTGCCTCGGACGTGTGTGCGAGCATGGATGCGTTGCTGATTTGCAGAGCTAGGACTTCCTCTCGATCTTGAGATTGGCAAGAGATCGTCTACATCAACTACGAGTTTCACTCGTTAAGCTTTGTCAGTCTTCAAGGGTTTGTTCTCTATGGATATACATCCGCCCGTTGTTTGTATCTAGTAGATAGATCTTGGTATATAGTTGTTCCCATCGTAGGAATTTTTTGTTTTCTATGCTGCAAACCCTACAGATTCGTGAATTATGCAGACATGACCGAGACTCTTCTCCGATCAATAACCAATAGAGGAATCTAGAAATTCATATGTCTTCCACATATTTCTATGATTACTTTGTGATCGAATGAACCATTTACATACGATACCAATTTCCCTTTGTCTCGTGATATTTTACTTATCCGAGGTTTGATCGTCGGTATCTATTCATTCCTTGTTCAACCTTGTTACTGATAAGTACTCTTTACTCATTCCTGTGATATGTGATCCCTTGTGAGCCAGTCACATGCTTGCAAGCTAATTGGATAACATTCCACCGAGAGGGCCCAGAGTATATCTATCCATCATATGGATGGACACATCCCACTCTTGATCCATGTGCCTCAACACATACTTTTCGAATACTCAATGCCACCTTTATAACCAACCAGTTTTGAAGTAGTGTTTGATGTCATCAAAGTATCCATCCGGTGATGGTGATTAGCATGATCTCATGGTCGAAGGAACTAGGTTACTATGTATCAGAAAGCTTATAGCAAACAAACTAATGAAATGACTTGATCTTTATGCTACGCTTATCTATAGGATTATGTCCATCATACCATTCTCCTAATCACTACTAGGAAAACGCCTGTTCGTGGCGCACCAGAAAAGGCCATCCGTGGCAAAGGCGCCACGGCTCAGGCCACGGTTATCTCCTAGCCATGGCGCATCACAGTGCGCCACGGTTGTGTCGAGATAGGCGTGGAGCACATGCCAGTGCGCCACGGAAAGTAGTCCAGGTGCGCCACGTGTATGAAACGATAACCGTGGCGAACTACGTGTTGTGCGCCACGGATATAAATTTCAAAATTCAAAAAAAGCGGCAGATCTGGATCTCGCAAGTCAATGCCGTCATTGTCGTTTGAACTGCAAGGAGGAGGAGGAGGAGAAGAAGAGGAGGAAGAGGAGGAGAAGAAGAGGAGGAGGAGAAGAAGAAGAGGAGGAAGAGGAGGAGAAGAAGAGGAGGAGGAGAAGAAGAAGAGGAGGCCTCGTCGTCGTCGGAACTACAAGGAGGAGGAGGAAGAGGAGGAGAAGAAGGAGCCCGCCGCCTCGTCTCGAAACTACAAGGAGGAGGCCGCTATTACCATCTTCACTGCAAGTAGGAGGAAGAGGAGGAGAAGGAGAAGGAGAAAGAGAAGGAGGAGGAGGAGGAAAATGAGAAGGAGAAAGAGAAGGAGGAGAAGGAAAATGAGAAGGAGAAGGAGGAGAAGAAGAAGGAAAGGAGAAGGGAGGAAAAGGAAAAGGAGAGAAGGGGAGGGAAAAGAAAAGGGGTAGGTGGGCAAGGTGGGGATTCAAATTTTGAATCCCGCCCAACTTACTCGTAGCGCACTAGGTAGTGGTGCGCTACGGGTAAGTTGCCATCTTTTTTTATGCAGGAAAAAACAGTCTTTTGACCGTAACTTTTTACTCTTTTTGAATTTTGAAAATCTAAATAATCGCTAAACGACCGGAGGTGTTGCGAGCAGATGCGGAATCTCGTTCTCGTCATTTTGGTATATTATACAATTTTTTCGATATCGTATGCAAAAGTTACGGCCTTTTTACCGGGGCATGACTTTTTTTGCAAATAAAGTCGAAATTATTGTTTGTTAATATTACTACAAACTATACCACATTACGTACCTAAATATGAAATGATTTTATTTTTGGAAGTGTTTATCATTTTCTTTTATTTTTTGCAAAACCTAAAAAGGCGATTCAGGGGGGGGGGCGGGGGGTGGAGTTGGTGCAGGCCACTTAGCCGTAGGACAGAGTGCCCTACGGCTAAGTTGACCTAGCTGCTGCAGCACAGATGCCCGTAGCGCACTAGGTTAAGGTGCGCTACAGCTAAGTGACACATCCGTAGCGCACCTTGACTTAGTGCGCTACGGGTATGTGTGTTACGGCCACCTGTGTCCTGGCCCACACATAGCCGTGGCGCACCACCCCCATGTGCGCCACGCTTATGGCAGTTAGCGGTAGGGCACCTGTGGGCAGTGCGCCACGCCTATTTTACCCATGGGGCACTACTAGCAAGTGCGCCACAGAAGTGTGGATTACCTATAGACGTTTTCCCAGTAGTGAATGATATGATCTTGTTGTTAATAACATCTCAATGTTCATGATCAAGAAACCATGATCATTTATCAACCAACAAGCTAGTATTATAAAGAGGCTATACTAGGGACTCTAATAAGTTTACAAATCACACAAGTATTAATGTTTCCAGTTAATACTATTATAGCATGAATGTAAATATTTAACATAAACACAAAGATATAATAATAACTACTTTTATTATTGCCTCTAGGGCATATCTCCAATAGTCTCCCACTTGCACTAGAGTCAACTAATCTAGATTACATGGTAATATACCGAACACCCATGGCGGTTTGGTGTTGGTCATGTTTTGCCCTCGGGAAAGGTTTAGTCAACGGATCCGCCACATTCAGATCTGTGTGTACTTCGCAAATCTTTATGTCACCATCTTGGACATGCTCTCGAATAGCATGAAAATGCAGCTTGATATACTTCAGCTTGTTGTGTGACCTTGATTCTTGCACATTGGCTATGGCGCCCATGTTATCACAGTAGATAGACATTGGGTCCATCGCACAGGGACCCACACCGAGTTCTGTAATCAACTCCTTCATCCATATTCCCTCTTGTGAAGCCTCTGAAGCAGCTATGTATTTCGATTCAGTTGAAGATCTCTCTACAACGTTTGCTTTGCACACCTCCAACTCACTGATGCACCATTCAAAGTAAATACATATCCAGATTGAGATTTAGAATCATCCGGATCGTTGTTCCAACTAGCACCGGTGTAACTATTTGATATGTGGAGGTTCCATGATAACATCAAAGTGGATGGAGGTTGTGAACAAGTTTGATATGAGAGCTGGTGACATCTTTGTGTTTTGGTTTCGTGGTAGCTCGTCTGGCCTCAAGCTCCTTATTAATCATCTGTGAAATCAACATGCAGACCATGCAATGTTGTCATGTGTCCACAATTGCCACAAAGTGTTTCTAGCCAACTTAGTAATCACTAAGTTGATGAATTTAAAGTCCTTAGCCAAGCCTATAGATCTCTATAGGTTGGCTAGAAAGTCCTTCACCAACTTAGTGCTTATGTGATGATAGAATAGTACTGTAATTTATAAGTTAGAACTGTCACAAGCATCATGGCTAGGTCAAATTTACAAGCATCATGGCTAGAAACACCATCATCAACTTAGTTCCACTATTTCTTGATTTTTTTTAATTTCTGGTGCTTCTTTCAAACTAAGGCAAAAACCACGACAGGTGAGACTCTAAATCAGTAATCACAACTTGAGTTCTAAGCGTAAAGCTGAAAGATAGTACTTACACATAATTATGAAAGCCGCCACACAGAATTCTGAAAGCTACCACACTGAATTCTGAAAGTACTAAAAATAAATACATTGCAATTTATTACTTCAAAAAGATCTGAACACGAGTGATTGAGCAAATAACCTAGGCTATTCAGCCCTATATATTTCATTGGCGTCCGCTCCCGTGTCCTGCAGGAGAAATTCATTGAACTCCCCCCGTATGCAATGTGCTGCCAGTATCTCGTCGAGACGGTAAGGCCTCGGTGAACGTTCCAGATCATATCGACCATAGCCATCTGCAAGTCTTGGTACCCCATCCCAGGCCTTAAGATCATGATTGTACGCTCTGATATAAGAAAGATCCGCGTAGTAGATGCAACCGTCTAGGACTATACTAGGGTGCACTCTAGTGTCGACGGAGATCGACCGGTTAAAATGAACGAAGAAGGCACGGCTACCAATGTCACCTACAGCCTCGAGACAGCGTTTCTCCGTGTCCACCCGGTAAAGCACCGGTTAACCTTCGGCAAAAATCCCACCCAACACAAGAAGCAGATCACCTTCTGACTCCACAAGGTAGAACTTGTAGGCTCCGCTTATCTTTTCAAAGACTGGACCTAAAATTATTCTGGCCATCTTGACTGTGCTCGCGCGCTGCTCCACCTAGATGTTGGTCGACACGATGTCTCCACCATCCTGTACTGCATACACTTCACCACGGAATGGGGTAATGCATCGCACGTCGGACAGATAAATTCCTTGTCCAAATACTCCATTGAAATCCCCTGTCGGGGTGGCCTCATCGGCCCAAGCAATAGAATTCTCATAATGTGTGGAAACAAACACCATCATGGGGAACTTCGTGACGGCTACAGATGCCACAAGATTTGATGGTATCTGCGCCTGAAACTCAGTGTTGAAATTACGGGTGAGTGGGTTCAGAAGGCGAATCTTGTGCGGCTCTTCCCTCTGAGCAATAACGATGACGCCACGATAAACACCGATGAAGTAGAACCTTTTGATGAAGAGGACAGTTAGCCCTAAGATATATGTACAATGGAAAATACTCTCTTTGTTCACTAATATAAGACAGAGCTTCTAGATATTTCAAAATGTACTAGATATATATATCCTAAATGAGTGAACCTATACAATTAAACTTTGCTTAAGAATGTTCAAGAACATGCATGTTTAAGAACCTAATCCCTCCATTCGCAAATAAGTGTACATCTAGCTTTTGCCTAAGTCAAACATAACCAAATTTGACCAACTTTATAGAGAAATATAGGAACATATATTACATTAAAGTGGCATATTATAAAATCAGATTTAAAAATAAATCTAAAGATATCAATTTAGTGTCATAAATGTTAGTACACTGTTCTAAAAAGTTAGTCAAACATAGTAAAATTTGACTTAGAACAAGGCTAGAAGTACACTTATTTGTGGACGGAGGGAGTACACAATTAAACATGCATGTTTAAGAATAACTTTGTATCATAATAACAAATGAATGTTGATCGGATGAATTGTGAACCTGCGCTGAACTTCCATTAGATTCGTCGTGAAGCAACGACCTGTGGCGAGGTTGAGGAACGTGAAGTCGCCGACGTCTGGAAGTGTGTGATATACCAGGATCCAGTTGTTGAGATGGAACTCGGGTTCTTTTAACGCGCGGTACCAATCGCCGCAGACTCTCCGACAAGCAGCGTAGGCATCGACGTACTCCTCGTTATCCAGGAAGGATTCGCCGATCTTGGCAAGTGGTCCGTCGGCCGGGAGATCGGACCAGTTCACATTCAGTCGGCTGCTCGCCATGCCTTCCTATCGAGGAATAAAGAAGACCAGGAGATGACGAGGAGAAGAACAAGGATAGGAGGAGGCAAAGAGGGAAGCACTATGCCGGAAAAAGGAGGCGAGGAGACGGCAGGAACTGCCACTATGCGGTCGAGGAACTAGCGATTTTCTTTTCTTGTAATGTATAAGGACGTCGGCTAACTGCTCACACGACCTTGTCCGGGGACCTTGGGGCAGCCGCCCCGGGCCCAAAATTTTGGGGGATGCCCTCCCCAGATATGTGTTGCATATATAGACTATAATAGATCTTAAAAAGATAAAAAAAATTCCAATTTTTAGTTTTCTATTGGGCTAGATTGAGCGCTCTACTTTGCTGGACATACACATACGTTTCAAATTTGGAGTACATCACGGCATCACGTACCTAACCTGCGATTAGATCAGCTATCCTCTTTGATTGTATCGTATGAAGGCACGCTGCACCCCGGTTCTTGCCTCAACCTCGACTCAACACTGGTAATTAAACTAACAGTGGTTAAGTAGTACATCAATACTATTTATGCTGCATGCCATTAAATTACAAGGATTATGCATTTCTGTTACATGTACATAATTGCACCATAATTATGCAACCTTTGTTCTATCATACGTATAATCAAATTTTCCTATTACTACAACTTGCCAACATAACTGCTGCAATTCGACCATCTCACTATGACAACATCACTACTAGTTGATCCATAAAAGAAAGATTTCACAAAGGGCAACATCATCCAATATGATTAACTAATATATCAAATATATTTATGCTAGATGACAATAAATAACAAGGATTATGCACTTATGTTACATAAAAATAAAATACAACAAATGCAAACTTTCTTCTATCAAATATATGACCCAATCTTCTATTACTTAAACATGGCAACAACACATCAACAATCCCAACATCACACCATGGAAAATCACTACTACATGATCCATGAAAGAAATATTCCAAAACAGGAGACATCATTTAATAAAGAAACATTTAACTACTGCAACATGTTTAAGGATTAGAACATTTAAAACTCTACAGACCTTTTCAGGATATAGCATTTCCTGCATCAACTAAATCTGATGCCCATACATGTTATTGCCTTAGATAGTCAGGAACCAATGTTTAAAACTTGCAAAATGGAAGAGGCAGCTGACATAAGTCTACAAGTATTGCAGCCACAGAAACAAGGTAACCTAAAAGGCTAAGATTATTCTATTAATTGTCATAGAGTAGAGGTATAAACAACACAAACCACCAGGTAGTTCAATAACAGATAATGAAGACGATCTGACTGAACTTTCAGGACAACTCTCCAGTTCAAGTGTCCAAAAACAGCTGCCAAGGTCTACTCAGTATGCTAATACAGTTTAGAGCGTGCATCCATTTACCATTTGATCACCGTGCAAAAATCAAAGAAAAATGATAAACTGATATTGCACTATACTAACTACTTAAACTACACTGAATATCATATCTTAGGGACATCCCTCGCAGCTAAGCATTCATTTAATAGAACTAGTCTAATATATGATCATACAAGTTCAGGAAAAAAACTACAACAAAAATATGCACGCAACATTGTGTAATTTCATAGTTAATCATCCCGAATAATCTGATGCACTGAACTATTTCCTAGAGATAGATATATGCTGCAACAAATAACTTTCGTTGAAATATATAAATCCCAAAAAAAATCTACGCCAGGAATCTACAGAACCAAGCTTCCATCCAAAGAATCCCTAACAGATGCCAATCCCTAATACTGATATAGCTAAATCTACAGAACCGAGATTCCATCCAAACACTCAAAAGAGGGAAAACAGAAGTTAGCTAAAAAAACATCTTACCTGCATCGCGGCAACCCCCTGAGGCTGCACCGGCGACAGATCCTCCCCGGTGCCGAGCACGACGTTCAGATCTAGCCGCTCCGCCTCGCCGACCTCCGCATACAGCATCTCCTCCTCTCCCAGAGCCGCATAGGCCAAAGCGGCCGTACCACCACTGCCACCGCCATGGCGCTCGACCTCGTCGACTGCATCTGGGCGGGTCACGGCTCCCATCCCCACCCTAGCAGAACCGCCCGCATCGGCTCCGGAGCCCACTCCCGCCATCGCCGGAGTCGAAATCGCGCGGAGGAGGACGACACCCAGACCGGAAGCGGAGGAGACGATGACGTGAGGTAGGGTTTCTCACTCCTCACTCCTTTCACTATCAGGTGAGACAAAAGGGAGGAGGGGAAAATGGTGGGGATCTAGCGACGCGGAGCGGCCGAGAGGGCTCTTATACGTCCCGTCGATTCGTTTCCGCTGACGTCACCGGCGCACGTGACGTCCACCTCATACTACCAAAATTGCATGGACTCTAGACCAAGTGTTCACTTTCATCAACTTGTGTTTGTATGTGTGAACACTTGGTCACCGGCGCACGTGACGTCCACCTCATACTACCAACATTGCATGGACTCTAGACCAAGTGTTTACTTTCATCAACTTGTGCTTGTATGTGTGAACACTTGGTCAACATGATCCCACCTAGTACTCTCGGTCCCAATTTAGGTTGCAATATAAGATTTTATCAAAGTCAAACTGTATAATGTTTGACCAAATAGTTTGATACAACTATAAACTAATCCGGTGCCAAAATAATATTATTAGAATTGTCTTGAATTATATTTTCATAATATATACATTTTATATCACACATATTTATATTATTTTGTATATTCTTGGTCAAACTTTGCAAAGTTTGACTTGATCGCAAATTTATGCACAACATAATATGGGATGGAGGGAGTAGATCAAAGTTGATGAAGGTGTTTCCACACAGCTCAAATAGGTCTATATTACATAATATGTTGGCATAGTCCAGATTGACAACAAGCGCAGGCTTCGCCAAGGCACACGCTCCTCATTGCAGAGAAAGGCTTCACTAGCAAATTCAGAGCGAGTGTGATTGTGAGAGAACGAACAGAGACAACTACTTTGTGCTGCTAAAACTTCCTAGTCTAGGGTGACATTATAGACCTATATATATCTGAGTTAGTTAGAAACAACTTGATCTCCTTCTGGTTGAATGAGTCAACGATTGGTCAACGTGTGATCCCAACTAGTTGTTAGATGTAACTATATCATTGCACAGCCCACAGAGGTCTAGACCCCATGCAATTTTGGTATGGCCCCACATTTGCCACAGGCTAGTGTGTGTCATGGCTTGGCAGACTCAAAATTATAGCTAGATCTAGCAAGTAGGTAGGATCATGTTGGCCAGGTCTGATGACACATACAACAACAAGTTGGTGAAGGTGTTTCTAGAGAGGTGTCTAGACCCCATGCATGCAATGTTGGAATGGCCCCACATTTTCCACAAGCTAGTGTGTGTCATGCCTTGGCATAACACTTTTATAGCTAGATCTATCAAGTGGGTGGGATCATGTTGCTAGGTGTATTGACTCACACAACCACTAAGTTTATGATGGTGGTTCTAGCCAGCCCAGATAGGTCTAGACCCCATACACTGTTGGCATGGCCCCACATTTGCCAGAAGCTAGTGTGTGTCATGGCTTGGCATAGAAAAATTATAGCTAGATCTAGCAAGTAGGTAGGATCAAGTTGGCCAGGTGTAGTGACTCACACAGCCACTAAGTTGATGATGGTGTTTCTAGCTAACCCAAATAGGTCTAGATACCATGCAATGTTGGAATGGACCCACATCTTCCACAAGCTAGTGTGTGTCATGGCCTGACATAGCACTCCTATAGCTAGATCTATGGAGTGGGTGGGATCATGTTGGTCAGGTGTAGTGACTCACACGGCCACTAAGTTGATGATGGTGTTTCTAGACAACCCAGAGAGGTCTAGATCCCATGCAATGTTTGCATGGGCCCACATTTGCCACAAGCTAGTGTGTGTCATGGCTTGGCAAACTCAAATTTATAGCTAGATCTAGCAAGTAGGTAGGATCATGTTGGCCAGGTGTGATGACATATACAACAAGTTGGTGAAGGTGTTTCTATCCAGCCCAGAGAGGTGTCCCATGCATGCAATGTTGGCATGGCCCCACATTTTCCACAAGCTAGTGTGTGTGTCATGCCTTGGCATAACACTTTTATAGCTAGATCTATCAAGTGGGTGGGATCATGTTGCTAGGTGTAGTGACTCACACAACCACTAAGTTGATGATGGTGGTTCTAGCCAGCCCCGATAGGTCTAGACCCCATGCACTGTTGGCATGGCCCCACATTTGCCACAAGCTAGTGTGTGTCATGGCTTGGCATAGAAAAATTATAGCTAGATCTAGCAAGTAGGTAGGATCATGTTGGCCAGGTGTAGTGACTCACACAGCCACTAAGTTGATGATGGTGTTTCTAGCCAACCCAAATAGGTCTAGATACCATGCAATGTTGGAATGGACCCACATCTTCCACAAGCTAGTGTGTGTTATGGCCTGGCATAGCACTCTTATAGCTAGATCTATGAAGTGGGTGGGATCATGTTGGTCAGGTGTAGTGACTCACACAGCCACTAAGTTGATGATGGTGTTTCTAGCCAACCCAGAGAGGTCTAGATCCCATGCAATGTTTGCATGGGCCCACATTTGCCACAAGCTAGTGTGTGTCATGGCTTGGCAAACTCAAATTTATAGCTATATCTAGCAAGTAGGTAGGATCATGTTGGCCAGGTGTGATGACATATACAACAACAAGTTGGTGAAGGTGTTTCTATCCAGCCTAGAGAGGTGTCCCATGCATGCAATGTTGGCATGGCCCCACATTTTCCACAAGCTAGTGTGTGTCATGCCTTGGCATAACAAGTTGATGAAGGTATTTCTAGACAGCTGAGATAGGTCTAGATCTGCCACAACTGTGCTATGCCTTTGGATGATGCACACGTGTAGCACGTATAGCACCATGCCAACATTGCATGGGTTCTTGACCTATGGGAGTTGTCTATGAACACCTTCATCATCTTTGTGGTTGTATGAGTCAACACTTTGTCAACATGATCCCACCTAGTTGTTACATCAAACTATACAACTACTATGCCAAATCATGACATTGATTCGAAGTATAAAAGTGGTATGCCCATGGCATGATGCACACTTGTGCCTCATATAGGCTCATATATCCCAACATTGCATTGGGCTCCAGACCCATGTGAGTTGACTAGAAACACCATTATCAACTTGTTGTAGTATGAGTAAAAACTTGCTATGCCATGGTATGATGCACACTTGATGCTACACTTATATATATGTGTATGCCTATGCATAGTTGTTCATGTGTTTTCGGTGCTCCATTTTAATTTCATTAATTTACAATGTAAGATGCATTGATAATTGGAAGTATGAAAAACCCGTGTTGCATATTCCATATGACACTCCTATTGTTTGAATTTGAATTAAAGCAAACGAGACCTAAATGGTCAACTTATTGTAGTAAACTAATATACTTCTGCTGAAGATTTCAGGTAATTTATATTTGAAGTATGTTCAGTCCCATACATGAAAAATTGTGTGATAGAAACTGGAAGCGGGCGCTAGATAACGGGCCGGCCTAGTAACCATGGTGCTCTGGTCATGCTGTTTCACGCACCGTACACGTACGCGACGTTTATGGCATACGTGGTGGTGGAGTGACGTGGGCAAAACCGAAACGGCAACACGTATAAAAGGGTTCATCGGCTGATTCGTCTCCTTTTCCCCACCCATTTACCCCCAAATCGGGAAGAAGAAAACCCTCGTCTCACTCCATCGACTCCAGCCCCTCCCAATCGATTCTTCTCCCTCTCCCCGCACATTCGTCGACCACGATGATGAAGGCGGGGAGCAGCAAGAGCGACGCTGCTACTGTGGACAAGAAGCGCGCCGTCACCGGCATAGATGCGGTGAAGGAGGTTGGCGGTTCCCACGGAAGTGCGGTTGGTGGTGCAGCCAAGTTGGCCGGTTTCGTCGCGGCGCCGCCGGATCAGGACGAGAAGGAGAATGTGGCGGTCGTTGAGGCGGACGTGCTGGATCTGGGCGCGAAGCACGGCTCCGACGAGAATCTGGTGGTGAAGACCCAGCAGCTTGCGGTGGTGCATCTATGTGTTTTCTTTAACCTCCACTTCTCATTTTTTTAGTACTTATAACTAGTGTTTGATTGTTAGGGTTGATTCTTAGGATTTGAATGTTAGTACGAGGTTGGTGTAGTACTTCGTTCAGTGGTCAGCATCTTTTGGGGGCATTGAAGAGTAGATGGACACACTTTGTGCATCGTTGATAGCACTTTGCAGAGAAGATCATAGATATTGAATATTTATAGTTTGAAGAATTATGTGTATGATAAAATTTCTCTGGATTGAATGCTGGAATTCATTAGTGCATAATTACAATATACATCTTCGGCAACTGATAAGTACTAATATTTATGTGTTATATTAAAAATATAATCTATGATATCTAATCATTCATAAAAAGTGTACACATGTTAATAAATTATTCATCTCTGGACATTACTAAAGATGTATATAAATGCATCATCTTTACACAGTCTAAGTGCACCACACAAAATTATATATGTTAGGAGCTTTAAATTTGTTCCTTTTACCCAGAGCTTAAACGTTTGATTTTGCATGAAATGATACTTCAAATTTATGTGTTTGAAATTAAGTATGTGTGTTCTTTGACAACTTTTATATGTATGGAATTATTATTTTCAGTCTTGTACTATTTGCCGAGGGAGCATGTGCTTCAGGGTGTAGTTTTATTCATGCATTGTTTATATTCTAGTTGCTGATCGATCTACTATATAATTATTACTTGTAATCACCAAAAAATAGACTGTAAGAGACCCTGACCACAAACAAATAGACTTATTTTTTATAATCTTGTGGCTCATCACCTATATAATGATTTTTGCCAACAATTATACATGTCAAGCTTTTATTTGTCATTCATTGAAACACTGGTATTTGTTGTGAACTATGCAGTGGATTTTATCAAATTGCTCCCATTATTTATAGTATTGAGTTTGAACTTTGGCATCATGGAATAGGTTGGCAGTTGCATCTTATATGTTGTCATGTATCTTGTTCTCTCTTGGTAATTTGCCAAGTGGACCATAGTGAGTTCTATTTTAGTTTTTGTGTACCTTAAACTGTGCATGAATACTAATTGAATGGTTATGTATCATCTAAGTGTGTCTCATCCGTCGGCCCCCTCCACCTCGAGATCGCCCAAACACGCAGTTCATTCTCGACGATGACACCGCCGCACTGTCGCTCGGGCGTGTTGGGTGGGCGACGGAAGGTGGGGCCGTTGAATTGCATGGTTGTGGCTAGCGGGTGACGGCTGAAGAAGATGCGGTGGCAGGCTGGCGACTGAAGAGAGAGGAGGGTGAGAGAGGTGTGCGGAGATTGGGAAGAAATGGTGCCATTATATAGGCTGGGGCGGCCGTTGCAAACCCTAGTGTGAAGAGAGAGGAGGGTGAGAGGTGTGCGGTGGCGTTTGGTCTCCGTCGAGCAGTCAAAGCCGTCGCAGAGCAGTCAAAGCGGCGGGACGGGTTGTCCAAGCGGCGCGTGCATCGGTGTGCATCGACGGGTTATCCAAGTGGCGGGACAGTAAGGCTGCATCGGCGCGCGTAATAGCCAGGCTGCGACGCTGATGGGTTCAATAGCCAGGCTACGACGGGCACGCTTCATGGCGCATGCATGGCAAAGGCGCTGGAAAAGAGGGAAGCGACGGGTGGCGGGCACAGAGGCGTGACTGCCACGAGCAGAGGCATAAACAGACCCGTTGGACAATGCGTGGACGGCCCAGCGGAACCAGACGCGACTCGCTGGAAGAAAAAATGCCAGCCAATCACGTCGAAGAAACTGGGCTCTCGTGGATCGCTCATGATTCCTCCTAGAAGACCATATCGCACTGCGGGAGTTTAGCGCACAGCGTCAGATGAATGGTCGAGGTTGGTCGTTAGGGTTAGCTGCCATCACACAGAATCCTTCTAGACGAACAGATCGAACCGACCGGGTAGCGCGCTAGGGTTAGATCGACGCTCCAGGTTGGTCGTCAGGGTTAGTCTGGTCAACGAATGGGATTTTGAGGGTTTTTGAGCTCAGTCAACGGGGTTTTGACAACTTTGACCGTGCATAACTAATTCCCAAAAAAAAGGAAAAAATTCAAAAATTCAAAAAATAGTGAGATTTCGTACTAATACTGTATAGGTAGAATAGATGCTAAGGACATTTATTTGGATGATTTAGACAAGGTCGAAAAATAAGATGCTTAGCAATGGGGTCGTTTCCCCTTGCTTTGGAGGCCATTTCTAGCACATTTTCGGTGGCAATGAGATGTACTTCACAAAAGGACTAGGATTGATGAACTAACATGCATAATAGTACATAAAGCATTAAAACATCATAGAACAAACCAATAATCTCTAAAAAATATTGAATGTTCGTCCAAATTAGAAGGTTAATTCAAATTCAAATTTGAATTCCGATTCAAATTCAAATTCACTTCACATAAGTTTTCACATCAAAGTACACAAACCAATACAACAATCAATATTACATCAATGAAATATAGGTTTTCACATCAAAGTACAACAAACATAATGTTTCAATGGTTCCCACTCTATTTTGCTTGCCTCTTGCTGCTCGATCTCTTGTTATTTTTTTCACTGCTTGGTTCAACATGACATAATTTGTTGATGCTCCTGGTTTGCTTACCAGGACCAGTTGGCCCCCACAACTTTTGCAGCAAAACCTCCTGAACTGGTTTTGGTGGCAATTCAACAGCCAAATCAGCGATGTCGTTCAGCACAACCTCGAGAACATGTTCAGCTGGCACCTCAATAGACTCTTTTGTTGCCTCTTCGGTTTGCAAATTATCCAGAACAGGTGGCAACTCAATAGATTGCATCACAATATGATCAAGGGCATCATCTGCTTCCATTGCAACATCCACAACAGGTGGCAACTCAATAGCCTCATTTTTCCTTGTTTGATCATCAGTAAACATGATCTGCACATTTCTCTTTTTTCTAAATCCACCAAGTCTTGCCTTTTTGGTTGGCCAGCATTTTTCAACAACAAGAGGCTGAACTGGACATTTTCTCCTGAAAAACATAACAGGTCATTTTGCAACAAAACAAAGTGAAGAAACAACAGTAACAGTAAAAAAAATATTGCATACTTCTTTGGCTTTTCTGGAGTGTAACGGCATTTGGAAGACCCAGTTCGGTGCCCAAGTTCCTGACAAAGCTTGCATTTGTTTTTGTTACCTTTTTTAGGTATTTTTGGCTTATCATCCTTTTTCCCTTTCTTACTACTCCCACCTTTCTCAAACCATGCCTTGAATATACTTTGCTTAGGCCGGCCAGCTTTTCTTTTGGTCAGTGGGGACACATAGAAAATTCAAATTCTACTTCAGGCCATTGAAACTGGTCTGTAAGTGCTGTAATTGGAGTTGCATATGCAGCTTTGAATTTTTCTACTGAATAATATTCATGCAAATATAGGTGCATATTTAACTTTGGTTTGGAGGCCAAGAAGAGTAGGGCATGCTCACATGGCTTTCCAGTGTGTTGCCACTCCAGGCAAGTGCATTCATGCACTTCAGTGTCAACAACATGTTTCCTTCCAGTTTTGGTGTCTCTAACTTCAGCACCCCACAAAGAAGATTTCTCAACTTTCAAATGTGCAAGATTTCTACTCCTGTTGACAACCTGTTGTACCACTGCTGGAAGCTTGTCCCCTTGCAGGACATCGCCTGTTCTTCTTCTCAATTCCCACAAGCGCATGATCATGATCCTGATTTGGTCAACCATGTCACGTACAGGCAAGTCCTTTAAATCCTTCACCTTGTTGTTAAAACTCTCTGCCAAGTTATTGTTGATATGATCACATTTGATGGCAGTATTAAATCCTGACCGATACCATAAGAGAGAGTGATAGGTTTGCAGCCATGTACCAAATTCATTCTCAGTACATGCTGCCATTATCTTACCAAGATGATATGAATGTGTCTGGGTAGTGTAAGATCTGGCTGCAGGCCACATGCGCCCAAATTCTTCTCCTCTGAACTTTTTGATCAAATTCATCCACATATGTCCAAAGCACTCTCTTTGCTCAGAATGGGGAAACACAGTCTTTACTGCATTTTCTAGGCCTTTGCATGCATCCGTATGAATTCCCAAAGGTGAGACTGGCCCTAAGCATCTTTTCAACCGCATCATAAACCATGTCCATGAGGCCTCCGTCTCTGATTCAAACAACCCAATGGCAACGGGGAACATCCAGTTATGTCCATCTAGAGCATTGCATGCTGCTAGCTGACCATTCCACTTTCCAGTTAAAAATGAAGAGTCTATGCTTAAATATGGACGACATCCTGCTTTGAAGCCATCGATGCAAGGCTTTAAAGCCATAAAAAACTTAGAGAAGTACACCTTGCCATCATCACTGACCTCAGTATCTATCTCCACAACACTGCCAGGTGACCTTTTCTCAACCTCTGCTTTGAAGTTATACAACATCCTAAAAGTATTTGCCCAATCACCATACAATTCTTTCATTGCCCTTTGTTTTGCCTTCCACACAGTGCCATAATTCACCTTAATTGGGTAGTCCTTTTCCAAGTCTTTTTTTAGCCTCTTTGTAGTAGTGTTTGGTGTCTTGGCTAAAATAGGAGTGATCTTTTCAGCAACCCCAATTTGTGATGTCAATGTTGATACTCTCTGTGAACTAGGAATGCAAGTGTGTTCAAAAGGGATTTGATTAACTCTAATGGTGCTTCCTTCTGGTTGGCGTCTAGCAGAAATGTACCATTTGCAAGGATTGGAGCCCCCATCAAAACCTCTACATCTAGCATAGAACTTCTTTTTATCAGTCCACTGAGTCTTGGCATCAAACTGCTTCTTGATTGCATAAGTTTTGAAACACATCCTAAACTCACCCATGCTTGGAAACAGTTTCCCTACTGTAATAACAGGGTTTTCCTTGTCATAGACAGTAACCAGCTCATCATAATGCGCATCATTTACATCATCTGCAGCATTCTCCATCAGCTCTCTATCTACATCTTCATAAATGTTCTGTTACCAGCATCATCATCAGCCAAATTAGTTGCATCAGTCTTTTCCTTATCTCTGTCATCTACTGGAATGCCAAATATTTTGGCCATTTCTGTGTCAGTCATTGGTGCTATGACTAAATCAGTAGTTTCATCTAACTCCATTGAATTCCAATCAACATACATACTAGCCCCTACATCAACACCATGTCCTGCATCAACATCATTTCTGTCTGATAATACTATCACTTTAGTTCGTATGGGCACCATCTGCCTCTGTGAGTCCCAATCATCATCTGACATTTGCGAAGAAAAATTTGAAGCCACATATCCAACCTTGGAATCTGCTTCCAGATCGATGAGCTCAGCATGAAAAGTAACCTCTTTGTTTGTCCAGCCATCTTGTCGATCAATTTCATCTACTAAATCTTCTCCATCCTCAATTCTCAAATATTCTCCCTTCCAATTTTCAAACCGTAACAATGCAACTTCCTGCTGTGGACCCCAAGGAACACTTTGCCCGATTTTCTCCACCAAATTCTTCACGTCCAATTCTTCCATTTGCTGCAGTTGCTGGGGATCAATATCTGCAAACTCAACCTCCCAACCCACAGATGTACCTCTCTCGATGTTACGTACACTACCATCACCTAGTTTCTCTTTAGATGGGAAGAACTTGAAATTGAATTGGAATTTTCTCCGCCGCTCATAATCACCCCTGTTTTGTTTGAGTAGAGGCGGGCAGAGTGAGCTAGAGGAATTGGTGATTATCCAAATGCGATCAAATCAAATGAAAAAATAGTGAGATTGACCTATTGGAAGTGCTCTCTTTCCTCTCCATCTCGATGCCCCCGATTTAGCCAACCCGCCCACGGCAATCTAGCTCATAAATCAGAAGTCAGAGGGAAAGAGATTGGGTCAGATCCAAATCCAAGCGCAGGGAATGAGCTAGGGTTTCGAGATTACGCACCACCGATGGGCTGCCCCTAAGCTCACACGGGATGCCGCTGCCGAGCACACGAAGTTGACGGCGCCGCCGCCGGATTATAGCTAATCTATCAAGTGGGTGGGATCATGATGGTCAAGTGTAGTGACTCACATAGCCACTAAGTTGATGATGGTGTTTCTAGACAACCCAAAGAGGTCTAGATCCTATGCAATGTTGGCATGGCCCCACATTTACCACAATTGTGTGTGTCATGGCTTGGCATAGAAAAATTATAGCTAGATCTATCCAAACGTGGGGTAGTTAGGTCAACGATCATGTCCGACTACTCGAAAGAGCCACTTGTGTACCATGTTTTTATCTACATTTATTCAAATGGACTCAAATTTGGCACGAGGGTTTATCACCATGTGCCTAATGATGCTACCATTGTATCTAGCCATTTTGGTTTGAAATTTTCAAAAATTTAACCAACAAACTCAAAAATAGGCTTTCATTTGTGAAGCAAGTACCAAAACTACAATTTGAAACCTTCTAGTTGCATGATTGTGCGGCTTTACATCACATTGGGACCACATAAGAGCAGTTGTACTTTTAACCGCATAAGCCACACTTCAAACACGGATATTTAACCGCAGCGGTTACAAAATATCTTGTACATTGACTACAATGTTGCATGCAAATAACATGACATAACGCAATAAAAATACTCAAAGCCACCCTTGAAATAAACTTTTGGAGGCCATTCCACCGACAATGAGTAGATCCTACCCACCTGACTTTCATTGCTTGACATCTGAATTTCAGTCACAGTTTTCATATCCATGTCGACTTCAAACAATCCAGGATCAAACCCAGTTGATAACAATAGAAATCGTCCATTGCTTGATGCCTTCCTCATCTGAATTTTGTAGTAATAATTTGTGAACCCTGACTTACCCTCATTATTGAAAACTTCTTCCCAGCAGTCATCCGATATCCTAGATCCAATTTTTTGAACCAAATCAACCTTAGACTCCAAAGACCACACAGTGTGGTTGCCCTCATGATGTAGAACCCATCTTTCAAGAACTCCATTGGAAAACTTAATGAACACCACCCCTCCTCCACATTTAGGAGCTACCGTGTAATCATTCCAAGAGTTAACATTGAATCCCATTTCATACGACAATTCTATTATGCAAGTCTGTGATGTTAAAATGTCCAAACAAATTATATACCCGACTACATACATCATGTAGAGCTTGCCTCCAGATAAAACACCATACAGATTACGGTGAAAGACAGGAACCACATGTGATTGTATTGGCGAACTTACTGTTCTTGACCACCCCCCATCTTTATGAATACACACGTGAACAAACACCGGATCAGTACTGTTAAAGCTTACCCCATTGTAGTCAGAATTAAAGAGTGTAGCTGCATCTTTCTCGAAGAAAGGCAACCCTGACCACCCCCTTCCAAGTATCAACCCAAACTGCCCAAATGTGTTATCAGTGTGCTGACCCCCATTTCTTGGAATTTGCACTATATGCTCCATCTCCAAAGAACTAAAAATATTTTTTCTTGCAGAGGGGAAAAACGTGTAGTAAACATCCGAATCCCCACACATGCTTCCAGCTTTAAGACCAAGGACAACGCCATCTGCTGAACTCAAAATATCCGCACCTTCCCACAGTTCATTGTTTAATAATGGGCGTAAAGCATTAGATGAAACCTCTGTCTGATTTCCCCGTGAATAAATTAACCTAAATACACCTGTTCTTGTTCCTAGTTTCCTGAACTGCACCAAAAAAACCTAGATGTGCTGGTGTTTTTGTCGAACTAAACCAGCGTTGCACAATTAGAGACCTACTAGCTGACAACCAGGCATTATTGAAAATGCTGCAATGGATCAATGCCATAGAAGTTGCAATTTCAGACTTTGTAATAATTTTTGAAACCAAATCTGAGTTGCTCATCACTGAATCCACAGAAGTTTTCAATTTGACAGATATGCTGGATCCAACTCCATCTGCCAAACAAGAAACCATATGTCATATGTTTGATACAATGCCATGAATTTTTTATACCAAGGAATAGAAGCATGTCAATAAGCTTCCATCATCTACAGAATAACAAATCAAACAACAGAACAGAAATATAATCCCTACAAACTACAACACACTACTAAATTCCACCATCCCCCACCCCCCAATTTGCGAAGGAAGCTGTTATTGAAGCTTCCCTTCCTAAAAGCAGTCGCTTCTAAAGAACAGAAAGTATTTTATTTTTCAATTTCTCCTTTGTATAAGAAACAATTAAAGTAAAATCCTTCAGCATATCCCAAACTATAGCACGGTTCTTAAATACCCTAAGAAACAAATATACTCTGAAGAACTCTTTAGATCTACACAGAACAGACCCGTACTATGCACACAATAGGAAAGCATACAAAATTTTACATATGTAGTCGGATAAAAGCAATCAACATTACCAGAAGCTTCTTTTCGAAATCCATCGCCTGAAGTGTTGAAGCTAGTTCTGACCGGCCACTACGCTGATTACTACCAAACCCAAAAAATTATACGTACGCTGAAAATCGATCTATAAAAATTACTGATCAATCCAAAAAAACATCCTTCCTGGTATATCTTAAGGGAAACAAACTCAATCCCGAAGAGAAACAAATTTAACCGTGAAATACAGAAACTTAGATTCATAGTGGATTAACTGAAGATTTTTTATATTTCCCATCTATCCCAGATAGTTCAGCTTTTTCCTTTTCATATGACACCCATTTTTTAAGCACCAAATATTAGCCGAAGATATCCCATGTTGTAAAATTTATCGTTTTGAAAAAGCTAGGATTAGCCAAAGATTAGCCGAAGATATCTCATTTTTATGACTTACTATTACATTAAAAAGTACTAGTGTTAGACCTGAATGATGCATACATTACCCCTCCCTAAATCATAACTAAGAATAGTGAAATATTCATATTGTTTAAATTACAAATTCATAAGCCATGTTTTGATGTATTGATGCTAGCTAAATGGACTCAAATTTGGCACAAGGGTGTATCACCACGTGCCTAATGATGCCAGCATTGTATCTAGCCTAATGATGCTAGCATTGTACCCAGAGAGTCTATAGCCAAGGCAATGTTGGCATGGGCTCACATCTACCACAAAGTGGCTCATCATGTCTTGGCATTATATCTAGCCTAATGATGCTAGCATTGTACCCATAGAGGCCTAGATCCCATGCAATGTTGGCATGGCCCCACATCTACCACAGTTGTGTGTGTCATAGCTTGGCATAGCGAAAGTATAGTTAGATCTATCAAGAGGGTAGTATCATGTTGTCCAAGTGATGACTCATACAACAACAAGTTGGTGAAGGTGTTTCTATCCAACCCGGAGAGGTCTCGATCCCATGCAATGTTGCCATGGCCCCACATTTGCCACAAGTGCGTCTCATGTCTTGGCATAGCACTCTTACATCTAGATCTATCAAGTGGGTGGGATCATGTTGGTCAGGTGTAGAGACTCACACAACCACTAAGTTGATGATGGTGTTTCTAGCCAACCTAGAGAGGTATAGCTCCCATGCAATGTTGGCATGGGCCCACATCTCTTGTTGTAGATTCAAAATTCAACTGATTTTTAGAAACAATTCAAAATTCATCATCTCCCTGCATAGTAGTGTTATACTTAGATCTATCAAGTGGGTGGGATCATGTTATCCCAACATTGCATTAGGCTCTAGACCCATATGAGTTGACTAGAAACACCATCATCAAGTTTGTCGTGGCTTGACATAGCACTATTATAGCTAGATCTATCAAGTGGGAGGGATCATGTGGTCAAGTGTAGTGTCTCAAACAACCACTAAGTTGATGATGGTGTTTCTAGCCAGCCCAGAGAGGTCTAGACCCCATGCAATGTTAGCATGGCCCCACATCTACCACAAGTGTGTCATGGCTTGGCATAGCACTTTTACAGCTAGATCTATCAAGTGGGTGGGATCATGTTGGCCAGGTGTAGTGACTCACACAACCACTAAGTTGATGATGGTGTTTCTAGCCAACAGACAGAGGTATAGATCCCATGCAATGTTGGCATGGGCCCACATCTACCACGGTTGTGTGTGTCATGGCTTGGCATAGCAAAAGTATAGTTAGATCTATCAAGTAGGTAGGATCATGTTGGTCAGGTGGGATGACTCATACAACAACAAGTTGGTGAAGGTGTTCCTATCCATCCCATAGAGGTCTAGACCCCATGCAATGTTGGCATGGCCCCACATCTGCCACAAGTTTGTGTCATGGCTTGGCATAGCACTCTTATAGCTAGATCTATCAAGTGGGTGGGATCATGTTGGTCAGGAGTAGTGACTCACACAACCACTAAGTTGATGATGGCGTTTCAAGCCTGCCCAGAGAGGTCTAGACCACATGCAATGTTAGCATGGCCCCACATCTACCACGAGTGTGTGTCACGACTTGGGATAGCACTCTTATAGCTAGATCTATCAAGCGGGTGGGATCATGTTGGTCAGGTGCAGTGACTCGCACAGCCACTAAGTTGATGATGGTGTTTCTAGTCAACTCAGAGAGGTTTAGATCCCATGCAATGTTGGCATGGGCCCACATCTACCATAGTTGTGTGTGTCATGGCTTGCATAGCAAAATTATAGATAGATATAGCAAGTAGGTAGGATCATGTTGGCCATACAACCACAAGTTGGTGAAGGTGTTTCTAGCCACGCCAGAGAGGTCTAAAGCCCATGCAAAAATTCAAAATTTGACCGGGCCACCTAAAATTCAAAAGAAACATCAAAATTGTGTTAAACGTTGGACACAATTGACCGGGCACAATTGGCCCGAGACAAGCCGACCGGCATACAGGCTGGCCAAAGCCCATGTATCATACTCAGACGTTATTTTAATTCATGGACCTAAACCCTAAACCCCACAGGCCCCACCCACCCACCACACACACACCCCACGTTGTACGTGCGCACAAAGAGGCACATCTTATCAGAGGGATTTTCTTGTTCGATCACCTCGACTCCGCCCACCTCGACTCCGCCCATCGCCGCCAACGACGAGATTTGAATTCTTTTCTTCCTGTCCTACGTGAGAGCTACATCAAGGACACACCGTTTCGTTTTGAGGAGCTGAATAATCGCAGCACACGCACTACCGTTGCAGGTATTTTTGTACGCACTGTGGATTTATCATATAGTATTAATAGTTCTAAGTTCAGCAGAACTTCGATTATAGCTCGATCCATATGGATCCGTTTGTTTAGTCGTTAGATTTTCCGTCCAAGGGTAGTCGCCATTATGTCGAAGAATTGTTAGTGGATCTTCGCTAGGAATTCTAGTTGTTGGGCTCTGTTTGAGGGCGGGAAATCGTTTGGCATGATGTTGCCTATTAATTCTGCTGTAATTTTCTTGTGTTAATTGGTTCTGTGTGTTAGACATCGCATCTCAGGCCTACATGCGGTGTTGAGATGCAATTTAGCTGGTTTGGTGTTTAAAAACGAATGATCTATAGAAGTCCCTTTTGATAAAAGAAACTAGACATTTGATTCTCCTGTTGTTATTCAATTTAGCTGGTTATGTGTAATATTGTTCATATATGTTTGCAATAAAAGGTCTATACACACATGCACTACAGAAAAACTATGTGTGTAAACTCTTTATTTGTAATTGTATATATGTGTAAACATTTTGAAAATCCCGCTCTCGATTTATCGGTAGTTAGGCGTGTCCAGAGATCGATTTACCTGACATGGTGTAGTATAACGTACTCTTAGTGTTATCCATCTTATAGTCTATGTGTGTTATGAATAGTATTATTTCTTCGGATGCCAACAAAACACCTAAATAAATATAGTTATTTTCAACAGAATGGATGAAATCGGAGAAATGTGTTGTGCTATTGAGAAGTCATGTCATTTCGTGAAAAGTATGACACCGGCACAACGTGCCAAAATTGGAGAAACCGACTTGCAGTGCATGCTTGAGATTCCCCCAGTGAAGTCAAGATGTCTGGTGATCAAATTTATGACACAAAAATTTGATCTAAAGACAGAAAAATTTAATGTACGCAAGAATGATGGTGAAATATCCCTTACGGGAGTGGACTTTGAGTGCATCTATGGTTTAAAAAATCATGGATTGGATATATCGGACATTCTTTATGAGGAAGCTGATGAAGCAAAGAACCGTATACCTGATAGCTTTGTAAGCAAAAAAAGGCAGGTAATCTTGTAATTGATGACCTAATCGCCGACGTCATCAAGGATAAAGTTGCGGATGACGACTTTATCTGCAAGGTGGTTCTGGTTCTGATTGGGACAGTCCTTGCCCCATAGAACCAGAAGATCGTCCCAAAACAATACTATGCACTGGTAGAAGATGTGGATTACATTAAAAAGCTGAATTTCAATGAGCATGTACGGACACACCTCATTGCTAGCCTAAAACAAGTAGGCCACACATATGAAGCGAAGCAATGGCCGACAGGCAGCACCATCTTGTTACAGGTAAATTCCATTCTCAACTTACATACTTCCTCCGATTCAAACTAATTGACTTGGTTTTGTCTAGATTCGGATATATCTAGCACTAAAACATGTCTAGATACATCCAAATCTAGACAAATCTGAGTTAAATAATTTGAATCAGAGGGAGTATATAATTATCTACAATACATTTTTCTTTGTTTTAATCTAATTTTGTTGTGATATTTGAAGTACCTGTGCTATGAGAAGATACTCCCAGATGGCGCCGAGTATACGTCCAGAAGGCCATTGATGAGGAACTGGACGGAAGAGGCGGCTTCAGCGAGAGACGCCTTATAATTAAAGGGCAGTGCTTTGGGGAAGGTACGTAAATACAAGTGATATCGTGGCTTATTTTTTGTTCTGCTAACGGTTCTAGGTTGTCAATATTAATTGGTTTATATATACATATCTTGAAGATTGACGATGACATAACTCAAAAGCATCGATAAGAGGTTCTCCATACACCCGAAATTGCATCTGGTAAGAAACGTAGTAGAGGGCCCTACAGGAAGAAGGAAGGAGGTTCTACATCCAGCAGGGCTAAAGGAATGAGAGAAGTCATGTTGGAACAGATGACGAACAAACTAACAGAGCATATTGATAGAATAATTGAAGAAACCCTTGATAGAAAGATGGAGGTCTTCACAGAAGCTTGTGCTAAGGTGATACACCCTATGTGTCATCTGCTCTGAGTTAAAAAAATGCTTTTTTTTAAACATGACATGATGATTCATTTATTTTCAATCTTGCAGAAACTTCTTGTTATGATGAACTCGGGAGGAGTCGCTTATAGACCTTCTAAAGAAAAAATGTCTTATAACGACAATAAAGAGGAGGAGGTAGATAAGGAGGTAGAGAATGGTGAAGGAATCTCCTCTACTAACACCAAATATACGCCAAAAGATTTCATGGAACCTCCAGACATCCCAGAAAGTAACCCCTTTGACATTGCGCAGGACTCTAATTTAAAGAAGGATTCAAATACTAAGGGGAAAGAGGTTGAAGGTAACATATTCATGTTACCCACGGACAAGAAGGAAAGAAATGCTACTGATGCTTGCCACACCGCACCATCGAAACTCGGCAGTACTCAAGCATCACCAATAGTAATTGATGGTAGGGGTCCTTCACCGACGCGACCGGACCCAGAGCCAATTCCATTAGAAGCATTCACAGCTGCATTGAAAAAGGGGCAGGGAGGAAAAACGGGTGAGGTAGGAGACACTCTGTCGAATGGATCATTTGACTCGTTTAATAGCCTACGTACCATTTGCCGGAAAGCTATTAATGGTGAGAAGACAGAAGCCGTTGGCGAGAAGCGCAAGCTCAGGTCGGCGGACAAAAAGGGTAAAAAACCAAAAAACGATGTTAGAAAAGGTAGTGCAACATCATTGAATTGCATGATTGTGCATGTATTAAATTAAAACAGTTACATACACGTATTAAACATTTGTTTTATGCAGTTCTTTTCGAAGACATAGAAGTACTGGACGGTTTGACACCGCAACAAATAGATGTTGCAGTGTTGTACATTGAAACAGCAAAAAATAATAAAGATTTTTGCAATGAAAGTGTCTATAATAACAAGGACGACACTGAGGTCACTGCCAACCACATTAGTGTGATCCTTGATAAATTATGGCTGCGTAGCAATGTAAGTCCAAGTACCACAGTTTTGTTATTTTATGCAAACAAGAAGGATCGTTTGTCACACGTTATTAATTTTTTTTGTAGGTTATAGGTGCTTACATGGAAGAATTGTCTCTTCGACTGGGGGATGGCCGAAACTTGTGCCCTGCATGGAGGGCAAACAGTCTAATACGTACTCCACCAAGAAGAAAAACTAGATCCCAGCATAAGAAAGAAGCCATAGACAAAAAATCAGAAAAGGTGTATGATATATCAGGATGCTCTGTAAGATGCATGGAAGAATACTTTCGTGCTGATAAAGTAAGTACTGTTTGTACAAGAAAATGCAGAGTATAAACCAGATTATATAATGTGATAACACTTGTCTCTTTTTGGTAGGCATATTTCGCGTTGAATATAAGCGATTGCCACTGGTGCTGTGTCGTCTTGAATAGTCCAAAGAAGAAATTTCAAGTGCTCGACTCGCTGTTTGAATTTAAAAGGGTCCAGAAAAATGTCGAAGCTCTGGTATGTTTTCTCTCTATACATTTAGCGATGATATGATTATTCCAAGCATTACACTAAACCTCTCTGTTTCATAGAGAGAGCAAATTTCGAAAGACATAGAAGTGGCTAACAAATTTATGGATTGTAAGTTTGATGATGTTTCCAATTGGGAGATCATAAGCTGCGAAACACCACGGCAAAATGATGCGTGAGTTTCTGGTTGAACTAATGCCATTTCTTTTGATGTGTTAGTACTGTTATTCAAATTTAGATTCGTTGTGATCAGAAACTCGTGTGGATTGTTCGTGCTACGTTGTATGAAACATTTTGACGAAGATAAATTTACAGATGTAGTCTCGCAGGTATTCAAAATTTCTCGCAGGCATTTGCATATTTATATACACCAACATGTGACCTTATTAACCCTTCTAATATTTTGTTATAGGAAAGGATAAATGATTCTCGGAGACGTACTGTTGCAGAAATTATTCTTTCGAAGACAAACAAACTCTATAAGATAAAAAGCAGAGTTCTTGAGATCGCGGAGATGCTGGTAGATTATTGAGAACTCGTGAAACAAAAATTAGTACTACCAATTCCCTAGCGAATGTTGGTATACCATTAAAAAATTTACGCAAAGCTGGGTTGTTTGATTGCTAAACAGTTCGCGCATGGCGCTGTGTTTTTGTCAGAAGAATGTTTCATGACTATGGTTTAATTTTGTCATTTTGCTTAATTTACGATTGTAATTAATGTAAATTTTGGGTTGTTTATGTTTGCCAATTTGTGGATTTGATGAGCAATGTTCATAGGCCTAGTTGTAGTGCGTATGCTTAAAATACAACGCGCCAAAATAGTAACGGACCAGACATATAAATGAATGGGAATTACATTATACAGTTTCAAAATATAAGAGTTTTTAGCTTTGTGATCTAGACCTCTTTAGGTTGGCTAGAATCTCCCTCATCAACTTGTGGTTGTGTGACTCATCACCTGGCCAAAATGATCAAACCGAGTTGATACATCTGAGTAAGCCATGACACACACTCGTGGCAGATGTCGGCCGTTGCCAACATTGCATGGGATCTAGACCTCTCTACGCTGGCTAGAAACATCTTCACCAGCGTTTCTCCTCTCGCTCAAAACGGTGTGTATTTCTTTGGTATAGTCCTCGTCACAAAGGAGTAAAATGCCTTGATAGTACTTCTGGCCGTGTCTACGAGTCAAGGGATGTAGTTTTTGATGAAAATGTTTTTCCCTTTGCTACACTTCATCAAATAGCGGGTCGTCGTCTCCATGATGAAATTATTTTGCTTCCTTCAGACAATCCCTCCTCGGTAGAAACAACTATGGGTGTGCATACTAATGACCAATATATATGTGCCGATTGTTCCTGTCGTTGATCCTATGCAGGCCACAGCTGACACCCTGCCCACAAGCTGTACCAAACTAGTCACGCAAAATTCTGCCGAAAATACTGATGATAACACGTCAGATAATGAGGCTGAAGGAAACACCGCGACAAGCCAAGAAAACACGTACTCTGAGCATGATACAGGGGCAAAATCTGCCTCGGATCCGCCCCCGAGACTCTGACTCGCCGTCACCTGGGCGTATCGATCCGCGCCAGTCCCCTCACGCCACGTCCCCAAGGTCTGGGCCCTCCTTTGCGTCGCGTTCTGCACGTAACTATGGCGGCCATGGGGAGCCCGACACGTCTTCCCCGTGGTCCCCACCAACGCGTGTACGCGCGGATCTCCTGCACGGCTCTTCCCCGTGGTTCTTCTGACGGCTTCGGGAGTGACGCCTCGCCAGGAGATCCAATCGGCACGTCGTTGAGCGCTGGTGCCCAGGAATATTCTACACCTGTACAATCTTCAGCGCCAGGATCTTCTGCAGCACCTGCTGCTGACGTATATACCACTGCAGAACCCCGCACTCGTCTACAAAAAAAGGTACTACTACCTCCGTTCCAAAATGTAAGGCTTTTTAGAAAACTAAAACAGCTTGCTAAAAAGGTTTATATTGTGAAACGAAGGAAGTATAAAGGACCCAAAAATTCGTACTAGGGCACAATTCGGTTGGCACTATTAACATCTACTCCCTCCGTTTCAAAATATAAGATGTTTTAGGTTTGTGAAGGAAATGTATCTATACTTATTTTAGTGTGTAGGTTCATTCAAGTTTCGAGTGAATCTACAAACTAAAACAAGTCTAGATACATTTGCTTCCCAAATCTAAAACATCTTATATTTTGAAATGTATAGAATAGGAGAACCATAAAACTTGCATGAAGCTAAAACGGATACAAACTGAAGTGTGCTATGCAAGATCCCACTAAGCTCTAACAAAAATGTTATTGATTGCACCTTGTCCCACCAAGCTCTAACATGATCCCACCCAGTTGATACATCTAAGCATAAGAGTGCTATGCCAAGCCATGACACACACTTGTGGCAGATGTGGACCCATGCCAACATTGCATGAGATATAGACCTCTCTTAGCTGGCTAGAAACACTTTAACCAACTTGTGGTTGTATGCCATGTTACAACATCGATCTAGTTTCACATCATAAAAATTCACCACATTAATTTGCCACAAGCTAGTGTGTGTCATGGCTTGGCAAACTCAAAATTATAGCTAGATCTAGCAAGTAGGTAGGATCATGTTGGCCAGGTGTGATGACACATACAACAACAAGTTGGTGAAGGTGTTTCTATCCAGCCGAGAGAGGTGTCCCATGCATGCATGAAATGTTGGCATGGCCCCACATTTTCCACAAGCTAGTGTGTGTCATGCCTTGGCATAGCACTCTTATAGCTAGATCTATCAAGTGTGGGATCACGTTGGCCAGGTGTAGTGACTCACACAACCACTAAGTTGATGACGGTGGTTCTAGCCAGCCCAGAGAGGTCTAGACCCCATGCAATGTTGGCATGGCCCCACATTTGCCATAGGCTAGTGTGTGTCATGGCTTGGCAGACTCAAAATTATAGCTAGAGCTAGCAAGTAGGTAGGATCATGTTGGCCACTAAGAATAAACTTGTGCCCTGCATGGAGGGAAAATGCTCTAATACGTACTCCACCAAGAAACTCTTGCCCTGCAAATGTGGGCCGATGCCAACATTGCATGGGATCTAGACCTATTTAGGTTGGCTAGAATCTCACTAATCCACTTGTGGTTGTGTGACTCATCACCTGGCCAAAATGATCAAGTGGGTGGGATCATGTTGGCCAACTGCTGAGTCACACAACCACAAGTTGGTGAAGGTGTTTTTAGCCACCCTAGAGAGAGGTCTCAAGCCCATGCGAAAATTCAAAATTTGATCGGGCCACCTAAAATTCAAAAAAAAATCAAAATTGTGTGAAAGCTTGGACACATTTTAAATTGCTTCTAGGTAGAGGATGCCATGTTTCAGCATGGAGCATGTATCACATCACAAAGGCCTAACCCCTAGGCATCCTTACTAGACACCTTGATTTTTGGCCTAAATTTGACCGGGCCACCAAAAATTCAAAAACATTCAAATTTGTGTGAAAACTTGTACATGTGTCTTAGTTTGTGTATGTTAGCATGTGTAAAAAAATCCAGGTTGTTTCACGAAAGTCGAAAAAAACACATTGCTAGGAAAAGAGGCCTAGGTGAGACCAGAAGGGTTGTTCGTAAATTTCTCAATTTTTCGATGATCATCAAATGATCCCAAATTATTTGCACATGCTATACCAACGGTGCCTGTCAAGAATATGTAATTTATTTTATAAAATTCAAAATTGTAAAATAGCTATTTTGTTTAGATATTTTAATAAGAAATAAAAAGGAATATAGGATCGAAGAAAAAAGTAAGACTTGGCGTGCAGGCAACAAGCCAGCACAACTCCTTCTCCCGCACCCGCGTCACGGCTGCGTCCGGGCGTGAAGTAGTTTGGGGCGGCCCATCTTAATCCCGGGCATCAAAAAGTAATGGGCTCCTTCGGGCCCAATGGAAAACCGTAGAGGGGGTTGGAGTTTTTTTCTTTTTGAAACCTCATATATTAGGCATCCAAGCCGCCTCATAGCCGAGCGAGAAACGATTAGACCTGCTTATATACCCTGCATTCATACGTGGCACGAGCTTCTCTCAACAAATCAATGATGACACGTCTTTGTCGGGCTTGTCTTCCTTTTGGACTACACATGGGCCTGCATCCTGGTCCAACAATGGTCTTCTAGTCGTATGCAGGCCGTTGAACTCGAAATGTGTACTAGCATTATTTTTCATTCCCTTTACAAGCTTGTTGTTTGTTTGCTGAACATCTCCGTAGTAGTTTTTTGTTTTAGATTCAAAATTCAACTAATTTTTAGAAACAATTCAAAACTAATCATCTCTTGGCATAGCAATGTTAATCTATCAAGTGGGTGGGATCATGTTATCCCACCATTGCATTAGGCTCTAGACCCATATGAGTTGATTAGAAACACCATCATCAAGTTTGTCGTGGCTTGACATAGCACTCTTATAGCTAGATCTATCAAGTGGGAGTGATCATGTTGGTCAAGTGTAGTGACTCAAACAACCACTAAGTTGATGATGGTGTTTCTAGCCAGCCCAGAGAGGTCTAGACCCCATGCAATGTTAGCATGGCCCCACATCTACCACAAGTGTGTGGGATCTAGAGCCTAATGAAATGTTAGCATGGCCCCACATCTAGAATAGCCAACAAGTGTGTCATGGCTTGGCATAGCACTCTTACAGCTAGATATATCAGGTGGGTGGGATCATGTTGGCCATGTGTAGTGATTCACACAGCCTTGTTGATGATGGTGTTTCTAGACAACCTAGAGAGGTATAGATCCCATGCAATGTTAGCAAAAGTATAGTTAGATCTATCAAGTAGGTAGGGTCATGTTGGTCAGGTGTGATGACTCATACAACAAGTTGGTGAAGGTGTTTAATTTTTATTCTACCCATAGAGGTCTAGACCCCATGCAATGTTGGCATGGCCCCACATCAGCCACAAGTTTGTGTCATGGCTTGGCATAACACTCTTATATATAGCTAGATCTATCAAGTGGGTGGGATCATGTTGGTAATGTGTAGTGACTCACACAACTACCAAGTTGATTATGGTGTTTTTAGCCAACCCAGAGAGGTCTAGATCCCATGCAATGTTGGCATGGTGGCCCAACATCTACCACAGCTGTGTGTGTCATGGCTTGGCATAGCAAAAGTATAGTTAGATCTATCAAGAGGGAAGGATCATGTTGTCCAATCGATGACTCATACAACAACAAGTTAGTGAACGTGTTTCTATCCATACCAGAGAGGTCTAGATCCCATGCAATGTTGGCATGGCCCCACATTTGCCACACGTGTGTCTCATGTCTTGGCATAGCACTCTTACATCTAGATCTATCAAGTGGGTGGGATCGTGTTGGTCAGGTGTAGTGACCCACACAACTACTAAGTTGATGATGGTGTTTGTAGCTAACCCAGAGAGGTCTAGATCCCATGCAATGTTGGCATGGTGGCCCAACATCTACCATAGTTGTGTGTGTCATGGCATGGCATAGCAAAAGTATAGTTAGATCTATCAAGAGGGAAGGATCATGTTGTCCAAGCGATGACTCATACAACAACAAGTTGGTGAACGTATTTCTATCCATCCCAGAGAGGTCTAGATCCCATGCAATGTCGGCATGGCCCCACATTTGCCACAAGTGTGTCTCATGTCTTGGCATAGCACTCTTACATCTAGATCTATCAAGTGAGTGGGATCATGTTGGTCAGGTGTAGTGACTCACACAACCACTAAGTTGATGATGGTGTTTCTAACCTACTAGAAGAGGTGTAGATCCCATGCAATATTGGCATGGGCCCAGAGAGGTGAGTCACACAACCACAAGTTGGTGAAGGTGTTTCTAGCCACCCCAGAGAGAGGTCTCAAGCCCATGCGAAAATTCAAAATTTGACCGGGCCACCTAAAATTCAAAAACAAAATCAAAACTGTGTGAAAGTTTGGACACATTTTAAATTGCTTCTAGGTAGAGGGTGCCATGTTTCAGCATGGAGCATGTATCACATCACAAAGGCCTAACCCCTAGGCATCCTTACTAGACACCTTGATTTTCGGCCTAAATTTGACCGGGCCACCAAAAATTCAAAAACTCAAATTTGTGTGAAACCTTCTACATGTGTCTCAGTTTGTGTATGTTAGCATGTGTAAAAAAATCCAGGTTGTTTCACGAAAGTCGAAAAAAACACATTGCTAAAAAAATAGGCCTAGGTGAGAACAGAAGGCCTGCTTGTAAATTTCTCAATTTTTCAATGCTCATCAAATGATCCCAAATTTTTTGCACATGCTATACCAACGGTGCCTGTCAAGAATATGTAATTTATTTTATAAAATTCAAAATTGTAAAATAGCTATTTTGTTCAAATATTTAAATAGAAAATAAAAAGGAATATAGGATCGAAGAAAAAAGTAAGACTTGGCGTCACGGCAGCGTGAAGTAGTAGTTTGGGGCAGCCCATATTAATCCCGGGCATCAAAAAGTAATGGGCTCTTTCGGGCCCAACGGAAAACCGTAGCGGGAAGGACTGACGCTGGTTGGAGTTCTTTTTTGAAACCTCATATGTTAGGCATGCAAGCCGCCTCATAGCCGAGCGAGAAACGATTAGACCTGCTTATATACCCTGCATTCATATGTGGCACGAGATTCTCTCGACAAATCAACGATGACACGTACTGCTGTCAGTTGTCTTCCTTTTGGACTACACATGGGCCTGCATCCTGGTCCAACAATGGTCTTCTAGTCGTATGCAGGCCGTTGAGCTTGAAATGTGTACTAGCATTATTTTTCATTCCCTTTACAAGCTTGTTGTTTGTTTGCTGAACATCTCCATAGTAGTTTTTTTGTTTTAGATTCAAAATTCAACTAATTTTTAGAAACAATTCAAAATTAATCATCTCTTGGCATAGCAGTGTTAATCTATCAAGTGGGTGGGATCATGCTATCCCACCATTGCATTAGGCTCTAGACCCATATGAGTTGATTAGAAACACCATCATCAAGTTTGTCGTGGCTTGACGTAGCACTCTTATAGCTAGATCTATCAAGTGGGAGGGATCATGTTGGTCAAGTGTAGTGACTCAAACAACCACTAAGTTGATGATGGTGTTTCTAGCCAGCCTAGAGAGGTCTAGACCCCATGCAATGTTAGCATGGCCCCACATCTACCACAAGTGTGTGGGATCTAGAGCCTGATGCAATGTTAGCATGGCCCCACATCTACCATGGCCAACAAGTGTGTCATGGCTTGGCATAACACTCTTATAGCTAGATCTATTAGGTGGGTGGGATCATGTTGGCCAGGTGTAGTGATTCACATAGCCTTGTTGATGATGGTGTTTCTAGCCAACCTAGAGAGGTATAGATCCCATGCAATGTTAGCAAAAGTATAGTTAGATCTATCAAGTAGGTAGGGTCATGTTGGTCAGGTGTGATGACTCATACAACAAGCTTGTGAAGGTGTTTAGTTTCTATCCAGCCCATAGAGGTCTAGACCCCATGCAATGTTGGCATGGCCCCAGATCAGCCACAAGTTTGTGTCATGGCTTGGCATAACACTCTTATATATAGCTAGATCTATCAAGTGGGTGGGATCGTGTTGGTCAGGTGTAGTAACCCACACAACTACTAAGTTGATGATGGTGTTTTTAGCTAACCCAGAGATGTCTAGATCCCATGCAATGTTGGCATGGTGGCCCAACATCTACCACAGTTGTGTGTGTCATGGCTTGGCATAGCAAAAGTATAGTTAGATCTATCAAGAGGGAAGGATCATGTTGTCCAAGCACTGACTCATACAACAACAAGTTGGTGAACATATTTCTATCCATCCCAGAGAGGTCTAGATCCCATGAAATGTTGGCATGGCCCCACATTTGCCACAAGTGTGTCTCATGTCTTGGCATAGCACTCTTACATCTAAATCTATCAAGTGAGTGGGATCATGTTGGTCAGGTGTAGTGACTCACACAGCCACTAAGTTGATGATGGTGTTTCTAGTCAACTCGGAGAGGTGTAGATCCCATACAATGTTGGCATGGGCCCACATCTACCACAGTTGTGTGTGTCATGGCTGGGCATAGCAAAATTATAGTTAGATCTATGAAGAGGGTGGGACAATGTTGTCCAAGCGATGACTCATACAACAACAAGTTGGTGACCGTGTTTCTATCCAGCCCAAAGAGGTCTAGATCCCATGCAATGGTGGCATAGCCCCACATTTTCCACAAGTGTGTCTCATGTCTTAGCATAGCACTCTTACAACTAGATCTGTCAAGTGAGTGGGATCATGTTGGTCAGGTGTAGTGACTCACACAACCACTAAGTTGATGATGGTGTTTCTAACCTACTCGAAGAGGTGTAGATCCCATGCAATGTTGGCATGGGCCCAGAGAGGTGAGTCACACAACCACAAGTTGGTGAAGGTGTTTCTAGCCACCCCAGAGAGAGGTCTCAAGCCCATGCGAAAATTCAAAATTTGACCGGGCCACCTAAAATTCAAAAAAAATATCAAAATTGTGTGAAAGCTTGGACACATTTTAAATTGCTTCTAGGTAGAGGATGCCATGTTTCAGCATGGAGCATGTATCACATCACAAAGGCCTAACCCCTAGGCATCCTTACTAGACACCTTGATTTTTGGCCAAAATTTGACCGGGCCACCAAAAATTCAAAAACTCAAATTTGTGTGAAACCTTCTACATGTGTCTTAGTTTGTGTATGTTAGCATGTGTAAAAAAATCTAGGTTGTTTCACGAAAGTCGAAAAAACACATTGCTTGGAAAAGAGGCCTAGGTGAGACCAGAAGGGGTGTTCGTAAATTTCTCAATTTTTCGATTCTCATCAAATGATCCCAAATTTTTTGCACATGCTATACCAACGGTGCCTGTCAAGAATATGTAATTTATTTTATAAAATTCAAAATTGTAAAATAGCTATTTTGTTCAAATATTTAAATAGAAAATAAAAAGGAATATAGGATCGAAGAAAAAAGTAAGACTTTTCATGCAGGCAACAAGCCAGCCCAACTCCTACTCCCGCGCCCGTGTCATGGCTGCGTCCGGGCGTGAAGTAGTTTGGGGCGGCCCATATTAATCCCGGGCATCAAAAAGTAATAGGCTCTTTCGGTCCCAACGGAAAACCGTAGCGGGAAGGACTGATGCGGGTTGGAGTTTTTTTTTAAACCTCATATGTTAGGCATGCAAGCCGCCTCATAGCCGAGCGAGAAACGATTAGACCAGCTTATATACCCTGCATTCGTACGTGGCACGAGCTTCTCTCAACAAATCAACGATGACACGTACTGCTGTCAGTTGTCTTCCTTTTGGACTACACATGGGCCTGCATCCTGGTCCAACAATGGTCTTCTAGTCGTATGCAGGCCGTTGAGCTCGAAATGTGTACTAGCATTATTTTTCATTCCCTTTACAAGCTTCTTGTTTGTTTGCTGAACATCTCCGTAGTAGTTTTTTTGTTTTAGATCCAAAATTCAACTAATTTTTAGAAACAATTCAAAATTTAATCATCTCTTGGCATAGCAGTGTTAATCTATCAAGTGGGTGGGATCATGCTATCCCACCATTGCATTAGGCTCTAGACCCATATGAGTTGATTAGAAACACCATCATCAAGTTTGTCGTGGCTTGACGTAGCACTCTTATAGCTAGATCTATCAAGTGGGAGGGATCATGTTGGTCAAGTGTAGTGACTCAAACAACCACTAAGTTGATGATGGTGTTTCTAGCCAGCCCAGAGAGGTCTAGACCCCATGCAATGTTAGCATGGCCCCACATCTACCACAAGTGTGTGGGATCTAGAGCCTGATGCAATGTTAGCATGTCCCCACATCTAGCATGGCCAACAAGTGTGTCATGGCTTGGCATAGCACTCTTACAGCTAGATCTATCAGGTGGGTGGGATCATGTTGGCCAGGTGTAGTGATTCACACAGCCTTGTTGATGATGGTGTTTCTAGCCAACCTAGAGAGGAATAGGTCCCATGCAATGTTAGCAAAGTTATAGTTAGATCTATCAAGTAGGTAGGGTCATGTTGGTCAGGTCTGATGACTCATACAACAAGTTGGTGAAGGTGTTTAATTTCTATCCAGCCCATAGAGGTCTAGACCCCATGCAATGTTGGAATGGCCCCACATCAGCCACAAGTTTGTGTCATGGCTTGGCATAACACTCTTATATATAGCTAGATCTATCAAGTGGGTGGGATCATGTTGGTCAGGTGTAGTGACTCACACAACTACTAAGTTGATGATGGTGTTTTTAGCCAACCCAGAGAGGTCTAGATCCCATGCAATGTTGGCATGGTGGCCCAACATCTACCAAAGTTGTGTGTGTCATGGCTTGGCATAGCAAAAGTATAGTTAGATCTATCAAGAGGGAAGGATCACGTTGTCCAATCGATGACTCATACAACAACAAGTTGGTGAACGTCTTTCTATCCATCCCAGAGAGGTCTAGATCACATGCAATGTTGGCATGGCCCCACATTTGCCACAAGTGTGTCTCATGTCTTGGCATAGCACTCTTACATCTAGATCTATCAAGTGAGTGGGATCATTGGTCAGGTGTAGTGACTCACACAGCCACTAAGTTGATGATGGTGTTTCTAGCCAACTCGGAGAGGTGTAGATCCCATGCAATGTTGGCATGGGCCCACATCTACCACAGTTGTGTGTGTCATGGCTTGGCATAGCAAAATTATAGTTAGATCTATGAAGAGGGTGGGACAATGTTGTCCAAGCGATGACTCATACAACAACAAGTTGGTGAACGTGTTTCTATCCAGCCCAGAGAGGTCTAGATCCCATGCATTGGTGGCATAGCCCCACATTTGCCACAAGTGTGTCTCATGTCTTGGCATAGCACTCTTACAACTAGATCTATCAAGTGAGTGGGATCATGTTGGTCAGGTGTAGTGACTCACACAACCACTAAGTTGATGATGGTGTTTCTAACCTACTCGAAGAGGTGTAGATCCCATGCAATGTTGGCATGGGCCCAGAGAGGTGAGTCACACAACCACAAGTTGGTGAAGGTGTTTCTAGCCACCCCAGAGAGAGGTCTCAAGCCCATGCGAAAATTTAAAATTTGACCGGGCCACCTAAAATTCAAAAAACAATTGTGTGAAAGCTTGGACACATTTTAAATTGCTTCTAGGTAGAGGATGCCATGTTTCAGCATGGAGCATGTATCACATCACAAAGGCCTAACCCCTAGGCATCCTTAATAGACACCTTTATTTTTGGCCTAATTTTGACCGGGCCACCAAAAATTCAAAAACATTTAAATTTGTGTGAAACCTTGTACATGTGTCTTAGTTTGTGTATGTTAGCATATGTAAAAAATCCAGGTTGTTTCACGAAAGTCAAAAAAACACATTGCTAGAAAAAGAGGCCTAGGTGACACGAGAAGGGCTGTTCGTAAATTTTTCAATTTTTCGATGCTCATCAAATGATCCCAAAATTTTTGCACATTCTATACCAACGGTGCCTGTCAAGAATATGTAATTTATTTTATAAAATTCAAAATTGTAAAATAGCTATTTTGTTCAAATATTTAAATAGAAAATAAAAAGGAATATTGGATCGAAGAAAAAAGTAAGACTTGGTGTGCAGGCAACAAGCCATCCCAACTCCTTCTCCAAGGCTACACTGCCATGAGGCGTCCGGCGGTGAAGTAGTTTAGCGCCCATCTTAATCCCGGGCATTAAAAAGTAATGGGCGCTTTCGGGCCCAAAGGAAAATCGTAGTGTAAGGACTAACGCGGGTTGGAGTTTAGTCCCACATTGCGGAGTGAGAAACGATTAGACCTGCTTATCTACCCTGCGTTCATTAGTGCGACTTGCTTCTCTTAACAAATCAACGACGACACTTACTGCTGTCAGTTTTCTTCATTTTGGACTAGTGGAGGTAGATAGTCAAAAAGGCTGGGCAGCCAGTCTTATTACCCCACCGTGGCAGGCAGAGAACTGCAACGATGCGACCGATTGGATGCTCCATTAAGTCGATTGACAATTCACTTCAGCCCTGATAGAACGGTGCACGCGTCATGATGACATAGTCCTGCGGGTGGTGTCAGACATGCACCGCGTCGGAGGTGAGGGGGGTGCGCCTTCCCGATGTATCGCTATTTTTTCATTCCCTTCTGTACTACAATAATATTTGTCATTTTGAATAAGTTTGGACGAATTTAATTACTTACCATCTCATATATACAAGCTTGTTGTTTGTTTGCTAAACATCTTTTCCAATATGTTTTACATGAAAAACCTTGCTTGTGTGTCTTGGTTTGGCATAACAAAATTGTAGTTAGATCTATCAAGATCATAGGATCATATATACAGCAACAAGATGATCAAGAATTCACTAGACAGCTAAGATAGGTCAAGATCGCACGCACTGTTGGCATGGATTTTTACAAAGCGAGTACGTATCAGAATTACTACATGTACATAGAAAACAGCGAAATTGAAATAGGTACAACACATGATCTTTTTGAAACATAGACCATCCATTGTATTACAGGCACACCATACAACTTACACTTACATATAATTCACAGACGACAGAGAATACAAGACCAGACCAACATGATCCATCAATCTAATCTGACGGGTAGCCGTCGTAGTAATCGTAGTGGGTGGTACCATATTCGCCATAAGTAAGTGTAGGACTGCTCTGAGGAACTGCTCTGCTCTGAGGAACTGCTGAGTGGATGTAGGTATTATGGATGTGGATGCACTAAGTAAGTGTAGGACTGCTAAGTGACTAAATTAACCAATTAACTAAAACGGCGAAGTGCTAACCTGACGATACTGAAAGTCTGTCAGACTAACACCTAAACTGAAGCCGAGCGCGTCGAGCGTGGCGTCCAATTTCGCATTCCAGGCTCTAGCCTGTAGGTGCCTGACGGAGTCCGTAGAGTGGCTTGTGCAGGCGCATCGCCTAGCGCCCCTGGCCAGCAGACCCACCCGCGGTGCGCGGCGAGCGCCAGCAGGAGCCGCACGGACTCCAGCCGTGCAACAGGCCCAAAGGCGTCCGCGACGTCGATGCCCTACTTCTTCACATATCCCTTTTGGCGACGAGGCGAGGCAGGTGTTCGGATGCACGATGTTGTCCATGGTGCGCGCTTTTGGTCATCGGGTGCGCCTCGCGGCGAGGCAGATGTGATGGCAGCGCGGCTTCAGCTTCGGGTGTCGGAGAGGCTAGCTCGGTGCGCGAGGATGACGCTGCCGGCGACGTGTGCTCTGCGCGAGCTGGTGTCGATGGAGAGCTGATGCCGGCGAGTCCTGGCCTGCCACCTCAGGTGTAGCGGTACGCAGTGGACTCGAGTCGAGTGCATGTAGCAGTCCACCGTGAACGCCGTGCTCACAGAGTTGTCCTCGTGTGTGCTCCAGTCCAAGCTCGCGTCCTCGACAAAGACGGGATCGTAGACACGGTAGCCCTTGGTGCCACTCTCGTAGCCGATGAAGACCATTGGCGTGCTCCGGTCGTCTAGCTTCTTCAGGTGAGGACGCGCGCTCTTCACGTACGTGCGCGACATAGTCGAAGCTCCGCAGGTACCAAGCCTCATATGGCGTCATGCCGGTGACACTGCGCCTGAACGCCCGGTTCAGGTTCAGCACGTAGACCACTGTCAGCACGGTCTCGCCCCAGAAGTAATTTGGCATGCCCTTCGGCTTCAGCGTGCTTCTGTCCGCCGCTACGACCGTCTGGTTGCGCCGCGTGATCACACCGTTCTGCTGGGGTGATTACGGCGCCGTGAGGTGGCGCTTGACGCCGGTGTCTGCATGCCGTGAGCGTGGCCGACACGTGAACTCGTCGGCGCGTCCGTCGCGATTTCGTGCTTGCGCCCGCTCTCCGCTCGCCGATGCTGGTGTCGGCGCACTGTGCACAACTACTATGCCAAATCATGACATTGATTCTAAGTATAAAAGTGGTATGCCCATGGCATGATGCATATTCCATATTTCTGGCTAACTGTCTCTTCTTTTATTCTTTCTTACAGTGGGAAAACGTGGCTAAATCAACCAACTAAAACGGCTAAGTGCTAACCTGACGAAACTGAAACTCTGACAAACTAACACCTAAACTGAAGCCGAGCGCATCGAGCGTGGCGGCGTCCAACTTCGTGTTCCAGGCTCAGCCTCTAGGTGCCTGACGGAGTCCGTAGAGGGGCTAGTAAATTCTCAAGGTACACCGTTATTAATCACTGATCTGACTTTCCTTTTCACAGCCTCTAGCTTGTTTCTTGTAGACATAAGAATCGTTGCAACGGTATTTCCTCTTGATTCTTCAATTGTTGTCTGCAGTACCATATAGAAGAGTTTATAAATTGAATTATAATCATATTGATTTTTGCGACTATACAAAGAATAGTGTACAGACCTGATCAATGTTCTTAGTCATACGATCTCCGTCCCAGTGCTCTAGACATTGCAAAACCCATAATCCGCATGAGTTGCTGCCATACGATGAAACAAAATTCATTTATGACATCAGTAGTAAGAAAGTGATATGATTCACAAGTACTTACCCATCATCTTGATTTCCAATTTCATATTTTTTAATAGGCCAAGTCTCGACGTCAGGAAATTGTTTGCCTGTAGTTTTGTTTGTCCAATATATGTCTAGTGCAATTTGTCCTTTCTGCAAAAGATTTAGAGTTACTGAAACGCCAAAAGATAACAGGAATTTGATGAGAAAAGTAGATAATACCAAGTCATCCACAAATGCATGCGAATAGGTTAAACTGTACTTAGGATCAAGGACTTGGAACTCCTGCTTGACGTTATGCATTACAACTGTGACATAATGTTCTCCGCGTATATTCAGAGGGAAATATGCCTACAAAATAAGATCACTAGCATGTACTATGTAGGATTCCAAATAGTTAACAACAACATCAACTTTATAAAAAACACTCTTTACCTTGTCACGCGCAAAATATTCATTCAAAACCCTTCCTACAGCTCCTGGTCTTGGCACTTCTTCTACGTCAAAAGTTTTCAAGTTTTTTTTCTTTGTGTACAATTTAATGGCTTCTTTGATAAGATAGCTTGACCTCAATGGTCCACATATGTGCCGATCATAGTCAAGACGGGGAGCCAGCTCTAGAATGTAGGCATCAAGTATCTGAAAATAATAACCGTACAATGATTGCATGTTCATACTTCTTTGTTGTAAAATAACAACAATAGGTCAGCGAATTACTTCCAGCAGTACTAAACCATTCTTTTATAAGAACATCGTTAAGATCTTTCGAAGACAAGATGGCCTCATCTGAGTTTTTGTACGCCCTTTTTACAGCTTCTTTGGGGATCTTCGCCAAAGTTGAAACATATTTGACAGAAGCTTTTATTTCATCTGGTGTTAACATAGTGTAACATTCCCCAATATCATGATGTTCAAATAATATCACTGCATAACATTTATGAAAACACACAAGTTATCACACTGAACCATTTTGTTTGCTCAATAAAAATAAGTACTCCCTCCGGCCCATATTATAATTGCCTCAAATTTGTCTAAATTTGAATGAATCTAGACACTATTTAGTATATAGGTTCATCCAAATTTTGACAAATCAAAGTCAATTAATATGGATCGGAGGGAGTAATGAAATCTATAAAACATTATAACTTTCATATTTTTTGATTTATGTTTCGCTCAAATAATGGGGAACCATACTTACTATTACCCGCGGTAGAAGTCATATCATTGCGTGCATCGTTCTCCACGACACCACAAAATATTTCCCCATCTAAATCGTCCATGCTGCATGAATCATTTAGAGAATGTGTTAATGTTTCGCTATCTAAATCTACACGAGTTCCCCAAAAACCTATGTGAGCATATTGTATGCACGACAAACAATCGGTGAGACATGGAATCAGTACCTGGACGACAGATGAGTAGAGTCGGCGAAGGGTGGCACCAATGAGAGACGACGAAAGGGAGTCCTGCGAGGATGACGTGGTGAGAGGCGGCATCGATCCCTAGAGGACACATGAGAGGGGGTGGAGAAGGGAGTCGGCAATGTGGGACAGCGAGGGCGGCTCGTAATGGAGGCAGCGGTGATTGGCAGCCTACCTAGGTTGAGTCGTGGGTTGTGGGTCGATCGACGTGCCGATACGCCCTCCGGCGGTGATTAACTGCTGGCGTTGGGCCTCGTTGTGGGTAGTTAATTGGGCCTATAGGGTTATTACATTTCAATGTCTTGTTTTTCCTATTTTTATGCGTCTTTACATATTTTTAAATTTTTTATTGTACTGTTTAATGTCTTACCATATTTATGGTTTTTCCAAATTTGATATGCACAACACGATCTTTAATGAAATTTACACAGTATCAACTTCATACGATGGGAATGTTGCCCCTGTCTTTGGAGAAATTTTAGTACGTACAACGCAAAGGATGTGTATGGCACACACGAATCCACCAAAGGATCACCAATATAAAGAAAGTTTTTGGATAAACCCAGATATAAAACCAAAACATGTGTTCACGGCGAGAAACACAAATTCCGGATACGCACCCACTTGACCTATGGGATTTGTCTATGAACACCTTCATCATCTTTATGGTTGTATGACTCAACACTTGGTCAACGTGATCCCACCTAGTTGTTACATCAAACTATACAACTACTATGCCAAATCATGACATTGATTCTAAGTATAAAAGTGGTATGGCCATGGCATGATGCACACTTGTGCCTCATATATCGAAACATTGCATTGGGCTCTAGACCCATGGCATGATGCATATTCCATATTTCTGGCTAAGTTTTTCTCCTTTTATTCTTTCTTATAGTGGGAAAACGTGGCCATGATCCTTGTGTTCGTGCCATCCCACGAACAGATCGTCATCCGCGCGACTCGCTCTAGTTTGTAACAACAGAACCGGAGCTAGAATTGTGACTAAATCAACCAATTAACTAAAATGGCGAAGTGCTAACCTGATGATACTGAAAGTTTGTCAGACTAACACCTAAACTGAAGCCGAGCGCGTCGAGCGTGGCGTCCAACTTCGCGTTCCAGGCTCTAGCCTCTAGGTTCCTGACGGAGTCCGTAGAGTGGCTTGTGCAGGCGCATCGCCTAGCGCCCCTGGCCAGCAGACCCACTCACGGTGTGCGGCGAGCGCCAGCAGGAGCCGCACGGACTCCAGCCGTGCAACAGGCCCAAAGGCGTTCGCGACGTCGATGCCCTGCTGCTTCACATATTCCTTTTGGCGACGAGGCGAGGCGGGTGTTTGGCTGCACGATGCCGTCCATGGTGCGCACTTTTGGTCATCGCGGAGTGCGCCTGGAGCAGATGTGATGGCGGCGCGGCTTCAGCTTCGGGTGTCGGAGAGGCTAGCTCGGTCCGCGAGGATGACGCTGCCGGCGACGTGTGCTCTGTGCGAGCTGGTGTCGATGGAGAGCTGATGTCGGCGAGTCCTGGCCTGCCACCTCAGGTGTAGCGGTACGCAGTGGAGTCGAGTCGAGTGCACGTAGCAGTCCACCGTGAACGCCGTGCTCACAGGGTTGTCCTAGCCTGCTCAAAGTTCTTTGTGTTGTGTGTGTGGTGCACTCTGTCTTTGGTATGAACAAAGTTTATGAATTAAGGGCAACGTCTAGTTTTCTACTACCTCCACATACCTGCATGCATAACATTAAGGCGCAGTTAGCTATTGACAATTTCAAAGAAAGTTTTGATAATGCTTTTTAGTTGTACTCTAGGAGTGACTTACTGCGGATGTAGTTTCCATAATTTAGCGTTTCGTCTGTTATGACCAGCAGTATTGCATGCGCTGCACAGGTGGTTCCCCTTCTTCTTCTTCTTCTTCTTCTTCTTTTGTTCATCGTATGATAGTGGTCTGCCATTTTTACTCATGGGTTGATTAGCACCGTCAGCTCCAACTCGTTTGTTTTTCTTAGGCGCGCCTTTGGATTTAACTTTTAGTGGATCGCCAACTTGAGGTGCTTTTGCCTTGCTGCTCTGTGCATCTGCATCGAAGTAGCTTGTTTGAATATTGTTGAGCCCCTTTGTCCTTTGCATTACTCGATCGATGAATTCATCGTATTCATGACGAGACTGTTCATCATGGCATAACACTGCGAGAACTTCTTGAGATTGTACATTCAAGTCAGAAAAAATTGCCCTCTCGGTTGCACTTGACCATCCGTATCCGAACATATCGCTCTCGCGCTTCGCAGACAATCCAAATCTTGTGTTCTTTGAGAAGCGCCGAAGGACACAACAAGTTGGTATTTTTTCTAGTTTCAGGTAATCCAACATGTAGAGGATGTGCTTGCAAGGTAGCCCCTTCCTAGCCATTCTTCCGCAGGAGCACTTTATAGTTTCCTCACTGTTAGGCGTGTAGGTCACGTCAAACTGCCTAGTAGGTTTATCTGCCCATATCAGAGAGTAATTATTATCACTGGAATCACCTTGCGCACATTCAGCAATCTTGAGTCCATCAACTCTTTTCAGCTCCGATTGCAAGATATAGAAGTTTGCTGCAGTGAATACTTTCGCTGCAACAGACTCAATAACTTTGTACTTAGTAACCGGCAAAGGAAATGTCTGTGAGTCCTCGCAGTCCTATCGCGCATCTTCCTGACGGATACGGTTAATGGCATTCTCGTAGTGCACGATCAAATCCACCAGTGTCATTTTAGAGTCAAGATGAAGGTGTAGGCACGAGTTCAAACTCTCGCTTCTCTGATTGCTTTTCATTCCGAGAAAAAAGCCATTGGCTAGATACGCGGCGGTCCACCATCTCTTCTTTTTGTACATTCTACTCAGCCACTCTTTGGTTCCCTTCGTCTGCCATTTCTTAATGTAGGCGCTCCATCTCTGCTCAAAGACCTCTTTTGAGGTGCTGTAGTATATCATTGACCTGAATTCATTCAGAGAATCGTGATTGATGTGTTTTTTCATATTCTTTTCAACATGCCATGTACATACACGGTGCCACACATCCTTGAAGACAATGCCAATGGCTTTCATCATTGAACCGTCTGCATCAGTGATAACCCCTTTTGGCTTCTTTTGATACATAGCTTTCAAAAAATTTTGAAGGAGCCATACATATGTTTCTGTTTTCTCGTCGGAGACGATTGCGCATGCGAAAACAGTAGTTCTGCGGTGATGGTTCAACCCCACGAAAGGAATGAACGGCATTCCATACCGATTCATTTTGTACGCATCGTCAACACCAGCACATCACCGAAATCCTCATAGTCCCGACGTGACTGAGAGTCACACCAAAACATGCTTTTCAAATTTCCTCCATCATCTAGCTGGTAATCGAAAAAGAATTCAGGATCACGGGCCTGTCTGTTCTGCATAATTCGGATGGCTGTGTTAGTGTCACCTGATGCAATGAGCTTCCTCTTCTCCCGGGAACACATGTTGCAAAGATCCTTCGAGACGAACCCAACCTTGCTCCACCTTCCACTTTTGCTGATAAAGGTTTTCATAATCTCGAACTTGCGCATCCCAGTTGCTGCTAGTGACATAATTTCAGCTTTCTGGTAAGACTTGATCTTCCGATGGGACCGAAGAAACGAGACTTCATCTGGTCTAGCTAGCACATGGTTGTGCTTGTCCTTAAATTGCAGAACTTTCCAAATCCCCTTGGATTTGCTATACGACACGTTGAGATAGGCTCTACAGTGGCATCGAGACAGAGCTCGTGGCCTCTTCTTGTGGTTCTCCATGTGCACATACTTTCCCTCGCGTTCCCCTGCCCTGGAACAGAGAAACCGCCTATAATTAATAACTCCTTCGGAATTTCGCTTCACCCTCTGTTTCCTTATGCTGAAACCACGTTCTCTGGCGTATGCATTGTAGTAAGCGAATGATGCCGCTTCGTTAGTGAAGGTTTTCTCCTTTACAATCCGATGCCTGTCATGCTCATCCTGAGCATGCTGAAAATCCTTCTCTGGCATCACTGGATGCTGTCTATGACCATGCTGTGAACTGTCTGTAACCTACACAATTAGAAGCAAAAAGAAATGTAAGTGGTGGTCATATGGTTGATCCTATATATGCCTTGTCATACAACAATCAGCAACTTACATCACTCTTGAATTCAGTTTTTGAACTGTCTGTAACCTACACAATTAGAAGCAAAAAGAAATGTAAGTGGTGGTCATATGGTTGATCCTATATATGCCTTGGCATACAACAATAAGCAACTTACATCACTCTTGAATTCATATTTTGATCCTTCAGGTTCTTGTGATTCTTCCGCCGTCTCTTCATCACAGTTTTCTAAGTCCGAATCCCCAAAATAATCATGGTCACTATGAGAGAATAGTACAACCTACAGCATTGTAGCACAAAGTCATATAACATGGCTATTCAATTCTTATAAAAATAATGTAGCACTAGACATACATCACTAATGCTTTCCGAGATAGATTCTTTCCCATGGCGATCCTTGTTTACACAATCGATGTCCATCTGCACAATTTAAAAAGTATGTGTATAAATTTGCATGCTCTAGGTGTGCAAATTAAAAATAAAATAAAAACTTCACTTGACCTTATCATCCTCGGATTCGTTTTCTTCAAAGAGGTCGTTCTTAGAAAGCTCATCATCAGAGAAAAACATATCTTCATCATCCGAACTTGAATCACCGTTGTGCGTAGGGATGCTCTCATTGTCACTCCCAGTTGGCATAGAGTCCTCCATCTGTTCAAGCAAAGAAAACCAGAAACGCTAATCTAATCAGTGATGTATATGTGGAGGACTCGTAGATGCAAAGATGAACCCTAAGCCGCTATGCAAAGATGAACCCTAAGCCGCTATGCAAAGATGAACCCTAAGCCGCTATGCTAAAGGTGGAGGACTCGTAGATGCAAAGATGAACCCTAAGCCGCTATGGAAAGAGTGTGGGTTAGAGAGGCAACTACTCACATCTTCCGGGCGCCGGTGGCGAGATGGGACACGGGACTGGTTAATGCGGCCTGAGGATGAGAAGATCTGGCTGGCCTTTGATCTGGAGATGTAGGATTGGAACGGTTATCGTTGGCGTGGACGGACACGTCGCCACCTGAGCCGGGCAGATTCGTAGGTGGAGGATTAGATATCGGTCGACGGCCGGAGCCGGGAAGGCTCGTGTGGTTGGAGGATTCGAAGGTTGGCCGCCGGATTCACGTAGCCAATCCGGATCCTTCGCCGGCGCACGTCACCGCCGGAGCTAGGCAGGATGATCAAAAATTTAGGGTTAGAGCGGTGTCTGTGGAAATGGCGGCACGTTAGGTTTTGTGATCAAACCGAGAGACCTAATAATGTCGTGGCGACGTGGCAATGGTTGACAACGTGGCAATGAATGGTCAAATCTAATGGCATGGCGACGTGGCAATGGTTGACATCGTGGCAGGCAATAGTACGTATGCGAATACGTGGGAATACAGGCCTGGACTTGGCCTTCGGGGGCTACCCTCGCGCGCCCTCCTCTGAAAACGCGCGGGGACAATTCTACCCTTACAAACTTTGCAACTTTCGAGAGCCAGGGGGCCTATGGGATCAAGCCTCTTTGCCAAAATGTTGATTCATTTCCATTTTGGCAAGACTTTGGCATTTCGCAAAGGTCCTTATTTTAGGATAGGTCATGCCGAAATTTTCTATCGACCATTGCATGCATGCATTGATTATGGGGTTCTAATAGACTTCTAATTGTACCGTGTACACCGTGCAGGCAAAAATGGTTCTCATAATGAGCGAAGGCATTGTGGCTAGATTTTTGAAATGTGCGATGGCCGACATGATATGAAATAACAAGACGGAGATAAGATGTCCGTGCAGAAGATGCAAACTCAACTGGGTGATCGACCCGATTCCGGGGAATCAAAGCGCACCTGCTCCGCCATGGTTTCATGGATGGATACACTCGTTGGATAAGTGATGACGAATATGATGGAGACGGTGAAGGTGGGAAACATGACGATGATCATCACGGCGAGAACGGGCGAGATGATGAAGAGTCTCCTAGAGATGGTGAAGGTGCGGAAGCAGACCGGGATGATAATGATCTAGATGCCGGAGGAGCAGACGACGATGGAACAACGTCAGGCTGGGTGAGGGACCCTTATGTGCAAGAGCTGCTTCTCAAGCAGACGAGTAACGCCATTGCTGCCGCTAGAGAGAAAGCCAAGCTTGCGCAACTTGAGAAAGACGCGGTTAATCTATTGTATGAAGGATGTAGGCCCGATGATACCCGGTTGAATGTAACACTCAAGGCTATGGAGATGAAGGCAAAACACAAATTGAGCGACGCAAGCTTCGACGATATGATGGCATTCTGGCATGATCGTCTCCCGAAGGGGAACACGTGTCCAACTAGTATCGAGGATGCCAAGAAAATTGTCTGTCCTCTCGATCTACCGCATGTTAGATATCACGTATGCATCAACGATTGCATCATTTATCAGGGCGAGGACGCGGAGAAAACCACATGTCCGGTGTGCGGTGTGAGTTGATACAAGAAAGGGAAGAAAGCACCTCGAAAAGTGGTATGGTACTTTCCTATCACTCCTCGTCTGCTGTGCTATTTCGCAGACCCTAAGGAAGCGAAGCTCATGCGATGGCATGCGGAAAGGAAGAAGCCAGGAGATGACGATGACCCCGAAAAGGATGAGCTGCTGACGCACCCTTCAGATGCTAGCCAGAGGAAAGCATTGGACCTCGAATTCCCAGAATTCGGTGGAGATTGGAGGAACATCAGTCTTGGTGCGAGCACCGATGGACTCAATCAGTTCGGTAGCCAGAGCAGCACGCACAACAGTTGGCCCGTGTTTGTATGGATGTACAACCTCCCTCCATGGTTGTGCATGAAGAAGTGCAAACAAATGAGTATGCTAATTCAAGGGCCGCAACAACCTGGTACCAACATCAATCTGTATCTCGGGCTGTTGATAGAGGAGCTAGCCACGTTATGGGAATCTAGAGCCAATACTTACGACGCCATTGCACAAGATTATTTCACTATGAGATCCGCGTTGGTCACTACGGTGCAAGACTATCCAGGTTGAGGGTATATCTCGGGGCAGGTTATCCAAGGATTCTGCGCATGCGTTAGGTGCATGGATAACACAAGCTATCTCCAACTAGAGAAAGATCCAGGGTCTTCGAAAAGCGTGTTCATGGCGCACCGGAGGTGGCTCGGCAAGAATGATCCATGGAGAAAACGTGTGCGAGAGTCTGGTCGCCACCATAATCAACATGCTAGATAGGACGAAAGATGGTCCGAAAGCATGTCACGACCTGATATTCATGGGTATCCGGAAGGAGCTTCACGGAGGATGCACTACTCCTGATAATCCGGAATATGACGATGATCATGAGTCGGAGACGACACAAGGTCATCAGAAGGGTAAAAAGTTCAAGAAGAACGAATATTACTGCCCTCCTTCTTGCTTCACTCTAATCCAGGATGAGATCAAACAGTTTTTCAAGTGCCTTCTAGGAGTAAAATTTCCTTACGGCTACGCGGGCAAGATAAGCAGATACCTAGACGAGGCGAAGCAGAGGTTCAGTGGCATGAAGTCTCACGACTGTGCCGTGCTAATGACGCAGGTACTTCCGGTTGCACTAAGAGGGATAATGGACGAGCACGTCCGTGAAACGTTATTTAGCCTCTGCAAGTTTTTCGACGTCATCTCTAGGAAGTCGATCGGCGTGAATCAGCTCGGGAGGCTACAGGAGGAGATCATGGTGATACTATGCGAGCTTGAGGTCTACTTACCGCCCGCATTCTTCGACATTATGGTGCGTCTGCTGGTCCATGTCGTTGAGGACATCGTCCAACTCGGGCCGATGTTCCTTCGCAGCATGATGGTGTTTGAAAGGATGAATGGACACATCGAAGGATACGTTCGCAACAGGTCCCGTCCAGATGGAAGCATAGCCAAGGGCTTTCTGGCCAAAGAGTGCATCTCTTTCTGCACGAATTATCTAGACATCGAGAACCCAGTAGGTCTTCCCGTTAACAGGCACCTTGGCAAGCTCGACGGATCTGGTCACCGAGAGGGTCATCGCGTATTGCATGCAGACTTCGATTTTCGACGCGTAGACTTTGATCGAGCAAGCCTTGTCGCGCTACAGCATTTAGAACTGGTCGATCCTTGGGTACAGAAGCACAAAAGGTTAATCGAGAAGAAGTATAGTGACCGGGGCATACAGAGGACGCAGGGAGAAATAATCAAAGAGCACTACTCAGATTTCACACGTTGGTTTAGGCAGACGCTCGTTGATAATCCCTCGTGATCGCATTCTCCTGACACAGAAAAGATCATATTCACCTTGTCGTAGGGACCGATGCAAAACCTGGTGACCTATCAGGCGCATGATATCAACGGCTACATATTCTACACGAAGGAAAAGGACAACAAGTGTGATTATCAGAACTCAGGCGTAACGTCGGAATTCTACACCGATGACAACGTGAAGGAAAGATTCTACAGAAGGATCGAGGAGATCTGGGAGCTCGACTACTATGGATAAAAGGTGCTGATGTTCCATGTCAGATGCGCAAAGAGCGTCGAAAGAGAAGACCGGTATTTCACAACCATGGTTATACCCGAAGAAGCCAAATCCAAGGCCACCGGTGCGAACGTGGCCGCGAAAAATGAACCGTGGGTACTGGCTACCAAAGTGGACCAATGTTTTTCCATTACCGACCCGATAAAGCCTAGTCATGTTGTCGTGAGGAGAGGAAAAAGAAACATCATCGGAATGGATGGAGTCGCCAACGAGCAAGACTTCGACCAGTATGGCGATCCAAAGATTCAAGATGACGTACGATGCAGCAACATACATCACAAGAAGAAAAAGGAAAACCCACCCAAAAAAGGTAGCCCGTTCGAAAGAAGAAACATTAAAGTGTCGGGGCTAAATTATTCAACCGCGATGAAGAAGGGAAAAAAGATTGTAAAACGCTAGCTCAAAAAATATTATAAAACGACATATATTATTTGAATCATATTTGTACCACTTTTATGACATATATTATCACTTTTAGGCATTTTTGGAATATTTAAAAGTATTTTAAAAACAAAAAAACTTTTATGGCATATATCACCACTTTTGGGCATTTTTTGGAACATTTAAAAATATTTTGAAAATAAAAATAAAAAAGGTGGGCACCAGGATTCAAACCTGGGTGCTCACAGGTTTAGATTAGAGCAGTGGGCGGAACCGGTGGGATAAGGAAGTGCTAGTGTTGACTAGAGGAATGGCAGCCCTCTTATCTGACTAGTCGTACCCACTTAGGCGTAGCGCACCCTGGCCAAGTGTGCTACGGATAAGTCCTCATCCTCAGTGGGTACGACTACTCAACTGTGAGCCATGCCCTCCCCATCCTCAGACACAGATCGATCGTATAAGTCCCCATCGTCCCCATCATCCCCATCCCCATCGACGCGTCGCCGCCACCGGAGGTCAGGAGGAGGAGGCCGCCACGCCAGGAGGAGGAGGAGTAGTTCGCCACGCCATGAGGAGGAGGAGGAGGAGGATGCGGCTGCGTGAATCGTTCGGGACAGGGCGCGGCGCGGCACGGGCTGGACCACACACGGCGGCGGATCGACCACACACGGCTGCGGCGGCTGGCAAGGTACCTCCCTCCTCTCCCCTCTCTCCTCTAGGCTGCTCCTCCTCGCTCGTCTCTCTGTCTTGGGCAGGGGGTGGGGGGAACGGCGACCTGTGGAGGCACCTGCGGAGGCACCCATGTCCTCGCTAGAAACCATGGTATTCAGAGAATACTCAAAATTTACATTTCACAATTATATTCTGAAACGTGACAAAATTCAGAGAATTAAAAAGAAAAAGTTCAGGCTTTGGTGTCTGTTTACATTTGTGACATTGCCTTGTTTTTAATTGTTTAGCTTCCTGGCCTTTTGCGTTTCCAGGATTTCTTCATGTGGTACTGTTTATGAATGTTCATAGTGTTCATGATTTCATAATAGAGTAGTGTGCTTGTGCTTGTATGAAGGTGCTTATTTGCTTGCTGTCATAATGACAGGTGCTTATTTGCTTGCTGCCATAGTTCCCCTCACTAATGTTCAAGTACAAACCTGTCTAATATTGTACACTAATTTTTTGGAGTATAAATGATGATATTGTACAATGATTCACTGATTTGGAATACTCTGATATAATCCATTGGCAGTATTTTCATTGTGTTCTAGTCTGTCTAAAAAAGAAAATAGGATAAGTTCAGTTTTGCTAGAACACAAGTTAGATTGTCTTGAATGTCAAAAAAAAGAGAAAATATGATTGTACACTTGTCTGTTTGTACTGAATCTTTTGTTTGTATATTTATGGTAAAATACTGAGTCATATTCTAGTTGATTGTACACATGACTGTGTTCTAGTACTGAATTTTAGAATCCGAGTCAATGGATAATTGGTGTCAAAAAATTGGAGTCAAAATTATTTTTGAGTTAGAAATATGAGTCAACGGATTATTTCTGGTATAATACTGAGTCAGAATCTGAATTTTAGAATCTGAGTCAATGAATTTTACAAATTTTAGAATCTGATTCAATGTCAAAAAAAGAGAACATATGAGTCAATGAATTTTAGAATCTGAGTCAATGGTTTTAGTACACAAGTTGGACTCAGAATACTCCAATGACATGCATGAATTTTTTTGCTTGACCACTTCTGTATCTTGGAGTATTGGTGTATTGTACTGTACTTGCATTACAGTTCTTGTATACTTGTATAGTACTATAGTTGTATTGCACTACTATTCAACTACTCCAGTTGATTTACTTTAGTTAACCATGAATTGTTTAAGTAACTAAGGCAATGACCATATTGTCCTTATTGCTTGCTTATTTAAAATGCAAACAGTACTAAATGCAAAGCTTATTGTCCATACTAAATGCATATTGTCCTTACTAAGGCAGTGGGCATATTGTCCTTGCAAACAGTACTAAATGCATATTGTCCTTACTAAGGCAGTGAGCATATTGTCCTTATTTAAAATGCAAACAGTACTAATTAAATGTAAAGCTTATTTAGATGCTAGCTTCTGACTAATAGATGCTGTAAAACTATCTCGAGCTACTGTTTTTGCAAAGCAAAATCTGGAGCTACTATTTTTGCACTATTTTGATCCAGCTTTAAATCTGGAATGAAATCTGGAAATGACAGAACTATCAGTGAATCATTGTGCTTATTCTTTGCTAATTGTGCTTGTGCTTGTATGAAGGAGTTTATTATGTCGTGTATGCAGGTTCTTGTATGAAATGAGTCCTGATTTTTGCTGGAATGTTGATTAACTTCCGTTTTGGCAGAAATCGGGCACTCCTAGTTTAACAAAATTAGCAAAGGTCATGTCAGATTTTTCCGTGCATTTAACCAATTATTTGTTTTTTATTAGTGCAAAGATGTGTGACAACAACGAGGCTGGATTTTCTAAGCGCATTAGCGCTGAAGGAAAACTCAGACCTCCAAATAAACAATTGACATTCTGGGAGGCGGCCCAGCGGCTAGAAGATGATGAAGAATACCATCCTTCGGAGAGCGAGGATGATGAGATGGAAGACGCGGAGGAAGAAGCTGAAGGAATGGCGGATGATGAAATCACTGATGGCCGCGAGGGCACAGGGAGTGGTAGCAATCCTCCTACAAAGAAGAAGAAGCAGAAGGAACGGCTCCTGAACACGGTCGGCACCGTCAGGGAGGAAATTACCGAAGTGAGCCCAACAGGGGTTCCTTTGGAGCCCAACCTTGTCGTCAGAGGGTATGGTGGGCAAGTGGCGGCGATCACCCGAACAACCATCTCGATCAACACCAAGAATCTCCGGCATAAAGATAATGGCCACTTGCGCACACTCCTCTTCGAGAAGCTGCACGCAAGATACAAGTTCCCCGCTGAGTATCGGAACACAAATTATCATGGGAACGAAGTAAACAAATCCGCCCTCACAAAGATGAGAATCGCCCTGGCCAGCTGGAGAACCCGGATAAATAAGAAGATCTATAAAGAAGGCAAAAGTCTCGAGGAGATCCAGAAGATTGACCTGCAGATCACCGAAGGTCAGTTCTGGGAGTTCAAGGAGAGGTGTGAATCCGAAAGAGCCCTGGCCAATAGTAATCGGGGAAAGGTGCTGTAGGCGATGAATATAGGTCATCACCATCTCGGATCTGATGGATATAGAACCGCGGAGGCCAAATGGAATAAGGAGGACGAAGAGTATAGATCTAAGGGGATAGAAAACCCCTTTGCAAAATTCGAACTCGGGCAGGTTCGAAACTTCATCAGGACCCATTACCATGTGGACCCAAAAACCAAACAACTCACCGGGGATCCTGCGGTGAAGGAATTCGAGGAAATTGTGGTAAGTAATCTAATTACCGTTGATCAACTCGATTGCATTCTAATCGATGAAGTCTGGTTTCTAAACGGTTCACTGTTACTTCTTCCGTAGGGGTAGGAAATTGTTGCTAGTCATGGATCCCAGGGTTCCTCATCCCAGGGGTCAACAGTGGCCACCCGGTGGGATAACCCTTTTAACAGGGCGATGAACCGGGCCAAGAAAATAGAGCCGGTTATGAAGAAGTCGTCGTCGGCTGGCCGTCTGGCCGGCCTCGGGGGTAAGAATTGGGTGGATCATTTTGGTCCACCACCGAGGACGCGTGTGGCGCCGTCTGGAAGGAGCAAGGAGGAAAACCGCGAGGTTCAAGAACTTAAGGAACAAGTGGTGCGGATCCCGCAGATCGTCCAAGACAACCTGGCAATCACCCTCACGTCCTTCCTGCCTACCTTGGTGGAGTCAATAGCGAACTGGAGTGCGGGTGGTTGACAAGGGCCGTGCCCGATTCCAAGCATGGTCAGCAGCCACTAGTGTGACAAGGCACGGACGAATCAGGCGAACTATGTGTGCGTGACTCCGCCCGCTAGCACCGCGGCGCCGCAAGTGTTGGTGACTCCCCCTGCCATCACCGCGGTGCCGGACATGTTGGTTCCCCCTGCCATCGTCGCGGCGGCACCGGAGCTCCAAGCACCTGGTAGGGAGAATACACCGGCGGCCAGCACCGCGCCATCAAGCAGCCCCTCCGTCTCTTGCACGCCCGTCGTCGTATGCGGTGCCTTGACATTAGCCGATCTCGACGCCATCACGGTAAACAAATTTCTTTACCGCCTTTCACGCCATCTATTACTCTTATGGCATCTCTGACGACGCCGTACATTTTTTCCACAGACGGATGTTCCTTGCACTCTCTTATGCTACGTGAACAACGAGTTGAGGGATGTTGCCAAGGGTAACATCGTTCAACCCTTGCAGCGCATGTTCCACTCAAGGCCGATGCCAGATAGCGTGCACAGGGTTAAAATTAGTTGGGTGCTAAGGGATTGCGATGACCTGGAACCTCCCATTCAACCCCCAGGAGCGGATGAAGAAGAGCCAGCTGTCCTCAGAAGTTGCTTTGGCTTATTCTTGCAATGGCCGAAGAACATGATCCATTTGGGGACGGCGGGGGCCTTCACACCATAGACAACAGCACCGCCTGTCGTGCCAGCGACAAGCGGTGGCAAGGCCCCCTTACCGCCCTCGCCGTCACCTCCACGCGGTGGGTCGGCTGATCATGTTGATGATATGCACATGGCGCAGGATCCGGCCGAGGATAACGAAGACTAGAATGATCACTTCTTCAACACTTAGTTTAGCAACGAAGACCTAGCTGGTGGCCCCACAGAGAAACCCACTATCACCAAGCGTATGTTTGGTTCTCAGGAGACGCCTCCAGCTTGCGCCTTCATAGAGCGAGATGATACAACCAACTGGCCCTTTATTCTAAGCCCTGACACACTACATAGGGCGGGACGGTGCTCAGATTGCGGTGCCTGCCCGCTCTCCAAAAGGAAAAAGGGCAGGAAAAGAAAATCTAGCAGCTCGAGCCAGCCGGTGGCGTCAACTGCGAATCCGATCAGGTTTCAGGACGGGCCACCAAGACCCGAGGGTATTATGTGTAGGATTCATGTGGCGGGTGAGCCCATGCTACCTAAGAATTTGTGGAGGCTCGCTAGTTTGGAACTGCAGAGTGTGCATGATGGTGTGCTGACGATAGAGAGATGCCTTCTGGCGGAGAAAGATCCCTCGCACCCGGTATTCGTGGTTAAGGTGCCACCAGGCTTGGGCTTCGTCGACAATGCCCCTGTGGTTCTGTTCTTCCTGCGGTTTGACGACATCTTCAATATGTTCCACCTATACCCGCTGCACTATACCATGGTCTGCCTGTTTTCTCTCAGCCTGGCCATGCAGATCATTAGAGAGAACACACCGGGCATCACAATAGTGGACCCCTACTACATGTGTGACAGCTGCTTGGGTTCCCCTGCTGAACGATGTATCGTGGCCTTGTACCTAAAAAGAATCTTCCTGGCAAACAAGACAAAGGAATACATTCTCGTGCCTTACTTTCCTGAGTAAGTCGTTATTCACTCGCCACCGTCGATTGGCTTTATTAGATTATCATCATTCTTTTTCCAACACATTTCATTTGAATTTTTTGCGCAGAGATGAACACTGCACGCTCATCTCCTTATCGCCGAAGCATTCGCACGCCACGTATTTCGACTCGGGGAGTCTAGAAAAGAAGAAAAACTACGACAAGATCAAGGAAGTTCTGGATGATGCTCTCACTAGCTATGCCTCGACAGAAGGCACCACCTTCGTGCGTACGAAGGTCAAGTTCGGCAGGCACGACTTCAACCATGTAACGGAGTTCCCCGCGTGAAGCAGCCGGAAAGCAGTAAGAAGGAAGCCTACTACGCACTCCATCACATGAGGGCGTTACTACTAGACCAGCTGAATTCTACGCTGCCAGATCATCTCAAACAGTGGGCCGAAGCCAAGGCCAAGATCACTGATTCAGATATTAGACAAGAGATGTATCGCATCTAGCAGCAGTTTGGGGCAATCATCTTTCGTGATGTCATGACTTCGGGGGGATCTTCTACGGAGGAAATATCCCGAATAACCGTGACATAGAAGATCGCCTACAGATACAGGGTGACTATCAGAAGTTCATAACGAGACAAGGCGTCCTCCCGTTCCCTAAGCCGAGCCAGAAGGCTTGATGTTGTCCTAGTTGTAGTTCCAAACTATAGATGACCTTTGTGTGTGTGTGTGGACAAGTGTACATGCTACTACTTATCTTATTAGGTTTATGAATCATCGCTTACTTCTTTTGCTTATTATTATTATATATCATCAATGCTTGGTTTTTTTGCTTACTCTTTGGTCCTTTGCTCACTTTGGTCCTTCTTTTTTCCTTACTTTATTAGTCTTTTTTCGAGAATGCCGATGATTGAAATGTCGTGGCACACTATATATGTGAATGTGCTACGACTGGATTATGAGCCTTGTGATATGCACAAGTCCAGGTCTTGTGCATCATACTTGGCTCATGGTTCCGTCGTAGCATATTCCTATGTCCAACGACCTATGCATATATATATGAGGCATTCTTTTTAAGTTACTTTGGTCTTTTTAGGGAGTAATGCCGATGATTAAAATGTCGTGGCACACTATATATGTGAATTTTCTACGACGGGATAGTTAGCCTTGTGATATGCAGAAGTCCAGGTGTTGTGTATCCTACTTGGCTAACTGTTCCGTCGTAGCATATTCCTGTGTCCAACGATCTATTTATATATACATATGAGTCATTCTTTTTGAGTTACTTTGGTCTTTTTCGAGAATAATACCAATGATTGAAATGTCGTGGCACACTATATATGTGAATATGCTGTGATGGGATTGTAAGCCTTGTGTTATGCACAAGTCCAGATGTTGTGCATCCTACTTGGCTTACAGTTCTATCATAGCATATTCATGTGTCCAACGACCTAGCTAGTTATATATGAGACATGCTTTTTGAGTTACTTTGGTCTTTTTCAAGAATGCCGATGATTGAAATATAGTGGCACACTATATATGTGAATGTGCTGCGACGAGATTGTACGCCTTGTGCTATGCACAAGTCCAGATGTTGTGCATCCTACTTGGCGTACAGTTCCATCATAGAATATTCCTGTGTCCAACGACCTAGTTACATATGAGGCATGATTTTTGAGTTACTTTGGTATTTTTGAGTTGGGAGTACTTTCTATAAGTGTATCTTCATATGCGACTTTAATTATACATGTTTTTTTCAATCACCGGTTAATTATTATTGTCAAATTGTAGATGATGTGGTACGTCGTGTACAAGGGACGAGTTCCCGGAGTCTATGATGATTGGGAAGATTGCCGGAGACAGGTGCACTGTTTCAGCGGCAATAGGTACAAAGGGTACAACACTATGGCGGAGGAGGAAGCTAGATACACGCGCTATCTAGCGGGAGTTAGGACGAGGAACCGGATGAAGACCTACACCTTCGTCGCGGTGATGCTTATCGTCTTTGGTTGTTTATCCCGCGTTTGTGTCTAGCTAGTTTAGATGTCTAGGCGAGCTTCCGAGCTCTAACTTGTTCGAGACACATGTATTCGCATGTCACCAACTACTTTGTAACTTGATCGAAACAATGTAACTTATACTATGTATTCATGTATGAGACTTATCTATATGTATTTGTTTCAATCTTGTTTTGCAAATTGTGTATTTATATATATAATTGTATATCTTGTATCTGTGTGTGTATATCTGCCTGTAATATTGTATATAATCTGTATTGTATATCAACTGGCTCTTAAATTAAAAAAACAAAAATACGCCCATGGCGCACATGACATAGCTTTTGTGGCGCACTACAGCTAAAGCGCACATGCCTACCTACGCATAGCGCACCTGCCCTCCTAACTGTGGCGCACTAGTAGGTGCGCTATGCCTATCTCGACACAACCGTGGCGCACCAGGCAGTGCGGCACGGCTAGGAGATAGCCGCAGCGCGAGGCTAGTGGCGCGCTGCTAGTGCGCCATGGATGGCCTTTTCATGTGCACCACAAACAGGCGTTTTCCTAGTAGTGTCTCATCGTAGTCAACTCCTTGAATTTGTCGAAACCCGTTTGCGAGAAGCCGAGCTTGATAGACGGTAACATTACCATCAACATCTGTTTTCTTCTTGAAAATCCATTTGTTCTCGACAGCCTTCTGGCCATCCGGGAAGTCCACCAAAGTCCATACTTGGTTTTCGTACATGGATCCAATCTCAGACTTCATGGCTTCTTGACATTTATTGGAATCTAGGCTCATCATTTCTTCCTCATATGTCATAGGGTCGCCAGTATCGTCCACCAACATGATGCTCATAACGAGATCATACCAATCAGGAGTGGTACGAGTCCTCGTCGACCTGCGAGGTTCCGTAGTAACTTCGACCGAAGCTTCATGATCTTTATCATTAGCTTCCTCTCCTATTGGTGTAGGCTCCACTAGAACTTCTTCTGGTGTTGTGCTACTCTCAAATCTGAGAGAAGGTTCGACAAACTCATCGAGTATTACTTTCCTTTCAGTCACTTCTTTCAAGAGAAACTCCTTCTCTAGAAAGGATCCATTCTTGGCAACGAAGATTTTACCCTCGGATCTATGATAGAAGGTATACCCAATAGTTTCCTTCGGGTACCCTATGAAGACGCATTTTTTCCCTTTGGTTTCGAGCTTGTCGGGCTGTAACTTCTTTACATAAGCTTCGCAACCCCAAATTTTAAGGAACGACAATTTAAATTTCTTCCCAAACCATAATTCATATGGTGTCGTTTCAATGGATTTAGATGGTGCCCTATTTAAAGTGTATGCGGCTATTTCTAATGCATAACCCCAAAATGACAAAGGTAAATATTTAAGTGACATCATAGAACGAACCATATCGAAGAGAGTTCGATTACGACGTTCGGACACACCATTACATTTTGGTGTTCCCGGCGGTGTCAATTGTGAAAGTATTCCACATTTCTTTAAATGCTCGCCAAACTCGTAACTTAGATATTCACCCCCACGATCATATCGTAGAAACTTAATCTTCTTGTTACGTTGATTCTCCACTTCACTTTGAAATTCCTTAAACTTTTCGAAAGTTTCGGACTTATGTTTCATGAAATAGATATACCCATATCTACTCAAGTCATCCGTGAAAGTAAGGACATAACGATAACCACCACGTTATGCTACACTCATTGGGCCAAACACATCGGTATCTATGATTTCCAGCAAGTCTATAACTCGCTCCATCATACTAGAAAATGGAGTCTTAGTGATTTTACCCATCAGACATGCTTCGCATCTTTCAAGTGATTCGAAATCAAGTGATTCAAGAAGTCCATCAGAATGGAGTTTGTTCATACGCTTCATTCCGATATGACCAAGATGACAGTGCCACATATAGGTTGAGTTATCGCTTAATTTCAAACGTTTAGCTTCAGTGTTATTAACATGTGTATTACTACAATCGAGATTTAACAAGAATAGACCATCTATCAAGGGTGCATGTGCATAAAACATATTACTCATATAAATCGAACAACCATTATTATCGGATTTAAACAAGTAATTGTATTGCAATAAACATGATCCGGATATGATGTTCATGCTCAACGGAGGCACCAAATAACAATATAAGTATAAAAATAATATCGATGGTAGATGAAGAGGTAGTGTGCCGACAACGATCACATCAACCTTTGATCCATTTCCAACGCGCATCGTCACCTCATTCTTCGCTAGTTTACATCTATTCTGCAGCACCTATTTCGAGTTACAAATATGAGCAACCGAACCAGTATCAAATACACAGGAACTACTACGACTACTAGTAAGATACACATCAATAACATGTATATCAGATATACCTTTCTTCTTGATTCTGCCGTTCATCAGATTCGCCAAGTACTTAGGGAAATTCCGCTTCCAGTGACCTTCTCCCTTGCAGTAAAATCACTCAGTATCAGGCTTAGGCCCAGCCTTGGTCTTCTTTGCCGGCGCGGTAGCTTTCTTACCGTCCTTCTTGAAGTTTCCCTTTTTCTTAGGCTTGCATTGCTTCTTGAAATTGGTGGTCTTACTGACCAGCAACACTTAGTGCTTTTCTTGATATCCACTTCTATAGATTTCAACATAGAGAAGAGTTCTGGCAATGTCTTATCCATGCGTTGCATGTTGTAGTTCATCACAAAGTTCTTGAAAATTGGTGGTAGTGATTGGAGCACACAATGAATCCCCAACGCATTAGGAATTATTATGCCCAAGATCTGGAGCTTGTTAGCGTGCCCAGACATCTTAAGCACATGCTCACTAACGGAGATGCCATCTTGCAGTTAAAGAACTTTTCAGAATCTTCATAACTCTCAACTGCCGCGTGAGCCTCAAATATCATTTTGAGTTCATGGACAATATCATGTGGGTCAAAGTTCTCAAACCTCTTTTGAAGCTCCGATTCCAAACCATACAAGATAGCATACTGAACCTTGGAGTACTGATTCTTTCGAGTACGGAAAACATTTTTCTCATCATCGGTAGCATCTTCTGCAGGCGGGTCACCTAGCAGTGCATCCAACACATAGGTCAACTGACCAGCATTGAGGACAATCCTCAAATTGCGGAACCAATCCGCGAAGTTGCTTCCATTATTTTCAACTTTTCTTTCTCTAGGAACGCATTAAAATTGATGGTAGGGGCCTCCATTGATCTACAACATATTTGCAATAGTTTAGACTAAGTTTATGACAAATTGAATTCTAATTAATTGCTAATTAACCTAGGTGAAATCCCACTCAAAAAACAACCCTGACATTGTTTTAGTGATCACACGAACCAAATCCACTACATCAAAACTGATCATCACGAGAGATGATGTAGTTTCAAAGGCGAACAATCAACATGTTCATCATATCTACTATATGACTCATGCTTTACCTTTCGGTGATCCGTGTTCTGAGACCATGTCTATACATGCTAGGCTTGTTAAGATCAAACCTTAGTTTCCGCATGAGCAAATCGGGATTTCTCCCGTTGTATACACTCGTAGAATCTAACACACCCAATCATCACATGGTGCTTCGAAACAACGAGCCTTGGCAACGGTGCCTACTAAGGATGAACACTTTATAACTTGATATTTTGTGAAAGGGATCATATTATAATGCTACCGTCGTGAACTAAGCAATACAAGATGCATAAAAGGATTAACATCACATGCAATTCAAAATATGTGATATGATATGGCCTTTCTTCTTGTGCTCCGGATCTCCATCTTCAAGAACGAACATGATCTCTATCATCACCGGCGTGGCGTCAAGGTCAATGGCACCGCTCCATGGTTGTCGTCCACCGACATCAACTATTACAACTATTTTGAATAATAGAGACGCATGTCTTAAAAAAATTAAAAGACAATCATAAGGCTCCTGCCGGTTGCCGACTTACAATAAGGAACATTGCATACATCATATATAATCACAATCATGGCCATATCACGTCACAACACACCCCTGCAAAAACAAAGTTAGACGCCTCTAATTTTCTTTACGTATTATACGTGGTTTGGGGCTTTTAATAAGTATCGTTCTAACTTACGAACAAGAACCACAACGTTGATGCTTGAACTATCAAGTGCCTGTTGTAACTTGAATCTTTACTATGATGGGAGAGACAGAGACCCGCAAAGCCACTTATGCAATACAAGTTGCATGTTCAGCATGGAGCAAGTCTCATGAACGATGTCATGTATGTTTAGCCCGGGCGGAGGTTGTAGTTCTCTCCTCGTGATTCCGGCAGCACGACGGCGTGGTGTCAGAGTTAGAGGGGAAATCCCACAGGGCTTCGCCTCAAGCCGGAGCGGGTTATGGTGGAGTAGTAGGTTTTCCCCGGCATCTAGGGTTTAGAAGTCGGAGAGGAGGAGGTGGGACGGCGGCGGCTCGGGCGGCGACGGCACGAGGCGGCGGCGGCTTGGTGGGGTGGGGCTTGTTGTTGTGTTCTTGGGGGGCACCCCTCCCTCTATTTATGAGAGGGAGGGGAAGCTAGGGAGAGGGGAGTTTGAATCCTTCCCCAACCCCCTCTCCTACTAGGCGCGTGGTGGAGGGAGAGAAGGATTCTCTCCTTCCTCCACCAGGAAACATTGTCCTAGTTTGACTTTTCAAACTTGCCTTTTGACTTTAAATTTAGGAGTTTAATTTGTTTCTTTCAAATGCCCAGCCAAGTGACCTAGGACATGATGCAATCAATGCACTTAGTCATGAAACATTCATGTACCCTTCCCCTTTCGGTTCGTTGAACCTTCTAGACCCTTTTAGAACATTCCGGTGAAAACACCGGAATCATTCCCGAACTCCGAAATTGGACTTTCCTTATATGAATTTTATTCTCTGGACCATTCCGGATCTCCTCGTGATATCCCGGATCCCATCCGAGACTCCAAACAACATTTGGTCTTCCTACTTACATTCTATATCTACTAAACAACATTGAATCCTTAAGTGTGTCTCCCTATGGTTCGTGAATTATGCAGACATGACCGAGACTCTTCTCCGATCAATAACCAATAGAGGAATCTAGAAATTCATATGGCTCCCACATATTTCTATGATTACTTTGTGATCGAATGAACCATTTACATACGATACCAATTTCCCTTTGTCTCGCGATATTTTACTTATCCGAAGTTTGATCGTCGGTATCTCTTCATACCTAGTTCAACCTTATTACCGATAAGTAATCTTTACTCATTCCTGTGATATATGATCCCTTGTGAGATAATCACATTCTTGCAAGCCAATTGGATGACATTCCATCGAGAGAGCCCAGAGTATATCTATCCGTCATATGGATGGACAAATCCCACTCTTGATCCATGTGCCTCAACATATACTTTCCGAATACTCAATGCCACCTTTATAACCACCCAGTTACGAAGTGGTGTTTGAGTCATTAAAGTATCCATCCGGTGATGGTGATTAGCATGATCTCATGGTCGAAGGAACTAGGTTACTATGTATCAGAAAGCTTATAGCAAACGAACTAATGAAATGACTTGATCTTTATGCTACGCTTATCTATAGGAGTATGTACATCATACCATTCTCCTAATGATATGATCTTGTTGTTAATAACATCTCAATGTTCATGATCAGGAAACCATGATCCTCTATCAACCAACAAGCTAGTATTATAAAGAGGCTATACTAGGGACTCTAATAAATTTACAAATCACATAAGTATTAATGTTTCCGGTTAATACTATTATAGCATAAATGTAAACATTTATCATAAACACAAAGATATAATAATAATAACTACTTTTATTATTGCCTCTAGGGCATATCTCCAACAGGTTGATGTTCATATTGATCTCCTTCTTTTATTTATTATAGTGGAAAAGATTGCGGAAGAATCTCCAACCAAAGGAGTGCTTGGTAGCAATTCAAGAGAAATTGGCGGGATTTTTGGTTGACCATGCCATAGACCCAAATGGAAAATTTCATACCAAGAGATACTAGTGATTTAATGATATCCGCACGTAATCGAATAGACAGGTTGTGATCTCCATGTAATCAAATTGTATATATATGTAATTGAATTGTATCTATATAACCATGACGACGCCAAAACTCTCCCTCCTCAACCGGTTGTATCTAGTTCCGATTCCGTAGTCCCGGTTGCAAAACCGAGCGTGTATGGAGCCGGGACTAGAGGCCCATTTTCCACTAGTGTTATCATAAACAGGAAATATCCATGCTGCATATTAAACAGGAAAGCACGCAGTTGTATTTAAATCCAAATAGGCAAACACATACTACATAGTTATGTGACGCAATAAAAAGGTAACAAAGCACCATAGCTGAGCTCACACAGAAGCAGCTTACGCTTACACGAGTTCATTGACCATTACAAGCAAATATAAACAATGTAATCAAGCAGAAACATTTATTGCATACGCGCACGCCCTTGGAACCAACGGACCTGAGAGGAAGAAAGAAACATGTGCTAGCTGCTCAGAAGGATAACGCCCTTTGGATATGGCCTTGTGGCGGTTGGACGGCGGCTCCGGACACGGCACGATGTCGAAGACCCATCTGTTTGCGGTCCGCAACAGCTTGCTCTATCTCCAGCGCAAGTGCAACATCAGCTAGCTCTATCTCCTGTACAGGTGCAGCATCGGCTTGCTCTATCTCCAGTTCCTGTGCAGCATCGGCTCCGTGAGGCTCATCCTGCCACATGGACCACACGACGTTAGCATTACGCACAAGATAAGTTATAGCACTCATATACATATTCTGCACCACATGATGCCAACTCATATTGTTGTAGCTTACACATGTTCATCGACAATTATGATTTACAAGAAAATATAACCGATGTAATTAAGAACAAATATTTCTTATACACCGTTGGAATCAACCTGCCAGGTGGAAGAACAATCGGACCACCGCTCAGAGAATTGAGGCCTTTTGATTTCTTCTTCGTCGCTTTCTCCTGATGAGGTACTCTGCAACAAGTGTCAACATTAGTCGCAAGAAAAATTATTCTCCTACAACTATCGATTACTTCAAAACACATGGATATTTAAGGAATAATTACACTAGTATGTTGTTTATATATGATATCAATTTTGTTCGAATTGAAGCTAATGCTATAAACTATATATAAGATAGTTTAATTGTCACTATTAATCTTCAATTAAAGTGTAGTTTATATCTTCTTCAAACTAGGAATTACATTTGAATATGAAGCTACTAATACCAATGGGGATGTCACATGGATGTTAGGATTAAGCAAGATCCATGCATGTTCCTTGCCAGATGGCGTGATTTCTACCATGGAGATTTTCAAGCACGTCACAAAAGTTGATTGGAATCTTAATATCTCCACTGCTTATCACATCTTACTTTTTTTTCGAAAAGGATCACATCTTACTTACTGTGACTATAACTATGACATCGGCCAGAAGAAACTTTTTAAAGTTGAAATTATTGAAGAACTATCTGAGATCAACAATGACTCAATGGAGGTTAAATAATTTGGCAATATTATGCGTCGAGAAAAAACTATTGGATAACATTGACATCTGCCACATCATGAGTGACTTTACAGTTTACATTGAGAAATGCTAGAAGAAAATTTTAAGATAATATGTATAAATTGTTTGATATGTGTACTGCTTTTGGATGCAATTTTAAGTGTTATTGACAGCATATGTTTCACGCATATTGTTATGTCTGTAATGAAGTGTCCAAATTTTAGTCTAGCCCTGGGTTCCCAAAATCTCAAGATCTGCATTGCACCTATCTAGACATGTTTCAGTGTAAAGATACATGTGAATCTACATAAATTCAAGTCACTTATTTTAAACATAGGAATAGTAAAAGTGGTTACCGATTGCATTGAAGACTGTTCTGGTGGTTGTTCGAGCTCCTTCTTCGTCGGTTTATCGCCTGCCCAGGCTTGCACATACAAGCTTGCACGCTGCTCAAACAATTCAAAGGCGTGGAGAGGGTCAGCTCAAGTAATAATTTAGACTGGAGAAAGCGTGTGTGTGTGTATATACATATATACTCCCTTCGTCTCAAGCCTTAAAGCATATAATTTTTTTGAAAAGTCAAGTCATGTAAAGTTTGACCAAACTTTTAGAAAAAACTATCAAGAACTATTATACTATATAGATACCATATGAAAATATATTTCATGATGTATAAAAGGTATGAATTACGTATTATAAATATTAATATTTTTTTCTAAAAACTTGGTTAAGCTTTAGTTGGTTTGACTTCTGAAAAAAATTATATGCCTTAAACCTTGAAACGTAGTATATAGTTAAAGTAGTTACCGTAGATTGTGCTTGTGGGAGTTCCAAGAATTTGAAGGCGTAGAGAGTGTCATCTTTTTCTGCCATTTGAAAAAGGACCTCATCTACAATTGCCACGCTCTTAACTTGGGATGTGTGTCCAGGTGGAGTTGTCAACAGGTCAAGCTCCCTCGACCCCACATCCCCAATAGTACAATGTGCCAGGAGTAAGCCAACTACGGTGAGAAGCTCCAGTCCGTCGCCGAGCTGCCGGGCGTGCACCTCCATAGGGCATTTACCTGCCGCATAGATTAGCAGCCTCGCCCACAACTCCTTCATGTCCAACAACGAATCCTCAGAAGGTTCTTCTTTGAAGGGGGATCTATGTCCGAGCTTGACTATCACGGCACCTACATAGCCTTCTACAATCTCTGTATCTATCAAGTTGCCATGATTTTTCCTGACCCATCCAGTGAAGGAGAGCAGAACATCTTGCGAGGCTCCTCTGCTGACCGGCAACATTGAAGGGTGAACTTCCATGAGGTACATGAGGTAGTTTGATAGCACTCTGCATTGTGCACCAACCAACTTCATCCTAGAACTGGCATCATAAGGCAGTTTGCTTAAATGTATCTCTGTGAATATATGTAGATAGAGAAGACAATGCTCGAAAGGAAAAGTTAACAAATCCCATAGTGCTTTGCCAAACTCTAGCTTGTGGGATCGCAAAACATAAGGATTGCATTCAAAGTTGAACAGTCCCACGATATACTCGACCATCACCTTGTCCTCGACGTGGTCGACGTACCAAAAATTTCTCCAATGCTTCTCCATACCCAATGCTTCCAAGACCTTTGAGATGAGCTGCTTCGGCCTGGATTTCGTGGACAGGGAGTACAATACAGGGTTGAATTGCCCCATGGACGGATTTGGCAAGCCTTGACTAGGAAAACAACAGGCTAATTTTCTGGAGAGGCAAAGGAGAGCTTGGAAGCGCACCCTTATCCAGGGTGACGCTATGGCCAGAAAGATAGAATATAGTTCCACGCAGATGGCCGCAAGGAACAACATGTAGGTGATGGCAGCATTCGTTGTTCTGTGGGTATGCAGGTGCTGGTTTACCCAGAATAGCACAAACCCGACCATCATGGCTACCAGGGCGATGCCTCGGAACACGATGCCGGCCCAGCTTCGGAGAACAATGGTCTTGGTGTATAGCATATCGTAAATCATGCTGAGCTCCATCAGTACGAACTCGAGCTTATCTTTCGGTATGTCAAAACTATTAAGATATGCAGCCTGAGCCTTGGCATCCAGATGATACACTTTACGTCCAACAAGGAATCCTCTGCTGGCAAACGCCGAGCGAAGAGCACAAGATTCCAGGACATCGCTTCTTGGAGGCAGGAGGACAGCACCATCGAGGCTGTCCCGGCTGCCATTTTTGAGTGCCCATATCCTCTCCCCGTACTTGATTATCCCAGCAATAAATATGGGCACCGCAACGACCAGCAGCTGTGTGTCCAGTAAGTCGAACGACTTCCAGAACACATACAGGGCTAGACTGAGTTGGAACGCGAGGTTGAGCAATTGCCTCGTCCATAGATTGTTGTCCTCCATAGAGAATGCGGTGATGGTGTCCGGTCCTCCGAGGTGAAGAAGGAGAAAAGGTGCCCAGAGGAAGGGCATCATCAGTGTGTGAAGATGCTCGGAAGAGGACTCGGCCCTTCTCAGTTTGTACTTGTCCTCGTATTGGGAGAATAGGCCTATGGCTGAGGCGGCAACAGTGTATGACGACAAGTATGCCAACCACACCAAGAACATCAGCCAACCCACTCTGCGACGCCGCCGGACGTTACCGGCGAAAAGCAGGAAGAGTTGCAGAGCAAGGCTGATGACTACCATTATCTGAACATCCCGCTCATTCCATATCTTCCCCAACATGCCTTTTTTCATTGATTCCGTATTATTGGTTCCTGTCTCGACATGAGCACCTGCGTGTGGAAAACAAAGTTCGAGTAAATATAACATCACGTCTAACGTGAAGTCACAGTGACAACATATTTATCCATGGCATACATTAACTTAAATATTGTTATCAGGTTATAGTCCTTCTGTTTGAGTTTGGCTGAGTTTGGAGAAGGAGGTTGTACTTGAGCAAACACATTAGCTTATATAGCTGAAGCTTTTTAGTACACACTACACAGTTGTGATAATAGCCAAACAGCAGGGCGCGTCTAAGAGTTTAAGGCCTAGGATTTTGCATTCTCGTGAATCATGAATCAATGAAGGACCATGGTTGACTTCACTCGAGAAAAGTCATGAGGGTGAGAAAAAAATCCCCGTCACGTGAGTGACCGTGGAACGGGAAGTGGGGCACCATAGCCGCCGAGCCTAGCCCCTTCCCCTCCCCCCTCCTCCCTCCCTTCTCTTTAACTCCACTGGGGCATGCTGCTGAGCTCATCCCTGTCGGCATCGGCGGGGATGGAGCTCTAACTTCCTCACTTGGTGGTGGTCGTGGCGGGTTGGTGGCATCAAGTGATTGCGGCGCGCTTCCGTGGGTCGTAGCGGCGTGGAGGTAGACACTAGTGGAAAAGGTCATGGTCGTTGGGCGACGACGATCCACGGTGGTGGTGGTTGTTATGGTGGCAACCTTATTTGGATCGGTCTAGATCTAGCTACTAGCGGCCATCGTCGTCCTTCACCAGTCGACAGGGCGGTGTCTCTAGGTGGCGTCGTGGAGCTCAGCCGGCAAGGCTACTCCCTATCTCTCGCAGGTTCATGGTAGCTTGACACTTGAGGCAAGTCCATGGTGGCCAATGGTGAAGACATGCCTGCATTAAGAGGTTCGGTGGCCAAGGAAAAGATTGGTGAGAGGGGTTCTTGGGGGAGGGAGGCACCATCCTCTCCGCATTGATCCCACCCTGGTGGTATGGTGGTCCATATCCCCGGGTGTTGTGCAAACAAGAGACGGTGTCCTCGCACAACCCAGACCCATCCGGATTGCTGGCTCCCGTGCATATGGACCGGCCTACCTTGTGCATGCTAACGGGCTTGTTCCATGGTAGAAGGAGTGGCCTTCGTCTACTCTCCGATTGACGGCATCCATGATCTGAAGCGGTGGTCTAGGGACAACCTTGGTGGAAGTTGCATGGGTGCTTTTCTACAGGCAACATCGTACCAGTGGTGGACCTCCATTTGGCCATGGGGATGGCAAGGGTTGACAGCAGGTGGTTCTCATGTAGATGGATTTAGCGATGGCACCCGCAGGGTAGTGGTATAGGTGGAGCCATCCCACCCGTTCTCCCCGAGTCTACCCATCATCCGCACTCATACCTGTCAACGAGTGCAAGTTTTTCCCATACCCCTCACCCGGCAGGGTTCGTTGGTACCCGCGGGTTAAAATACCCATATATGGCACATCAAAATAAAATAAAAAATTATAGAAAACAACATTTAACAATATAATTTATAAGCATCAACATAATAAATTAAGTTCACAACCTCACACAAGAAAAGAGGTAATTTAACTGTATGATCATAAAATAAGCATCACAATAAAATATGTTAAGTTAGCTCAATTAATCGTAGAGATACTAGGCTGGAGTTACGTAAATGGACTACGACAATAGAGGGAAAAAAAGATGTGTGCGATCAACAATCATTAATATACCTCCGTAAAATGGAAATACTAGGCGTGAAATATGTGTTTTGTTTTTGTCTACCGAGATTAATGCGACAAAATAGATTATCGAAGTTAGAATTTTATATCGGAGATCCACTTGTCAGATATGTAGGTGCATACATGGGTACACAGTTGTGGGTTGTATGATCCCGAACCCGTAGCCGGCACATCCGATGGGTTTAGAATTTATCCATTTATATATCCATGGGTATTGTTTTGGCCCAAACCCTTACCCTAATAGGGTTTTTTACCCGCTGGGTAAATGGGTGATGGGTACCCATTACCATCCCTAGATGGATTTGTGACGGTGACTCCATGGTTAAGATATGGTGGCCCTCGTGCTAGCAAGGCAACCCTTCCTATGGGTTGGGTCGGTTCCTTGATATCTTGGATGACATGGGGATCACCGAGCGAAAGCTCCACGCTTTGGATCTAGCAACGGTGAGGCCTTCGGTTGTCAATAACCCTACTAGGGGCATTGTTGTGGGTATCCTATCTGTGACTAGTGTTAGGTAACTGAATATCCCTATGATATCGGTGCATTCATGCCATATTTTGAGCCTCCCGTTAATAGGAGATTGAGGCCATTATGGTTGTTGATTAAATGTTTGTTATCTTGTAATTCTCTCTATATAAAAGATAATAGGGAAGGCACAAGTAGTGACCTATCCTACCCCAATTATATTTTCCATCATGGTATTAGCCAAACAAACCAATGCTTCCACCACCCTAGTATAATGCCACCACGGCGCTAGGGTTCTCAACCCACGCCGCCGCACCACCTCTCCCACCATGTCCTCCGATGACGCCTCACCTCACGGAGCTCTTTGGGCACATGCCACCAACATCCAGAGCATCAAGGCATTGATCCCCACAACCCTCGACCTCAAAAGCGTCGAACTACACCCGTTGGCGCAACATGGTATAGATCGCCGTCACCACCTATGCCCTCGCCAACCACTTCGACATGGCCACGCCGCCCACAGATGAGGACTGGTTGCGCAGAGACACTATTGTTCGGTGCTGGCTCTACGGATCCATCACGCTGGAAATCACCGACATGGTGATGGAGGAAACGACCATGGCCTACTCCATCTGGACGCGATTTTTTTGCCGGATGGATGAAGCGTTCGGCCCGAGGGACAAAAATTCTGAGTCATGAGCCCAGGTGTCGCCGGCGAAAGCACTTGAATTATCATATTTTAAATCAAATTTAGACAAAAAACAAGCAAATCTAGGTGAAATTCATACTAACTCGGTGATATATAAGATATAAGACCGAATTGGTACATACATAGGGGGATCGACCATACATAGGAAATTTAGGCCAAAATTTAACTAAAACAGGGTAAAAATAAGTAAAACGTAGTTCACCGGCGCATGAAGCGGCCTAGTTCATGCCAAGGCACCGGTAGAACTGCGTGTACTCGTCGCCTTCATCGTCGTCGCTCGGCGGTTGGCGGCTGCTACCCTGGCCAGCGTCGCGACTTGTCGAGGCATGCTGCTCGACCCGGCTTCGTCGAAGTCGGTGTCTTCCAAGATGACGACGTTGCCGCGACTTGACCGGCGACGGGCAGCACGCAGGAGCTCCCGCTCGTGTGTGACCTCCCTATCATACTCTGCCTTCGACCAGGCGAGACCCTCAGCAAGACCGATTAGTGGCATGTCGTTGAGGGAGGCCTCCACCGCCATTTTGAGAACGTAGTTGTGCTGCTCGTCCTATGGCGAAGGCGTTGGCTCGCCATAACTATGCCGTGCGGGCGGCGATTTGACGCGTCGGCTGTCGTACATGCGGAAAGGATGATTGCCAGCATCATTGATTCACGCGGGAGCTGAGGTGATGAGGACGAACGGATGCTCTTGCCGTCAACTTGGCCCCACTGGGCGGGTTGGTCGTTTCCCGCCATTTCCTCTCTAGCCAACCCTAGCGTGCTAAGTTTGACATGTGTTGGGCGTTCGTGGGCGATAGAGTGGAGATGCTCTTAGTCTGAGTATGACACTTCAGCTTTTTTGCGTGGGCAATGCATTCCAGCCAGCTAGGGTTATCCTTCGTACGTTTTGACACAACCGTTTCCAGGTTTCCCCCTCGCCGAGCTGCCTCCCTAGAAAATGGAGTTCCTCGGTGATCTAGAAAAGGCGGAGCACCTCCAGATTCCGAGCTCCACAGATGTTTGTTGCCTCGACCCCGACACCAACTCCACCCGACGTGGCCCCACTCCCAACCCTAGCGTCGCCGTCCGTTCCACACCCCTCGCGCCTGGCCACTAGCCCGACGCGGTGAGCCCAGGAATCCGGACCGCCTCGAAGCTCCTCCGGGGGCCTAATGTCACGCACTACCACTCCCTCATCACTTCATTAGTGACATTGCACTCAAAGCCCTCGACAACAGAAACGAAAATAAAGATAAGCATCGTACTTGTACAAGATTGTAATCATACCGAGATTTACAGTAGCGTGGAGCACATTCTGAACCGGACCAAGCTTCCTCATGGCAGCCGCGCTACAATACAAGAGAGAGTAGACAAAGAAGACATATGCTGAGTCTCAAGCCCCCGATCCAAATAGATACACTACCCTGGATGTAGAGTAAACAAATAATAAACTAGTAATCCCTCCGACCTATATTAGTTGACTTGGATCTGTCTAGATTTGGATGAATCTAGACACTATTTAGTATATAGATTTATCTAAATTTTGACAAATCCAAATCAACTAATATGGATCGGAGCGAGTAACATTTGTGGCACAAATAGATACACTACCCCGGATTGAGCCGTACTAATATGCATCACAAACGGAATGGATATGTATGCAATTGCAAGCGCACTAACCTGGAGAAGACCCGCACAGAGAAGACCCGCACAGAGGTTGGCCTTGGTGAGCGCCCGAGCGGAAGGAGAATGACAATGCGAGTCGGCCTTGAGCACATTGGTTCAAATGGAAGTTAAGTAGTCGAGGTGAGCGCGTAGGCCCCGACAAACGGCAGGATTAAAGAATTAATAAAGTTGCACCCTGACATTGGGCAGGATTAATGCAATTCGTAAGAGCATCTACGGAAACGACCTGATTATTGAAAGACGCACTTGCTGGCAATGTTAACGTTGCAGGCTGTAATCACGTGCACCTTGTAAAAGTATGCAGGGCATTACATGAGCGAAAAACTTATTAATTACTTCCTCCATTCTGAAATACTACTTGACATGGTTTAGTTCAAACCTAGGTCGAGAATGTGCCTTCCAATCATCTTCTTCTAAGACGTTCAGTCGAAAGTAGGACAAATCTTCCTGTACGCACTACAGGAATAACTCCATACGCCCGACGGCAAAATATCAAGCCCGTCGGCGCTGGTGCGCGGGCTCGTCAGCCGGGCTGCACGGCCATCGGTCCCGTTTTCCCGTCGGCATATAAACAAAAGAACCAACGGCAGCCATCGGCGTATAAATGGATTATTGAAAGACGCACTTGCTGGCAATGTTAACGTTGCAGGCTGTAATCATGTGCAGCTTGTAAAAGTATGCAGGGCATTAGATGAACGAAAAACATATTACTTCCTCCATTCTAAAATACTTGACATGCTTTAGTTCAAACATAGGTCGTGCCTTCCACTCATCTTCTTAACCTAGTAACGTGATTAGTAACATAGTCTTACATGTATTGCCAACTAACATTTAGATGACATGACATGCAATTAAATGATAAGAAAAAGGCTTGTGGTAACTAGCTATGTTATCATAACATCACACATTTCAAAACAAAATGAGTCTACATTGCAATAAATAAGCATTTGCATGACACCACACATATGTTACTTTCCACTATGAAGGTAGTAACTTAGACTAGTAACATACACATGTTACTACTCTAAGTTACTTCCCACTATGACCAGCCTTATTTCTTTTAAGACGTTCCGTAGAATATACTTCCTCCATTTTATAATATAAAATGTTTTAACTTTTGTAGTAGGCAAATATATCTAGACATTTTTTATTGTGTAGATTCGGAATGAACATATACACTAAAACATGATTAGATACATTCATTACACAAAAGCTAATACGTCATATATTCTAAAATGGAGAAAGTAATATTTAGGGGCATATTCCACCAGGGGCAGATAGATGATTAGATTCGGAGCCGTAGGCATAGCCATCATCCAGGTCAGCCTTGCCAAGTAGCCGTCAGCGTAGAATTTCCCTCGGCATATCCTATGCTACGCCGACGGCTGCCCTCGCCATAGCTATTTTTTATTTTACCTCGTTAAATTTTGAAAAATCATAACTAAATCATTCTAATTCAGAAAAATACAAATAATATATCAAAATTTGCAGAAAAATAAGATCTATCTATCTACTCTCAAATATTACACATTTATAAATAAAAATTAAGTGGAACATATAACATTATATATAGTTTAAAACGGGCATAAAAAATTGAAAAACGATGGAAACAATGCGAACCCTTCGCGTGGTGTTATGTTATGTGACATGGTTATAAGGAAAAATATCAAACTTGGTATATTGATTATGTCTCAAAAAAAACCGTCACAAAATGACTTATCTCATTCGAGGTTTCTTGGCTTTCGGGTCAAATGACTAATGTTATAGCTAGAATCAAGACATACTTTATGATAATATCCCCATATTGTTCATACATGTGCATCATGGGATGGCGAACAATGTTGCAGGAGGAAGTTTTCCTTTTTGTCGCATCAAAAAGCCATTTTTCATTTTCCGAGCATAAAAAACGGACGATTATGTGAAGCAACCACCAAATGGCTAATTCAAAATACTACCACCACATTTTATAAAATTACTAGACCACCTTATATGGACAATGTCCCAATAGGGGATCTGAAACCTTTTCATCTACCTCTGGTGAAAAGGATAAATTCCTGCCGAATCGGCGGGAAGTGGGTCAGATATAAACTACGGATACATGATCCGATGTCCATGTTTTTTTAAAAAAAAATCATTTTTAGGTTCACAATATGCTATTTTATCAAAGATCCCATGCAAGTTTAGCAAGGCTCGGACCCGAGCTAAGAATCTTCATGCCCGTCGTTCGACAAAGTTTGACGATAGTTTAAAACGGGTATAAAAAATTCAAAAACGATCGAAACAATGCGAAACCTTCGCGTGGTGTTATATTATGTGACCTAGTTATAAGGAAAAATATCAAACTTGGTATATTGATTATGTCTCAAAAAAACCTTCACAAAATATCATTCGAGGTTTCTTGGTTTTCGGGTCAAATGACCAATGTTATGGCTAGAATCAAGGCATAGTGTGTGATAATGTGCCCATATTGTCCATACATGTGCATCATGGGATGGCGAACAATGTTGCAGGAGGAAGTTTTCCTTTTCGTCGTACCAAAAAGCCATTTTTCATTTTCCGAGCGCAAATAACGGACGGTTTTGTGAAGCAACCATCAAATGGCTAATTCAAAATGCTACCACCATATTTTACAAAAATAGTATGCCACCTTATATGGACAATATCCCAATAGGGGGATCTGAAACGTTTCTGTCCACCTCTGGTAAAAAAGATAAATTCCTACCGAATCGGTAGGAAGTGGGTCAGATATGAACTACAGGTACATGATCCGATGCTCATGTTTTTTTACAAAAATCATTTTTAGGTTCACAATATGCTATTTTATCAAAGATTCAATGCAAGTTTTCCTTTTCATCCCACACAAAAGCTATTTTTCATTTTCCGAGCGCAAAAAGAGGGATTTTCTGAAGCAACCACCAAATAGCTAATTAAAAAACGGAGGGTTTGTGATTAGTTGATATGGATATCATATTTAGATTCCTCTCATTTTTATGATCAATTTAGACATATTATTTACGGATTTAAAGATATTAATTATTTCATATTAAGTATGTTTCTGAGTCTCCCAGAATCTTCTAAGTCTGCCACTATATTCCATCTTGGAGAAATCTCACTAGTAGAAAAAGAGGCTTCGGTTCGATCTAGAGTCTGACACTAGTCCCGATTTATTACCGGCCGGGACTAGTACGAGCACTAGTCCCGGTTCGTACCATTTTTAGTGGTCAGGAGCCCGAGAAAACTCTAGTCCCGGGTCATTCTGGACCTTTAGTCCCGGGTCGTGATACGGTCCGGGACTAAAGGTGTGCAGGCGCGGGCAACACCCTTTAGTCCCGGGCCATGATACATGTAGCATCCCAATTGTCTAACAATTGCAATGCTACTAGCCTAGTCTATATATATGCTACTTTCTATATATAATTGTTGCATCATAATTATATCATGCTCATGTCATCATGCCACCTTGCATTTGAGCATCATATAAAACCCTTTTTGTTTTGGTTCTTCTCTCTTATGCATGGTAAATTGTATTTGCCTCTTGATATTGTATTTGGTTATTGATATATTGTTTAAATGCCCAAGTTGAGTTGGGGGCATATCTTTTATTCCACTCCACCACCCTTTCTTTCACCACCTTATAATTCCACCATCCCATTATCCATGAGCTTGTATTTTATTTTCTTTTGGTATTTAATCTAGCTCATGGGAGATAGGGTGGATCTACTTCTACAAATCCTTAGCTTGGCCCTTAACCCGTCTTTTGGGAATGCATAAGAATAATGCCATGTTAATATTATTGTTTTCACAAGATTAACTCATGGCATTTAATACCCATGCATGGGCCATGCAAATCTCACCATCTTTCCCTCCTTTGGGTTTTTCATGTATTTTTGCAAGGTGAAGCATGGATCTTTGAGAGACCATCTCATGTTGGCCCTATTCCTTTGCTTTGACTTTAAAAACCTCTCCTTCCTCTCTTTTCCACCTCCATCCAGGCATAATCCAGAGTGATCATAGCTAAGCCCTGCCCTAAACGCCCTCTCTCTATTTCTACCTCTAAACCCTACCACCACCATGATCTACTCCAACAACCCTCACCACCTTTTTATCTCTCTACTCCTTTGACTAGATCTTGTTTGATCTTTGCTTGATCTTGCTTGATCTTGTCAAAAACACCCAACCTCACCTCTCTCACCTCACCCCCTCTCTCCAAAACCCTACCCGAGCCACCCCTCTCTAGCTAACCCTAGCTACCCACACCTCCCTCACCCCCTCTCTCTACCATGATGTCCCCACCTGGCTACCCCCTCTCCCTGGCCGAGCTACCCTCCTACCCCAACCCTAGCACCAACCCTAACCCGAGCCTAGCTCCTAACCGAGCCCCACCCTCTCTCTTCCTCTCTTCTCTCTCCCTGCCTTGAGGGCCCCTCCAGCCCGAGCCACCTTCCTCTCCTCCCCGCCTGCAGCCTGCAGCAGCCTCCATCACCTACCCCTGCCCCTGCTGTCCAGCCCGAGCACGTGAGAGGAGAAGAGAAGAAGAAAAGGTGGCACCGAGCCACCTTTATCTACCCTGCCACGGCTCCTCCTTCCTCCCTGCTTTTTCCTCCTCCCACACGGCTTCTCCTGCATCTCCAGATCCACCCCAGAGCCCCTGCCTCTCCCCTCCTTCTTCTCACCGACGCCAACCCTCTCCCGCCAGTCACCGCCAGATGGCCACTGCGTTCCAGCGAGTGTGGATGACGTGGAGGTGGTCGAGGTGATCGAGAGGGCTCCCCTGCTTCACCCTGGACGCACCGACGTGAAGGAGGAGCCCCAGGAACGCTGCACCCCGTCGAGCCTGACGAGAAACCCTAGCTCCGGGTGCGCCTGCAACGCCGTCGCCCTGCTGCTCCCCGATCCGATCCAACCTCTCCGTCGAACTCACGGTGAGCTGACCCACCTACCTGACATCCTCTCCCTCGCCAACCCCCTCTGGTCTCGCCGTTCGTTTCAGCAGCGCTCTGCGCCCGGTGGCCGCTGCTTCGGCTCGTCGCCGCGCCACAGCACGCCTCACCTAGCGCCCCTGTACCCTCCTGACAACAACACCCGCTCACCGCACTGGTACCGCCCCTCTGCGCGCGCGCCCCGCGTCGCGGGTTCGATTCCCCGCCTCGCCGCGCCGTGCGCTGGCGTTCCGTCTTAGCCGCAGAGAAGAACGATGGCCTGCTTTTTACATACCCTGCGCCTTTTGCTTTCTCAACCCGTGGTCCGGCCCAGGCCCACCAGTCGGTGTCTGTTACCATTTTACAAAAAGGTACCCTGCACTTTGTTTCCATCAACCCATGATCGGCCGTCAGTGCGTGCAGCCTGGACCTCGTGCTAAGCGGGCGTGTGGGTCGTGAGCCTCGGACCCCACATGTCATCCTCTGTGGTCGGGCGTATCATGCAAAAGGTTTTTTTCCATACGTGTCGCCCAGTCAGCCTGGACCCACTTGTCGGTGTCTGTGGCTAGATCTGTGCGAGTAACAAAAGGATTTCTGTTTTCTGTTTTAATTTAAACTTTTCAAATTTGTTTTAAATTCAAATTCAAATCTGTTTTTAAATAACTTTTGAATTATAAATCCAAATTAAACAAATAATATGTGTTTTGAAATCAGAAAAATGTGAGGAATTCAAATATGCCCTTCAAAATATATTTTGAACACTTTAAATTTCGAGTTGATCAAAATTACAATAAAATGCCCTTTGCCTTAATTAATTAATAACTTTTGTTTTATAACTCCAAATTTGACAAATAATATGTCTAAATCGATCAGCTCGACGAGACCTTTCTGTTTATGCATTCCATGTTCTGAATTGCAGCATGCATCATATAAATATAAAGTATACAGCAACTTATTTGAGGATAAAAGGTGACTAAAACTCAATAAAAGGCTTTATTCTTGTATTCCACACCTCACCCATGCCATGCTGCATTATTGCCATGCAAATTGTGCATCATTCATCATGGCATGATTGTTTGCTTGTCGCATTTTATTCATATGCTTGTGCACTTTATTTATGTTGGCCCTTGTGTGTTTGGTTCTTCTTCGAATAGACGCTGAGCAGGGGATCTATCAAGAAAACCAGGAGCACTACCCAGATCCTTCTCTCGCTTCAACTGAGCTGCCAGGCAAGCACTACCACATGCTTGCATACATACAGTACCTATTGCCTCTATCTTATTCTTGCATCATTGAGTCGCGATTGCATTAAACTGAATCCCAAGTATTGCATAGCCTTACTTTTAAACCCCACCGAAGCTTGTTCCTCCATCCCATGAGCCATTACTACAGGAGTTGTTTGAGCCATGCGGGTCGTAGAACAGCATGTGTAGGGTATGTGAGTGTCTGATGGATAACGAGGTACCTAAACAACTTAACCTGAGTAGTAATAGGAAAACTAATGACAGTGGCACCGGTGAGCAATATCTGCTATTTGGTTTTTTTCATGCTCACTTGTGTCCCGTAGGACCCCGAGTACTTGATTCCTGTTCCTTGAATATTCGCGCTATCCACATCCGGGAGGCTTATGAACCCCCCTGAGCCAGAGCTTGATTCATTCTTATTTCTTGGGGCCACAAAGTAGTTTGGGGCTTTATTACTATCCTATACTTATGCCATGCTTTACTGCTTTATTTACGATTGTGCGAGGAGCACCTGTACTGTTTAGGATCGTGACACGTTTTTGCTGTATCGACAAGCCCAGTCATACTTTCGGGTTCCCAGTCGTTTACAGCCGTCCACACAAACCTTGAGTCCGTCTCGGAGCCGGCCAACTTCGTTGCGGGTAGCTTAATGGGGTGGCCCCCTGAAATATTTCTGAATCCTGTGATCGCTTTGTCGTGAATGCCTCGTTGGGTTTTGATTTGGTTTTTCCGAGGTTGATCGAGTGTGTGTTGCTATTTGTGCACCCCTGCAGGGTAAATCTTTCTGAAAGTCGTGTCCGCGGTTATGGACGACTTGGAGCACAGTTTCTCGATCATAGACAAGTATAACTAAAGTACCGTTTTTAATTTGACTAAGTACCTGACTAGTAAATAGTGCGACACTCATGGAATGGATAATAAAACTGCCAACGGATGGGGGGTTGTTCGTCCGCTTCCTCGTTGGTAAGCGAGGAGGAGGATGGATCTGTTAATAATACTGTTATAACTGTTGTTATTAATTCACGGACATCCGTCTATCTATGGTTAGGCGGATGGTTAGCGAGTATCTATAGAATTGTTAGGTATTATCTTTTGCTGCAATTGCGTCACCCTAGGTTGTGTCCCCTTTAGAGGCATAAAGACTTGCTGAGTACCCCTAGGGTCTCACACGATAAATTGTTTGATTCAGATGAACAGGTATACTCGCAAGATGGATACTGGGTGGAGGAGACGGACGATGTTGGCAACGATCACTCGGTGTAGAGATTCCGGGAACGGGGATCCGTGAGATGTGTGGGCGGGATGTGTTTATTTATGGGGCATCTTATGCCGATTTGCTTCTTATCCGTACTCGGATCTTGTTTTCCGCTTCCGCCTGATACTATGATGTTTGATGTATGAGGAGATATCCTAAACTATTATATCTATCTAGGATATTTGGATCTTGCCGTATGGCATTGCAATATTTCTATTTCTTTTAGATGGAATGGCTCTGAGGACTGTTGTATGGTGGCTTGCATACATACTCATTTGTGTATGTAGTTGATCCCTTCGCCTGCCGATTACGCCGCTCGTTCTTGTCCCGATATTTGGAAATGGTTAGGACGGTCGAAAGGTCTACCTGTGAGTGGCATTTGGCCCCACCGTACTATTTTAACCATTTCCGCTCATTCAGGCTTGTAACTAAGAGCGTAATTCACCGAGGTAGTTACAATACAGCCCAGGACTAAAGGGGTGATCCTTTAGTCCCGGGTCGTGATACGGTCCTGGACTAAAGGGTGCGAACGTGGGCAACTTAAAGTTGCTATAACTTTTGCGTACGATGTCGAAAAAAAATATACAACCTATTAAAATGTGTGGAAAAAAATTTGAGTTTGATTTTAACAACCTTATTTGGATTCCTCACATTTTTAGATTTTTAAAATTATAAATAATGGATTCCTCACATTTTTCTGATTCTTTTACATTTTTAAAATTTGAAAAGGGAAAAAAGTTATTTAAAAGCAATTTTTTATTCCATATTTTGATTCCTCACATTTTTCTGATAATAATGAATATATTATTTGTCGAATTTCGATTTACAGATGTAAAGATATTATATATGCCATATTAAATGAATAATGGCAAAAAATGAATAAAATATTATTTTGTTTAGTTTTTTACTTTCATTATATTAAAATGATATTATTAGTTATTTATTGTTGTTTACTAAAATAGTTGTTTGTAGTTCTAATAAATAAAGATGTATGGCATATTGATATGGGCTAATAGGATTGATATGATAGTGTTAACAACAAGGTATAAAAGGGCTTCGCGCAAGGACATCTGGATGGAACAGAGAAGTTAAGCGTGCTGAGGATAGAGTAGTGCTAGGATGGATGACGAATGGGAAGTTTGACCTAAGATTAAATATACTTAGTGCTAAAAATATTCTAAGTGAGAGGATTACGAGTCAAACAATTCAAAAGTTAAAGAAAAAATTCAAAAAAAATTCAAAAAAAATTCAAAAAAAAATATCTTTAGTCCAGGGCCGTATTACGACCCGGGACTAAAGGTCCTTCCTCCCCCGTAGCAAAAAAGGACCATACGGTGGCCCTTTAATCCCGGGTTGTAACAAACCGGGACTAGAAATAGGGGTTTTTAGTCCCGATTTCGCAGTCCCGGTTACAAAATCGGGACTAAAGGCTCTTACAAACCGGGACTATAGGCCCTTTTTCTACTAGTGTCTTTCTGCGTATGTTTACAACGATCGTATATACTCTATACGACAATGAGCCAGACTAGCCCATTTTCATTAGATCGGGCTTTTGGATAATTGGCTAATGCATAAATCTTTTATGATATCAGAGTCAAGAGCTCTTGAGTTTAAGACTCTGTCCACGCAGTATTAAAAAAAGATTTGCGGCATACTCCTATCCCACCCTAAGACTAAAATAGCCTAAACGTGCGGGAAGTGTTGAATATAAATATACCGACTAGTCTCCTTTCCATCAGATCCGTCTTTTGAGATAATTGCTAGTGCATAAATCCTTTACCACTCTCAAAGAGCATCTCCACTTGCACTTCCGGTAGGCTTTTCCAGGCAGATTTTTTCATCCGGATTTAGCCCAAATTACATCCCGCTTTCGCAGGCCGAACCTAGGTCACCGGGTGTAACCCGGGAACGTCGGACGAAGCTGAATTGCTGGAAAAAACTTCTATGCCGGTGGCCCCGTCGGTGGGTGAAGGAGATTCGTCCACATCCCGTCACCTCGACTCCTGCGACGGACCGCCGGGCAAACAACCGTCTGACCACTCGCCCACATGTTTCCAGAATGGCGCGCCACCGCCCGGCCAGCTTCCCGCTGATTTCCCATTTCTCGCCCTCGCTGCTCTTTCTCCACTTGGCTATAAATGCCTGCCGCCCTCGCCGTCTCTAGAGCACACAACACTCCCAATCCTCCACACCCCCAAAGCTCCAAGTTTTGTCAAAGAGAAGAGAGCTCGGCGGCTGCCATGGCAAATAGGTATCCTGGTGACCCGGCGGCGACGAACGGCTTTGGCCTCCGCTCTATGTATTCGTGGGAGGCTCGCGTCATCCACGACGCCAGCTACCCAGCGCCTCCGGACTTCCGGTGCCCGTCGACGTGGAAGCTCAGCATGGGCGGCGTGCCTGTGCCGCAGGTGCCAGAGGGAAAAGACTAGATCGACGAGATCTAGGCCGTCATCGCTGGCATGGACCCCGACGAGGCCGAGCACCCAGAGAACCACGCCAACTTGGAGGAGTTCTTTCGCGAGAGATGGGCGCGGCAGTTGTGGCACAACAAGGCTAGGGCGGAGGTCCGGAGTCGGCGTGCAACAACACCGAACCCAGACCAAGCCGCTGAACCCGCCGAGCGATGAATGACGACACCAAGGATGCCGACTACACGGTGTTCTACCGCCGCCTCGCCATAGCTTGTTTATATTTTAATACAATCGTCTGAATTAGCATTAATTTCGCCATGTTTTGTCAAATTTTGGCCGAATTTTTTATTTTCGGCCAACGGGTCCTGGGAATACGAGTGTGTATTCAGGTATTCCCAGACCAAAAGTTCAATCCATCTGATCACTAAATAACCCAAGATTTCATTCGAAAAACGCCAGGAGTAGAGTTGCTCTGATTTTTCAGAAACCAAGCTCAGACGGGAGCTTGGGGCACACAAGGAGCGTACATAATGATTTGCCAGCTTGTCAGTAAAGTACCTTTATGGATCACCGGTTTCTGCTGTCAAAGTTGTGGCGGCCGCACATGCACGCGCCGAGATGCGATCTGGTGGCCAGGACAGCTCAAAATACTCCACGCCAGTACACACGGACGCTGTTTCTTCCTTCTTTCTTTCAGTTACAGCGAGTGCGAACCAGATAAAAGGTGGTGCGCGCTGCTTATCCAATTTGGTCGTCGTTCTCATGTCTACGGACGCGCAATTTTTTCCCGCTACGCGTTTTCTTCGTCCACGAGGCCACGCAGTTGTTGTATGGGTCTCACACGCATGCGGTGTCTATGGAGCAACATAGTTAAACTTTATAGAGTTTAGTACACCACTAGTCACAAAAGTTGTCCTTTAAGTACACTTTGGTCCCAATTCTTGCAAAAAAAAGGACAGAGTACTCACAATAATTGGCTAACGGCGCAAAACTCGTCCCACTGAATTCGGATTGGACAATTGGCGGCCTCGGTTGCGCCTCGTCTGCGCCTGGTCGCCTGGTCGCACTACGAAGCCCTCCCACATCTGTGGCCTCTGAACTAATGGCAAGAGCACCCATAGTTTAAAAAACCTGGTTCACCAGTTGGCCTCGGCCATCTATTAAGCACACTAGACCAGAAAAAGAACGAACCGGAATTTTTCCAGTCGAACCACTGGTTTTCAGCTGAACCGGAGCTGACCGGTGACCGGTCACAGGAAATCAATATACTCGTGAGCGATAAAAATATGTGGAAGCTGTACAGCGTGAATTACAAAACATTGCCAAATGAATGTTGCAAGATTGAGATAGCAGGGCAAGATGGAGTAAAATGAGCTGAACAAAAACAGCTATAAGTAGGACCGAGGGAACTCCTAAGTCCTAAGCACCTGATTTGCACAATTGTGAGCAACACCATTCAGTTCTCGTTTGATGTGGAACGCCTGAGACTGCGACATGTATGTATACTGAAGCAGCTTAGCTACCATATATCTGGTATCCCAACGAATCTGGTCATTGTCGAGGCTGTTACTTGCCATGTCCCTAACAAGAAATTGACCGTCCGTCAGGAGTGTTGGATTGTCTATGTCGAGATGTTCTGAAATTTTTGTAGCGAGGAGCATGGCTTGTGCTTCAGCCTATAGAATCGAGGACGCCAGCTGAACTGATGCACCATCACTACAGGAGAATCTGGCTACGCCGCCGGCCGGCCGGCTACGGCTCCCTGGCCAAGCCGTCCAGCCCGGCCGTCGGCATAGATGACGGTGCCGAGGTAGCACTCGGCGTAGCGCGGCCGTCAGCGTAGTAAAGAGGGTTGTGCGTGGCCTTCGGCGTACCTACAGCCCCAGTTCAGACACGGCGACGAAAACGGCGTTAGGTAGCCAGGCTGGCCCACGGCCTGGCCGTCGGTGTAGCTCTTTAAAAAAAATTGGTTAATCTGTGCCGACGGTTAGGCAGTTGGCGTAGGGCTTGAGATTCTTTTTCCATTTAATTTTGGTCATAGCTATTTTTCCTTTTACCTCATTAATTTTTGAAAAATTATAACTAAATCATTCTAATTCAGAAAAATATAAATAATATATCAAAATTTGCAGAAAAATAAGATCTATCTATCTACACTCAAATATTACACATTTATAAATAAAAATTAAGTAAAACGTAAAATATTATATATAGTTTTAAACGGGCATTAGAAATTAAAAAATGATCCAAACAATGCGAAACATAGTTAAACTTTATAGAGTTTAGTACTCCCTTCCTTTCATAATATAAGATGTTTTAGCATTGTTAAGATAATGTATCTAAATGTTTTTTAGTGTGTAGGTTTGAATAGGTTCACTCCAAATCTAAATAATAAAATATATCTAGATACATTACTTTTATAAACCTAAAACATCTTATATTTTAAAACGGAGGAAAGTACATCATTAGTCACAAAAGTTGTCTTCGGATGCACTTTAGTACCCAATTCTTGCAAATAAAAAGGACGGAGTAGTCACATTAATTGTCTACCGGTGTGTAACATCCCAAATTTTATATATTTAAGATATTACTAGAAACATGCATCATATCATTTGCATCATGGCATCATACAATAATAAATGCATCAAAAGTCTAAACCTATTTTTAACCCCAAAGTCTTATAAAGGCAAAATGAGGTTTTGTAAACCCAATCTTCAAAAGGTTAAGCAAAAGAAGCACTAGTAGAAAACAGGCCATCCGCCCTCCTGCGCAAACGACATTACTCCCGATTCCGCCACGAACCGGGACTAATGCTAGCTTGCGTCCCGGTTCGAGCGGGGCGGCATGCCTCACGGGGGACGGAGGCATGCGTCCCGGTTTGTGAGGGATCAACGTTGGACACCAGACGTATGAGCCAGCCCTCTATAAATGCGACGCCCTAGCCCTCTGCCTCCCCTCTGTTTTTTCTTGGTGGAAGGTGTGAGAGGTGTGCTAGTTTATTTTTTTCCTATGCATGCATGCGAGGTGTTTGATGAAATGTTTGAGTGAATGATCCCGTTCAATTTCTCACACAACAAAAATATAGGAGGTGCCCGAGACGCACTTGAGCTTTGTCCTCTTTCTTTCCTCCTCGATCAAGGTTAGCAATCTTATCTTTTCATCTGTCATTGATACAATGCATGTGTCAATGTGAATTGGTCATTTCACTATTTATGATATTTTGTAATGGTTTTTGATAAACTTAATTATATGATGCTGATGAACGGGAATGGATGTAGGCGACCGACGTGAACCCAGGTACATTAAAGGTGTTGACAAATTTATCGATGTTGCTACGGCAAATAAAGAGAATGGTTTCATGTGTTGTCCATGTGTTCAATGTCGGAACAACAAAGAGTACTCTTCCTCGAAAATCATTCGCGGCCACCTGGTTATAAAAGGTTTCATGCCAAGCTATAATTGTTGGACCAAGCACGGAGAAAGAGGGGTTATGATGGAAGACAATGAAGAAGAAGAGGATGATGATAACAACTATCATCATATGTTTCCTGAATACGGTGATACTGCAATGGAAGACAATAAAGAGGAAGGAGGTGAAGAACGGGCATCAGATGAGCCCGCTGATGATCTTGGTAGGGTCATTTCTGATGCAAAGCGAGACTTTGAAACAGAAAAGGAGAAGTTGAAGTTGGAGAGCATGTTAGAAGATCACAAGAAATTGTTGTACCCAAATTGTGAAGATGGCAGCAGAAAGCTCGGTACCACACTGGAATTGCTACGATGGAAGGCAGCCTGTGGTCTAACTGACTCCGCATTTGAAAAGATGCTGAAAATAATGAAGCCGAAGTTTCCAAAGCATAACAAACTTCACGAGAGTAAGTACGAAGAAAAGAAGACTCTCTGCCCTCTAGGATTAGATGTGCAGAAGATACATGCATGCATTAATGACTTCATATTCTACCGCGATAAGGAGTATGAGAATTTAGATAAATGCCCGGTATACAATGCATTGCGGTATAAGATCAGACGAGATGACCCTGGTGATGTTGAGGGAGAGCCCCCCCCCCCCCGGAAGAGGGTTCCTGCTAAGGTTATGTAGTATGCTCCTATAATACCAAGGTTGAAACACATGTTCGGAAACAAAGAGCATGCCAGGTTGTTGCGACGGCACAAAGAAGACCGTAAGAAAGACGGGAAGTTGAGACACCCCGCTGCTGTGTCGTAGTGGAGAAAAATCGAGAGAGACTTCCCGGACTTTGCAGGTGATGCAAGGAACTTATGGTTTGGTCTATGTACGGATGTCATGAATCCTTTTGGGGAGCAGAGTTGCAGTCACAGCACCTGTCCTATGACTCTATGTATCTACAACCTTCCTCGTTGGTTGTGCATGAAACATAAGTTCATTATGATGCCAGTGCTCATCCAAGGCCCGAAGCAACCGGGCAACGACATTTATGTGTACCTAAGGCCATTAGTTGAAGAACTCTTACAGCTGTGGGGTAAACCAGGTGTACATGCGTGGGATAAGAACAAATAGGAGCCATTTGACCTATGAGGGTTGCTTTTCATAATCATCAATGATTGGCCTGCTCTTAGTAATCTTTCAGGACAGATAAACAAGGGATATAAGGCATGCACGCACTATTTAGATAAGACTGAAGGTACATATTTGCATAAATGCAAGATGGTTGTGTACCTGGGGAATCGATGATTTCTTCCGACCAATCATCCCGTAAGAAAGAAAGGGAAGAATTTCAAAGGTGAGACAGATCACCGGAAGAAGCCTGAACTCCCTGCTGGTGATGATATATTTGGTATGGTCAAGGACATAGAAGTAATCTTTGGAAAGGGTCCCGGCGGTCAATCAGTTTCGAACGACGTCGCTACCGGACACGCACCCATGTGGAAGAAAAAATCTATACTTTGGGAGCTGCCATATTGGAAAGTCCTACGTATCCGCTCTTCAATCGACGTGATGCACGTGACGAAGAATCTTTGCGTGAACCTGCTAGGATTCCTGGGCATGTGTGGGAAAACAAAAGATACACCAGAAGCACGGAAGGACCAGCAAATTATGAAAGACCCAAAGAACATGCATACACAGACAAGGAAATCTTTTTTGAAGTCATTTACAGTATCAAGATGTCGTCTGGCTTCTCATCTAATATAAAGGGGATAATAAATATGGCAGAGAAAAAGTTCCAAAACCTTAAGTCTCATGACTGTCACGTGATTATGACGCAGTTGCTTCCGATTGCATTGAGGGGGCTTCTACCGGAAAATGTTCGAGTACCCATTGTGAAGCTGTGTGCATTCCTAAATGCAATATCTTAGAAGGTAATCAATCCATATATTCTGCCAAGGTTACAGAAGGATGTGGTACAATGTCTTGTTAGTTTTGAGTTGGTGTTCCCACCATCCTTCTTCAATATTATGACGCATCTCCTGGTTCACCTAGTGGAAGAGATTGCCATTCTCGGTCCTGTATTTCTACACAATATGTTCCCCTTCGAGAGGTTCATGGGAGTCTTAAAGAAATATGTTCATAACCGTTCTAGACCAGAAGGAAGCATCTCCAAGGGATATGGAACATAGGAGGTCATTGAGTTTTGTGTTGACTTTATTCCTGACCTTAAGCCGATTGGTGTTCCTGACTCGCGACATGAGGGGAGACAAGTGGAAAAGGCACGTTGGGAAAGAAAGCAATGATATATAGGGACGGGGAATCTTTCACTAAACCACACTACACAGTTCTACATAATTCTACCTTGGCAGCTCTGTATATCGAGGAACACAAGAATATTGTACGCTCCAAAAACCCGGAGAAGCCTGACTCATGAATTATAGATGAACACATGAAGTCTTTCGACGGTTGGATGCGGACACATCTCTTGAATGACACCACTATTGGAGATCAGCTATACTTGTTGGCCGCATCACCATCTTCTACTATATTGAATTTCCAAGGGTACGAAATAAATGGGAATACATTCTACACGATCACCCAGGATAAAAAGAGCACCAACCAAAACAGTGGTGTCCGCTTTGATGCAACGGATGAGAATGGACAAAAGGACACATACTATGGTTACATAGAGGAGATATGGGAACTTGACTATGGAGTCTCTTTTAAGGTCCATTTGTTTCGCTGCAAATGGGTCAACCTGAATGGGGAAGGGGTAAAGATAGACCAGTTGTACGGAATGACAACAGTGGATCTCAACAATTTTGGTTACAGAGATGAACCATTTGTCCTAGCCAATGATGTGTCTCAGGTTTTCTATGTGAAGGACATGTCCTCTAGACCAAAAAAAAAAAGAAAAAAAAGCAAACGAATACATCATATGATGATCCAAAGCATCACATAGTTCTTTTAGGAAAAAGTAACATCGTGGGAATCGAGGACAATATAGACATGTCAGAAGATTATAATAAGTTTGATGAAATTCCGCCCTTCACAGTGAAAACTGACCAAAGCATTCCATTAAGTAAAGAAGATGCTCCATGGTTACGTCTGAAGCGATCATAAGGAAGGGCATATGCCAAGAAGTTCATGCTCATATTGTGTACCTCTAGTTCATGTCTGGCCGGTCGTCCGCATATTGTGAACCTAAATGCCATGAGACATGATAGCTCATTTTGTGAAGGATATTTTATGATGTTTGCAATTTTCAAGGTTCAATAAATGTATTGAGTGTTAGTCCCGTTTTGTGGCTAGACCGGTACTATAGGGGGGCCTTTAGTCCCGATTTTGTAGTCTTGGTTTTTAATATTAATAAATGTCTTGAGTGTTAGTCCCGTTTTGTGGCTGGACCGGGACTAAAGAGGGGGGCCTTTAGTCCCGATTCGTAGAACGACTTTCCCAAACTATGAAGAAGTTGTCCTGAGTCGTACTTACCATTAAGATCTGATCTTCAAACGCATGTGGTCACATATTAGGGAGTGCCTCTATGACCAGTTTCTTGGAGATGCCGGAGGACTAGGCTCCAGCGGCATCTCCCTGAAACTGGCCATAGTGGTGTCCCTGCTCTCGCACACCATCTTGCAGCTTGTAACTTCTCTAACTAGATCAATACGCCTGGGAGCTAACTAGCTACTTTCACATATTAGGGAGTGCCTCTATGGCCAGCTATTTGGAGATGCCGGAGGACTGGGCTCCGGCGGCATCTCCCTCAAGCTGTCCATAGTGGTGTCCCTGCTCTCAAAAACCATCTTGGAGATGCCTCAAACTGGCTGGAGGACTGGACTCACAAGGATGCCTATTTATAGTACAAGCAGCTCGGCATAGTGTCGACACTCACCCCTATTATTAGTGCTGACTCGTGTTTTGTCCCGGTTGGTTGTATCCAACCGGGACTAAAGGTTTATCTTTAGTCCCGGTTTGTGACACCATCCGGGACAAGGTACAAGCCGCACGCCATAATGTCGACACTCACCCCTATCATTAGTGCTGCCTGGCCCAGCCTGCCGAAATCCCTCCAACCGGGACTAAAGATGAACCCTTTCCCTCTATTTATAGGTCTTTCCCTCTATTTATAGGCTGCCCACCTCCGCCTGACCTATCATGTTCGAGGTTTCATGGCTTTCGGTCCAAATGACCGATGTTATGTGCTGAATCGCGGGATAGTTTGTGATACTGTGCCCATATTATCAATGCATGTGGACATTGGGATGAAGAACAATGTTGCAGGAGGAAGTTTTCCTTTTCGTCGCACGGAAAAGCCATTTTCCATTTTCCGAGAGCAAAAAACGGGTCGTTTTATGAAACAACCACCAAAATGCTGTTTTAGAATGCTACCGTCCCATTTTTCTAAAATACTATACCACCTTACATTGACTATCTCCTAACCGGAAGATCTCGTCCATCCCGGGCAAAAAGGACAAATGTGTGTCGAATCGGTAGGAAGTGGGTTCGGTTTGTACTACAGGTACATGATCTAACGCCCGTGATTTTTTGAAAAAATCATTTTTAGACTCACAATATGTGGTTTCTTCAGAGATCCAATGCAAGTTCTAACGATGCTCGTCCCCTATCTTCATGCACGCTGGTTCGACCTTAGTTCGAAAAGGGAAAATTCTAAACGGGCATAAGAAATTCAAAAAAAATGTTCGAACAATGTAAATCCTTCGCGTGGTGTCATATTATGTGACATAGTTGCAAGGAAAAATAACAGACTTGGTATATTGATCATGTTTCGAAAAAACCTTCACAAAATGACCTCTCGTGTTCGAGGTTTCATGGCTTTCGGTCCAAATGACCGATGTTATATGCTAAATCGTGGCATTGTTTGTGATCTATGCCCATATTATGCATGCATGTGGACATTGGGATGGAGAACAATGTTGCAGGAGGAAGTTTTCCTTTTCGTCGCATAGAAAAGCCATCTTCCATTTTTCGAGCGCAAAAAACGGGTCGTTCTGTGAAGCAACCACCAAAATGCTGTTTCAGAATGCTACCGTCCCATTTTTCTAAAATACTAGACCACCTTACATGGACTATCTCCCAACCCGGAGATCTCAAACCTTTCTGTCCATCCCGGGTAAAAAGGACAAATGTCTGCCGAATCGGTAGGAAGTGGGCCCGGTTTGTACTAAAGGTAAATGATCTAACGCCCGTGAATTTTTGAAAAAATCATTTTTAGACTTGCAATATGTGGTTTCTTCAGAGATCCAATGCAATTTCAAACGATACTCGTTCCCTATCTTCATGCACTCCGGTTCGGCCTTAGTTCGAAAAGGGAAAAAAAATTCAAAACGGGCTTAAGAAATTCAAAAAAAATGTCTGAACAATGTAATCCTTCGCGTGGTGTCATATTATTTGACATAGTTGCAAGGAAAAATACCAGACTTGGTATATTGATCATGTCTCGAAAAAACCTTCACAAAATGACCTATCATGTTCGAGGTTTCATGGCTTTCGGTCCAAATGACCGATGTTATGTGCTGAATTGCTGCATAGTTTGCGATACTATGCCCATATTATGCATGCATGTGGACATTGAGATGGAAAACAATGTTGCAGGAGGAAGTTTTCCTTTTCGTCGCACGGAAAAGCAATTTTCCATTTTTCGAGAGCAAAAAACGGGTCGTTTTGTGAAGCAACCACCAAAATGCTGTTCCAGAATGCTACCGTCCTATTTTTCTAAAATACTAGACCATCTTACATGGACTATCTCCCAACCCGGAGATCTTAAACCTTTCAGTCCATCCCGGGTAAAAAGGACAAATGTCTGCCGAATCGGTATGAAGTGGGTCCAGTTTGTATTACAGGTACCTGATCTAACGCCCGTGATTTTTTGAAAAAAATCATTTTTAAACTCGCAATATGTGGTTTCTTCAAAGATCCTATGCAAGTTCTTCAATCGGTTTTGAATTAGTTATTCAAATGCAAACACTTTTTATGTTTAAAGTTTTTCAATATTCCAAATTAATATGCAAAATATATAAGTTAATTCATTTTTAATTTAAAATGGTTAATAGTTTGAAACTTGACATTAAATATTTTTAAAAACAGAAAATGGTTTTGAATTAGTTATTCAAATTCAAACACTTTTTATGTTTAATGTTTTTCAATATTCCAAATTAATATGCAAAAAATATAAGTTAATTCATTTTTAATTTTAAATGGTTAATAGTTTAAATGGTTACATTAATTATTTTTGAAAATAAAAAATGGTTTTGAATTAGTAATTCAAATTCAAACACTTTTTATGTTTAAAGTTTTTCAATATTCCAAATTAATATGCAAAAAGTATAAGTTATTCATTTTTAATTTAAAATGGTTAATAGTTTAAATGGTTACATTAATTATTTTTCAAAATAGAAAATGGTTTTGAATTAGTTATTCAAATTCAAACACTTTTTATGTTTAAAGTTTTACAATATTCCAAATTAATATGCAAAAAATATAAGTTAATTTATTTTTAATTTTAAATGATTAAAAGTTTAAATGGTTACATTAATTATTTTAAAAAACAGAAAATGGTTTTGAATTAGTTATTAAAAGTCAAACACTTTTTATGTTTAAAGTTTTTCTAAATTCCAAATTAATATGCAAAAAATATAAGTTAATTCATTTTTAATTTAAGATGGTTAATAGTTTAAATAGTTACATTAATTATTTTGAAAAACAGAAAATGGTTTTGAATTAATTATTCAAATTCAAACACTTTTTATGTTTAAAGTTTTTCTAAATTCCAAATTAATTATCATTTAAAAAACATTACAAATTTAAACCCCGAAATAAAATTAAGGCGGGAAGAGAGAGATAATTTGTGAAAAAATTAAAAACAGGACCTTTAGTCCCGGTTTCTGGATCCAACCGGGACTAAAGGCCCCCCTTCCCTGCGCGCCGCTTGGGCTCAACCCAAAATAAAAAAAATGTGGAGCATACGTCCCGGTTGGTGCCACCAACCGGGACGCATAGCCCTTTAGTCCCGATCGGTGGCACTAACCGGGACTAAAGGCCTCTTCTTTATAACTAGGACACCTCTTTTTCTTCCCCACCTCTCTCACAAGCTGTCCTTTGTGCAAGTTCTCCAGCGGCATTCGTCGATGCCCTGCCCCCAGCATATACGAATCGCCCTTCCTTCCTGACAGCCGCCTCCGTCCGCTCGCGTCGCGGACGCAATGCACTAGAGCCCGCGTGGCCGCAATGCATTGGAGCCCGCGCACCGTCGTCGTCCGCGCGCTGTCGTAAGTCGCCCGTGTCGTCGCTCCCGCAGTTCTTCGCGCAGGAGGACTCCACCGCCATCGTCCGCTCGCGCCGCCCGCTGCCATCGTTCGCTCGCGCCACCCGTCGTCATCGAGCCTCAAGGTACGGTGTGCCGCCGAGCCTCACCGGGCGCCCGCGCGCCCGTACGTCCCCTGGCGCGGCCCCCCTCCCGGCCCCATATTTTTCAGTGTGTTTCCCTTGCAAAAAAAATTACTTTTGTATTATAATATGATAGTATAATCTTTATTATTGTATGATAGTATAATCTTTATTGTATGACGATAGTATAATATTTATTTAAATGTATATTCTTATTTACCATAATCACTTTTTATATTTATATAATTACCATTTTTTAGTTAATTACTAGCAGCGCCGTTAGTCTAGGGTTCCCCGCGACGCGCTCGTTCTATTAAGCCTAACCGCGCTTGCAAACTCGCGCTAGAACGCCGCCGCCGTGCAACGCCTGATCGTCACTGGCGCCGTGTAAAAAGGAATTCCTTATAGTATGATAGTATAATCTTTATTGTATGATAGTATAATCTTTATTTATATGTATATTCTTATTTATCATAATTACTTTTTATATGTATATAATTACCATTTTTTTAGTTAATTACTAGCAGCACAGTTAGTTTAAGGTTCTGCGCTAGTTTAGGGTTCCTCGCGATGTGAGGCTCGTTCTATTAAGCCTAACCACGCTTGCGAACTCGCGTTAGAATGCCGCTGCCATGCAATGCCTGATCGTCATCGGTCATGGAAAAAATAAAATGTACAACTTAAAACTATTACCATACATTATTATGTTAACTATTTAAATAATTATTATTTGATAAATATTTTATAAGTATTAATACTTTGAAAATTCATATTTTAATATTCATCAATGAGAAAAATATAAAACATATAGCAAAAATTTGGTAAAAATAACATACCAAAATAGTATACCTAAGTGACCCCTCTCATATGCATCCGAGGTTTCTCCGAACTAGGTTTTACACCCCTCGGAACTCCGGAATATTGATTTTAGTTGATTTTTATTATTGTAAATATTGTAAATTCATTTTTATTATTGTGTATGTATATATTAGGGTTTCTCCGAATTAGGGTTTATATCTCTCAACACCCTACCTAACCTTCTCCCTTAGCCGCTTTGACTTATCCGTTTTTCCACCTATACAGAAAATATGGAACCACATGGCAGAGACAAAGAAAAGGAAGAGTTGGTCTATGGTGTGATCCGCGGTGAGGAAACTATCGATGTATCAACGTTTTTGAACAACTCCGGTGAGGGTGATCCTATTTTTGATGGAAGAGACGACTTCTTTGAGGGAGAAGGTGATGCCTTCCGCGAGGGAGAAGGCGATGCATTATGTGATCAAGAAGACGACCGCTCCGGTGAGGTGCATGTAATATAATTAATTCATTAATTAATCATCTGCTGTCTATATACAAATATTAATGATGATCTTTCTTCTTTTAGCCCTCCGGATCAAGCAAATCTACTGAAAAGAGCAGACGAGGCCAAACCAAAAAGTTGGAAGACCATGAGAGGTTCAGGATCGAAGAAGTTGGTGATGACGGCAAACCGACGGCTCCCCTTGTTGTCGCAAACAAATTTGTGGAACAATGCGGAGTAATCGTTAGGGACTTCATCCCGATCACCATTCGAAATTGGAATAGGCCTGCTAATGCGAAAGAAGAGGGAACATCTTTATTTCTCCCTACCGTGGCCAAAGATTTACTGTGGAAGAGGCTCATGCTTAATTGAACCCTACCGAAGGTAGAGCTGGATCCAAATGCGGAGGATCCAGTAGAGGATGCCAAGCAACATGTGAAAGCCATGCAGATGAAGGTCAGGGAGTGGGCTTTGAAGAAGATGGCCCAGTGTTTCACCAACTGGAAGAAAAGATTGCACCTTGAATATGTTGCGAAAGAGAAGACTCTGTATTTGGAGAAGATTTAGTGTCAGAAGTTAAAACCATTCTGGGCTGATTTTGTGAATTACAAGACATCAGAAAAAGCTAAGAAAATGTCTACAACGAATAAGCTAAATGCTGCTAACAAGAAGTATCACACTTACTATGGGGCAAGGTTGCTACAGGGCTGGCATTCCTAAGTGGAAGAAACTTGAGGATGAACTGCGTGCTAAAAATATCATCCCAGAGACAGACAATTGGATCGAACGTGCAAAAAATTGGTTTTACGGGCATGGGGGCACGTTGGAATCGGAAGGGAAGTGTATATATAACATAAGACATGAAGAAGACCCCTTGCCAATCGAGAAGATAAGAAAAGTAGTAAAGGTTGTTGTAGATGGGGACTTCATTCCAGATAGAGAGAATGACGAGCTCACACTCGCCATTGGGAATAAGGAACACGATGGATGAACACGAGGAACAATAGACTCCCAACCATGGAGCACTGGGTTTCCCGAAGAGAGGAAGAAATATACTGATAGAAGCTGTAAGAGGAGAAAGGACAAGGCGGAAGTTGAAGCAAATATTCAGGCAAACCGGATGCGTAGAATTTAAGAACAAATAAAGTAACAACAAGATCAAATTAACGCACTTAGCCAGCAAGGTACTACCGGCCCATCTCAGTAGCACATGGTGGTAGAACCTGCATTTGATGCTACTGGCCTATTGAATAATTGAAAAAGCAGTGTGGCTTCCACCGAGGTCCCGGGTGATGACAATGACGATGATGATGGTGCACCGATGATGGCTCGTGTTGGCTACCCAGTGGATGATATCACACAGATGACACACTGCGAGCTACATGTCAAAGTTGTGAACATAACAATGAAGGTGGCGGTCGGCTATGCCTTTAAAATTGGACCTGCACCAACTTACCATTGTCGTCCGGTTCTACAGGGCAACGCTGTTGTCGGGGTGGATGAAATCATGCCCAACTTTCAAGGTTTGAAGCTTGACTACCCTGCAGGTGAAGGGGATGTGACTAAACTGGGAGAAGCAACAAACGTCACCATTCTATGGCCAAAGGAATGTATCATGCTTCCAAATCAGACGCCAAGGCCATCTTCACCGTCTCCGTCTCCTCACCAGTCTCCGTCGCCTCACCAGTCTCCAGCGCAGCCGTCGCCGCCGTGGCAGCCATCGCCAGCGCCTCAGGAAAAAGCGTAAGCGTAGCACCGCTACTCTGCGGAGTGGTAAGCGATCACCGACACGTAAACAAGAGCCTCTTCCAAAAGTACCAAATCTTCCTCCCAAGAGAGCTTATGACTGTACTCAAGAGGAGACTACGGCGATCGTCGAGGCGGAAATGAAAGCTTTTTCGCTAAGCTGAGCCGGCCGAAAGAGCCAGAGTTCCCCAACACCTAAGAAGAAGATAAAGCCCGCGTGTTCAAAATGCTAAAGGGCCTTCACCAACCCAAGCCAAAGCAGTCATCAGACTATGAGCGCTCTATTCTCAAATCACATGCGGCACAACAACTGTCGAAGAGCACTAGTGCAAACAGGAAATCTGTTGCCCAGCTTGGAGAACAAACAAAACAATCTTGCGCCCCTTTCAAGGTTATTTCCCATACTAATGTGGGGTCGAGAAAATATGCGGCCGAAGAGCAGTATGATCCAGAGGTAGTTGCACTATACAGAGAAGCGGCCGTTGTTCAAGGTATGAGTATTGCCCACTATTTATCCAGTTACAGTACTTCCCCGAGACTTAAGTAGCATACAAATACTAGTACGGGAAACCTCTCGTCAAACCTGAGGAGGTAAAGAATCTACCCACAAAAAATGCGAAGATTGCATAAGTGGTGCATGAATGCCACAAAGGCCGGGGCTAACTGGATACTGCTGAGGGTTACAAAAAAGCATTATGGGAAAGAAGCAGATGATGCGGTAGCCATTGAACTATTTCAATTATTCAATAAAGATGCCTTGGACAAATCGATCATTAGTGCCTATTGTCTATAAGTACTAATTTGGTAATTAATGAAGTCTCTAGCTATCTCACCTCGTTTATTGCATGTATATAATCATACTATAATATGAAGAATGAAGATTCTCGAATGCAGCAGAGGACAAATTTATGACATTGGGTTTGTTGACCCATATTTTGTCCATCAAGCTAATCTCAAAGCAAACCCCCAGGATACGGAGAATAATATTGTACACGCGTTAAGGTTTCAAGAACACAGAAGGGAAATACTATTTCCTTACAACTTAGAGTGAGTGTTATTGTCTTGTATACACTTTCTATTTCTCTTGCTCGACGTTAAGTGCATAATTGATGAGTTATGCATGCGCAGCTTCCACTATATTCTGTTAATCATTCAAACTGACAAAGGGCGGGTACTAGTCATGGACTCGAAATATAAATATGATTCTCCAGCGGTAATTCTAATCATCACGGCACTATATCGGCAATGTTAATGAATTTCATGATATCAAGTAATTAATAACTCCTTTTATTCGTTTTCTTCATTGGCAGCGCTTGGAAACGGTTCACCAAGAAGGCTAGGGGTGTTTGGAAATAAGATCTTACATTTAAACCACTAGATGTAAGTACCACTAGCTATATCCGCGCGTCACTTTGATTCTAGTTTTGATACCGTTATCATGCTTTTATTATTATTTTGATTGAACTCTGTTCTCGTAAAGTGCCTGATGCAGGGACCAGGGAGCAATTTATGTGGATACTATGTTTGCGAGTTCATCCGTCAGAAATGCTGTAAGAAGGGCAGAAATTTAGAGCAACTTAACGTACGTAATCAATTTTCATAGTTTTTTATTACCATCAAATTGTGTTTAGTTTCATTCATATAGGTTGACTCCTTTTTTAAATCAGCTCGAACGGCTGCGAAACGGTCTACTGCCAAAGTATCGATACGAGAAAATTCAAGTGGAATTGGCAGGATTCTTGGATGCAGAAGTCCTAAACCCAAAAGGAGAATACTATACGGCACCGGGTGTATAGGAAATAGGGAATGTACAAAGAGATTATTTTGTATGTATATATGTGCACGTAACCCGTGTATCGAATGTAATATGTTCGACACTTGGATCTCTATTGTCATGATGATGTCGTATAATATAATGGTTCCTTCATTGATGAGTGAAAAACATAAAACAAAAAATAAAACGATATAAATGAATTCTCTGCCGCGGCAGAAAAAGTGGCCAAAATGCTGTCGCGGCAACAAAATGTGGCCAAAATGAATTCTCTGCCGGCATAGAAATGTGCCAAATCTCTGCCACGATAGAGAGTGATTGTCCCGGTTCGTGTTATGAACCGAGACGGTTTCTCCTCCCTCCCTCACGCGGAACAATGGCCACATGGACCACATTTTGTCCCGGTTTGTTGCCTAACCGGGACTAAAGGTTTAGGGCTTTAGTCCCAATTGCCCCGTCCCGGTTGGGCAACCGGGACTAAAGCACCTTACCAACTGGGATGCATGGCCCGTTCTCCACTAGTGAAGTATTTTATGATCCTATGTCGATCTCCTCCTTTTTACAATTTTTTAGACACCAAATACATTGAATTTGGTTAATAAATACAAAAGTTATAAGGTTTTATGTAAAACAGAAAATAAATAAATGAAACAACAACAAAAAAACCTAACTGACCTAACTAACCGCAGACGCTCTGGCCCAGCCCGCTAACACCGCTACCTCTCGCTCACACCTGCAGGCGAGCAACAAGAAGTCATGCACTAACCTTCTAATGACCCACAAGTATAGGGGGTGTATCATAGTACTTTCAATAAATAGGAGTGTCGATCCCAACGAGGAGCAGAAGGTGCTGAACAGTGGTATGGAGCAGGAAATCCCCGTGAATACTTAGCAAACGGATTTTTAGTGGTTTTCTGACAAGGCAACAAAACAAGGAGCAAGTAACAAAGGTAACGGACAAATAGAGCAAGTGGCCAAATCCTTTCTTAGCAAAGGACAAGCCGGTGGAAATACTTATAAGGACCAAACGTTCTCAAGAACACATGGGAATTCTGTGAAGTGCTTTCGTTTCAAATAGCTAAGTACTTTTCTCTGGTGTTGTAAGTGTTGTGTGGGTGAACCTGTGCTAACATACCGACCTTACTTGAACTAATACATACTTGTGATTAAACCACCTGAAAACATCCGTAACTACAGGAAAGTAATTAAGATATAAATCTAACCACAACCTTAAACTCTGAGATCCTACACTCCCTTGTGCAAAGGTGTCCTAAAGGGGGTTCAGGTTTCTGTCACTCCCGCAACCCCATAATTAGTAGCCAAATATACAATGCATTCCCCTAGGCCCATAAATGGTGAAGTGTCATGTAGTCGACATTCACATGACACCAATAGAAGAATACCACCAAAACTTAAATACTAAACCATTGAATAATAACTCATCACAGATTCACTACTAACAACATGACTTCTCCCATGTCCTCAAGAACACAATGAACTACTCACAAGACATCATATGGATCAAGATCAAAGATGATATGGTAATGGATAACAATCTGAACATAAACAATAATCAAATGGTTCCACTCACAAGAATCAACTACAATAGTAATTAACACCGGGAAGGTTTCCCCTAATGAACTAAGCAATATCCAACACAATTGTTACACCGGGACGGAGTGGTGATGATGGTGTGGATGATGATGATGATCCCGATGAAGCCTAGCTTGACGATGGTGTTTATGGCGACGGTCTCCCCTCTCCGGGAAGGAAGTCCCCTGGTAGAAATCTGTCCGACAGACTCCGACAGTCCATCCTCGAAGAATCATCCAACATGCATAAATAGATGAAAAGCAATAAGTAAGACCTCATAATAAGACATATATCAATGAATAGAGGTAAATTATGGTATAGAAAGGTGATGCAAATTGGGCGTATCAACTCCCCCAAGCATAGACTTCGCTTGTCCCCAAGAGAAAACTGAGCTCAGTAAACATGTCCACAGGTTCATCGAGTGAAGTGTCGATAAAAGAATACAAACAAGAAGCATCACACTTACCATTGCACAACTCATAGAAGAAAGCAACTCACCATTATATAAATTAGCTTGCAACCAAGTACAACAGTCACAATAGACATGCATAAAGATAAATCATAATTGGAATTGGCAAACTTGTTCTTGGTCAAAGAACACCTGGCAAACAGTTTCACAAAAGGCTTTTGTAGGAGTTTTAAAACATGAGCACTCTTTTCTCAAAAAGGTTTTTCACAAGTGAAGGCTTTCAAAGTAATACTCAATAGATAACAGTTTTGTGTAAACAAGGAAGATAAAGGACATGATTGAATAAATCATCGTATGAATGCTTGAAACACAACAACTCAAATGCTTGTTGGAGATAGAGAAGAAAAAGGTTTACTCACTCAACTTGGAAGTGGGAGAAAGGTCCCTTCTTAGAGGTAAGCAGGGATTACAAGTCATAAAGAGCTTCCAAAATATTATGGTACTTACTAGCTTTGAGACCTCATTGCCCCTATCATAGGCATCTTGAGATCATTAAGGTTAAAGTGAACAGGGATGGAGTATATGCTTGACGAAATATAAGTTGGCAATCTCATGTCCCTTGAATATGAGGGTCAGTCCTCATGCTACTCAACTTTGGTCACATGTAAATTCTTGTCATTGTAAGTATTTGCATATCATAGAGAACCGCCAACGGGGTACCCCTTGCACATGGTACAGGAGCTTTCCCATAACCAAAATGTCAAGGCAAGCAGACAGTGAGAATCTCAGCGATCTTTTTATTTACTATGTGCATAGCTTTTTATTGAGGATGCTTCACAGATTGCTCACTATGGTGATGCTGCAAGTTTCCACCATGATTAGGAATGGCTTAGGCTAACGGCCTAGGCGTTTCTCTAATACAAAATACAGACTCCATGGACTTACAAGATCCCTCTTTATTTCACACCGTTGACATCCATAGACAAAAGAGCACGATATCAACTTTGTGCAGAGTACAAGTGCAATGTTGAAAATGTTCCCTGTGACAGCATGATTCTGCTAATTCCAACGTATAGATGCAAGCATATACAACTTCGATGTTCACAATGGTTTAAGTCTATTAGGGGCAAGAAAATAAGGTGTGCCATCAAGTTCATGAGAGCTTTACTAACTAGTTTTCACATATCAAAATACTTTTTTTAATTCGAAAGATATATGAAGCTTGAGAATTTGCTTGGAATAGCAACAATGCTACTAGGTAGATATGGTGGACACAAATGGCAAAAGTTTTGGTTCAAAGGGATTTGGAAACATGAGAGGTATACCTTCTCAAAACAGGTTTTTTGCTAGCAAGGCTGGGTAGCAAACAAGAGAGTTGAAAGAAACAAGCAAACCTACAAGTAATAAAGCCAAATATACAATCTTTCTTGAATACACTAAAGATCTTTGTCAACACCCGGATTTTTAATCCCAGATGCCTGTTATGCCATACATCGCAATCCCAGGATTACCATTTTTGCGAGACATAACAGAATTGGATACCACATTACATCATCCATTACAAACCGTACGTAAGTTCTTACACAAATAGGGATCTCATGATCCAGTTCTTAATACAACTTCAAGCAGCGGAATACGTAATAATAACGGTAGCGCAGGCGAAGCTCCATCTTCGGGGTCACAGGCAATGCTGACGATGGGAGATGATCCTAGTTGTTGTAACCTTCATGGGGTCCATCTTCTAGGTACTCCTCTTCATAGTCTGGCGATGGGAATAGCCAGGGACAAAGCCATGAGTACTCTTTAAGTACTCGCAAACTAATACTAACAAGTGAAAGGGGTTTTTGATAATAGGACACTAGGCTCTAGGGTTGTTTTGCAAAAGCCAGATTTATCTCTACTAAGTTTAGAAGCAACGAATGCTATTTGAAGTTTTATAACACCTAAGTGGGAACTTGTATTTCATATCACAACACTGTTGTGGTCAAGTCAAAGTCTCAATTCATTTCACAAGTCTTTTGAAAACATCTGACGGGGGAACAATATGGCCACTCGAACTGTCCATAATCATGACGCGCTATTCGAATAGTTTGACACTCTGCAGAGATTGTACACTTTCACCACAACATTCGAAACATCCGTCAGGAACAAATCCTGAATTCACCATACTCAGTATGTGGATAATCAATCCTAACCTTTCAATTACACGCCCTAGTATAAGCACCTCTCCTGTGAGTTTGGCCTCCCAACCATGACCAACTGTCATCTTGGGTACTGCACAGGTGGACAATCTTCACAAGGTAGCCTCAGCTCAGACCTTGGCCGTGAGCGAACTAATACTAAGGTATATAAGTTTCCAGTCAAGCCCTACCCAATTCTCGGGTATTGTGGTTGTACGATAAAGTTGGAATGGTATCGCATCCAGACAACCATTAGTTTTATAAAGTGCTAAGGCTCATGCCTCAACATTTTCATCACCAAAATCATCAGGTGTTCGGAAACACATGTCCAAAACATTTCAATAGAATGATCCATCATTCCAAGGTTTTCATAACCATTTTTCCACCAAGAATTCCCATCTAAAGTTGATCAAGTTTTATGCTTAGCACTAGCATCTACAAGTGGGGGTAAGTACTAATGAGGGATGGTAAACAAGTGGAGTTTCAAATAAGTTCAATCTCATGCCTTAGGATGACATCAAGATTATCTAGCTTAGGCCAGATTTTATGCTCTTTATGCAACCTTCACATATCTTTCTAGTATCTACAATTCACTTAAGTAAGCTCTAAGTACTAGGTTTGATAAAGAAATAAAGTATAAAGCTTGTAGGTAAAACTAGGATTGGTTTATCAAGGGGTAGAATCATCTATGCTTAAGGCATATAGTTGGCATGGTGACAAGCAAGTATTGGCTTGCACAGTATCAGTCTAAGCTTGCCAAATTGCAAGTGTTAGCTTGCAAGGTTAATGGCTTGCCTTGTGCAGAGCAGTGGTTGAAGTTTTCCTCAGCTTCTTGTTCGTAGTATCCTCCTTCCTCCTCGTATCCTTGGTCGGTACTAGCGTCTATGAATAAATACGAGGTACACAATCACCAAACAATACTTAACTACTTGCATTCATCACACACAAGGGTCCTATAGATGATCTAGCATCATCACTAACATTACAAGATTAAAGCTTGGTTTAAATCCTTTTATTTTTAGAAAAGTAATTTCTACTCATTGAAAAACTACTTAAGATTTAGTATTCTCCAAACCAAACATGGGATCATGTTGACACATGTCATCACCACATATTTTAGTCCATGGGAATGTGATTTAAAGTGGTGTCACAATTAAATAAGGTTTTACCCTTTTATTTTAATTAAATAAAGTGACTAGAAATGCCTATGTAGCATTCTTTTATTACTTGAACATTATTTATGTAAGTAAACCTATATATTTTTATATATTTTGAAAGGTATGGTTAAATGTGATTTTTGAGATTTGGAATCAACTCAAAAGATATTATGGTTTAAATTTGAAAAATGTTTGAACGCAGAAAAGCTTCTGCCTTGTTATTTTTACCAAGGATGATCTACAGATCCAAATGACTTGAATCCAACAGGCTTGGATTCAACATTCCCAGACCTTTCTAAAAAATTTGGTTCAATTCAATTTGGTTCACTGAATCGACCTGGGTTGATTTTTAAAATTGGGTACAGAAGTGTGTTTGAAATAAAATGGAAAAGGTTAAATTCAAATAACTGGGCTGCGCAGGAAGTGATACTGGGCCGGCATGCTAAGCACAGCGCTTACGCGGGCTAGTTAAGTTGCTTTCCCCACGCGTCAGTGAGACAGGGGGGTGCGAAGCGGTATGGAGCGATGTGGTGCGTTCGATCTGGTTCTAATCCAACGACTGAGGGTCATCGTCGACGTTGGGCAACGACAGCGAGACAGAAACCTAGCACGGCCAGTGGGGGCTCACCGGGGTTCAGGCGAGGGTCGGCGAGTCGGGCGAACGACGAAGTCGACGATGGCGAACCCTATGTACCGGCAGCTTCTCCTGGGGCGGCTCCAATCGCTGGATCCCTTCTTCTCCAGAGGCGGCGGGCTCCGGTGAAATTCCGGCGAAGTGCTGCTCGCCTTGCTCCGGGAACGGGGTGGCACGATCAGTGAGGAGAGGGGAGTGAGATGGTGTGCTCAATTCGGCTGGGGGTGGCCTCTATTTATAGTCGCGACGGCGAGACCGAACGGCATGGGCAGGCGACGGTGGCGACATGGCATCTGGCTGCTAGAGGCATGGCCGACGGTGGAGATCGCTTGGTGGTCTCCTGGCGATGCTCTATGGCTTTAATGCGCGTGTAGGGGCGGTGCGGTTTGGTTTGGAACATGCGATGCTCTGCGCGGCAGAGGCGGCGTCTTCGACGGCGAGCGGTGGCTGTGAGGCATGGGGAGGCAAACGGGGATGTCTGGCGGTCTCCTGGGTTGGTGGCGATCATGTATGCACGCGGCAAGGGCGGCGCGCGGTCTGTGGGCTTTGGTCGAGGGTGGCGCTCTGGCGCATGCTCGGCATGGTTGCTGGCGAGCTGGGCGCGGTCCGTGCGTGTGGTCCAGGGTTTGGCAACGCTCGCGGCTGGGACAGGGAGTGGCGGTGGACGGTGGGCTGCCTCCCAGACATGTTTGCTAGGCTTGTTTCTTCTCCTAGCTTGCTGTCTCCACTGGGGTGGCATGGTGAGCTTCGGCTGTTCACCATTGATGTCATTGCCCAGCTTATAGTGAGGCTAGTGCTTAGTTTAACTTGCTAGATGATCTACTGAGATGGTTGTGAGCTATAGAGGGAACAAGTTAGGCTTCAATCACTGCTCACAATAGTGTTTGGATTTTGTTTGATTTGTATCTGCAAGGTGTTTGACGAAATGGCCGCAAGAATTCAAGTTTTGAATTTTGAAAAGATTTTTGGTGTGTGTGCTAGGTTGGTGCTGGTGAGTCTGCAGATACTTGGGTTTTGAAAGTTGAGCTTGTTTGAGTGGTTTTTGAAAAAGTAGGATCTTCCCATATGATAAAGATTCAATTTTGAATTGTCATTTAAACTATGCATTTGAATGTTTCTGGATGATCACAAAGTGGGCCTTGATACCTTGTTATGAGTACAATCAAGGGGTGCAAAGATCCAAATAAGTTTCTGTTAAGTTCTGAAAGTTTGAGACAGCCAAAGTAGGCATGGGAGTTAAATTGGTCAAAATGACCATTCCCTTATTTTATTTGTTTTGATTTACTTGTCTTTGAGAAAAGTTTGGGAATTGTTTAGATGATGTTTATTTCACCTAAGCATCCATTTACAAGCAGAGGAACACACAAACAAGGTGGTTCAAAAGAATTCCAAATGAAATGCATACACCATGCATGCTTTCATATTTTTATTTTAGAAAAGTTTTTGTTAACCCTAATTTTGATGATTAGAGTTTGATGATCCAAGTTTAGTATTTTTGGATGTTACATTCTTAAATAAAGAATACTAAGCTTATGAGCCAATAAGAAAGAAAACAAATGATACAAAATACATGTAAGCTTTTCCTCTTTTTCTTTCAAACCTCAAAAAGTGTTGCTACTGACCAGCACTAGGTTTGCCAAAACCAATTTAGATCCACTTGATTCTCCCAAAGTGGTGCCAATACTGATCAACAAGATCCATCATATAATAGAGATTGCAAACTAAAATAAGAAGTGCAAAAAGTAAAAGATGAGGCTTCTCATTAATATTCAATAAAGGCACCCACACCAAGAGATACATAGATAATCAACTAAAGGAGAGATACTTCCACATGCAAACCAAACTATAAGATAACCTCTCTACCACATATATGAATCCACTAAAAAGGTAAAAGATAAAATATGATGGTGGTGATACCGCGTCACTCCCCCAAGCTTGGAACAAGCCAAGGGGATGCCAAACCTGCTGGTGAATTACTCCTTTGGTGGTGGTGGTGTTCTTTTGATAAGCTCTTCAATAAGTTTGTTCAATTCCTCAAACTCAAAAGTAAGAGTACGGATTAGCTCCGAGTTTTGCTCTATACGGTTCATGATCATGTCAGTCCAATAATCCAGTCCTTGTTATTCTTTCCCTACTCTTCCTTATTAGAGTGTTTCTTCCCTGCATGGTTAGAACAAGTAGTACGAGGAGGGAGTGTGCGTGGAGCAAGGATATGACGCGGAGTCCTCCCTCCTGTAGACATCCGTGTTGTCCTCCTAAGCTTGGTAGGTCGTGCCACCAAACTAATGCTTGCGACGGTAGCGCGGGTGTCCGGATGCTTGTCCTCCTCCATGTCACCTTCATACCCTACAATAATCTCCTCCTCCTTGGGGACTTGAGGTTCTTCTTCCTCGGGCTTCTTGCCTTTATCGTTGGCGGAGGCCATGGCGCTCTAAATTTGAGAAGATTTCCTGACAGAAATAGATCGAAATGAAAACACGACGAGAACACGATGCACGAACCTCGGGGAATCCGAGGTTTTATATATTACGAAGTTTCAATGCATCAGGAAGGTACTGACACGGAAACAAGGCGGAGTCGGAGTTCAAGGGTGGAACACCCCCTCAGGCGAGGCAAGGTTAGGCCCGCGCCTCGGGTGGGTTTGTCCACCCCGGGCTCCGGTTCTTCCTGTGTTTCGTCTCGTAGTCTTCCTTATGTATTAAAAACATCAAAAATATAAAAAGATTTGACTTTCATGAACCTTCTGTTATTATCACCACCTTTACCTATTCAAAGACGAACTCTGCAGACTTCTTTTCTCCTTCCCCTGGAAATTTCCTTCTTACAAAACCCTTGCACAAACTCAATGACAACATTAGTATAAGCAAAAATAATAACCTTTAGGTACATACTTCAACTGAAAACCCATCAAAACAAAAGCTTCTATAAGAGTCAAATGCAAAAGATGGCAGACTGTCAAAACAGACCAGCAGGTAAAGATTGAATTTTTCGAGAACCTTCTGTTGCTCAAATAAAAAAGTGCAGAACTAATGAAAGTTGGGTAACAACCTGGTGAACAATCTCAAAAAAATGCAGCTCCATCCGAAGTGCTGATATCACTCACGAATTTTCACAATGCATCACAAAAAAATCTGTCCTAGGACAGCCACTTTTCACAACTCCTCTACTTCACAAAAGTAGTTGAACTTGACACAAAAACCAAAACAAAAAAGATAAGGAGCGATTATTACTGAGGTAATAACTTCCAAGACTCGGCAAAACTCTTGGCTTATCTCTCAACAAGTACTTTTCTTTAATGCCTTTAAGTTAGGCTTAAAACTTTCAAAGATGCTCACATAGAATATATATATTTGAAGTGAAAGAGAGCATCAAGAAACAAATAACCAACACATTTGATTCTAACCCACTTCCTATGCATGGGAGTATCATGAGAAAACTAATTGTTGAAACAAAAAGCCACAAGCATAGGAAGATAAAATAGATGCAACTTCAAAGCTTTCAACATAAAACGGGGAAGCTTAACATCATTGAGATGCATAAAACCATGTTTCCCTCTCTCAAAATAACTTTTAGTAGAACTTTGAATAAAGTTGACAATATGACTTTCACTGGAAACAACTTTATTATCAGAATAAGCATTCTTACAGTCACCAAAAAGAGGTCCAAGGTCATAGACTGGATCAATAGAAGCACGCTGTTCCATCCTAAAATCTTTATTAGGCAAGATATTTTCACAAGGAGCTTTAGCAAATTTGGAAAATTTAAACTCGTAAGAATCTACATCAAACTTGGTTAAAACTTTTTCCTTCTTACAATCAATAATAGCTCCACAAGTGTTCAAGAAAGGTCTACCAAAAATGACAGGACAAGTTTTGCTAGCTGCTGAATTAAGCACTAGAAAATCAGCAGGATATTTAATCTTACCGCAGAGAGCTTCCACGTCTCTTACAATGCCAACGGGGCAAATGGTTTCTTTATTAGCAAGGTGAATAACCACATCTGTAGGGGTTCGCAGCATAGAAAACAAAAAATTTCCTACGATGGGAACTGTGTACCAAGATCTATCTACTAGATACAAACAACGGGCAGATGTATATCTGTAGAGAACATACCCTTGAAGACCGACAAAGCTTAACGAGTTAAACTCATGGTTGATGTAGACGATCTCTTCCCGATCTCAAGATCGAGAGGAAGTCCTAGTGCCGCAAAACAGCAGCGCATCCGTGCTCAGAAACACGTACAAGACACCGAGCAACCTCCGCCTCCTCGCTCCAGCGATGCAGCGGAAGCATAACTCTTTCTTGCCGAATAGCCATTGGGAACATGTATCTCGCTAGTCCGAGACCATGGGGGATAAATTCTAGAGGGGGAGAGAGATCCTTCACGAGGAGGTGTGGGTGAGAGAGAGGAGAGGGGGTGCCTTTTATAGGAGGAGGGGGCAGCCAAGGGGGTGGCCGCCGGCCATGGGGGATGCCCCCTCCCCTCGTTCATTCATGTGGGTGGACACTCCACTCACAAAAATCCTTTCAATTCCCTCCACTCAAAATCCCACTCAAATTCCCATTAAATTTCCACCAAATTTAATGCAAACTCTCATTAAATAAGACTCCTTTTATTTATTCAGAATTTTGTCAATTACTTTAATGAAAAACATTCACATATAACCCCTTTCTAGTATTTCATTTCACATGCAAAAACACTTTCTGCAATTTCACCCGAAAACCTGTTTCGGTATCTAGTGAAAAAAATTCATGCGCTTGTTATTCTTTCCGGCATGAAACTTTTGCTCCATTTGGATGTCGGTGTCTCTTAAGTGTGCCACCCTACGGTTCCCGAATAATGCAGACATGATCGAGACCCTTCTCCGGTCAATAATCAGAAGCGGGATCTGGAGACCCATACCGACTCCCACACATTCAACGATGACTTTCCTGTGATTGTCGGATCCTTTTACGCTAGTATCTTAATCCCGTTTTTTCACGATATATTACATGTCCGAGATCCGATCATCGGTATATCCATACCTAGTTTGATCTCATTACCAACATGCACTCTTTTCTCGTTCCCGTGATATAACATTCTAGTGATCAAATCACTTGCTTGCAAGATAACCAATGTGATATCATCGAGAAGGCCCAGAGTATATCTATCCGTCATCAGGATGAACAAACTCCACTCTCGATCCATGAGCCTCAACATGACACTTTAGTAGTTCTGAACCCATTTTATAATCACCCAGTTACGGTGTGACGTTTGATGTTATCAAGAAACTCTTCCGGTGTTAGTGATTGACATGATCTCATGGTCTAAGGATTAGGATCACTTCGTAAGTTGTTATAGCAATATAAACTCAATGACTTTGATCGTAATGCTATACTTCGGATGAATGTTCATCACATCATTACACTAATGTTGTGACCTCGTTATTAACAACATCCAATGTCTATGATAAAAAAAACTTTGATCATCTTGTTAATCAGCGAGCTAGTTTATCAGAGAGGCATAACTAGGAACTTTCTGTTTGTTTATTATACACACATGTATTAGTGTTTCCGTATTAATACAATTATAGCATGCAAAATAAACATCTATCATATACTTGGAATACACATAATAAACACTTTATTATTGCCTCTCAGGGCATATTCCTTGATCTCCCACTTGCACTAGAGACAATAATCTAGTTACATAGTGATGTATCTAACACCCATGGAGTTCTGGTGTTGATCATGTTTTGCTCTAGGGAGAGTTTTGGTCTACGGATCTGCTACATTGAGATCTGTATGTACTTTACAAATCTTTATATCTCCATCCTTTACATGTTCACGGATGGAATGCAATCAGCGCTTAATATGCTTGGAATAATTGTGAGACCTTGGTTCTTTGGCATTGTCAATGGGCCCATTGTTGTCACAATAGATCACCATTGGGTCCAACGCGCTTGCAACCACACCTATTTCAGATATGAACTCCTTCATCCAAACTGCTTCCTGAGCCGCTTCCGAAGCAGCAACATATTCGGCCTCCGTTGTTGATCCCGCCACCAAAGGTTTTTTGGAACTCCTCCAACTAACCGCTCCGCCATTCATGAGGAATACGTATCCGGATTGAGACTTAGAGTCATCCGGATCGGTGTCAAAGCTAGCGTCGACATAACACTTAGCGAAGAGCTCTTATTCACCTCTGTATATAAGAAACATATCCTTAGTTCTTCGCAAGTACTTAAGGATATTCTTGACCGCTATCGAGTGTTCTGAACCTAGATACGATTGGTACCTACTAGTCAAACTAATAGCATGTGCCACATCTGGTCTTGTACATAGCATGGCGTACATTATAGAGCCTATGGCTGAAGCATAGGGGACTTTGTCCATTTCTCTCTTTCTTCCGCCGTAGCTAGACTTTGAGTCTTACTCAATGTCTTGCCTTGCAACATAGGTAAGAACCCCTTCTTACTTCCATCCATTTTAAACTTCTTTAAAATCTTATCAAGGTATGTACTTTGTGATAGCCCTATTAGGCGCCTAGATCTATCTCGATAGATCTTTATGCCTAATATGTATGACGCTTCACCTAGGTCCTTCATTGAAAATTTGTTGTTTAGATAACTTTTAACACAGTTTAAAAGATCTATATCATTTCCGATCAATAATATGTCATCCACATATAATATCAGAAATGCCACATTTCTCCCACTCACTTTCTTGTAAATACAAGCTTCTCCATAAGTTTGGACAAATCCAAACTCTTTGATCACCTCATCAAATCGGAGATTCCAACTTTGTGATGCTTGCTTCAATCCATAGATGGATTGCTGAAGCTTGCACACCTTGTTAGCATCCTTAGGATCGACAAAACCCTTTGGTTGTATCATATACAACTCTTCTTCAATATTTCCATTGAGGAACGCAGTTTTTACCTCCATCTGCCATATCACATAATCGAAATATGCAGCCATTGCTAACATAATCCTAAATGATTTTAGCATCGCTACGGGAGAGAATGTCTCATCGTAGTCAACTCCTTGAATTTGTCGAAACCCCTTTGCGACAAGTCGAGATTTATAGATGGTCACATTACCATCAGCATCAGTTTTTCTTTTGAAAATCCATTTATTATCCACGGCCTTTCGTTCATGAGGTAAGTCCACCAAGTTCCAAACTTGATTTTCATACATGGATTGCCTCTCGGATTTCATGGCTTCTAACCATTTGTTGGAATCCAGGCTCATCATCGCTTCTTCATACGTCGCAGGTTCATCATTTTCATCAACCATGAAATTCATGACAGGGTTTCCGTATAGCTCGGGAGCTGCACGCGTCCTGATAGACCTGTGAGGTTCAGTAGTACTCTCTTTTGGAGTTTCATGATCATTATCATTAGTTCCTTCTTCAACTGGTGAAGCCAACTCCAGAACAACTTCCGACGTTGTGCTACTCGCCATACTTTGAAGAGAAAGTTCAGTAACCTCTTCGAGTTCTACCTTCTGACTACTCATGCCTTTCGCGAGAAACTCTTTCTCTAGAAAGGATCCATTCTTGGCAACAAAAACCTTGCCCTCGGATCTGTGATAGAAGGAATATCCAATAGTTTCCTTAGGGTATCCTATGAAGACGCATTTTTCCGCTTTGGATTCGAGTTTATCCGCTTGAAGTTTCTTCACATAAACATCGATCCCCAAACTTTAAGAAATGACAGCTTATTTTTGTTTCCAAACCACAATTCATACGTGTCTTTTCAACGGATTTAGATGGTGCCCGATTTAAAGTGAATGCAGCAGTTTCTAGTGCATAACCCCAAAATGACAACGGTAAGTCCGTCAGAGACATCATAGATCGAACCATATCTAATAAAGTACGATTACGACATTCCGATACACCATTTCGCTGTGGTGTTCCGGTAGGTGTGAGTTGTGAAACAATTCCACACTCTTTCATGTGAGTGCTAAACTCGTAACTTAGATACTCACCTCCATGGTCGGACCGTAAAAATTTAATCTTTCTATTACGATGATTTTCCACTTCATTTTGAAATTCCTTGAAGTTTTCAAAAGTTTCAGACTTGTGTTTCACCAAGTAGATATAACCGTATCTACTGAAATCATCAGTGAAAGTAACAAAATAACGATATCCACCTCGCGCCGACACACTCATTGGACCACATACATCAGAATGTATGATTTCCAATAAATCGGTCGCTCGTTCCATTGAACCGGAAAACGGCGTTCTAGTCATCTTGCCCATAAGGCATGTCTCACATGTATCAAATGATTCAAAATCAAGTGATTCTAAAAGTCCATCCGAATGGAGCTTCTACATGCGTTTAACACCAATATGACCTAGACGGCAGTGCCACATATATGCGGATATATCATCATTAAGTTTAATCCTTTTAGCATCAACATTATGAATATGTGTAACACTATTATCGAGGTCCAATAGAAATAAACCATTCATCATCGGTGCATGACCATAAAAGATTTCATTCATATAAATAGAACAACCATTGTTCTCGGATTTAAATGAATAACCATTTCGCATCAAACACAATCTAGATACAATGTTGAAAGGATACGGATGTTGCCTAGAGGGGGGGTGAATAGGCGATTAAAACTTTTCCTAGAGTGGCTCAACAAAGGCGGAATACAACTAGTGTTTACTTTGTTAAGCACAACCTAGAACAACTAAGGTTCACCTATGTGCACCAACAACTTATGCTAAGCAATACAAGCAACAAAATGATAGCAAGATATATATTACTTCAAGCACGAAGGCTATCACAATGTAAAGTGCATAAGTAAAGAGCTCGGGTATAGAGATAACCGAGGCACGCAGAGACACCGATATTTTACCGAGTTCCTCCCAACATGGAGTACGTCTCGTTTGGAGAGGGGGTGGTATCAAACCACCAACACCACAAAAGGCCTCCCTTATTCTCCGGTGAATCTCACCCCAATGGGATCGATCCACGCTTCCACTATCGGTTCACTTGTCGGTGGCAACCGGAACCTCTCACAAGGTTGGGGCACAACTCCACAACTTAATTGGAGGCTCCCAACAAACGCCACAAAAGTCCACAATAAATGCCACCAAGGCCACAATGCCACCAAGGCCACAAAACCGTCTAGGGTTCCAAGAACCCAAGAGGGATAAGCTCCAATGAGCAATTCAAACCAAATCCTCTGAGGAGAACTCAAACCGATGCCACAAATGCAAATGGCAAGAACACCACAAAGGTGCTCAAATCCCTCACTCTCAAGTTCCAACAAAGCTACTAAAGCTATTGGGGGAACAAGAGAGGAGGAATCAAAGAGAGACACAAAATCCCCCAAAATCTAGATCCCCAAAGATACACTCACAAAGAGATGTTTTGGTTTGGTCAAACCGTAGATCTAGATCTCCTCCAACTACCCCTCAAATTTATGCAAGAACCGATGGAGGGGTGAGTAGAAATCAATCTCAAAGAGTAAAGCAAATGGGGGCAAAGCTTGGACAAGAGGAGGAGGAAGAAGTAACCCTAAAAGACAAAGGGGCAATGCTATTTAAAGGGCTAGGCAAAATATGGCCCTTGGAGCCTTAATGTAGCGGTAGTACCGGAAGTTCAAGCGGTACTACCGGAAGACTCCGGTACTACCGGACCAGGTACCGGACTTGGTACCGGAAGACCAACATTCAAACTTCATAAGCCTTGGCCACAGCGGTACTACCATTGATGCTACCGTAAAGCGGTAGTACCGCAAATGGCAACCGGTACTACCGGACGTGAAGTGGAATCAGCAGTTTAGACGAAAAAACTCTCTGTCTTGCCGGGTAGTAAAATGCGGTACTACCGCATTTGACTACCTAGGCAGACAGAAGCTTTTTGCCAATGTACAAAAGTCTCTGCCCCGTGCGGTACTAAAATGCGGTACTACCGCATTTTAGTACCGGAGCAGGCAGAAGCTTTTTACAAGTGGTCAAAAAGCTACTGTCGCGCTAGGTATTAAAATGAGGTACTACCGCTTTTTAGTACCTAGCCTGGCAGAAAGAAACGGGCCGTTTTCAGGGGCGGGCGGTAGTACCGGTCCGTCCGGGCGGTACTACCGCTCGGCCAAGAAAACAGATTGCCACGCAAATATTCAAACGGCAATAACTTTTGACTGGAAGCTCCGATTGACCCGATTCAAATTTCGTTGGAATTATGGATTATCACCAAGTGAGAAAGTATCAAGTAGAATAATATGATATACCTCACTTGGTGAGAAACCGAAAAGCCGCATAAATCAAAATCGCAACAAGATACAAATGGGAGATCCGATTTTGATGAACAAGAGCTTGTTATGGAGATTACCACAAGCTCTATATCCTCACATGGATAATACCAAATAACAACCAAATACGATGATACAAGTATGCAAAGGTTTGAGATCTTTCTGAACGATGTGAACGAGTTACTCATTCGAGGGCCCCTCTTGATAGTACGGTTATCTATCCTAAACCCGGTCTCCTACTAACAATATGAGACCGGCAAAAGGGAAAACCTATCAAGATTATACCTTTGCCTTGAGCATTCCACTTGAGCTCGATGTAGACGATCTTGCCCTTCTCAAGATGGAACGCCTTTCTTGATTCTTCATCATCGATCCACGATCACCGAGGATGGCAAGCCTAAAACATGAGATCTTCTATAGATGGCGCATTTTGAGCTTGCACATCACATCTTCTTCTCATTTCATCGACCTTGAAGCCAACACATGCTCCAAGCGATGCTAATGGACAAATCCTACAAGTATAACTTAATACACACATTAGTCCATAAAGATTGTCATTAATTACCAAAACCACAGATGGGGCCCAACATGTTCTTTCAAATGTTCATGCTCAGTGCTGGCACCAAATAACAATTATTTAAGTTTATTACTAATCCCGACGGCAAGTGGAGAGGTAGCGTTCCGACGGCGATCACATCAACGCTTGATCCATTGCCGACACGCATCTTGACCTCACCCCTTGCTAGCGGTCGCTTATTCCACAGCCCCTGATTCGAGTTAAAAATATTAGCAACTGAACCGGTATCAAATACTTAGGTGCTACTGCGACCACTAGTCAAGTACACATCAATAACATGTATATCATATATACCTTTGTTTGCCTTGCCGGCCTTCTTGTCTGCCAAATACTTGGGGCAATTGCGCTTCCAGTGGCCATCCCCTTACAATAGTAGCACTCGATATCAGACTTAGGCACAGCAACAAACTTTCCACCCTTACTTCCCTTCCGTTTTCCCTTCTTGTCTTTCTTGAAACCAGTGTTCTTATTGATCATCAACACTTGATGTTCTTTCTTGATCTCCAGTTCTGCAGTTTGAAGCATTGATAGAAGCTCGGGGAGAGACTTCTTGAACAATGTAAATCCTTCACGTGGTGTCATATTATGTGACATAGTTACAAGGAAAAATACCAGAATTGGTATATTGATCATGTCTCGAAAAGACCTTCACAAATTGACCTATCATGTTCGAGGTTTTATGGCTTTCGGTCCAAATGACCGATGTTATGTGTTGAATCGTGGCATAGTTTGTGATACTGTGCCCATATTATGCATGCATGTGGAAATTGGGATGGAGGACAATGTTGTAGGAGGAAGTTTTCCTTTTCGTCGCACGGAAAAGCCATTTTCCATTTCCGAAGCGCAAAAAACGGGTCGTTTTGTGAAGCAACCACCAAAATGCTGTTTCAGAATGCTACCTTCCCATTTTTCTAAAATACTAGACCACCTTACATGTACTATCTCCCAACCGGGATATCTCAAACCTTTCTGTCCATCCCAGGTAAAAAGGATAAATGTCTGCCGAATCGGTAGGAAGTGGGTCTGGTTTGTACTACAGGTACATGATCTAACGCCCGTGATTTTTTGAAAAAATCATTTTTAGACTCGCAACATATGGTTTCTTCATAGATCCAATGCAAGTTCTAACGATGCTCGTCCCCTATCTTCATGCACGTCGGTTCGACCTTAGTTCGAAAAGGGAAAATTCAAAACGGGCATAAGAAATTCAAAAAAATGTCCGAACAATGTAAATCCTTCCCGTGGTGTCATATTATGCGACATAGTTGAAACGAAAACACCAGACTTGGTATATTGATCATGTCTCGAAAAAACCTTCACAAAATGACCTATCATGTTCGAGGTTTCATGGCTTTCGGTCCAAATGACTGATGTTATATGCTGAATCGTGGCATAGTTTGTGATACTGTGCCTGTATTATGCATGCATGTGGACATTGGGATGGTGAACAATGTTGCAAGAGGAAGTTTTCCTTTTTGTCGCATGGAAAAGCCATTTTCTATTTTTGGAGCGCAAAAAATGGGTCGTTTTGTGAAGCAACCACCAAAATGCTTTATCAGAATGCTACCATCCTATTTTTATAAAATACTAGACCAGCTTACATGGACTATCTCCCAACCCGGAGATCTCAAACATTTCTGTCCATCCCGGGTAAAAAGGACAAATGTATGCCGAATCAGGGGGAAGTGGGTCAGGTTTGTACTACAGGTACATGATCTAACACCCGTGATTTTTTGAAAAAATCATTTTTTGACTCGCAATATGTGGTTTCTTTAGAGATCCAATGCAAGTTCTAACGATGCTCGTCCTCTATCTTTATGCACGCTGGTTCGACCTTAGTTCGAAAAGGGAAAATTCAAAACGGGCATAAGAAATTCAAAAAAATGTCCGAACAATGTAAATCCTTCGCGTGGTATCATATTATGTGACTTGGTATATTGATCATGTCTTGAAAAAACCTTCACAAAATGACCTCTGATGTTCGAGGTTTCATGGCTTTCGGTCCAAATGACCGATGTTATATGCTAAATCGTGGCATTGTTTGTGATCTATGCCCAATTATGCATGCATGTGGACATTGGGATGGAGAACGATGTTCCAGGAGGAAGTTTTCCTTTTCGTCGCATGGAAAAGCCATTTTCCATTTTCCGAGCGCAAAAACGGGTCGTTCTGTGAAGCAACCACCAAAATGCAGTTTCAGAATGCTACCATCCAATTTTTCTAAAATACTAGACCACCTTACATGTACTATCTCCCAACCGGGAGATCTCAAACCTTTCTGTCCATCTCGGGTAAAAAGGACAAATGTCTGCCGAATCGGTAGGAAGTGGGTCCGGTTTGTACTACAGGTACATGATCTAACGCCCGTGATTTTTTGAAAAAATCATTTTTAGACTCGCAATATATGGTTTCTTTAGAGATGAAATGCAAGTTCTAACGATACTCGTTCCCTATCTTCATGCCCGTCGGTTCGACCTTAATTCGAAAAGGGAAAAAAATTCAAAACGGGCATAAGAAATTCAAAAAAATGTCCGCACAATGTAATCGTTCGCTTGGTGTCATATTATGTGACATAGTTGCAAGGAAAAATACCATACTTGGTATATTGATCATGTCTCGAAAAAACCTTCACAAAATGACCTTTCATGTTCGAGGTTTCATGGCTTTCGGTCCAAATGACCGATGTTATGTGCTGAATCACGGCATAGTTTGTGATACTGTGCCCATATTATGCATGCATGTGGACATTGGAATGGAGAACAATTTTGCAGGAGGAAGTTTTCCTTTTCGTCGCACGGAAAATCTATTTTCTATTTACCGAGCACAAAAAATGGGTCGTTTTGTGAAGCAACCACCAAAATGCTATTTCAGAATGCTACCGTCCCATTTTTCTAAAATACTAGACCACCTTACATGGACTATCTCCCAACCGGGAGGTCTCAAACCTTTCCGTCCATCCCGGGTAAAACGGACAAATGTCTGCCGAATCGGTAGGAAGTGGGTCCGGTTTGTACTACAGGTACATGATCTAACGCCCATGATTTTTTGAAAAAATCATTTTTAAACTCGCAATATGTGGTTTTTTCAAAGATCCAATGCAAGTTCTTCAATTGGTTTTGAATTAGTTATTCAAATGCAAACACTTTTTATGTTTAAAGTTTTTCAATATTCCAAATTAATATGCAAAAAATATATGTTAATTCACTTTTAATTTAAAATGGTTAATATTTTAAATGGTTACATTAATTATTTTTAAAAACAAAAAATGGTTTTGAATTAGTTATTCAAATTCAAACACTTTTTATGTTTAAAGTTTTTCAATATTCCAAATTAATATGCAAAAAATATCAGTTAATTCATTTTTAATTTTAAATGGTTAATAGTTTAAATGGTTACATTAATTATTTTTGAAAAAAGAAAATGGTTTTGAATTAGTAATTCAAATGCAAACACTTTTTATGTTTAATGTTTTTCAATATTCCAAATTAATATGCAATAAATATAAGTTATTTATTTTTAATTTCAAATGGTTAATAGTTTAAATGGTTACATTAATTATTTTTCAAAACAGAAAATGGTTTTGAATTAGTTATTCAAATTCAAACACTTTTTATGTTGAAAGTTTTACAATATTCCAAATTAATATGCAAAAAATATAAGTTAATTCATTTTTAATTTTAAATGGTTAAAAGTTTAAATGGTTACATTAATTATTTTAAAAAACAGAAAATGGTTTTGAATTAGTTATTAAAATTCAAACACATTTTATGTTTAAAGTTTTTCTAAATTCCAAATTAATATGCAAAAAATATAAGTTAATTTATTTTTAATTTAAAATGGTTAATAGTTTAAATGGTTACATTAATTATTTTGAAAAATAGAAAATGGTTTTGAATTAGTTATTCAAATTCAAACACTTTTTATGTTTAAAGTTTTTCTAAATTCCAAATTAATTATCATTTAAAAACCATTACAAATTTAAACCCAAAATAAAAAATAAGACGGGAACAGAAAGATAATTTGTGAAAAAAATTGAAAACAGGACCTTTAGTCCCGGTTTCTGGATCCAACCGGGACTAAAGGCCCCCCGCGAGCCGCTTGGGCTTAGCCCAAAATATGAAATAAAAATGTGGAGCATACGTCCCGGTTGGTGCCACCAACCGGAACGCATAGCCCTTTAGTCCCGATTGGTGGCACCAACCGGGACTAAAGGAATCTTCTTTATAACTAGCACGCATCTTCTTCCTCCCCGTCTTTCTCACAATCTGTTCTTGTGCGAGGACTCAAGCGGCCGTCGATCAGCCGCCTGCCCGCGCCCCCTTGACGCAATGCCGCCTTGCTGCTTGGAGCCGTCTTGGCCGTAAATGCGTCGCTCGTGTCGCCGCTCCCGCGGTTGTTCGCGTAGGGACTCCACCGCCATCGTCCGCTCGCGCCCCCCACCGTCATCGTCCACTCGTGCCATCCGCCGTCGTCGAGCCTCACGATGCAGTCGCGCCAAACCTCATGAGTGCGCCCGCCCAGACGTCCCCCAGTGTTTCGGCCCCCTCTACCATATTTTTTCAGTGTGTTTCCCTTGCAAAATAATTACTTTTGTATTATAGTATGATAGTATAATCTTTATTATTGTATGATAGTATAATCTTAATTGTATGACGATAGTATAGTCTCTATTTATATGTATATTCTTATTTACCATAATTACTTTTTATATGTATATAATTACCATTTTTTAGTTAATTACTAGCGGTGCCATTAGTTTAGGGTTCCTCGCGACGCGCTCGTTCCATTAAGCCTAATTGCGCTTGCGAACATGCGCTAGAACGCCACCGTCGTGCAACTCCTGATCGTCACCGGCGCCATGTAAAAAGTAATTCTTTATAGTTTGATAGTATAATCTTTATTGTATGATAGTATAATCTTTATTTATATGTATATTCTTATTTATCATAATTACTTTTTATATGTATATAATTACCATTTTTTAGTTAATTACTAGCAGCACTGTTAGTTTCAGGTTCCCCGCTAGTTTAGCATTTCCCGCGACGCGCTCGTTCTATTAAGCCTAGCCACGCTTGCGAACTCGCTAGAACGCCGCCGCCGTGCAACGCCTGATCATCACCGGCCATGTAAAAAATAAAATGTACAACTTAAATCTATTACCATACATTATTATGTTAACAATTTAAATAATTATTATTTGATAAATATTTTATAAGTATTAATACTTTGAAAATTCATATTTTAATATTCATCAATGATAAAAATATAAATTATATACCAAAAATTTGGTATAAATAACATACCAAAATAGTACACCTAAGTGACCCCTCTCATATGCATCTGAGGTTTCTCCGAACTAGGTTTTACACCCCTCGGAACTCCGGAATATTGATATTAGTTGATTTTTATTATTGTAAATATTGTAAATTCATTTTTATTATTGTGTATGTATATATTAGGGTTGATCCGAATTAGGGTTTATATCTCTCAACATCCTACCTAACCTTCTCCCTTAGCCGCTTTGAATTATCCGTTTTCCACCTATACAGAAAATATGGAACCACATGGCACAGACAAAGAAAAGGAAGATTTGGTCTATGGTGTGATCCGCGGGGAGGAAAATGTCGATGTATCAACGTTTTTGAACAACTCCGGTGAGGGTGATCATCTTTTTGACGGAAGAGATGACTTCTTTGAAGGAGAAGGTGATGCCTTCCGCGAGGGAGAAGGCGATGCCTTCTATGATCGAGAAGACGACCGCTCGGACGAGGTGCATGTAATATAATTAATTCATTAATTAATCATCTGCTGTCTATATACAAATATTAACGTTGATCTTTCTTCTCTTAGCCCTCCGGATCGAGCAAATCTACTGAAAAGAGCAGATGAGGCCCAACCAAAAAGTTGGAAGACCATGAGAGGTTCAGGATCGAAGAAGTCAGTGATGACGACAAACCGACGGCTCCCCTTGTTGTCGCAATAAAAATTGTGGCACAATGCGGAGTAATCGTTAGGGACTTCGTCCCGATCACCATTCGAAATTGGAATAGGCCTGCATATGCGGAAGAAGAGGGAACGTCTTTATTTCTCCCTACCATGGCCAAAGATTTACTGTCGAAGAGGCTCATGCTTAATTGAACCCTACCGAAGGTAGAGCTGGATCCAAATGCGGAGGATCCAGTAGAGGATGCCAAGCAACATGTGAAAGCCATGCAGATGAAGGTCAGGGAGTGGGCTTTGAAGAAGATGGCCTAGTGTTTCACCAACTGGAAGAAAAGATTGCACCTTGACTATGTTGTGAAAGAGAAGACTCCGGATTTTGAGAAGATTCAGTATCAGAAGTTAAAACTATTCTGGGCTGATTTTGTGAATTACAAGACATCAGAAAAAGCTAAGAAAATTTCTACAACGAATAAGCTAAATGCTGCTAATAAGAAGTATCACACTTACTATGGGGCAAGGTGGCTACAAGGGTGTCATTCCTAAGTGGAAGAAACTTGAGGATGAACTACGTGCTAAAAATATCATCCCAGAGACAGACGATTAGATCGAACGTGCAAAGAATTGGTTTTACGTTCATGGGGGCACGTTGGACTCGAAAGGGAAGTGTATATATAACATAAGACATGAATAAGACCCCTTGCTAATCGAGAAGATAAAAAAGCAGTAAAGGTTGTTATAGATGGGGACTTCATTCCCGATAGAGAGAATGACGAGCTCACACTCGCCATTGGGAATAAGGAAAACGATGGACGAACACGAGGCACAATAGGCTCCCAACCATGGAGCACTGGGTTTCCCGAAGAGAGGAAGAAATATCCTGATAGAAGCCGTAAGAGGAGAAAGGACAAGGCGGAAGTTGAAGCAAATATTCAGGCAGACCAGATGCATAGAATTTAAGAACAAATAAAGAAACAACAAGATCAAATTAACGCACTTAGCTAGCAAGGTACCACCGGCCCATCTCAGCAGCACATGGTGGTAGAACCTGCATTCGATGCTACCGGCCTATCGAATAATCGAAAAAGCAGTGTGGCTTCCACCAAGGTCCCGGGTGATGACAATGACGATGACAATGGTGCACCGACGATGGCTCATGTTGGCTACACAGTGGATGATATCACACATATGACACACTGCGAGCTACATGTCAAAGTTGTGAACATAACAATGAAGGTGGCGGTCAGCTATGCCTTACAAATTGGACCTGCACCAACTTACCATTGTCGTCTGGTTCCACAGGGCTACGCTGTTGTCGGGATGGATGAAGTCATGCCCAACTTTCAAGGTTTGAAGCTTGACTACCCTACAGGTGAAGGGGATGTGACTAAACTGGGAGAAGCAACAAACGTCACCATTCTATGGCCAAAGGAATGTATCGTGCTTCCAAATCAGACGTCAAGGCCATCTTCACCGCCGCCTCACCCGTCTCCAGTACAGCCCTCGCCGCCGCGGCATCCGTCTCCGTCGCCTCACCACTCACCATCACTTCACCAGTCTCCAGCATAGCCGTCGCCGCCGCGACAGCCATCGCCGACGCCTTAGGGAAAAAAAGCATAAGCGTACCACCGCTACTCTGCGGAGTGGTAAGCGATCGCCGACACGTAAAAAAGAGCCTCTTCCAAAAGTACCAAAGGTTCCTCCCAAGAGAGCTTATGACTGTACTCAAGAGGAGACTACGGCGATCGTCGAGGCGGAAACGAAAGCGTTTTTCGCTAAGCTAAGGCGGCCGAAAGAGCCAGAGTTCCCCAACACCTAAGAAGAAGATAAAGCCTGAGTGTTCAAAATGCTAAAGGGCCTTCACCAACCCAAGCCAAAGCTGTCATCAGACTATGAGCGCTCTATTCTCAAGTCACATGCGACAAAACAACTGTCGAAGAGCACTAGTGCAAGCAGGAAATCTGTTGCCCAGCTCAGAGAACAAACAAAACAATCTTGCGCCCCTCTCAAGGTGATTTCACATACCAATGTGGGGTCGAGCAAATATGCGGCCGAAGAGCAGTATGATCCAGAGGTAGTTGCACTATACGGAGAAGCGGCCGCTGCTCAAGGTAGGATTATTGCCCACTACTTATCCAGTTACAGTACTTCCCCGAGACTCAAGTAGCATACAAATACCAGTACGGGAAACCTCTCGTCAAGCCCGAGGAGGTAAAGAATCTACCAACAAAAATGCGAAGATTGCATAACTGGTGCATGAATGCCACAAAGGCCGGGGCTAACTGGATACTGCTGAGGGTTACAAAAAATCATTATGGTAAAGAAGAAGATGACGCGGTAGCCATTGAATTTGTTGAACTATTTCAATTATTCAATCAAGACGCCTTGGACAAATCGATCATCAGTGCCTATTGTCTGTAAGTACTAATTCTGTAATCAATTAAGTTTCTAGCTATCTCACCTCATTTATTGCATGTATATAATCATACTATAATATGCAGAATGAAGATTCTTGAATGCAGCAGAGGACAAATCTATGACATTGGGTTCGTTGACCCATATTTTGTCCATCAAGCTAATCTCAAAGCAAACCCCCATGATACGGAAAAAAATATTGTACACGTGTTAAGGTTTCAAGAAGACACAAGGGAAATACTATTTCCTTACAACTTCGAGTGAGTGTCATTGTCTTGTATACACTTTCTATTTCTCTTGCTCGACGTTAAGTGTATAATTGATGAGTTCTGCATGCGCAGCTTCCACTATATTCCGTTAATAATTCAACCTGACAAAGGGCGGATACTAGTCATGGACTCAAAACATAAATATGATTCTCCATCGGTAATTCTAATCATTCCGGCACTATATCGGCAATGTTCGTGAATTTCATGATATCAAGTAACTAGTAACTCCTTTTATTCGTTTTCTTCGTTGGCAGCGCTTGGAAACGGTTCACCAAGAAGGCTAGGGGTGTTTAGAAAGAGGATCTTACATTTAAACCACTAGATGTAAGTACCACTAGCTATAACCGCGCATCTCTTTGATTCTAGTTTTGATACCGTTATCATGCTTTGATTATTATTTTGATTGAACTTTGTTCTCGTAAAGTGCCTAACGCAGGGACCAGGGAACAATTTATGTGGATACTATGTTTGCGAGTGCATCCGTCAGACATGTTGTGAGAAGAGCATAAATTTAGAGCAACTTAATGTACGTAATCAATTTTTATAGTTTTTTATTACCATCAAATTGTGTTTAGTTCCGTTCATATAGGTTGACTCCTTTTTTAAATCAGCTCGAACGGCTTCAGTACGGTCTACTGCCAAAGGATTGCATATGAGCAATTCAAGAAGAATTGGTAGGATTCTTGGATGCAGAAGTCCTAAATCCAAAAGGAGAATACTATACAGCACTGGGTGTATAGGCAATAGGTAATGTACAAAGAGATTATTTTGTATGTATATATGTGCACGAAACCCATGTATCGAATGTAATATGTTCGACACTTGGATCTCTATTGTCATGATGATGTTGTATAATATAATGGTTCCTTCATTGATGAGTGAAAAACACAAAACAAAAAATAAAACAATATAAATGAATTATCTGCCGCGACACAAAAAGTGGCCAAAATGCTACCACGGTAACAAAATGTGGCCAAAATGAATTCTCTGTCGGTAGAGAAAGCTGCCAAATCTCTGCCGCGACAGAGAGTGATTTGTCCCGGTTCGTGTTATGAACCGGGAAGGTTTCTCCTCCCTCCCTCACGCGGAACAGCGGCCACGTGGACCACATTTTGTCCCGGTTGTAGAGAAATCTGCCAAATCTCTGCCGCGACAGAGAGTGATTTGTCCCGGTTCGTGTTATGAACCGGGAAGGTTTCTCCTCCCTCCCTCACGCGGAACAACGGCCACGTGGACCACATTTTGTCCCGGTTTGTTGCCTAACCGGGACTAAAGGTTCAAGGATTTAGTCCCGATTTCCCCGTCCCGGTTGGGCAACCGGGACTAAAGCACCTTACCAACTGGGATGCATGGCCCGTTCTCCACTAGTGAAGTATTTTATGATCCTATGTCGATCTCCTCCTTTTTACAAATTTTTAGACACCAAATACATTGAATTTGGTAATAAATACAAAAGTTATAAGGGTTTATGTAAAACAGAAAATGAATAAATGAAACAACAACAAAAAAACCTAACTAACCGCAGACACTCTGGCCCAGCCCGCTAACACCGCTTCCTATCGCTCACACCTGCAGGCGAGCAACACGAATCCGTGCGCTAACCTGCTGATGACCCACAAGTATAGGGGTGTATCGTAGTACTTTTGATAAATAGGAGTGTCGATCCCAACAAGGAGCAGAAGGTGCTGAACAGTTGTATGGAGCAGGAAATCCCTGTGAATACTTAGCAAGCGGTTTTCTGACAAGGCAACAAAACAAGGAGCAAGTAACAAAGGTGATGAACAAACGGAGCAAGTGGCCCAATCCTTTCTTAGCAAAGGACAAGCCGGTGGAAATACTTATAAGGACCAAACGTTCTCGAGGACACATGGGAATTCTGTCAAGTGCTTTCACTTCAAAATGCTGAGTACTTTTCTCTGGTGTTGTAAGTGTTGTGTGGTTGAACCTGTGCTAACATACCGACCTTACTTGGACTAATACATACTTGTGATTAAACCCCCTGCAAACATCCGTAACTACCGGAAAGTAATTAAGATATAAATCTAACCACAACCTTAAACTCTGAGATGCTACACTCCCTTGGGCAAAGGTGTCCTAACGGGGGTTCAGGTTTCTGTCAATCCGGCAACCCCATAATTAGTAGCCAAATACACAATGCATTCTCCTAGGCCCATAAATGGTGAAGTGTCATGTAGTCGACGTTCACATGACACCAATAGAAGAATAGCACCACAACTTAAATACTAAACCATTGAATAATAACTCATCACAGATTCAGTACTAACAACATGACTTATCCCATGTCCTCAAGAATACAATGAACTACTCACAAGACATCATATGGATCAAGATCAAAGATGATATGGTAATGCATAACAATCTGAACATAAACAATAATCCAATGGTTCCACTCACAAGCATCAACTACAAAAGTAATTAACACCGGGAAGGTTTCCCCTAATGAACTAAGCAATATCCAACACAATTGTTACAGCAGGACGGAGTGGTGATGATGGTGTGGATGATGATGATGATCCCGATGAAGCCTAGCTTGGCGATGGTGTTGATGGCGACGGTCTACCCTCTCCGAGAAGGAATTCCCCCGGCAGAAATCTGTCTGCCAGAGAGATCTTTCTTTCTTGGTGTTTTCCACCCCCAGAGGCGGCAGAAATCTATATGTGGTCGCTCCCTCAGGCTTAGGGTTCCATAGGGAAGATATAGTCAAAGGGGGAGAGTCCAAGGCCGGGCAAGTGGGCCACACCTTCCCTAGGCGCGGCCCAGGGTGGGCCCACGCCTAGGGGGGTGTGGGCCCCCTGCGGCCCCTCTTCGCTCCTCCTTCTGGCTTCCTCATTCTTCTCGTAAAATAATATGTTTCCATATTTTTCTGGTATATTTCTGATCTTCGCGAAATTGCACCGAAACGCCTTCTTTTCCATCAGAATCCAGACTCCGGCAGTCGATCCTCCAAGAATCATCCAACATGCACAAAAAGATGAAAATCCATAAGTAATACCTCATAATAAGACATATATCAATGAATAGAGGTAAATTATGGTATAGAAAGGTAATGCAAATTGGGCGTATCAACTCCCCCAAGCATAGACTTTGCTTGACCCCAAGAGAAAATTGAGCTCAGTAAACATGTCCACAGGTTTGTGGAGTGAAGTGTCGATAAAATAATACAAACAAGAAGCATCACACTTACCATTGTACAACTCATAGAAGAAATAAACTCACCATTATATAAATTAGCTTGCAACCAAGTATAGTAGTCACAATATAGATGCATAAAGATAAATCATAATTGGAATTGGCAAACTTGTTCTTGGTCACCTGGCAAATAGTCTCACAAAAGGCTTTTGTAGGAGTTTCAAAACAGGAGCACTCTTTGCTCAAAAAGGTTTTTCACAAGTCAAGGCTTTCAAAGTAATACTCAATAGATAACAGTTTTGTGTAAACAAGGAAGATAAAGAACATGATTGAATAAATCACCGTATGAATGCTTGAAACACAACAACTCAAATGCTTGCTAGAGATAGAGAAGAAAAAGGTTTACTGACTCAACTTGGAAGTGGGAGAAAGGTCCCTTCTTAGAGGAAGCAGGGATTACAAGTCATAAAGAGCTTCCAAAAGATTATGGTACTTACTACCTTTGAGACCTCATTGCCCCTACCATAGGCATCTTGAGATCATTAAGGTTAAAGTGAACAGGGATGGAGTATATGATTGACGAAATATAAGTTGGCAATCTCATGTCCCTTGAATATGAGGGCCAGTCCTCATGCTTCTCAATTTTGGTCACAGGTAAGTTCTTGTCATTGTAAGTATTTGCATATCATAGAGAACCGCCAACGGGGTACCCCTTGCACATGGTACAAGAGATTTCCCATAACCAAAATGACAAGGCAATCAGACAGTGAGCATCCCAGCGATCTTTTTATTTACTATGTGCATAGCTTTTTATTGAGGATGCTTCACAGATTGCTCACTATGGTGATGCTGCAAGTTTCCACCATGATTAGGAATGGCTTAGGCTAGCAGCCCAGGCGTTTCTCTAATACAAAATACAGACTCCATGGAATTACAAGTTCCCTCTTTATTTCACACCATTGACATCCATAGACAAAAGAGCACGATATCAACGGTGTACAGAGTACAAGTGCAATGTTGAAAACGTTCCCCGTGACAGCATGATTCTGCTAATTCCAACGTATAGATGCAAGCATATACAACTTATATGTTCACAATGGTTTAAGTCTATTAGGGGCAAGAAAATAAGGTGTGCCATCAAGTTCATGAGAGCTTTACTAACTAGTTTTCACATAACAAAATACTTTTTTTAATTCGAAAGATAGATGAAGGTTACGAATTTTCTTGGAATAGCAAAAATGCTACTATGTAGATATGGAGGACACAAATGGCAAAAGTTTTGGTTCAAAGGGATTTGGAAATATGAGAGGTATACCTTCTCAAAACAGGTTTTTGGCTAGCAATGCTGGGTAGCAAGCAAGAGAGTTGGAAGAAACAAGCAAACCTACAAGTAATAAAGCCAAACATGCAATCTTCCTTGAAGACACAAAAGATCTTAAATAAAGAATACTAAGCTTATGAGCCAACAAGAAAGAAAACAAATGATACAAAATACATGTAAGATTTTCCTATTTTTCTTTCAAACCTTAAAAAGTGTTGCTCCTGACCAGAACTAGGTTTGCCTGTAAGATCCCTCCTTTGTAAAGGAAAGGATCCCTATGATTGCAATGCTAGTCCCTGGATCAATGCTAGCATCCACAGTTTAAGATGAAGTACACAGAAACAAAGGTCATTATTACATGTCATTCTAGAGACAAACATAGTCTTTTACAAACTCCATGGCCACAGGCCTAGTACAAGAGTTTAAATATGTAATAAGATAAATAAGTCTTCATCTTCATGTGCCACAGGCAAGCATGTTGAGTGTAGACTCATAACCCCTAATCACCATCAGAATAACCTACAACATCACAAGTTACAGCCACAGTGGGTCAATACATTGGAATAGTATTGGCAAGTGATACCTTAGAGTATTATTGGCAACTAGATACTATATGCATTTTTGCCTAAATGTAGCTTAGGCTTGCTTTGCTCAAAATAGGTTTTTACCTATTAGTTGAAAACACTAAGTTTTTCTTTGATAAAACTTTCCCAAGGAAACACCAATAGAAATTGGTGAACCTTCACCCTTGTTCAACCACAAGTTTTTACTTAGAAATTGGGATGAGGAGATTCTTGCTAGCTTCCATGTCTTGATGCTCAAGTTGTCCTATACCAGGGACATGGCTAAGTACTTAGATTCTTCCATCTGCAGTGGTTGTGCACTTTCCCCACAAGACTTGATTTTCACCAAGACAGGACCTTTTAGAAGCCTTCCCTTAGACCAAATGGACGCGCTCCAACCTATCATCCCACTACCACCAACTGTCCAAATGGCTAAGTTATTGCAACCTATATGATCCAGGCAGAGCCCATATTGTCAAGTGGCTACACTAGAAGCTTCTTAACATATGGCATCTCAAATCCTTTTGTTCCTGGGTGGCTTTCCACAAGTGAGATACACAAGGTAAACCATAGAAATGGGCCTTGTGTAACCACTCAACATAAACCATTCCTTCCATTCCACCCAGGTGTTTCATTCACTTAGTTGTTTTATTAAGCAAAAACATAAGTCCAAAGACTTAGAAATATTTTCTCTTAGCATGAATACATAACCACCCTTGGTTGCTACTAGCTAGGCTAAGCATGGTATTGACAAGAATCTTAACTTAGAAATTTCTAGCAATTCTACAACTACTAGGATTTCCCAAGCATAGCATATAGGTCAAAAATTCATGCAAGGCTAGCAAAATATTTCTAATGCATAGTTGAAAACATAGGAGTAGAATCATGAAGCACCACTTGCCTTGGTAGTTTGGAGAGTAGCAACAATCCTCACAATCACAATCACTATTTGCACCAAAATCTACACATAAAATAATAGCACCAATCACATACAAAATTAATACAAACAAAAATAGATGAATGCATGCAAAATGCCATGTGATGATTTTATACACCAAACAAGACAAGTGCACAGTATTGAAACATAAACAAGTTCAAATCTTGCCAATTAAACTTTATTTGAACAACAAAGTATTTTTCAAATAATTTCTATACCTACAAATGATTCTGTGAAAACAATCATTTTAACAGAAGCTAAACATTAAACACATTGCATAAATGGAAAGGATTTTCTCTCCTGATTCCATTGATATAAAATTTGTCAAATTTGGACGTAGGAATCAAAAGTTATGAATTAAACAAGTTTAAACATCTAATAGATCTAATTCATATTTTTAAAACGAAACACATGCCACGTGGCGCTTCCTGATTGGTTGGTACCGCTTCGCGCGGATCACGCTCGTGAACCATCAGATCTAACTAAAACGCACGGCTCAGATCTGCCTGTACCGCTTCAAATCAAATCTAACTGTGGCCTTTCGATCTGGATCCAATGGATCAGATCTATCTGACCAGAAACCAGCGGCGCAAATGGTGCCCGCAGCGGCGACGGTTCTGGCGGCGACACGCTGGCGAGGCCAGAGGGGCAGGGGTCGGGCTAGTGCTTACCGAGATCACGAGAACGTGGAGATGCTCAACTTGCAGACGGATTGGGTCAGGGCGCTCGGACACGGCAGCAGGAGCTCGTCGGAGTTCGTCTGAGCGTCGGGTGCTCTCTGTCAAGGTCGAAGACGACGCCCTGGGGCACAAGGATTCAAATGGAGAATGTTAACGGATGAGCGAGGTACTGGCGAATATGATAGCGTGAACCAGATGCAAAGGGGATCACAGGTCTCACCGGAATGGCTCGTTGGAGTCGAGTCGAGCTTCGGCCGTTTCCAGATGTCGACGAGGGCGACGACCTAGGGCGATTCAGGATGAAATGGAAGCATGAGAATATGCGCGATATGATTGCGAAGCATCTCGCGTAGACCAGAAGGCAAGGGGCGCTCGATACTCACCGTGATGGCTCGCCGGAGTCTCTCGGTACAGCGGTGGTGCGACTCGAATTACTGGCAGCCTGGTGGCGTGGTGTCTGCGCTGAGTGAGGGGAAATGAGCAGCGAGGGGAGGGGATCTTATAGCCAGAGCAGGGGCGGAGATTGCGCTCGCATTCATCGTCAATTAAGCGGAGTAAAATCGCGGCAGTGATGGGGGAAGAAACGGGCGGCGACGGCGTCTGCGCGCGGGATTTGGGGAAGAAGGAGCTGACGTGGAGAGGGTCCGCTGATCAGTCTCTGCGGGGTAAGTTTGCGCGCGTGGAAGAGGGAGGGGAAGGGGCTGCTCCGGGTGGGCTCGTGGGCTGTTAGTGGTGCTGGGTCGAAAGGCTGGTGCCAGGTTTTATTTTTTTTCCTTTTTGCTTTTCTTTTTCTGTTTGATTTTCTAGAAATGATTTTCAAACCCTAATTCAAATAAGTTTGATTTCAAATCTTCTCTAGACATTTATACAGTGAACTTTGTACTCAAATGTGTGTCAAACACTACTGTTTACTCAAACACACTTTGATCAGTTGTAAAATAAAATAAAACCAAGCCGTAATGAGTTATAAATAAAAGGCATAAAATTGGTTTTATATTCACACTTTGTTTTGAAAACTTCGCCCAGGCTTTGGAAAACAATTAAGTTTGAAGTCAAAACATTACTGAATAAAATAAGTATCTTTCTCATTAGAAGGTAGCACTAAGGCTAGAGCATACTTACATAAAATAATGAGCAACAGATGCTCCTGTTTTTGGAATGGTTTTGAAATGGAACCCTAAATGATCGTGGATGCATGGATGATATGCATGAGTTTTGAAACATGATTTTAGGGATGTTACAAATCTAACCCCCTTAAGGTGAATCTCACCCTCGAGATTCGGATTGGCTAGCAAATAGGTGAGGGTGGTCTTTCCGAAGATCATCTTCTCTTTCCCATGTTGCTTGTTCTTCGGAATGATGGTTCCATTGAACTTTGCAGAATTTGATAGTCTTAGTCTGAGTAACTCTTTCTGCAGTCTCAAGAATCTTGATAGGTTTTTCTTCATATGTGAGGTCACTCTCCAATTGAACCTCTTCCAAAGGTATAGTATCCTTCAAAGAAGTCTCTTCCATTTCTGGATGGCATTTCTTAAGCTGGCTCACATGAAACACTTTATGAACGGCAGACAATGATTCTGGCAATTCAATCCCATAAGCCACTTCTCCTTTACGACTCAGAATCTTGAATGGTCCAACATATCTTGGGGCCAATTTTCCTTTGACTCCAAACCTCTTCACTCCACGAAGTGGTGTCACTCTAAGATAAGCTCTATCACCCACTTCATAGGTGACTTCTCTACGCTTAAGATCTGCGTAGCTCTTTTGTCGGGACTGTGCTATCTTCAATCTGTCCTTAACTAGCTTGACTTTCTCTTCAGCCTCCTTGATTAGTTCTGGTCCGAACAAACTTCTTTCTCTCACACCATTCCATAACAATGGGGTGGTACACTTTCTCCCATAGAGAAACTCAAAGGGTGCCATCTCAATACTGGCTTGATAGCTATTATTGTAAGAGAATTCTGCGTAAGGCAGACTTTCATCCCAACTGGCTCTATAGTCTAGAGCACATGCCCTCAACATATCTTCAAGAATCTGATTGGTCCTTTCTGTTTGTCCATCAGTTTGAGGATGAAAAGTAGTGCTGAATTCCAATCTCATTCCCAACGACTCATGTAGTTGCCTCCAAAAATGAGAAGTGAATTGAGTTCCCCTATCAGACACAATACTCTTGGGTACTCCGTGTAGACATACAATTCTACTCATATAGATCTTGGCTAACTTAGCACTTGTGTAGGTTGTCTTCACGGGTATGAAATGAGCCACTTTAGTTAGGCGATCCACTACTACCCAAATAGAATCATATCCTGACCGGGTCCTTGGCAATGCGGTAATGAAATCCATACCAATCTTGTCCCACTTCCAATCAGGAATAGGTAGTGGTTGTAACAATCCTGTTGGTTTCTGGTGTTCCGCTTTCACTCTGCTACACACATCACACAAAGCAATATGTTCGGCGATGTCCTTCTTAAGATTATTCCACCAAAATCTTTCCTTCATATCCATGTACATTTTGAAGGGAATATGCCCTGAGAGGCAATAATAAAATCTTTATTATGTGTATTCCAAGTATATGATAGATGTTTATTTTGCATGCTATAATTGTATTAATACGGAAACATTAATACATGTCTGTTTAATAAACAAACATAAAGTTCCTAGTTATGCCTATCTCATAAACTAGCTGGTTGATTAACAAGATGATCAAGGTTTCCTGATCATGGACATTGGATGTTGTTAATAACGGGATCACAACATTAGTGTAATGGTGTGATGAACATTCATCCGAAGTATAGCATTACGATCAAAGTCATTGAGTTTATATTGCTATAACAACTTACGAAGTGATCCTAATCTTTAGACCATGAGATCATGTGAATCACTAACACCGGAAGAGTTTCTTGATAACATCAAACGTCACACCGTAACAGGGTGATTATAAAGATGGATTCAGAACTAATAAAGTGTTATGTTGAGGCTGATGGATCAAGAGTGGAATTTTTTCATCCCGATGATGGATAGATATACTCTGGGCCCTCTCGGTGATATCACATTGATTAGCTTGCAAGCAAGTGATTTGATCACTAGAATGTTATATCACGGGAACGAGAAAAGAGTGCATGTCAGTAACTAGATCAAACTAGGTATGGAGATACCGATGATCGAATCTCGGACATGTAATATATCGTGAAACAAAGGGATTAAGATACTAGCGTAAAAGGTTCCGACGATCACAAGAAAGTCATCGTTGAATGTGTGGGAGTCAGTATGGGTCTCCAGATCCCGCTTCTGATTATTGATCCGAGAGGGGTCTCGATCATGTCTGCATTATTCACGAACCGTAGGCTGACACACTTAAGAGACACCGACATCCAATTGGAGCAAAAGTTTCATGCCGAAAGAATGAACAAGCGCAGGAATTTATTTCACTAGATACCGAAACAGGTTTTCGGGTGAAATTGCATAAAGTGGTTATGCATGTGAAATAGAATTCTAGCAAGGGGTTATTTGTGAATGTTTGTCATTAAAGTAATTGACAAAATTCTGAATAAAATAAAAGAGTTTTATTTAATGAGAGTTTGCATTAAATTTGGTGGAAATTTAATGGGAATTTGAGTGGTTTTTTGGTGGAGAAAATTGAAGGGACATTTTGTGAGTGGAGTGTCCACCCACATGAATGAGGGAGAGGTGGGGGCACCCTCCATGTCCGGCGGCCATGCCCCCTTGGTCTGCCCCCTCCCCTATATAAGGATCCCCTCCTCTCACTTCTCACTTACACCTCCTCGTGAAGGATCTCTCCCCCTCTAGAATTTATTCCCCATGGTCTCGGACTAGCGAGATACATGTTCCCGGTGGCTATTCGGCAAGAAAGAGTTATGCTTCCGCTGCATCGCTGGAGCAAGGAGGCGGAGGTTGCTCGGTGCCTCGAACGTGTGTGCGAGCACGGATGCACTGCTGATTTGCGGCGCTAGGACTTCCTCTCGATCTTGAGGTCGGCAAGAGATCGTCTACATCAACCACGAGTCGAACTCGTTAAGGTTTCCCGGTCTTCAAGGGTATGTTCTATACGGATATACATCCGCCCGTTGTTTGTATCTAATAGATAGATCTTGGTACATAGTTCACATCGTAGGAAATTTTTTTGTTTTCTATGCTGCGAACCCTACAATGGTATCAGAGCCAGGTTTATGCGTAGATGCTTTACACGGGTAGTACACATATGATTATGTGGGCGATGATGATCATGTTGTTGCTCCTTAGTTGTAATTTTGGATATTGGTGGCATAGTGGGATGAAGCGGCCCGGACAAACTTTACATGTCCTCGCGCATGAGACCTGTTCCACGCTTGACATGCAACTAGTTTGCATAAGTGGATAGCGGGTGTCTGTCTCTCCTACTATAGTCAATATCTATTTTGCAACGAGTTGTCAACAATTTGGTTATCCTCGTTGTGGTTCATGTTCGTAGGTAATAACGGTTCTATCTCAAAATCCCTAAGCCACGTAAAACTTGCAATGGATAAATTAGAGGCGTCTAGTTTAGATTGTTGCTGGGCTAGTGTTATGATATGGTGATGTTGTAAGTAGAAGTATGAGAAGATACTCTTACAACATACATAATGTGTAATCTCCATAGACCTTGGACTTACACATATAGGTATGATAGTGATCATACCACGATGCACATGATAGAGATCATATGCAGGAACCATATCATTTCACTAATAAACATGTGATGTTTGATAGCATCTTATATTTCTTGTTTAGCACTTTGTTAGCATAATAAGATGATCCCTCATTTAAATATCAAGATAAGAATGTGTTCTTCCTTTAGTATGCACCGATTATGTTTTCGTCGCTCCAAGACATCACATGATGATCGGGTGTTCTTGGATCCACGACCATATTTCGGGTGTAAGACAGTTACACACGCGAATACTAAGGTTCTAACTTGGCGAGCCTAGCATGTACAGACATGGCCTCGGAACACGGACCGAAAGGTTAAGCATGAGTCATATAGTATATATGATGCCCATTTGATGCTCGCCTTTGAAGCTATACCGACTCACGTGATGATCGAACTTGGTGTAGTGGATTTGGTTCCTATAATCACCAAAAAGGCACGAGGGATGTCATTTTTGAGTGGGAGTTCATTCGTAATATGGATTAGTTGAACTCAATCTATCATACACTTAGTCTAAACTTTACAAATTATGTTGTAGATGGCACCACCTGCTTTTAATTTCAATGTGTTCATGGAGAAAGAGAAACTTGCAACGAACGGTAGCAACTTTACCAAATGGGCCATGAATTTTAGGATTCTCCTCTCTGCTGCACAAAAGCAATACGTGCTAGAAGCGCCACTAGGCCCCCCACCTTTTGAGGATCCCCCTGATGAGGAGAAGAATGTCTATCAGACTCGTCAGGAGGACCACAACTTAGTTCATTGCGGCATATTGTATGGGCTAGAGCTGGAACTTCGAAAGCGTTTCGAAAACGGCAATGCTTTTGATACAATGGGTGAGTTGAAAATGATTTTCGACACACATGCTGCTGTAGAGAGATAAAACGCTTTAGAAAATTTCTTTAGCTGCATGATGGAAGAGCACAGCTCCGTTAGTGAGCATGTACTCAAGATGTCGGGTTACGCCGATAAGCTTGTGTCCTTGGGAATAACGATTCCCATTGACTTAGGCAACCATCGTGTTCTGCAGTCTCTACCACCTAGCTATAAGAGCTTTGTGATGAACTATAATATGCAAGGCATGAAGAAGTCTCTCCCCAAGCTTCTGTCAATGCTTAAAACTGCGGAAGTGGAGAGCAAAAAGGAACATCAAGTGTTGATGATCAATAAGAACACTGGTTTCAAGAAATACAAGAAGGGAAAACGGAAGGGAAGTAAGGGCGGCAAGCCAGTTGCCGTGCCTGAAAAGAAACCCCGAGTTGGACCTAAGTCTGATACCGAGTGCTACTATTGTAAGGGGACTGGCCACTAGAAGCGCAACTGCCCCAAGTATTTGGCAGACAAGAAGGCCGGCAAGGAAAACAAAGGTATATATGATATACATGTTATTGATGTGTACTTGACTAGTGCTCGCAGAGCACAGGTATTTGAATCTTGGTTCAGTTGCTAATATTTGTAACCCGAATCAGGGGTTGCGGAACAAGCGACCGCTAGCAAGGGGTGAGGTCAATATGCGTGTCAGCAATGGATCAAGCGTTGATGTGATCGCCGTTGGAACGCTACCTCTCCATTTGCCGTCGAGATTAGTTATAAACTTGAATAATTGTTATCTGGTGCATGCACTGATCATGAACATTGTATCTGGATCATGTTTGATGCGAAGTGGTTATTCATTTAAATCCGAGAACAATGGTTGTTCTATTTATATGAATTAAATCTTTTATGGTCATGCACCGATGATGAATGGTTTATTTCTTTTAGATCTCGATGATAATGTTACACATATTCATAATGTTGATGCTAAAAGGATTAAACTTAATGATGATATATCTGCATATATGTGGCACTGCCGTCTAGGTCATATTGGCGTTAAACACATGAAGAAGCTCCATTCGGATGGACTTTTGGAATCACTTGATTTTGAATCATTTCGTACATGTGAGCCATGCCTTATGGGCAAGATGACTAGAACGCCGTTTTTCGGTTCAATGGAACGGGCGACAGATTTATTGGAAATCATACATTCTGATGTATGTGGTCCAATGAGTGTGTCGGCGCGAGGTGGATATCGTTATTTTGTTACTTTCACGGATGATTTGAGTAGATACGGTTATATCTACTTGATGAAACACAAGTCTGAAACCTTTGAAAAGTTCAAGGAATTTCAGAATGAAGTGGAAAATCATCCTAATAGAAAGATCAAATTTCTACGGTCCGACCGTGGAGGTGAGTATCTAAGTTACGAGTTTAGCACTCACATGAAAGAGTGTGGAATTGTTTCACAACTCACGCCTGCCGGAACACCATAGCGAAATGGTGTGTCGGAACGTCGTAATCGTACTTTATTAGATATGGTTCGATCTATGATGTCTCTGACGGACTTGCCGTTGTCATTTTGGGGTTATGCACTAGAAACTACTGCATTCACTTTAAATCGGGCACCATCTAAATCCGTTGAAAAGACACCGTATGAATTGTGGTTTGGAAACAAACCTAAGCTATCATTTCTTAAAGTTTGGGGATGCGATGTTTATGTGAAGAAACTTCAACCGGATAAACTCGAACCCAAAGCATAAAAATGCGTCTTCATAGGATACCCTAAGGAAACTATTGGGTATTCCTTTTATCACAGATCCGAGGGAAAGGTTTTTGTTGCCAAGAATGGATCCTTTCTAGAGAAAGAGTTTCTCGCGAAAGGTGTGAGTAGTCGGAAGGTAGAACTCGAAGCGGTTATTAAACCTTCTCTTCAAAGTATGGCGAGTAGCGCAGTGCCGGAAGTTGTTCCGGAGTTGGCTTCACCTATTGAAGAGGGAACTAATGATAATGATCATGAAACTCCAAAAGAGAGTACTACCGAACCTCGCAGGTCTAGCAGGACGCGTGCAGCTCCCGACGTGTACGGAAATCCTGTCATGAATTTCATGGTTGATGAAAATGATGACCCTGCGACGTATGAAGAAGCGATGATGAGCCCGGATTCCAACAAATGGTTAGAAGCCATGAAATCCGAGATGGAATCCATGTATGAAAATCAAGTTTGGAACTTGGTAGAATTACCTCACGACCGAAAGGTCATGTAGAACAAATGGATTTTCAAAAGGAAAACTGATGCTGATGATAATGTGACCGTCTATAAAGCTCGACTTGTCGCAAAGGGGTTTCGACAAATTCAAGGAGTTGACTACGATGATACATTCTCTCCCGTAGCGATGCTAAAGTCAGTTAGGATTATGTTAGCAATTGCTGCATATTTCGATTATGAGATATGGCAGATGGATGTCAAAACCGCGTTTCTCAATGGTAATATTGAATAAGAGTTGTATATGATACAACCAAAGGGTTTTGTCGATCCTAAGGATGCTAACAAGGTGTGCAAGCTTCAGCGATCCATTTATGGATTGAAGCAAGCATCACGAAGTTGGAATCTCCGCTTTGATGAGGTGATCAAAGAGTTTGGATTTGTCCAAACTTATGGAGAAGCTTGTATTTACAAGAAAGTGAGTGGGAGAAATGTGGCATTTCTGATATTATATTTGGATGACATATTATTGATCGGAAATGATATAGATCTTTTAAACTGTGTTAAAAGTTATCTAAACAACAAATTTTCAATGAAGGACCTAGGTGAAGCGTCATACATATTAGGCATAAAGATCTATCGAGATAGATCTAGGCGCCTAATAGGGCTATCACAAAGTACATACCTTGATAAGATTTTAAAGAAGTTTAAAATGGATGGAAGTAAGAAGGGGTTCTTACCTATGTTGCAAGGCAAGACATTGAGTAAGACTCAAAGTCTAGCTACGGCGGAAGAAAGAGAGAAATGGACAAAGTCCCCTATGCTTCAGCCATAGGCTCTATAATGTATGCCATGCTATGTACAAGACCAGATGTGGCACATGCTATTAGTTTGACTAGTAGGTACCAATCGTATCTAGGTTCAGAACACTCGATAGCGGTCAAGAATATCCTTAAGTACTTGCGAAGAACTAAGGATATGTTTCTTATATACAGAGGTGAATAAGAGCTCTTCGCTAAGTGTTATGTCGACGCTAGCTTTGACACCGATCCGGATGACTCTAAGTCTCAATCCGGATACGTATTCCTCATGAATGGCGGAGCGGTTAGTTGGAGGAGTTCCAAAAAACCTTTGGTGGCGGGATCAACAACGGAGGCCGAATATGTTGCTGCTTCGGAAGCGGCTCAGGAAGCAGTTTGGATGAAGGAGTTCATATCTGAAATAGGTGTGGTTGCAAGCGCGTTGGACCCAATGGTGATCTATTGTGACAACAATGGGCCCATTGACAATGCCAAAGAACCAAGGTCTCACAATTATTCCAAGCATATTAAGCGCTGATTGCATTCCATCCGTGAACATGTCAAGGATGGAGATATAAAGATTTGTAAAGTACATACAGATCTCAATGTAGCAGATCCGTAGACCAAAACTCTCCCTAGAGCAAAACATGATCAACACCAGAACTCCATGGGTGTTAGATACATCACTATGTAACTAGATTATTGTCTCTAGTGCAAGTGGGAGACTGAAGGGAATATGCCCTGAGAGGCAATAATAAAGTGTTTATTATGTGTATTCCAAGTATATGATAGATGTTTATTTTGCATGCTATAATTGTATTAATACGGAAACACTAATACATGTGTGTATAATAAACAAACAGAAAGTTCCTAGTTATGCCTCTCTGATAAACTAGCTCGCTGATTAACAAGATGATCAAAGTTTTTTTTATCATAGACATTGGATGTTGTTAATAACGAGGTCACAACATTAGTGTAATGATGTGATGAACATTCATCCGAAGTATAGCATTACGATCAAAGTCATTGAGTTTATATTGCTATAACAACTTACGAAGTGATCCTAATCCTTAGACCATGAGATCATGTCAATCACTAACACCGGAAGAGTTTCTTGATAACATCAAACGTCACACCGTAACTGGGTGATTATAAAATGGGTTCAGAACTACTAAAGTGTCATGTTGAGGCTCATGGATTGAGAGTGGAGTTTGTTCATCCTGATGACGGATAGATATACTCTGGGAATGACATATTATTTGGAGCAGTTCCAAAAAACTTTTGGTGGCGGGATCAACAACGGAGGCCGAATATGTTGCTGCTTCGGAAGCGGCTCAGGAAGCAGTTTGGATGAAGGAGTTCATATCTGAAATAGGTGTGGTTGCAAGCGCGTTGGAGGAGTTCCAAAAAACACTAATATGGAAACACTAATACATGTGTGTATAATAAACAAACAGAAAGTTCCTAGTATGCCTCTCTGATAAACTAGCTCGCTGATTAACAAGATGATCAAAGTTTTTTTTATCATAGACATTGGATGTTGTTAATAACGAGGTCACAACATTAGTGTAATGATGTGATGAACATTCATCCGAAGTATAGCATTACGATCAAAGTCATTGAGTTTATATTGCTATAACAACTTATGAAGTGATCCTAATCCTTAGACCATGAGATCATGTCAATCACTAACACCGGAAGAGTTTCTTGATAACATCAAACGTCACACCGTAACTGGGTGATTATAAAATGGGTTCAGAACTACTAAAGTGTCATGTTGAGGCTCATGGATCGAGAGTGGGAGCAATGTGGCATTTCTGATATTATATGTGAATGACATATTATTGATCGGAAATGATATAGATCTTTTGAACAGTGTTAAAAGTTATCTAAACAGCAAATTTTCAATGAAGGACCTAGGTGAAGCATCATACATATTAGGCATAAAGATCTATAGAGATAGATCTAGGCTCCTAATAGGGCTATCGCAAAGTACATACCTTGATAAGATTTTAAAGAAGTTTAAAATGGACGGAAGTAAGAAGGGGTTCTTACCTATGTTGCAAGGCAAGACATTGAGTAAGACTCAAAGTCCGGCTTCGGCGGAAGAAAGAGAGATAATGGACAAAGTCCCCTATGCTTCAGCCATAGGCTCTATAATGTATGTCATGCTATGTACAAGACCGGATGTGGCACATGCTATTAGTTTGACTAGTAGGTACCAATCGGATCCATGTACGAAACACTGGATAGAGGTCAAGAATATCCTTAAGTACTTACGAAGAACTAAGGATATGTTTCTTGTATACGGAGGTGAAGAAGAGCTCATCGCTAAGTGTTATGTTGATGCTAGCTTTGACACCGATCCGGATGACTCTAAGTCTCCATCCGGATACGTATTTCTCATGAATGGCGGAGCGGTTAGTTGGAGGAGCTCCAAACAACCTGTGGTGGCGGGATCAACAATGGAGGCCGAATATGTTGCTGCTTCAGAAGCGGCTCAGGAAGCAGTTTGGATGAAGGAGTTCATATCCAAACTAGGAGTGGTTGCAAACGCGTTGGACCCAATGGTGATCTATTGTGACAACAATGGTGCCATTGCCAATGCCAAAGAGCCAAGGTCTCACAAGCATTCCAAGCATATTAAGCGCCGGTTTCACTCCATCCGCGAGCATGTCAAGGATGGAGATATAAAGATTTGTAAAGTACACACGGATCTCAATGTAGCAGATCCGTTGACTAAAACTCTCCCTAGAGCAAAACATGATCAACACCAGAACTCGATGGGTGTTAGATTTATCACTATGTAACTAGATTATTGTCTCTAGTGCAAGTGGGAGACTGAAGGGAATATGCCCTCAGAGGCAATAATTAAATGTTTATTATGTGTATTCCAAGTATATGATAGATGTTTATTTTGCATGCTATGATTGTATTAATACGGAAACATTAATACATGTGTGTTTAATAAACAAACAGAAAGTTCCTAGTTATGCCTGTCTCATAAACTAGCTAGTTGATTAACAAGATGATCAAGGTTTCCTGATCATGGACATTGGATGTTGTTAATAATGCGATCACAACATTAGTGTAATGGTGTGATGAACATTCATCCGAAGTATAGAATTACAATCAAAGTCATTGAGTTTATATTGCTATAACAACTTACGAAGTGATCCTAATCCTTAGACCATGAGATCATGTCAATCACTAACACCGGAAGAGTTTCTTGATAACATCAAACGTCACACCGTAACAGGGTGATTATAAAGATGGATTCAGAACTAATAAAGTGTTATGTTGAGGCTCATGGATCGAGAGTGGAATTTGTTCATCCTGATGACGGATAGATATACTCTGGGCCCTCGGTGATATCACATTGATTAGCTTGCAAGCAAGTGATTTGATCACTAGAATGTTATATCACGGGAACGAGAAAAGAGTGCATGTCAGTAACGAGATCAAACTAGGTATGGAGATACCGATGATCGAATCTCGGACATGTAATATATCGTGAAACAAAGGGATTAAGATACTAGCGTAAAAGGTTCCGACGATCATAAGAAAGTCATCGTTGAATGGGTGGGAGTCAGTATGGGTCTCCAGATCCCGCTTCTGATTATTGATCCGAGAGGGGTCTCGATCATGTCCGCATTATTCACGAACCGTAGGGTGACACACTTAAGAGACACCGACATCCAATTGGAGCAAAAGTTTCATGCCGAAAGAATGAACAAGCGCAGGAATTTATTTCACTAGATAGTGAAACAGGTTTTCGGGTGAAATTGCATAAAGTGGTTATGCATGTGAAATAGAATTCTAGCAAGGGGTTATTTGTGAATGTCTTTCATTAAAGTAATTGACAAAATTCTGAATAAAATAAAAGAGTTTTATTTAATGAGAGTTTGCATTAAATTTGGTGGAAATTTAATGGGAATTTGAGTGGGTTTTTGAGTGGAGAAAATTGAAGGGCCATTTTGTGAGTGGAGTATGCACCCACATGAATGAGGGAGAGGTGGGGGAACCCTCCATGGCCAGCGGCCATTCCCCCTTGGGCTGCCCCCCCTCCCCTATATAAGGAGCCCCTCCTCTCACTTCTCACTTACACCTCCTAGTGAAGGATCTCTCTCCCCCTCTAGAATTTATTCCCCATGGTCTCGGGCTAGCGAGATACATTTTCCCGGTGGCTATTCAGCAAGAAAGAGTTATGCTTCCGCTGCTCGGTGCCTCGAATGTGTGTGCGAGCACAGATGCGCTGCTGATTTGTGGCGCTAGGACTTCCTCTCGATCTTGAGATCGGCAAGAGATCGTCTACATCAACCACGAGTTAAACTCGTTAAGATTTGTCGGTCTTCAAGGGTATGTTCTCTACGGATATACATCCGCCCGTTGTTTGTATCTAGTAGATAGATCTTGGTATATAGTTCACATCGTAGGAAATTTTTTGTTTTCTATGCTGTGAACCCTACACATTTTGGTGTTACCCGGATGAATGGAATATGGTGAGTTGTGGGCTTCCTGTAAAATAAGTTTCCGAAGCTCCGGATCTTGTGGAACACAGATACGTTTCCCATACCATAAAGTACCCTGTTCATCTTCATGGAATCCTTTGGATTTTCCCTTGCCAATCTTTTCCTTAATCTCTGCAATTTCCATATCTGTATTTTGGGCTTCGTTGATCTTGTCCAACAAAGTGGGTTGAACATCCAAAGACATGAGATGTCCCTCAGGCACAATCTCCAATCTAAGATTTCTGAATTGGGTACACAGATCATCGGGCAATTCTCCCTTAGTAAGGCCATTCACAAAAACTTTACGGCTTAGAGCATCCGCTACAACATTTGCTTTACCGGGGTGGTATTGCAGACTCAAGTCATAGTCCTTGATGAGTTCTAGCCATCTTCTTTGTCTCATGTTAATTTCTTTCTGGGTGAAAATATATTTCAAACTTTTGTGATCTGTGAACACTTCACACCGTTTCCCAAAAGATAATGTCTCCATGTTTTGAGTGCATGGACAACAGAGGCTAACTCTAAATCATGAGTAGGGTAATTCACCTCATGAGTTTTGAGTTGTCTCGAGGCATAAGCCACAACTTTCCCTTCTTGCATAAGTACTGCACCTAATCCATGATGAGATGCATCACAATAAACTTGGAAATCTTTCTCCAAATCTGGCAAACATAAGACTGGTGCTGTCACTAGTCTCTTCTTCAATTCTTGGAAACTGAGTTCACATCCTTCAGACCAAGCAAATTTCTTGTCTTTCTTTAGCAATTCTGTCATAGGCTTAGCTACCTTGGAGAAATTCTCAATAAATCTTCTGTAGTATCCTGCCAAGCCAAGGAAACTGCAAACTTCTTTTACTGACTTAGGAGATTCCCATTCAATTACAGCTGACACTTTAGCAGGATCAACTGCTACACCATCTCCTGACACAATGTGTCCAAGAAATCCAACTTCATTTAACCAAAATTCACACTTGCTAAATTTGGCATACAGCTTATGCTCCCTAAGCTTCTCAAGTATCAAACGCAAATGACCTTCATGCTCTTCTTTGCTCTTGGAGTAGATCAAAATGTCATCGATGAAAATGACAACAAACTTGTCAAGGAACTCCATGAACACCTTGTTCATCATATTCATAAAGTATGCTGGTGTCTTAGGTATGTCTTGTTCCCTTATCTTGAGCTAGAAATAACCTGACCGGAGATCAATCTTTGAAAACACACAAGCTCCTTCTAACTGATTAAACAAGTCATTGATTCTAGACAAAGGGTATTTGTTCTTGATAGTCACCTCATTGAGTGAACGGTAATCTATGCATAACCTTTAACTTCTATCTTTATTTTCCACGAACAAAACTGGTGCTCCCCAAGATGAAGAACTTGGTTGGATAAAACCTTTCTGCAACTGTTCTCCAAGTTGCTTCTTGAGTTCTTTCAACTCATCAACTGACATCTTGTACGGTCTCTTTGCTATTGGTCCAGATCCTGGTAGCAAATCAATAAGAAACTCTACATCTCTATCTGGTGGCATTCCCGGCAGTTCTTTCGGAAACACATCCGGATATTCACTCACAATTGGCACACTGTCCATGCTAACCCCCTTAAGAGAATTTAGCTTACTCCTTTTTGCTTCAAAGTTGGTCTTGAATCTGATCCTTTTGTTTTCTGGAGTTTTGAGTGAGACAGTATGGTTGGCACAATCTATTACTCCCTTGTGCTTAGTCATCCAGTCCATTCCCAAAATGACATCCAATACTTGGGAGTTTAAGATTATCAAGTTAACGGGAAACTTATACTTCCCAAACTCTATGACTAGATCATGACATCCTGAATTCACTATAATTTCTCCGCCAGGAGAACTTACTTTTATAATACACCCAATAGTTTCTACCGGTAGTTCATTTCTTTCAACAAATGCTCTTGATATGAATGAATGAGATGCACCAGTATCAAAGAGAACAAATGCTGGAACAGAATTGAGTTTGAACTTACCAAAGAACAAAGATCAGGTTCCTCATAGATCTCTTCCACATTTATGTGGTTCACCTGTCCCTTTTGGAAAGGGTTGGGCTTGTTGGGTCCTTCAACTTTCTTTTCTGGGCATTCATTTGCATAATGCCCCATCTTCTTGCACTTGAAACATTCAACCTGACTAAGATCCTTCTTAACCGGCTGGCTTCCACTACCACTTCCATTTCCATTGTGGTGGCTCTTATATCCACCCTTGTGATTCTTATATTTGTCATTGTCATGACTACGGTGGTGCTTGTTGTCATGATGACGGTTGTGGTTGTGGTGCTTGTTGAACTTCCCATGCTTGTGGGACCCAGAATTCCCACTATCATCATAATGGGAACGCCTGTGAGACGATCCCGAGCTGTGCTTGTCAGAGTGCTTTCTCTTCCTGCTTTCCACGTGTTTCATCTTGCTCTCCAAAATAGCAGCCTTGTCACAAAGAGACTGATAAGTGGGAACATAAGACACAGATAGCTGCAGGTTAAGTTCATGATTCAATCCTTCAAGGAACTTTTCTTTCCTCTTAGCATCAGTGTCAACTTCATCCGGTGCATAACGCGCCAGATTGTTGAACTCCTCAATATACTCGGCCACGCTGCGGTGGCACTGCTTCAAGTTTTGAAATTCCTTTTTCTTCAGGCTCATCACTCCGGATGAGATGTGAGCAGTACGGAAACCATCTTCAAAGATAGCCCATGTCACATCCGCAATGGGAGTGGTGATTTGGAAGTTATCCCACCAAGTGGTTGTTGGTCCTTCCAAAAAGTGTGTTGCAAATCTGACCTTCTCTTCATCAGTACAGCCAACGGTTACCAAGTCCTTATTCACAGAGCGTAGCCAATCATTGGCCACCATAGGATCAGTAGTTCCTGAGAACTTTGCTGGCCTCAGTCTTAAGAACCTGGTAAGCATGTCAAAACCCGGTGGGTTGTTCTGATTGTTGTTGTTGTTGTTATTATTATTATTGTTGTTGTTGTTGTTCTGATTCTAGATGAACGTGGTCATCATTTGCATCAACTGCGTCTGAGCTATCATCATCTGCTGCATCTCAGGGGTGATGTTGTTGTTGGGGTTGGGATTGGCACGTCGGGGAGGCATCTGTGGTTTTCAATAAGGATAAGAATGAGATACCCATAGATGCTAACATGCACAATACATCACATAACAAACCACAATCATGCATCATAGTAGTAAAAGTTCAACAACACAGACAACAAGCTTTTGGAAAAGTAAACACACCAATAGCAAGCCATCCACATGTTAGATGGTCATTGCGACTCATTAATCAAAAGCATGATAAATAAATGGTGAATGAGTAGTCATCACTACTCCTCTGCATCAACCTCCTCATCAACAAGTGTAAGACCTGCATTCTCCTCGCGGTCTTGTATTCCTCGACATTGGTGGTCAAGGCCTCTACTTTGGCTTTGAGAGCCCTCTTCTGTGCATGAAGCCTCTCAATCACACCTTGCTGATGCTCGAGCTCGAAGTCCTTGGCCTCTAGTTCCGCAGTCATGTCTCAAATCCTCTTGTTCCTATCTTGAACTCTCTTCTCTTGACTCTTGAACTTTCTATCCCGACTCTCAAACTTGGCCTCCATCTCTTTGACTATCTCATCTTGCTCCGCGAAGAGCTTGTCCTTCTCACGAAGCTGCACCTGGAGTTCGTCATTGCTAAGCATGACGTTGGTCCTATCAGTGTCTAGGTGCCTAAGAAGAACCTCTAAGTCCTGGAGGTATAGACGAATCGGCTCTGCCGTCTCTCTCAAAGTATCCTCAAAGTCAATGGCCTCACCATCCTCATCACGTCTACCAAAGGCGTGGAAGTGAGTACCTCTAACCTCTCGAGAGTGTCTCCCTAGCAAACGTCCAAGCAAATCCTGCATGACTACCTCTAGGCCTCTCTCTTTGTCATCATGCATGAGCTTGAAGATGATGGTCTCCGTGGCTGGCTCAGTCTGGCGTCCTGGCTGATTAACCTTGAAGCCCCAAAGGTCTTTCCTCTCAAACTTGGTGAGGGGAAGCATCATGATGGAAGGAAGTGGGAGATTGAGCAGACAAGTGAGCTCAATAATACGATTGCCAAAACAAGTTCCCTTGAACTCTTCAGCCGTGCTGATAGTAACATTAGGCATCTATTTTATAAGATAGAAAAAGTTAGAATCAACACAATTAAAGATAAATCACAAGACAAGGCATCACATGCATATCTTTGGAAATCAAAACACACAAGTCATGGTATACATAAAACCATTACAAACATCCAAGGTTCAACTTATTTTAAACAACATTTGGAAAATAAAATGATAAGTGTGGTGGTCCAACTAATGAAGTACGTTATAATCCCATCTCACTTGCCAAGTTGGCTAACAGGGCATCCCTAGAGGCAATCTGTCTATCTAGATCACATGACTCCATTGCTAAGTCTATGATGTCCTCCCTTAAACTTTGGTTGGTAGCCTCTAATTCTTGGGTATGTTTCTTTTCTTCCCTAAGGTCATTCTGGGTGTTGAGCATTCTGCACTTGATTCTATCACCAAGTTCTTTGATGGCTTTCCAAGCTGCATCCCTTGCTGAATCAAAGAATGTGGTGTGCATCACTGAGTTGGTGACCATGCAGAATCCTGAGTCCTTGTGGTTGTCTTCCTTGTTTTTATACAAGTGAAGTTGCACCCACCAATACTCAACTCCTTCATCCATCACAGGAAAACCTTTGTACACAGTTGCACCATGTATTCCCATGGCAACCATGAGGTCCTTGAGAGCCTTGGGGAATTCTGTCTCACATTCCAAAGTCATAGTCATGAGTGGTCCCTTCCTCACGGCTTCATTGATGGAGTTCATCTACAAATAGAGATGAGAAAGAAGATTAGAAAAGTTTACGAGAAGAAAAGACAAGTGTGGAATTTGTTAAAAAATTCCTTAGTGGTTTCCAATCCTAGGGTCATAATCCTACAGGCAACACAGTGCTCTGATACCATCTGTAAGATCCCTCCTTTGTAAAGGAAAGGATCCCTGTGATTGCAAGGCTAGTCCCTGGATCAATGCTAGCATCCACAGTTTAAGATGAAGTACACAGAAACAAAGGTCATTATTACATGTCATTCCAGAGACAAACATAGTCTTTTACAAACTCCATGGCCACAAGCCTAGTACAAGAGTTTAAATATGTAATAAGATAAATAAGTCTTCATCTTCATGTTCCACAGGCAAGCATGTTGAGTGTAGACTCATAACCCCTAATCACCATCAGAATAACCTACAACATCACAAGTTACAGCCACAGTGGGTCAATACATTGGAATAGTATTGGCAAGTGATACCTTAGAGTATTATTGGCAACTAGATACTATATGCATTTTTGCCTAAATGTAGCTTAGGCTTGCTTTGCTCAAAATAGGTTTTTACCTATTAGTTGAAAACACTAAGTTTTTCTTTGATAAAACTTTCCCAAGGAAACACCAATAGAAATTGGTGAACCTTCACCCTTGTTCAACCACAAGTTTTTACTTAGAAATTGGGATGAGGAGATTCTTGCTAGCTTCCATGTCTTGATGCTCAAGTTGTCCTATACCAGGGACATGGCTAAGTACTTAGATTCTTCCATCTGCAGTGGTTGTGCACTTTCCCCACAAGACTTGATTTTCACCAAGACAGGACCTTTTAGAAGCCTTCCCTTAGACCAAATGGACGCGCTCCAACCTATCATCCCACTACCACCAACTGTCCAAATGGCTAAGTTATTGCAACCTATATGATCCAGGCAGAGCCCATATTGTCAAGTGGCTACACTAGAAGCTTCTTAACATATGGCATCTCAAATCCTTTTGTTCCTGGGTGGCTTTCCACAAGTGAGATACACAAGGTAAACCATAGAAATGGGCCTTGTCTAACCACTCAACATAAACCATTCCTTCCATTCCACCCAGGTGTTTCATTCACTTTGTTGTTTTATTAAGCAAAAACATAAGTCCAAAGACTTAGAAATATTTTCTCTTAGCATGAATACATAACCACCCTTGGTTGCTACTAGCTAGGCTAAGCATGGTATTGACAAGAATCTTAACTTAGAAATTTCTAGCAATTCTACAACTACTAGGATTTCCCAAGCATAGCATATAGGTCAAAAATTCATGCAAGGCTAGCAAAATATTTCTAATGCATAGTGGAAAACATAGGAGTAGAATCATAAAGCACCACTTGCCTTGGTAGTTTGTAGAGTAGCAACAATCCTCACAATCACAATCACTATTTGCACCAAAATCTACACATAAAATAATAGCACCAATCACATACAAAATTAATACAAACAAAAATAGATGAATGCATGCAAAATGCCATGTGATGATTTTATACACCAAACAAGACAAGTGCACAGTATTGAAACATAAACAAGTTCAAATCTTGCCAATTAAACTTTATTTGAACAACAAAGTATTTTTCAAATAATTTCTATACCCAAATTATGCCTACAAATGATTATGTGAAAACAATCATTTTAACAGAAGCAAAACATTAAACACATTGCATAAATGGAAAGCATTTTCTCTCCTGATTCCATTGATATAAAATTTGTCAAATTTGGACGTGGGAATCAAAAGTTATGAATTAAACAAGTTTAAACATCTAATAGATCTAATTCATATTTTTAAAACGAAACACATGCCACGCGGCGCTTCCTGATTGGTTGGTACCGCTTCGCGCGGATCACGCTCGCGAACCGTCAGATCTAACTAAAACGCACGGCTCAGATCTGCCTGTACCGCTTCAAATCAAATCTAATTGTGGCCTTTGGATCTGGATCCAATGGATCAGATCTATCTGACCAGAAACCAGCAAGAAATGGTGCCATGGGCGCATTCACGGCAGCGACACGCCGGCGAGGCCAGAGGGGCAGGGGGTCGAGCTAGTGCTTATCGAGATCACGAGAACGTGGAGATGCTCAACTTGTAGACGGATAGGGTCAGGGCGCTCGGACACGGCAGCAGGAGCTCGTCGGAGTTCGTCTAAGCTTCGGGTGCTCTCTGTCAAGGTCGAAGACGACGCCCTGGGGCACAAGGATTCAAATGGAGAACGTTAACGGGTGCGCGAGGTACGGGCGAACATGATAGCATGAACCAGATGCAAAGGGGAACACAGGGCTCACCGGAATGGCTCGTCGGAGTCGAGTCGAGCTTCGGCCGTTTCCAGATGTCGACGAGGGCAACGACCTAGGGCGATTCAGGATGAAATGGAAGCATGAGAAGATGCGCGAGATGATTGCGAAGCATCTCGCGTAGACCAGAAGGCAAGGGGCGCTCGATACTCACCGTGATGGCTCGCCGGAGTCTCTCGGTACAGCGGCGGTGCGACTCGAATTGCTGGCAGCCTGGTGGCGTGGTGTCTGCGCTGAGTGAGGGGAAATGAGCAGCGAGGGGAGGGGATCTTATAGCCAGAGCAGGGGCGGAGATTGCACTCGCATTCATCGTCAATTAAGTGGAGTAAAATCGCGGCAGTGATGGGGGAAGAAACGGGCGGCGATGACGTCTGCGCGCGGGATTTGGGGAAGAAGGAGCTGACGTGGAGAGGGTCCACTGATCAGTCTCTGCGGGGTAAGTTTGCACGCGTGGAAGAGGGAGGGGGAAGGGGCTGCTCCGGGTGGGCTCGTGGGCTGTTAGTGGTGCTGGGCCGAAAGGCTGGCGCCAGGTTTTAATTTTTTTTCCTTTTTGCTTTTCTTTTTCTGTTTAATTTTCTAGAAATGATTTTCAAACCCTAATACAAATAAGTTTGATTTCAAATCTTCTCTAGATATTTATACAGTGAACTTTGTACTCAAATGTGTGTCAAACACTACTGTTTACTCAAACACACTTTGATCAGTTGTAAAATAAAATAAAACCAAGCCTTAATGAGTTATAAAAAAGGCATAAAATTGGTTTTATATTCACACTTTGTTTTGAAAACTTCGCCCAAGCTTTGGAAAACACTTAAGTTTGAACTCAAAACATTAATGAATAAAATAAATACCTTTCTCATTAGAAGGTAGCACTAAGGCTAGATCATACTTACATAAAATAATGAGCAACAGATGCTCCTGTTTTTGGAATGGTTTTGAAATGGAACCCGAAATGATCATGGATGCATGGATGATATGCATGAGTTTTGAAACATGATTTTAGGGATGTTACATTGCCAAAACCAATTTAGATCCACTTGATTCTCCCAAAGTGGTGCCAATACTGATCAACAAGATCCATCATATAATAGAGATTGCAAACTAAAATAAGAAGTGCAAAAAGTAAAAGATGAGGCTTCTCATTAATATTCAATAAAGGCACTCACACCAAGGGATACATAGATAATCAACTAAAGGAGAGATACTTCCACATGCAAACCAAACTATAAGATAACCTATCTACCACATATATGAATCCACTAAAAAAGTAAAAGATAAAAGATGATGGTGGTGATACCGCGGCACTCCCCCAAGCTTGGAACAAGCCAAGGGGATGCCAAACCTGATGGTGAATTACTCCTTTGGTGGTGGTGGTGTTCTTTTGATAAGCTCTTCAATAAGTTTCTTCAATTCCTCAAACTCAAAAGTAAGAGTACGGATTAGCTACGAGTTTTGCTCTATACGGTTCATGATCATGTCAGTCCGAGAATCTAGTCCTTGTTATTCTTTCCCCACTCTTCCTTATTAGAGTGTTTCTTCCCTGCATGGTTAGAACAAGTGGTACAAGGAGGGAGTGTGCGTGGAGCGAGGATATGACGCTGAGTTCTCCCTCCTGTAGACATCCGTGCTGTCCTCCTAAGCTTGGTAGGTAATGCCACAAAACCAATGCTTGCAACGGTAGCGCGGGTGTCCGGATGCTTGTCCTCCTCCATGTCACCTTCATACCCTACAAAATTTTCCTCCTCCTTGGGGACAAAATTCTCCTCCTCCACTCACAAGCATCAACTACAATAGTAACTAACACTGGGAAGGTTTCCCCTAATGAACTAAGCAATATCCAACACAATTTTTACAGCACGACGGAGTGGTGATGATGGTGTGGATGATGATGATCCCGATGAAGCCTAGCTTGACGATGGTGTTGATGGCGACGGTCTACCCTCTCCGGGAAGGAATTCCCCCGGCAGAAATCTGTCTGCCGGAGAGATCTTTCTTTCTTGGTGTTTTCTGCCCTAGAGGCGGCGGAAATCTATCTGTGGTCGCTCCCTCGGGCTTAGGGTTCCATAGGGAAGATATAGGCAAAGGGGGAGAGTCGGAGGCCAGGAAAGTGGGCCACACCTTCCCTAGGCGCGGCCCAGGGTGGGCCCACGCCTAGGGGGGGTGTGGGCCCCCTGCGGCCCCTCTTCGCTCCTCCTTCTAGCTTCCTCCTTCTCGTAAAATAATATGTTTCCATATTTTTCTAGTACATTTCTAATCTTCGCGAAATTGCACCGAAACGCCTTATTTTCCATCAGAATCCAGACTCCAGCAGTCCATCCTCCAAGAATCATCCAACATGCATAAACAGATGAAAATCCATAAGTAATACCTCATAATAAGACATATATCAATGAATAGAGGTAAATTATGGTATAGAAAGGTGATGCAAATTGGGCATATCAACTCCCCCAAGCATAGACTTTGCTTGTCCCCAAGAGAAAATTGAGCTCAGTAAACATGTCCACAGGTTTATGGAGTGAAGTGTCGATAAAATAATACAAACAAGAAGCATCACACTTACCATTGCACAACTCATAGAAGAAAGCAACTCACCATTATATAAATTAGCTTGCAACCAAGTATAGTAGTCACAATAGAGATGCATAAAGATAAATCATAATTGGAATTGGAAAACTTGTTCTTAGTCACCTGGCAAATAGTTTCACAAAAGGCTTTTGTAGGAGTTTCAAAACAGGAGCATTCTTTGCTCAAAAAGTTTTTTCACAAGTGAAGGCTTTCAAAGTAATACTCAATAGATAACAGTTTTGTGTAAACAAGGAAGATATAGAACATGATTGAATAAATCACCGTATGAATGCTCGAAACACAACAACTCAAATGCTTGCTAGAGATAGAGAAGAAAAAGGTTTACTGACTCAACTTGGAAGTGGGAGAAAGGTCCCTTCTTAGAGGGAAGCAGGGATTACAAGTCATAAAGAGCGTACAAAAGATTATGGTACTTACTAGCTTTGAGCCCTCATTGCCCCTATCATAGGCATCTTGAGATCATTAAGGTTAAAGTGAACAGGGATGGAGTATATGCTTGACGAAATATAAGTTGGCAATCTCATGTCCCTTGAATATGAGGGCCAGTCCTCATGCTTCTCAACTTTGGTCACAGGTAAGTTCTTGTCATTGTAAGTATTTGCATATCATAGAGAACCGCCAACGGGGTACCCCTTGCACATGGTACAGGAGCTTTCCCATAACCAAAATGACAAGGCAAGCAGACAGTGAGCATCTCAGCGATCTTTTTATTTACTATGTGCATAGCTTTTTATTGAGGATGCTTCACAGATTGCTCACTATGGTGATGCTGCAAGTTTCCACCATGATTAGGAATGGCTTAGGCTAGCGGCCCAGGCGTTTCTCTAATACAAAATACAGACTCCATGGACTTACAAGTTCCCTCTTATTTCACACCATTGACATCCATAGACAAAAGAGCACGATATCAACTGTGTACAGAGTACAAGTGCAATGTTGAAAACGTTCCCCGTGACAGCACGATTCTGCTAATTCCAACGTATAGATGCAAGCATATACAACTTCGATGTTCACAATGGTTTAAGTCTATTAGGGGCAAGAAAATAAGGTGTGCCATCAAGTTCATGAGAGCTTTACTAACTATTTTTCACATAACAAAATACTTTTTTTAATTCGAAAGATAGATGAAGCTTAAGAATTTGCTTGGAATAGCAACAATGCTACTATGTAGAAATGGTGGACACAAATGGCAAAAGTTTTTGTTCAAAGGGATTTGGAAACATGAGAGGTATACCTTCTCAAAACAGGTTTTTGGCTAGCAAGGCTGGGTAGCAAGCAAGAGAGTTGAAAGAAACAAGCAAACCTACAAGTAATAAAGCCAAACATGCAATCTTCCTTGAAGACACAAAAGATCTTAAATAAAGAATACTAAGCTTATGAGCCAACAAGAAAGAAAATAAATGATACAAAATACATGTAAGATTTTCCTATTTTTCTTTCAAACCTCAAAAGGTGTTGCTACTGACCAGAACTAGGTTTGCCAAAACCAATTTAGATCCACTTGATGCTCCCAAAGTGGTGCCAATACTGATCAACAAGATCCATCATATAATAGAGATTGCAAACTAAAATAAGAAGTGCAAAAAGTAAAAGATGAGGCTTCTCATTAATATTCAATAAAGCCACTCACACCAAGGGATACATAGATAATCAACTAAAGGAGAGATACTTCCACATGCAAACCAAACTATAAGATAACCTCTCTACCACATATATGAATCCACTAAAAAGGTAAAAGATAAAAGATGATGGTGGTGATACCGCGGCACTCCTCCAAGCTTGGAACATGCCAAGGGGATGCCAAACCTGATGGTGAATTACTCCTTTGGTGGTGGTAGTGTTCTTTTGATAAGCTCTTCAATAAGTTTCTTCAATTCCTCAAACTCAAAAGTAAGAGTACGGATTAGCTACGAGTTTTGCTCTATATGGTTCATGATCATGTCAGTCCGAGAATCCAGTCCTTGTTATTCTTTCCCCACTCTTCCTTATTAGAGTGTTTCTTCCCTGCATGGTTAGAACAAGTGGTACAAGGAGGGAGTGTGCGTGGAGCGAGGATATGACGCTGAGATTGGTAGGTCGTGCCACCAAACCAATGCTTGCGACGGTAGCGCGGCTGTCCGGATGCTTGTCCTCCTCCATGTCACCTTCATACCCTACAAAATTCTCCTCCTCCTTGGGGACTTGAGGTTCTTCTTCCTCGGGCTTCTTCCCTTTATCGTTGGCGGAGGCCATGGCGCTCTAAACTTGAGAAGATTTCCTGACAGAAATAGATCGAAACGAAAACACGACGAGAACACGATGCACGAACCTCGGGGAATCCAGGGGTTTATATATTACGAAGTTTCAATGCATAAGGATGGTACTGACACGGAAACAAGGCGGAGTCGGAGTTCGAGAGTGGAACACCCCCCTTAGGCGCGGCCAGGCTGGGCCCGCACCTGGGGTGGGTTTCCCCACCCCGGGCTTCGATTCTTCCTCTATTTCGTCTCATAGTCTTCCTTATGTATTTAAAATATAAAAAATATAAAAAGATTTGACTTTCACGAACCTTCTGTTATCACCACTTTTACCTATTCAAAGACGAACTCTGCAGACTTCTTTTCTCCTTCCCCTGGAAATTTTCTTCTTACAAAACCCTTGCACAAACTCAATGACAACATTAGTATAAGCAAAAACAATAACCTTTAGGTACACACTTCAACTGAAAACCCATCAAAACAAAAGCTTCTATAAGAGTCGAATGCAAAAGATGGCAGACTATCAAAACATACTAGCAGGTAAAGATTGAATTTTTCGAGAACCTTCTGTTGCTCAAATAAAAAAGTGCAGAACGAATGAAAGTTCGGTAAGAACCTGGAGAACAATCTCAGAAAAATGCAGCTCCATCCGAAGTGCTGAGCTCCCTCACGAATTTTTACAATGCAGCACAAAAAAAAATTGTCCCTGGACAGCCACTTTTCACAACTCCTCTACTTCACAAAAGTAGTTGAACTTGACACAAAAACCAAAACAAAAAGGATAAGGAGCGGTTATTACTGAGGTAATAACTTCCAAGACTCGGCAAAACTGTTGGGTTATCTCCCAATAAGTACTTTTCTTTAATGCCTTTAAGTTAGGCTTAAAACTTTCAAAGATGCTCACATAGGATATATATATATTTGAAGTGAAAGAGAGCATCAAGAAACAAATAACCAACACATTTGATTCTAACCCACTTCCTATGCATGGGAGTATCATGAGAAAACGAATTGTTGAAACAAAAAGCCACAAGCATAGGAAGACAAAACAGATGCAACTTCAAAGCTTTCAACATAAAACGGGGAAGCTTAACATCATTGAGATGCATAAAACCATGTTTCCCTCTCTCAAAATAACTTTCAGTAGCACTTTGAATAAAGTTGACAATATGACTTTCACTGAAAACAACTTTATTATCAGAATAAGCATACTTACAGTCACCAAAAGGAGGTCCAAGGTCATAGACTGGATCAATAGAAGCAAGTTGGTCCATCCTGAAATCTTTATTAGGCAAGCTATTTTCACAAGGAGCTTTAGCAAATTTGGAAAAGTTAAACTCGTAAGAATCTACATCAAACTTGGTTAAAACTTTTTCCTTCTTACAATCAATAATAGCTCCACAAGTGTTCAAGAAAGGTCTACCAAAAATGACAGGACAAGTTTTGCTAGCTGCTGAATTAAGCACTAGAAAATGAGCAGGACATTTAATCTTACTATAGAGAACTTTCGCGTCTCTTACAATGCCAATGGGGCAAATAGTTTCTTTATTAGCAAGGTGAATAACCACATCTGTAAGGGTTCACAGCATAGAAAACAAAAAAAATCCTATGATGGGAACTATGTACCAAGAGCTATCTACTAGATACAAACAACGGGCGGATGTATATCCGTAGAGAACATACCCTTGAAGACCGACAAAGTGTCGTGGTGGTGGCACGGCAGATGCCATGGGTAGGCTAAAGTACGGGGCCAATGGATGCTAGAGGGATCTGGGGAGGGAAGATGTAGCTGATTCTACACACAAAACACTAAGGTAAAGATCTTTATTTCTCCTTCCTTGGGCTACAGGTGCTCCTTGAGCTGTATACAAAGAGAAAGGGAGACCTTTACCAGCCTAACGGTCCTAAATGAGCCGATGCCCTCCTCAGGGTCCAAGCCTCCCCTTATAAAGGAGAGCCTTGGGTTCCTTTAGGGCTGGCGTGGCAAGCATATTCGAGGAATATGCTTGTCCCAAGATAGTAACTCGGCGGCCTCCTTTCCGTGTCGCCCTTCTATTGACGGCAAGGTTCCAGAGGGCCCCTCCTGCATGCCTCGGGCTTCAGTACTGTCACTTCCATGACCTCCTTCTGCCCCTCTGTCGCTCTGCGCCTTTGTCCCTTGTGCTTGGCTCTGCTCAGATTCTCCCTAGCCTGTGGCTAGAGTTTGACTTTAGGCTTCTCCTTCTATTGTAAGATTCGTATCATTCGGCCCTGCCTCTCGTAAGTTGGCTCGTCCTTCACTTGTATTAAGATTACTCGGGTTAACCCGGCCGACTTACGCAGTACCTCGGCCGGGTAATGCCTTGCCATTATCATAAGGGTCCTGCCCTCTCATATCTCGGCCGACCTTTACAGGATCCGGCCGACTCAGGCTGTAACTCGGAAACTGGTCGGGGGACATACTTTCGTCTTTCCCCGTCCTTACCCTATCTGGGGTCACCTCCCCAACATTAGTCCCCGAAGCTGGTATGGCCCCGTCGATAACTTCGGCCGGGCCGTATCAGTTTCATGATATTCGTTTCCCAATGTTTCCGAGTCATCTTTTTCTCGTTTGAGGTATCCGCATATCTTCTCGTGTACGCCTCGTCTTACGTGTCATACTCATCGTTGTTTGTCTAGTTTTTTGGTTCCTCTAAAGTATTTTCTTGACTATAGTTATTATCGCTGTCGCGTCGACGCCGCGACGCCTGCATCGCTTTCGCTGTGGATCTTGGCCTTCTCTTTCATCGTGTGGTCGCCTGTGCGGTTCCACTTATCTGCGTGCGGTCGTGCCGCGTACACGTTCTACACGGATAACCGCCACACCCACGATCTCACTACCTCTCAGGTGGCGCGGTTATAAAGAGGGGCACGGGACTGGGGGATTCACTTTCCCCTTCCCCTTACCTGCGCCCTTCTTCTTCCTCACGCCTCCTCTCACGCCTTCTCCTGCTTTCGTTTCACCAGGGCTCTCTCTGAGTCTCCGGGCGGGGGTTCCCGCCGATCGCCTCCTGGCTCCCCCTCGCTTACTTGCGTCGTCGCCGGTGAGTTCTTCCGGTCCTATTGCCTAGGATCTCCTCTAGATTCCTCTGTTTCCCTTTCGTTTTCGCGCGGTAGTTCCTTCGCTGCTCCGCCGCTGTTTCCGCCTAGAATTACGACGGGGCCGTGCAGTTCTAAGTTTTCCTCCGCCGCTAGTTCTTCCTCTGTAAATCTTTCCGGCAACTCCATGTCGAGCTCCGTCAGCGGTGCCCTTATTGAGGATGACGATGCTGCCTCTAGGCCCGAACGGGGCTCGTGGCAGGGCTCTTCTGTCACCCGCCGAGAGGTTGAGTGGGTAATCCGAACTCGCCGAATTCCTGCCGAGGTAACTTGTCTCTTACCCGGCAGCGAGTCCTCTCCAGTTCTTAGGGAGGGCGAATATGTGGTCTTCATGTCGCATTTCGCTCGCGGGTTTGGTCTCCCAATTAGCGATTTCGCTAGGGAGTTCCTTGATTACTTTGCCCTTCAGCCGCATCATCTTCCTACTAACGCCATTGCCTCTCTTTCTGCCTTCATCTCTGCCTCAGAGGGATACTTCGGCCTATGGCCATCGGTGCATGTTTGGTCAAAGTTTTTTCAGATTCGATCCAACGCCGTCCCAGACAAATCTCTGCAACCCTCCGAGAAGTTGCTCACCCAATGCGGTGCCGCGTCCATCACACTTCGGAGGCAATCCGTATTTCCTCGCGTTGTAGGTCTAGAATCATGCAAGAAGTGGCATAAGTCATTCTTTTATGTCAAGAACTCTGGGAGTGAAGATAAGATTCGGCTCCCTGCTTTTTCCATTGGCCCTCCTTCCAAGCAGAACTGGACCTATAATCCGAGGAAGAGTCATGCTCTGGCCGAGGCCTTTGAGATTCGGCTGAAGGAACTAATCCGCTCCGGGTTACGCGGTGAGGATCTGATGACTACCTTCATCAGTAGCTGGATCTGCCCATTCCAGAAACGCACACACAAGCTCTGCTATATGAGAGGTCCTCTCGATCCTAACCGAGTCGCGACGGTGGAGCTGGACAACTACCTCATCTTCAAGCGCGTCCGGGCTTTCTTTAAGACGGAGATGCCTGAGGATTGGGCCTGGGGATTGAAGCCGTTCACCCGCGAGCATCCCCCTCCCGAAGTAAGTTTACGCATTTGTGTTTTGCTTTCTAATCGCGTTCGTAATTCTTTTTGCTAATTTTTCTCTTTCTTGTCCTACAGAGGTTTGAGGAGCAGAAGACTGAGGACGCCGAGGTTTTGTCACTCCCGTGGCCTGCGGATCGGAATACTCCGGACAGCGGGGAGCCGGACTCAGAAGAGTTCATTCCTAAGTCGGATCTTGCTCCGGCTTGCGCTCGCGGCAAGACCTCGGCGCACGAGGAGGAAGTTGATTCGGACGAGGTCCAAGTTCTAGAGGTAGTTGCTGCAATGCCAATTTCTTATGCATTTCTGGCTTCTACTTTCTCAGCTAATCCGGGCGGTCAGGTTCACAACGCCGAGCCTCTCGCCTCCCGGCCTCCTGTTACCTCGGGGAAACGTAGCGCTCTAGCTGGGGCCTCAGAAGCGGCTCCCAGGAAACGAATAAAGAAGTCAGCCCAGCACCCTCCGAAGCGCAAAACTATGCTCGGGGTTACTGGGTGAGTTGCTTTTGCTTGTATTTCTTGTTTCTCTCTTTCTGCTTTTTTGACCTAATCTTCTTGTCTTTGCAGGGCTCCTCTTTCTGTTAAACCCAGCGGTCCTAGCATGATGAGTCCTACGACTCGGCCGCATTCTCCTCCGCCTCCTGAGGATACCAGAGTTCCGAGTCCTGCTCGCGTTGCTTCTCCTCCTACTCCGAATCAGACATCACCTCGCCATGATGCGCCTGAGATTTCTCCTATTGATGCCGATACACTTCGGCCAACAGATATTCCTACCGAACCCGCTGCCTCCTCCGTGAACCCCGATGTTTCCGTCGAGATCCCTTCGACCCCCGCGGTCTCTACTGTGACACCAACTCCAGCCGAGGATATCAATATCTCGGCGCCCTCTGCCACCGTAATTCCTCCGGCTCCCAGGGACACTGCTCCAAGTGCCGAGGTATCGGCTCCTACTGACGCCTCTGCTAAGGCAAGGAAAGTCATCGTTACGAAGCATGCGTCCTCTCAGAAAGGACTTGCCAGCTCATCTCAGCCTACCATTGTTGACGCGTTGCGCAAGGGGGCTTCCTTTGCTAAGAGCACTATTACCTCGGCCGCTGACACACAGCTTGCCCTCCATAAGAGTCTCGCGGCAGCGGTGGCTACCCAACATGTCTGAGGTAAAGTTCTGACTCGCACGGAAAGTGGGAATAGTCTCGGCTCGTTGGTCGAGTATGCCCACAACTGGAACGCTGCCAATCAGCTCGAGGGTAATCCAAGCACCCAGCCGTTTCAACTTTCCGACATCAGCAACCGCCTACATCTGGCTGCCAAGATCATTCTTAACAATGACAAGATGAATGAGGTAATTGTTTTTACGGAGTTCTGATTAGTCCTCCGGATGCTATTATATATACTCTAGTCCCCAAAGCTTGCAACCGAATAACTCGTTATTCGTTTGGAAGTTTTATGATGCTTTACTTATTTCAGTTTTGTCTTAGAGTTCGAACCTCCATCCTACTAGATCTGCATTAAATTCTGCTTGATTTGGGTCTGTCTGAACTTTGAATATCCAGCCACCTAGGTCCGAGTTAAGTTTTGCTTGGCTCGGATTTGTCTTAGCTTGGAATATCCTGCCACCTAGATCCGAGTTAAGTCTTGCTTGACTCGGACCAGTATTAGGTTTGAATATCTTATTACTATTTGCTTTATTGCTTAGGTTGCGCATGACCGGCGGACCGCCGAATTCCAAAGGCTGCTTTTCGCGCATAAAAAATTGCAAGAAAAGTACGAGAAGGTTATTCCTGTGGTGAAGAAAGCTGGTAAGTTGACAAACTCTTGCATCATCTCCGAAGTTCTTATTGTTTTGTACATGAGATGTTGGCTCACTTTGTTGGTAAACAGGGAACATCAATAATCTTAACATCCGCCTTGAGAAAAAAATCAAGGCCCTGGAAGGTTAGTTACTCTTTTACTTTATATACTCCCCTTTGAAATGTGCATTAAGTTTCTTTTCACTCTTTTGGCTTTGGTACAGCCGAGTTACAAACCTTTGCAGCGTCCCACCAAGATTACATGCCCATGCCTGATGTGATGCTGCATTTTTTAGAACAAACTGCTACTCACTCGGCACAGCTGAAGGATAAAGATGACGAGATAGCTCGCTTGCGTGCCGAGGTGGAGTCCCTTAAGCTCTCTCAGAAGTCTGAATTAGAAAAGGTCGACCAGGAGTTCTCCGAGGAGAAGAATCGGCTAGCTCTGCAATTGCAGAAAAATAAAGAGCTCCTCGAGGCTGCCGAGCTGAAGACACGGGGGATGAGCGAGGAGATCACTCGCTTTGAGAAGAGCAAGAGTGATTGTGCTAAAGATCTTCAGATAATGCTGAGATATATTCATCGTAAGCTTCTGACCTTGGCCAAGTTATCTTTACCCTTGCTTACTGCTGATCGACGCACTTCTGTTTTGCGCAGACCATTTTCCAGAAGCTAAGCCCATGAGCTCTAAAGCGGTGATTAATGCTCGTGTGCGCCGAGGTGTTCCTGCTGATGAGGGCTCAGAGTACTCGATGGAAGATTTCTTGGTTGCTGTTGGCGCTGTAGTTGGTCCGATGAAGATTATGGGCAGGGATTTGGTGCAGGCAGCTATCCGAGCCTACCATGTTCTCTGGCCGAATACTTCTGGGACTCCTGATATTGATGAGGTCAAAATATTGGTGGAAAGATTAATGGCATCCGAGAGACAGCTAAGTCTTTGGAGGGAATCGGCCGGACGAGCTGGTGCTGATATGGCTCTCACTGTCATCATGTCATGGTATGAAGATATTTCCTTGATACCTTGAGAAATTTGCGCACTGGTTCCCGTTGGGTTGAGGACCCAGACTTTGTCGCTCTCCGGCAAGCTCGTGCCTTCTAGCTTGTTGAGTATGCAGACGTGCATATCTAGAATGAAGGTCCGAGTTTCCTTCCTAACCCAGAGGACGAGGTCGAAGTCGAGGATGCCTCGGATGATAACTCCGCTGATCAGGGCAAAGATGAGGGTGACACGGCTACTTCTGGTGGTTCCAGTTCGAGCTCGGATGGTAACGGCAACGCGCGATCCTCCTCCAAAGGTACTGGGCATTCCACTGCGCAAGCTGACGCTCCTCCACAGCCTCGGGCTTCCTGGGTCTGTGGAGGGCGAGGCAACCTGGGCCGAAGTTCCACCTACCTCTGAGTGCCCAGCTCCTGACCAAGTCACTGCCTCCCCAGCTAAAAAACTCTAAGTCATTTCTTACCCCTGCTATGCCGGGCGTATGATGTACGTCAAACATTTGTCCGTCTTTTGTGCGGCATGAATTTCTTTTGCCGTGTGCCGCTGAGACACATGTGGTTGTGATCGTTACTACTTTGTTTAAAACTGGTCCTGTTTGTCCGAATCCTTGCTTTGGCGGCCTTCAATTTCTTGAGTTTGGAGTATATATTTGCCTTTGTTCTCTCGTAGTTCGGCGTCTAACATTGCCTGACTTTGATAAACTTCGCCATTTGACCACTTTGGTTTGGACTGTTAATGTGGGCGTAAACCTTGAAGACCGTATTTGGGGAGAGCGAAGTAATATCACTCTGGGAGCCTAAGTTTGATACCCACTCTTGCAACAAAGGATAACCCATATTTAGAAATAATATAGGGTAGTCCCCGAGCCATTGCTCAAGGCAATAAGGTTTAATATATAAACCAAATTTAGAAATAATATATGTCAGTCCCCGAGCCAGTGCTTTAGAGCCGAGGTCCAATACTTGGATCAAACTTAGAAACAATATGGGACAGTCCCCGAGTAACTGCTCAAGGTGCCGAGGTTTAGTACATAAACCAAACTTAAAAACAATATAGTGCAGTTCCCGAGTCACTGCTCAAGGTGCCGAGGTTTAATACATAACATAAAATTAAAAAACAACATATGGCAGTCCCCGAGTCACTTCTCTGGACGCCGAGGTTTGATACATAACATAAAATTAAAAAACAACATATGGCAGTCCCCGAGTCACTGCTCTGGACGCCGAGGTTCAATACATAGTTGGTGCTCCATCCTGAGGCATCATTTTACGACGTGTCATAGACGACTCCTACGAGTAAAATGGACGAAGTAAAGCTACGTTCCATGGTCTTTTCGATTCTTCGCCGGCTTTGTCTGCCCTGTTCTTTCCTGGTGATTGCGCCGTCGATTAGGTAATACGCATCATTGTGCAATGCTTTGCTCACGATGAATGGTCCTTCCCATGGAGGCGACAACTTGTGCATGCCGGCCGTGCGTTGCACCAGCCGGAGAACCAAATATCGTTCTTTAAACACTCTTGGATTCACCTTCTTGCTGTGATATCGTCGCAAGTCCTGCTGATAGATAGCTGATCTTGATAGCGCCAGCTCTCTGGCTTCTTCTAGCAGATCGACATCATCTTGCCGAGCTACCTCATTTACTTCAGCGGTTGTATACTGGGTAACCCTTGGGGAGTCATGTATTATGTTGGCTGGAAGCACAGCTTCTGCCCCATACACTAGAAAAAATGGCGTATAACCTGTTGATCTGTTTGGGGTAGTCCTGAGGCTCCATAGTACTGCTTGTAGTTCCTCAATCCAACATCCTGCCGACCTTTGCAGCGGTTCGATGAGTCGTGGTTTTATTTCGGACAGTACTAGTCCATTAGACCTTTCTACTTGCCCATCGGATGCTGGGTGAGCCACAGAGGCGACATCTAGTCTTATGTGCTTTTCTTGACAGAATCTAGCGAAGGCTCCTTCTGCAAAGTTTGTACCGTTGTCTATAATAACACTGTGTGGGTACCGATATCTTAAGATAATATCTTTGAGGAATTTCACTGCTGTGGGCCCATCACATTTCTTTATTGGTTTCACTTCAATCCATTTTGTGAATTTGTCCACCATGACTAATATGTGGGTCATCCCACCTCGGGCCGGCTTAAATGGTCCCACCATATCTAAACACCATACAGAAAATGGCCAAGTAATTGGTATTGTTTTTAACTCGGACGAAGGCATATGTATTTTGCTGGCATATCTTTGGCAACCATTACATTTTTCGACCAGTTCTTTGGCCTCTTTCAACGTTGTTGGCCAATAAAACCCATGCCTGAATGCTTTGGCCACTAAATCTCGGGATGAGGCGTGATGTCCGCATTCTCCTTGATGTATATCTAGGAGGATCTCCTGGCCTTCCGCCGAGCTCACACATCTTTGCAACACACTTGTGACACTCCTTTTATACAGCTCATTGTTTATGATTGTATAAGCTTTAGCTCTTCTCACTGTCTGTCTTGCCAATATCTCGTTATTCGGCAAAATCGCATCTCTAAGGTAAGAGAATATGGGTTGCGCCCATGTAGGTGTGATTTTCCCTGGTGTCTCACTATCTATTTCCATATTTTCTGCCGACATAACTACCTCGGATTTCTCTATACTCATCCTTGCCTCGGCTGGCTTTATTTTTGGAAATTCCGGGTTACATTGCTTGTCAATTTCCATCGGCACATTATCCTCTCTTGATTTTGCCGGAATAAAGATGGATTTGGATTCTGGAGACGTTGTTATTGATGGCTTCCTCAAGTGCTCTAGGGCGATACCTGGGGGAATTGACTGTCTGGTTGATCCGAGTTTTGACAATGTGTCTGCGGCATCGTTTTCTGCCCGAGGTATGTGATGAAATTCACATCCATCGAAGTATCCACTGAGTTTTTGCACATGAAACCTATACAAAGCCATACTATCATCCAACGCATCCCAATTGCCTGAGACTTGCTGTACTACTAAATCTGAATCTCCATAGCACAAGATTCGGCGTATGCCAATCTCTTTCGCCACCTTCAATCCATGGACTAGTGCTTCATATTCGGATACATTGTTTGACGCGGCAAAATGTATTTGCAGCACATATCTCAGCTGGTCTCTTTTTGGCGAGGTTAACACTATTCCTGCCCGCAAACCATTTCTTAGTTTGGAACCGTCAAAGTGCATCGTCCAATAATTCGGATCTAGTAATGGTGGCTCATATTGTACCTCGGCCCAATCTACGAAGATGTCGGCCACAGCCTGAGATTTGATTGCATCTCGCATGTCGAATTGCGGAGCATAAGGTGACAATTCAATTGCCCATTTTGCTATTCGGCCACTTGCATCTTTGTTGCTCAATATGTCGGCTATAGGTGCTTCACAAATCACCTTGATGGGGTGCTCTTCGAAGTAATGTTTAAGTTTCTTTGCTGACATGTACACCCCATATGCCATCTTCTGATAATGTGGGTAATTTTGTTTTGAGGCTGATAGTACCTCGCTTAGGTAATACACCGACCTTTGTACTGATTTATCATCTTCAATTCGTTCCACCACGATTACAGCGCTCACTACTCTGTTGGTGGCTGCTATGTAAAGTAACATAGGCTCTTTCGATAATGGAGAAGCCAAGACCGGTGCTGTGACCAACATCTTTTTCAATTCGTGAAATGCATTGTCTGCTTGTGGAGTCCAAATGAATTTATCCGATTTTTTCATCAGCTGATAAAGTGGTAGTGCTTTTTCTCCCAGCCGACATACAAATCGGCTGAGCGAGGCTAAACAACCTGTGAACTTTTGTATGTCATTTAGACATCTTGGCAATTCCATCCTTTCCACTGCTTTTATCTTAGTTGGGTTGGCCTCTATACCTCGGCTAGATACGAGAAAACCGAGCAATTTTCCTGCTGGCACACCAAATGTGCATTTTTCCGGGTTAAGCTTCATTCGGAACCTTCTCAAGTTCGCGAAAGTCTGCCGGATGTCATCCAGTAGCGTTTTGCTTTCTTTGGTTTTGATAACCACATCATCTACGTATACTTGTACATTTTTCCCTATCTGGTCATGTAGACATTTTTGCATGCATCTCTGATACGTTGCTCCTGCGTTGCGCAGGCCGAATGGCATGGTGCGATAGCAATAAGCCCCGTACGGGGTAATAAACGCAGTCTTTATTTGATCGGCCGGATTTAACGGTATCTGGTGAAAACCAGAATACGCGTCTACAAATGATAATAGTTCACAACCAGCGGTCGAATCAATGACTTGGTCTATTCTAGGTAAAGGAAAAGGGTCGTTTGGACACGCCTTGTTTAGATTCGTGTAATCGATACACATTCGCCATACAACGGCTATATTTGGATCTTCCTTCTTCTTCTCCACTAGCACCGGGTTTGATAACCAATCCGGATACAGCACCTCCATGATGAACCCGGCCGTGAGGAGCCGAGCTATCTCATCCCCTATTATTTTTCTCCTGTCTTCGGCGAAGCGGCGGAGAGGTTGCTTCACCGGCCTTGCTCCTGGCCTTACATTCAGAGAGTGCTCAGCCAACTCCCTCGGCACACCTTGCAGGTCTTGAGTTGACCATGCAAAGATATCCCGATTCTCACGGAGGAAGTTGGTGAGCTCGTCTTCCTATTTGGCATCTAGGCCGGCACCAATGGTGACGGTGCGCTCTAGGAACTTCTCATCTATCTAGACCTTCTTTGTTTCCTTAGTCGGCTGGAAAGAGACACTTCCATGTGGGTTGACCAATGCCGACATATTTAGTTGCGCCGACTGAGCGAGGGCCGCTACCTCCTGAATCCTTCTTTTTTCTCTTGCTATTACCAATGACTCGGCCAGATTTGATCCATCTGAAGCGCATTCCATTGACTTCAGTAATCCCCTCTCGTTATCACCCCTTGTGGTCCGGGTAACTTCATTTTCAGATAACTTATATGGCAGCTGCCCATGAATTTGGCCAATGCTGGCCGTCCGAGTAGAGCATGATAGCAACTCTCTAGATCCACCACCTCAAACTCCAGATTTTCTGCTCTGCAATTATCTCTTGTGCCGAATAAGACATCCACTCGAACCTTGCCAATGGGTTCGCACGAAAGCTCTGGTACTATCCCGTGGAAAGTGGTCCTCGTGGATTGCAGCATGTTCTGCGATATTCCGAGTTTATGCATTGTATCTTTGTACATGATATTGATACTTCTCCCATTGTCCACGAGTACCTTTGAAAATTTCACATTAATGCTTGGTCCGACAAATGTCGGATCCAACACGAGTGCATATGACCCTGGACTCGGCATTATCTTGGGGTGATCCTTTATGCTCCAGGTTACTTCTTGATCCGACCAAGGCACATATCTTGGTACTGCCGGCATAACTGCATGTACTTCCATATGCCGGCGCTGTACACTCTGCTTGTCTTGCTGTTCTGTTGTGAACACGCAATACGACTGATGATGCTCTCTGTAATCATTGCATCCATTATTTCCTGGATTTGTCCTTCCATCCGGACCTTGGTTTATCACTTGATGCACCGCATCCCTTCGGTCTGAGTTTTCATACCTCGGGGGAGGGGGTGGTAACATCAGTTGTTGTGCATTTGCTCCAGTCCACTGTGCCTGATGCTGCTGATGTGCCTGGAGAGGTGTTGCCTGTATGCCTGCGGGGTTACCCATTGCATTTTTCATCCATGCACATTGGCGGGTTGTATGGCTGGCTGGCCTGGCCGGGTTTGACGTGTGAAATTTACACGGCTGATCTAACATAGACTCAAACGTGTATTTCGGCCTCTCCTGCCACTGCTTCTTTTGCTCTGGTGTCCATTGTCTTTTTCCTTCATTCCTTGGTGTCCATTGTTGAGGGCCATTCTTTTGCCATTGGCTATTTCTGTGACTCGGCTGATCTTGCACTACCGCTGCCACCTGAGTTGAACCATATCTATAATCCGGTCTCTCTTCTCTTCTTCTCCCTCTGAAGTCATTGCGCCTGGATGACCCGGCCACGTCTCTTGCATATTGATCTTGATGTTCTCAATGATCTACCGACAATAATTCTGGTTGCGTCGGATCTCCCAATGCATAGGAATCTGCTATCCTGATGGTTTCTGCCAATGTGGTTGGCATATCTCTTTGCAGTCGCTGCCACAATACACTAGCATAGCGGCATCCTTGGGTGAACCAAGCTATTTCCTGTGACTCTATAACTCCCTCACACGAATTTCTCAGGTTACATCACCGAGTTAAGAATTCTCTGTCTGTCTCATTCGGCCTTTGCTTGCACATGGCTAGCTGCTGCGGTCTGTTTGGCCTCTTGGAAGTACTGGTAAAATTGCTAACAAACATTTCTTCAAAATCCAACCAACAGTTGATACTGCCTGCTGGTAAGTTATTCAGCCATACTCTAGCTGGTCCTTCCAACATTTGCGGGACATATCGTACTGCCCATCGTAAGTTTCCACCAACTATTTTTACAGCAGTAGCATAGTCAATCAACCAATCCTGAGGTTTAGTGCCCCCATTGTATGTTTTTGTGCCTCTCGCCATCTGAAAGTTCGGCACAGGCGGCTCGCCCATGATCCGAGGTCCGAAGCACGCCGGACCTGGTGGACCCTATTCTTCTAGTAGTTCGGATCGGTATAGCCGGTCCAGCTTCACTCTGGCGTCAGTTGATGGCAAATCTCTCTACAGAACTCTCTCCTGCACTCCATAGTGGTTATTTCCACCATGAATCGCATATTCCATCTCGGAATATCCATCATTATACCTCTCATTCACTTGATTGTGGCGAACTGGTCTCATTTCTCTTTCCAGCTGAGGTTCATGTCTCGGCTACGGGTTGGGTGGCGGTTCTCTCCTTCCTTCGACTGGGATATTGTTCTCGTGATTTCCTCTTCCGAGATTTCCATTGCCTCGTCCTCCGCTGCCCTTCTCGGCACGGCCGGGGTTTCTCTCGCCACTGTTACCTCGGCTCCCATTGCCTCTGTTCTCATTTGCTTTTCCGGCTATCGCCGGATCATATGGAACAATTTTCTTATTTCTTTTTCCTGAAGTTACCGCTCTGTCCTTTCGTGCATTGTTTCCGGGCGAAGATGCTGCTGCCACTGATAAGGTAGGTGCAGCTCCAGCCGAGTGAACCATTCGCGAGGCACCTGGCCTCGCCAGGTCTGCTCTGAGCATTTCTTCATTCTGCTGGTTCGCAATGCGCACCAGCTCATTCACTCTTTCTTGTTGTTTCTGCCGGGCCTCGCAGGTCAATCCTTCTAACTCTAATGCCGCGGCATTTGCCGCTCTCAGGTTCTTTGCCGGGGTGCTGTATCTCGGCAAGCCTAGATCAACTGATTCTGCCTTATGAGCATCATGCTCCTTGTTGATATCATCTATGAGGTTTTTTCCTCTTAACCTCAACTCGTCAACCCGCTCGGGGTTGACGTCAAGCTTGTTTGCCCTGGCATATTCTCGCAGGGTCCTGTTTAAGGACTCCCGCAAGGCCGACACCTTTTTGGCCTCTACCATCACCTTTTGCCTGGTTTCTTCCAACTCTGCCTGAGCATTTGCCGGATCAAGTATCGGTGCTACAGGTGTAGTCAGATTATCTATGGTTGCCTGAAGAATGTTTCCTGGTCTTTCCAGAGGTGGCCCTCTCACCCTTGGTGCCTTTGGGGTTGTCTCCTACACCTCGGCCTGTTTGGCCACTGAAGGGATTACCTCGGTGGGTTGTGGAGCTATCTGCCTGGGCGCGACCTGCACTCCTGCCGCAGGGTCTCTGCTTGATCCGGCGCCTGCTTCTCCCGCCTGCACCCCGGCTGTGACCATCACCTCGACGCTGCTGACAGGGCACGCTCCGCGCGGACTGCTCGCCGCGCTAAGGGAAGGTTCTCCTGCAACAACAACCTGGTGAAGATAAACGCCGGAGATGTCAACGCCGACGTAGATCTGGTGCACATGCCCAAGCTGATGAAGACGTCGTTGCACGGAGGAGCTTTTCCCTTGAAGCTGCCTGCGTTGTCGCTGACGTAGTCACAGAGATCAAATCTCCGGACCAAGCCAGAGACAATGCGCTCGCCAGTGTCGATGAAGTTTCCCGTCCGGATCATGACTCCAGCTAGCATCGCTGCTGGCCCCACGGTGGGCGCCAACTGTCGTGGCGGTGGCACGGCAGATGCCATGGGTAGGCTAAAGTACGGGGCCAATGGATGCTAGAGGGATCTGGGGAGGGAAGATGTAGCTGATTCTACACACAAAAGACTAAGGTAAAGATCTTTATTTCTCCTTCCTTGGGCTACAGGTGCTCCTTGAGCTGTATACAAAGAGAAAGGGAGACCTTTACCAGCCTAACGGTCCTAAATGAGCCGATGCCCTCCTCAGGGTCCAAGCCTCCCCTTATAAAGGAGAGCCTTGGGTTCCTTTAGGGCTGACGTGGCAAGCATATTCGAGGAATATGCTTGTTCCAAGATAGTAACTCGGCGGCCTCCTTTCCGTGTCGCCCTTCTATTGACGGCAAGGTTCCCGAGGGCCCCTCCTGCGTGCATCGGGCTTGATCCTGTCTCGTGACCTCCTTCGCCTTGTCGCCTCGCCTTTGTCCCTTGTGCTTGGCTCTGCTCAGATTCTCCCTAGCCTGTGGCTAGAGTTTGACTTTAGGCTTCTCCTTCTCCTGTAAGCTTCGTATCATTCGGCCCTGCCTCTCGTAACTCGGCTCGTCCTTCACTTGTATTAAGATTACTCGGGCTAACCCGGCCGACTTACGCAGTACCTCGGCCGGGTAATGCCTTGCCATTATCATAAGGGTCCTGCCCTCTCATATCTCGACCGACCTTTACAGGATTCGGCCGACTCAGGCTGTAACTCGGAAACTGGACGGGGGACATCATTTCGTCTTTCCCCGTCCTTACCCTATCCGGGGTCACCTCCCCAACACAAAGTTTAACGAGTTAAACTCGTGGTTGATGTAGACGATCTCTTGTCGATCTCAAGATCGAGAGGAAGTCCTAGCGCCACAAAATAGCAGTGCATTCGTGCTCGCACACACGTACAAGACACCGAGCAACCTCCGCCTCCTCGCTTCAGCAATGCAGCGGAAGCACAACTCTTTCATGCCGAATAGCCGAGACAATGGGGGATAAATTCTAGAGGGAGAGAGAGATCCTTCACGAGGAGGTGTGAGTGAGAGAGAGGAGAGGGTGTGCCTTTTATAGGAGGAGGGGGCACCCAAGGGGGTGGCAGCCGGCCAGGGGGGATTCACCCTCCTCTCCTTCATTCATGTGGGTGGACACTCCACTCACAAAAATCCTTTCAATTCCCTCCACTCAAAATCCCACTCAAATTCCCACTAAATTTCCACCAAATTTAATGCAAACTCTCCTTAAATAAAACTCCTTTTATTTATTCAGAATTTTGTCAATTACTTTAATGAAAAACATTCACATATAACCCCTTGCTAGTATTTCATTTCACATGCAAAAACACTTTCTGCAATTTCACTCGAAAACCTGTTTCGGTATCTAGTGAAATAAATTCCTGCACTTGTTATTCTTTCCGGCATGAAACTTTTGCTCCATTTGGATGTCGGTGTCTCTTAAGTGTGCCACCCTATGGTTGTCCAATAATGCGGACATGATCGAGACCCATACTGACTCCCACACATTCAACGATGACTTTCCTGTGATCGTCGGAACCTTTTACACTAGTATCTTAATCCCTTTGTTTCATGATATATTACATGTCTGAGATTCAATCATAGGTATCTCCATACCTAGTTTGATCTCGTTATCGACATGCACTCTTTTCTCGTTCCTGTGATATAACATTCTAGTGATCAAATCACTTGCTTGCAAGCTAACCAATGTGATATCACCGAGAGGGCCCAGAGTATATCTATCCGTCATCGGGATGAACAAATTCCACTCTCGATCCATGAGCCTCAACATAACACTTTAGTAGTTCTGAACCCATCTTTATAATCACCCAGTTATGGTGTGACTTTTGATGTTATCAAGAAACTCTTCCGGTGTTAGTGATTGACATGATCTCATGGTCTAAGGATTAGGATCACTTCGTAAGTTGTTATAGCAATATAAACTCAATGACTTTGATTGTAATGCTATACTTCGGATGAATGTTCATCACATCATTACACTAATGTTTTGACCTTGTTATTAACAACATCCAATGTCTATGATCAGGAAACTTTGATCATCTTGTTAATCAACGAGCTAGTTTATTAGAGAGGCATAACTAGGAACTTTCTATTTGTTTATTAAACACACATGTATTAACGTTTCCGTATTAATACAATTATAGCATGCAAAATAAACATCTATCATATACTTGGAATACACATAATAAACACTTTATTATTGCCTCTTAGGGCATATTCCCTTCAGTCTCCCACTTGCACTAGAGACAATAATCTAGTTACATAGTGTTATATCTAACACCCATGGAGTTCTGGTGTTGATCATGTTTTGCTCTAGGGAGAATTTTAGTCAACGGATCTGCTACATTGAGATCCGTATGTACTTTACAAATCTTTATATCTCCATCCTTGACATGTTCACGGATGGAGTGAAACCGGCACTTAATATGCTTGGAAGACTTGTGAGACCTTGGTTCTTTTGCATTGGCAATGGCACCATTGTTGTCACAATAGATCACCATTGGGTCCAACGCGCTTGCAACCACACCTAGTTCGGATATGAACTCCTTCATCCAAACTGCTTCCTGAGCCGCTTCCGAAGCAGCAACATATTCGGCCTCCATTGTTGATCCCGCCACCACAGGTTGTTTGGAACTCCTCCAACTAACTGCTCCACCATTCATGAGAAATACGTATCCGGATTGAGACTTAGAGTCATCTGGATCGGTGTCAAAGCTAGCGTCGACATAACACTTAGCAACGATCTCTTATTCACCTCCATATACAAGAAACATATCCTTAGTTCTTCGCAAGTACTTAAGGATATTCTTGACCGCTATCCAGTGTTCCGAACCTGGATCCGTTTTGTACCTACTACTCAAACTAATAGCATGTGCCACATTCGGTCTTGTACATAGCGTGGCGTACATTATAGAGCCTATGGCTAAAGCATATGGGACTTTGTCCATTATCTCTCTTTCTTCCGCTGTAGCTGGACTTTGAGTCTTACTCAATGCCTTGCCTTGCAACATAGGTAAGAACCCCTTCTTACTTCCGTCCATTTTAAACTTCTTTAAAATCTTATCAAGGTATGTACTTTGTGATAGCCCTATTAGGATCCTATATCTATCTCTATAGATCTTTATTCCTAATATGTATGACGCTTCACCTAGGTCCTTCATTGAAAATTTGCTGTTTAGATAACTTTTAACACTGTCTAAAAGATCTATATCATTTTCGATCAATAATATGCCATCCACATATAATATCAGAAATGCCACATTGCTCCCACTCACTTTCTTGTAAATACAAGCTTCTCCAAAAGTTTGGACAAATCCAAACTCTTTGATCACCTCATCAAAGCGGAGATTCCAACTTCGTGATGCTTGCTTCAATCCATAGATGGATCGCTGAAGCTTGCACACCTTGTTAGCATCCTTAGGATCGACAAAACCCTTTGGTTGTATCATATACAACTCTTCTTCAATATTGCCATTGAGGCGCGGTTTTGACATCCATCTGCCATATCTCATAATCGAAATATGCAGCAATTGCTAACATAATCCTAACTGATTTTAGCATCGCTGCGGGAGAGAATGTCTCATCATAGTCAACTCCTTGAATTTTTCGAAACCCCTTTGCGACAAGTCGAGCTTTATAGACGGTCACATTACCATCAGCATCAGTTTTTCTTTTGAAAATCCATTTATTCTCCACGGCCTTTCGGTCATGAGGTAAGTCCACCAAGTTCCAAACTTGATTTTCATAAATGGATTCCATCTCGAATTTCATGGCTTCTAACCATTTGTTGGAATCCAGGCTCATCATCGCTTCTTCATACGTTGCAGGGTCATCATTTTCATCAACCATGAAATTCATGACAGGGTTTCCGTACAGCTCGGGAGCTGCACGCGTCCTGCTAGACCTGCGAGGTTCAGTAGTACTCTCTTTCGGAGTTTCAGGATCATTATCATTAGTTCCTTCTTCAACTGGTGAAGCCAACTCCGGAACAACTTCCGGCGCTACGCTACTCGCCATACTTTGAAGAGAAAGTTCAATAACCTCTTCGAGTTCTACCTTCCGACTACTCACGCCTTTCGCGAGAAACTCTTTCTCTAGAAAGGATCCATTCTTGGCAACAAAAACCTTGCCCTCCGATCTGTGAAAGAAGAAATACCCAATAGTTACCTTAGGGTATCCTATGAAGACGCATTTTTTCGCTTTGGGTTCGAGTTTATCCGGTTGAAGTTTCTTCACATAAACATCGCATCCCCAAACTTTAAGAAATGATAGCTTAGGTTTGTTTCCAAACCACAATTCATACGTGTCTTTTCAACGGATTTAGATGGTGCCCGATTTAAAGTGAATGCAGCAGTTTCTAGTGCATAACCCCAAAATGACAACGGCAAGTCCGTCAGAGACATCATAGATCGAACCATATCCAATAAAGTACGATTACGACGTTCCGACACACCATTTCGCTGTGGTGTTCCGGCGGGTGTGAGTTGTGAAACAATTCCACACTCTTTCATGTGAGTGCTAAACTCGTAACTTAGATACTCACCTCCACGGTCGAACCGTAGAAATTTAATCTTTCTATTATGATAATTTCCACTTCATTTTGAAATTCCTTGAACTTTTCAAAGGTTTCAGACTTGTGTTTCATCAAGTAGATATAACCGTATCTACTCAAATCATCCATGAAAGTAACAAAATAATGATATCCACCTCGTGCCGACACACTCATTGGACCACATACATCAGAATGTATGATTTCCAATAAATCTATCGCCCGTTCCATTGAACCGGAAAACGGCGTTCTAGTCATCTTGCCCATAAGGCATGGCTCACATGTATCAAATGATTCAAAATCAAGTGATTCTAAAAGTCCATCTGAATGGAGCTTCTTCATGCGTTTAACACCAATATGACCGAGACGGCAGTGCCACATATATGCGGATATATCATCATTAAGTTTAATCCTTTTAGCATCAACATTATGAATATGTGTAACACTATTATCGAGATCCAATAGAAATAAACTATTCATCATCGGTGCATGACCATAAAAGATTTCATTCATATAAATAGAACAACCATTGTTCTCGGATTTAAATGAATAACCACTTTGCGTCAAACACGATCCAGATACAATGTTCATGCTCAGTGCTGGCACCAGATAACAATTATTTAATTTTAATACTAATCTCGACAGCAAGTGGAGAGGCAGCGTTCCGATGGCGATCACATCAACGCTTGATCCATTGCCGACACGCATCTTGACCTCACCCCTTGCTAGCGGTCTCTTGTTCCGCAGCCCCTGATTCGAGTTACAAATATTAGCAACTGAACCGATATCAAATACCCAAGTGCTACTGCAAGCACTAGTCAAGTACACATCAATAACATGTATATCATATATACCTTTGTTTGCCTTGCCGGCCTTCTTGTCTGCCAAATACTTGGGGAAGTTGCACTTCCAGTGGCCAGTCCCCTTACAATAGTAGCACTTGGTATCAGACTTAGGTCCAACTCGGGGTTTCTTTTCAGGCACGGCAACCGACTTGCCGCCCTTACTTCCCTTCCGTTTTCCCTTCTTCTCTTTCTTGAAACCAGTGTTCTTATTGATCATCAATACTTGATGTTCTTTCTTGATCTCCACTTCTGCAGTTTTAAGCATTGACAGAAGCTCGGGGAGAGACTTATTCATGCCTTGCATATTATAGTTCATCACGAAGCTCTTATTGCTAGGTGGCAGAGACTGCAGAACACGATGGATGCCTAAGTCAATGGGAATCGATATTCCCAAGGACACAAGCTTATCGGCGTAACCTGACATCTTGAGTACATGCTCACTTACGGAGCTGTGCTCCTCCATCATGTAGCTAAAGAACTTTTCTCAAGCATTGTAGCTCTCTATAGCAACATGTGTGTCGAAAATCATTTTCAACTCACCCATTGTATCAAATGCATTGCCGTTTTCGAAACGCTTTCGAAGTTCCGGCTCTAGCCCATACAATATGCCGCAATGAACTAAGTTGTGGTCCTCCTGACAAGTCTGATAGACATTATTCTCCTCGTCAGGGGCTCATCGAAAGGTGGGGGGCCTAGAGGCGCTTCTAGCACATATTGCTTTTGTGCAGCAGAGAGGAGAATCCTCAAATTCATGGCCCATTCGGTAAAGTTGCTACCGTTCGTTGCAAGTTTCTCTTTCTCGATGAACACATTGAAATTAAAAGCAGGTGGTGCCATCTACAACAGAATTTGTAAAGTTTAGACTAAGTTTATGATAGATTGAGTTCAACTAATCCACATTACGAATGAACTCCCACTCAAAAACGACATCCCTCGTGCCTTTTTGGTGATTACATGAACCAAATCCACTACACCAAGTCCGATCATCACGTGAGTCAGTGTAGCTTCAAAGGAGAGCATCAAATGGGAATCATATCTATTATATGACTCATGCTTAACCTTTCGGTCTGTGTTCCGAGGCCATGTCTATATATGCTAGGCTCGCCAAGTTAGAACCTTAGTATTTGCGTGTGTAACTGTCTTACACCCAAAATATGGTTGTCGATCCAAGAACACCCGATCATCACGTGATGTCTTGGAGCGACGAAAACATAATCGGTGCATACTTAAGGGAGAACACATTATTATCTTGATATTTAAATGAGGGATCATCTTATTATGCTAATAAAACGCCAAACAAGCAATATAAGATGCAATCAAACATCTCATGTTTGTAAGTGGAATGATATGGTTCCCGCGTATGATCTCCATCATGTGCACCGTGGTATGATCACTATCATACCTCTATGTGTAAGGCCAAGGTATATGGAACTTACACGTTATGTGTGTTGTAAGAGTATCATCTCATACTTCTACTTACAACATCAACATATCATAACACTAGCCCAGCAACAATCTAAACTAGACGCCTCTAATTTATCCATTGCAAGTTTTACATGGCTTAGGGCTTTCGAAGATAGAACCGTTCATACCTATGAACATGAACCACAACGAGGATAACCAAATTGTTGACAACTCGTTGCAAATTAGATATTGACTATAGTAGGAGAGACAGACATCCGCTAGCCACTTATGCAAACTAGTTGCATGTCAAGCGTGAAACAGGTCTCATGTGCGAGGACATGTAAAGTTTGTATGGGCCGCTTCATCCCACTATGCCACCAATATCCAAAATACAACTAAGAAGCAACAACATGATCATCATCGCCCACATACTCATATGTGTACTACCCGTGTAAAGCATCTACGCATAGATCTGGCTCTGATACCACTGTAGGGGTTCGCAACATAGAAAACAAAAAAATTCCTACGATGGGAACTATGTACCAAGATCTATCTATTAGATACAAACAACGGGCGGATGTATATCCGTAGAGAACATACCCTTGAAGACCGATAAATCTTAGAGAGTTAAACTCGTGATTGATGCAGATGATCTCTTGCCGATCTCAAGATCGAGAGGAAGTCCTAGCGCTGCAAAACAGCAGCGTATCCGTGCTCGCACACATGTACAAGAGACCGATAAATTCTAGAGGGGGAGAGAGATCCTTCAGGAGGAGGTGTGAGTGAGAGAGAGGAGAGGGGGTGCCTTTTATAGGAGGAGGGGGCACCCAAGGGAGTGGACGCCGGCCATGGGGACTTCCCCCTCCTCTCCTTCATTCATGTGGGTGGACACTCCACTCACAAAAATCCTTTCAATTCCCTCCACTCAAATTCCCATTAAATTTCCACCAAATTTAATGCAAACTCTCATTAAATAAAACTCCTTTTATTTATTCAGAATTTTTTCAATTACTTTAATGACAAACATTCACATATAACCCCTTGCTAGTATTTCATTTCATATGAAAAAACACTTTCTGCAATTTCACCCGAAAACATGTTCCGGTATCTAGTGAAATAAATTCCTGCGCTTGTTATTCTTTCCGGCATGAAACTTTTGCTCCATTTGGATGTCGGTGTCTCTTAAGTGTGCCACCCTACGGTTCGCCAATAATGCGGACATGATCGAGACCCTTCTCCGATCAATAATTAGAAGCGGGATCTGGAGACCCATGCTGACTCCCACACATTCAACGATGACTTTCCTATGATCGTCGGAACCTTTTACGCTAGTATATTAATCCATTTGTTTCACGGTATATTACATGTCCGAGATTCGATCATCGGTATCTCCATACCTAGTTTGATGTTGTTACCGACATGCACTCTTTTCTCGTTCCCGTGATATAACATTCTAGTGATCAAATCACTTGCTTGCAATCTAACCAATGTGATATCACCGAGAGGGCCCAGAGTATATCTATCCGTCATTGGGATGAACAAATTCCACTCTCTATCCATGAGACTCAAAATAACACTTTAGTAGTATTGAACCCATCTTTATAATCACCCAGTTATGGTGTGACGTTTGATGTTATCAACAAACTCTTCCGGTGTTAGTGATTGACATGATCTCATGGTCTAAGGATTAGGATCACTTCGTAAGTTGTTATAGCAATATAAACTCAATGACTTTGATCGTAATGCTATACTTCGGATGAATGTTCATCACATCATTACACTAATATTGTGACCTCGTTATTAATAACATCCAATGTCTATGATCAGGAAACTTTGATCATCTTGTTAATCAACGAGCTAGTTTATCAGAGAGGCATAACTAGGAACTTTCTGTTTGTTTATTAAACACACATGTATTAACGTTTCCGTATTAATACAATTATAGCATGCAAAATAAATATCTATCATATACTTGGAATACACATAATAAACACTTTATTGTTGCCTCTCAGGGCATATTCCCTTCAACATCAATGTCCTCAAGATCACAAGGACCAATATCATGCATAATTTCCCTGTAAAGCTCATAAGGAATAGCACTAGAACTAGCACCAATATCACATAAACCATAGTAGCAATGATCACCAATTTTAATAGAAAGCACATGAACACTAGCTTTTTTAGCTTTATTAGGATGAGAGATAATGTTAGAAGCATCTTCACAGAAGACAATGTTCTCATCCTCTATATTTCTAGTGATAGTGTCTTTCACAATAGCTACCACAGGTTCAACATTCAATTGCTCATCAGGCTCCATATTTTTCTTTGTACCTTTACTATTTGCGCTAATAATCATAGAATACTCCTTTACCTTAGCTGGGAAAGGCATTTTCTCAACATGAGGTTCAGGCACAATATGATTAGTAGTACAAACTTGAGTACTTCTAACAGGAACATGACTAACAACATCTTTACAAGGAGCATGGTACTTTTTCCACATCTTCTTGGTAATTTCTACGTAAGAGCAAAGTCCTTAAAACAGTTGGCAATACTTTGGGAATCTAGACCAAACTCATTACTAATATCACGGAAGTCATCAGTTTCCATAAAGGATTTAATGCATTCATAATCATAGTTTATAACTGACTTTCTTCCTTTCTCATTCTCCCAAGCTTCAGTTTTATCTTGAATATGGTCTAAGAGATCCCATTTAGCTTCTTCCTTCATACGTGTGAATGGTCCAGCACAAGAAGCATCTAGTAAATCTTTATCATAAAGAGAAAGCCTAGCATAAAATTTATTGTGAATAATATTGTTAGGGAGTTCATAAATAGGACATTTAAGCATTAGTAACTTCAATCTCCCCCAAGCTTGAGCTGTACTCTCTCCATCAAGAGGCCAAAATTTATATATAAGATTTCTATCCTTATGAATTTCACTGGGAGGATAAAATTTAGAGTAAAAGAGAGATGCCATCTCCTCCCATTCCATGGATTGTCCATTCTTCAGCAGCTTATACCATTCTTCAGCTCTCCCTTTTAAGGATATGGAGAGTAACTTCTTCTTCACCTGTTCAGTTGTGATACCTGCACACTTAAACAACCCGCATAATTCATGGATAAATAGCAAATGATCACCAAGATGGACAGTTCCATCCCCTAAATAATAATTATCCATAACACGATCAACAATACTTGTAGGTATCTTAAAAGGATCTCCTCAATAGGTGGTGGTTCATCTACTACCCTAGCAGTGGTAGTAGTTTTCCCAAACAGAAAACCAAGTGGGTTGTCCATATTGGAAACAAAGTAACAAGCAGTATCAAAAGCAATACTCATAGTAAAAATTTCCTTTACCAGTTCCACTCTTCAATAGCGCTTCACTCCCTGGCAACAGCGCCAGAAAATAGTCTTGATGACCCAAAAGTATAGGGCGTGTATCGTAGTGCTTTCGATAAATAGGACTGTCGATGAGCAGAAGGTGCTGAACAGTGGTATGGAGCAGGAAATCCCTGTGAATACTTAGCAAATGGATTTTTAGTGGTTTTCTAACAAGGCAACAAAACAAGGAGAAAGTAACAAAGGTAACAAACAAACGGAGCAAGTGGCCCAATCCTTTCTTAGCAAAGGACAAGCCGGTGGAAATACTTATAAGGACCAAACATTCTCGAGGACACATGGGAATTCTGTCAAGTGCTTTTGCTTCAAATAGCCGAGTACTCTTCTCTGGTGTTGTAAGTGTTGTGTGGGTGAACCTCTGCTAACATACCGACCTTACTTGGACTAATACATACTTGTGATTAAACCCCCTACAAACATCCGTAACTACATGAAAGTAATTAAGATATAAATCTAACCACATCCTTAAACTCTGAGATCCTACACCCCCTTGTGCAAATGTGTCCTAACGGGGGTTCAGGTTTCTATCACTCTGGCAATCCCACAATTAGTAGCCAAATAAACAATGCATTCCCCTAGGCCCATAAATGGTGAAGTGTCATGTAGTCGACGTTCACATGACACCACTAGAAGAATAGCACCACAACTTAAATAATAAACCATTAAATAATAACTCATCACAGATTCACTACTAACAACATGACTTCTCCCATGTCCTCAAGAACACAATGAACTACTCACAAGACATCATATGGATCAAGATCAAAGATGATATGGTAATAGATAACAATCTGAACATAAACAATAATCCAATGGTTCCACTCACAAGCATCAACTACAATAGTAATTAACACCGGGAAGGTTTCCGCTAATGAACTAAGCAATATCCAACACAACTGTTACAGCGTGACGGAGTGGTGATGATGGTGTGGATGATGATGATGATCCCGATGAAGCCTAGCTTGACGATGGTGTTGATGGCGACGGTCTCCCCTCTCAGGGAAGGAATTCCCTCAGCAGAAATCTGTCTGCTAGAGAGATCTTTCTCTCTCGGTGTTTTCCGCCCCCTAGAGGCGGCGGAAATCTATCTGTGGTCGCTCCCTCAGGCTTAGTGTTCTGTAGGGAAGATGTAGGCGAAGGGGGAGAGTCGGAGGCCGGGCAGGTGGTCCACACCTGCCCTAGGCGCGACCCAGGGTGGGCCCGTGCCTAGGGGGGTGTGGGCCTCCTACTAGCTTCCTCATTCTTCTAGTTAAATAATATGTTTCCATATTTTTCTGGTATTTTTCTGATCTTCGCGAAATTGCAACGAAACGCCTTCTTTTCCATCAGAATCCAGACTCCGGCAGTCGATCCTCCAAGAATCATCCAACATGCATAAACAGATGAAAAGACATAAGTAATACCTCATAATAAGACATATATCAATGAATAGAGGTAAATTATGGTATAGAAAGGTGATACAAATTGGGCGTATCACCTGCCAACGGGCCGGCCCAACTGCTGTCACACCGACCCACGCCTCTAGCCCCGCAGCCATTGACACATGTGGCCCACCTGTCATCGCCTTCCCTACGAAGTCCGGGTGGATCACGACGTCCTCCGCCGTGCCGAACGAACCCTGGCCGATTCGGAGCAAACTCCGCGACCCCTGCGCCAAGTTTCCCTGTCTATTTAAACCTCGCAACCATGACGCCCTAAACCCTAATTTTAAACCTGCGCCAAGGATGCCCAGTTCGCCACCACCACCAGCGCGTCCGGACTCTGGAGGCGGGACGTGGGAGGGCCTCTGCCATGAGTGTCGTCGTCAGAGGAGTAGATAACAGCCGCAACGGATGCTAATGCGGCGGTGACTGATTTTGGTTTTTTGAAGCTGAAACAGAAGTCGAACTAAATGGATGCCACGGCACAAGATGGTATTAACTGGGCCAAATTATAGTCCCATTTGATCAAAGGAAGATAAGCGAAACCCCACGGACGTCCATGAACGTGCCAGTTACAGGTTGACGGCAAAGGAATCAGGATAGGGGAGAGCCGGTGAGGGGAGGTGGCGGCGTCTGGTCGATTTAGATCTCGCTGCTCCCTTCTCTCTGTCGGACATGGTTAACAGGTCGAGGAGCACCGGTCGGCGGCATTGCTCCACACACACAGATGAGGGGTAGTCAAACAAAATCCCACATTTCTGGGTGGGCCACGGCCCACCCGGCCCGACCCTGCGTCCGCCAATGGTTCCAGGGATTGGCTTTGCCTGTATCCACTCGCCAGACAGGTTTTTGACCTGAAAACATATCATCAAACATTCCTGCACTCAAACCATTTTTCTTTTGTAGATGCGGCAGCGGAAATAAACAAACGCAAGCGACAGTATTAAGTGTTAGTGAAGGAACGAGCACCTCAAAAGGACATGCCATCATCCTGGTTAACCAGTGTAGAAGGCCTGCTGCTGTTTAACAAAATGAGGAAAAATGATTTCCAATATTTTTGGTATGAAGTGCAGTGCAAGACTCTTCGATGATCTTCAGAGACAACAGAATCAAGAAAATATATTATTTTCGAAAGAAGCAAGTCAAATTTACTAGTGCCACTGACCATAATCTGTGTGAGCTCCGCTGAATTGGCCATAAAATGGATGGAACACAGAGGAAAAACAGAGTGAGATGTATCTAATCCACCCAAGATGAGCGCAATTCTTCCAGGCAACGCAACAAAACAATAGTAAAGAAACGTTTTTCATTTCGTTTTTTTGCTTACCATCCAGTATCACTGTGTTGCTCTTGTGGAACATCAGCTGAGACGGGATAAACAATAAACCTAAGATACCAGAAGGGATGTCCTGCCGTTCCTCCTTCCAAAGCATCGGACGGATGGTGCACCCAGCGCAAAGGCTATACCTCGCATGATCTTTCTTGCAAGATCTGTGAGGAGAAATGGTATGATAAACACCACTAGTAATTAAGGAGCTACATGTCAAAGTTGTGAACATAACAATGAAGGTGGCGGTCAGCTATGCCTTTACAAATTGGACCTGCACCAACTTGTCCGGTTCCACAGGGCTACGCTGTTGTCGGGATGGATGAAGTCATGCCCAACTTTCAAGGTTTGAAGCTTGACTACCCTACAGGTGAAGGGGATGTGACTAAACTGGGAGAAGCAACAAACGTCACCATTCTATGGCCAAAGAAATGTATCGTGCTTCCATATCAGACGCCAAGGCCATCTTCACCGCCGCCTCACCCGTCTCCAGCACAGCCCTCGCCGCCGCGGCATCCGTCTCCGTCGCCTCACCACTCTCCCTCACCTCACCAGTCTCCAGCACAGCTGTCGCCGCCGCGGCAGCCATCGCCGACGCCTCAGGAAAAAAAAGTGTAAGCGTACCACCGCTACTCTGCGGAGTGGCAAGTGATCGCCGACACGTAAATAAGAGCCTCTTCCAAAAGTACCAAAGGTTCCTCCCAAGAGAGCTTATGACTGTACTCAAGAGGAGACTACGGCGATCGTCGAGGCGGAAACGAAAGGCGACCGAAAGAGCCAGAGTTCCCCAACACCTAAGAAGAAGATAAAGCCCGAGTGTTCAAAATGCTAAAGGGCCTTCACCAACCCGAGCCAAAGCTGTCATCAGACTATGAGCGTTCTATTCTCAAGTTACATGCGACAAAACAACTGTCGAAGAGCACTAGTGCAAGCAGGAAATCTGTTGCCCAGCTCGGAGAACAAACAAAACAATCTTGCGCCCCTCTCAAGGTGATTTCACATACCAATGTGGGGTCGAGCAAATATGCGGCCGAAGAGCAGTATGATCCAGAGGTAGTTGCACTATACGGAGAAGCGACAGCTGCTCAAGGTATGATTATTGCCTACTACTTATCCAGTTACAGTACTTCCCCGAGACTCAAGTAGCATACAAATACCAGTACGGGGAACCTCTCGTCAAGCCCGAGGAGGTAAAGAATCTACCAACAAAAATGCGAAGATTGCATAACTGGTGCATGAATGCCACAAAGGCCGGGGCTAACTGGATACTGCTGAGGGTTACAAAAAATCATTACGGGAAAGAAGCAGATGCGCGGTAGCCATTGAATTTGTTGAACTATTTCAATTATTCAATCAAGACGCTTTGGACAAATCGATCATTAGTGCCTATTGTCTGTAAGTACTAATTCTGTAATTAATTAAGTCTCTAGCTATCTCACCTCATTTATTACATGTATATAATCATACTATAATATGCAGAATGAAGATTCTCGAATGCAGCAGAGGACAAATCTATGACATTGGGTTTGTTGACCCATATTTTGTCCATCAAGCTAATCTCAAAGCAAATCCCCAGGATATGGAGAATAATATTGCACACGCATTAAGGTTTCAAGAAGACAGAAGGGGAATACTATTTCCTTACAACTTCGAGTGAGTGTTATTGTCTTGTATACACTTTCTATTTCTCTTGCTCGATGTTAAGTGTATAATTGATGAGTTATGCATGCGCAGCTTCCACTATATTCCGTTAATCATTCAACCTGACAAAGGGCGGATACTAGTCATGGACTCAAAACATAAATATGATTCTCCAGCGGTAATTTTAATCATTATGGCACTATATCGGCAATGTTCGTGAATTTCATGATATCAAGTAATTAGTAACTCCTTTTATTCGTTTTCTTCGTTGGCAGCGCTTGGAAACGGTTCACCAAGAAGGCTAGGGGTGTTTAGAAAGAGGATCTTACATTTAAACCACTAGATGTAAGTACCACTAGCTATAACCGCGTGTCTCTTTGATTCTAGTTTTGATACCGTTATCATGCTTTCATTATTATTTTGATTGAACTTTGTTCTCGTAAAGTGCCTGACGCAGGGACCAGGGAACAATTTATGTGGATACTATGTTTGCGAGTGCACCCGTCAGACATGCTGTGAGAAGAGCAGAAATTTAGAGCAACTTAGTGTACGTAATCAATTTTCATAGTTTTTTATTACCATCAAATTATGTTTAGTTTCGTTCATATAGTTTGACTTCTTTTTTAAATCAGTTCGAACGGCTGCGGGACGGTCTACTGCCAAAGGATCGCATATGAGCAATTCAAGAAGAATTGTTAGAATTCTTGGATGCAGAAGTCCTAAATCCAAAAGGAGAATACTATACGGCACTGGATGTATAGGCAATAGGGAATGTACAAAGAGATTATTTTGTATGTATATATGTGCACGAAACCCATGTATCGAATGTAATATGTTCGACACTTGGATCTCTATTGTCATGATGATGTTGTATAATATAATGGTTCCTTCATTGATGAGTGAAAAACACAAAACAAAAAATAAAACAATATAAATGAATTCCCTGCCGCGGCACAAAAAGTGGGCCCGCGCCTAGGTGGTGTGGGGCCCCTACTAGCTTCCTCATTCTTCTAGTTAAATAATATGTTTCCATATTTTTCTGGTATTTTTCTGATCTTCGCGAAATTGCAACGAAACGCCTTCTTTTCCATCAGAATCCAGACTCCGGCAGTCCATCCTCCAAGAATCATCCAATATGCATAAACAGATGAAAAGACATAAGTAATACCTCATAATAAGACATATATCAATGAATAGAGATAAATTATGGTATAGAAAGGTGATACAAATTGGGCGTATCACCTGCCAACGGGCCGGCCCAACTGCTGCCGCACTGACCCACGCCTCCAGCCCCGCAGCCGTTGACACATGTGGCCCACCTGTCATCGCCTTCCCTACGAAGTCCGGGTGGATCACGACGTCCTCCGCCGTGCCGAACGAACCCCGGCCGATTCGGAGCAAACTCTGCGAGCCCTGCGCCAAGTTTTCCTGTCTATTTAAACCTCGCAAGCATGCCGCTCTAAACCCTAATTTTAAACCTAATTTTAAACCTGCGCCAAGGATGCCCAGTTCGCCACCACCACCAGCGCGTCCGGACTCTGGAGGCGGGACGTGGGAGGGCCTCTGCCATGAGTGTCGTCGTCAGAGAAGTAGATAACAGCCGCAACGGATGCTAATGCGGCGGTGACTGATTTTGGTTTTTTGAAGCCGAAACGGAAGTCGAACTAAATGGATGCCACGGCACAAGATGGTATTAACTGGGCCAAATTATAGTCCCATTTGATCAAAGGAAGATAAGCGAAACCCCACGGACGTCCATGAACGTGCAAGTTACAGGCTGACGGCAGAGGAATCAGGATAGGGGAGAGCCGGTGAGGGGAGGTGGCGGCGTCTGGTCGATTTAGATCTCGCTGCTCCCTTCTCTCCGTCGGACATGGTTAACAGGTCGAGGAGCACCGGTCGGCGGCATTGCTCCACACACACAGATGAGGGGTAGTCAAACAAAATCCCACATTTCTGGGTGGGCCACGGCCCACCCGGCCCGACCCTGCGTCCCCAATGGTTCCAGGGATTGGCTTTGCCTGTATCCACTCGCCAGACAGGTTTTTGACCTGAAAACATATCATCAAACATTCCTGCACTCAAACTATTTTTCTTTTGTAGATGCGGCAGCGGAAATAAACAAACGCAAGCTACAGTATTAAGTGTTAGTGAAGGAACGAGCACCTCAAAAGGACATGCCATCATCCTGGTTAACCAGTGTAGAAGGCCTGCTGCTGTTTAACAAAATGAGGAAAAATGATTTCCAATATTTTTGGTATGAAGTGCAGTGCAAGACTCTTCGATGATCTTCAGAGACAACAGAATCAAGAGAATATATTATTTTCGAAAGAAGCAAGTCAAATTTACTAGTGCCACTGACCATAATCTGTGTGAGCTCCGCTGAATTGGCCATAAAATGGATGGAACACAGAGGAAAAACAGAGTGAGATGTATCTAATCCACCCAAGGTGAGTGCAATTCTTCCAGGGAACGCAACAAAACAATAGTAAAGAAACGTTTTTCATTTCGTTTTTTTGCTTACCATCCAGTATCACTGTGTTGCTCTTGTGGAACATCAGCTGAGACGGGATAAACAATAAACCTGAGATACCAGAAGGGATGTCCTGCTGTTCCTCCTTCCAAAGCATCGGACGGATGGTGCACCCAGCGCAAAGGCTATACCTCGCATGATCTTTCTTGCAAGATCTGTGAGGAGAAATGGCATGATAAACACCACTAGTAATTAAGGAGCATCCCTCTCCTGCCCCCCTCGCATCGTCCCCTCCTGGCGACCGAGGAGGCCAAACCCTAAACCTGCCGCCACCTCCTCCCTCTCCTTCCTTCTCCCTCCTCATCGCCCCCGGAGGGCCGCCGGCCTAAGTGCGCGGCGCCGGTGATGGGGGCGGCGGGGATCTGGCCTCCCGGTCCCAGCGCGGCGGTAGGGAGGAGTTCGCCGGCGCTGGACGGGGCCCCCTCGCCATCGACGTCTTCGCAGCTTCTTCGTGGGAGCTCGGATCTGGAGGCGGAGGCCTCTACCGGAGTGGGGCGGGTGGCGATCTGGTGGAGGAGGTGCCGGCGTTGGGATTCTGTTGGAAGACCTAGATCGGGTCTCTATCCCTAATTGCCTGCTCGGTCCTTTCTCCGGAAATCGGCCGGCGGTGTAGGGATCGTTGTGTCAGATCTAATAAAGGAGGTGGTCCTTTGGTTTCTTTCGCACGAAGACGAAGATCTGCTTGATGTCTGCCCTCGTTGATCTGGTCTGGAGAGGCGGGTTCCGGAAGGCTCCGCCGGCGAACTCCCATGGGTGTATCATGCCTGGAGATTGCTAGATCGGAAGGTATTCGGTCGTGCGCACATTGTTTTTCTGTCCGTTTGGTTTCAGCGGGAGCGTTGCGAAGCTCTGTTGTTTGTTTCCACCAAGTGTTATTCTTAGATCCATGGTGAATTCAGATGCGAAAAATGTCAGGAAAGCGGAAATATGAGGGTAGCGATGGTGATTTTTGTTCTTATGACGACGAAGATCTGGCTGCATGATCTAGGACTCGTTGCAGCGACTGTTGGTGCGGGAAGACAACACAGGGGGAGTTCCTAGTCTTATCTTGCAGGGTGAAAATCCAATGTCTGGCCTTAACTAGTTGTGCCTGGCAATGACCTTGTTGAAGACATTGTTTTGTGAGCAAGGATTTTCTCCAGGGTAAAAACCTATGATCTTTGATTAGGCAACGACGATGCTTGGGCACTGTTTCCTTCTTGAAGGCGTTATTATTGCAGTGGAGGACTACTGGTGTTGTTCTGATGGTGTCACTGTCGTTACTTTGAGGATTAGTTCACTACAGCGAAACTTTTCTTTTTTTTTAATTCTTTTTTCTTTTTTTCTAGGCTGTGTGCATCCGTATGGCCGCTAGGGCATGCGTTGTTGCAGAGGCTGGGTGTAATTGGTATCCTTGTGATATTAATTAAACTATTATTGCTGGATATATACTATTTTCTAAAAAAAGTAATTAAGAAGCATGAGCACAAGAGAGTCAGGGTGTAAGTGGCCACGGGCTGTCCACAGTGCCGCCAGCCCGTGCCCGTTTAATCACATTATTGGACACACGCGAAGAGAACAACGAAATTGGCGGGCAGCCACGGCTGGTCCGCTACCACCGCTACAGGCCACGATTGCGTCAGTGCTGGACATAGCCTCTCCATGCGTTTCCATTCTCCAAGGACTACGATCAAGTAGATCGGAGACGAATCAAACATGAAGTCAGAAAAAATGATGTTGCGTCTCCATTCTTCAACAACTGATTTAACCAGCTTAATTAAGGTCACTTTCCGTTTCTTGATCGATCGCCAGCCTGTGACGTAGCTAGATTGCTAGATCATTCACATCGCATGGGGTCTGGGCCGGAGGAGTCGCTGACGGCGGCCACAGGTGATAGTCGTGTTCCATTCGAAGCTGCAGAACATCGAGATCCCCAACGAGAGGACGCTGCAGAGGAGTGAGGATTTACCCCTTCTAGGTTCACTAGTAGAAAACTAGCCAAATGATTTGACCTTTAGTACCGGTTTCTTAAGAACCGGTACTAAAGGCTGTATTAGTACCGGTTTAACTGCTCAGGTCACCGGTAAACCTTAGTACCGGTTCATTTAGGCTGTATAGTACCAGTTCGTGTTACGAACCGGTACGAAAGGGTTTCGCGCCAAATTTGACACGCGAGCCACCCAAGCCAGCTCCATTTTTGCTTCTCCTCTCACATTTCCAAATATTTTCCTCCGCTCACACTCCAACAAATCTTTATTTTTCTCCACCATTTTGTCAAGATTGATGGCATCGGCCATCTATCCAAGGGTTAGCAATATCATCCTAATTTAGCTTATTTCTTTGCTAGTCTAACTCGTATCATTTTTCTAGTGCTAGCAAGGTGTTCGATGAAATGCCTAAGTTAGGGATTTCATTCTTTTTATATGCAATTTGAGCTCAAATTGAAGTATGATTTTTTGGTTTTAGTCGTCCCCATCCTCATCGTCGTCGATCGCCAGCGTCGTCCCCTAGCCGGCACAACCTCGGCGAGTCTTTTTTTTATAAAAACACTTAGTTTTATGTGATGATAAACTTGAATATTAATTAATTTGGTCACTCATATATTCATGATGTTGTGTAATTAATGATTTTTGATATACTTATATAATGCAGATGAATCGACAATGGATGTACGGTGACCGATGCCATCCCGAGTTCATTACTGACATGCATTATTTTCTCAACGTGGCTGAGGCAAACAGGCGGTCGAATGGTTTCATTTGTTGTCCATGTAGTTCATGTAAGAATATGAAGGATTACTTTACTTCAAAAACCCTTCACGTCCACCTGCTTGAGAACGGTTTCATGCCCGGCTATAATTGTTAGACCAAGCACGGAGAAAGAAGGGTTATAATGGAAGACAACGAAGAATAAGAGGATAATAACAACTATCCTATGTTCACTGAAGACGGTGATAGTAGAATGGGGAGACGAATCTGAAGAAGAGCCCATTTTTTATGAGCCCATTTTTGATGAGCCCGATGACGATTTGGGTCGGGCCATTCTTGATGCGAAGATAAACTGCGGAAGTGAAAAGGAGAGGTTGAAGTTGGAGAAAATGTTAGAGGGTCACAACAAACTGTTGTACCTAAATTGCGAAGATGGCCAGAAAAAGCTGGGTACCACACTGGAATTGCTGCAATGGAAGGCAGAGAATGGTACTTCTGACAAGGGATTTGAAAAGTTGCTGAAAATAATAAAGAAGATGCTTCCAGGGAAGAATGTATTGCCCTCTAGTATATACGAAGCAAAGAAGGTTGTCTGCCCTCTAGGATTAGAGGTGCAGAAGATACATGCATGCATCAATGATTGCATCCTCTACCGCGGTAAGGAGTACGAGAACTTGAATGCATGCCCGGTATGTGGTGCATTGCGGTATACGATCAGGCGAGATGACCCTGGTGATGTTGAGGACGAGTCGTGCCCCAGAAAGAGGGTTCCTGCCAAGGTGATGTGGTATGCTCCTATAATACCACGGTTGAAACGTTTGTTCCAAAACAAAGAGCATGCCAAGTTGTTGCGATGGCACAAAGAGGACCGTAAAAAGATGTGATCTTTGAGACACCTGTTGACGTGGTCAGTGGAGAAAAATCGACAGAGAGTTCAAGTCATTTTCAGAGGACGCAAGGAACTTAATATTTGGTCTAAGTACAGATGGCTTTAATCCTTTCGGGGAGCAGAGCTCCAGTCATAGCACCTGGCCAGTAACTCTATGTATCTATAACCTTCCTCCTTGGTTGTGCATGAAGCGGAAGTTCATTATGATGATAGTATTCATCCAAGGCCCGAGGCAACCCGTCAATGACATTGATGTGTATCTAAGACCATTGGTTCGAGTTGGTGTTCCCACCATCCTTCTTCAATATTATGACGCATCTCCTCGTTCACCTGGTCGAAGAGATTGGCGTTCTCGGTCCTATATTTCTACACAACATGTTCCCCTTCGAGAGATTCATGGGAGTCTTAAAGAAATACGTTCATAACCATGCTAGGCCAGAAGGAAGCATCTCCAAGGGCTATGGAACAGAGGAGGTCATTGAGTTTTGTGTTGACTTTATTCCTGACCTTAAGCCGATCGGTGTTCCTGAATCGCGCTATGAGGGAAGATTGCGTGAAAAAGGCACGCTAGGAAAGAAAGCAACAATGTGTATGGACGGACATTCTTTCACTCAAGCACACTACACAGTTTTACATAGTTCTAGCTTGGTGGCTCCGTATATAGTGGAACATAAGAATATTTTACGCTCGGAATACCCGGAGCAACGTGAAGATTGGATTGATGGAGAACACATGAAGACTTTCGGCGGTTGGTTGCAAACACGTCTCATTAATGGCACTGATGAAGAACAGGTATACTTGTTGGCCAAGCAACCATCTTCGACTATATCGACTTTTCAAGGGTACGAGATAAATGAGAATACATTTTACACGATCGCCCAAGATAAAAATAGCACCAATCAAAACAGTGGTGTCTGTTTTGACGCAGCAGAGGACAATGGGAAGAAGGTCATATATTATGGGTACATAGAGGAGATATGAGAACTTGACTATAGACCTACTTTCAAGGTCTCTTTGTTCCGGTGCAAATGGTTCAACCTGAAAGACGGGGTACAGGTAGACCCGCGGTACGGAATGACTACAGTGGATCTCAAGAATCTAGGGTACGACACCGAACCATTCGTCCTAGCCAGTGAAGTGGCTCAGGTTTTTTATGTGAAGGACATGTCTACCAAACCGAAAAAAAGAAAATAAAGGCAAGAGGACACGTCATACGATGAGCCAAAACGGCACATAGTTCTTTCAGGAAAAAGAAACATCGTGGGAGTAGAGGACAAGACAGACATGTCAGAAGATTATAATAAGTTTGATGATATTCCACCCTTCAAGGTGAAAACTGATCCAAGCATTGTGTTAAATAATGAAGATTGTCCATGGTTGCGTCGCAATCAGAAGAAAGGGAAACACACAAAGAAAACTCAGAAGACTAGATAGGGATGTTGTTGGTGATGTGTAATAATGTATTAAACATTTCTCCGTGAACATTGTACGTGCTTCCAAGACCCCGATACCAGCGACGGCGACATCAGCGACTACGACGACTACAATGGCGACGTTTATAGGGCTAGGCACGAGTATGACTGAATCATTCCAACTCAAAAACAAGTTTGGCTGATTGTGACTTAATCTGGCCATGTAACTTAATTTCCAGTTTAGCTATGTACTTTAATTCCAGTTTAGTTGTAATAAAAGTTTATTCCCGCCCATTATTTCCCGCCCTTTTCCTCCCGCCCTTTTCTTCCCGCCCGTTTCCTCCGTCATTTGGCCCGAGGTAAGATTGTCGAGGAAATAAAGCGCCCATTATAAAAAAAAAGACAGTCTGACCTACTACTCGGTTCATTTTGCGTCGGATTAGGTAGCGTTCTCTAGAGGATACTTTGCCAATAAATGCGTGCATCCTTTTTCAAATGTAGGCCACGCACAGGCCCCTCCACGAGGCCTAGATCCGACCTGGCAGCGCCTCCACGCCCGACAACGATGAGCGGCGAGCGCCGCCATGGCGATAACCCGGCAGCACCAACCAACTCGGCGACGCACTAAGCCGCCACCGTAGCGGCCCGCTTCCTACGCCGCCCGCCCGTAAGCCAGCCACATCGCTGACCACCGCCATGCCGCCAAATACCCGCCATGGAAACCTCGAGACAAGGAAAGAAAGCCCCACCGCCACCTTCCTAGGGGCGCACGCGGCTTCGCCGGCGGCGATGCGGGGGAGGGCGCGAGGAGGTCTGCGTGAAGATATATATGTCATATATATATAGTATATGTAAACATTTATAAAACAAAAATATAAAAAAACAGAAATAGCAAAACTCTAGCAAAACAGAAAAAAAACTAAAAATTTTAGTACCGGTTGTTGGAGAGAACCGGTAAAAAAAGTTTTAACACACCGGTTGTTAGATGGAACCGGTACCAAAGGTCTACGCCCCTTTTCTTCCCTGCAATGTGCTCCAATCGATAGTGTCTTATCCAAATCGACGGCCTCATCTCCATCCCGCAGTCCGGCGCGCGCGCAGCTCCCCGGCGCAGCTCCTCGGCGCCAAGCCGCCGTCGCCGCTCCCCCGGCGCAGCTCCCCGGCCGGCGCCAAGCCGCCACCGTCCTCGGCGCAGCGCTCCTCGGCGCCGCCGCTGTCGCCGCTCCCCCGGCGCAGCTCCCCGGCCAGCGCCAAGCCGCCGCCGTCCTCGGCGCAGCGCTCCTCGGCGCCACCGCCGTCGCCGCTCCCCCGGCGCAGCTCCCCGGCTGGCGCCAAGCCGCCGCCGCTCCCCCGGCGCAGATCCCCGGCTGGCGCCAAGCCGCCTCCGACCTCGGCATGGCGCTCCTCGGCGCCGCCGCCGCCGTCGCCGCTCCCCCGGCGCAGCCACTCCCCAGGCGCAGCTTCCCGGCCGGCGCCAAGCCGCCGCCGCTCCGCCCGCTTGCCGGCAAGTAGCAGGTGAGTCCTCCCCTTGTCCCCCTCCTCCCGGCCGATTAGCTAGTACTGTGTTGCTGCGGCCGGCACCAGCGTGGAGCATCTCCGGCGGCGGCGGCGTGCTGATCACACATTTGTGTTCACTTTAGTGTGTTCTTGTATATACAGTTCATGCATCTACTCTGATCACACATTTGTGTTCACTTTAGTTTTAGTAAGAGGTGGGAGACAAAACATGCAAATAGAATGGTTGATCTGATTTTATTTGTGTTCTTGTATATACAACACAAATCCCATGCACACTTCTGAATTCTATAACAAATAGTACTAGATATAAAGAACTTCTATTGAAGACAGTCTGGCATTCTATAACACATTTTATTGCTTCAAGACAATACTCCCTCTGTTTCAAATTACTTCACGCGCACGCTTACCTAGGTGGCCTAGTATTCTCTCATTTTTCATCAAAAAATTCTTAGAATTTTTGGTATACGTAGTACATATTTCATACTATCTATTTCAAAAATTCGAGGATTTTTTTGAATAAAAAATGAGGGAGTACTAGTTCACCTACATAAGCGCGCCGGCGGAGTAATTTGAAACAGAGGGAGTATTGTCGGACAATTTTCTTGCTTCAAGTTGCTACTTTTTAATTTCTTCAAGACAATCTGGCATTGTTTTTTATGGACATCCGAGACTAAGAAGAATGTATGGTTATTGTAAAAAAAGACACATATATATATATCTAGACAACTATAAAACAAGTTTCAAATTTGATCAGATTTTGTTAAAAAAAAACAACTTGCAGGGTTTTATGTTTACCAGCAAGCAGATGTTAAACTGTGCTATGTCTTCTGTCTATCCAGATTTTGTAGCGACATTGAGCTATGGAGCACGACCCCTTCATCCGAGATGAGGAGCAAGAAGACATTGTGCAAAAAATGATATATGAGAGTGCTCGTGGACCAGAACCCGATGGAGATGACGATGATTTCGGCTCACAAATTCTGAACGATGTCGGTGAGGGACTTGAGTCTGAAGAAAGAAGAGACAACGAAGTGTCCTTAACAAAGAAGAGACAACGAAGTGTCCTTAACAAACTCCGGCGAGCTGTATTATATATTAAGGCTATGTTCATCAGTAGATGCATTGATTTATTTGTATTGCACTTATTAACGAATCATTTTTCTTTTAGCCTTCTGGATCATCGAGCAAATGTGATAAAAGGAAACGAGGCCCGACGACGCGTAAATCTGTCAAGCGAGGGTAGGTTAGCCCTCACCGCATTTAAGGATAGTGGTGAACCGGTGGAACCCAAAGAGTAATGTCGTAAATTTATAAATCAAGCTGGAGTTATTGTTAGGGACCATGTACCGATCAACATTGTAGAGTGGCATAAGCCAAAGAACGCGGGGGATGAAGCTAGTTATGTCAACGATACTCTAAATTTTTTCTTTGGGACGGTCTACTGACACACTTCAAACTACCGGAAAACTTGACGGAAGGCCAGAAGACGAAAGTAAAGAAATGGACTCTTAAGAAGATGGCCACACAATTCCAGACCTGGAAGAAAAAATTATGGGCCAAATATGAAGATGAAGATCCAATATTCATTGGAAGTCTAGTGAAGATAGAAGCGCACTGGCCCGCATTTAAGGTTTATAAGCAATCGTCTACTGCCGTGTCCCGATCAGTCACGGATACGAAAAATGCTGCAAAGAAGAAATATTTCCATAAATTGGGGTCAGGTGGCTACAAGACTGCCATTCCAAAGTGGATAGCATTTGAAGATAAATTGATGGCTGCAAAGATCGTTCCACATACAAGGGACTGGCCCAACCGGTCCAAGTTCTGGTTGTTCGCACATGGGGCAGGGTTGGACCCAAAGATAGGACGGATCGTTGCAAAGGGAAAATGAAAGGAAAAAATTGCAAAAGTCACGACACTTCTTGTAGATGCAATAGAAAAAGTTAAAAAGGGAGATTACATTCCCGATAGAGAGAATGACGAGTTGACACTTGCTCTAGGAAATCCTGAACACTTTGGACGAATACGAGCCCTCCCAGGTGTCACCATGAAGGAAGCGTGGCAGGAGTGCGCTGACAGTTATAGAAGCCGTGCAAGAAAGAAGAAGCAGGACTTAGACCGGTTACCGGAATTGGAACGTAAGGTGCAGCTGCTTGAGAAAAATCAAATAGACTCAACTAGTCGGCAGAGGGCACCTGATCAGCAACTGTTTCTACAAGATACTCAAGCCGATGTCGCCCTATCTCAGCCAAGAAGCAGTGTGGGTTCCTCGCATTTGAAGGATGTGGAGCAAGCTACCCCGTGGATTATGTCACGGAGAAGACAGATTGCGAGCTACATGTGCCAATGATGAACATGTCCATTAAGGTGGCGGTCGACTATGTTTACCCAAATGAAGATGGAGCAACGCACCATCATATGCCCATTCCGGCTGGCTATGCTCGTGTCGGGGTGGACGACGTTGTGACGGGTTATGAAACAATGGATTTTATTTTTCCTTGAGGTGACGATGAGAAGACAATGGGCGATGTCAAGCGCAGTTTCGCCCTATGGAACAAGAAATACATCGTCTTTTCTCCAAGGCCACCAACTCCTCGTAGCAGTCCACATGAGCAGCAAAGTCCACATGAGCAGCAAATGCCATCGACTCCTCCTGGTAGCAGTCCACATGAGCAGCAAAGTCCACACCTACTTGAGAGGGACCCTAGCGCGAGTCCACCATCTCGATATCCTCCGCGTAAGAAAGCGCCCGTTAAGCGGAATGGTTCGCCGACTAGGAAGAGACTTAGAAAGGAGAAAGCACAGCCGCCTATTCAGAAGTTACCTTGGGAAAGAACTATCGAGGAATGCACCGTAATCTCTAAGTCCGAGGTGGAAGCCCATTTTGCTAAGGAGGTGCCAGAGATACCTTTTGAGAAGACACTAGATCCGGTGAAAGTTGTGCGTACCGTTGAGAATCTATATGACCCTGTACCATCGCCGCCATCTGACTATAGGCGTTCTATTGAAAGGTCATATGACGAGATGGTCCTGGCTAAAAAAACCCGATCAATCGGTGGTCCAGGCAAAAAAAAAGGGAAACAAGTGCACCAGCTTGGAGAACAACCCGTTCAATCGGCCCCCCTCTCAAGGTGTTTGACAAGAAGGCCGTTCAAAGTTCTCGACAAAACACAACCGATTACCCCATCGCTGAAGTAGCATATAAATTTGTTCAAGGGGAAGATTTGGTCGAGAATGTCAGGTTGCTACCAACAAGTATGCGTAATTTGCATATATGGTACACTAATGCCACAAAGAGAGGGATCGAGGCTATCATGGTGCGAGTTAAGGATGAACACTACTTCCAAGAATACAGTGTGAGCGTTGAATTATGCGAACTTTTTCAGTTATACAATCTCCGGGCCCTCGACAAATCTATCATCAGTTGCTATTGTCTGTAAGTGGTTTATTTATGTAATTTGAGAAGTCTTTAGCTCAGCTCATTCATCATCTGCAATTATACTCAATTTAATCTTTTGTGCGCTATATTATGCAGATCGAAGAAGCTTGAATGCAAAAGGGATGAAATCAAGGACATTGGGTTCATTGACCCGGATACAATGGATGTAAAAACCATAGAAGATCCCATGTATAACAAGGATACACCGGAGACTTTGCTAAGGTTTTTGAAGCGACAACGTGACAAAAAAATAATACTTTGGCCTTACAACTTTAAGTAAGTGTTAATGTCTTCTAACACATTCTTTTTGCTCACCAGATGTTAAAATTTTAACCGATGAGTTATATCTATGACACTACATATTTAAATGTGCGCAGGTTCCACTTTATTCTTATCGTCATTAAAATGTACGATGGAGAAGTTGAAGTATTTGACTCACTAAGCAAAGAGCCTATACTATACAAGACGGCTTTTGATATGCTCAAAAAGTAATTTTAATTCTTATTGTTTTTTTGTTAATTTCCTGATATCAACAAATTGATAACTCTTTTATGCATTTTCTTTGTCGGGCAGCGTATGCAAACGTTCATCCAGGAAGATCCGGCCGGTGGATGGAAACCGAAGCTGATATGGCGTTCGAACAAAGTAAGTAGTACTACCTAGGTCCACACACCTTTATCATACTTGATTATTGTTTGATTGAATTATATTCTTGTATAGAAATGCGTGAAACAACCATTGGGGACTAATCTATGTGGATACTACGTTTGCGAGTACATTCACAAGATTGTCAGCGAGAGAATGAATAATAAAAGAAATAAAGAGGTATGTAAACAATATTCATAAATTTATTTTGTTACCATCAGTTGTGCTGAGTTTTAGTCATAATTGTTTGATTATGATTTGATATATATATATATACACATAGCTCATGTATTTATTTGTATCTCATTCTTTTACAATTGGCAAGAAAGCGGGACACGCTCTCAATCGAGCACCGCTTCAAAGCAATTGGCGAGGAATTGGCGGGATTTTTCCTTCGGGACGTCATAGCTAATTTCGGAGAGTACCACTATGCATGAAGATCGATCTTCATGCATGTACTATACATGTAATATATAGTTTGCCTAGGAGAGTACCACTATGCTACATGTAATATATAGTATGCTCCGAAGAGTACCACTATGCATGTACTACTTAATTTGCGATCTTATGCAATTACATAGTTTATATATATGCACCAAGTTGATATGCATCACCTTGATCTTCATGTACTACCTAAACCCAAACGCGTTTCTGGCGCATCGACGCGATCCTTGTACGATGAAACGGTCCGATACCCCTAAACCCCTCCTAAACCCTAAACCCTGAATTCTCTGCCAAATCTCTGCCACGTCCCCACGTTTGGTACCGGTTCGTGTTACAAACCGGTACCAAAGACTCCAGCCCCGCTGGCTCCTGCATGCCCACGTGGAGGCACTTTTAATACCGGTTTGTAAGCAACCGGTACCAAAGGAGGGAATGATTTAGTCCCGATTAATTGGTACCGGTTGCCAAACCGGTACCAAAGCCCCTCTGGAAACGGTACAAAAGGTCATTTTCCTATTAGTGGTTGGGCCCCTGGCACCATCATAGCCGGAGATTTGTTGGAGATTCGTGTAAAGTCTGTACGGTCAAAGCCTCGTGTACTTTTGCATTTTAACCCTCGAAAAATCTTGGATTTAAACCATAATCCACGTGAAGAGGATAAACTCCCAGGCTCCCAGCCGTACGTAGACCACCCGTCGCTCTTATCCTCCACCTATCCCTGAACACGCTCCCCTCCATCGCTTCGCCATGCCTCCTCCTCCTCCCCGATAGCCGCCCACCGCCCACCACCTCCTCCTACATGCCTCTCGCATCCGTCTCTTCCCATCCCGACCTCCTGCCCCGGCTATGAGGATTGCCGGCTCCAGCCAGATCTGGAGGATTGGAGGCCTCTCCTTTTCCTTTATTTGTTTTTTTATTTTTGCCCCTTTCCTTTCTTTTTTATGCTTTTGTATTTTTTGTTTGGATCCAGTTCTAGTTCATGCGATTTTGTATGAATCTTTGATGGATCTGTGATGGATTTTTTTTCTTCATGCTTTTGGACATGGATCTGAGTTCCTTCATTATTTTTTACCACTATGAATCTTGTATGACACCGCTACGAATCTTGTATGCATTATCAAGTTTTTGTTTGGCACGAATCTGGGCAATGGGAATACGATTTTTTATATGTATGGTTCTTGTGTGAATCTTGATTCACTTGAAAAAATGCTAAGAATCTATAATGAAACATTGTTGGATCTAATACGAATCTTGTATGTGTCAAGATTTATATCTTTTATGGTTCTTTCAAGTTATAGTGAAATTTCTTACATGTTTTTTGTCAATCATGTATGAAACAGATATGTTTTGAGCTGTAGAAAAGCAAGCTCATGATCGTGTATGAAGCATGTATTCTCTCTGTATAAAGACCATGTATGAAAAAAAAATTACGGGTCAATTGGATTTTACGTTGAGCCGAATCGTGTATAAATAGTGTATGAAGCATGCATTCTCTCTGTATAAATACCGTTGCGTCGGTTTCTACTTGTGAATATATTCAATTGTGAATCTTGTATAAAAACTTATGAATCGTGTATGAAGCATGTATGTAACATGTGATACAGATTGCATTTATTAAAAAATGTACTATTAAAATTTATATTGTTAAATAAATAGTATGATAAAAATTCTTTTAAATTTGTATGAAAATTGTTTCAATCCCGAATGAAACGTCCATACTTTCGTAGAAATAATCCAAGAATAATATTCCTGAAATATCCTATATGAATATGAATATTATTCCTGTGAATATTGAATGAATATTATTCCTAAAATATCCTAGAATATTATTCCTATGAATCTTGGATGAATATTATTCCTGAATATATCCAAGAATATTATTCCTAAAATATCCTAATATGTATCCTATATGAATAGTATTGCCTATGAATCTTGAATGAATCTGTGTTGGAAGGTTTCAAATATTGGGCAAATATCCATACTTTCGTAGAAATAATCCAAGAATATTCAACCTGCATATTGGCATGTTTCATTTTCAGAATAAAAAATGTACATAAAAAATTGTTGATTATCCCTAAAATTTTGCGAGAAAAAATGAGGTGAAAAAGAAACAGACATTATGCATGTATTCTGTGAAAAAAATTATATGAATATCTCTTGGCAGAAACAAGTTTTTAAAACGTGTGAATCTTGTATGAAACTTCTAAATCTAGGATGAAACAAAGTAAGAGTCACTAGTGCAGAACACTATGTCAACATCCGGATTTTTAATCACAGATGCCTGTTATGCCATACATCGCAATCCCAGGATTACCATTTTTGCGAGACGTAACAGATTTGGATACCACAGTACATCATCCATTACAAACCATACATAAGGTCTTACACAAATAAGGATCTCATGATCCAGTTCTTAATACAACTTGAGCAGCGGAAATACGTAATAATAACGGTAGTGTAGGCGAAACTCCATCTTCGGGGTCACAGGCAATGCTGACGATGGGAGATGATCCTAGTTGTCGTAACCTTCCTGGGGTCCATCATCCTGGTACTCCTCTTCATAGTCTGGCCACGGGAATAGCCAGGAACAAAGCCAAGAGTACTCTTTAAGTACTCGCAAACTAATACTAATAAGTGAAGGGTTTTTTTTAATAGGACACTAGGCTCTAGGGTTATTTTGCAAAAGCCAGATTTACCTCTACTAAGTTTAGGAACAAAGAAATCTAGTTGAAGTTTTATAACACCTAAGTGGGAACTTGTATTTCATATCACAACTCTGTTGTGGTCAAGTCAAAATCTCAATTCACTTCACAAGTCCTTCTGAAAACATCTAACAGGGGAACAGTATGGCCACTCGAACTGTCCATAACCGCGGACGCGGCTATTCGAATAGTTTGACACTCTACAAATATTGTACACTTTCACCACAACATTCGATACATCCGTCAGGAACAAATTCACCATACTCGTATGCGGATAATCAATCCTAACCTTTCAATTACACGCCCTAGTATAAGCACCTATCCTGTGAGTTTGGCCTCCCAACCATGACCAACTGTCATCTTGGGTACTGCACAGGTGGACAATCTTCACAAGGTAGCCTCATCTTAGACCTTGGCCATGAGGAAACCAATACTAAGGTATATAAGTTTCCAGTCAAGCCCTACCCAATTCTCGGGTATTGTGGTTGTACGGTAAGATTGGAATGGTATCGCATCCAGACAACCATCAGTTTTATAAAGGGCTAAGGCTCATGCCTCAACATTTTCATCATCCAAATCATCTGGTGTTCGAAAAAACATGTCAAAACATCTCAATAGAATGATCTATCATTCCAAGGTTTTTAGAACCATTTTCCACCAAGTATTCCCATCTAAAGTTGATCAAGTTTTATGCTTAGCACTAGCATCTACAAGTGGGGGTAAGTACTAATGAGGGGTGATAAACTAGTGGAATTTAACTAAGTTCAATCTCATGCCTTAGGACGACATAAAGATTATCTAGCTTAGGCCAAGTTTTATGCTCTTTATGCAACCTTCAATTATCTTCCTAGAATCTACAAGTCACTTAAGTAAGCTCTAAGTAAATAGCTTTGATAAAGAAATAAAGTATAAAGCTTGTAAGTAAAACTAGGATTGGTTTATCCAGTGGGTATAACCACATATGCTTAAGGCATATGGTTGGCATGGTAAGGCTTGCTAAAGTATAATATCTTGCAAGTGTTAGCTTGCACATTCAACTAGTAGTAGTCTTGCATCATTATCAGTATAAGCTTGCTAAATTGCAAGTGTTAGCTTGCCTTGTGCAGAGCAGTGGTTGAAGTTCTCCTCGGCTTCTTCTTCGTAGTATCCTCCTTCCTCCTCGTATCCTTGGTCGGTACTAGCGTCTATAAATAAATACGAGGTACACAATCACCAAACAATACTTAATTACTTGCAATCATCACACAAAGGGGTTCTATAGATGATCTAGCATCATCACTAACATTACAAGATTAAAGCTTTGTTTAATTTCTTTTATTTTTAGAAAAGTAATTTCTACTCATTGAAAAACTACTTAAGATTTAATATTCTCCAAACCAAACATGGGATCCTGTTGACACATGTCATCACCACATATTTCAGTTCATGGGAATGTGATTTAAAGTGGTGTCATATTTTAATAAGGTTTAACCTTTTTATTTTAAATAAAATAAGTGATTAGAAATGCCTATGTGGCATTCTTTTATTACTTGAACATTATTTCTGTAAGTAAACCTATATATTTTTATATATTCTGAAAGGTATGATCAATTATGATTTTTGAGAGTTGGAATCAACTCAAAAGCTATTATGGTTTAAATTTGAAAAATGTTTGAATGCAGAAAAGCTTCTGCCTTGTTATTTTTACCAAGGGTGATCCACAGATCCAAATGATTTGAATCCAACGGGCTTAGATTCAGCATTTCCAGACCTTTCTAACAAAATTGGTTTCATTCAATTTGGTTCACTGAATCGAGCTGGGTTGATTTTTGAAACTAGGTACAGAACTGTGTTTGAATGAAAATGGAAAAATCCAAATTCAAACGAGTGGGTTGCGCGGTAAGAGAAAATGGGCCAGCCTGCTACGCACAACGCTTACGCGGGCTGGTTAAGTTGTTGTCCCCACGCGTCAGTGAGACGGGGGGTGCGAAGCGGTACGGGACAACGTGGTGCGTTAGATCTAGTTCTAATCCAACGGCTCTGGTTCATCGTCCACGTGGGGCAACGCCGGCGAGACAGAACCCTAACGCGGCCATTGGGGGTCGTGGGAGGCTCACCGGGGCTCAGGCGAGGGTCGGCGAGGCGGGCGAACGACAAAGTCGACGACGGTGAACCTCCTGGTACCGGCAACTTCTCCTGAGGCGGCTCCAATCGCTGGCTTCCTTCTTCTCCAGCAGCGGCGGGCTCCAGCCAAATTCTGGCGATGCGCTGCTCGCCTTGCTCCGGGAACGGGGTAGAACGATCAGTGAGGAGAGTGGAGTGAGATGGTGTGAAGAGTTTGAGCGGGAGAGGCCTCTATTTATAGTCTCGACGACGAGACCGAACGGGATGGGCAGGCGACGGTGGCGACATGGCTACGGGCTGCTAGAGGCATGGCCGAGGGTGGCGATCGATCAGTGGTCTCCTGGCGATGCTCTATGGCTTTAATGCGCTTATAGGGGCGGTGGCAAACGGTCGGGAACGCTCGATGCTCTGCGAGGCAGAGGTGGCGTCTTCGACGGCGAGCGGTGGCTACGGGGTACGGGCGGTGAAATGGGCATGTCTGGCAGTCTCCTGGGACGGTGGGGAGCATGTTGGCGGGCGGCGAGGGCTCGAGGTGGTCTGGTTGAATGGGAACGACGCGTGCTCTGCGGCGCACGTCGGCATGGTCGACAGCGGCACGGGCGCGGCGTTCCTGGCGGTTCTGGCTGTTGTCTACAAGGCAGGGCTGGTCGAGAGGGGGCGGTGAGGCATGGGCTACCTCCCAGACAAGGTTGGCACGGCTAGTTCTTCCTCTATCCTGCTGTCCACACTGGGGTGACATGGGTGCTCTCGGCTGTTCACCATTGATGACATTGTCAAGCTTACAGTGGGGCTAGTGATTAGTTAAGTTTGCTAGATGATCTACTGAGGTTGTTATGAGCTAGAGAGGGAACAAGTTTGGCCCAAAACACTGCACAGTATAGTGTTTTGATTTTGTTTGATTTGTATCTGCAAGGTGTTTGATGAAATGGCCGCATGAATTCAAGTTTTGAATTTTGAAAAGATTTTTGGTGGGTGTGCTAGGCATGTGCTGGTGAGTCTGTGGATGCTTGGGTTTTGAAAGTTGAGCTTGTTTGAGTGGTTTTTGCAAAAGTGGGATCTTCCCGTATGAAATAGATTCAATTTTAAACTGTCATTTAAACTATGCATTTGAATGTTTCTGGATGATCACAAGGTGGGCCTTGGTACTTTGTTATGAGTACTATCAAGGGGTGTAAAGATCCAAACAAGTTTCTGTTAAGTTTTGTAAGTTAGAGACAGCCAAAGTTGGCATGGGAGTTAAATTGGGAAAAGTGACCATTCACTTAAGTTGATGGTTTTGATTTGTTTATCTGTGGGAAAAGTGTGGGGATTGTTTAGATGATGTTTATTTCACCTAAGAATCCTTTTACAAGCAAAGAAACACACAAGCAAGGTAATTCAAAAGAATCCAAATTGGAATGCATACACACATGCATGCTTTCATATTTTAATTGGAAATTTTTTTGTTAACCCTAAATTTGAAGATTAGAGTTTGATGATCCAAGTTTTATATTTTCAGGATGTTACAAACCTTCCCCCCTTAAACAAAATCTCGTCCCGAGATTTGAAAAAGGACGAAAAGATTACCTAGGATTTGAAGAGATCGGGAAACTCCGTCCTGATGTGATCTTCGTGCTCCCAGGTAGCTTCCTCTTCCGTGTGGTTGCTCCACTGAATTTTGAGAAACTTGATGCTTCGGATTCTGGTAGTTCTGAAAGCTTCTTCCAAAATACGGATGGGTACTTCGGGATAGGTCAGGTCATCATTGATCTCTATGGTCCGGTGATCGATATTTTGTGATCATCCACAAGGTTTCCAGTTGGCTAATCAAGGCCTTCATCAATAACACCCCTTGATAGTACTCATTGATATCTATTGTCCGGTGATCGATATTTTGTGATCATGCCTTGGTACTTTGTTATGAGTACTATCAAGGGGTGTAAAAATCCGAACAATGAAAATCCTTCGCGTGGTGTCATATTATGTGACATAGTTGCAAGGAAAAATTCCAGACTTGGTATATTGATCATGTCTCAAAAAAACCTTCACAAAATGAACTATCATGTTCGAGGTTTCATGGCTTTCGGTCCAAATGACCGATGTTATGTGCTGAATCACGGCATAGTTTGTGATGTTGTGCCCATAATATGCATGCATGTGGACATTCGTATGGAGAACAATGCTGCAGTAGGAAGTTTTCCTTTTTGTCGCACGGAAAAGCCCTTTTCCATTTTTCGAGCGTAAAAAACGGGTCGTTTTGTGAAGTAACCACCAAAATGCTATTTCAGAATGCTACCGTCCCATTTTCCTAAAATACTAGACCACCTTACATGGACTATCTCCCAACCGGTACATCTCAAACCTTTTCGTCCATCCCGGGTAAAAAGGACAAATGTCTGCTTAATCGAAGGAAGTGGGTCCGGTTTGTACTACAGGTACATGATCTATCGCCCGTGATTTTTTGAAAAAATCATTTTTAGACTCACAATATGTGGTTTCTTCAGAGATCCAATGCAAGTTCTAAATGAGCCATTTTTCTTCCCGACATTTCTTCCCACCATTTCTTCCCGCCATTTTTTCCCGGAATTTCTCCCGCCATTTCTTCCCGCCAGTTTTTCCCGCCAGTTCTTCCCTCCAGTTATCTTCCTTCCATTTCTCACTATATATATATGTAGAGTTGGCCTCCATTGTCATTGCACATCTCTAGACTCATATCTGCAACCTCATCACTCTTTCCCATGACTTCCACCGTAGCACTAACTCCCAGGGAGGCGGAGGCGCTTTGCGCCTCGAACTACCCCTGCCCGCCGGGTTACTGTGTCCCCGTCGGCTGGATGTTGAGCGTCGGTGGCATGCCGGTTCCTCCTGTCCCTCTAGGTGTGGCGCGTCGGATGGCCATCATGAACCACTACTACTTCGAGCTCACGCCGGAGCAGCAGACGAATCCCAGATGGCATCCCGACTATTTCCCGACTTGGGAAGCCTTCTTCGTGGATCGGCGTGAGAGGGCGCTCGCCAGGCACGAGGAGGACGGCCCACCTCCTCCGAACTTCAACGAGGTCGGCCGTCGGTTGTGGTGGCGCGGTCGGACTCTCCAGAGCGTCATGGCTTACGACACGGCCGCCGACTCTAGCCCCTGCCTGCGCTACCCTCAAGTCCAGCCCACTCGTACTCAGCCTTCAAGGTTCAACTACGGTGACCCCGACGACAATAGCGACGACGGCCGCGGCAAGTACGACGACTACAGTGGCGAGTATTACAGGTATAGGCAGGAGCATGACTGAATCACTCCAATATTGCAAAACAAGTTCGGCCGATTGTGGCTTAATCTGGCCATGTATCTTAATTTTCAGTTCTTCTATGTAACTTTGTGTTAGTTGCGTTATGTACTTTAATTCTAGTTCTATCCTAATAAAATTTTCTTTCCGCCCATTATTTACCGTCCTTTTTTCCCTCCCATTAATATATAAAAAATATAAGTTAATTCAAACCCAAATTAAAAACAGAAAATGGTTTTGAATTATTTATTCAAATCCAAACACTTTTTATGTTTAAAGTTTTTCTAAATTCCAAATTAATATTCAAAAAATATAAGTTAATTCATTTTTAAATTTAAATGGTTCATAGTTTAAATGGTTACATTAATTATTTTTTAAAAATAGAAAATGGTTTTGAATTAGTTATTCAAATTCAAACACTTTTTATGTTTAAAGTTTTTCTAAATTCCAAATTAATATTCAAAAAATATAAGTTAATTCATTTTTAATTTTAAATGGTTCATAGTTTAAATGGTTACATTAATTATTTTTTAAAAATAGAAAATTGTTTTGAATTAGTTATTCAAATTTAAACACTTTTTATGTTTAAAGTTTTTCTAAATTCCAAATTAATATTCAAAAAATATAAGTTATTTCATTTTTAATTTTAAATAGTTCATAGTTTAAATGGTTACATTAATTATTTTTTAAAAATAGAAAATGGTTTTGAATTAGTTATTCAAATTCAAACACTTTTTATGTTAAAGTTTTTCTAAATTCCAAATTAATATTCAAAAAATATAAATTAATTCATTTTTAATTTTAAACGGTTCATAGTTTAAATGGTTACATTATTTTTTTTAAAACAGAAAATGATTTTGAATTAGTTATTCAAATTCAAACACTGTTTATGTTTAAAGTTTTTCTAAATTCCAAAGTAATTATCATTTAAAAAGCATTACCAATTTAAACCCCAAAATAAAAAATAAGGCGGGAACACAGAGAAAATTCCTAAAATTTTTGAAAACAGGGTCATACGTCCCGGTTGGAGCCACCAACCGGGACTAAACAGCCCTGCGCATGCCCCTTGGGCTGATGAAAAAAAAGTGGAGTATGTCCCAGTTGGAGCCACCAACCGGGAAAAAAGGTCCTTCCTTTATAACTTCGAGTGCCTCTTATTTTTCTTCCCCTTCTCCATTCTCTGCAACCACCCGACGCGCCGCACACAGCAGGGGAGACGCCGCCGCCCTGATCCCCCGGACGCCGGCAGGTTGCCTTGTCCTTACTTGCATCGCCGCTGGGCCGCCAGCCTCCACCCTCTGTCTCATCCGCCCTTGCCGCCTCATCCTCAGACGTCTCCGGGCCAGCGTGTAAATAGCCGCCACGACGCCACCGCCACAAGACATCGGTAGCGCCACCATTGCCACCTCTCCCTCTCCTCCCCGACCGCCACAGCGCCGCCCGCGCCCACCGCCGCCGCCGGTACCGCACGTACCCGAGAGGCTCCCTTTTAGTTTTTTTAGTTGATTTAGGTGATGATTATTTTAGGTGTATTAGTTGTTAGATGATTTAGTTGTATTTAGATGATGTAGATGATTTAGGTGTATATAGATGATTTAGTTGATGATTATTTTAGGTGTATGTGTAGATGATTATTTAGTTCTGAGATGATTTAGTTGTAAATAATGTTAGATGATTGAAGTAGTATATGTATATTATCATATTTTTTATATATTATCATATTTTGTATTTGTATATGTATATGTATTTGTATATGTATATTATCATATTTTGTACATACTATTTTTCTAATAGGAAATGAATAAACCTTATAAATTTAATAACTATTGTTTAATAATTCAGAAAAATATGCTTAATATATGAATTTTTTTAGAAAAATAAAATGTACTCCATCGCTCTGTTTCCCCAACCACCCCATCGTGCTCGTGGTGAGCTCTCCGTCCTCCTGGACCCTCTCCCGTCCTCCCTCTCGCTCTGTTTCGAGCCCGCGTCGAGCGTCGCTTTCCGCCGCCGCAGTTCGTGCTCGCCGGCGTAGATTTGGCTGCCAAAATAGGGCGGTGCCACCACCATATGGTCGCCGAGCTGTGCTCTATCCAACCCGCCTACCCGCGTAGTCCTCCGAGCCCTCCTTCGCTGTCCCCGTGCATTGCCTGAGAGGTTCACCGTCGGGTGATGTCAGTGACCACTGTGACACCAGCAGTGGGTCACCCGGTCAGCTCCACCTCCCTGGCCCTATTCGCTTGCGCGGCTGACGACGTGGCCTCGGTCCCACCTGTCAGCCGTAGTGGGTAGCCTCTGCCCCGGTGAAAAATGACCCTCACCCCTGTGCTGATGTCACAGTGATGCAATAATTCCATTTAAATTGATTAAACAATTCCAGAAAATGTAATAATCTTGTAAATTCAATAAGTAATTCATTATAACTCAGAAAAATATGTATAATATATCAAAATGTTCAGAAAAGTGAGAACTATCTATTTAAGCTATAATCATGCATTGTTCAACAACTTTCATAACAAGTTTAATTAGAAGAACATAGTAACCCCTCACAGGTGATTCCGGAGTTTCTCCGAGTTAGGGTTTTCACCCCTCGGAACCGCGATTAATTGTCGAGCATGCTTTAGGGTTACATTGTCAAGCAACTTTAAACCCTAGTTTAGTTAAAGAAACATCGACACCCCTTATGTACATTTGGGTTCGCCGGTGTGTCCTTGCTAGGGCATCCCGAACCCTTTTAAATCGATGTTGCACCTAGGGTTAGTGTAGGATCTCTAAATCTGACATGTCATATATACTGATTGCACATTGTATTATGCCATGTATTGATTGCCACCTTTCTTTCCGGTATTGGTTCTTCGCGATAGGATCCGAGCCCGAGGGTTTCTCCGAATTAGGGTTTTTGATATTGTAAATTCTTTTTTATTATTGTGTATGTATATATTAGGGTTTCTCTGAATTAGGGTTTATATCTCTCAACACCGTACCTAACATTCTCCCTTAGCCGCTTTGACTTATCCTTTTTTCCACCTATGCAGAAAATATCGACCCACATGACAGAGACGAAGAAAAGGAAGAGTTGATCCAAGGTATGATCCGCGGGGAAGAAAATTTAGATGCATCGACGTTTCTGAAAAACTCCGGTGAGGGTGATCCTCTTTTTGCCGGAATAGACGACTTGTTTGAGGTTGAAGGTGATGCCTTCCGCGAGGGACAAGGCGATGCCTTGTGTAATCGAGAAGACGACCGCTCTGGCGAGGTTCATGTAATATAATTAATTCATTAATTAATCATCTGCTATCTGTATATAAATAGTAACGACGATCTTTCTTCTTTTAGCCCTCCGGATCGAACAAATCTTCTGAAAAGAGCGGACGAGGCCCAACCAAAAAGTTGGAAGACCATGAGAGGTTCAGGATCGAAGATATCGCTGAAGACGACAAACCGACGGCTCCCGAAGTTGTCGCAATCAAATTTGTGGCACAATGCGGAGTAATTGTTAGGGACTTAATCCCGATCACCATTGGAAATTGGAATAGGCCTGCTGATGCGGAAGAAGAGGGAACATGTTTGTTTGTCCCTAATAAGGCCAAAGATTTACTATGGAAGAGGCTCATGCTTAATTTCAAACTACCGAAGATAGAGCTGGATCCAAATGCGGAGGCACTACTAGGAAATTGGCCTTTAGTGGCGTACCTGGAATCATCATCCGTGGCACACTAGCAGTGCGCCACGGGCCTTGCGCTACGGCTATCTCTCAGCCGTGGCGCATTGCCTAGTGCGCCACGGTTGTGTAGGGACAGGCGTAGCGCACCTGCTAGTGCGCTACAGATGTTTGGGCAGGTGCTCTACCCCTGGGATCTTCTTTGGCGCACTACCAAATGCGCCACTAAACTTCCATAGTGCGCTTTAGGTGTATTGCGCCACAGAAGGTAGACCATGTGCGCCACAGATGTATTTTTTGTTTTTTTTTAATTTCCGAGCCAGATTATATACAATATTACAGCAGATATACACACACAGATACAAGATATATAATTATATATATAAATACTCAGTATGAAAAACAAGATTGAAACAAATACATATAGATAAGTCTCATACATGAATACATAGTCTAAGTTAATTACATTGTTTCGATCATGTTACAAAGTAGTAGTTGGTGACATGCGAATACATGTGTCGATCGAACAAGTTAGAGCTCGGAAGCTCGCCTAGACATCTAAACTAGCTAGCTAGACACAAACGCGGGATAAATAACCAAAGAAGATAAGCATGATCACCGTCGCGACGAAGGTGTAGGTCTTCATCCAGTTCCTTGTCCTAACTCCCGCTAGATAGCGCGTGTATCTAGCTTCCGCCTCCGCCATAGTGTTGTACCCTTTGTAGCTATTGCCGCTGAAACGGTGCACCTGTCTCCGGCAGTCTTCCAAATCATCGTAGACTCCGGGAACCCGTCCCTTGTACACGACGTACCACGTCATCTATAAGTTGACAATAATAATTAACCGACTATTGAAAAAACATATATAATTAAAGTCGCATATGAAGATACACTTATAGAAAGTACTCCTAAATCAAAAAGACCAAACTCAAAAAGCATGCCTCATATATAACTAGGTTGTTCGACACAGGAATATGCTACGATGGAACTGTCCGCCAAGTAGGATGCACAACACCTGGACCTATGCATAGCACAAGGCGGACAATCCCATCGCAGCACATTCACATATAGTGTGCCACGACATTTCAATCATCGGCATTATTCTCGAAAAAGACCAAAGTAACTCAAAAAGCATGCCTCATATATATACATAGGTCGTTCGACACAGGAATATGCTACGACGGAACGGTACACCAAGTAGGATGCACAACACCTAGACTTGTGCATAGCACAAGACGTACAATCCCATCGTAGCACATTCACATATATAATGTGCCACGACATTTCAATCATCGGCATTATTCTCGAAAAAGACCAAAGTAACTCAAAAAGCATGCCTCATATATCTACATAGGTCGTTCGACACAGGAATATGCTACGATGGAACCGTATGCCAAGTAGGATGCACAACACCTGGACTTGTGCATAGCACAAGGCGTACAATCCCATCGTAGCACATTCACATATATAGTGTGCCACGACATTTCAATCATCGACATTATTCTCGAAAAAGACCAAAGTAGCTCGAAAAGAATGCCTCATATATAACTAGCTAGGTCGTTGGACACAGGAATATGCTATGACGGAACAGTTAGCCAAGTAGGATGCACAATTCCTGGACTTGTGCATATCACAAGGCTAACTATCCCGTCATAGCACATTCACATATATATTGTGCCACGACATTTCAATCATCGGCATATTCTCGAAAAAGACAAAAATAACTCGAAAAGAATGCCTCATATATATACATATGTCGTTGGACACAGGAATATGCTACGATGGAACGGTGAGCCAAGTAGGATGCACAAGACCTGGACTTGTGCATATCACAAGGCTCACAGTCCCATCGTAGCACATTCACATATATAGTGTGCCACGACTTTCAATCATCGGCATTATTCTCGAAAAAAGAGTAAGGAAAAAAAGAAGGACCAAATTGAGCAAAGGACCAAAGAGTAAGCAAAAAACCAAGCATTGATTGATATATAATAATAATAAGCAAAATAAGTTCACTTGTCGTCCACACACACAAAGGTCATCTATAGTTTGTAACTACAACTAGGCCAACATCAAGCCTTCTGACTCGGCTTAGGGAACGGGAGGACGCCCTGTCTCGTCATGAACTTCCTATAGTCACCTGCATCTCTAGGCGATCTTCTATGTCACGGTTATTCGGATATTTCCTCCGTGAAGATCCCCAAGTCATGACATCACGAAAGATGATTACCCCAAACTGCTGCTGGATGCGATACATCTCTTGTCTAATATCCGAATCATTGATCTTGGCCTTTGCTTCGGCCCACTGTTTGAGATGATCTGGCAGCGTAGAATTCTGCTGGTCAAGTAGGAACGCCCTCATGTGATGGAGTGCGTAGTAGGCTTCCTTCTTACTGTTTTCCGGCTGCTTCACGCAGGGGAACTCCGTTACGTGGTTGAAGACGTGCCTGCTGAACTTGACCTTCGTACGCACGAAGCTGGTGCCTTCCGAGGCAAAGCCGTGAGAGCTTCATCCTGAAGTTCCTTGTTCTTGACGTAGTTTTTCTTATTTTCTAGACTCCCCTAGTGTAATTAGGTGGCGTGGTAATGCTTCGGCGATAAGGAGATGAGCGTGCAGTGTTCATCTCTGCGCAAAAAATTCAAATGGAATGTGTTGGAAAAATAATGATGATGATCTAATAAAGCCAATCGACGGTGGCGAGTGAATAACGACTTACTCGGGAAAGTAAGGCACGAGAATGTATTCCTTTGTCTTGTTCGCCACGAGGATTCTTTTTAGGTACGAGGCCACGATACGTCGTTCGGCGGGGGAACCCAAGAAGCCGTCACGCATGTAGTAGGGGTCCACTATAGCGATGCCCGGTGTCTTCTCTCTAATGATCTGCGTGGCCAGGAGAGAAAACAGACGGACCATGGTATAGTGCAGCGGGTATAGGTGGAACATATTGAAGATGTCCTCGAACCACGGGAAGAACAGATCCGGGGCGGTCGACGAAGCCCAAGCCTGGCACCTTAACCACGAATACCGGGTGCGAGGATCTTTCTCCGATAGAAGGTCTCTCTATCGTCAAGACGCTGTCATGCACACTCTGCAGTTCCAAACTGGCGAAGCTTCGAAATTCTTAGGTAGCATGGGCTCACCCGCCACATGAATCCTCCACATAATACCCTCGGTCTTGGTGGCCCGTCCGAAACCTGATCGGATTCGCTTGTTGACTCCACCGGCGGGCTCGAGCGGCGAGATTTTCTGTGCCTGCCCTTTTTGTCCTTTTGGAGAGCGGGCAGGCACCGTAATCTGAGCACCGGCCGCCCTAGGTAGTGTGTCGAGGCTTAGAATAAAGGGCGCTTGGTTGTATCAGGCTCAGAAGGCGCAAGCCGGAGGCGTCTCCGAGAACCAAACAGACGCTTGGTGATAGTGGCTTTCTCAGGGGCCACCAGCTAGGTCTTCTTCGTTATGCCAAACGAGTGCTGAAGAAGTGATCATTCCGGTCTTCGCCGTCCTCGGCGGATCCTGCGCCATGTGCATATCATCAACATGATCATCCGACCCACCGCGTGGAGGTGACGAGGCGGTGAGGCCTTGCCACCGCTTGTCGCTGCACGACAGCGGTGTTGTCTCGGGCGTGATGGCCCCGCCGTCCCCAAACGGATCATGCTCTATGGCCAAACCAATAATAAGCCGAAGCAACTTCGCAACCGAGGACGGCTCTTCTTCATCCGCCTCAGGGGTTGAATGGGAGGTTCCAGTCGTCGCAGCCCTTAGCACCGACTAATTTTAACCACATGCACGCTATCCGCATCGGCTTTGAGTGGAACGTGCGCTGCAAGGGTTGAACGATGGTACCCTTGGCAACATCCCTCAGCTCGTTGTTCACGTAGCATAAGAGAGTGCAAGGAACATCCGTCTGCGGAAAACATGTACGACGTCGTCAGAGCGAGATGCCATAAGAGTAATAGATGGCATGAAAGGCGGTAATTAAAGCAATTTGTTTACCGTGATGGCGTCGAGATCGGCTAATGTCGACGCACCGCATACAGCGACGGGCGTGCAAGAGACGGAAGGGCTGCTTGATGGCGCGGTGCTGGCCGCCGGTGTATTCTCCCTACCGACGGGTGCTTGGAGCTCCGGTGCCGCCGCGACGATGGCAGGGGGGCACCAACATGTACTCCGGCGCCGCGGTGATGGCAGGAGGAGTCACCAACACTTGCAGCGCCGCGGTGCTAGCTGGCGGAGTCACGAACACGTAGTTCGCCTGATTCGTCAGCGCCGCGTGGTTCGAGTGGCTGCTGACCATGCTTGGAATCGGGCACGGCCCTACTCGACCACCCGCACTCCAGTTCGCTATTGACTCCACCAAGGTAGGCAGGAAGGACATGAGGGTGATTGCCACGTTGTCTTGGACGATCTGCGGGATCCGCGCCACTTGTGCCTTAAGTTCTTGAACCTCTCGGTTTTCCTCCTCGCTCCTTCTCGACGGCGCCACATGCGTCCTCGGCGGTGGACCAAAATGATCCACCCAATTCTTACCCCCGAGGCCGGCCAGATGGCCAGCCGACGACGGCTTCTTCGTAACCGTCTCTATTTTCTTGGCCCGGTTCATCGCCCTGTTAAAAGGGTTATCCCACCGGGTGGCCGTCGACCCACAGGATGAGGAACCACAGGATCCATTACTAGCAACAATTTCCTCCTCCCGCAGAAGAAATGTTGAATCATTTAGATCATCGATTAGATTGCAATCGTGTTGATCCGCGGTAATTAGATTATACTTACCACAATTTCCTCGAATTCCTTCACCGCAGGATCCGCGGTGAGTTGTTTGGTTTTTGGGTCCACATGGTAACGGGCCCTGATGAAGTTTCGAACCTGCCCGGGTTCGAATTTAGCAAAGGGGTTTTCTATCCCCTTGGATCTATACTCTTCGTCCTCCTTATTCCATTTGGCCTCCATGTTCTCAGATCCACCAGATCCGAGATGGTGATGACCTATATTCATCGCTGCGGCGCCTTTTCCCGATTACTATTGGCGAGGGCTCTTCGATTCACACCTCTCCTTGAACTCCCGAACTGATCTTGGTGATCGGGTCAATCTTCTGGATCTCCTCGAGACTTTTGCCTTCTTTATAGATCTTCTTCTTTATCCGGGTTCTCCATTGGCCGAGCGGTGCTCATCTTTGTGAGGGCGGATTTGTTTACTTGTTCCCATGATAATTTGTGTTACGATACTTAGCGGGGAACTTGTATCTTGCGTGCAGCTTCTCGAAGAGGAGTGTGCGCAAGTGGCCATTATCTTTATGCCGGAGATTCTCGGTGTTGATCGAGATGGTTGTCCGGGTGATCACCGCCACTTTCCCACCGTACCCTTTGACGACAAGGGCGGGCTCCAAAGGAACCCCTGATGGGCTCACTTCGGTAATTTCCTCCCTAACCGTGCCGACCGTGTTCGGGCGCCGGTCCTTCGGCTTCTTCTTCTTCTTCTTAGGAGGGTTGCTACCACTCCCTGTGCCCTCGCCGCCATCAGTGGTTTCATCGTCCGCCGTTCCTTTGGCTTCTTCCTCCGCGTCTTCCATCTCATCATCCTCGCTCTCCTGGGGATGGTATTCTTCATCGTCTTCTAGACGCTGGGCCGCCTCCCAGAATGTCAATTGTTTATTCGGAGGTCTGAGTTCTCCTTCAGCGCTGATGCGCTTAGAACATCTAGCCTCGTCGTTGTCACACATCTTTGCACTAATAAAAAACAAATAATTGGTTAAATGCACGGAAAAATCCGGCATGACCTTTGCTAATTTTCTTAAACTAGGAGTGCCCGATTTACGCGAAACGGAAGTTAATCAACATTCGCAAAATTGGGACTCATTTCATACAAGAACCTGCATACGACATAATAAAGTGCCTCATACAAGCACAATCACAATTTCAAGTGCTACAATTATATCACCACAGATTATATCACACGTCATTGATGATAGCAAGCAAATACATGCAGATTATACTTTGCACCTCATTATATGACAGCAAGCAAATACAAGTTTATATGACAACAAGTAACTTATATGACAACAAATAACTTATATGACATCAAATATGACAAAAATATGGTCGATTATATGACGCAAGTTTTCACCATGTATTTTCAAACCAGAGCATTTTAAACCAGAGCATTTTAGATCAGCACTAGCAAATATGGTCGATTATCGGAGAAGGAGTAGGGTCATATACAAGTATGTCGGAGAAGGAGGCATCATCAACAAGAAATAGTAGATCCAGATTAAGCCGGAAGGATCGAGCTCAAGTATAAAAACTAGGATAGCAAGCTAATCAATTCGAAACACATCCACAACACATTTCAGCAACTTGTGCAATACTAGGTAAATATCAATTCCTATGATCAATCATAGCATCTGTTCTATTATGAAAAGATTTTTTAAAAGGGGAAGCACTCAGTCTTGCATAGAAATTCTATGCAATGCTCATCATAGAGCTTTGGAGCACTCAAGCATCTGTTATTATTTAAATCTCGTTCCTCAGCCTTTGCATCATAGGCTGGAACCAGATTACACATAAATCATCAAGAACAAATGACCTTTGACCGGTTACATTAGTCAAAGTAGTAGAAGATCATATTCACTATGGTCATCTTTGTGTGCACCCGTTAATAAGGTTCCACAGTAGCAATCTGATAACTAATAAGGCCACTATAATTTAAGCTCATCTGCAAGCAAGTACAAATATCACATAAATCATCTTCCTAGACAAATAGTTTAGGAATCATTGATAAGGTCACCTTATTTACATAAGATAATATGTGCTTATAGCCTCAGTCTATGCATCCTTGGCACAGGAAATATTTCGGTCAATTTGTAACACAACAGTAAGCCATGCTACCCAGCTGGTGCTGTGCACACTCTAGGTAGAGGCACCACAACAACAACCAGTGCATTAGATCTCACTAGAGCCAGACACTATACCCATTTCATTATGCAGCAGAGATCAATTAAATGAATCTAATCATCTTCCTAGACAAATAGTTTAGGAATCATTGATAAGGTCACCTTATTTACATAAGATAATATGTGCTTATAGCCTCAGTCTATGCATCCTTGGCACAGGAAATATTTCCAGTCAATTGTAACAACATAAGCCATGCTACCAGTGGTCAGGCACACTCTAGGTAGAGGCACCACAACAACAACCAAAGGCATTAGATCTCACTAGAGCCAGACACTATACCCATTTCATTATGCAGCAGAGATCAATTAAATGAATCTAATCATCTTCCTAGACAAATAGTTTAGGAATCATTGATAAGGTCACCTTATTTACATAAGATAATATGTGCTTATAGCCTCAGTCTATGCATCCTTGGCCTGGGAAATATTTCCAGTCAGCTGTAACACAACAGTAAGCCATGCTACCCAGCTGGTGCTGTGCACACTCTAGGTAGAGGCACCACAACAACAACCAGTGCATTAGATCTCACTAGAGCCAGACACTATACCCATTTCATTATGCAGCAGAGATCAATTAAATGAATCTAATCATCTTCCTAGCCACCAATCTAGAAATCATTTCATCTCTACAATCATTCTACCTAGCTTATGATCAGCTAAGGGTAACCACCTTAGTATGTCTCTGACTCAAGATAAAACCTCAGCCTTTGCACCATTTGCTAGCCAAGTAAGTGAGCAAGATATGTTTTTGATCAATTTATGAGAGTAGGGTTGCTGTAGTAATACACATTTGATAGACAACAATTAAATGCATCCAGAATCTATTTGTAAGTCACACAAGTACATCACAGCCAATAGAAAATCCTTAATAAAACATATACACCATGCTGGACCATAGCCCATGTATTTGGGTGATCAAGTGATTTGCAAGAAACATCCCCTACACATAAATAGAAGTAAATCATAGAAAGTTGGCATGCCTATAATTATCTGGACTAGTACATGCCTATAATTATCTGGACCATGAACCCTAACTTCCTTCTAGTTCATACTCCTAGTCTCTGGTAATGGTAACAGAGATGAACCAGAACCATGAACCATGAACCCTAACTGCTGGAGACAGGGGGAGAGAGAGGGACAGAGGGAGAGAGAGGGACAGACAGGGGAGGGGCGACTCCGGCGTGTCTGAGGCCACCATACAGAGGGACGGAGGGAGAGAGAGGGAGAGAGGGAGAGACAGGGGAGGGCGACGCTCACCTCTGACGGGCGGACGACGGCGGGCGGACGACGGCGGGCGGACGACGGTGGCCTCCACCTCCTCGAGCGGCGCGAGATCCTCCTCCTCCACAAGCGGCGCGAGATCCTCCTCCTCCACAGCGGGCGCGAGATCCTCCTCCTCCTCCTCGAGGCCTTGTGTGGCGGATCGGCAGACAGGCGCGGTGGCGGATCAAGAGCGCAGTGTGGCGGTGTGGCGGTGTCTGTGAGATGCGGGGATGAGAGAGGCGGGTCGACGTGGCACGCGCGGTTGACTAGTCCAACCCACATAGGCGTGGCACCTCTGCCAAGTGCGCTACGGATAACCGTGAAGACTTGGCGGTGCGCTACGCCTATGTGGGTTGGACTACTGATAAGAGGGCGGCCACCCCACTAGTTAACACTAGTACTCTCTTATCCCACGGTTACGCTTTAGCTCTATTCTAAACTATGAGCACCAGGTTCAATCTTGGTGCTCCACTTTTTATTTTTATTTTAAAATACTTTTAAATGTTCCAAAAATGCCCATAAGTGGTGATATATGCCATACAAGTTTTGTTTTGTTTTAAAATACTTTTAAATATTCCAAAAATGCCCAAAAGTGGTGATATATGTCATAAAAGTGGTGATTCAAAGTATAACTAAATTTCATAATAATTTGTCCATTAATATTACAATATTTTTTTCGACCACGCTTTTACAATATTTTTGAGCTAGCGTTTTACAATCTTTTTCCCTTCTTTGTCGGTTAAATAATTTAGCCCGGCACTTTAATGTTTCTTCTTCGAGCGGGCTACCTTTTTTGGGTAGGGTTGTCCTTTTCTTCTTGTGATGTATGTTGCGCATCGTAGTCGCCGTCATCTTCAATCTTTGATCGCCAGTCTTGGTCAAGTCTTGCTCGTTGGCGACTCCATCCATTCCGATGATGTTTCTTTTCCTCTCCTCACGACAACACGGCTAGGCTTTGTCGGGTCGGTAATGAAAAACATTGGTCCACTTTGGTAGCCAAGACCCACGGTTCATTTTTCGGCCACGTTTGCACCGGCCTTGGATTTGGCTGCTTGGTATAACCATGGTTGTGAAATACCGGTCTTCTCTTTCGATGCTCTTGCCCATCCGACACGGAACATCGGCATCTTTTCTCCACGAGTCGAGCTCCTAGATCTCCTCGATTCTTCCGTAGAATCTTTCCTTCACGTTGTCATCGGTGTAGAATTCGGCGTTACGCTGAGTTCTGATAATCATACTTGTTGTCCTTTTCCTCCGTAGAATGTGTAGCCGTTGATATCATCGCTGATAGGTCACCAGGTTTTGCATCGGTCCTCGAAAGGTGAATATGATCTTTTCCGTGTCGGAAGAATGCGAGCTGGGATTATCAAGGAGCGTCCCGCTAAACCAACGCGAAATCTAAGTTGTGCTCTTTGATTATTTCTCCTCGTCCTCTATATGCCCCGTCACCGTACTTCTTCTCGATTAACCTTTTGTGCTTCGCACCCAAGGATCGACCAGTTCTAAATGCTGTAGCGCAACGAGGTTTGCTCGATCAAAGTCTCGCGTCGAAAATCAAGTTCCGCATGCGATGCACGACCCTCTCGGTGACCAGATCCGTTGAGCTTGCCAAGGTGTTCTTGACGGAAGACCGGCAGTGGTTCTCGATGTCTAGATAATTCGTGCGTAAAGAGATGCACTCTTCGCCGAAAAGCCCTTGGCTATGCTTCCATCTGGACAGACCTGTTGAACGTATCCTTTGATGTGTCCGTTCATCCTTTCGAACACCATCATGCTGCGAGGAACATCGGCCCGAGTTGTACGATGTCCTCCACGACATGGACCAGCGGATGCACCATAATTTCAAGATTGCGGGTGGGAAGTAGACCTCAAGCTCACATAGTATCACCACGATCTCCTCCTGTAGCCTTCCGAGCCGATTCAAGCCAATCGACTTCCTAGAGATGACGTCGAAAAACTTGCATAGGCCAAATAACGTTTCACGGACGTGCTCGTCCATTATCCCTCTAAGTACGACCGGAAGTACCTGCGTCATTAGCACGGCACAGTCGTGAGACTTCATGCCATCGAACCTCTGCTTCGCCTGCCTAGGTATCGCTTATCTTGCCCGCGGCCGTAAGGAAATTTGACTCCTAGAAGGCACTTGAAAACTGTTTGATCTCATCCTCGGCTTAGAGTGAAGCAAGAAGGAGGGCGTAATATTCGCTCTTCTTGAACTTTTTACCCTTCCGACGACCTTGTGTCGCTCCGACTCATGATCATCGCCATCTTCCTGATCATCGAGAAAAGGCCCTCCGTGAAGCTCCTTCCGGATACCCAAGCATATCAGGTCGTGCCTTGCTTTGACCATCTTTCGTCCTATCTCGCATGTTGATTATGGTGGCGAGACTCGCACGCTTTTTGTGATATGCATGATGTCGAGGCTATGAGGCGTGAGAAACTTCCAATATGGCAACTCCCAGAAAACAGACCTTGTTTTCCATACCTTCATCAGCGGCTTGTCTTGTTGCTGCCTCTTTCGCTTCTTTCCAGGCTTAGGACAATCTTTCCAGTTTTTTAGCAACTCTTCCACTTCTTCGCTGCTCCTACGCTCTGGGATTCCTCGGGTCTCTGATTTGCCATCGAACAGGTCTCCACGTTTTCTCCATGGATCATTCTTGCCGAGCCACCTCCGGTGCGCCATGAACACGGTTTTCGATGACCCTGGATCTTTCTCTAGTTGGAGATAGCTTGTGTTATCCATGCACCTAACGCATGCGCAGAATCCTTGGATAACCTGTCCCGAGATATACCCGCAACCTAGATAGTCTTGCACCGTAGTGACCAACGCGGCTCTCATAGTGAAATAATCTTGTGCGACGGCGTCGTAAGTATTGGCTCCAGATTCCCATAACGTGGCTAGCTCCTCTTTCAACAGCCCGAGATACAGATTGATGTCGGTACCAGGTTGTTTCGGCCCTTGAATTAGCATACTCATTTGTATGTACTTCTTCTTCATGCACAACCATGGAGGGAGGTTGTACATCCATACAAACACGGGCCAAGTGTTGCGTCTTTCGCTACCGAACGGATTGAGTCCATCGGTGCTCGCCAAGCCCGATGTTCCTCGAATCTCCACCGAATTCGGGAATTCGAGGTCCAATGCTTTCCACCGCTAGCATCCGAAGGGTGCGTCCAAAGCTCATCCTTTTCGGTGTCATCATCATGTCCTTGCTTCTTCCTTTCCGCATGCCATCTCATGAGCTTCGCCTTAGGGTCCGCGAAATAGCGCAGACGAGGAGTGATAGGAAAGTACCATACCACTTTTCGAGGTGCTTTCTTCCCTTGTATCGACTCGCCGCACACCGGACATGTGGTTTTCTCCGTGTCCTCGCCCTGATAAATGATGCAATCGTTGATGCATACGTGATATCTAACGTGCGGTAGATCGAGAGGACAGACGATTTTCTTGGCATCCTCGATACTAGTTGGACATGTGTTCCCCTCCGGGAGACGATCGTGCCAGAATGCCATCATATCGTCGAAGCTTGCGTCGCTCAATTTGTGCTTTGCCTTCATCTCCATAGCCTTGAGCGTTACATTCAACCGGGTATCATCGGGCCTGCATCCTTCATACAATGGAGTAACCGCGTCTTTCTCAAGTTGCGCAAGCTTGGCTTTCTCTCTAGCGGCAGCCCTGGCGTTACTCGTCTGCTTGAGAAGCAGCTCTTGCACATAAGGGTCCCGCACCCAGCCTGACGTTGTTCCATCGTCGTCTGCTCCTCCGGCATCTAGATCATCATCATCCCGGTCTGCTTCCGCACCTTCACCATCTCCAGGAGACTCTTCATCATCTCGCCCGTTCGCCGCGGATGATGATCATCGTCATGTTGGCCACCTTCTTCACCGTCTCCATAATCTACGTCATCGCTTATCCAACGAGTGTATCCATCCATGAAACCATGGCGGAGCAGGTGCGCGTGCAGATTCCCGGAATCTGGGTCGATCACCCAGTTGAGTTTGCATCTTCTGCACGGACATCTTATATCTGTCTTGTTATTTCGTATCATGTCGGTCGTCGCACATTTCAAAAATCTAGCCACAATGCCTTCGCTCATTATGCGGACCATTTTTGCCTGCACGATGTACACGGTACAATTTTGAAGTCTATTAGAACCACATAATGAATGCATGCATGCAATGGTCGATAGAAAATTTCGGCATGACCTATCCTAAAATTAGGACCTTTGAATGCCAACGTCTTGCCAAAATGGAAATGAATCAACATTTTGGCAAAACAAATGGCAACTTGTTCACATACAAACACAAGAGAGAGAGAGAGACCGATCCATACACACATGAACATATCATTATCCTCTCCATACACACATGCATGAGCATCATCGATACTCTCCATATACACACACATATGACCATCGATCCTTTCCACATACACACATCATGAGCATCGATCATCTACATACATATGAGCACAGCATCATCCATATACACATGAACACATCCTTACATGGACAACTTACCGATCGCGAGAAAGATGGAAAGTAGAGGTGCGCGCGTCGACCGGAGAAGGATAGATGAGAGACCGGAGACCTCCTCTATTAATTTTGTAACATCCAAAGCTAGTTTTACATGCTAATTATGGTTAATGTGTGAAGAAATTGAGGTGGGAAGGAGAAGATCCCGACTAGATCTAAGGAGGAAGAAGAAGGGGAAAGTGAAGTGTGGGGTGGTGGATGTGGTCACACATGTGCACATAAAGTGTTGTCCTAAAGAAATCGACACATCCGTGGAGCACACGGCCCTAGTGCGCCACAGGGAGTACAAACATCTGTGGCGCACTATGCCATGTGCGCCACGGATGCTCCTACTCCCTGTGGCGCACTAGGCCGTGTGCGCCACAGAAGTTTGTGGCCGTTTCAGAGCAGAGGGGGCATGCGCTTAGGCGTAGCGCACCAGCCCCATGTGCGCCACAGATGACCCTAACAACCGTGGCGCACATGACTATAGTGCGCCATGATGTTTGGCGTGCGCCACAGGCCCTGGCCCACACACATCTGTGGCGCACTATAGTCATGTGCGCCTGCTTGTTCTAGTTATTAGTAGGGCACTGCCCACAGGTGAGCCACGCCTGTTTTAGCCGTGGGGCACTTCAACCATGTGAGCCACGGATGTGCTGATTACCTATAGCCGTTTTCCTAGTAGTGAGGATCCAGTTGAGAAGATAAAACCATTCTGGGCTGAGTTTGTGAAATACAAGACATCAGAAAAAGCTAAGAAAATGTCTGCAACGAATAAGCTGAATGCTGCTAACAAGAAGTATCACCATACTATGGGGCAAGGTAGCTACAGGGCTGGCATTCCTAAGTGGGAGAAACTTGAGAATGAACTATGTGCTAAAAAGATCACCCCAGAGACAGACGATTGGGTAGAACGTGTAAGGAATTGGTTTTACTGGCATGGGGTCACGTTGGACTCGGAAGGGAAGTGTATATATAACATACGACATAAAGAAGACCCCTTGCCAATCGAGAAGATGAGAAAAGCAGTAAAGGCTGTTAAAGATGGGGACTTCATTCCCGATAGAGAGAATGATGAGCTCACACTCGCCCTTGGAAATAAGGAACATGATGGACGAACACGAGGCACAAGCGGCTCCAAACCATGGAGGACTGGGTTTCCCGAAGAGAGGAAGAAATATCCTGATAGAAGCCGTCAGAGGAGAAAGGACAAGGCGGAAGTTGAAGCAGATATTCAGAAAGAGCGAATGCGTATAATTGAAGAACGAATAAAGCAACAACAAGATGAAATTAACACACTTAAAGAGCAAAGTACTACCGGCCCATCTCAGCAGCACACTGCATTCGATGCTACCGGCCTATCGAATAATCAAAAAAGCAGTGTGGCTTCCACCGAGATCCCGGGTGATGACAATGACGATGACGATGGTGCACCGATGATGGCTCCTGTTGGCTCCCCAGTGGATGATATCACAGAGATGACACACTGCGAGCTACATGTCAAAGTTGTGAACATATCAATGAAGGTGGCGGGCGGCTATGCCTTACCAATTGGACCCACACCAACTTACCACTGTCGTCCAGTTCCAGAGGGCTACGTTGTTGTCGGGATGGATGAAATCATGCCCACCTTTGACGTTTTGAAGCTTGACTACCCTGCAGGTGAACAGGATGTGCCTAAACTGGGAGACGCAACAAACGTCACCATTCTATGGCCAAAGGAATGTATCGTGCTTCGAAATCACACGCCAAGGCCATCTTCGCCGCCGCCTCTCCCGTCTCCAGCGAGGTCGCCGCCGCCATGGCAGCCGTCTTTGTCGCCTCACCCGGCTCCGTCGCCTCACCAATCTCCAGCGAAGCCATCGCCGCGGGAGCCATCGCGGGCGCCTCAGGATAAAAAGCGTAAGCGTACCGCTACTCTGCGTCATGGTAAGCTATCACTGAAATGTAAACAAGAGCCTCTTCCAAAAGTACCAAAGGTTCCTCCCAAGAGAGCTTATGACTGTAATGAAGAAGAGACTACGGCGATCGTTGATGTGGAAATGACAGTATTTTTCACTAAGCTGAGGCGGCCGAAAGAGCCAGAGTTCCCCAGCACCAAAGAAGAAAAAGCCAGAGTGTTGAAAATGCTAAAGACTCTTCATCAACCCGAGCCAAAGCTGTCATCAGACTATGAGCGTTCTATTCTCAAGTCACATGCGGCACAACAAGCCTCGAAGAGCAGTACTAATGCAAGTGAGAAATCTGTTGCCCAGATCGGAGAACAAGCAAAACAGTCTTGCGCCCCTCTCAAGGTGATTTCCCATACCAATGTGGGGTCGAGCAAATATGGGGCCGAAGAGCAGTATGATCCAGAGTTGCGTAGTTCGAGAAGCTGCCGCTGCTCAAGGTATGAGTATTGCCCAGTACTTATCCCAGTTAGAGTACTTCCCCGTGAGTGAAGTAGCATACAAATACCAGTACGGCAAACCTCTCGTCAAACCTGAGGAGGTAAATAATCTTCCAACAAAAATGCGAAGATTGCATAACTAGTACATTCATACCACAAAGGCCGGGGCTAGCTGGATAGTGCTGAAGGTTACAAAAAAGCATTATGGGAAAGAAATGGATGACATGATATCCATTGAATTTGATGAACTATTTTAATTATTCAATCAAGACGCCTTGGACAAATCGATCATCAGTGCCTATTGTCTGTAAGTACTAATTTTGTAATTAATTTAGTCTCCAGCTATCTCACCTTGTTTATTGCATGTATATAATCATAGTGTAATATGCAGAATGAAGATTCTCGAATGCAGCAGAGGACAAATTTATGACATTGGCTTCATTGACCCATATTGGGTTTATCAAGCTAATCTCAAAACAAGCCCCCAGGATACGGAGGATAATATAGTACACGCGTTAAGGTTTCAAGAAACCAGAAGGGAAATACTATTTCCTTACAACTTCGAGTGAGTGTTATTGTCTTGTATACACTTTCTATTTCGCTTACTCGATGTTAAGTATATAATTGATTAGTTATGCATTCGCAGATTCCACTATATTCTGTTAATCATTCAACTTGACAAAGGGCGTGTACTAGTCATGGACTCGAAACATAAACCCCTTGAGCAGTGGAAGGACATGCAGATGTTTCTCCAGCGGTAATTCTAATCAGTACGACACTATATCGGCACGTTCGTGAATTTTATGATATCAAGTAATTAATAACTTATTTTATTCGTTTTCTTTGCCGGACAGCGCTTGGAAACGGTTCACCAACAAGGCTAGGAGTGTTTGGAAAGCGGAGCTTACATTTGAAGCACTAGATGTAAGCACCACTAGCTATATCCATGCATCTCTTTGATTCTAGTTTTGATACAGTTATTATCATGCTTGATTATTATTTTGATTGAACTATGTTCTCGTAAAGTGCCTGACGCAGGGACCAGGTAACAATCTATATGGATACTATGTTTGCGAGTTCATCCGGCAAACGTGCGATGAGAAGGGAAGAAATTTAGAGCAACTCCACGTACGTAAACAATTTCTATAGTTTTTAATTACAATCAAATTGTGTTTAGTTTCATTCATATAGGCTGACTCATTTTTTAAATCAGATCGAACGTCTACGGGACGGTCTTCTGCCAAAGGATCGCGTACGAGCAATTCAAAAGGAATTGGCGGGATTCTTGGATGCAGAAGTCCTAAACCCAAAAGGAGAATACTATTCGGCTGTGTATAGACAATAGGGATTGTACAAAGAGCAACTTTTGTATGTAGTGCATGAACTCGATCCGTGTATCGAATGTAATATTGTCATGATGATCTTGTGTAATATAATGGTTCCTTCATTGATGAATGCAAAACACTAAATAAACAATAAAACAACATACAATAAAACAACATAAATGAATTCTCTGTCGCGGCACAAAAAGTGGCTAAAATGCTGTCGCGGCAACAAAAGTTGCCAAAATGAATTCTCTGCCGCGGCAGAGAAATTTGTCCCTGTTACGAACCGGGACGGTTGCTCCTTCCCCTCGCACGGAGCAGCGGCCACGTGTACGCTCTTTTGTCCCGGTTGGTGGGGCAACCCGGACTAAAGGTTGGGGCTTTAGTCCCGATTGCTCCGTCCCGATTGAGGAACCGGGACTAATGGCCCTTACCAACCGGAACATACGGGCCGTTCTGCACTAGTGATATTATCAAGTTTAACCTTGGTAATGTTTTCACCTACTGTCTGGTAACAAGTATGTTCTGAAAATGTTTACGTGGTCACACCTATACCAGCGTGAGGCGTCAGCCTAACCTTCTATTTTTTTGTTTCTTGAGACGAAGCTCAAAGAACCTGGGTGTGAAATACCTTTACTTCCGTCATCATCATTGATATGATTCGGCAACCTGTGTGACCTTTCTACTAACATTGCACGTGCATTGTCAATAACATTTCTGCGTGTGGAGATCGTGCGTGCATTGTTAACTGAAAGGCCACGGAATCAAGGATGACAGTAGTTAGGGATTTCACACGGGTAATTTGAGCTTCCTCTGGAGGAAAGATAGAAGATAAGGCTGACACCTTAGACTGGATACAGGCGTGACCGCGTAAATAGTTTCAAATTAAGCACATTTCTACATGCGCGCTATGATGTTCTGCACGACCGGCCGGGCTAATATTTCGGTGCGGAGCTGTAGGGTACCGAGTAGATGAGTAGATTAATCATTCGTCAGCAATCTTTCGGTGCGGAGCTGTAGGGTACCGAGTAGATGAGTAGATTAGTAAGATTACTCAAAAAAATACCGAGTACTAGATGAGTCACACGATAAGCGCGGCGAGCAATCATGCACGCCTAGAGAGGAAGGCGCCGATGATCGTATGGCTAGCACTAGCAGCCTAGCAGTCGCTGCTGCTACAGCCGGGACGTGACCTGGCTGCAGTTCACGCGCTACACTCACCTCAGCCAGACATCCAACAGACACGGACTAGTTTTTTTCGAAATGGGGAACCGAACCCCGGCCTCTGCATCAATAGATGCACACGGTCGTTTTATTGCAAAATTCGAAGGTTTTACTTATTACAATCATGGATCAGCAATGGTTGAGACAAGTATCAATCAACAAAAAATAAAAAGCAACAAGTAGCTATCCATTCTGCAGACGGCTAGTGTGTCACCATTCAGTAGCCTGGAAATAAAAGTCCTGAGTGGCCGTCAGCAGCTGGCCACATCCAGTATGCATGACCTCCCGCTGATCCGCTGGGAGTAGGTTAGACCAAAGTTGAATCCAATGTGTCGCCAATCGAATAACCTGCAAAAAAAATTAGTACCGGTTTGCTTGTTAAAAAACAAGTTATTTCTGGACGTCGAAATAGACCAACATAAAGCTGATACTCCAATTCGCATGCGAGCTTTGTTTTTCTTATCAACCCCATTTAGCCAATTTCCAAACATATTGAGAACATTGGAGGGTGGAGATATATTGTATGCAAAGTAAACCATACGCCAAATAATACGAGCAAAAGGACAAGTAATAAATAAATGTTCAATGGATTCCAGTGAATCACAGAAGCAACATTTTTGGCTTCCAAGCCAATTTCGTTTGGCTAGGTTATCCTTTGTTAATAAAACTTTATTTTTAAGGAACCACATGAAATTTTTTATTTTTAGAGGATTTTTTAGCTTCCATAAGTATTTATGCAAAAACCTTGTATGTCCGTTCATTTGATCAAGGTACATGGATTTGATAGTGAAAACACCTGTGGGAGTAAGTTTCCAAGTAAATTGATCAGGAGTATCATTAAGGTTTACCATCATTAGTCTCTGACATAAGTGTAACCATTGTGTCCACTTGTTGCCAGTCAAAACTCTCCTAAAACCAATGTTTAGAGGTGTTTGTTTAAGGACATCCGCCACCAGAACATGATTCCTTTGTACAATATTGTACAGTATCGGATATTGTTGTGCTAATGATGTGTCACCCAACCACACATCTTCCCAGAAGCGTACATTTACGCCATCTCCAATTTTGAAGCAGCCATTTGTGAAGAACATATCCTTCACATTCATTAGGCCTTTCCAAAAGGGGGAGTCAGTTGGTTTGGCTTCTACTTGAGACAAAGTTTTACCTTTTAGGTATTTATTGTGTATCATTTGTTGCCACATTCCTTCTTCTGTAAGTAGTTCAAAAAGCCATTTGCTGAGTAACACTTGTTTTTTATCTCAAGGACCTCGATTCCTAACCCTCATTGATCCTTTGGACGACAAATAATGTTCCACTTTGATAATCTATATTTCTTTTTGACATCATCACTTTGCCAGAAGAACCTAGATCTATAGAAATCCAAACGCTTTCTTACTCCCTTAGGTATTTCTAGGAAAGAAAGCATGAACATTGGTAAGCTAGTCAGAACCGAATTAATTAATACTAACTGATCCCCATAAGAAAGTAGTTTGCCTTGCCAACAACCTAGCTTAGAGACAAAACGACTTTCCACCGGATTCCACTCGGAGTTTCGCAATTTCCTGTAATGAATAGGTACACCAAGATACCGCAAAGGGAGGGAACCTATCTCGCAACCAAAAATCTGCTTGTACTCATGTTCCATATCCTTAGCTTTGCCAAAACAGAAAATTTCACTCTTATGAAAATTAATTTTCAATCCCGATAATTGTTCAAAAATGCAAAGTATTAGCTTCATATTAACAGCCTTTTCCATATCATGCTCCATAAATAGTATGGTATCATCTGCATACTGAAGAATGGATACACCTCCCTCAACTAGATGAGGTACAAGACTACCCACTTGCCCATTCGCCTTTGCACGGGCAATAAGAATAGCCAGCATATCAGCAATAATATTAAAAAGCATTGGAGACAAAGGATCACCTTGTATCAATCCTTTTCGTGTCTGGAAATAATGGCCAATATCATCATTTACCCTTCTTCCAACACTACCACCTTGCACAAAATGTTTAACCCACTCACACCATTGTGGATGAAAACCCTTCATGCGAAGGACTTGCTGCAAGAAAGGCCATTTTACCTTATCATATGCTTTTTCAAAATCAATTTTGAAGAGCACACCATCTAGCTTCTTACGATGAAGTTCATGAATGGTTTCGTGCAAGATAACTACTCCTTCAAGGATATGTCGTCCTGGCATGAAGGCAGTTTGGGTTGGTCTAATCACCTTATGAGCCAAGTTCGTAATGCGATTAGTTGCCACTTTAGTAAAAATCTTGAAGCTAACATTTAGAAGACAAATTGGTCTATATTGCTGAATTTTAACTGCATTCTCCTTTTTTGGTAACAGGGTAATCACCCCAAAATTCAACTTGAACAGGGGTAATTCTCCCGTATGCAATTGCCCAAAAAGTGCCATGAGATCGTTTTTAATGACATCCCAAAATGTTTGATAGAACTCAGCAGGAAACCCTTCAGGTCCTGGAGCTTTATTATGTTTCATCTGAGAAATAGCATCCAAAACTTCTTTCTCAGTGAAAACCGATGTAAGGATATCATTCTCTTCAGCTGATATCTGTGGAATATCCTCATTCTGTTCTTCCATTAAAGAAAAACTATTATAAGTTGGCTCTCCAAAAAGCCTTTTATAGTACTCTGTGATATACATTTTTAAATTATCTTTCCCTACAATGGTTCCTTCTTCTTGTTCAAGTTGAAAAATCTTTTTCTTTCTGTGCTTGCCATTTGCAATTAGGTGAAAATATTTTGTATTATTCCCCCCTTCCTGAACATGTTTTACTTTAGCACGCTGAGCCCATTTAATCTCTTCATCGCGCTTGAGTTTGTTCACACATTCGTTCGCATTTTTTAACCTCTCTTTTTCAAGTCCATTCAATGGACTAGTTTCAGCTTTTATATCCAGTTCATCAATGATGGATAATAGTCTTTATTTCTCTTTTTTGTATTGACCACTTATATTTTTTGCCCATCCTTTCAAGAATCGACGCAAATGTCTAATTTTATTTTGCCACTTCTGAATTGGAGTATCCCCACTGGATACGGATTTCTATTCAGTTTTTATCATCTCATCAAAACCATCTTGCCGCAACCAGGATAGCTCAAAAGAGAAACGGGCTTTATTACCAATATGTGCGTGGTGCCTAGAATCAATAAGTAACGGTGTATGGTCAGATCCTGAACGTGTTAACCCTCTTACCAATACTAATGGAAATTTTTGCTCCCACTCCACGCTTGCAAGGATACGATCCAACTTTTCATAAGTCGGGTTATCCCTACGATTAGCCCATGTAAATTGTCGACCGGAGAGCGCAATCTCTCTAAGGTCAAGACTCTCGATGATAGCGGATAGCATTAAACATAAAAGGCCACCGAGGATTAAAATTATCAGTACTTTTTTCTTCTTGTTTACATAAGATATTGAAATTACCCCCTAGCAGTATAGGAAGTGACTCCGTCTCACACAAACGCACTAATTCGGACAAGAAATCTGGTTTATGTGAATCTTGCGCAGCTCCATACACCGGCAAAAAAAACCACTCAAAACCATCATATTTAGACCTCATGTGTAACTTAACACAAAAATCTCCTGTCTCGACATTCTTGACTTGAAGTGTTTCCGTGTTAATACCTACCAGGATTCCGCCTGATCTTCCATGTGGCGGTAGACAAAACCAACTGAAGTCTCTTCCTGCGGCTAGGTGTTTTAAGAAAGGTACCATAAAATTAGACCTACCCGTTTTCAACAACGCAATGAAGTCTAAATGGTAGTCTCTTATAGACTCATGAACAAACAGGTGTTTCCCGGGGTCCCTAAAACCCTCACTATTCCAAGTCATTCCTTTCAAACCTGACATTATGATCTATTGGGCTTAATTTTAATCCGCGTGCTTCTGCGCAAATTTGTCCTGTCATAAGACCATAGTCTACGAGCACGTGTAACCTTCTTTTCACATTGAGCAACATACTCATGAAGGTCATCATAACTCGTGTTGTTGTTGTCATCGATCAGGTCTTCACAAAGATCAGATACGTGTCATACAACCAAGTTACTTCTAAAACCCGTTCCATCCTCTATATTTGCCTCTTTTTTCTTTAAAATAACTAGTGAGCGTTCAACCTCATTTTCAATTATTGTTTTTGCCTCCGCATACTGCATGTTTTCATTAGTGCCCATAGACACCCCAATTCTATTAGCCCTCTCCACTATCTCCACTTCTGAAAACGATAAAACGGAAAATTTATTATTTAAATTCTTACCTCTGATGAGAAGATCATCACGGCGCTGAGCGAGCAGCATTGCTCTCTCCAACTGGGTAGCATCCGCGAGGGGTTGTGCCTGGATCCTCCCGCTTGAGCGCAGACCCGTCGGTGGTGGCACTCCTCCGAAAGCAATGATCCGTGCCTTAGTTGGCTGCGGCACCGTGCAGCTCGTAGCTGAGAGAATATCCTGGCCTTGCATCATTGTCTCCGCCTTGGTGAGTCCAGTTGCCGTCGGTCCCATGCCGAAAAACCCAGCAGGGGTTCTAGGTGAGACTGCAGCGCCCCTGGTACTTATCGAAGTAGGTGTAGACATCAGATTAGGCTGTAGCAGGGGCATCGCGACCTGGCGTGGGCTCTGGACAGGCTGCCGCATCAGTTCAGCAGCGTGCCGCGGGAGCTCGGCATCTTGCCACAGAGTCTCAGCAGCGTGTCGCGGAGGGACGTTGTCAGAGAGCGACATCTCCACGTGTGCCTGCGTCTGCACCATTTCAGAACATGTAGGTGCAGCAGTGACAACTGTACCATCAACGGCTCCAAAACAGTTTCCGGTCATCAACGCTTTATTTAACATATCAGCATCACCACCGTTTGACACAAGCAAACGAGTTGCTAATCATTCAGTCGTCTCCTTGCCATGGTCAGAAATCAATGAGATCGGATATGGTGTGTCAAAAGAACCAAAAGCAATCATATTCTGCTGCTGGTTGCTTGTTCGATTGTGTGAGGGTACATCTCCATCATGAAGCATTTCATCATTGTTTTCCCCCATAGCAATATCACTTCCATTTTCATTAGCTCCTCTGTCTCTAAAATTCTGCCCCTCTGTATTTGAATGATCAGCATCATGGTCATCACCTTCATTTGTGCACGTACCCAACAATCATGCGTGTGGCTTTGTGTTGCATTATTTGTTTCTAACTAGCATGTGGCAAGGACATCATCTTTACTACTCCCTTCATCTTAAAATAGATGTCTTAAGTTTATTAAAATTTGAATCAATCTATATACTAAATAATGTATAGATTCATTCAAATTTTAATAAATCCGAGACATTTACTTTGAGATGGAGGGAGTACCTTTAAGGATCCGCCGATGCAGAATAGCTGTGTCTGCCACAGAAGGTAGTGGTAACCCATCAACTCTCGTTCGGGTCCGAGAGGCACGCCTTTTAGGGCTTGCTTTATTCTCTCCAATTAATCAGCTGTAAGAGTAATGATTTCTCGTTCCGGTTCACTGCCGTTGCCGTCCCTGCCACCAGCGTTGTATCGGTCGTTGCCTCATTCACCACCGTTGACGTCCTCGGGTGTGTTGGGGTTGACAACAGCACACAAGTAGCGAGTCGGGTAGATATTGCTTCCGCAGCTCTCAAGGTCGGTGCCGACGTGATCGTTTTCCACGGACAGACCGCTCAGATCAGAGCCGCAAGAAGTGTCGTTGTTGGTGTAGTAGGTTGATGACAAGGTGACGTTCATCTCGCTAAGATTGCCGAGGGGTGGTGGGATCCACTACGCGGGTGGAATCAACAGTAATGTCAACTGCGCCGGAACCGAACGGATCTGGTATAGGAGACAAAGAGTGCCCACCTTGCCGATGCGGAAATTCATATCGCCGATCATCATGTTCATTCCAGCGTCAACTGAGTCGAAGGCCGGGCGTGTGGCGGGCGAGTGGAGGGTGAAACTGAAGGATCCGAGATAGATCTACTCCTCAGGAACCAAGGAATCATAGATTGCCGGCAATGAAACCGCCGAAGTCGCAACATCATCACACGGGATTCCCGTAGACAACGCCAATTCACATGGGGTCTGCATGGTAATGCCCATACTTGATGGACTTGGGTTTTACGGAAAGAAGAATGCGCTAGAGACTTCGTCGGCTAACAGACAAACAATGATGACACAAGTTTACCTAGGTTCAGGTCCCTAGAGGGAAAAATCCTACTTCTGCTTGCATGTTCTTGATTGATGGAGAGAAACCGAAGGTGACCTTGTCCCGAGATAGCTTATGGGTGCGTAGATTAGATCTGACGTGTTTGCGATGAGAGCTAAGTTTCCCTTCCCGATGGCCCCTCCTAGCCCTTATATGGGGAGGCTAGGTCTTGGGTACTGTTCGGGTTGGTTACATATTGAATTATATCTCTAAGTTTTCTAATTTAGGAGCTTCTTTTTGCTTTTCACACTAGGGGCCGGTGTCCCTATGGGCTTCGTGTCACCTGAATCTTCATGGGCTTTAGGGATCTCAACAGATCCCTCCAACTGGGCCAAACCGAATAGGCCAAGGGTGAGTGCCCGTTGGGCATACCTATGTCAACCCCGCAAAGGTGAAAAGATCGATAAGTTTTTCTAGAGTTTTTCTAGTTGCTTGATTCATAGGAAACCACACTATTAAGAGGGGTCGCTATTTGGAAGGTTCGTTGGAAATAAAATCACGTATACAAACTCAAATGCACGCACCTAGCCTTCCTATCTTGTAATAGAGAAGAACCCTTGAAATTCTAATGTTGCTTGTCTGTTATACATGAGACTCCAGAGTGTGTATCCCAGAGACTCTAGCCTTGTTTCTCGGAGTAAATCCTTATAAGGTACTGGACATAGGCCGGAGACTCCACACTGACTGTAGACTCTGGGTGTCAAGCCCGGAGACTCCAACCCACTCATTCTGGTTAGTCTCTTATAAGGCATTGGAGATGGACCGGAGACTCCGACTTAAGTGACCAGTAATAGACTGTTTTCAGGGGACCTATAGATAGCACCCTTATTTCACCTTGGCCTACTATAGCTTTCACTCTCTCTCCTTCATTTTCACTGAGCTCATTTATCCTATATCTTTGTCCCTAGTCACTAGAACTTGATGCCCTTGATGCCCTTTCGGGGATCAAGGAGAAGACCTGAATCTATGCTTTCACTTAACGGAATTGATTTCCCCCACTTTTCATTGAGAAACTTATTACTCTTGAATTATTGTAACCCCATAAGGAATAGGTCTCCCCCCGGTGCTTGTTGCAAATTAGCTCTCGGGTCATGTTGGGAGACTCCAATTGAGTTGTGGAGATTGCACCAACAAGTTTGTGAAAGGTTTCGGTTTTACACCTTGAAGGCCACCGCAAAGTGCATCATGTGTCTGCCATTGTGGTCAACATACCGTAGAATAAGGTGAGCCTTTGTGGCGTTGGTGGCCTTGTGTGGCACCATGAGCGTACACAGGGGTGGGGCCGGGTGGACCGTGGCCCATCCAGAATTTTAGAGAATAAATAGACTATCAGTAATATAATGTTCATCGCAGACCAATTTGGGAGTATTTATTTTTCAGTCGTAGGAATAGTTGATTGCAAAAAATTAGGAAAAACACTAATATAAACGTCCTTGGGTTGACGGCGTGCTGCCATCATTCTGGTTCTCCTGCTGACAGTTGTCTTGTAATTTTTGTCAAAACCCCGCTTTTACTATAAAATGTGTTATTTTTGCTACAAAATGTCTCTCTTTTGCATGTAGCCAAAAATTTCACCCATAGGACAAGAATTAAAAAACATATCTTGTCAGAGACATTTGTTTAAGAGCCTCACGAAAGTCGTTGAGGAGATGAGGTTTCAGGAGGCCCACCACGGATGCAAACGTTGGACGCACGCGGGGGACCCGGATGGTGGAAGTCGCAATATCCCAGGAAAATTAGGATCTACATGAGGGTGGGAGAGATTCAAGTCGGGTCAGTAGTTTCCACTAAACGTACGAACCATACATCCTTTATTACAGTCGGCGTGTTCTAGCAAATACCACTTTTTAGACAGCCGTCATATGTACTACTTCCTCCGATCGAAACTAATGGGCTCGGATTTGTCTAGATATAGATATTTAGACATATTTTAGTGATATATACATTCATATCTAAATGGATATTAGTCTATACATAAACTCTGTAATCCCTTATCAATGAATACAATACAAGACTTTTTAGACATATTTCATGTGCCACATGGGTTATTGTAAAAAAAAATCTAACAAGGGATAAGCTCTATACATAAAATCTAACTTAGAGCATTTGAGATCAGGGTGCACTAAGGGTGCCATAACAAATAAAACATATTTTTAGACGGTGCACGTGAGGTAAAAAGATGCTAGTTTACACAGAACTGTTTTTCTAGGGGGCGTCCTGTGCACCCCCTTAGCTTGCCTTGCATCCGCCCCTCGGTCCGGTAGCTAAAAAAATATATTTTTCTAATTGTTTAATGTCTATCGTGTACCACAACTTATAATAAAAAATATATTTTTGACCTGAAAATTGGAACATACCTCAGTTTCAAAGCTTAAGGCTTATATTTTTTTTCAAAAGTCAAACTATGTAAAATTTGATCAAGTTTTTAGAGAAAATATTAATATTTACAATACAAAATTCATACCCTTCAATACATCATGAAATATATTTGCATATGGTATCTATATAATATCATAGTTCTGGATAATTTTTTCTAAAAGTTTGGTCAAACTTTCCGTAAATTGACTTTTTTTAAAAATATAAGCCTTAAGCTCTGAAATGGAGGGAGTATTATAGAACTATAATATTACGAGATTTTACTGTGCTATTTACATTACTTTTAGGCATGTTTTGTATTCCACATGGTCAGCGCAAAAAAAAATTGGAGTGTGCCCCCCATCCAATTCATTCATGTGTCCGCCACTTGGAACGACACCTCTCCAAGAAGATATACTTCATTTAATAAGGAAGAAACTTTGGAAATACATCTCGGTGCCTGCATTGTGGTTATTGCTCTACCCATTTCTCTTATATTTATATTTATCTTGCTTGATTGTCATCTAGGTAAAAATTCACTTAGTTATATACCTAGATAATTTACCTTTCCGTCAAGCCTAAGTTGAAAAAGAAGTAAAATTTGGTTAGCTCCTATTCCCACCATAGTCGCTCTTCTTGTACTTTCAGCATGCTCTGTATGTACTTTTCAATTTTTTTATTGTGCAAATTTTAATCTAGGTTATGTATTGTTATCGAGGTAAAAAAAGTAAAAGTGAAGATAAATCTAGGTTATGTATTGCACCATAGAGGTTGACGTATTTTTGGGATGAGCAAAAATAATACCAGAAAAAACGTGAAGATAAATATTTATGGAAGACCAAATATCATGGCCGATGGACGACTTTCACGACTTAAAACAGTTGTTTGGGTCACATTTGTTTACATAGATAAGGCAAAAGTAAAAAAGAGAGGAAAAAAGTTGAAACTAGTTAATTGATTATCTAATATTCACGTATGTCAAAATAAATGTTGATATATTAAAACAAATGTTTGTCATGTGAAGAAATTCGTCCATTAACTCATGTATTTATTGTAAACAAATTAGAGAAAACTAAATGAGAGAAATAAAACTAGAAAGCATAATATAAGTGAGGAAAAGGAAAAGAAAATCATAAAAAAAAACTTATGTTCGTCATCGGGCCGAGCCCATTAAATGATAGGGGCGCGAGGGCACTCGATATTCCTGGCTAATTGCGCGAAGCACAAATCTTCCTATGAGATGGGGACCCATCGGAGCACAAGACCAGAACCCAAACCTGGGTCCACCCAGCGCTCGTGGGCTCGTGGCCTTCCTCTACCACCCCAAGACTCGAGACCATCGCAGAGTCACCGTCGCAGCCCGGTATTGGACGCGGTTTTTTTTTGTTATCATTCATATGGTTACAGAAAAAGCAGCCACGGACAACGGTTAATATCTTGACATCCCAGTGAATCACACGAGGGACCAGCGACCAACACATCAGGAACAAAAAACATCAGTGCCAGGAATCGCAGGACGGTGCGAGAGACGCTAGTAGAGCGTAGATGGATTAGTGATATTCAGGGCGCGATGAGTCCGTTCGCCTTATGGCAGTACGTGCATCTTTGGATTTGAGTACGGGACTTTGAGCTAGCTGCCGAGCTCGACACCCTGTTCTGGCGTTGGACATCGGACGTCCAGTACTCTGCCAAATCCTGCTACGAATTCCTTTTCCAGGGATCTATTGCCTCGAGGTCTTGGCAACTGAACTGGCACTCCTTGGGCCCGCTTAGGGTCAAGTTCTTCGTGTGGCTGGCCTGTCAAGACCGCTGCTGGACGGCTAAGCGGCTTGCGAGACGGGGACTGGCTCAACCGCCGCGTTGCCCCCTGTGTGACCAGTCGGATAAGACCATGTCTCACCTCTTGGTGGGTTGCCTCTTCTCCAAGGCAATCTGACATGAGGTTTTGTCATGGGTCCGATCCACGGCCACACCAAGTATGGAGGAGAGGACTTCGTGGATTGGTGGCAGCAAGCTTTGGCCTCCACCCCGCACGCTCTGCGAAAAGGGACATCTTCGCTGGTCATGTTGACGGCCTGGTGGATCTGGAAGCAGCGCAATGCGGTGGTTTTCGACAGCGCGTCACCAAACTTGGGCGTCCTTCTCGGTATGATTCACTCTGAGGCTCGGAATTGGCCTTCGCGGCCTGCTTCCGGCAGCCTAGTAGGCCTAGTGGGTTGAGTTGTACGGCTGGCGGCTCTTTTAAGCTTGTATATTTGTTGTATAGAACTCTCTTTCCCTATGAATGAATCGAAACACAAGGCTTTTGTGAAAGTACGCGAGGAAGACAAGAGCCAAGCTTCGTGACTCACTCACACGAGGAAAGAAAACCTCGTCGCCTCGCGTCTTTGTTTTCGCATATCCACGGAAAGCCTACCGCAATTTGATGTTCGCACATACATGTCCATCTCTTGCCCCGCAGTCGCACACCGCTGATGTTTATGTAACCATACATGTCCATGTGGAAAGCCAATTGAGAAGCAAATTAATGTTCGCGATGAGCGAGAGGTTCAACTTAGCACTCTCGCTCGTCACGCGATACACCGATACACATGAAAGCACACAGGAAATGTCTATGCTGCATATCAAACAGGAAGGCGTGCAGTTATATTTAAATCCAAATAGGCAAACACACATACTACCTAGTTATGTGACGCAATGAAAAGGTAACAAGCACCATATATAGCTGAGCTCACACAGCAGCAGTTTGAAGTTTTAGCATATCCACGGAAAGCCTACCGCGGTTTGAAGTTTGCACATATATCAGCCACCTTTACCTCTCTTGCTCTCCGCAGTCGCACAACACTGATGTCCATGTGGCAAGCCAATTTAGAAGCTAATTAATGTTCGCGATGAACAAGAGGGTCAGCTTAAGCACTCTAGTCACGCGATACACTGATACACATGATAGCACGCAGTTATCATAAACAGGAAATGTCCATGCTGCATATTAAAAAGGAAAGCACACACTTATATTTAAATCCAAATAGGAAAACACATACTACATAGTTATTATGTGACGCAATAAAAAGGTAACAAGCACCATAGCTGAGCTCACACGTACAGCAGCAGCTTGCGCTTACACGAGTTCATCGGCCATTACAAGCAAATATAAACGATGTAATCAAGCAGAAACATTTGTTGCATACGCGCACGGGTCGCCCTTGGAACCAACCGACCTGAGAGGAAGAAAGAAACATGTGCTAGCTGCTCAAAAGGATAACGCCCTTTGGATATGGCCTTGTGAAGATTGGACGACAGCTCCGGACACGGCACGATATCGAAGGCCCATCTGTTTGCGGTCCGCAATAGCTTGCTCTATCTCCTGTGCAAGTGCAGCATCGTCTTCGTCCTGCCACATGGACCACACGACGTTAGCATTACACACAAGGTAAGTTATAGCACTCATATACATATTCTGCACCACATGATGCCAACTCATACTGTTGTAGCTTACACAAGTTCATCGAAAATTATGATTTATAAGAAAATATAACCGATGTAATTAAGAAGAAAATATTTCTTATACACCGTTGGAATCAACCTGTGGGGTGGAAGAAGAATCGGTCCACCGCTCAGAGAATTGAGGCCTTATGATTTCTTCGTCGTCGCTTCCTCGTGAGGTACTCTACAACAAGTGTCAACATTAGTCGCAAGAAAAATTATTCTCCTACAACTATCGATTACTTCAAAACACATGGATACTTAAGGAATAATTACATTAGTATGTCGCTTATATATGATATCAATTTTGTTCGAATTGAAGCTAATTCTATAAACTATATAATCCCTCCATCCCAAGGCTTTTTTTTTCAAAATTCCACCGATCTATTAATAATCATCAACAGCAGTACAAAGAGCATTAAAAGTAATAGAAATCATAAATAGGTCACTGGACCACCTAGCAACGACTACATACACTAGCATGAACCGAAGGCGCGCCGCCGTCCTCGCTCCTCCATCACCGGAGCCGGACAAAGCTTGTCGTAATTAAGCTTGTTGTAGTAGACAGACATGAAGTCAACGTGCTAAGGCCCCATAGGACCAACGTACCAGAGCAGCAACCATCGCCGAAGATGATAACCGTAGATCAAAAGAGACTGACCTCAAATCACACCGACGAATACGGAAAACGATTGAATCCCAAGAGATTCATCGGACACACGACTCCACGCGCTCTCCGCCGACGCTAGACGCACCACTAGAGCGGGGATAGGGCAGAGGGGACCTTATTCTAACTTTAGGACGCAACCACCGCCTCAATATCCTAAAAAAGACACTGAAAAAATCCTAAACAAAAAATAAAACCCTCCCGCCGGTGAGAGACCATCCATCCCAAGGCTTAAGGCCTATAATTTTTTTGAAAAGTCAAGGCATGTAAAGTTTGACCAAACTTTTAGAAAAAACTATCAAGAACTATTATATTATATAGATACCATGTAAAAATATGTTTTATGATGTATGAAAGTGTATGGATTGCGTATTGTAAATATTAATATTTTTCTCTAAAAATTTGGTCAAAATTTAGATAGTTTTACTTTTGAAAACCGTTATAGGCCATAAGCGTTGGGACGGAGGTAGTATAAGATAGTTTAATTGCCACTATTAATCTTCAATTCTAGTGTAGTTTATATCTTCTTGAAACTAGGAATTACATGTATGAAGCTACTAATAACAATGGGGATGTCACATGGATGTTAGGATTAAGCAAGATCCATGCATGTTCCATAGCTATGTCCGAGTAGGGGTACTAAATTACACGGTCACGTACTAGCCATATATACATAAATGTACGCTTAACCTGTAATTGATTGGCAACCCCTCTAGCTAGTTTGTGCAGTACGTGCGCATCTCCGGCCAGGCAGGGTAGGAGTTGGTTAAGCTAGCTTGTAAGTGGGCACTACATTATCGAGTTGGTTTTGCACTACAAGCAGCTGGTTTCGTCACAAAGGACCCAAAAGCACAGCACAACCTAGGACAACAGTAATATGATCGGTCGGAGACTTGCCCGGCCCAACGAAAATAAAATGGAGTAAGTATATAGCAAAAGTTGTTACCAGTTGCGATGGAGATTCTGCTTTCTTCCTCGGTTTATCGCCTGCCCAGGCTTTCACATACAAGCGTGCGTGCTGCTGAGAGAATTCAAAGGCGTGGAGAGGGTTGGCTCAAGTAATAATTTAGAACGAACGAAGTACTAGTATATACCCGGCCCTTCATTTTAAAATGTAACATATTTTAATTTTGTGAAGCAAACTTAACTAGAAAATGTTTTAGTATATAGGTTCAATCAGGTTTGAATTGAATCTAGACAATAAAAGAAGTGTAGATATATTTTTTTTACAAACATAAAACATCTTATATTTTGAAACATAGGGAGTATATAGTAAAAGTAGTTAATTACCGTAGATTGTGCTGGTGGTTGTTGAAGCACCTGGTCGTCTGGGCCCTGCTCGGAGAATTCAAAGGCGTAGAGAACGTCGGGTTTAAGCCTCGGCAATCGTCGGGGGATACATTGTGGTGTGTATGTGTATCCAGGAGTTGCCAATAAGACGAGCTCCCTCGTTCCCGCATCCCCAATATTACAATGTGCCAGGAGTGACCCGACCACAGTGAGAAGCTCCGGTCCGTTTCCGAGCTGCCTCGCGTGCAGCTCCATAGGGCATTTACCAGACGCATAGATGAGCAGCCTCGCCCACAACTCCTTCATGTCCTCTAACGATTTCACGTTAGCATCTGCTCTGAAGGGTGATCTGCTATGTCCGACTTTCCTGATGTCCATCACTTCATTTACATATTTTTCTAGAATCTCTATATCTATTAAATGGCCATGATGTTTCCTGATACAGCGAGTGAAGGAGAGCAGAAGATCTTGCGTCACCCCTCTGCTGACCGGCAACATTGAAGGGTAGACTGCCATGAGGTAAATGAGGTAGTTTGATAACACTCTGCATTGTACACCTAACAACTTCATCCTACAACTGGCACCATCAGGCAGTTTGCTTAAATGCATCTCTGTGAATATATGTAGATAGAGAAGACAATGCTCGAAAGGCAAAATTAGCAAATCCCGTAGTGATCCGCCAAACTCTAGCGTCTGGGATCGCTCATCACCACAAGGATTGGGTTCAAAGTTGAGCAGTCCCACGATATAGTCGACCATCACCTTGTCCTCGACGTGGTCGACGTACCAAAAATTTCTCCAATGCTTCTCCAAGACCTTTGAGATGAGCTTCGGCCTGGATTTCGTGGACAGGGAGTACAATACAGGGTTGAATTGCCCCATGGACGGATTTGGCAAGCCTTGTTGACTAGGAAAACAACATGGTAGGCAGAGTAGAGCTTTGAAGGGCACCTTTGTCCAGGGTGACGCTATCGCCAGGAAGATACAATAAAGTTCCACGCAGATGGCTGCAAGGAACAACATATAGGTGATGGCTGCATTCGTTGTTTTGTGGGTATGCAGGTGCTGGTTTACCCAGAATAGCACAAACCCGACCATCATGGCTACCAGGGCGATGCCTCGGAACACGATGCCCGCCCAGCTTCGGAGAACAATGGTCTTGGTGTATAGCATATCGTAAATCATGCTGAGCTCCATCAATACGAACTCGAGCTTGTCTTTCATAATGTCAAAAGTATTAAGATATGCAGCCTGAGCATTGGCATCCAGATGATATACTTTACGTCCAACAAGCAATCCTCTGCTGCCAAACGCCGAGCGAAGAGCACAAGATTCCAGGACATCGCTTCTTGGAGGCAGGAGGACAGCACCATCGAGGCTGTCCCGGCTGCCATTTTTGAGTGCCCATATCCTCTCCCCGTACTTGATTATCCCAGCAACAAATATGGGCACGGCAACGACCAGCAGCTGTGTGTCCAGTAAGTCGTACGACTTCCAGAACACGTATAGGGCTAGACTGAGTTGGAAAGCGAGGTTGATCAGTTGCCTCAGCCATAGATTGTTGTCCTCGATGGAGAAGGCGGTGATGGTGTCCGGTCCTCCTAGGTGAAGAAGGAGAAATGGTGCCCAAAGGAAGGGCATCATCATCGTGTGAAGATGCTCAGGAGATGACTCAGCACTTCTTAGTTTGTACTTGTCCTCGTACTGGGAGAAGAGGCCAATGGCTGAGGCAGCAACGGTGTATGACGACAAGTAAGCCAACCACACAAAGAACCTCAGCCCACCCACTCTCCGGTGCCGCCGGACGTTACCGAATATCAGAAGGAAGAGTTGCAGCACAAGGCTGAGGACTACCATTATCTGAACATCCCGCTCGTTCCATATCTTCCCCCACATGCTTCTTTTCGTTGATTCCGTATTACTGCATCCTGTCTCGACTTTGGCAGCTGCGTGTCAAATACAAAGTTCCAGTAAATATAACATCACGTCTGTCTAACGTGAAGTCACAGCGACAACATATTTATCCGTGGCATACATTCTCAAGATAACTTAAATATTGTTATCAGGTTATAGTCCTTTGCACTACGGGAATAACTAAATAGGCCGACGGCCTTTTTATACGCCGACGGCAAAATGTCGGGGCCGTCGGCGTAAACATGACCGTCGGCGTAGCCCATTGGACTAACGGCAGAGCAACGGCGTCAAGTCTACGCCGACGGCAAAGCCGCCGTCGGCGTAGGTTTCAGACCTATGCCGACGGCTTTGCCGTCGGCGTAGCTATTTTTCTTTTTTTGCCATATTAATCTTAGAAAAATCATAACTAAATCATTTAAATTCAGAAAAATACATATAATATATCAAAATTTGCAGAAAAATAAGATATATCTATATAAACTCAAATATTATATATTTTTATTCAAAAAAATACATAAAAAATACAAATAATTTCGTATAACATATTTTTCATTTTTCAAGTGCAAAAAACGGGGTGTTTTGTGAAGCAACCACCAAAAGAAAGTTTCAAAATGATAATACCATATTTTTCAAAAATACTAGACCATATTGAATGGACAATTTCCCAACCTAGGAATCTCAAACCTTTCCGTTCACCTCTCGTGAAAAAGACAAATTCCTGCTAAATCGGTAGGAAATGAGTTAGATTTGAACTACAGGTACATGATGTATTGCTCATGATTTTTTGTAAAAATTATTTTTAGGTTCATAATATGCTATTTCATCATAGATCTAATGCAAGTTTAGTGAGACTCGTCCCCGAGCTAAGAATCATCATGCCCCTCGATTTAGGAAGTTTAATGATAGTTTGAAATGTGCATAAAAAATTAAAAAACGATCGAAACAATGCAAAACCTTCGCGTGGTGTCATATTATATGACATAGTTCCATGAAAAAATACCAGACTTGGTATATTCATTGAGTCTTAAAAAAACCTTCACAAGATGGCCTATCTCAATCGAGGTTTTCTGGATTTCAGGTCAAATGACCAATGTTATTGCTATAATCGTGGTATAGTTTGAGATAATGTGTCCATATTATGCACACATGTGTATCATGGGATGGTGAACAGTGTTGCAGGAGGAAGTTTTCCTTTTCGTCACACCGAAAAGCCATTTTTCATTTTCCGAGTGCAAAAAACGGGGTGTTTTTGTGAAGCAACCACTAAATGAAAGTTTCAAAATGATAATACCACATTTTTCAAAAATACTAGACCATATTTAATGGACAATTTCCCAACCTAGGAATCTCAAACCTTTCCGTTCACCTCTCGTGAAAAAGACAAATTACTGCTGAATCGGTAGGAAATGAGTTAGATTTGAACTACAAGTACATGATATATTGCTCATGATTTTTTGTAAAAATCATTTTTAGGTTCACAATATGCCATTTCATCAGAGATCTAATGCAAGTTTAGTGAGACTCGTCCCCGAGCTAAGAATCATCATGCCCCTCGATTTAGGAAGTTTGACGATAGTTTGAAACGGGCATAAAAAATTAAAAAATGATCGAAACAATGCAAAACCTTCGCGTGGTGTCATATTATATGACATAGTTCCATGGAAAATATAAAACTTGATATATTCATTGAGTCTTAAAAAAACCTTCACAAAATGGCCTATCTCAATCGAGGTTTTCTGGATTTCATGTCAAATGACCAATGTTATTGCTATAATCGCGGTATAGTTTATGATAATGTGTCCATATTGTGCACACATGTGTATCATGGGATGGTGAACAATGTTGCAGGAGGAAGTTTTCCTTTTCGTCGTACCGAAAAGCCATTTTTCATTTTCCGAGTGCAAAAAACGGGGTGTTTTTGTGAAGCAACCACCAAATGAAAGTTTCAAAATGATAATACCACATTTTTTAAAAATATTAGACCATATTGAATGGACAATTTCCCAACCGGGGTATCTCAAACCTTCCGTTCACCTCTCGTGAAAAAGACAAATTCCTGCCGAATCAGCAGGAAATGAGTTAGATTTGAACTACATGTACATGATATGATGCTCATGATTTTTTGCAAAAATCATTTTTAGGTTCAAAATATGCTATTTCATCAGATATCTAATGCAAGTTTAGTGAGGCTCAGCCCCGAGCTAAGAATTTTCATGCCCCTCGATTTAGAAAGTTTGACGATAGTTTGAAACGGGCATAAAATATTCAAAAACGATCGAAACAATGCAAAACCTTCGCGTGCTGTCATATTATGTGACATAGTTGCATGGAAAAATATAAAACTTGATATATTGATCGTGTCTCAAAAAACCCTTCACAAAATGACCTATCTCAATCAGGGTTTTCTGGATTTCAGGTCAAATGACCAATGTTATTGCTAGAATCGCGATATAGTTTGCGCTAATGTGCCCATATTATGCACTCGTGTATATCATGGGATGGCGAACAATGTTGCAGGAGAAAGTTTTCCTTTTCGTCGCACCAAAAAGCCATTTTTTATTTTTCGAGTGCCAAAAACGGGGTGTTTCATGAATCTTGACATTGTTTCAGTTGGTCTAGTATTTAAAATTTATGATATATAATTAAATAGATGATATGGATGTCATATTTGGATTCCTCTCATTTTTCTGATCGATTTGGATATATTATTTGTCGAATTGTGATTTACGGATTTGTAGATATGAATTATTCAAATTTAAATAAAAAAAGCAAAATAAATAAAATTTATTTTATTTTTATTTGAATTTAAGATTATTATTACTTATTTATTGTTGTTTATTCAAAAAATTGTATGGAATGTAAAAAAACAAATATGTCTAACATTATAGTGTAATGGTTAATAGGTTTGATATGATAATATTCACAACAAGTTCTAGATTGTTTGTCGGAAGCTCATGTGGAAGGAACGAAGAAGTTAAGCGTGCTGGGGCTGAAGTAGTATTAGGATGGGTGACCGTTTGGGAAGTTTGACTAATTGTGCAATTTGACTTGAGACTAAGTATACTTAGAATTAAAAATGTCCATCTGAGATTAACAAGTTAAACAATACAAAAATGTTGAAAATTTTGAAAAAAAAATTTAAAAAAAAAATTTGAAAAAAAAAATTGGAAAAAAATTGAAAAAATCTAGGCCGACGATAAAGCCGTCGGCGTAGCCAAACGGCCGTTAGTCATCTAGGTGGGCCCCATATGGTCTACGCCGACGGCGACGGGAGAAGAGGCTACGCCTACGGGGCAGTACGCCAACGGCCATACGCCGACGGCAGCCGTCGGGCCAGCCTACGCCGACGGGATCCGGCCGTCGGCGTATTCAGCTTCTCCCGTAGTGTTGTGTTTGAGTTTGGCTGAGTTTGGAGAAGGGGGTTGTATTAGAGCAAACACATTAGCTTATATAGCCGAAGCTTTTTAGTACACACTACACACTTGTGATAATAGCCAAACCGCAGGGCGCGTCTAAGAGTTTAGGGCCTAGGATTTTGCATTCTCGTGAATCATGAATCAATGAAGGACCATGGTTGACTTCACTCGAGAAAAGTAATCTGAATCAGGAGGAGTCATGAGGGTGAGAAAAAAAATCCCCGTCACGTGAGTGACCGTGGGGTGGGAAGTGGGGCACCGTAGCCGCCGAGCCTAGCCCCCCTCCCGCCGCTCCTCCCTCCCTTCACTTTATCTCCACTGGGGCATGTTGCTGAGCTCATCCCGGTCGGCATCGGCGGGGATGGAGCGCTCTAACTCCCTCACTTGGTGGTGGTCGTGGCGGGTTGGTGGCTTCAATTGATTACGACGCGCTTCCGTGGGTCACAACGGCGTGGAGGCAGACACTAGTGGAAAAGTTCATGGTCGTTGGGCGACGATGATCCACGGTGGTGGTGGTTGTTATGGTGGCAACCTTATTTGGATCGGTCTAGATCTAGCTACTAGCGGCCATCATCGTCCTTCGCCAGTCGACAAGGCGGTGTCTCTAGGTGGCGTCGTGGAGCTCGGCCGGCAAGGCTACTCCCTATCTCTCGCAGGCTCATGGTAGCTTGACACTTGAGGCAAGTCCATGGTGGCCAATGGTGAAGACATGCCTGCATTAAGAGCTTCGGTGGCCAAGGAAAAGATTGGTGAGAGGGGTTCTTGGGGGAGGGAGGCAGCATCCTCTCCGCATTGATCCCACCCTGGTGGTATGGTGGTCCATATCCCCGGGTGTTGTGCAAACAAGAGACGGTGTCCTCGCACAACCCAGACCCATCCAGATTGCTGGCTCCCGTGCATATGGACCGACCTACCTTGTGCATGCTAACGGGCTTGTTCCGTGGTAGAAGGAGCGGCCTTCGTCTACTCTCCGATTGACGGCATCCATGATCTGAAGCGGTGGTATAGGGACAACCTTGGTGGAAGCCCTAGGAAGAAGTTGCATGGGTGCTTTTCTAAGGCAACATCATAGCAGTGGTGGACCTCCATTTGGCCATGGGGACGGCAAGGGTTGACAGCAGGTGGTCCTCATGTAGATGGATTTAGGGATGACACCCGCAGGGTAGAGGTGTAGGTGGAGCCACCCCATACCCGTACCCGTTCTCCCCGAGTCTACCCATCATCCGCACCCATACCTGTCAACGGGTGCAAGTTTTTTCCATACCCCTCACCCGTCAGGGTTTGTGGGTACCCGCGGGTTAAAATACCCATATATACGGCACATTAAAATAAAATAAAAATTGTAGAAAACAATATTTAACAATATAATTTATAAGCATCAACACAATAAATTAAGTTCACAACCTCACACAAGAAAAGAGGTAATGTAATGGTATGACCATAAAATAAGCATCACAATAAAATATATTAAGTTAGCTCAATTAATCGTAGAGATACTAGGCTAAAGTTACGTAAATGGACTACCACAATATAAGAAAAAAAAAGATGTGTACGATCAACAATCATTAATATACCCCTTTAAATGGAAATACTAGGCGTGAAATATGTGTTTTTTTTGTCTACCGAGATTAATGGGACAAAATAGATTATCTAAGTTAGAATTTTATATCAGAGATCCACTTGTCAGATATGTAGATGGGTACACGGGTACACAGGTGTGGGTTGTATGATCCCGTACCCGTAGCCGGCACATCCGATGGGTTTAGAATTTACCCATTTATATATCCATGGATATTGTTTTGTCCCAAACCCTTACCCTAATAGGGTTTTTACCCGCCGGGTAAATGGGTGATGGGTACCCATTACCATCCCTAGATGGATTTGTTACGGTGACTCCATGGTTAAGATATGGTGGCCCTCGTGCTAGCAAGACGACCCTTCCTATGGGTTGGGTCGGTTTCTTGATATCTTGGATGACACGGGGATCACCGAGCGAAAGCTCCACGCTTTGGATCCCGCGACGGTGAGGCCTTCAGTTGTCAATAACACTACTGGGGGCATTGTTGTGGGTATCCTATCTGTGACTAGTGTTAGGCAACTGAATATCCCTATGATATCGGTGCATTCATGCCATATCTTGAGCCTCCCGTTAATAGGAGATTGATGCCATTATGGTTGTTGATTGTAAATGTTTGTTATCTTGTAATTCTCTCTATATAAAAGATAATAGGGAAGCCACGAGTAGTGACCTATCCTACCCCAATTCTATTTTCCATCATGGTATTAGCCAAACAAACCAATGCTTCCACCGCCCTAGTATACTGCCACCGCGGCGCTAGGGTTCTCAACCCGCGCCGCCGCACCACCTCTCCCACCATGTCCTCCGATGACGCCTCTCCTCACGGTGCTCTTTGGGCACATGCCACCAACATCCAGAGCATCAAGGAGTTGATTCCCATAACCCTCGACCTCAAAAGCGTCGAACTACACCCATTGGCGCAACATGATATAGATCGCCGTCACCACCTATGCCCTCGCCGACCAATTCTACATGGCCACGCCGCCCACAGATGAGGACTGGTTGTGCGGAGAAACTACTGTCGGTGCTGGCTCCACGGATCCATCACGCTGGAAATCACCGACATGGTGATGGAGGAAACGACCACGGCCTACTCCGTCTGGACGCGATTTTTTTGCCGGATGGATGAAGGGTTCGGCCCGAGGGACTAAAAATTCCGAGTCACGAGCCTTGGTGTCGCCGGCGAAAGCACTTGAACTATCATATTTTAAATCAAATTTAGACGAAAAACAAGCAAATCTAGGTGAAATTCATACTAACTCGGTGATATATAAGATATAAGACAAAATTGGTACATACATAGGGGGGTCGACCATACATAGGATATTTAGGCTTAAATTTAACTAAAACATGGAAAAATAAGTAAAACGTAGTTCACCGGCGCATGAAGCGGGCTAGTTCATGCCAAGGCGCCGGTAGAACTGCGTGTACTCGTCGCCATCATCGTCGTTGCTGGGCGGCTGCTACCATGGCCAGCGTCGCGACTCGTCGAGGCATGCTTCGTCGAAGTTGGTGTCTTCTAGGATGACGACGTTGGCGCGACGTGACCGACGACGGGCGACACGCAGGAGCTCCCGTTGGTGTGTGACCTCCTCCCGCTCATACTCTGCCTTGGTGAGACCCTCAAGCAAGACCGATTAGTGGCATGTCGTTGAGGAAGGCCTCCACCGCCATTTTGAGAACATAGTTGTGTTGATCATCCTACGGCGAAGGCGTTGGCTCGCCGTAACTACGCGTGTGGGCGGCGATTTGACACGTCGGTTGTCGCGCATGCGGAAAGGATGACTGTCGGCATCATTGATTCGCGCGGGAGGTGAGGCGATGAGGACGAACGGATGCTCTCGCCGTAAACTTGGCCCCACTTGGCGGGTTGGCCGTTTCCCGTCATTTCCTTTCCATCTGGCACGCCTAGGCCAACCCTAGCACGCTAAGTTTGGCATGTGTTTGCCTTATGGATTTTGGGCCCAATCAGGCGAATTTCGGGCTCCTGGGGGTGTGGCTGGGTTTTTTTTCTACATCTGGAGCCGAAAATGGGCCTCTGGGGTGTTTATGGGGGATCGAGTGGAGATGCTCTTAGTCTGAGTATGACACTTGAGCTTTTTTGCATGGGCAATGCATTTCAGCCAGCTAGGGTTATCCTTCATACGTTTTACACAATCGTTTCCAGGTTTCCCCCTCGCTGATCTACCTCCCTAGCAAATGGAGTTCCTCGGTGATCTAGAAAAGGCGGAGCACCTCCAGATTGCGAGCTCCACGGATGTTTGTTGCCTCGACCCCGACACCAACTCCACCTGACGTGGCCCCACTCCCACCCCTAGCATCGCCGTCCGTTCCACCCCTTCGTGCCTGGCCACCAGCCCGACGGTAAGCCCTATTGCTTTCCGTCCTCCTCATTGGAATCCGGACCACCTCGAAGCTCCTCTGGGAGGGGGGGGGGGGGGGCTAACGTCACGCACTACCACTCCCTCATCACTTCATTAGTGACATTGCACTCAAAGCCCTCGACAACAGAGAGCATGATACTAGTAAACATATAGCATTGCACTTGTACAAGATTGTAATCATACCGAGATTTACGGTAGCGTGGAGCACATTCTGAACCGGACCAAGCTTCCTCATGGCAGCCGCGCTACAATACAAGAGAGAGTAGACAAAGGAGACATATGCTGAGTCTCAAGTCCCAGATCCAAATAGATACACTACCTTGGATTGAGCCGGTGTTAATTAGCATCACAAACGGCATGGATATGGCAAGCGCACTAACCTGGAGAAGACCCACGCACAGAGATTGGGACGACGGTTGGCCTTGGTGAGCGCCCGAGCGGAAGGAGAACGAGCGAGAATGCGAGTTGGTCTTGAGCACATTGGTTCAAACGGAGCTTAATTAGACGAGGTGAGCGCGTGAGACCCTGACACTGTGCGTGAACCCATATGGGGCAGGATTAAAGAGTTAATTAATTAATAAAGTTGCACCCTGACATGGGGCAGGATTAACGAAATAATTAAGTTGCACCCCCAACAAAGGTGTTAGGATTAAAGAGTAGTGCAATTGGTAAGAGCATCTACCGAAAACGACCTGATTAAAGAAAGACGCAACAGCTAGCAATGCTACCGTTGCATGCCCAAATTATATGCAGGGGGGTATAGAAAAGACTAGCCGAAGGCACATTCGATCGACCCAGGAAAAACCTTAATTTGGATATTTACAACGAACTTATATGCTAACGGAAATGAGCTGCAAGCAAGTACTCTGCGCTAGCAGCGCATTACCTCTCGTTCAGTAGAGTACCTCGTGGGCCTTTTCGGCGCCGGCACCTGGCAAACCAAGCTCAGATGCGACCTACTCTCTTCGTTTGAAAATATAAAATATTTTAGGTTTGTGAATGAGCTGTATCTAGACACTTTTTAGTATTTTGATTTATTTGAACCTATACACTAAAAGGTGTCTAGATACATCTCCTTCATAAATTTAAAACATTTTATATTTCTAAACGAAGGGAGTAGCTTTGTATGCAGATGAGGAATGTACAGAATGATTTCCAGCTCTCTTGTTAGTAATGCACCTTTATCGATCACTGGTTTCTGCGGTCAAAGTTATGGCGGCCGCACGCACCTTTACCGCACGCGTTTGAGATGCGATCTGGCGGCGGCCAGGACAGGAGGGCTCAAAAATACTCCACGCGAGTACGGAGGCGCTATTTCTTCCCGGTTTCATTGGGTCGGTCCGGAAGCAGATAAAGGCAAGGCCCCAGCACCCCCGGAGCGTCTCCCCGAGGTACTTTTACGCGGAACCAGACAGCCCTACTTTAGCTTGACCAATGTGGTCGTCGTCCTCACGTGCGCGGACATGCAAAACCCTTTACCCGCTACGCGTTTTGATTACTGGGCCCACACTCGTGCTGCACGAGAGGCTCGTCGTATTTTTTTTTTGCCAAATCTGACCTTTTGACGAAACTAATTCCACGTCTGACTCTTCTCGAAACTAATTCCTGATCTGACCACTGGGGTCGGCGCCATTTAAAATGACGCCGAAGTTGTGCATTCGTCGCCATTTTAAATGGCGCCGACCCCAGGGGTCAGATTCCGAATTAGTTTCGAGGAGGGGTCAGATTTGGTTGAAGTTACCAGATTTGGCAAAAAATACAGGCTCGCCTGTGGTGTATGTGAAGGAGTGTAGCCAAACCATACTGTGATGAGGAAATTGCGCTAAGGATGTGTTTGCTTGTTTGTGCCTTTTAGACGAACGCACCTCGATGATCATGGTCTTATGGAAGCTGCGTGACAATTCAACCTCTCGTGTCTAAACCGTATTTCGTTTGTTTCAGTGGGCCATCTTCACCGGGCCGACCCAACCGGTCGACCGGTTGGCCCGTGGTCGCTTTTAGGTGGGGGTCTGGCCTGTCCGACCAACCGCGCCCAGCGGTGCGATCCATCTGTTCGCGCATGGCCATCGCCAACATCGACAAATTTTCAATGTCTTTCCGTCGCCACGCTGTCTTCCAGACTTTCTTTCTTGCCGCCTCCCACCAGCTATGGGTGTTTCCTGCCACGTTCAGGCACAGCCTTAAAAAGGGGAGATCGCCGAGATATCTTCAACCAGACCCGCACCACCCCCGGCACAACACCATGCCTGGTCATCGTCATCGGCCCGATGAGCTCTATGGCAACCCCGATATCGGCAGAGAAGAGGTTCCCGAGTGGCCACTCTCGTCGTGGTGGACGAACCCGTCGGTGGCACCTAACTTATTGCCGCCTCTGTTTACGGGGCGACCACGGATTTACATGATGCGCCCCGGGCGGCGTCGCCCTTTCTACAACCGTCACAGGACCACCGGCGAGCCTTTCACGATGGAGGTGGCGGAACACGTCTTTCTGAAGGGAATATGTCCTAAGAGGCAATAATAAAGTGGTTATTATGTATATTCTAAGTATATGATAGATGTTTATTTTGCATGCTATAATTGTATTAATACAGAAACGTTAATACATGTGTGTTTAATAAACAAACAGAAAGTTTCTAGTTATGCCTTTCTCATAAACTAGCTCGTTGATTAACAAGATATGATCAAGGTTTCCTGATCATGGACATTGGATATTGTTAATAACGAGGTCACAACATTAGTGTAATGGTGTGATGGACATTCATCCAAAGTATAGCATTACGATCAAAGTCATTGAGTTTATATTGCTATAGCAACATACGAAGTGATCCTAATCCTTAGACCAAGAGATCATGGCAATCACTAACACCGGAAGAGTATCTTGATAACATCAAACATCACACCATAACAGGGTGATTATGAAGATGGATTTAGTACTACTAAAGTGTTATGTTGAGGCCCATGGATCGAGAGTGGAATTTGTTCATCCCGATGACGGATAGATGTGCTCTGGGCCCTCTCGGTATTATCATATTGATTAGCTTGCAAGCAAGTGATTTAATCACTAAAATGTTATATCACGGGAATGAGAAAATAGTACATGTCGGTAATGATATGAAACTAGGTATGAAGATGCCGATGATCGAATCTCGGACATGTAATATATCGTGAAACAAAAGGATTAAGATACTAGCGTAAAAGGTTCTCGCGATCACAAGAAAGTCATCGCTGAATGTGTGGGAGTCAGTATGGATCTCCAGGTTCCGCTTTTGATTATTGATCTAAGAGGGGTCTCGATCATGTCCGCATTATTCGCGAACCATAGGGTGACACACTTAAGAGACACCGACATCCATTTGGAGCAAAATTTTCATGCCGGAAAGAATAACAAGCGCAGGAATTTATTTCACTAGATACCGAAATAGGTTTTCAGGTGAAATTGCAGAAAGTGTTTTTCCATGTGAAATGAAGTACTAGCAAGGGGTTATATGTGAATGTTTGTCATTAAAGTAATTGACAAAATTCTGAATAAATAAAAGGAGTTTATTTAATGAGAGTTTGCATTAAAATTGGTGGAAATTTAATGGGAATTTGAGTGGGTTTTTAGAGGAGGGAATTGAAAGGCATTTTTGTGAGTGGAGTGTCCACCCACATCAATGGAGGGAGGGAAAAGGGGCAGTACCCATGCGCCGGCCATCCCTTTGGGGTGCCCCCCTCCTATAAAAGGAGCCCCTCTCCCTCTCTCTCTCACTCACACCTCCTTGTGAAGGATCTCTCTCCCCCTCTAGTATTTATCCCCATGGTCTCGGACTAGCGAGATACATGTTCCCGGTGGCTATTCGGTAATAAAGAGTGGTGCTTCCGCTGCATCGCTGGAGCGAGGAGGCGGAGGTTGCTCGGTACCTCAGACGTGTGTGCGAGCACGGATGCGCCGCTGATTTGCGGTGCTAGGACTTTCTCTCGATCTTGAGATCGGCAAGAGATCATCTACATCAACCACGAGTTCAACCTCGTTAAGCTTTGTCGGTATTTAAGGATATGTTCTCTATGGATATATATCCGCCTGTTGATTGTATATAGTAGATAGATCTTGGTACATAGTTGTTCCCATCGTAAGAATATTTTTTGTTTTCTATGCTGCGAACCCTACACTTTCTGCCAGAGCACTAGCGATGGGACGCGCTCGCATTGATACATGGCGACCTCCGGGAAGCGGTGCGGGCTAATCCTGACGATGCTTTCCTGCGTGCCCGCCTCGACCGAGCTAAAGAGGAGACACATATGCGGGAGGCGATCATCTGGTCTCTCAATGACGAATGGTGTTTGTAAACCCGTCGCAGCCGCCGTCCCCCAGCATCGTCGGCGGTGCATAGTTTTAGGTGTGTGCTATGTTTGTAACAATTGTTTTAGGACTTGAGTAAAGACTTTCATTGCAAATGACCAGAGCCTACATTGATACATCGTACGCGGCGAGCGCATAGCCTAGCCTACTCGTCGGAGTCGGAGTCGGAGCGGTAGTAGCGACGGCACATGGTGTCGTCGACGATCTTAACTTTGGGATCCCTGTAGGATCGACTTTGGGCTCCCTGCAGGATCGACATCTTAACTTCAAAAGTAGCTACAAACGATTTGTGCACTTGCAGCCATCAGTAAGATTACTCGAGAGAGAGGATAGCTTATTCTCCAATTCCTGCATTGACCCACACGCTTCAGGTGCATTCCACGCTTCATTCAGCGTAGGAGAGAAATTGTCATGCGATTCCCACATCACCTCATATCTAAAAACCTTCTTGCTATGTCGAGTTTGCAGAGGCTCATAACGCAACAATATTGGAAAATGGTCTGAGGTAGCATGTCCCGGCAAATGTGTCACGTCTAACATCGGAAAGCATGAGCACCATGCCGACGAGGCCAAGGCTCGGTCAAGTCGAACTCGGCAATAGTTTCCTGCAGCCACCCGCTTCTCGAAAGTCCAAGGCAGCCTCCTGTAGCCAAGATCACATAACCCACACACGTCCACCGTGTCTCTAAATCCCTCGATTTGCGACCAGTTTCGCTCGTTTACTCCCTTGTGCTCCTCCCTTAAGAGAACTTCATTAAAGTCTCCAATGCATAGCCAAGGAAGATCATTAGACGAGCGTATAAATTTGAGCATGTCACACGTTTTGTGACGCTCTTGGACTTGGGCCTCACCATACATGGGAAATATAAGCAATAACCCATATGATTTAATCCGAATAATAAACTGATAAAGCATGATCATACAAACAGTAGTAAAACCAATCATGCAGATCAACAAAGTAGATGAACAGATTACATCTATATAAGACAAACCTATCACATCTATGCCAAATGCTAGAACTAGAAACTCTAGCATAACCCGAAAGAGAGAGATTGAGATCAGATACGATGCAGTTGCGGCAGTAGCCGCGGCGGTAGCAGCAACAGAGTTGTCGCCCATGTTGAGGTGGCCAAAGAGGTCGCTGACGTCCGGGAAGAAGTCGTCGTTCGGGAACTCGTCGTCGAACGACGCCGTGGTTGCCAGTAGTCGCGCTTGAGCGCTCCACAAAAACCTGCTCGCCCCTCACCCGTACAGGTTCACGAGAGGCGGGGTTCCAGAGGCCTACTGTCCCGATCTGCGGTGCATGCCGCAAGACGGGATGGGGAAGACAAAGGAGGCGGCACAAGATTCTGGAGGTAGGCGCGTGTGTGTATTGAGTACCGATTAGGTTTAGCGCAGACGCTTATATAGTGCAGGTTAGGGAGATCGTGGGACTCTGCCCATGTTCGAGTCGGTAACAGCCCACATCCATAAAAAACTAGAAACGGCTGCAATTAACGCGTCCGCTAATGACTCATAATTAGTTTTCCCAACCAGCAAAATAAAGCTCGGCTCAGCGAGATTTCTGCAACCCATGGCGCGCGCGCGTCGTGACGAGGCGAGGCGGGGGGGGTGTCGGAGGAGAAGTGCGTGAGGGCTTCTCTCCTTGTCACACCTTAGTGAGTGGTGTAACACTCTACTATATAAGGTCCTCCAACTTCACTTCAACTAGCAATGTGGGACTAAACTTTAGCACCACTAGCACAACCATATGCTGCCATATACAAGTGGTCCAAAGAGAATTTCAGAATTTGTCTAATGGGACAATAGCCCAATATACACCAAATTCCAACAATCCCCCACAAAGTCTCATTGGCACATCACATCACTTTTATTCCAGAACATTGTTTTATATATCGGTGTGTAGTGTAGACTGTTAAGTTGAACTTCCATGTTAAACTTCATGCTACACTAGCTATCAACTTGAATAGTGGACTATGCCTTAAACTACAATTTTTCTGCGCGCTAGTTTCACACAAAATCTAGACTGGTACATGGCTGCTGTCAACTTCCCCGCGGTTTGGAGCTTATGCGTCATACTCCACGGCCTTTCATGAGTTTATTAGAGAGCACCCAACTCTCATGGACTGTGACGTTTAAAAGTTGGACTCATATAGGTGTGTTCCTTAAGAGATGTTCTGCAGGACAACATCTCCGCTTATAAAAGCCACTTGGAACACATTAAGATAAATATCAACCTGCCATGCAGATTAGGAGAGTATTGCATCTTTATGGAGATGTAGATATAATATAGGGATACTCTCCTCTCAGCTGACCAACAGCTTGTCTCCCAGCTCTAATTCACGGGATCTCCGATCACGTAGAGTGGGTTGCCACTGTGATCAACTCATAACGTGGGTATCAAACCCATCTCCCTCGATGCATTATCTATCACATTGCATGATAAACCCTTTGTGAAGGGATCTGCCAGATTCTTAGATCTTTGGATATAATCCAATGCAATAACTCCGGAGTTTCTTAGTTCCTGGCAGATTTCAATCTCCTCTTCACATGCCTTGATGACTTCATATTATCCTTAGAACTGTTTATTTTGATGATCACAGTTTGATTATCACAGTTCATCAGGATGGTGGGTATTGGTTTTTCAACCATAGGTAAGTCCATCAAGAGCTCATGAAGCCACTCTGCTTCAACAGTGGTTGTGTCTAATGTTGTGAGTTCTACTTCCATTGTTGACCTCGTTAAGATGGTCTGCTTGCAAAACTTCCAGGAAACAGCGCCACCACCAAGTGTAAACAAATAACCACTTGTGGCCTTAATCTCATCGGCATCAGATATCCAATTTGAATCACTATAACCCTCAAGTACCCATGGATACCCAGTATAGTGAATAACATAACTCGCAGTGCCTTTCAAATAGCGCAAAACTCTTTCAAGAGCATGCCAATGATCATCTCCAGGATTTGACACAAATCGACTCAGTTTGCTTACAGCAAAGGAGATGTCGGGTCTAGTAGCGCTGGCTAAATACATGAGTGAGCCAATGATTTGAGAATATCTCAATTGATCTTTAGCATTCCTTTGATTCTTTCGAAGTAGCACACTCGGATCATAAGGCGTTGGAGAAGAATTGCAGTCGCTATACCCGAAGCGACTCAATATCTTTTCCACATAGTGAGTCTGGAGCAATGTAATCCCACCATTGTCATCCTTTAGTAGCTTGATGTTTAAGATTACATCAGCCACTCCCAAGTCCTTTATCTCAAAGCGGCGAGATAGGAACTCTTTGACCTCCTCTATAACAGCGAGGTTGGTCCCGAATATCAATATGTCATCAACATAGAGACACATAATAACTCCCTCGCCCCCACCATGGCGATAGTACACACATTTGTCAGCTTTGTTTACAACAAAGCCTTCAGCAGTTAAAGTTCTTTCAAACTTCTTGTGCCACTACTTAGGAGCTTGCTTAAGACCATACAAAGACTTCACTAACTTACACACCTTTCCTTCTTGACCATCTACTACAAATCCGTCAGGTTGCTCCATATAAATTTCCTCATCTAGCTCTCCATTTAGAAAAGTTGTCTTAACGTCCATTTGATGAACGAGAAGACCATGTGAGGCAGCCAAGGATAGTAGTACTCGAATAGTGTTCAATCTGGCTACATGTGAGTAGGTATCGAAGAAGTCTTCACCTTCTTTTTGGGTATAACCCTTGGCCACAAGACGTGCCTTGTACTTTTCAATAGTACCATCAGGTCTAAACTTTTTCTTGAACACCCACTTACATCCTACAGTTTTGCACCCATAAGGACGATCAGTGACTTCCCAAGTACCATTAGCTAAGATGGAGTCCATCTCGCTTCGGACAGCTTCCTTCCAGTAGTTAGCATCTTGAGATGCATAGGCTTCTGAAATAGAAGTGGGAGTATCATCCACAAGGTACACAATGAAATCATCACCAAATGACTTTGCAGTCCTTTGTCTCTTTCTCCTTTTGGGAGCTTCATTGTCATCCTCCACAGAATCACCAGAGTGTTCTATCGGCATAGTGGGTTCAGGAATTATAGAAAATTCCTGACTAGATGAACTAGTCATCTCCTGATTTGATGAGCTAGACATACCTTTCATAGGAAATATGTCCTCAAAGAAAGTCGCATCATTTGACTCCATAATTGTACCAACATGCATGTCATATACCTCAGATTTTAGTATGAAAAGCATATCCCAGAAAAACACAATCAACGGTTTTCGGTCCAAGCTTTCGCTTCTTGGGTATTGGAATATTGACTTTCACCAAACAAATCCAAGTTCGTAAGTCAAAGAGTTTAAACCTTTTCTTTTCCCATTCCTCAAATGGAGTCATGGTTTTATCCTTTACAGGAACACGCACTACTAGGAAAATGGCTATAGGTAATCAGCACATCCGTGGCTCACATGGTTGAAGTGCCCCACGGCTAAAACAGGCGTGGCTCACCTATGGGCAGATAGCCGTAGCACACATGGTGGGAGTGCGCTACGCCTAAGACGATGCCCCCCTCTCCTATGAAACATCTGTGGCGCACTCTGCCTAGTGCGCCACAGGGAGTAGGAACATCCGTGGCGCACGTGGCATAGTGTGCCACGGATGTTCCTACTCCCTGTGGCGCACTAGGGCAGAGTGCGCCATGGATGTGTCGATTTTTTTTACAGCACTTTATGTGCACATGTGTGACCACATCCACCACCCCACACTTCACTTTCCCCTTCTTCTTCCTCCTTAGATCTAGTCGGGATCTTCTCCTTCCCACCTCAATTTCTCCACCCATTCACCATTTTTAGCATGTAGAACTTGCTTTGGATGTTACATAAGTAATAGAGGAAGGTCTCCGGTCTCTCATCTCCTTCTCCGTCGACGCGCGCACCTATCCTTTCCATCTTTCTCGCGATCGGTCTCTCATCTCGGTAAGTTGTCCATGCAAGGATGTGTTCATGTGTATATGGATGATATGCTCATATGTATGTAGATGATCGATGCTCATGATGTGTGTATGGAGAGGATCGATCGATGGTCATATGTGTGTGTATATGGAGAGTATCGATGATGCTCATGCATGTGTGTATGGATCGGTCTCTCTCTCTCTCTCTTGTGTTTGTATGTGAACAAGTTGCCATTTGTTTTGCCAAAATGTTGATTCATTTCCATTTTGGCAAGACTTTGGCATTTCGCAAAGGTCCTAATTTTAGGATAGGTCATGCCGAAATTTTCTATCGACCATTGCATGCATGCATTCATTATGTGGTTCTAGTAGACTTCTAATTAATTGTACCGTGTACACCGTGCAGGCAAAAATGGTCCGCATAATGAGCGAAGGCATTGTGGCTAGATTTTTGAAATGTGCGACGGCCGACATGATACGAAATAACAAGACGGATATAAGATGTCCGTAAGATGCAAACTCAACTGGGTGATCGACCCAGATTCCGGGAATCTGCAGGCGCACCTGCTCCGCCATGGTTTCATGGATGGATACACTCGTTGGATAAGCGATGACGAAGACGATGGAGATGGTGAAGGTGGCCAACATGACGATGATCATCATCACGGCGAGAACGGGCGATATGATGAAGAGTCTCCGGGATATGGTGAAGGTGTGGAAGCAGACCGGGATGATGATGATCTAGATGCCGGAGGAGCAGACGACGATGGAACAACGTCAGGCTGGGTGCGGGACCCTTATGTGCAAGAGCTGCTTCTCAAGCAGACGAGTAACGCCAGGGCTGCCGCTAGAGAGAAAGCCAAGCTTGCGCAACTTGAGAAAGACGCGGTTACTCCATTGTATGAAGGATGCAGGCCCGATGATACCCGGTTGAATGTAACTCTCAAGGCTATGGAGATGAAGGCAAAACACAAATGGAGCGACGCAAGCTTCGACGATATGATGGCATTCTGGCACGATCGTCTCCCGGAGGGGAACACATGTCCAACTAGTATCGAGGACGCCAAGAAAATCGTCTGTCCTCTCGATCTACCGCACGTTAGATATCACGTATGCATCAACGATTGCATCATTTATCGGGGCAAGGACGCGGAGAAAACCACATGTCCGGTGTGCGGCGTGAGTCGATACAAGAAAGGGAAGAAAGCACCTCGAAAAGTGGTATGGTACTTTCCTATCACTCCTCGTCTGCAGCGCTATTTCACGGACCCTAAGGAAGCGAAGCTCATGCGATGGCATGCGGAAAGGAAGAAGCCAGGAGATGATGATGATGACCCCGAAAAGGATGAGATGCTGACGCACCCTTCAGATGCTAGCCAGTGGAAAGCATTGGACCTCGAATTCCCAGAATTCGATGGTGATCGAGGAACATCAGGCTTGGTGCGAGCACCGATGGACTCAATCCGTTCGGTAGCCAGAGCAGCACGCACAGCACTTGGCCCGTGTTTGTATGGATGTACAACCTCCCTCCATGGTTGTGCATGAAGAAGAAGTACATACAAATGAGTATGCTAAGTCAAGGGCCGAAACAACCTGGTACCGACATCAATCTGTATCTCGGGCTGTTGAAAGAGGAGCTAGCCACGTTATGGCAATCTGGAGCCAATACTTATGACGCCGTCGCACAAGATTATTTCACTATGAGAGCCGTGTTGGTCACTACGGTGCAAGACTATCCAGGTTGCGGGTATATCTCGGGGCAGGTTATCCAAGGATTCTGCGCATGCGTTAGGTGCATGGATAACAAAAGCTATCTCCAACTAGAGAAAGATCCAGGGTCAACGAAAACCGTGTTCATGGCGCACCGGAGGTGGCTCGGCAAGAATGATCCATGGAGAAAACGTGGAGACCTGTTTGATGGCAAATCAGAGACCCGAGGAATCCCAGAGCGTAGGAGCAGCGAAGAAGTGGAAGAGTTGCTGAAAAACTGGAAAGATTGTCCTAAGCCTGGAAAGAAGCGAAAAGCGACAACAAGACAAGCCCTGATGAAGGTATGGAAAACAAGGTCTGTTTTCGGGGTTGCCATCTGGAAGTTTCTTCACGCCTCATAGCCTCGACATCATGCATATCACGAAAAACGTGTGCGAGAGTCTGGTCGCCACCATAATCAACATGCCAGATAGGACGAAAGATGGTCCGAAAGCAAGGCACGACCTGATATGCTTGGGTATCCGGAAGGAGCTTCACGGAGGACGCACTACTCCTGATGATCAGGAAGATGACGATGATCATGAGTCGGAGACGACACAAGGTCGTCAGAAGGGTAAAAAGTTCAAGAAGAACGAATATTACTGCCCTCCTTCTTGCTTCACTCTAAGCCAGGATGAGATCAAACAGTTTTTCAAGTGCCTTCTAGGAGTCAAATTTCCTTACGGCTACGCGGGCAAGATAAGCAAATACCTAGATGAGGCGAAGCAGAGGTTCAGTGGCATGAAGTCTCACGACTGTGCCATGCTAATGACGCAGGTACTTCCGGTCGCACTAAGAGGGATAATGGACGAGCACGTCCGTGAAACGTTATTTGGCCTATGCAAGTTTTTCGACGTCATCTCTAGGAAGTCGATTGGCGTGAATCAGCTCGGGAGGCTACAGGAGGAGATCGTGGTGATACTATGTGAGCTTGAGGTCTACTTCTCACCCGCATTCTTCGACATTATGGTGTATCTGCTGGTCCATGTTGTGGAGGACATCGTACAACTCGGGCCGATGTTCCTCCATAGCATGATGGCGTTCGAAAGGATGAACGGACACATCAAAGGATACGTTCGCAACAGGTCCCGTCCAGATGGAAGCATAGCCAAGGGCTTTCTGGCCGAAGAGTGCATCTCTTTCTGCACGGATTATCTAGACATCGAGAACCCTGTCGGTCTTCCCGTCAACAGGCACCTTGGCAAGCTTGACGGATCTGGTCACCAAGAGGGTCGTCGCATACTACATGCAGACTTTGATTTTCGACGCGCAGACTTTGATCGAGCAAACCTTGTCGCGCTACAGCATTTAGAACTGGTCGATCCTTGGGTACAGAAGCACAAAAGGTTAATCGAGAAGAAGTATAGTGACCGGGGAATACAGAGGACGCAGGGAGAAATAATCAAAGAGCACAACTCAGATTTCACGCGTTGGTTTAGGCAGATGCTCCTTGATAATCCCCCGCTATCGCATTCTTCTGACACGGAAAAGATCATATTCACCTTGTCGCAGGGACCGATGCAAAACCTAGTGACCTATCAGGCGTATGATATCAACGGCTACACATTCTACACGGAGGAAAAGGACAACAAGTGTGATTATCAGAACTCAGGCGTAACGTCGGAATTCTACACCGATGACAACATGAAGGAAAGATTCTACGGAAGAATCGAGGAGATCTGGGATCTCGACTACTGTGGAGAAAAGGTGCCGATGTTCCGTGTCAGATGGGCAAAGAGCGTCGAAAGAGAAGACCGGTATTTCACAACCATGGTTATACCCGAAGCAGCCAAATCCAAGGCCACGGTGCAAAGCGTGGCGCAAAAATGAACAGTGGGTACTGGCTACCAAAGTGGACCAATGTTTTTCATTACCGTCGACAAAGCCTAGCCGTGTTGTCGTGAGGAGAGGAAAAGAAACATCATCGGAATGGATGGAGTCGCCAACGAGCAAGACTTGACCAATCGCGATCCAAAGATTGAAGATGACAACGACTACGATGCGAGAACATACATCACAAGAAGAAAAAGGACAACCCTACCCAAAAAAGGTAGCCCGTTCGAAGAAGAAACATTAAAGTGCGGGCTAAATTATTCAACCGCGACAAAGAAGGGAAAAAAGATTGTAAAACGCTAGCTCAAAAAATATTGTAAAACGCGTGGTCGAAAAAGATTGTAATATTCATGGACAAATTATTATGAAATTTAGTTATACTTTGAATCATATTTATAACACTTTTATGACATATATTATCACTTTTGGGTATTTTTGGAATATTTAAAAGTATTTTAAAAACAAAACAAAACTTGTATGGCATATATCACCACTTTTGGCATTTTTTGGAACATTTAAAAGTATTTTTAAAATAAAAATAAAAAAGTGGGGAACCAGGATTCGAACCTGGGTGCTCATAGTTTAGAATAGAGTAGTGGAAAGAACCAGTGGGATAGACAAGAGTTCTTGCTAGAAGGAGCGCTGGACTCTTGTTATAGAGTGGTTAGATCCCAGATAGGTGTAGCGCACTAGCCCGAGTGCGCTACAGACATCCGTAGCGCACTCTGGCATAGTGCGCTACGCCTATCTGGGTTTTATCCACGTCATCGACCTCTCTCACACTCGCTCATCCTCATCTCTCTCACACTCGCTCATCCCCATCCCCAACCCGATCGATCCCCTCCGCCGCCGCCTCCAGCCGATCCGTGGAGGAGGACGCCCGCGCCGCTGCCGATCCGTGGAGGAGGAGGAGGCCCGCGCCGCTCGTGGAGGAGGAAGCCCGCGCCGCTCGGGGAGGAGGAGGCCCGCATCTGCCGATCCGTGGAGGTCACCGCTGCTCGAGGAGGAGGAGGCCGCCGCCGCCTCTCCCGCGCGCTCGTCATCGTCCTCGTCTTAGAGGTGAGCCTTCTCTCCTCTCTCCCTCTCTCCTTCTCTCCCCTCTCCACTTCTCTCCCTATCTCCACGGGTTAGGGTTCAAAGTAGATTACTGATAGCACAAATTCTAATAAGTGGATCAAGCAAGATCCCTCTCCACTTCTCTCCCTGTCTTCCAACAGAATTCTAGTGGATCAAGCACATAGTACTGTATTCTGCAGCAAATAGCCAAATTACCTTCTGTTTTCTGCTACCTAGGTACTCTTCACCTATTGTGTTTCACTCTGAAACAATCCTGCTTATCTATATGAACTGAATATGATTCAGCTACAACATTGTTCAGAGAACTATAGTATCATGCATCAATATCTGAAGGTAATACTCTGTTGTCTCGTCCACAAGAAAATATGTTGTTTAAGTCAGTAATAAGCCGTGTCATATTATTGCTAGATTGTAGGAGCATGGAAGCATGATTATATTGTCCTTTTAATCTATGAATTTCCTCCAACTTAGTCCGTTGGAAGCTCTATTTTGCAGCTCAAGGAGCACGTCAATTTGAGTGACCCATTGGATAGTTGCATACATTTTTTCCGTTGGAAGCTCTATTTTGGAGCTCAAGGAGAACATCAATTTGAGTGACCCACTTGATAGTTGCATACATTTTCTCAACACTACAGACATTGTTATCTTCAGGCCTGATACAGTTAATGGATTTTTGAAGGGAATTTAATGGATACAGTTAAGACCAAGTCACTTCAGGCATTGCTATCTTAGCACTTAAACATTGTTGGTGCTATTTACTTTGACATGATATTGCTAATACTTTTACGACGAGGCAGAGAGGAGGGCACAGCGCATGGACCTCGGCACTCGATGTCCATGTGCATCGGAGACATGCGGCTATCGCCAGTTTACTGCTACCTTCTGTTTTCTGCTACCTAGGGTTAGTTGCAAATAGGCATGAAAACAGTAGACGTAAAAATACACAAGGTTTGTGTGTAGAGGATTATTAAGTGTGCTGGTCCAAGAAGGGATCTTAGGGGGCTTTGGTTCTATTTCTGCTACCTAGGGACGTCTGTGGTGTGGATTCCCCACACCTTCAGGGTAGCAACTATAAGAGGACAATGCAAAGTGAAGTCAATGCGTGAGTTCGAGGCTGCATAGTTCAATCCACTTTTAGAGTTTCAGTCCATCTAGTTGAGTTTGCGCACTTCACACCAATGCAGCAATCCACTTTCAGAGTTCCAGGCCATTCAATGGTGTGGGAACTGATTCAGTTGATATTATGGAAGTGAAATATCCTGATCCTTGATGTATCAGCATATATCATGGGTTTAGGCATGTCTATGGCCTGCTTTTCTTTATTGAATTGAAGACTGTGGAACTTGATGACAAAGGGTAGGTTCTTGTGCTTTGTTATACATCTGGGGATGTTCATATATTTTGATTAATATTGGGCTTATATTTTTAGCTATGGTCTTGGCAACCGCCGTGACTAGGCAAAGCTGTGTAGACTTACTTCACCTCAGTTGTACATTCATATGCACCACAGAGATGTCAAGGCTATGCTCATATGTGTTGTTTCCCCTCAATAATTCCAACTGAAGCTTCTTAAAGCCTTCCTGCACAGACTGAAGGAATTAAGATAAACAACCAAAGAACAAAAAACACTTCTGAAGTCTAAACAGTAGATGCATATTATCATAGGTTTGAGATTTTGGTTGATTGTGTTGATGCACAAAAGTTATTGTAGCACAGATTGTGGGCATCCATTGTGGTTAGAACAATGACATTGCTTCATTGGAATCATACAATAAGTGGCATGCTTATGTAAGGTCATTCTCATTTTTACCTTTACTTATTCACAAGATTTATTTTAATTGGGTTGTCATTGTTGCTTAAAGAGATAGCTTCTGTCATATGGCTATGCTTAAATTGATAACAAAAGTATATATGGTTGTGGCACTGTGCTGGGACTGGATGGATGTGGTTGTGAAATGGTTTGGAAGGAAAAATAGAGTAGTGTTGGTTTTGCTACTATCTGTGCTGGGACAACAGCACCTTGAAATTGTGCTTGTGCTTGTATATGAAGCACTTTATTATGTGTGTATGCAGGTTCTTGTATGAAATGAGTCCCGATTTTTGCCGGAATGTTGATTAACTTCCGTTTCGGCAGAAATCGGGCACTCCTAGTTTAAGAAAATTAGCAAAGGTCATGCCGGATTTTTTCGTGCATTTAACCAATTATTTGTTTTTTATTAGTGCAAAGATGTGTGACAACGACGAGGCTGGATGTTCTAAGCGCATCAGCGCTGAAGGAGAACTCAGACCTCCGAATAAACAATTGACATTCTGGGAGGAGGCCCAGCGGCTAGAAGACGATGAAGAATACCATCCTTCGGAGAGCGAGGATGATGAGATGGAAGACGCGGAGGAAGAATCCGAAGGAACGGCGGACGATGAAACCACTGATGGCAGCGAGGGCACAGGGAGTGGTAGCAATCCTCCTAAGAAGAAGAAGAAGAAGAAGAAGAAGAAGAAGAAGAAGCCGAAGGACCGGCGCCCGAACACGGTCGGCACGGTCAAGGAGGAAATTACCGAAGTGAGCCCATCAGGGGTTCCTTTGGAGCCCGCCCTCAAAAGAAGGTCAAGTGGCGGCGATTACCCGAACAACCATCTCGATCAACACCGAGAATCTCCGGCATAAAGATAATGGCCACTTGCGCACACTCCTCTTCGAGAAGCTGCACGCAAGATACAAGTTCCCCTCTAAGTATCAGAACACAAATTATCATGGGAACGAAGTAAACAAATCCGCCCTCACAAAGATGAGTACTGCCCTGGCCAGCTGGAGAACCCGGATAAAGAAGAAGATCTATAAAGAAGGCAAAAGTCTCGAGGAGATCCAGAAGATTGACCCGCAGATCACCGAAGATCAGTTCCGGGAGTTCAAGAAGAGTGTGAATCCGAAAGAGCCCTGGCCAATAGTAATCGGGGAAAGGTGCTGCAGGCGATGAATATAGGTCATCACCATCTCGGATCTGGTGGATACAGAACCGCAGAGGCCAAATGGAATAAGGAGGACGAGGAGTATAGATCCAAGGGGATAGAAAACCCCTTTGCTAAATTCGAACCCGGGCAGGTTTGAAACTTCATCAGGGCCCGTTACCATGTGGACCCAAAAACCAAACAACTCACCGCGGATCCTGCGGTGAAGGAATTCGAGGAAATTGTGGTAAGTATAATCTAATTACCGCGGATCAACTCGATTGCAATCTAATCGATGATCTAAACGATTCACTGTTACTTCTTCTGCGGGAGGAGAAAATTGTTGCTAGTCATGGATCCCAGGGTTCCTCATCCCAGGGGTTGACGGCGGCCACCCGGTGGGATAACCCTTTTAACAGGGCGATGAACCGGGCCAAGAAAATAGATCCGGTTACGAAGAAGCCGTCGTCGACTGGCCGTCTGGCCGGCCTCGGGGGTAAGAATTGGGTGGATCATTTTGGTCCACCGCCGAGGACGCATGTGGCGCCGTTAGGAAGGAGCGAGGAGGAAAACCGCGAGGTTCAAGAACTTAAGGCACAAGTGGCGCGGATCCCGCAGATCATCCAAGACAACCTGGCAATCACCCTCACGTCCTTCCTGCCTACCTTGGTGGAGTCAATAGCGAACTGGAGTGCGGGTGGTCGAGTAGGGTCGTGCCCGATTCCAAGCATGGTCAGCAGCCACTCGAACAACGCGGCGCCGACGAATCGGGCGAACCACGTGTTTGTGACTCCGCCCGCTAGCACCACGGCGCCGCAAGTGTTGGTGACTCCCCTGCCATCACCGCGGCGCCGGAGTACATGTTGGTGCCCCCCTGCCATCGTCGTGGCGGCACCGGAGCTCCAAGCACCCGTCGGTAGGGAGAATACACCGACGGCCAGCACCGCGCCATCAAGCAGCCCTTCCGTCTCTTGCACGCCCGTCGCCGTATGCGGTGCGTCGACATTAGCCGATCTCGACGCCATCACGGTAAACAAATTGCTTTAATTACCGCCTTTCATGCCATCTATTACTCTTATGGCATCTCGCTCTAACGACGCCGTACATGTTTTTCGCAGACGGATGTTCCTTGCACTCTCTTATGCTACGTGAACAACGAGCTGAGGGATGTTGCCAAGGGTACCATCGTTCAACCCTTGCAGCGCACGTTCCACTCAAAGCCGATGCGAGATAGCGTGCACAGGGTTAAAATTAGTCGGGTGCTAAGGGGCTGCAACGACCTGGAACCTCCCATTCAAACCCCGAGCGGATGAAGAAGAGTCGTCATCCTCGTAACTTGCTTCGCTTATTCTTGCTATGGACAAAGAGCATGATCCGTTTGGGACGGCGGGCCATCACGCCAGACATCAAAGACCGCTGTCGTGCCAGCGACAGGCGGTGGCAAGGCCCCCTTATTACCGCCCTCGCCGTCACCTCCACGCGGTGGGTCGGATGATCATGTTGATGAAATGCACATGGGAGCAGGATCCGGCCGAGGACGACGAAGACTGGAATGATCACTTCTTCAGCACTAAGTTTGGCAACGAAGAAGACCTAGCTGGTGGCCCCACAGAGAAAGCCACTATCACCAAGCGTTTGTTTGGTTCTCAGGAGACGCCTCCAGCTTGCGCCTTTACAGAGCCAGCTGATACAACCAACCGGCCCTTTATTCTAAGCCTGACACACTACATAGGGAGGCGGTGCTCAGATTAGTGCCTGCCCGCCTCAAAAAGGAAAAAGGGCAGGAAAGAAAATCTAGCAGCTCGAGCCAGCCGGTGGCGTCAACAATCGCGAATCCGATCAGGTTTTGGGGGCCACCAAGACCGAGGGTATTATGTGGAGGATTCATGTGGCGGGTGAGCCCATGCTACCTAAGAATTTGCAGCTCGCCAGTTCGAATCGCAGAGTGTGCATGACAGTCTTGACGATAGAGAGACGCCTTCTATCGGAGAAAGATCCCTCGCACCCGGTATTCATGGTTAAGGTGCCACCAGGCTTGGGCTTCATCGACACTGCCCCTGCGGATCTGTTCTTCCTGCGGTTCGAGGACATCTTCAATATGTTCCACCTATACCCGCTGCACTATACCATGGTCCGCTCTTTCTCTCACCGCCATGCAGATCATTAGAGAGAACACACGCATCACTATAGTGGACCCCTACTACATGCGTGTGGCTGCTTGTTCCCCATGACGACGTATCGTGGCCTCGTACCTAAAAAGAATCCTCGTGGCGAACAAGACAAAGGAATACATTCTCGTGCCTTACTTTCCCGAGTAAGTCGTTATTCACTCGCCACCGTCGATTGGCTTGACCAGCACATTCCATTTGAATTTTTTGCGCAGAGATGAACACTGCACGCTCATCTCCTTATCGCTGAAGCATTCCCATGCCACGTATTTCGACTCGGGGAGTCTAGAAAAGAAGAAAAACTACGACAAGATCAAGGAAGTTCTAGATGATGCTCTCACTGGCTTTGCCTCGACGGAAGGCACCAGCTTCGTGCGTAAGAAGGTCAAGTTCGGCAGGCACGTCTTTAACCACGCATGAGTTCCCTGCGTGAAGCAAGAAAAACAGTAAGAAGGAAGCCTACTACGCACTCCATCACATGAGGGCGTTCCTACTTGACCAGCAGAATTCTACGCTGCCAGATCATCTCAAACAGTGGGCCGAAGCAAAGGCCAAGATCAATGATTCAGATATTAGACAAGAGATGTATCACATCCAGCAGCAGTTTGGGGCAATCATCTTTCGTGATGTCATGACTTCGGAGGGATCTTCTACGGAGGAAATGTCCCGAATAACCGTGACATAGAAGATCGCCTAGTGTCGGGGGGTTAACCTCGGGTAGGTCAGAGACGGGGAAAGACAGAGGTACTGTCCCCGTCTGGTTTTCGAGCTACGGCCTAGGTCGGCCGAATCATGGATATGTCGGCCGATGAACGGAGGCAAGAAGCCCATGTATAGGTATCAGGTAGTTACCCGGCCGAGTTAATGAGAAAATCGGCGGGTTACCCAAATGATCTTCATGCGTAAGGAACGAGCCGAGTAACACAAGGTAAGGCCGAGTGATACTGAAGCTTGCGGAGAAGGAGAAGCCAGGTCAAAGTATAGCTGCAGGCTAGAAGGAATCGGAGACAGGCCAAGCACAAGAGACAAGGATGCAGCGTCGAGGGGCGGAAGGAGGTCACGAGGTGGCAGTCCTGAAGCCCGAGGCACGCAGGAGGGGGCCACTAGAGCCTTGCCGTCATTAGAAGGCTGACAGGGAAAGGAGGCCGAACTACTATTTTGGGACAAGCATATTCCACGAATATGCTTGCTCGTCGACCCTAAGGGCACCCAAGGCACCCTTTATAAGGGAGGTTGGGACCACGAGGGAGAGGGAAAAAGAGAGCACCGTTAGCTGGGAGATTCACATTGTCCCCCTAAGCAGCTCAAGGAGCACTTGTAACCCATCAAGAGAGAAATAAAGTTCATCACTTTGGCAGCTTGAGTGTAAGATGCTGCATCTTCCCTCCCAGATCCCACTAGCATCCATTGGCCCCATACTTTAGCCTACCCATGGCATCTGCGTGCCACCACCACGATTAGGCGCCCACCGTGGGGCCAGAAGCGATGCTAGCTGGAGTCGTGATCCGGACGGGAAACTTCATCAACACCGGCGAGCGCGTTGTTTCTGGCTTGGTCCAGAGATTTGGTCTCTGCGACTATGTCGGAGACAATGCAGGGAGCTTCAGGGGGAAACCCCCCCCGCGCAACGGGATCTTCATCGGCCTGGGCGAGCACAGGGTCTACGTCGGCGTCGACATCACCGACATTTATCCTCACCAAGTTGTTGTTGCAGGGAACCACCTCGAGCGCCGCCAGTAGTCCATCGAGGGAGCATCGGGCAGCGTCGAGGTGATGGTCGCAGAGGGACTCAAGCGGAGCAAGCATTAGCCGGGTCAAGCAGAGAACCCCGCGCAGCGCATGGTCCGCCTAAGCAGATCCCACTGCAAACCGCCGAGGTAATTCCGCCAGTGACAAACCCGGCAGAGCTGCATGACACCACCCCAAAGGCACCAAGAGTGAGAGGACCACCTCTGGAGAGACCAGAGAACATTCTTCAGGCAACTATAGAGAATTTAACCACACCAGTAGCGCCGATACTTGATCCGGCAAATGCGCAGGCAGAGTTAGAGGAAACCAGGCAAAAGGTGCTGGTAGAGGCCAAAAAGCATCACTTTATGGAATCCTTGAACAGGACCACGAGAGAATATGCAAAAGCTAATAAGCGATATCGCACTGCCGAGGGTGGACGAACTAAGATTAAGAGGTAAGAACCTCATGAATGATATTAACAAAGAGCATGAAGCTCACAGCCGAATCAGCGATTTGGGTTTCAGTCTGACACCCCGAAAAACACGAGAGCGGCAAATGCCGCAGCTTTGGAATTAGAGGATTGACGAAGCTCGGCGAAACAACAAGAAAGAGTGAATGAGCTGGTGCGCATCGCGAACCAGCAAATGAGGAGATGCTCGAGCCAACCCGGCAAGACCAGGGCTTCACGGACGGTTCATTCGGCGGTAGCACACTGCTTTATCTCAAGCAGGCGTCTTCACCGAAACAACGCTAGAAAAGAAAAGCGGTAACCTCGGGAAGAGGAACAAACAAATTGTTCCATATGACCCGCAATAGCTGGAAAGGCAAATGAGAAACGAGGCAATGCAAGCGAGGTAATAGTGGGGAGAGAAACCACGGCCGCATGGAAAAGGATGACGGCGGCGAGGTAATGGAGCACGGCAGAAAGAACCTGCAAGAGACAATCATGAAAACCAAACCCGCCGAGGTAAGAAGAGAAGTGCCGCTCAACCCGCAACCAAGACATGAGCCTCGGCAGAAAGAGAAGTGAGGCCAGCTCGCCACAATCGATGAATGAAAGGTATAATGATGGATATTCCGAGGTAGAATACGCAAACCAGGGTGGAAACAATCACTATGGGATGCAGGATAGAATCTGTCTGATTTGCCAAGAAATGATGCAAGAGTAAAGTTGGATCGGCTATACCGGTCCGAGCTATTGGAAGAGCAAGGTCCACCAGGTCTGGCATGTTTTGGACCAAGGATCATGGGCGAACCACCAGTGCCAAATTTTCAGTTGGCAAGAGGCACAAAAGCATAATGGAAGTACCAAACCACAAGACTGGTTGATTGATTATGCCACCGCTGTGAAGATAGCGGTGGCAATCTGAAGATGGGCTGTGCGGTATGTCCCAGATGTTGGAAGGACCAGCCGGTATGGTTGAATAATCAACCAGCGCAAGATCAACTACTGGTTGGATTTCAAGAGATGTTCGTTAGCAACTTTACCAGCACATACAAGAGACCGAATAGACCACAGCAACTAGCCATATGCAAGCAGAGGCCGAATGAAACAGATAGAGAGTTTTTAACTCGATGGTGTAACCTGAGAAACTCATGTGAGGGAGTTATCGAATCGCAAGCGATCGCTTGGTTCGTGCAAGGCTGCCGTTATGGCAGCGTCGTAACAACGCTGCAGAGAGATATGCCAACCACCTGGCGTAAACTATCGAATAGCGGACTCTATGCATTGGGTGACCCAACCCAACGGAGTTAATGTCGGCGAGATCATCGTGAGCAACAAGACCAAGACACGAGAGAATTGGCGGGTCATCTAGGCGTGATTTCAGAGGAAGAAGAAGAAGAAGGCGGGTTATAGATATAATTCAGCCCGGTGGCTGTAGCACAAGATCAGCCGAGTCACGGAGCAACTCAACGACAGAAAAATGGACCTCAACGGTGGACATCAAGGAATGAGGGAAAGAGGCAATGGACCCTAGAGCAAAAGAAGCAATGGCAAGAGAGGCGAAGTATCGTTCAATCCATGTTAGATCAGCCGCAAATTTCACATCAAACCCATCTAGACCGCCAATCATACAACCCGCAATGCGCTGGATGAAAATGCGATGGGGAACCGGCAGAGTTCAGGTTTCCCATCGGGTGCAACAACAAGATCAGCCGCAACTAATGGAGCAAATACACGAGAATCGATGCTACCGCCCTTTCCCCCGAGGTACGATAACTCGGATCGAAGGGATGCAGTGCATCAAGTAATGAACCAGGGGCAGGACGGAAGGATAAATCCGGCGAATGCTGGACATAATGATTACAGGGAACATCACCAGTCTTATTGTGTGTTCACGACGGAACAGCAGGACAAGCAGAGTGTGCAGCGCCGACATATGGAAGTGAATGCGCTTGTCTGCGTGCCAAGATACCAGCCATGGTCGATCAGAGATGACCGGAGCATGAAAGACCACCCTGAATAATGCCAAGTCCAGGATCATATGCACTCGTGTTGGATCCAACGTTTGTGGGACCAAGCATCAATGTGAAATTCTCAAAAGTACTCATCGATAATGCAACATCATGTACAAAGATACCATGCACAAGCTCGGAATATCACAGAATATGCTGCAGTCCACGAGGACAACTTTCCATGGGATAGTGCCAGGGCTTTCATGTGAGCCCATCGGTAAAGTCCGAGTGGACGTGTTATTCGGCATAAGAGATAATCGCAGAGCGAAAATTTAGAATTTGAGGTGGTCGATCCGGAAAGTTGTTATCATGCTCTACTCGGACGGCCCATTGGCCAAATTCATGAGCAGCTGTCATATAGGTTATCTAAAGATGAAGTTACCGGACCACAAGGGGTGATAACTTGAGGGATTACAAGAAGTCAATGGAGTGTGCTTCGGCCGGGTCAAATTTGGCCGAGTCATTGGTTATAGCAAGAGAAAAGAAAAGGATTCAGGAGGTAGCAGCCCTCGCTCAGTCAGCACAGTTAAGCATGCCGGCACTGGCCAACCCTCATGGCAGTGTTTCTTTTCAGCCGACCAAAGAGACGAAGAAATTTCAGATTGATGAGCAGTTCCCAGAGCGCCTTCATTACTATTGGTGCAGGCCTTGACGCTAAATAGGAAGGCGAGCTCACCAACTTCCTCCGTGAGAATCGACATATTTGCATGGTCAACTCAAGATCTGCAAGGTGTGCCGAGGAGTTGGCTGAGCACTCTTTAAACGCCGTGCCGGAGCAAGGCCGGTGAAGCAACCTCTCCGCCGCTTCGGAAGACAGAGAAAAGTAATAGGGATGAAATAGCTCGGCTTCGCAGCCGGGTTCATCATGGAGTCTTTGTATCCGGATTGGTTATCAAATCCGGTACTAGTAGAAAAGAAAAAAGATGACCCCAATGTAGCCATTGTGTGGCGAATGTGTATCGACTACACTAACCTGAACAAGGCATGTCCGAAAGATCCTTTTCCTTTGCCTAGAATAGACCAAGTCATTGACTCGACCGCTGGCTGTGAGCTGTTATCATTTGTAGACGCGTATTCTGGTTTCCACCAGATACCGTTAAATCCGGCCGATCAAATAAAGACTGCATTTATTACCCCGTACGGGGCTTATTGTTATCGCACAATGCCATTCGGCCTGCGAAATGCAGGAGCAACGTATCAAAGGTGCATGCAAAAGTGCCTACATGATCAGATAGGAAAAAATGTACAAGTATATGTGGATGACGTAGTCATCAAAACTAAGGAGAGCAAAACCTTGCTAGAAGATATACGGCAAACTTTCGCGAACCTGAGAAGGTTCCGAATGAAACTTAATCCAGAGAAGTGCACATTTGGCGTGCCAGCAGGAAAATTACTCGGTTTCCTTGTGTCCAGCCGAGGTATCGAGGCTAATCCAACGAAGATAAGAGCAATAGAAAGAATGGAATTGCCGAGATGCTTGAACGATGTACAAAAATTCACGGGCTGCCTGGCCTCGCTTAGTCGATTTGTATGTCGGCTAGGAGAAAAACCGCCACTTTATCGCTGATGAGAAAGTCGGACAAATTCAATCGACTCCCAGCGGACCTTGCATTTCATGAGTTGAAAAAGATGCTAGTTACGGCACCCATTTTAGCTTCTCCATTATCGAAAGAACCTATGCTACTCTATGTAGCGGCTACCAATCGAGTAGTTAGTACTGTGGTTGTAGTGGAACGACTTGAAGAGGGTAAGACAGTTCAGAGGCCAGTATATTATCTAAGTGAAGTATTATCCACTTCAAAGCAGAATTATCCGCACTATCGAAGATGGCTTATGGAGTATATATGTCGGCAAAAGCTTAAGCATTACTTTGAAGAGCACCCCATCAAAGTAATCATGAGGCACCCATAGCCGACATATTGAACAACAAAGATGCAAGTGGCGAATAGCAAAATGGGCAATCGAGTTATCACCGTATGCTCCACAATTTGATAGGAGAGATGCGATCAAATCTCAGTCGTCAGCCGACTTTCTAGATCGGGCGAGGTGCAATATGAGCCACCACCGCAGATCCAAACTACTGGACAATGCATTTTGATGGTTCCAAACTAAGGAACGGTTTGGGAGCAGGAATAGTGCTAACCTCGCCTAAAAAAGATCAGTTGAAATATGTACTGCAAATACATTTTGCCGCATCCAACAATGTAGCTGAATATGAAGCACTAGTTCATGGATTGAAAATGGCGAAAGAAATTGGTATCGCCAATCCTATGCTACGGTGACTCGGATCTAGTAAGTCTGACAAGTATCGGGCGCTTGGGACGCATTAGATGCTAATATGGCTTTATCTGATTCCATGTGCAAAAGATAAGTGGATATTTTGAAGGATGTGAATTCCACCTCATACCACGAGCAGAAAATGACGCTGGTGTCACATTGTAAAAATTAGGATCAACCCAGAATCAATTCCGGTGTTGCCTGGAGCACCTCAGAAACCATCAATAAACCCATCACGAGTCCTAATCAATCTTTATCCCAGCAAGTTCTGCAGAGAATCATCGCCAATGGAGGTAGATCCGCAGAAAGATTCGGAATCCCTAAAGAGAGGGACAGCCGAGGTAATAGCAATCATGGAGAGAGCCGAGGTATATACGTCGGAAGAAAACATGGAGATAGACAGTGAGATCACTGCAGAAAGAGTAACGCCGATATGGGCGCAACCCATATTTTCGTACCTAAAAGACGCGGTATTGCCGAGTAATGAAATATTAGCCGGACAAACCATCAAGAGCAAAAGCCTATACAATCATAAACAATGAGTTATATAAGAGAAGCGTAACAAACATATTGCGAAGTCGTGAGTTCCACGAAGGTCGTGAAATCCTTCTAGACATACACCAAGGAGAATGTGGGCACCATGCCTCATCTCGCTTTAGTAGCCAAGGCTTTCAGCATGGATTTTCTTGTGCCAACGTTAAAAGAGGCGTAAGAATTAGTTAAGAAGTGCAATGGGTGTCGGAGATATGCAACCAGAATACATATGCCGTCGGTAGAGTTAAAAACAATACCCATCACTTGGCCATTTTCGTATGGGGTTTAGACATGGTGGGACCTTTCAAGCGGCGAGAGGAGGAATGACCCACATCTTGGTTATGGTAGACAAGTTCACAAAGTGGATTGAAGTAAAACCAATCAAAAAGTGTGATGGGCACACAGTTGAAATTTCTCAAGGATATCATCTTGAGATACGGATACCCACATAGCATTATTACGGATAATGGCACGAACTTTGCGAAGGAGCCTTCGAGATTTTGCCAAGAGAAGCACATAAGACTAGATGTTGCCTCGGTGGCCCACCCAGATCAATGGGCAGGTTGAAAGATCCAATGGACTGGTGTTATCAGGAATAAAACCACGACTTGTTGAACCTTTGCAACGGTCGGCGGGATGTTGGATCAAGAAATCCCAGCCGTGTTATGGAGCCTCCGGACTACTCGAATAGATCAACAGGTTACACTCCATTCTTTTACGGTATACGGGCGAGGCCGTACTCCCAACCGACATAATCTATGACTCGCCAAGGGTTGCTCAAGACACAACCTCGTAAACAAATGAAATAGCTCGGCAAGATGCCGTAGACCTGTGGAAGAAGCCAGAGTTGACATTATCACGATCGGCCATTTATCAACAGAACTTACGGCGATATCACAGCAAGAAAGTGAATCCAAGAGTATTCAAAGAAGGAGATTTAGTCCTCCGGCTGGTGCAGGCCTGCGGCATGCACAAATTATCACCCCATGGGAAGGACCATTTATCGTGAGCAAAGCATTGCACAACGATGCATATTATCGATCGATGCTCAATCCCCGAGAGAGAACAAGGCGGAATAAAGCTGGTGAAAAGAAGCGCCCACGGAATGTGGCTTTACTTGCCATTTTACTCGTGGCGTTCTATCTCAAGGTCAAAATCAATAATGTATTTGCATCTCGGCACCCGGAGCGGTGACTGGGACTGCCATAGGATATATTTATGTCATATCATGTATTTCAAACCTCGGCACCCGAGCAGTTACTCGGGACTACAATATGTTATGTTATTTCATGTTAGATGTTTAAACCTCGGTACCCAGGCGATTACTGGGACTGCCATATGTAATGATTATTTGTATTATATGTTTGAACCTCGACACAGAGCAATGACTGGGACTGCCATATGGTATATTTATTTCTTTCGCGTTACATACTTGAACATTGGCGATCGTAGCGGTGACTGGGACCGCCGTATGTTGTGTTCCTTTCATGTTACGAATATGTACCTCGGTGCCAAAAGCATGGACTCAGGGACTATCATATGGTATGTCAAAAGCGTATTGACACTTAAACCTCGGCATCTAAAGCAACGATTCGGGGACTACCGTATGATACCTCAAACCTATGCTAAACGCAATCATATCAGTTTTATACCACCTCCGAAACGTGATTTATATAAGGAATTTCCGGACAGTAAACGACGATCCAGCGATTGTTGCTTGCTCCCTAACGGAGTAGTTAACTTATATTCAAAACAGGTCAATAGCGTAGATATTCAGCGTTAATGCCTGGATAAGATCATCAAAATAACGGCAAAGTTGAGCCCTAAAAGATGAAGAAATTACGAGCCAGCAAGGCAAGAATTCGGACGAGCATCCACTTAACAAAGAGTCTCAACAACACATAGCAAAAGAAGTTCGAATCATACGAGTTGACAAATTTTTCGTCTACATTATACGCCCGGCATACCAGGGATCGCAAATAACCTAGGCGTTGTTCGTTGGAGGGGCAGCTCCTTGCTCAGTCTTGGGGCACTCCAGTAGGAGGAACTTGACGAGGTCGCCTCGCCCTCCGCCGACCAGTGCAACTTGGCGGTATCACGGGGTTGTTCAGAGCGTCGATGCGTGCGGTAGAATGCCGGTGCCTTTGGAGGAGGACCGCATCACCGTTGCTATCCGAGCTTGAGCTGGAGCTATCGGATGTGGCGAATCATCTTCACCTTCCCGTGCTCAGCTGAATCATCACCGGCACCTTCACGCGACCTCGATCCGGATCGGGAGAAAACTCGGCCCTTCATTCCAAGTGTGCACGTCGCGTACTCGACGAGCTGGAAAGCCGAGCTTGTCAAGAGCAACAAAGGTGGGATCTTCAACCCAGCGAGAGCCGGTACGATTCCTCGAATGTCAAGAGAGATGTCTTCATACCATGACATGATTACGATGAGGCCATGTCGGCACCAAAGACGCAGCGCATTCTCTCAAAGACTCAACTGTCTCTCGGATGCCATCAGCCTTGTCACCAATAACTTGACTTCATTGATATCGAGTCCCCGAGGTATTCGCCGAGTACATGATAAGCTCGGATAGCGGCTGCACCAAGTCTCGGCCCATAATTTTCATCGGACCAACTGCGGCACCAACAAAGAACCAAGAAATCCTCCATCGAATATTCAAAGTCAACGCAACAGTTCACCTCGACGGCGCGAGCTGCAAGAACAGCTTTAGAACTCACGGGTTTGGCCTCGGGAAGTGACCTGCATAAAACATGGACGTGTCAAAGGATAGCAACGACAAAGCAAAAATATAGTTCGCCAGGCCAACTAACTTACGATGAATGTAGCTCATCATTATCCGAAGGTCTTTGGCCCAAGCAGCTTTACTCTTCTCGAAGCGAGCAATTTCCACTCAAACCGAGTTTTAAGTTCGGCAACCGAGGAGTTCTTTGTTCTTCTGTAAATCCAGTCACCGATTCTTTTCCTCGGCAAATTCTTGGTCGACCTTTTCTAGCTCGGACTTCTGAGAGAGCTTGAGTGCATTCACCTCGGATCTCAGGCGAGCTATCTCATCATCTTTTTCTTGTAGTTGCGCCGAATGAACTGCGCTTTGTTCTAAAAAATGAAGCATCACGTCAGGCATGGGCACGCAATCTTGTTGCGACCGCAAAGTCTTGCAACTCGGCTTTACCACGCCCAACGCAATAAGGAAACTTAGCATAGATACTAAAAGGAGAAGGAGTAAAGTAGAAAGGAAACTAACCTTCCAAGGTCTTGATCTTCTTTTCAAGGCGGATATTGAGGTTATTGATATTACCTATTCAACAAGAAGTAAGCCGGCATTCCGCGGACGAGTATATGAGAAAGGTGGAAATAAGGAAAGCGAACTATCGACTTACCGCCTTCTTTGCCACCAGGCGAGAACATTCTCGTACTTCTCTTCCAGCTTGCGGTGCGAAAAAAGCAACCTCTGGAACTCGGCGGTCCGTCGGTCATGTGCAACCTGAGCAATGGAGCAAAATGATAAAACAACAAGTAGAAGCTAAATTAGATCCGAATCGAGCAAAGCTTAATTCGGCTCTAGGTGGCTGGATATTCAAAGTTATACAGATCCAAATCAAGCAAAGCTTAATTCGGCTCTAGGTGGCTGGATATTAAAAGCTAAACTAGATCCGAATCAAGCAAAGCTCACTTCGGCTCTAGGTGGCTGGATATTCAAAGCTATACTAGATCCGAGTCAAGAAGGACTAGACTCAGATCTAGGTGGCTAGATCTTCAAAGTTAAACTAGATCCGAATCAAGCAAAGCTTAATTCGGCTATAGGTGGCTGGATATTCAAAGCTATGCCAGATCCAAGTCAAGAAGGGCTTAACTCGGCTCTAGGTGGATGGATATTCAAAGCTACACCAAGTCCGAATAAACTATGAACTAGATGGCCGGACTAACAAACCTTAGAAATAAAATTAAGTCAAACTTCCAAGCATACAACAAGTTATTTCCTTGCAAGTTTTCGGGACTAGAGAATATGGTAACATCTGGAGAATAATTTAAGACTCGAGATAAAATAATTACCGCATTCATCTTGTTGGTATCAATGATAAAGCTGGCAGCATGGTCAAAGCGGCTGATGTCGTAAAGCTGGAAAGGTTGGTTGGCTGGATTACCCTCAAATTGATCGGACATTCCAGTTATTGGCATACTCAACTAGCGCTCAAGGCTGTTCCCGCTATGTCCGAGTTAAAACTTTACCCGGGCAGGCGGTCGACCACCAGCGATCGCAGGCTCTTATGAAGAAGAGCGGCTGCGGTGGCCGAGGTAATAGTGACTTTGGCGGATGCAGCTCCCTTACGCAGCGTCTGCAATACTCGGTTGAGAAGAGCCGCAAGACCTTCTGAGAAGAAGTCTTGGCAATAACACGTTCTCCTTAGAAGAAGCGTCGAGGAAGTTGCGCCTCCAGTGGGGACGGAGTCCTTAGGACCAGCGGAGGATAAGCTCGCAGAGGGCGCCGGGCAACGACCTTTTTCGGCCAAGGTCGGGACGACCGTAAAGAAACTGCGGAGTAGATGGAGGCTCAATGGTAACGCTGGGGCCCATAGAGGGGACAGCTGGCTCATGAAAACATTGGAGGGCGGATCGATCCGGATCAATGGAAGAGGTCTCGGGGCATCACGGACGAGCAGGACGTATTTGGAGCGGGGGAAGCAGGGCGAATAGGACTAGGAATTGGTGTCATCGGCGGGAGGAGGAGATGGCGGCGAATCGGACGACTAGTCATACTAGGATCGCCGGGTTTAACGGACAAAGGCGCTGCAAAAATAAGAAAGAAGATTCGTCGGTATGGGAGGCGAAGAGAGAAACAAGAAATATAGGCAAAATAACTTACCCAGCAACCCCGGGAATAGTCTTGCGCCTGGGAGGATTCGGAGCGGATTTCTTTATTCGCTTATTATGAACCACCTCCGAGGCACTAGCAGGAGCCCAGCTTCCCGAGGTAACGGGAGGCCGGAAGCAATAGGTTCGGCGTCGTGAACCTGACCGGCCGGATTAGCTGGAAAGTAGAAGCGAAATGCATAAGAAATAGGCATGGCGGCAACTACCTCAAGAATTTGGACCTCGTCCAATCACCTTCCTCCTCTTGCGCTGAAGTTTTGCAGCGAGCTCGGCGGGCAGATCCGACTTAGGGACGAACTCCTCGGAGTCCGGCTCGCCGATATCCGAGTACGCATGTCTGCGGGCCAAGGTAGATGCAGAACTTCTGCGTACTCATTCTTCTGCTCTAAGAACCTCTGCAGTACAAGGAGAAAGAATATCTTGTAAACCAGTCTCTAGGAAGGCGAGGAAAGATAGAGTAATGGAGATTAGGCATACCTCGGGAGGCGGACGGTCGCGGGTGAATGGTTTTAACCCCCAAGACCAATCCTCAGGCATCTCAGTCTTGAAGATAGCTCGGACGCGCTTATGAATAAGGTAATTGTCCAACTCCACGGTCGAGACTCGGTTAGGGTCAAGAGGACCACTCATGTAGCATAGCTTGTGGGTCCGCTGCTGGAAGGGGCAGATCCGGCTACTAATAAAAGTTGCCATCAGGTCTTCGCCGCACAACCCGGCCCGGATCAACTCTTTTAGCGAATCTCAAGGCCTCGGCCAGGGCATGAGTTTTCCTCGGATTATAGAGCCGTTCACTTTGGAAGGTGGGCCAATTGAGAATGGAGGGCGAATCTTGTCTTCCCCTCCGTTCTTGACATAGAAGAATGATTTGTGCCATTTCTTGCATGACTCAACCCGGTGACACGGTGAACACGGATTTCCTCCGAGGTGTAATAGACGCCGCCCCACATTGGGTGAGCAACTTCTCGGAAGGATGCAGAGATTTGTCGGGAACGACGTTGGAGCGGATCTGGAAGAACTTCGACCAGACATGCACTGACGGCCACAGGCCGAAGTAACCCTCCGAAGCGGAGATGAAAGCAGAAAGAGAAGCTATGGCGTTCGGAAGGTGTGCGGCTGAAGGCGAAGTAATCAAGGAATTCCCTAAGCGAAATCGCTGAGAGGGAGACCGGTGGAAGTGAGACATGAAGACCACATACCGCCCTCTCGATAATCGGAAGGATTCGCTGCCGGGTAGACGGCAGGAAACCTCGGCAGGAATCCGTCGAGTTCGGATGAGCCATTCAATCTCACGGCGCGTGACTGAAGAGCCCTGCCACGATCCACGCTCGGGCCCAGAGCCAGCGTCATCGTCCTCAACAAGAGCACCGCTAAACGAACTAGACATGGGTGCGCCGGAGAGATCGCCGGAGGAAAAACTGGCGGCGGAGGGGAGCTTAGAGCTACAAGGCCCGTCGGAACTTAGCACGAAAACAATGGCGAAGAGAGGAGGAACCGCCGATCGAGCACGAAACGGAGCGGATCGATCTAGGGCAAGATCAGGCAAGATGGTCGAAGGACTCACCGTGGCGGAGCCACAGCCGTAGAGCGCGGGCGACGACGGCGGAATCCTCACCGGCGGAGGCTCTGGCGGATGAGCAGCGGCGGGCGGCAAGAGAACACGGCGAAGGGAAGAAGGAGAGCGGAGCGATAAGGAAAGATGAACCTATGAGCGCGTTTCCCTCTGTATAGTCAAGCCACGAGCAGGAGTGGGATCGTGGGTGTGGCAATTGCCCGTGTAGATCGTGGGAACAGCCGCGAGCGCCTGACGGTAAGTGGAGCCACACCAACGCCAGAACAAAGAAAAGTGGTTACGATCGAGGGGAGCGGCACGAAGCGTCATGGCGGCGGCGCAGAACAGGTTCATCAGACGCTTGTCGATAAACCGTAGAAGGACCTAAAAACTAGAAGAGCAATGATGGGGTGATCGTGGGGCGTGGCGTCGATGGAAGGAACGAGAAACCTCGGACAAGGCCATAGCTTCGGAAACAAGACTTAAGAAAGTAATGAAGCTGATATAACCCGGCCAAAGCTATTGACGGCCACACCAGCGGGGACTAATGTCGGGGTTAACCTCGGGTAGGTCGAGGACGGGGAAAGAGGTAATGTCCCGTCTGGTTTCAAACTTCTGGCCTAGGTCGGCGAATCATGGATATGTCGGCCGATGAACGGAGGCAAGAAGCCCATGTATAGGTATCGGTAGTTACCCGAGTTAATGAGAAAATCGGCCGGGTTACCCAAATGATCTTCATGCGTAAGGAACGAGCCGAGTAACACAAGGTAAGGCCGAGTGATCTGAAGCTTGCAGGAGAAGGAGAAGCCCAGGTCAAAGTATAGCTGCAGCTAGAAGGAATCAGGACAGGGCCAAGCACAAGAGACAAGGATGCAGCGTCGAGGGGCGAAGGAGGTCACGAAGGTGGACAGCCTGAGCGCAGGAGGGGGGCCACTAGAGCCTTGCCGTCATTAGAAGGGCGACAGGGAAAGGAGGCCGCCGAACTACTATTTTGGGACAAGCATATTCCACGAATATGCTTGCCTCGTCAGCCCTAAGGGCACCCAAGGCACCCCTTTATAAGGGGAGGTTGGGACCCTGAGGGAGAGGGAAAAAAAGAGAGCACCGTTAGGCTGGGGAGATTCACATTGTCCCCCCCTAAGCAGCTCAAGGAGCACTTGTAACCCATCAAGAGAGAAATAAAGTTCATCACTTTGGCAGCTTGAGTGTAAAGACAGTTGCATCTTCCCTCCCCAGATCCCACTAGCATCCATTGGCCCCATACTTTAGCCTACCCATGGCATCTGCCGTGCCACCACCACGACACCTAGAGATGCAGGGTGACTATAGGAAGTTCATGACGAGACAAGGCGTCCTCCCGTTCCCTAAGCCGAGCCAGAAGGCTTGATGTTGGCCTAGTTGTGTGTGTGTGTGTGTGGCCAGAAGACAAACTATAGATGACCTTTGTGTGTATGTGGACAAGTGTACATGCTACTATACTTATCTTATTAGGTTTATGAATCATCGCTTATTTCTTTTGCTTATTATTATTATATATAAATCAATGCTTGGTTTTTTTGCTTACTCTTTGGTTCTTTGCTCATTTTGGTCCTTCTTTTTTTCCTTACTCTTTTTTCGAGAATAATGCCGATGATTGAAATATCGTGGCACACTATATATGTGAATGTGCTACGATGGGATTGTGAGCCTTGTGATATGCACAAGTTCAGGTCTTGTGCATCCTACTTGGCTCACCTTTCCATCGTAGCATATTCCTGTGTCCAACGAGACCTATGTATATATATGAGGCATTCTTTTCGAGTTATTTTTGTCTTTTTTGAGAATAATGCCGATGATTGAAATGTCGTGGCACAATATATATGTGAATGTGCTACGACGGGATGGTTAGCCTTGTGATATGCACAAATCCAGGAATTGTGCATCCTACTTGGCTAACCGTTCCGTCATAGCATATTCCTGTGTCCAACGACATAGCTAGTTATATATGAGGCATTTTTTTGATTTACTTTGGTCTTTTTTGAAAATAATGCCGATGATTGAAATATCGTACGTGGCACAATATATATGTGAATGTGCTACAACGGGATAGTTAGCCTTGTGATATGCACAAGTCTAAGTCTTGTGCATCCTACTTGGCTAAGCTGTCTAAAGTCAGAGCATATTCCTGTGTCCAACGACCTAGCTAGTTATATATGAGGCATTCTTTTCGAGCTACTTTGGTCTTTTTCGAGAATAATGCCGATGATTGAAATGTCATGGCACACTATATATGTGAATATGCTACGATGGGATTGTACGCCTTGTGCTATGCACAAGTCCAGGAGTTGTGCATCCTACTTGGCGTACGGTTCCATCGTAGCATATTCATGTGTCCAACAACCTAGTTATATATGAGGCATGCTTTTTGAGTTTGCTCTTTTTGATTTAGGAGTACTTTCTATAAGTGTATCTTCATATGCGACTTTAATTATACATGTTTTTTCAATATATCACCGGTTAATTATTATTATCAACTTGTAGATGACGTGATGCGTGTACAAGGGGACGGGTTCGAGTCTATGATGATTGGGAAGATCTGGAGACAGTGCACCATTTCAGTAGCAATAGCTACAAAGGGTACAACACTATGGCGGGCGGAAGCTAGATACACGCTATCTAGCGGGAGTTAGGACGACAAGGAACCGGATGAAGACCTACACCTTCATGGCGGTGATCATGCTTATCTTCTTTGGTTGTTTATCCCGTTCTTCGCTAGCTAGTTTAGATGTCTAGGCGAGCTTTCGAGCTCTAACTTGTTCGATCGACACATGTATTCGCATGTCACCAACTACTACTTTGTAACTTGATCGAAACAATGTAACTTATACTATGTATTTATGTATGAGACTTATCTATATGTATTTGTTTCAATCTTGTTTTTCATATTGTGTATTTATATATATAATTGTATATCCTGTATCTGTTTGTGTATATCTGCTGTAATATTGTATATAATCTGTATTGTATATAATCTGGCTTGGAAATTAAAAAAAAAACACATCTGTGGCGCACATGATCTACCTTCTGTGGCACACTACACCTAAAGCGCACTCTGAGCTTAGTGGCGCCGGGTAGTGCGCCACGAAGATCTAGCCATATAGCAAGCCTGCACACATCTGTGGCGCACTAGCAGGTGCGCTACGCCTATCTCTACACAACCGTGGCGCACTAGGCAGTGCGCCATGGCTGAGAGATAGCCGTAACGCAAGGAGTGCGCCACAGATGATGTTTTCAGGTGCGCCACTAAAGGCCGTTTTCCTAGTAGTGACGGTTTAGGACATGACATGCAGTCATTAGCGCCTCCCCCCACCATTCCTTGGAAAGACCCGATGTATCTAACATGGCGTTAACCAAATCACTTAGAGTGCGGTTCTTCTTTTGGCCACCCCATTTGACTGAGGTGAGTAGGGAGGCGTCCTCTCATGTATAATACCATGTTTCATACAGAATAAATCAAATTCATTTGAAAAGTACTCTCCACCATGATCCGACCTTAACCGCTTGATTTTAAGATCAAGTTGGTTTTTTGCCTCAACTTTATAGATTTTGAAGTAGTTCAAAGCTTAATCTTTAGATTTCAGAAGATAAACATAGCAGTATCTAGTGGAGTCATCAATCAACATCATAAAGTATATTTTTCCACCTTTTGTCAACACACCATTCATCTCACAAAGATCTGAATGTATAAGTTCTAGTGGTGCTAAGTTTCTCGGTTCCGCAGCAGTATGAGACTTGCGGGATTGCTTTGCTTGCACACAAACTTGGCACTTAGAACCTTTAACAGTGGTAAATTTCGGAATTAAACTCATATTGGCTAGGCGCGTCATGCAACCAAAGTTAATATGAAGATTCGTGAATGCCAAACATTGGACTCATTATCATTACAAACATGATTAATAACTTTAGTACATGAGTCTGACAAAGACAAGCGGAACAAACCTTCACACTTATAACCCTTTCCAACAAATTGTATATACTTAGAAATTACAACTTTATTGGACTCAAAAACCAACTTAAAGCCATCTCGACATAAAAGCGATCCGCTGACTAGATTCTTATTGATGGAAGGAACATGCTGCACATTCTTCAGCTGTATGGTCTTCCCCTAAGTAAACTTCAGGTTTACCGTACCAACGCCATGAACAGAAGCACGTGAGCCGTTTCCCATTAGCACGGAAGAAGTCCTTGAGACCTGATAAGAGGAAAACATAGAAATATCAGAACATAAATGTGTATTAGCACCCGTGTCTATCCACCAACCAGGAGAATGACATACTAAAAGGATAGTAGGTAAAATACCGTACCCAACATCCTTCATCTTAGTATCGCTAATAACAACATTTGCGGTCTTGCCGTTGTTCCCATGTTGACGCTTGTCAAAGCGATTAGGACAGCTAGGAGCCCAATGATCAGGATCACCACAAACGTGGCAAGAGACTTTCCTCTTATCATTTTTCTTCTTGAAGTTGGTTGAGTGCGTGGCCTTGTTCTTGTCATCAAACTTCCCTTTTCCTTCAGTTTTGTTCTTATTCTTGAACTTGTGGGATTGGAAGTTTTTCCTCTGCACCAAATTGGTAGTAGAACCTCCCTCAAACCCTCGAGCAGTTTTGTCCTTTACTCTCGCCTTCTCTTCCACATGAAGAGACCCAATGAGATCCGTAACGAAAAACTCTTGTCTATTATGTTTCAGAGAAGTAGCAAAGTTCCTCCATGAAGGAGGAAGCTTGGCAATAATGCCACCGGCCACAAATTTGTCCGGTAAGGAACACTTGAACTGCTCAAGTTCTTTGGCAAGTGATTGTATCTCATGAGCCTGCTCAACGACGGAGCGCTTATCAACCATCTTGTAGTCATAGAATTGCTCCATGACATACAACTCAGTGCCAGCGTCCGAGACCCCAAAGTTGGCCTCGAGCGCTCCCCATGCATCCTTGCCATTATCAAATGACATATACGTGTCAACAATTTTGTCCCCAAGAACACTGTACAAAGCCGCCATAAACATGGTATCGCCTTTCTTAAAGGTCGCTTCCTACTCAGCAGAAAGATCTCCTTCAGGCTTGCCAAGAGTGGCGCTATAGCAGTTTAGGTTTTCAAACCAGTGAACTGCTCTCTTGCGCCATCTCTTATAGTGCATTCCATCAAAAGGAGGCGGCCTAGTAGCCGCGGCTACACCAGTGGAATTCAGTTGCCTATAATCAGGTTTTTGGATTGTTAGAAATATAAGCAATAATCCATATGATTTAATCCGAATAATAAACTGATAAAACATGATCATACAAACAGTAGTAAAACCAATCATGCAGATCAACAAAGTAGATGAACAGATTACATCTATAAAAGACAAACCTATCACATCTACGCCAAACGCTAGAACTAGAAACTCTAGCATAATCCGAAAGGGAGAGATTGAGATCATACTCGTCTGATTGACGATGGCAATGAGCTGTCGCCTATGTTGAGGTTGCCGAAGAGGTCGCTGACGTCCGGGAAGAAGTCGTCGTTCGGGAACTCGTCGTCAACGTCGTGGTTGCCAGTCGCGCTTGAGCGCTCCCCAAAAACCTGATCGTCCCTCACCCGTACAGGTTCACGAGAGGCGGGGTTGCGGTGCACGTCGCGCAAGGTTCTGGAGGTAGGCGTGTGTGTGTATTGAGTACCGATTAGGTTTAGCGCAGACCAGCAAAATAAAACTCGGCTCGGCGAGATTCCCGCGGCGCACGCGCATCGTGACGAGGCGGGCGGCGTCGGAGGAGGAGTGCGCGAGGGCTTCTCTCCTTGTCACACCTTAGTGAGTGGCGCAACACTCTACTATATAAGATGGTCCAACTTCCCTTCAACTAGCAATGTGGAACTAAACTTTAGCACCACTAGCACAACCATATGCTGCCATATACATGTGGGTCAAAGAGAATTTCAGAATTTATCTAATAGGCCAACAGCCCAATATACACCAAATTACAACACCATACACCACAGTGAGGTGCCAAGGATCCTTCTTCTGTTCCGTAATAATAGTGTCGATGTGGTACTTGGAATAGGGTAAAACTTCCTTCTTTACTAGATCATCGTTCCAGAAAATTTCAATCCCGTCGCTACGGCCAAAACTACTAACAGCAAAGCTTTTTCTCGTTCACTCGATAATGAGTCCATGTGCTGTATTCCTGGATCGTTCTCCTGGTTGTCTGATCACCGGCCTTGACCCAGTTTTTTCGATAAAAAATGCAGTACTAATAACCAAATAAAAAGCCCATGTTAATACAGGCCCAAAATACAGTCCAGTAGGACGCACACAGTGACACAGCGAACACTTCGTCCTCGTCATTTGACTGAATCATTATACTGAGAAAATTTCATGCTCTACTGGCGCCGCAGAATCAACTATTTCCCCGCTGCTTACTTAGAAAATTTCATAGCAGGAACTGAAACATAGAAATGCAAAATTGCTACCCTTATGGGCAATGAAACAGAGACGGGATGTTAGATACCACAAATTAGGTCCTTCCAAATGTTTACCAAGATCTCCATATTTTGTCAGTTCAATTTGCGTATAGCACTGCCATCCTTGTTGTGATGGTTTAATTCATAAGCCAGGAAAAATCAAACAAGCACAATAACCAGACTGAAGATACAGGTAAATTTACACCAAATATTTTGAAAAAAAATTAAACACTCGGTATTCTGGTGCAGAAAACATAGCAGGAACTGAAACCTAGAAATGCAAAATTGGTACCCTTAGGGACACGGAAACAGAGACGGGATGTTAGAAACATACCACAAATTAGGTCCTTCCAAATGTTTACCAACATCTCCATATTTTCTCAGTTCGATTTGCCTATAGCACTGCCATGTTTGTTGTGATGGTTTAATTCACAAGCCAGCAAAAATCAAGCAAGCACAACAACCAGACTGAAGATACAGGTAAAACTTACACCAACTGCTTCCTGCATCTCTACTACTTATAAAGGAGCAAACATGAATTTTGCTTCACGTACCCAGCAAACTAAACACGGACAAAACACAACCACACGATTAGGCCCACTTAACATCATCTAACGCCTGGGCTTAGCCTAATCTGTTTTCCGGGTGCGCTTAGCAATTAGCAGCGTCGGACTAAAACTTATCCCCGCAGAACGAACCGCGTTCCCCGTTCTCAACCTCATCGTTGGTTCCAGGAAAGAAAAAACAAGGAAACGTATATCGCTGAACAAGGAAACCAATCACACGTATCAATTTCGCCATCACCGCTCGGCATCACCACAATCCTAGACCACGCCATCACCAGGACCGCGATCCTAGGCCACGCTATCGCCAAGCTGAATTCGCCGAATTCCTGGATGGCACCCTCGCCGTGAACTGGACGATCCACTTCTCGCATCGCGTGCCTCACGGTGTTCCTCGTGAACTGGACGGCACACTTGCTCGCATCGCGTGCCTGGAAGATGTCGCCCTCGCGGTGTTCCTGGACGGCGCCGTTGCCTCCTCTTGCCTGTACGATGCCCTCTGTGACGTCTTCGCGATAGAAACATCATCGATCCGCACATGATACATGATCAGCAAGGTAAGTTGATCTACCCTTCAGTGTTGTGTTTCTTATGCCATTCATGCCTAATCTTCGTGATGAGTGGGATGGTCTTCGGAGTCTACTCACGATCATAGAATCCGGTATGTTCCTCTTCCTCTTGAACTCAAACATGGAATCCTGGTCGATGCAAAAAATCATCGGATTAGGACTCACACAACGCTCTCTACTCGCTTCTGCCCGGATATAAAAATAGTAAGTTTGCTACCTGTGTCATGTCTTTTCCACGCAAGTTCCTGAACACTTTCGTCCATTTAACTTTGTGAGGGTCCTCTTCATCTTGAAGTTCTTGTGGCATTTTTATCAGTAGAAGCAGAAAACCTGACAAGCAGATGTGAGAACTGGTTACATGGCAGGCCACCAACCAAATACAAGCAGAATTGAACCTGCAAGAAATTCATATCCTACTTCCAAGGTAGGAATATCATATCTAAGAATTGTTGTACTTCATATGTTCATAAGGCTACAGGTGCCCGGCCAAATCCAGTAACATCAGCTGGTTCAGCTTCAGGCTAACATACCTGGATTGGCAATCATATGTGCCTTCCATTTACCCGGGTAGCTGGGGTTCTTGATTTTCTGGATATGAAACAAGCTTCTTAGACATCAAACTATGAATTGCGGAATGTTGATTACAGTGTTTCTGAATAATCACAAATAAATATCGTACCTTTTGATTCCATGGTCCTTTGTACTCTAGGTTGGTAATGGTGGGGGAAGTCCATTCACCATCTTCCTCATCATCCCAATCCTCAGGCTACAGAAAGATCGGTATGAATGTTAAAACACATTATTATGCATAAAATGAAATATAGTGACCTGTGCAACTAATATATGGTGTGCACTCCGTGTGAGATGGTTCAGTTATGATTGGTAATAAACTATGCGGTAATATGCTAGATCACATGGAAACTGGGCAACCATTTTTCCTGCTGGAAAGCGTCATTAATTTTCCGGATCAATCTGTGCCACACAAGCACTATTTCAGACTGGATCCTAAGGGCTATTTGGTGTTTCCGATTCAAGTGGGCATTATTATCTAGCCTTACCATAATATGTTACTTATACAATCCACATCTGTGGTTTGGTAGTACCCAAGGGGCTTTAGCTTTTGATCAGAAGTAAATCATAGACTAACTCCAAGTTTATTGATTTGAAATTTTGAAACTGACACCTGCTGTCTATGTATGTGTCAATTTCTTTATACAGTAGGCATAGAAAGGGCGAGACATTTGCCAGTAGCCTTATTCTTGGTTTCTTTCTTCCAAGAGGCAAAGAGCTATTTGTGTTTAGGTTGTCAGTTGAATTTGAACATCACATCTTGACGAGTTTATGTTTATGGCAGTCATATATCTTGGGTTCAAAGGATGCAGGTATGTTTCTATTAGCTCACTGATTTAAGTTTTTTGCATGCCATGCATAGTGACAGAAGGGAGCAGCCTATGAGATTTGTGCAATCCAGTCCACTAGATTCTTATGCTTAACCTGTGCCACACATCTTTGTGCCATTGTTTGGCAAAAAGAAAATTATGTAGCTTGGTTGTGGACTTTAATACCTTCGGTGCTTAATTTGCCTCACTTAGTAGTATTTTTAAGATATCAAATAAACAATTTTGCAATCACTATAAGGAATAACAAGCAGACTGCAGAACCAATTTAAAGCCAAAATGGTTCTCCACTCCTCTACCCGAACCATGTTCCCAGATTGTTGGTTGTGTCACAATTTCATAATACCAGGAATTAAGGGTGCGTTTCGGAGATTTTTTTTAAGTATTCTAAGAATACTATGGTTTCTGAAAATACTGATTTTCTATACTTTGAAGTGTTTGCTTGGGGCCAAAACTACAGTTTCACGTACCAAAGTGTCGAAAATACTACAAGTATTTGGAAGTATAGAAAAAGGAGGTCCAGACCTCTTTTTTGCAAAACAAAGAAAGGCAAGGTGGAGTCTCCTTTGGCCAGTCTAGCCCATGGCCTCCAATCTGACATCCCCATGCATCCGATAGAGTTCTCTTTTTGTGATTACGAGCAAATCAATTGTTGGATCTTATGGTGTTGTAGCTTCGGTTTTAGCCCTATTGATTTCATCTGTCATTTATCAAGTGTATGCACTCATGCAGTGTGATTATTGATTCAACTAATCACCGGCTAGCAAGATAATGGCACAGAATAGCACAACAGATATTCTTCTAGCTAAATCTATGACCCAAGCTGTACACCAATTACTATGTAAAATATTCGCAAAAATAAAAGTACTATGTCAAGGACTGAACGTAAATACAGGACTGCCAAACATATCCAGGTTTTGCCAAAACTGCGGTTTACTTAAACTGTAGTATCTGATGCCCAGGCTAGAAAATATCGTAGTTTTATAATACTTCGGTTTAAATTTTACAGCCAAACAGAGCCTAAAGGTTGAATCTCCGATTCATTTTTCAGGTTGTATCTCCTACACATTTTCTTTATGAAAATTTTACTGGAATAACTTAGAATGAATGTAGAGAGAGGAGTACAAAATCCAATTCAATGGTCATACCAGTCCTTCTGCGAGGAGGAAGCCGGAGAGGACGCTTCCGTCGGTGGTGAGCCCGGCCAGCAGGATGCCCATTCTTTTAAGCTTTTATTAAGCTCACAACAGCTAAGACAGATAAAGATGTGAAAATCAACAGCAATCCTTTTGCCCATTCTTTCCCAAGCTATAACCAGCAATCATCAGACCATCACTATGTTTTTCAATGGGACATAGGTTCATACCTTAGTATCAACATATAACTATATAAACCATGATGGTAAAATCTGTGCCCGAACCTATGTGAAAGAACAATGCTACTGCTATTTATCCCGATTCACTTATTCCACTCCTATCAATATATAAAAGCTATAGCTACTGTAGAATATACTACAGCTTCTGTAGTTCTTTTTTTACCCGCAAAAAAACTACAGAATAGTATGAGCTAAATCGAGCAGAACCAAAACAAGGGGGCGAAGAATTACCAGTCGCGAGAAAGGTGGAGGGGCGTCCAGCCGGCAACCATGCACTCTAGGAAGATGACGTACTGGGGCCGCTAGGAAGGCTCGCGACACAGCCAACCCACCGGAGGAGGTCGTCCTCGCCGGCGCACTTGTCTCGCGGGAGATGGTGGGAGGAATCCCGCGCTGTGAATCCGTCCAACGCGTACGGCTGGTGGAGATGAGGTCCGCGCCCCCGTCGGCCCCTAGCGCAGGGTCGTTTGGCGAGTAAGGGGAGGCAGGGGCTGGCGCGGTCCTCTCTCCGGCGGAGGGGAACCAAGCAGTAGAGGGGCGTCACTCCTGCGTGGGAGACGCTATGGAAGCGGTCGTGAGATGGAGCTTGAGAATGGGGAACGAGTGAGGATAAAAATAGTGTGTAATAATTTGGAAAAACAATATGGTGTCTGATCCGGCAAAAAGGACTAGGCTTCACTGACATGGCCTTGCGGATTTGAAAGAAAAAAGTTAGATCTATTAAGTTTTTAAGATCTTATCTGCTTTTCAATTTTAACTTAAAACACTTAATATTTTATTGATAATTCTCTTTGAACTGATTATACTGAGAATTATTATATCATTACAAATTTATTTTGTGATTCGTCGATGTTAAACTTAATGGTTCCTAAATAGATTATTTTTCGCTCGCTATTTTGATATGTGTTTTATATTACACCGACAAGCAAAGGAGATGGGACCCATCGTTTCCGGCAGCGATGAAAATGAGGCAGATGGTGACGACAACTATGGTGGAATCCTAGATTGACAAAAACTCTATATTGTATAATGTTGTCTCATAGTTGTTTTTTAATTTGCTTCAAACTTGGATCAAATTGTAATATTTTTGTAACATAATTGTGTGCCTTGACGAACAAAAGCTATACATAAAATTAAATTCGATTAAAAATAAATACAATATAAAAGGTATGTGATTATTGGAGACGTGCGATTGCACGTGCAGACTTACTAGTATTATCAAGTTTAACATTGGTATAATATTTTCGCCCACCGTCTGGTAACAAGTATGTTCTGAAAGTGTTTACGTGGTCACACCTATACCAGCGTGAGGCGTCAGCCTAACCTTCTATCTTTTTTGTTTCTCGAGACGAAGCTTAAAGAACCTGGGTGTGGAATACCTTTACTTGCGTCATCATTAATATGATTCGGCAACCCGTGTGACCTTTCTATTAACATTGCACGTGCATTGTTAACAACATTTCTGCGTGTGGAGATCGTGCGTGCATTGTTGACTAAAAGGCCATCACGGAATTCCCGAATCAAGGATGACAGTAGTCAGGGATTTCACACGGGTTATTTGAGCTTCCTCTCGCGGGAAAATAGAAGTTAAGGCTGACACCTTAGACTGGATTTAGGCGTGACTGCGTAAATATTTTCAAATTGAGCACATTTCTACATGCGCGTATGATCTTCTGCATGACCGGCCGGGCTAATATATATCTGGTGTGGTGGCGAGTAGATTAGTACCGGCCAGTGAGTGGGAGATATAGGCATGAAGTTGGAATCCATCCAGCAGGGCAGCTCGCCGGCGGCGAGGAGATAATGAATGTGAGGAAGAGTTTGTGGCCGGCGGCGAGGAGACAAGCGAGGATCTGTGAAGAAGAGTTTGTGGCCGGGTAGCGAGGCGAGAATGGGTGTGAGGATGTGTCGAGAAGAGCTTGGGGTTCTTAAGTAGCCGAGCGAACGACGGGCAGGGACACTAGCATGTGAGAAACGGTGCGGCCGCAGTTAATCATCCGTTAGCAATCTTTCGGTGCGGAGCCACTACAGGATGCGACGGCTAGGCCGACGGCAAAAAGCCCTTGGCGTAGCCCGTTTCGCCGTCGGCATACGCTACGCCGAGGGCTGCCGTCGGCGTAGCCCCCTCGGCGGAGATCTCCCTCGGCGGAGCAAAATCAGCCGTCGGCGTATGCAATAACCATCGGCGTAATCATACGCCGACGGCCGTGGCGAGCCCGCCAGCGTATTAGCTGTCGGCGAAAGGCGTCCTCGCCGTTACACGGCCGGCTAACGGCGCGGTACGTACGCCGACGGCGTGCCCTCGCCGTAGGTGTGCCACGTGGCTGGCGCTAGGCCTCCCCAGGAGAGGGGATACGCCGACGGCCGCGCCCCTCGGCGTAGGGCCAGGAGTACGCCAACGGCAAAGCCCTCGGCATATGAGGGACACGCGTCCAGCGCCTGAGCCTTCCTAGGCCGACGGCTGAGGCCCTCGGCGTATCGGCTATGCATTCGCTGACGGCAAAGCCCTCGGCGTAGCAGTGACCAAATGGCACATAGCAGGGCGCTATTCCGACGGCAAGGCCCTCGGCGTAGCAACTGCACAGATTTTTTTTTGTTTCACAGCTTTCTTTCCACTTGCACAGTTCTATTTCATAGCAATGCATATATATTTCACAGTAGTAATCATTCAAACATGGTCATGTCATACATTATTCAAACATGGTCATATCATATATCGTTCATACATCATCCATACATCATTCATACATGCATCCACATCATCACACATGCCTACAACTCTGGCGAGGGAGACGAGATGTACCCGAGATCTCCCCTGGTAAAAAGAGGCGACCTCTGGCGAGGGTTGTGTCTAGTAGAAGCAGCAGAAGAGCCACCTGGCGAGGGAGTAGGAGAAGTGTGAAGCTCGGGAGAACCACCGACAGAATGGCCAAGAGAAGGACCATTGTCATTAAGCGGTGTGATCTGACGCCCATCCGGCGAGGCGTGGCCAAAGTGCCGGTTCCCAGAAGCTCCTGTTCCCTACATGTTGCCTACATGTTAGCAACTTGCGAGGCAAAGTAAAGAGATAACCAGTGGGTTAGCAAAGAACTTACCGGTATCGATGCGTAGTATGTCCTAGCGAAGCTGTCCTTCGATGGAAAAAATAGCGTCGGCTCTGGCATGGGAGGCACGGGTCCTAAATCTGTATTTTGTCCAGTTTGAATATTCACCAACATGGCCTGCAAGATAGTTTAGATGTCAGGCCGTAATACAACAAACTAGGAAAAGTGGGACTTGTATCTTTTGCAAAAAAATAAAGGTTCGAACTTATATTTATGTATTGCATGTAGATCGCATTCGCCTCCTGATGCTGTCGAAAGGCCACCTGATATTCCTTATGAGCGGCATTGTAGGCCGCGTCTAACTCAGGCTACAATTTCAAATACAAGGAATCTCGTCAGCGGTTAGCCATGCAGGAACAAAAGTCATAAAGATGATGAAAACGAGAAAAACTTACATCATCTCTGGATCGACGAGGCTGGCCACGAGGCGGGATAGGGGGGTCGTCGGCGGGGTGGGTAGCCTTGAGACGGTTGAAGCTCGTGCTGAGGGTAGGCTTGACCTTCTTATTCAGAATCTTGAGGCGTCAATGCTGCAATCCGTGCCCCGACAGGACCAACGTCTCCTCGTCGATCTCCGTGTGAATGGGGTCATACACATGGGGGTGACGAGCCTTCACCATCGTGCTGTAGTTCCCCAAGTTGTTCTGGAAAGTGCCGAAGTACACGGGCAACGAGGGATGGGGCTCCGAGTAATTGGGATTTTTTCGCCGCATCATCTCATAGACGGCGACATCATGAATCACCTCCCCGGGTTGTGCCTCGACCACCTGCATCGCGAAAAGAAATATTATGCATATGAAGTACGAACATGACGAGAAATACACGCAGGTCGTTCCATGTATATACGTACCACCTCCCCCTTGAAGCGGTCAAAGTTGCGGTTTCCCGCGCAGTGTGTTCCACCATCACCTCGGTTCTCCGCGTTCCGCCTCGACAAGGCTGCAAACTCCTCGTCTTCTCTGAGCCACCTCGTCCTAACCAGCTCCTCCCATGCGAGTCGATGCGGCTCGGCCCAATCGAGGATAACCTGAAAATGCAATACTCAACTTCAAACAATGCAATGGCAACTTAGCAGCAATGTAGAATATCATTGACATTTTACTCACCGACATGTACTCTTCTGGCGTCATCGAGTACTAAGGATTAGGGTTCCGACCGACAATGTCTTCCTTCCTGACCCTCATGCCCCTGTCAGCCTAGAAGTGGCTAGCGGCCGTGACCTTCTGGTTGTACCACACCTGGGGTGTCAACTTCACACAAGCCCCAAGCAAAGTCTTGTCCGCCTTCTCCTGGTCCTCCTCAGCCACACGGTAAAAGCACTTCAATCATGCATAAAAAACAATTGTAAGAGTCATGAGTTAGCACGGTGGGGTCATCAAGTATGAACATAACTCGAGAAATATGCATTACCCAAAACTTGGTGATGACAGCATCAGCAGCTATCGGGAAGCCCGGGACAGGGGTAGTCTGGTAGTCCGCCCAAGTAGTAGCTAGCTTCCTGTCACCCTCGGGGGTAATGTGATAGCCCGGCCAGAACTTCCTAACCAGAGCTCCAACGAGGCTGTTAGGAAGGTGGGGCTTGGTCCCCGGAGGAAATGTCTAATTGTTGCACAATAATAAACATTAGTACACATGCCAAATTATTTATGACCAACATGAAATAAAATGTTTTAAATTGCCAAATTAGTACACTTACTCAAGGCCATCTAGAATAATAAGGGCTTTCGCCTCCTGGGTCCTAGGCTCAAACTTCTCCTCAGGGACTCCCGATTCCCCACGATTCCGCAATTTCTTCGGCCCCACCAACTCGCGGCTAGTGTTCGCCTCTGTCTCGGTCCCCGCCTCCCTCTCGGTCCTCGCCTCCCTCTTGGACTCTGCCTCCCTCTCGGACTCTGCCTCCCTCTCGTCCCTGAAAGGCTGCTCTGCCAGGAACAACTCAGGAGCCACGTCACCAGAAGAAGAGGGTGGGGGGTCAAAGTCCACGCCTCCTCCCGTGGAACCTCGTCCTCTTCCTCCTCGACCTCGGCCTCGACCCCGTCCTCCACCAGCAGGAGCAAGATAGGGGTAACGCGGATTGGGATTTGGCTGTCTCCCACTCCGTGTAGCTCTTTTCTTGTGCTGCTTCAGCGGATTAAGCAAGGACGAACTAGTTGCCTTGCCGCTGCTCATATTGTTCAATCACCTGCATTAAGTAAGAGAAAACAGTTAAGCACAAAGACATAATAAAATGTATACACAAAGAATAAATGCATAATGCAATTAAGAAAACAATTAAGCACAAAGACAAAATAAAATGCATTGAAAAATAAATACTCACTATCATTTTCATTCTCATTCTCATTCCCATTCTCATTATCAATCTCACTATCACTATCTTTTGAGTAGAAATCTGGATTCTCATCGAAGGGTGGAGGCTCATCATCGTTGTCATTCTCAGTATGGAGCTTCTCGAGCATACTTATGTCATGTAGATTCACCACTGACTCACCCCAAGTTTCTACATCATTCCCAAGGTCCTCAAGATCAACCGGTTCTAAATCAAAGTGCCCGAAGTCCTCTTGATCTTGATAGAAAATTCCTCGCGTTCTGAGGTTAATGTTGTTGTAATCGTCCTCGAGGGAATCGGTAGGTTACCATGTGGCGATACGGAACACGACTTCCGGACACAGGAGTTCCGCTTTCTGGCATGGGTAGGGCAAATAATAAACTTGGTTGGCTTGGTGAGCAACAACAAAGACGTCGGCTCCGCTATAGGTGGTTGAAGGCCTAATTTCAACTAACCCAATGGAAGGTGTACTTCTCAGTCCACCCCTTGGGTCAAACCAGTGGCACTTGAACACAACAAGATTGAGTTTGACATTCGTACGGTTGAAGGTAAGCTCGTATACATTCTGTAACCTTCCATAATAATCAAGGGAATCGGGTCCTCTGGTGAACACCCCGGTATTTACCGTTTTTGCATTCGGTCGCCCCTTCTGGTCCGTCTCTATATGAAAGTGAAACCCATTCACATCATACTTCTCATAATTCATGACGACACGATTACAACCTTGGGAAACACATTTCAGCTCATCTGACATCTCAACGTTGGGATCAGCTCCCTATAGGTACAGTTCAAATTTGTTGCGTTCAGTAGTTACGTGGAATAAGAGGGACAAATCACATATTGCAAGGTAAGAGGGACAGGTTAGAAATTACTTTTTCCATGAACTAGGACACGAAGTTTTTTTATTTCCGGGAGAACCCACTTTCAGTAGAGTGTCCAACTCCATGGGAGAGGGATCCGTCGGTCCCGACCACTGTTCATCCGTGAAATCGCTAAGAAGGAGAAAATAAGCATTAGACGGAGACTGAGTTACTAGCTGCATAGAGCATTATGCATAGAGAAAATAAGTTGTTCACCATTTTACCTAATGAAATCGACCACTTCCTTCATGTTCATAAGCACATAGAGCATTATGCAATCCTTCTCTTCCTTCGGCAACCTATATTTTAGTCCTTTACCAGCCTTGCCACCGAGAAATTGGAATAGTTCGAGCTTGGGGTCATTCTTGGGAAGGTCGACATTGTAACTAGAGACCGGGTTATGCATAGTGGGAACATCATTGGGCTAGTAGGTTGTCGCGGCGTCTAACATCTCCCGAAGGCATGTTGCTTCAGCTATGCATGCTTCAATCTTGGCTTTGTTTCCAGTTATCTTTCGAATATACTTAAACTCTCTCTCAATACAAAACTGCCAACGAAATTGCACCGTCCCCTCCAAGAGTGCCTCGTTCGCGAGGTGCACAATGAGATGTGCCATCGGAGTAAAGAAGCCTGGCGGAAAGATCATCTCCAAATTGCATAGCAACTCTGGCACCTGAACTTGCAGCTTCTCAATAACCAGAGGACATATCTGCTTAGCACAGAGCATGCAGAAGAAATGGCTCAACTCCGCAAGCACTTGCCATACTTTCTCGGGGAGATACCCTCGAACCATCACCGGCATCATCCGCTCAATCCATATATGATAGTCGTGACTCTTGAGCCCGTTGACTTGTCCCGTCGAAAGATTGACTCCCTTACTTATATTCGAACAATAACCGTCAGGGAACATCACAGCGTATTTGAGCCACCTGAATGACTCCTTCTTTTGGACATTATCAAGGCAGTAGTAGGCATGCGGCTTGAACCAATTCTTTCGACGGACAGTAGGAGGCTGCATGTGTAATCTGTTCCTATCACAAAGCTTCTCAACATTGACTCTAGCCTTGACATTATCCTTTGACTTCCCAGGAATGTTCAGGACTGTGTGAAAAAGGGACTCCCCAACATTCTTTTCGGTGTGCATCACATCGATGTTATGGGGAAGTTCGAGGTCCTTGTAATACACGAGATTCGTTAAGGCTACCACGTGAGTCCAATTATGTGTTACACCATATCCCGCAAATTGATGGCCAGTTCCTAGCGTCGCAGGAACGAGAGCACGTAGCTCGGCATCAACAGCTGCACCCTCGAACTTTGGTACCTCTTTTACTTCATGCACAACTTTTCCCTTCTTGAAGTTCTTTCTATCTTCTCTAAACAAATGATTTCTTTTGAGGTACTGTCGATTCGTGTCAAACGCAACATACTTGAGACCCGACTTTAGCCAAAGGAACTCAAGTCGGTGCCTGCACACTGGGCATGGTCACTTACCAGCTGTACACCATCCGCACGTTAGGGCATACCCAGGCATGTCATGCATAGTATACTGCAACCAAACTTTCATCAAAAAGTTTCTCTTTGATGCTCGGTCGTATGTCAACGTCCCGTGTATCCAAGAGTGGTTCAAATCATCCACAATCGGCTGCATGTAGACACTCAAGTTCTTCCCCGGGTACTCAGGTCCTGGAATTATCAGCAACAAAAACATGGTCTTCCGTTGCATTAATACTCCGGGAGGGAGATTGAGCGGAATAACATACACCGGCCAGCAGCTCTACGAGGCTGTCGACATACCATATGGGTTAAAGCCATCTGTTGCTATCGCAATTCTAACATTCCGAGCCTCTTCTGCCCATCGGGGGTATTTGTTATCAAAGTTTTTCCATGCCTTACCATCAGATGGATGTCCCATCTTCTTCCGTCCGTGCTCGTCCTTGTATCTTTTCCCCTTCTTGTGCCACATCATCTGTTTGGCAGTCTCCTCGCTCAAGTAAATTCGCTGGATTCTTTTTATGAATGGGAGATACCGAAGTATCTTCTTAGCGACCTTCGACTGCCTCACCTGACCATCCTTCCCCTTTATCTCTTCATACCTAGAGGCCTTACAAATGGAGCAGTACTTGTCACCCGCAAACTGTTTCCAAAATAGAAGGCAACCTTTTGGATAGCAATCTATCTTTTCATAATCCATGTTGAGCTCCTTCATGAGTTTCTTCGTTTTGTGAAAGGTTTTAAGCAGACAATGCCCTTCGGGCAACATGTTACCGCATGTTCTCAGATTAGCTTCAAAGTGAGAACGGGTGGCAGAGTACTGGCACTTGTCGGCTAGACACTAAGAGATGGTATCGAGCTGAGAAATCTTTGCACCCTCGTACAGAGGCCTCTTATCTGCGGCCATCATATCAAGGAAGGCCTTTGCGGTTGGCTCCGGTTCCTCCGGTTCTAGCGGTTCCTCTGGTTCTGGTGATTCCTCCCGTGGAGGTGGCGAATTTGGCTAGTCGGCATCGATGATATCATCTAGCATGTTTCTAATCCCATCGTGCTCATTGCCATTGAGACGCTGACTCATAACCTCACCTCTGTCACGTTCGTACCGAGCAAAGTCGACTTGCGTGACATAGTTAGACATGTACCCATATTGCAGAAGGTGTTTATACATGTCATCCTTTCCCTGACGATGACGCTTAGTGCAATGAGCGCAGGGACAAAGTTCCCGAACCATTGCCTTCGAACCACGCGCTAACTCATTCACTAACAAATGATTGTTCCGTACCCAATCGTCTGTTTTATTAGTCGCACTAATACGGCCACTGTACATCCACCCATTATCAGCCATCCTCTTTTGCTTTGTTGGGAGACAAACAACAAATATAACATTTTATATCAAACAGGAGATTAAATGCTTCATATTTTTACGCATTCATCAACCTACATATCTAATAGGAAAAGAGGGTCCTAACCAGCCGCCGGATCCGTAGATTGGGTAAGTTCTCCCTAGTTCTACCCCGATCCGAGCAGAATTTCTGCAGCACCTCCCCGCTGCTCTCCCGATACACGTCTCGACAAAAATCCAAGAGGATGTGCATCCAGAGAACAACGAGGAGGCGCCACCGAAATCCTTTCTCGAATCGAGGTAGAGTCAGGGAGAACCATACCCAACTATGAATCCGCCGACTGCCCAATAAAAGTCGTAAGCGTTATGGTCCAAAATATGCGAGACCACTAATGCATATTAAGTCGCTTAACACTTACGGTCGGGATGACGCCTAGGTGACGCGACAGACTTGGTGATCTAGACACGAAAATAAACCTAGGTACAAGAGAGGCGAACGGATTCTCACCCTCAAAGCGTGATCAAATCGTCGAAAATGATCCGGGACCCCGCCGTCGAAACACTCCCCCCGCTCACCCTCCGGTAACTGCAAACAACATGAAAAGATGGTTAAATATCCAACAAATGCCATTATTATCTAATCTACAATATACAATGCACATATGCCCGACACTAACACTATTTTCATTATTGTCTCATCTACAATATAAAATAGTTACATCTAAGTATTAACATAATACTAACAATACACCTAAATAACTATAACTAAGTACATCTAACAACACCTAAAATTAACTACACCTAACAATACTAACAATACACCTAAATAACTACAACTAAGTACATCTAACAATACACCTAAAATTATCTACACCTAACAATACACCTAACAAAACTAACAACAAACCTAAAATTACCAATACTAACCTATGGGGGAGGGTGTGCTCGGTGGAGGGGTGGGCAGTGGGGGAGGGGCGGGGCAGTGGGGGAGGCGACGGGGCAGTGGGGGTGGCGGCGGGGCAGTGGGGGAGGGGTGGGGCAGTGGGGATGGTGGCGGGCAAGGGAGAGGCGGTGGAGGTGGTGGTGGCGGCGGTCTCTGAGGAGGAGGAGGAGGGATGGCGGCGGTGGCTCGAGGGAGGGAGGGAGGGGGTGCTGGTGTTTGTGGATCGGTGGAGGGAGGGAGGGGGTGCTGGCGGCGGCGGCTCGAGGTAGGTGAGGGGATGGTGGAGGAGGAGGTTGGGGCTGAGGGGGCGGCGGCGGCCCCGAGCTCGGGGACCGACGGCTGGTGGTGGCGGGGTCGGGGGCGGGCGCGGGAGGTTGGGGATAGGAGAGTGGAAGGAGTGGCCACTGGCCTAGGTGGGTCGCACGGGAAGCCCTTAATGGATAGGGCTACGCCGACGGCCAGGTATACGCCGAGGGCTGCCGTCGGTGTAGCATGGGCGATTTTTCTACTTAGAACTACGACGATGGCCAGGCATAGGCCGAGGGCTGCCGTCGGCGTAGCTAGGTTTTTTATTTTTCTTATTAATAACAAATTATACAAGAAACTTTATTTGATGTCTCTAATATAACAAATCATAATATATTATTTGGTGTCTACTATTATAGAAGAAACTATAATATCCAGGATTTTACTAAGTGTTAACGCATGTCTACAAAGGGGTCACACTTGGGACTTATACATGGGACCTACCAACCTTTCACCACACTTACACACATATGCTAGGGACATATGCAAGTTTTCATCTGATTCTGATGTTCTCGTGGTCTTCCTCCGGCGAAACCCTGATCTGTGCACACTCGGATCGTCTATCCCCTAGACGTTCCTCTGACAGGGGTAGCCCGGTGTAGCTCTCTCTTGTTTTGTGTTTGTTTCGGTCATAGGATGATGTAAAACCATGTAGGTTCACAAGTTGGGGCACTATCCTACCCGGTTTCACCGGAACAGGGAGATTCCCCTTATACAGGTCCAGAACCTTCGCTTCTAGGTTAGAGCGCATGCATACGAGGGGGACACATGCAAGCACCTATTGTGATTGATAGCTTAGCCATGCTTAGTAATAGTGTCTGATCTATACGAATGATGAATTAGAGATGCCGAAGAATCTAGAAAGGTAGGAGATGGTGACATCATATAAGGAGTTAACTAAACATGCTAAGGCTTGTATGGGAGGCCATGTTGGGTGTGGTATTTGTAGTACCATGCTCGCCACCACTAGGAACTGAGTTCTTGCCTTTGGAACCGAGATGAGCGTACAACCACACGGGGCCTGGACAACCCCTCGACTAATTAACTTGCCTAGTAGATTCCATGAGTCACATAGTTCGGGCTTTCCATTTGGCATACGCATTGAAAATGTTTTCGAAAGAGGCGGTGAAGGAGGTGCATCATAACAGGTAGGGAAGCGTGGACCGGGTTCCTTGGGGTCGATGGAGCCCCTGGTAAACCAACCTCGCCTCACATCTTTAAGTATCGGCTTCGGGATTTGACCCGTTACGACGGAATCATACTTATTGCGTGACTCATGGTCTTAGCGATAGCAAGGTAAAGGTCGTGGTCAACCACCCTCTGCTGGCCTTCCAAGGAAGAGGGCTAATAATATTTGGCATTAAGAGTCGGTTGGTACGTGTGGGTTAAGTTGTACACCCCTGCAGGGTATTAATCTTTTCGAAAAGCCGTGTTCACGGTTATGAATGCTTGGTGACCAGATTCTAAGATCATAGATAACTTTAACCACTATAAAACTTGTTGATCCACGTGTGCTTAAGGATGCTTCCTCCAGGTCGAGGGGGTGATCCTAGATAGGAGGTTCCGATGAAGCTGGTGCTTATCAAGATGTGATGAACAAGATGAATAAGTCGTTATCTTATCTCTTTTAAAAGATTCTGAGTAGATGAGCATCTTCTCTCTCTTGTTTACAAATAAAGATTGCTTTTCGCAAAAGTAAATCCAGAGAAAGCCTTTCTAGCCATAGCATGTATATACTAGGTTATCTAAGTCTTGCGGAGTACATTCTCATACTCAGCATTACGCCATTGTTGTTTTTCTACAGAGGATCTGGTTGCAACTGAAGGTGGCTTCTACGTTGACATCGACGAGTAGTTGGGGGTCCCAGGTAGCAGCCTGAGGACTATGGGATGGACGTCACTTTGGTTATGGCCTCTTAGGCCTTTTGCTAAGTTGTTGTGTAGAATAATATATTTCTTTCGCTGTGTGACGTAATGTTGGGTCTATGACCTCTGGTTTGAAATAACTCTAATATCTTACTTTGTTAAAAGTTTAAACTTATGCTGTTGAATCCCTGTGTTCTGTAATGTTACCGAATCATATTGTGATCTTCCGTGTTTGGAGTTGAACTTATCTTATATGGTGATCTGAGGTTAGTTTAACCCTAATCACGGGGGTGCTACAGAATGAAGTTTTAATTATCCCGAGGAAAGTCTCACAAGCGTCACTTGATCAAATCAAAGACTCCAAAAATCCATGAATATAGAGATTCTTCATGTTTTCTTTCCAATATAATTTAAACAACGATGTCACTTCATAAGTGATCTTTCAATCATTTGTCTTGCGACATTTTAGCATTAGTTTTTATGGATGTGATTTGTCCAACTAGATTTGTAAATCATCCATCTTATATGCAATACGGTAATTATTTGAACAATCTTTGTTCTCATAATACCTGATATAAATAACGATTATTAAAACAAATCTTTGAATGCAAGCTTTGATGTCAACGAGAAATACAAACAACGGCTTGTTTGTTTTTGATGATCATCATCACATATTCTCTTGCTAGTTACTTAGGCCATTGTGGTTCATGAATCGCGTTGTTCTGTATGAAATTTCATACCAACCAATTCGGTATCCAATACCCAAGAACCACATTGTTTAACAAGCAAAGAATACAACCATAACATGTATATCATCTATATACCTAAAACTGGATATTTCTGTTGGAATTATGCCCTAGAGGCAATAATAAAGATGTTATTATTATAATTCTTGTTCATAATAATGTTTATATTCCATGCTAGAATTGTATTAAGCGGAAACTTTAATACTTGTGTGGTTTGTGAACAACACCGTGTCCCTAGTACGCCTCTATGGACTAGCTCATTGATTAATGATGGTTAAGGTTTCCTGACCATGGACATGAGTTGTCAATTAATAATGAGATCATATCATTGGGAGAATGATATGGTGGACAGACCCAAACTAAGCGAAGCAATTAGATCGTGTCATCGTGTTCGTCTTTGCGAAGCTTTTCTTATGTCAAATATTGTATTCCTTAGACCATGAGATAATACAACTCCCTGGTATCGGAAGAAAGCTTTGAGGTCATCAAACGTCATCCTATGAGAGGGTGATCATAAAGGTGTCTCTCAGGTGATCGGAAAGTATCTGTTGGGTTGTATGTATCGAGATGGGATTTGTCCCTCCCAAGTTGGAGAGATATACTGGGCCCACTCGTAATCGATATCAACACCGCTTGCAAGCATGTGGTTAAGGAGTTAATCACAAAGTGATATCGGATTACGAAGCAGTAAAGTACTTTGCGTGAACGAGATTGAACTAGGTATGACGGTACCGACGATCAAATCTCGCAAGTAAAATATCGCGAGACGAAGGGAATATATATGGGATTGATTGAATCTGGCATCGTGGTTCATCCGATATGATCATCGATGAATGTGTAGTCAATATGGGTGTCCGCACCCGCTGTTGGTTATTGATAGAAGATCATGTCTGCATATTCTCGAACCCGCAGGGTCACACACTTAACGTGTCTCGACACTAGGATAGATTGGATAATTGGTTTATGAGTTTTTGTTCGGAGTCTCGGATGAGATCCGGGAAATCACGAGAGGTTCCGGAGTGGTCCGGAGAATAAGATTCATATAAGGTAGTGCAGTTTTTGGAGTTCGGAATTGTTCCGGGTTAATCGGTATTGTACCGGAATCTTCTAGAACCTTCCGGAAGGGGACCAACGTGGCCCCACCTTCCGGGAGGGGACATGGGCCTATGAGGGAGTTCCCTGGCCTCATTGGGCCAGGGGCACAAGGCCCCATAGGGCCCAGCCGGCCAAGAGAGGTTTATACTCTAGATAGAGCTTCTAGAAGGGGGGGGTTCCTTGCCCCCCACTCCTCCTCCTTTGGGGCCGCTGGCCTTGGCTTGGGGGAGGGGCTAGGGCTGCGCCCACCCCTCTATATAAAGAGGTCTCGAGGCGCACCCCCCCACACCTTCCCCTCCAACCCTAGCCGCCCTGCTGCCCTTCCTCTCTCCCTCCCGACCGTTTGTAGGCGAAGCCCTGCTGCAGAAATTCTCCACCATATACACCACGCCGTCGTGTTGTAGATCCAATCCGTCTCTCCACCATACTTGCTGGTCCGAGGAAGGAGGAGACGTCGAGGTTCTGCACGTGTGCATCTCACGGAGGCACCGCCACTTGTGGTGCTAGATCGGATCGGATCGCGAGGAGGAGAAGCGAGTACGACTACATCACCCACGTTTCGATTTAACGCTCCATTGTCGAATCTTCAAGGGTATGAAGATCTAATCCAATCCCTCTCGTTGTTTGCATCTCCTAGATTAGATCTTGGCTTTCCCTCTGTTCGCATCCGTAGAAATTTTTGATTTACTATGCCGCGAAACCCTTCAATTTCCAATCTTCCTTTTCTGCCAAATATATTTTATAGATTCTCTTTTAGCATTTCCTTTTTAAAAGAATCTATCAACATCAACAGTGGCGCCATATACATGACACATAGTCTAAAGCATGTATATTCAAATACTAATACCTTTGGACTTGCAGTTTGAAGTAGATCACCATCATCAAATGATCGGCATTCTTTCTGTTGGGCCACGCAGAGATAAAACAAAACTTTTCCTCTAACGTGGTGATCCCAAGATCTAGCTGAGGTAGAAGGCCACGAGATTTACCACTAGACGCGCAGTTGCGGATTACTGATGAAGCGCGTCAGTTGATGCAGTGCAGTCCTCACGATCCGATCGTCCTGGTGCTGATCGCACAGCACCTCTGCTGGTATCCACACGTACAAGGAGGAGCGTCGGCGGCGAATTGCTAGGTTCGTTACGGCGGCAGGACTGCTGTGGAGCTAGGGTTTCCAACACATGGAATGACCTAACCGAATAACGATTAACCCTTCCGGGTTAAGGTGCTCCCCTATATATAGGGAGTGAACGTGGGCTCTGCTCGCGCGACCCATTCACTAAAGCCCATATAACACTAGTCACCGTGAGTCCAACTCACTAACTCAGTCCTAATCCAGTTTAGGTCCAACCCAACCAGATTACAGGTTCAGATCCAATCCGAACTTGCTCCCGCTCTTAAGTGTGTGACCCCGCAGGCTCATGGCTACTTGGACACGATTGGAGTCCGACTCTCAATCGATCAGTCGGTAGCGTCTCCTAGCAAAACGTGCCGACTCCCAAGTACCAAAGAGTCATGACGACTTGCTTTTCCAATGCGACTGACGTTCGAGTCCCTTTTGCCTCACGATATACCTTGTCAGACTATAGGCGAATAATTGTCATCCCTTAAATAGTCCGACTCTCTTCTCGATCCAAGATAAGTGATTCACCCGACTAACTCTTAGTCGATCGCCTCGGTTAACACTTAACCGAGTCGTGCATGGCCATGCTTTCCGAATCATATCTCACGAGATGGCCTAGAGAATATCTCTCCAAGTGGAGGGGCAAAATCCCATCTTGGTTATTCACATCACGCAGCTTGATTCTCATTAATTCGAACTCTCGCTTTATAATCCACCGCCACGGATCAACGTTTGACAGAACCTAAGTCGGTGATCCTCAACTCGGACTATGCAACAACCTCAGGTCTAAGGATTACATTGATTGAGATATACAAATGACAACTAGTTCGTTGTACCTCAATATGGGTCAATCCGACTCGCTAAACTCTTTAGCCGAATCTGTGTAAGTTGGAATAGCATCTCCATGCCCATGACAAGTGGAACCGAGTCATCAAGCCAACTTTCACATTGGTCTAAGTTGTGTGTCCAGCACAACCTCCACGACCAAGGATATTTAGTACGAACAACATGAATGCATAGTTCCACAACCGAATCACATATTCAATGATACACATCAGATGTTTATACAAGGACAACTTAATATCTTTATGAATACAATGGGAAATCTCATCATACATGATTGCATCTAGGGCATATTCCCAACAGTCTCCCACTTGCACTAGAGTCAATCTTCCGACATCACATGTCTAAGCATCTAATGCCCATGGCTCTCAGGTGCGCCTCATGCTTCGGCTGTGGTAACGGCTTTGTCAACGGATCCGCAATATTTGCATCCGTGTGTACCTTGCATAACTTGATATCACCCTGATCCACAAACTGGCGAATCAGGTGGTACCGCATGAGTATGTGCTTGTTCTTCTGGTGTTGTCTAGGTTCCTTGGCTTGTGCAATAGCACCATTGTTGTCACAATACACGTCCAACGGATTGGACAAGCCCTGAACCACACCAAGATCCATGAGGAAATTCCTCATCCAAACAGCTTCCATTGCTGCCTCTGAGGCGGCAATATACTCAGCCTCTGTTGTAGACACAGACACAGTCTCTTGCTTGGAACTCTTCCAGCTCACAGCACCTCCGTTTATAATAAACACATATCCGGATTGCGAACGAGAATCATCAGAGTCGGTAAGATAACTCGCATCCGTGTAACCCTTTACACTGAGTTCATCTTCACCACCATAAACCAAGAACATATCCTTAGTCCTTCTCAAGTACTTTAGGATATTTTTAGCCGCTGTCCAGTGGATCTCTCTAGGATCAGCCTGGTATCTGCCCAAAACACTTAGAGCATAGGAAACATCCGGCCTAGTAAAAATCATGGCATACATGATGGATCCGACTGCAGAAGCATACGGAATCGCACTCATCCGACTTCGCTCATCAGTTGTTGAAGGACACTGAGTCTTGCTAAGTTTTACACCATGGGACATCGGTAAGATCCCCTTCTTAGATGATTCCATGTTGAACTTCTTCAACACTTTGTCCAAATAAGTACTCTGACTCAATCCAATGAGCCTCCTTGATCTATCTCTATAGATCCGGATTCCGAGGATGTATGTTGCCTCACCCAAGTCTTTCATTGAGAAACTCCTTTCCAATGATTCCTTGGTTTCTTGCAACATCTGGACATCATTTCCAATCAGTAATAGGTCATCCACATATAAGATTAGAAAATTTACTTTGTTCCCACTAAACTTCTTGTACAAACAAGAATCATGATCACTCTTGATGAAGACAAACGATTTGACTACCTCATCAAAGCGAATATTCCAACTCCGAGATGCTTGCTTCAACCCATAAATGGATTTCTGAAGTTCGCATACCTTGTGAGCATTAGCCCGATCGACAAAACCCTCGAGTTGTATCATATACACGTCCTCGGTTAAATTTCCGTTAAGGAAAGCCGTTTTGACATCCATTTGCCATATCTCATAGTCGAAATAGGCCGCTATAGCTAACATGATCCGAACCGATTTAAGCGTCGCTACGGGTGAGAAAGTCTCGTCGTAATCAACTCCTTGAACTTGTCGGAACCCCTTCGCAACAAGGCGTGCTTTATAGACGAAAACATTTCCATCCATATCAGTTTTCTTCTTAAAGACCCATTTGCACTCGACGGGTCTTGCACCGTCTGGCAGATCAACCAAGTTCCAAACTTGATTTTCATCCATGGACTTTAACTCGGATCTCATGGCTCCAATCCATGACTTGGAATCAGATCCCACCATCGCTTCTGAATAATTTGTCGGCTCATCACTGTCTAACAGTAACACATCACGAATACTTCGTAATCTCGCCGATCTTCGTAGTACAGGTGCTGTTGTCGGCTCAGCTACCACGACCGGCTCAACCTCCAAGGTTTTTGTCGACTCGCTACTAGCCGGTTCCTCTCGAATTTCTTCGAGCTGCACCGTGCTCCCACTTACTCCCCGACTGAGAAACTCTTTCTCAAGGAAGACACCGTTTCGAGCGACAAACACTTTGCCCTCTTCTCGGTTGTAGAAGTAGTAACCCAAGGTTTCCCTCGGATACCCCAAGAAAATACACTTATCCGACTTGGCTGTAAGCTTGTCTGACTGAAGTCGCTTGACAAATGCTTCACAACCCCAAATCTTAAGAAAAGACAAACTCGGCTTTTTGACTATCCACATATCATGCGGTGTCTTCTCTACCGATTTTGATGGTACTCTGTTTAGTGTGAACGCTGCTGTTTCTAGACAATAACCCCAAAACGATAAAGGCAGATCTGTCCGACTCATCATTGACCGTACCATGTCCAACAAGGTCCGATTCCGCCTTTCCGAAACACCATTCCTTTGTGGCGTTCCTGGCGGAGTAAGTTGAGGAACTATTCCACAACTTTTCAGATGGTCATCAAACTCATGGCTCATGTACTCGCCTCCTCAATCGAATCAAGAAACTTTATTTTCTTACCGAGTTGATTATGTGCTTCATTCTGGAATTCTTTGAACTTTTCAAAGGCTTCCGACTTATGTTTCATCAAGTAGGTATATCCATACCTACTCAAATCATCAGTGAAGGTAATGAAGTACTCATAACCACCCCTGGTTATCGTGCTCATTGGTCCACATACATCACTATGTGCTAGACCCAACAAGTCGGACGCCCTTTCGCAACTCTTTGCAAAAGGTGTCTTGGTCATTTTGCCGAGTAGGCAAGATTCACATGTCTCGAATGACTCCAAGTCGAACGAAGTTAGGAGTCCATCATCATGGAGCTTCTTCATGCGTTTCCAACTTATATGACCAAGCCGACAGTGCCAAAAGTAAGTCATATTCAGATCATTTGGTTTCAACCTTTTAACATTTATGTTATAAACCGACTCACCATCAAGATTCAAAATAAATAACCCGTCCTGGACGGGTGCAAAGCCTTGAAACATATCATTCAAATACAAAGAACAACCATTATTCTTGATATTCGACTCATAGCCTTGCCTCATCAAACATGAAGCAAAAATAATGTTTCGACTGAGCACTGGAACATAATAACAATTATTCAGTTCCATAATGAATCCGGAAGGTAAATGAAGTTGCATCGTGCCGACTTCCAACGCAGCAACTCTTGCTTTGTTGCCGACTCGAATATCAACCTCGCCTCTTGCTACGCCTCCTAGTTCTTACCACCCCGCAACGAGTTGCGATGTGAATAATCGATCCGTATCATATACCCAAGAACTATTAGGTGCATCGGCAAGATATATGTCTATAACATTGCATACAAGTGTACCTGAGTCAAGTCATACCTCCACTCTTGGCTTTATCGGCCAAGTACTTCGCAGCCTCTTCCAAAGGGCCATCCGCCTTGCAGTAGAAGCAAGTGGATCCGGCCAAAGGATATGGCTTAGTCTCTGAGGAAGCGCTTGGGATCGGGTCCTGAGCCTGCTTTCCTCCCGACTTAGCCTTCTTCTTAGTCCAAGAACTCTTCTTGAACTTAGCCTTATTCTGCACCATCAACACTTGACTGGCGCCCTTCTTGAGATCCGCCGCCGCTTGAGCATCCCATGTAATTCAGTGAGCTTCTTATCCATACCATGCATGTGGTAGTTCGAAATGAACTGCTCATATGCACTAGGAAGAGAGTTCAGAATTATATCTGTAGCGAACTCTTCGCTTATGGGGTAGCCAAGCCTCTCCAGAGACTGCACGTAACCAACCATTTTGATCACATGCGGACTCAGTGGATCACCATCCTTAAGCTTGCAACTCAGCAAAGCCTGAGAGACTTGATACCTCTCGTCTTCGCTTAAGCTCGAACATACTTTTGAGGCTTTCGATCATATCGTAGGGCCTCAACATGCTCGAACTGCTTTTGCAAGTCCGGTTCCATGTGAGCAAGCATAAGACCTAATATCCGTGGACTCATCCTTAGCCCGACGGTAGGCATTGGTGGTCATGACGATGCATTCTCATTCGCTCATCCGAAGTGGGTTGTCTAGGACATGGTCCTTCTTTTCTTGTTTGAGAACAATTCTCAGATTTCGATACCAGTTGGTAAAATTAGTGTCGTTCAGTTTATCTTTCTCAAGGATAGTCCTCAACGCAAAACCGGATATCTGAGAGTGACTGCTACTTGGTGCCATGATCTACAACAGAAAATATGCAAAACACTTAAGACATGTATTCATAAAAGAGCAAGCATATTAAACATTTTAATATTTTATGCTCCCACTAGAACCAACACCCCTTCGATGGTTGCTTAGTGATTTAGGATCCTAAATAAGCAAGTCGGCTAGTAAGCTTTAGCATCACCGCTAGCCACCAAGTGATTTAGGTAGACAACTCCTTGTCAATCGCATCTCATGTGACTCCTGTTGGACGGGTGGCATCACATGCCTCGGCTCCCATCCGACTTTTCCCCGAGTCCCACAACCGTTGTGATAGACCCGTCTAGCTTACCGAGTGTTTTTGCAGTAAGAGTCTGACTCGAACCCACCTAGTTGGAAAGAATTGGAAGCACCTCAATTTTATGAGCCCACTACCAAAAATGTCCGACTTGTGATGGTGCAAACACTGGCGGGAAAACCGACTAGACCTTCTTTGAGGGATTTAAGTTTTACTGACTATCTAATAGAGGTAAAACTGAGACATAACAATAACACAAAATAAAGCAATTATAATGTAAAATGGTATGGCTCCCTTCATGGCGATCTCCATCTCCACAAAACCTATAATCCGACTCGTGCCAACTCTTGTCACTTGCCGTCTTACTCCATGTCACCGACATGTACAATGCCTTGCATGCCTTCCGGGTTCTCCAAACAGCTACACTAGCTTAGTAAAGTAAATTACATAGAGAATCCGACACGCAGGTCGTTATACAATAAAATGACAGCACCTAGGCTCCAGCCGGCTGACAAAAACCGTGATTCGCAGATCACGTATGGATTACACACATACATCATATGCACATGAACCATACCATTCACAACTTCCTGCAAAAAGTTATGCATAGATACAATATCTATCGGCGTTGTGAAACTCGCAACGACATATAAGGCGCTATGACAGGGCGAAGCCGGCGGTCCCGCTAGCCGAATAGCGGGCGGGGATCGAAGGGGAAGCGCCCCTCGCGGGTGCGGGCATCGCCCGATGATTTTTCTGAAAACGCAGATCTCATCTACGATCCGAACATGGATTCCGACCATCGTTCCGATTCTATCAAACTCTTTGATCTTCGATCACCGCTTCTGGATTTACGTGTCACAGTATACCCCGATGGCGGAAGCCGACCGGTAGGGGTATTTCATTTCACGACCTCAGCAGTATGATCACGGAAATCAGATCTACCATTCCCCGAGTACAGTTGATCCAATGAACCTTATACAAAACCGATCTATCTCATAGATCGACCACCAAACAGCACATAGATCTCATCTATAGCCAACCGCATATCACATATGCGAGATCTCGAGCCTAAAATCAGAAGCTTTCGCTCTAATACCACTGTTGGGCCACGCAGAGATAAAACAAAATTTTTCCTCTAACGTGGTGATCCCAAGATCTAGCTGAGGTAGAAGGCCACGAGATTTACCACTAGACGCCAGCGGATTACCGATGAAGCGTCGCTTGATGCGATGCGATCCTCACGATTCGTTCGTCCTGGTGCTGATCGCACAACAACTCTGCTGGTATCCACACTGTCACATCCCAAGATTTTCCAAATCTTGTAATGTGAAAATAAATGAATAAAATAAAACTTTGTTTGATTTTCAGGGCCAGAAGAAACTTTTTGAATTCAATTGGAACTTCAAACCTATTTGAATTAAATAAATCCTAAAGGGATTTAAAAAGATAAACATTTAATAAAAGGAAAATAAAATATTTTGGAATTGCTATTTTGGATCTTTTAAATAAAAGGATTTGGTTTTCAAATGAAATAGAAGTTTTATAAATAAAGATTATTCCATAGAGCCAAATTAAACCTTGGCCAAACTTTTGAAATAAAATTTTTTGTTTTAATAAAAATAGTAAAGGTTATTTAAATAAATTAGTAAGGATTTAATATCCAAGTTTTATTAATAAAGGTTTTACTATTTCCAAAATAACAAAACTTATTTATTTATTCAAAAAAAAGTTTTCCAAGTATTTTATATTCCCAAATAAAACCTACTGATTTGGGTTTGAAAATAATTAGATTTCAAAATGGAGTTTTAAAATAAACATCAAATTCTATTTTGATTTAATAACAATGGTCTATTTATTTAATTAATAATGGACCCTAAAATAAAAATTATTGTTATGGTTTTAGAATTTGGTTTATGTTACTGAACAGAACCAAATTCATAGTGCAAGGTTTGGTGATTGTTTGATTTGAACATTGTTTGGTTGTTTGAAATTTCAAAACAGAATTGGAAAATAGAAAAAGGAAAAGGTTCAGGGAAGAAAAAAATAGAGTCTGGACCAGCCCAGCCGGCCAAGCCCACAAGACCCAGAACCAGCCCAGCTTTTCCTCCCCGAAGAAAAACGTTTCATACTCATTTTTGAACCCGTGCAGAGACTGACCGGTGGACCTCCTTTCCTTCTCGCATCCTCACTGACGACTGGACCCCACTCTCCTGTTCATCCTCCTCACCCGCGCGACTCCTTCTCCCCAAACCTCGCTGCCATTGCTGCCATTCAAGCCGCGCGTAAATTCACGAGTAATGGCCGCGTTAATCCCGCTCCTGACCATGCATACATAAGCGCCCACCCCTCCCCCAAATTTTCCCTCAAAGCCCGCAACCAGAGAGCCACCAGGCTGCCTCGAATTGGCCCTGCACCGCCGCTGTTCCGGCGAGCTCCTCCGGTGAAATCCGACAAACCACAGCCACCTCCTGCCTCCCTGAGCACACTAGGAGATTCCCCACATCCTAACGCATCTGTCTGCGCTCTCGCTTTGACTGGGCGTCCCCGAAGGCCCACTCCGACCAAGCTCGAAGCTCCGCCGTCTTCAATCAATCGACGACGACTCCCAGGTAAACCAGACCGCCCCAAGCTTCCTCCTTCACGCACACAGCATCTCCTTGATTGTACGCGTCTAACCATACCTCTGGTTTGCCTTCTCATGACCCGTAGCATCGTCTTCGACCTCGACCAGAGCCAACCGTCGCCAGACCAAACTCCGGCGAGGAATTCCTCCTGCCCTCGTGCGCCCCTTGCCCCGTCGACCACACGTCGAGCACCACCTCATCCTCGCGATCTCGGTGAGCTTACTCCCTCCCTTACTCGCTTCCTGCCTCGCCAGCGCCGCCATCATCTGGCCGCTCCGCCGCTCGCCGTTGTCCTAGCGCCGCCAGCTTTTGGCAAGTCAGTAGGAGCCGTCCGGTCTAGATCCGATGCACACGACTGATTGACTTATCGAAGGGGTAAGATCGATCCTGCGCCGCACGTTTTCCTTTACATCCTGCGGTCCGTGTTGCCGATCCGGCCGAACCGGTACCGTCCAATTAGACAGTGCCGCGTGTCACCAGTTCCCTTTAAAAACAGAATTGAAATCAGAATAGAATGTGAATTTCAAACCTTTGTAACTCTTGATCCACACGTCCAAAAATTACAAACTTTATATCATTGGAATCAGTGGAACAAGCCCTAGCCAACCATGCCTTTGGTTTAGTAAATAGTATCTGTTAGTTTGCTTGTTTTTGCAGATACTTTTGTGTGCTTGTTTAGATTAGAAAAATTGTTTAAAAATGTTTTTAGGGTTAAAACCTTTGCAAAATGGTTTGTTGTAAACTTACTGACCCTAGGAACCAACCCATGGAGTTAAAAATGAAATTGGTGAAATTTAGGATAGATTAATTGATTTAGTCCATTTCTAGCCAAATGAAAATAAAGATTTTGGTTATGAAAATGTTTTTATAAAGAAAACTTTGGGAAAATGTTTTGATCAAACCTACTGACCCTAAACACCAAGTTTTGGGAAACAACAACTTATTTGGTGAACAACTTAAAGTTGTTGCTTTGATAAAAATATTTTTCACCACATAAAATGATGAATGGATTTAAAAATGGTTTTTGGACAAAACCCTTTGGCAAATGACTTTGCCACTTTGGAAAATGATCAATTTGGAACTTACAAAGTTTAGAAGCCTAATAGAGACCATCTTTGCAATTAGAACCATCTTTTTCATGCTCACATGCATGACTTAGATCCCATTGTTTTGTGTGTGTGAAGTGTTGATTGAATATTGGTTTGGAATGCTAGTTGATATTGTGTTTGCTTGGTTGATTGTAGTGAAGTTAGAAAAGTGTGAGACTAGCAAGATCAAGGAGTGAACCATCATTCCCTACCAGAAAGGCAAGTTACACTATCATCTAAAGCCCTACTATTTTCATTATACTTAGTGGATTTTGAAACATGCATGAAAAGATATTTTTATACTTATGCTATGCTAAATCCTAATAGGATTCCCTATACATTCCTTAGTTAAAACAATGTAGTTGATACATGCTTAGCCATGCTATGTTTTGAAAAGAGATACATGTTGAGATTTTTATGAAGTTGAGAAAAGGACTTGTGATTTTATATAATAAAACAAGGACTCAATGAACCACCTGGGTGGCCAAGGATACTTTGAGTATTGGAGAAGGTGGCAACAAAAGGAACCATGTCTATGGCAATCTCTTTGTGTTGTGCTCCAAAGGAAACCACCCAGGAAACTTAGAGATTGAACATGTTTCTCCAATTGTGGCTTTCGTGTGCAACCACATGCTATTATGGCTCTGGCTTAGTCAACTACATTGGGAAGACCCATGCATTGTCTTCAGTTTACTGGACATGGGGATCTGGAATGCTTCATGGGTGCTGAAGACAAGCTAGCAATGGTGTATGGGAGGACCCTTTGGAAAGACTTCGTCACATTCTCAATCTGCCAGTACTCCATCATGGTGAGTGCTAATCCAGTGGCCACTGGTGGCAACAAGATGGGATTGTGACATGTGGGTAAAGTGTACTCCTTCTGCAGAAGATAATAAAATTCTAGGTACTTAGCCGTGTCCCCGGTTATGGACAATATTGAGCAACTAAAGTTTGAAGCTATGGGAGATCTCGACATTCTAATTTCTAAAAAAAAAACTTTTAAGGACTTGATGCACTTGGGGTTACCAAGGAGCTCAAGAGACTTTGACAAAACTTGATGTACTTGGGGTTACCAAGGAACTCAAGAGATTTTGTTGAAAACATGAACACTTGGGGTTACCAAGGAGCTCAAGAGACTTTGACAAAACTTGATGTACTTGGGGTTACCAAGGAACTCAAGAGATTTTGTTGAAAACATGAAAACTTGGGGTTACCAAGGAACTCATGAGATTTTGATAAAACTTGTTGCACTTGGGGATACCAAGTAGCTCAAGGGATTTTTGACAAGGACTTGAACACTTGAGTTTCTACCAAGGAGTTCAAGGAACTTGGAAAAAGGAGATTTGACAAAGGATCAAAACCATTTTGAAAAGATAGGATAAAATATTGCTTTATGCAGACGAGCCTAAAACTCTACTTAGCCAAATATGCATGTAATGATAGGATCCACTTATATTCTACATAGTAGTGAAACTTGCCAATACAATTCAAATGTATTGACCCTTGTGGCTGTAACTTGTAATGTTGCAGGTTTGATTGATTTTAGTGAAGATTGATTGATTAGGATTACAAAGTCTACAACCAACATCTGCCTGTGGCACTTTGAAGATGAAGTACCCATGACTATAGTTATTCCGCTGCAATGTAATGTAATAGCCAAATGAGCTATGTATGATGTAATAAAATTATGTTCTTCCTGGTTATAAAGTTATATTATGACCTTTGTTTCTTGATATTACATCTAAACTGTGGATGCTAGCTATTGATCCAAGGACTAGCATTGTAAACACAGGGGACTCCACCTTATGTTGTATAAAGGTTGGGACACTCCCTCTACAGATGGTATCAGAGCATTGTGTTGCCTGTAGGATTTGTAAACCTAGGATTGGACAAAAACCCTTAGAAGAATAGGAGTTATATTTTGATCCAAAACTTATTTACAAAAACACTTGTAAACTCTTTCCTCAACCATTTTGGTTTCAACTCTACAACTCTTCTATTTTCACTTGATGGAAAAACCTACCCATGGCCAAAGACTACACCATGTGCAAAGGACTTCTTCAACATATTCAACTCTAATGACTTCAACTTCTTCAACTCTAATGACTTCAACATCTTCAGCATGTTCTCCAAGGACTTCCAACTTGGATACCACTAAGGACTACAAGTGAGACAAGAAAATCTTGCTCAAGATTTGGAGACTAAGGGAATGCAAAAGTTAGAAGGAGCCTACATCACTAGAAGTTTTGTGGCCAGGAGTTTATCTCAAGGAAACCATGATCTCAAGTAAGAAGAATCAACCAAAGAAGAAAGGAAAGATCACAAGTAAACCATATAGATGGACCACCATATTTTAGATAAGTCAAAACACACCAACTTATGTGGTGTAACAAAAATGTTTTGTTGCCTAAAGTATGTGCTTGAACTTTGTTTTTTGAGTGAAATGTTTGACTTATGATTGCATGCACATTGTTTGTGTGAATTGTGATGTGTGTGATTAGAAATATTTCCATAGAAATATCTTGCCTATTCTAATCTCCCTTCAAACCAAACAGATGACCACTCCAAGAGATTCCAACATCAAGGTTGATGACACCAACACCAACCAAGAGGACAGCATGAAAGAGCTCATAGCAACCCAACACCAGTTGAACCAAGTGACAACTCGGTTCATAGCCAACACTAGTGGAGAAGATCCAAAGCTACAAGGATTCTTGGAAACTCAAGGCCAACTGATGCTTAAGGTGACTGATCAAATGATCAAAATGGAAGAAAGCTATCCCAAAAGAGTCTTTGACAACAAGGATGACAGAAACATTATTCTAGATGGAGCACCAGCTTGCATTATTTGTGGAGACAAGGATCATACTTCCAAGGAGCATGGAGATCAATGCCCCAACTGTGAAGAGAAACATCCTGTTGGACAATGTCCCACTTCTCAAGCCACTTGCTACCTATGTGAAGGAAATAACCATGTTCCTATCCAATGCCCCATCTACTCCATTGTGGAACAAAGGAAACAAGAAGGATCCAAGTCTACCAAGAAGGTTGATGGCAAAGGAAAAGGACCACTTATACCTCCAAACAAGACAACCCAATTCAAAGGATCAAAGAAACCCAAGAAGCAAAAGATAGACAAAAGCCATGTGCAATGTTATAAATGTAAGGAAATGGGACACTATTCTGGTGAATGTCCAGAGAACCCGAAGAATAAATAGATTGGCCAAGTGGTGTGCAACAACTGCAAAGAGCTAGGCCACTATGTAGCAACTTGTCCACAAGAGCCACGTAAAGAACTCAAAGATATCCACTATTTCAATTGCAAGAACCCAGGGCATTATGCAAGGAATTGTCCAGAAAAGATGAAGAATAAGTTGAACAAGCCTATGGAGAAACTCAACCTTGGCCCATGAGTCAAGTGTGGAAACAAAGGACACAATGCAAAAGTTTACTTAGAGAAGTTTCCCCAGGATCCCAAGAAGGACAATATGTAATTTTTGTTTGAAAATTTTTAAGGGTGGTAGTACCCTAGTTGTTTTGAGCCTACTTGTAACCCTAGCCTTCCCAAATCTCGGGACGAGATTTATTTTAAGGGTGATAGCCTGTCACATCCCAAGATTTTCCAAATCTTGTAATGTGAAAATAAATGAATAAAATAAAACTTTGTTTGATTTTCAGGGCCAGAAGAAACTTTTTGAATTCAATTGGAACTTCAAACCTATTTGAATTAAATAAATCCTAAAGGGATTTAAAAAGATAAACATTTAATAAAAGGAAAATAAAATATTTTGGAATTGCTATTTTGGATCTTTTAAATAAAAGGATTTGGTTTTCAAATGAATAGAAGTTTTATAAATAAAGATTATTCCATAGAGCCAAATTAAACCTTGGCCAAACTTTTGAAATAAAACATTTTGTTTTAATAAAAATAGTAAAGGTTATTTAAATAAATTAGTAAGGATTTAATATCCAAGTTTTATTAATAAAGGTTTTACTATTTCCAAAATAACAAAACTTATTTATTTATTCAAAAATAAGTTTTCCAAGTATTTTAAATTCCCAAATAAAACCTACTGATTTGGGTTTGAAAATAATTAGATTTCAAAATGGAGTTTTAAAATAAACATCAAATTCTATTTTGATTTAATAACAATGGTCTATTTATTTAATTAATAATGGACCCTAAAATAAAAATTATTGTTATGGTTTTAGAATTTGGTTTATGTTACTGAACATAACCAAATTCATAGTGCAAGGTTTGGTGATTGTTTGATTTGATTTGAACATTGTTTGGTTGTTTGAAATTTCAAAACAGAATTGGATAATAGAAAAAGGAAAAGGTTCAGGGAAGAAAAAAATAGAGTCTGGACCAGCCCAGCCGGCCAAGCCCACAAGGCCCAACTTTTCCTCCCCAAGAAAAACGTTTCATACTCATTTTCAACCTGCGAGTAGACTGACCGGTGGACCTCCTTTCCTTCTCGCATCCTCACTGACGACTGGACCCCACTCTCCTGTTCATCCTCCTCACCCGCGCGACTCCTTCTCCCCAAACCTCGCTGCCGTTGCTGCCATTCAAGCCACGCGTAAATTCACGAGTAATGGCCGCGTTAATCCCGCTCCTGACCATGCGTACATAAGCGCCCACCCCTCCCCCTCATTTTCCCTCAAAGCCCGCAGCCAGAGAGCCACCAGGCTGCCTCGAATTGGCCCTGCACGCGTACATAAACTATGGATGCTAGCTATTGATCCAGGGACTAGCATTGTAAACACAGGGTACTCCACCTTATGTTGTATAAAGGTTGGGACAGTCCCTCTACACACACGTACAAGGAGGAGCGCCGGCAGCGAACTGCTAGGTTCGTTATGGTGGCAGGACTGCTATGGAGCTAGGGTTTCCAACACATGGAATGACCTAACCGAACAACGATTAACCCTTCTGGGTTAAGGTGCTCCACTATATATAAGGAGTGAACGTGGGCTCTGCTCGCGCGACCCATTCACTAAAGCCCATATAACACTAGTCACCGTGAGTCCAACTCACTAACTCAGTCCTAATCCGGTTTAGGTCCAACCCAACTAGATTACAGGTTCAGATCCAATCCGAACTTGCTCCCGCTCTTAAGTGTGTGACCCCGTAGGCTCATGGCTACTTGGACACGATTGGAGTCCGACTCTGAATCGATCAGTCGGTAGCGGCTCCTAGCAGAACATGCCGACTCCCAAGTACCAAAGAGTCATGACGACTTGCCTTTCCAATGCGACTTACGTCCGAGTCCTTTTTGCCTCACGATATACCTTGTCAGACTATAGGCGAATAATTGTCATCCCTTAAATAGTCCGACTCTCTTCTCGATCCGAGATAAGTGATTCACCCGACTAACTCTTAGTCGATCGCCTCGGTTAACACTTAACCGAGTCATGCATGGCCATGCTTTCCGAATCATATCTCACGAGAGGGCCCAAAGAATATCTCTCCAAGTGGAGGGGCAAAATCCCATCTTGGTTATTCACATCACGCAGCTTGATTCTCAGTCGACCCGAACTCTGCCTTTATAACTAACCAGTTACGGATCAGCGTTTGACAGAACCTAAGTCGGTGATCCTCAACTCGGACTATGCAACAACCTTAGGTCTAAGGATTACATTGATTGAGATATACAAATGACAACTAGTTCGTTGTACCTCAATATGGGTCAATTCGACTCGCTAAACTCTTTAGCCGAATCTGTGTAAGTTGGAATGGCATCTCCATGCCCATGACAAGTGGAACCGAGTCATCAAGCCAACTTTCACATTGGTCTAAGTTGTGTGTCCAGCACAACCTCAACGACCAAGGATATTTAGTACGAACAACATGAATGCAAAGTTCCACAACCGAATCACATATTCAATGATACACATCAGATGTTTATACAAGGACTACTTAATATATTTATGAATACAATGGGAAATCTCATCATACATGATTGCCTCTAGGGCATATTCCCAACACTTTCAAAATCCATTCTGTAGTAATATTTTAGTGTAGTAAACACTTTACATACATCTTATATTCATCCTTATCATGACGACTTTCATGATCAAGTTAATGTAGCTTATAAACGCGAATCGTAAGTATAACGTTACTTTCCAAACCCTTTTGGATGATTAGGATGTCTAGCATCTCCAACCTTTGCAAATTCTCATCCAATATGAGAACATATATTATACTCTATCATATTGCAACCAAAACATTGTTTCAGATATTGTTATATCTGCCACACATGATGGTTTCTAAAACAATTCTTTTAGTTCCTAGATAAACTTGATATTAAAACAATCAATAATCATGGAGGCAAACATGATACTTAAGATGCTAACACTGGAATTGTTACTCTCGATTTAATACTAATTATTAAACTTCACGGAGTAAACAGAGTTTGCTGAAAGTTTGCAATAGGACTTTAAACTTTAGATTGACACTCAACACAATACGATACCAGTTCGTAAAGTAAATATCCAGAATTCTATTGTTCTATTATCTCAATTACAACTAAGCATAAAGTGGTGAACGAATGCCAATGACTACAACAAATTATGCAAATTCACTTTGATTTAATTTATGATAAATTGAGTTCTACTAATCCAAATTATAAATGAACTCCCACTCAAAAACGACATCCCTCATGTCTTTTTGGTGATTACATGAACCAAATCCACTACACCAAGTCCGATCATCACATGAGTCGGTGTAGCTTCAAAGGCGAGCATCCATATGGTCATCATATCAAAACATATGAATCATGCTTAACCTTTCGATCCGTGTTCCGAGGCCACGTCTGTATATGCTAGGCTCGCCAAGTAAGAACCTTAGTATTCATGTGTGTAAAATTGTCTTACACCCGAAATATGATCGTGGATCCAAGAACACCCGATCATCATGTGATGTCTTGGAGCGACGAAACATAATCGGTCCATACTTAAGAGAGAACACATTTTTATCTCGATATCTAAATGAGGGATCATCTTATTATGCTAATAAAACGCCAAACAAGCAATATAAGATGCAACAAACATCACATGTTAATAAGTGAAATGATATGGTTCTTGCACTTGATCTCCATCATGTGCATCGTGGTATGATACTCATCATACCTTTATGTGTAAGGCCAAGGTCTATGGAACTTACACGTTATGTCTTATAAGAGTATCGACTTATACTTCTACTTACAACATCACCATATCATGACACTAGCACATCAACAATCTAAACTAGACGCCTCTAGTTTATCCATTGCAAGTTTTACGTGGCTTAGGGCTTTCGAAGATAGAACCGTTCTTACCTATGAACATGAACCACAATGAGGATAACCAAATTGTTGACAACTCATTGCAAATTAGATATTGACTATAGTAGGAGAGACAGACACCCGCTAGCCACTTATGCAAAACTAGTTGCATGTCAAGCGTGGAACAGGTCTCATGTGCGAGGACATGTAAAGTTTGTCCGGACCGCTTCATCCCACTATGCCACCAATATCAAAATTACAACTAAGAAGCAATAAAATGATCATAATCACCCACATACTCACATGTGTACTACCCGTGCAAAGCATCTACGCATAGATCCGGCTCTGATACCACTGAACGGTTCGCAGCATGGAAAACTAAAATTTTCCTACGATGGGAACAAAGCACCAAGATCTATCTACTAGGTACAAGCAACGGGTGGATATACATCCATAGAATACATACCCTCGAAGACCGTATAGCGTTAATGAGGTTGTACTCGTGGATGATGTAGTCGAACACTTGTCGATCTCAAGATCGTGATGAAGTCCATCTGGTCCAGCTGGTCCAGCACCATCACGTCCAGCACCACAAAGCAGTGGTGCATCCGTGATCGCACACACGTCCGGGTACCCCCGACAACCTCTGTGCCCTCGCTCCAGTGAAGCAATGGAAGCAACAAATCCTTCCAGAAAAAGCCACCGGGAACATGTATCTCGCTGATCCGAGACCATGGGGAAATTCTAAAGGAGGGAGAGAGATCCTTCGCGAGGAGGTGTACTTTGAGAGGAGGAGAGGGGGGCCTTTTATAGGTATAGGGGGCACCCCAAGGGGCATGGCGCCTAGCCATGGTGGCTGCCCCCACCTCTTCCACATTCATGTGGGTGGAGCTCCCACTCAAAATGAAAAGCCTCCACTCCCATAAAGAGCCTCCACTCAAAAATCCACTCACATGCATTAAATTTCCACCAAATTTAATGCAAGATCTCATTTAAATAAAACTATTTTATTTAGTTAGTTATTCAGAATTTTGGTAATTACTCTAATTAACAAACATTCATATAAAACCCCTTACAACATTTCAATTTCACATGTAGAACCAGTTTCAGCAATTTCAACCGAAACTATTTTGGTGTCTAGTGAAATAAATTCATGTGCTTTCTTTTCTTTCTCTGGAATATCATTTTCTCTGAATGGTGTCGGTATCCCTTAAGTATGTCACCCTACGGTTCACGAATAATGTAGACATAATCGAGACCCCTCTCTGATCAATAATCAGCAGCGGGACCTGGAGATCCGTAGTGACTCCCACATATTCAACGATGACTTCTGTGATCGTGTGAACCTTATATGCATGTAACTCAATCCCTTGTCTCGCAATATATTACATGTCCGAGATTTGATCATCGGTATCCCCATACCTAGTTTGATCTTGTTACCGACATGTACACTTTTCTCGTTCCCGTGATATAACATTCTAGTAATCAAATCACTTGCTTGCAAGCTAATTAATGTGATATCACCGAGAGGGCCCAGAGTATATCTCTCCGTCATCGGGATGGACAAATTCCACTCTTGATCCATGATCCTCAACATAACACCTTCGTAGCACTGAACCCATCTTTATAATCACGTTGTTACGGTGTGACATTTGATGTTATCAAGATACTCTTCCAGTGTTAGTGATTGACATGATCTCATGGTCTAAGGACTAAGATTACTTCGTATGATGTTATAGCAATATAAACACAATGACCTTGATCGTAATGCTATACTTCGGATGAATGTTTATCACATCATTCCAATAATGTTGTGACCTCGTTATTAACAACATCCAATGTCCATGATCAGGAAACCTTTGATCATCTTGTTAATCAACGAGCTAGTTTATAAGAGAGGCATAACTAGGAACTTTATTTTTGTTCATTAAACACACATGTACTAACGTTTCCGTATTAATACAATTATAGCATACAAAATAAACATTTATCATAAATAAGGAATACGATAATAATCACTTTATTCTTGCCTCTCGGGCATATTCCCTTTAGTGGAAACTTGTAGCATAACCATAATGAGCAATCTGTGAAGCATCCTCAATAAAAACCTATGCAAATAGCAAATAAAAAGATCGCCGAGATGCTCACTGTTTGCTTGTTTGCAAGGGGTACCCCGTTGGCAGTTCTTTATGATACACATATACTTACAATGACAAGAACTTACCGGTAACTAAAGTTGAGTAGCATGAGGAGCGGCCCTCGTACTCAAGGGACATGAGATTTCCAACTTATATTTTGTCAAGCATATACTCCATCCTTGTTCACTTTAACCTTAATCACCTCAAGATGCTTATGATAGGGGCAATGAGAGCTCAAAGCTAGTTAGTACCATAATCTTTTGGAAGCTCTTTATGAACTTGAAATCCCTGCTTCCCTCTATGAAGGGCCTTTCTCCTATTTCTAAGTTGAGTCAGTAAACCTACTTCCTCTCTATCTCTAGCAAGCATTTGAGTTGTTGTGTTTCAAGCATTCATATGATGATTTATGCAATCATGTTCTTTATCTTCCTTGTTTGCACAAGATTCTTATCTATTGAGTATTACTTTGAAAGCTATCATTGTGAAAAACCTTTTATGTTTGAGCAAAGAGTACTCTTGTTGTGAAACTTCTTCAAAAGCTTTTTGTGAAACCGTTTGCCAGCTGTTCTCTGACCAAGAACAAAGTTTGCCAATTCCAATTATGATTTATCTTTATGCATCTCTATTATGACTCATGTACTTGTTGCATGCTAAGTTATATAATGGTGAGTTACTTTCTTCTATGAGTTGTGTAATGGTAAGTGTGATGCTTCTTGTCCGTATTATTTTATCGACACTTCACTCCATAAACCTGTGGACATGTTTACTGAGCTCAGTTTTCGCTTAGGGACTAGCGAAGGTCTAAGATTGGGGGGAGTTGATACGTCCAATTTGCATCACCATTCTATATCATAATTTGCCTCTAATCATTGATATATTTCATATTAAGAGGTGTTACTTATGTCTTTTCATTCGTTTTTGCATGTTGGATGATTCTTGGAGGATGAACTGCCAGAGTCAGGATTCTCATGGAAAAAGAGGTGTTTTGATGCAATTTTGTGAAGATCAGAAAAATACCAGAAAAAGTATGGAAAATCATATTTTCCCAGAAGACGAAGGAAGCCAAAAGGGGAGGCGTAGATGGGCCACAGGGGGCCCACACCCCCAGGCGCGAGCCACCCCCTGGCCGCGCCTACAGGGGGTGTGGCCCACCTCCGGCTCTAGCCTCTCGCCTATATCTTCTCCTTGGAACCCTAATACACAGGGAGCAACCACAGAAAGATTCCGCCGCCTCTACGAGGCGGAAAACACCGAGAGAGAAAGAGCTCTCCGGCAGATAGATTTCTACCGGGGAAATTCCTTCCTGGAGAGGGGAGATCGTTTCCATCAACACCATCGTCAAGCTAGACTTCATCGGGATCATCATCATCATCCACACCATCATCTCCACCAGCACCATCATCACCACTCCATCCCGCAGTAACAATTGTGTTGAGTACTGTAGGGTTTCGTAGCATGGAAAACAAAAAATGTCTACCGCATACAAACAAACAAGTCAAGATCTATCTCCTAGACTGTAGCAACGAGTCGATAGAATAACTCACCCTCGAAGATTCCAAAGTGTTTAACGAGAGCGGATTCTCGTGGGTGATGTAGTCGTACTCTTCCCGATATCAAGATCGCGTAGACGATCCTTCCGGCTATGCTCCATAGCGGTCACACATTCGGTACTCGGCGAAGACCTTCCTCTCCCTTGTTCCAGCAGGTGGAGGTTGTAGCACTCTCCTCGATTCCTGACAACGGGCGTGGTACCGAAGTAGAGGGAGATCTCGCAGGCTTCGCCTTAAGCGGCAGTATGGTGGGCTATGAGAAATCCCTCGACGATCTAGGGTTTAGACATGCCGAGGAAGAGGTGCTAGAGCCGGCGGCTAGGGCTTGGAGGTGCCCAAGTCGGCGGCAAGGAGATCCCTAGGCGGCGGCGGCTTGGAGGGCGGCGGCGGCTAGGGTTAGGGTTTTCGGGGCAAGGGACTTGTGTGTCTCTAGGAGGGAGCCCTGCCTCTCCTTATATAGGTGGAGGGGCCGGCCCGCCAAGGGGAGGGAGGGGAGTCCCTCCCCAACTCGGCTTGGGTGGTGCGCCGCCGGTTGGAGGAGGGAAACCCTCCCCAACTCGGTTTCCCACTCCTCTTTCCAAAACTTGCCGTTTGACTTTTCAAACTAGGATTTGAAGAAACCCTTTATTTTGGACAGCGATGACACCTAGTACATGATGCAATCATTCCAACTTGCAATGACACATTCATGTACCCTTCCCCCCACCCCAGAGTGCCGGACATTCCGGAACCTTCTAGAACATTCCCGATGAAAACACCGGAACCATTCTCCAACTCCGAAACGGGACTTTCCTTATATGAATCTTATTCTCCGGACCATTCCGGATCTCCTCGTGATATCCCGAATCCCATTCGAGACTCCGAACAACATTCGATCTCTTTCTCATCATTCCATAACTACTCAAACAACGTCGAATCATTAAGTGTGTCTCCCTACGGTTCGTGAATTATGCGGACATGATTGAGACACTTCTCCGAACAATAACCAATAGAGGAATCTGGAAATTCATATGGCTCCCACATAATTCTACGATTACTTTGCGATCGAATGAACCATTTACATACGATATCAATTTCCCTTTGTCTCACGATAGTTTACTTATCCGAGGTTATGATCGTCGGTATCTCTGCATACCTAGTTCAACCTCGTTACCGATAAGTACTCTTTTCTCGTTCCCGTGATATGTGATCCCTTGTGAGCCAGTCACATGCTTGCAAGCTAATTGGATGACATTTCACCGAGAGGGCCCAGAGTATATCTATCCGTCATATGGATGGACAAATCCCACTCTTGATCCATGTGTTTCAACCAATACTTTCCGAACACTCAATGCCACCTTTATAGCCACCCAGTTACGGTGTGGTGTTTGATGTCATCAAAGCATCCATCCAGTAAAGGTGATATGCATGATCTCATGGTCGAAGGAATTAGATTACTATGTATCAGAAAGCATATAGCAATTGAACTATTAAAATGACTTGATCTTTATGCTACGCTTATCTATAGGAGTATGTCCACCATATCATTCTCCTAACGATATGATCTTGTTGTTTAATAACATCTCAATGTTTCATGATAGGGAAACCACAATCATCTATTAACCAACAAGCTAGTATTATATAGTGGCTTTACTAAGGACTTCAAATTAAGTTTACAAATCACACAAGTATTAATGTTTCCTTGTTAATACTATTATAGCATGAATGTAAACATTTATCATAAACACAAAGATATAATAATAACTACATTTATTATTGCCTCTAGGGCATATCTCCAACAGTCTCCCACTTGCACTAGAGTCATCTAATCTAGATTACATGGTAATATACCGAACACCCATGGTAGTTTGGTGCTGGTCATGTTTTGGCCTCGGGAGAGGTTTAGTCAACGGATCCGCCACATTCAGATCTGTGTGTACTTTGCAAATCTTTATATCCCCATCTTGGATATGTTCTCGAATAGTGTGAAAACGTAGCTTGATGTGCTTCATCTTCTTGTGTGACCTTGGTTCTTGCGCATTGGCTATGGCGCCCATGTTATCACAGTAGATAGACATTGGGTCCAGCGCACTAGGAACCACACCCAGCTCTGTAATGAACTCTTTCATCCATATCGCTTCTTGTGAAGCCTCCGAAGCAGCCATGTATTCCGATTCAGTTGAAGATCTCGCCACAACGCTTTGCTTTGCACTCCTCCAGCTAACTGCTGCACCATTCAAAATAAATACGTATCCAGATTGTGATTTAGAATCGTCCGGATCGGTGTTCCAACTAGCATCGGTGTAACCATTAACAACGAGTTGTTCATCACCTCCATAAGAAAGAACCATATCCTTAGTTCTTCTCAAGTACTTAAGGATGTTTTTGACCGCTGTCCAATGATCCACTCCTGGATCACTTTGATATCTGCTAGTTAAACTAACAGCATATGCAATGTCGGGTCTAGTACATAGCATGGCATACATTAGAGATCCTATGGCTGAGGCATAGGGAGTCTTACTCATCCTTTCTCTATCTTCTGCCGATGTCGGACTTTGAGTTTTACTCAAGGTCGTATTGGGCAACATGGGCAAGAACCCTTTCATGCTATCTTCCATTCCAAACCTCTTTAGAACCTTGTCCAAATATGTACTTTGTGACAATGATATTTGGCGTTTCGATCTATCTCTATAAATCTTTATGCCTAATATGTAAGCTGCTTCGCCAAGATCCTTCATTGAAAAACTATTATTCAAATATTCTTTGACACTATTAAGAAGGTCTACATCATTCCCAATCAACAATATGTCATCCACATATAGTATTAAGAATGCTACAGAGCTCCCACTCACTTTCTTGTAAATACAAGCTTCTCCATAAGTTTGTATAAAACCAAAACTTTTGATCACCTTATCAAAATGTTGATTCCAACTTCGGGATGCTTGCTTCAATCCATATATGGACCGTTGAAGTTTGCATACCTTGTTAGCATCTTTAGGATCGACAAAACCTTTGGGTTGCATCATATACAATTCTTCATCAATGTCTCCATTTAGGAATGCTGTTTTGACATCCATCTGCCATATCTCATAATCATAATATGCAGCGATTGCTAACATAATCCTCACAGACTTTAGCTTCGCTACTGGTGAGAAAGTCTCATCGTAGTCAACTCCTTGAATTTGTCGAAACCCTTTTGCGACAAGTCGAGCTTTCTAGACAGTAACATTACCATCAGCATCTGTTTTCTTCTTGAAAATCCATTTGTTCTCGATGCCTACCTTGGCCATCCGGTAAGTCCACCAAAGTCCATACTTGGTTTTCGTACATGGATCCAATCTCGGATTTCATGGCTTCTTGCCATTTATTGGAATCTGGGCTCATCATCGCTTCCTCATATGTCTCAGGGTCATCGGTGTTGTCCACCAACATGACACTCATAACGGGATCATACCAATCTGGAGTGGTACGAGTTCTCGTTGACCTGCGAGGCTCTGTAGCAACTTCAACCGAAGTTTCATGATCATCATCATTAGCTTCCTCTCTAATCGTGCAGCACCACAGAACTTCTTCCGGTCTTTGCGCTACTCGCATTTTCGAGTGTAGGTTCGACAACCTCGTCAAGTTCTACTTTCCTTCCAGTCACATCTTTCGAGAGAAATTCCTTCTCTAGAAAGGATCCATTCTTGGCAACGAAGATTTTGCCTTCGGATCTATGATAGAAGGTATACCCAATAGTTTCTTTTGGGTATCCTATGAAGACGCATTTTTCTGCTTTGGGTTCAAGCTTGTCCGGTTGTAACTTCTTTACATAGGCTTCGCATCCCCAAACTTTAAGGAACGACAATCTAGGTTTCTTCCCAAACCATAATTCATACGATGTCGTTTCAACGGATTTAGACGGTGCCCTATTTAAAGTGAATGCGGCTGTTTCTAATGCATAACCCCAAAATGATAGCGGTAAATCTGTAAGTGACATCATAGAACGAACCATATCTAAGAGAGTTCGATTCGACGTTCGGACACACCATTCTGTGGTGTTCCGGCGGTGTCAATCATGAAAGTATTCCGCATTTCTTCAAATGCTCGCCAAACTCGTAACTTAGATATTCACCTCCACGATCAGAACATAGAAACTTAATCTTCTTGTTACGTTGATTCTCTACCTCACTTTGAAATTCCTTAAACTTCTCGAAAGTTTCGGACTTATGTTTCATGAAATAGATATACCCATATCTACTCAAGTCATCCGTGAAGGTAAGAACATAACGATAACCACCGCGCGATGCTACACTCATTGGACCACACACATCGGTATGTATGATTTCCAATAAGTCCGTAGCTCGCTCCATCATACCAGAAAATGGAGTCTTAGTCATTTTACCCATCAGACATGCTTCGCATCTATCAAGTGATTCGAAATCAAGTGATTCAAGAAGTCCATCGGAATGGAGTTTCTTCATACGCTTCACTCCAATGTGACCAAGACGACAAAGCCACATATAGGTCAAGTTATCGCTTGATTTCAAACGTTTAGCCTCAATGTTATTAATATGTGTATTTCCACTATCGAGATTCAACAAGAATAGACCATCTATCAAAGGTGCATGTGCATAAAACATATTACTCATATAAATCGAACAACCATTATTCTCGGACTTAAACAAGTAACCGTCTCGCAATAAACAAGATCCCGATATAATGTTCATGCTCAACGCAGGCACCAAATAACAATTATTTAAGTATAAAACTAATCCTGATGGTAGATGAAGGGGTAGCGTGCCGACCGCGATCACATCAACCTTTGATCCGTTTCCCACGCGCATCGTCACCTTGTTCTTTGCTAGCTTCCGTTTATTCTACAGCACCAGTTTTGAGTTACAAATATGAGCAAACGAACCAGTATCAAATACCCAGGCACTACTACGAGTACTAGTGAGATACACATCAATAACATGTATATCAGATATACCTTTCTTCTTGATGTTGCCGTTCTTCAAATCCGCCAAGTACTTTGGGCAATTCCGCTTCCAGTGACCTTCTCCCTTGTAGTAAAGCACTCGATGTCGTGCTTGGGTCCAGCCTTGGTCTTCTTCGTCGGCGTGGTAACTTTCTTACCACCCTTCTTGAAGTGTCCCTTCTGCTTAGACTTGCCTTTCTTGAATTTGGTGGTCTTATTAACCAACAACACTTGGTGCTCTTTCTTGATCTCCACTTCTGCAGACTTTAACATAGCAAACGGTTCTGGCAACTGCTTGTTCATGTTCTGCATGTTGTAGTTCATCACAAAGTTCTTGTAACTTGGTGGTAGTGATTGGAGGACACGGTAAATCCCCAAAGCATTAGGAATCACTATACCCAAGCTTTGAAGTTTGTTTGCGTGCCTAGACATCTTAAGCACATGCTCACTGACGGAGCTGCCCTCTTCCATCTTGCGATTAAAGAACTTTTGAAGCCTCATAGCTTTCAATTGCCGCATGAGTCTCAAAAATCAATTTGAGATCCTCGACAATATCATATGGGTCTGAATTCTCAAACCTTTTACAAGCTCGATTCTAAACCATACAAGATAGCACCTTGAACTATGGAGTACTGATTCTTGAGCGAGGTAAACATTCTTTACTTCATCGGTAGCATCAGCTGCAGTGGGTCACCAATGTGCATCCAGCACATAGGTCAAATTACTAGCTGTGAGGACAATCCTCAAATTGGAACCAATCCAAAGTTGCTTCCATTGTTTTTCAACTTTTCTTTCTCTAGGAACGCATTAAAATTGATGGTAGGGGTTGCCATTGATCTACAACATATTTGCAATAGTTTAGACTAAGTTTATGACAAATTGAGTTCAAATTAATAATAAAATTAATCTAGGTGAACTCCCACTCAAAACAATATCCCTCACATTGTTTTAGTGATCACACGAACCAAATCCACCACATCAACACCGATCATCACGAGAGTTGATATAGTTTCAATGGTGAACAATCGACATGTTCATCATATCTACTATATGATTCATGCTTTACCTTTCGGCGATCCGTGTTCCGAGACCATGTCTGTACATGCTAGGCTCGTCAAGATCAAACCTTAGTTTCCGCATGAGCAAATCTGGCTTGCTCACGTTGTATACACTTGCGGAATCTAACACACCCGATCATCACGTGGTGCTTCGAAACAACAATCTTTAGCAACGGTGCTAACTAAGGGTGAACACTTTATGACTTGAAATTCATGTGCATGAGGGATCATCTTATAATGCTACCGTCGTCTACTAAGCAATACAAGATGCATAAAGGATTAACATCACATGCAATTCATAATTTTGTGATATGATATGGCCTTTCTTCTTTGTGCTTCCGATCTCCATCTTCTAGCACGAACATGATCTCCATCATCACCGGCATTGCATCAAGGTCAATGACGCTTCTCCATGGTTGTCGTCCACCGGCTTCAACTATTACAACTACTTTGAATAGACACGCGGGTCTTAACATAAATTAAAGACAACCATATGGCTCCTGCCGGTTGCTGACTTACAATAAGGAACATTGCATACATCAAATATAATCACAATCATGGCCATATCACATGACAGCACACCCCTGCAAAACAAAGTTAGACGCCTCTACTTTCTTTGCATATTTTACGTGGTTTGGGGCTTTCAATAAGTGTCGTTCTAACTTACGAACAAGAACCACAACATTGATACTAGTATTGTTGATCACCCGTTGCAAATTGGATCTTAACTATGCTAGGAGAAACAGGCACCCGCAAAGCCACTTATGCAATACAAGTTGCATGTCAAGCGTGGACCAAGTCTCATGAACGATGTCATGTAAGGTTAGCCCGGGCCGCTTCATCCCAACATACCGCAAGATGCAAAGTACACAAGAAACAATCGACAATAAAAGCATCAACGCCCACAATGACCATTGTGTTCTACTCGTCTGAGATCTACATATAGACACGACTACATACCCTTGTAGGGTTTCAGAGCATGGAAAACAAAAATTTCTACGCATACAAACAAACAAGCCAAGATCTATCTACTAGATTGTAGCAACGAGTCGATAGAATAACTCACCTCGAAGATTCCAAAGTGTTTAACGAGAGCGGATTCTCGTGGGTGATGTAGTCGCACTCTTCCGATCTCAAGATCGCGTGAGCGATCCTTCCGGTATGCGTTCCAACGCTCCCTTGATCGGTCACACGTTCGGTATTTTCGACGAAGACCTTCCTCTCCCTTGTTCCAGCGAGCGTGGAGGTTGTAGCACTCTCCTCGCGATTCCGGCTGACTGTGGCGTGGTACCGGAAGTAGAGGAGATCTCATGAGGAGCCGCCTTAAGCGTGGCAGTATGGTGGGCTATGAGAAATCCCTCGACGATCTAGGGTTTAGACACGCCGAGGAAGAGGTGCTAGAGCCAGCGGCTAGGGCTTGGAGGTGCCCAAGTCGGCGGCAAGGAGATCCCTAGGCGGCGGCGGCTTGGAGGGCGGCGGCGGCTAGGGTTAGGGTTTTCGGGGCAAGGGACTTGTGTGTCTCTAGGAGGGAGCCCTGCCCCTCCTTATATAGGTGGAGGGGCCGGCCCGGCCAAGGGGAGGGGAGTCCCTTCCCAACTCGGCTTGGGTGGTGCGCCGCCGGTTGGAGGAGGGAAACCCTCCCCAACTCGGTTTCCCACTCCTCCTCCTCTTTCCAAAACTTGCCGTTTGACTTTCAAACTAGCCGTTTGACTTTTCAAACTAGGATTTGAATAAACCCTTTATTTTGGACAGCGATGACACCTAGTACATGATGCAATCATTCCAACTTGCAATGAAACATTCATGTACCCTCCCCCGAAAGTCGGACATTCCGAACCTTCTAGAACATTCCGATGAAAACACCTAACCATTCTCCAACTCCGAAACGGGACTTTCCTTATATGAATCTTATTCTCCGGACCATTCCGGATCTCCTCGTGATATCCCGAATCCGATTCGAGACTCCGAACAACATTCGGTCTCTTTCTCATCATTCCATAACTACTCAAACAACGTCGAATCCTTAAGTGTGTCTCCCTACGGTTCGTGAATTATGCGGACATGATCGAGACACTTCTCCGAACAATAACCAATAGAGGAATCTAGAAATTCATATGGCTCCCACATAATTCTACGATTACTTTGCGATCGAATGAACCATTTACATACGATATCAATTTCCCTTTGTCTCACGATAGTTTACTTATCCGAGGTTATGATCGTCGGTATCTCTGCATACCTAGTTCAACCTCGTTACTGATAAGTACTCTTTTCTCGTTCCCGTGATATGTGATCCCTTGTGAGCCAGTCACATGCTTGCAAGCTAATTGGATGACATTTCACCTAGAGGGCCCAGAGTATATCTATCCGTCATATGGATGGACAAATCCCACTCTTGATCCATGTGTTTCAACCAATACTTTCCGAACACTCAATGCCACCTTTATAGCCACCCAGTTACGGTGTGGTGTTTGATGTCATCAAAGCATCCATCTGGTAAAGGTGATATGCATGATCTCATGGTCGAAGGAATTAGGTTACTATGTATCAGAAAGCATATAGCAATTGAACTATTAAAATGACTTGATCTTTATGCTACGCTTATCTATAGGAGTATGTCCACTATATCATTCTCCTAACGATATGATCATGTTGTTTAATAACATCTCAATGTTTCATGATAGGGAAACCACAATCATTTATTAACCAACAAGCTAGTATTATATAGAGGCTTTACTAGGGACTTCAAATTAAGTTTACAAATCACACAAGTATTAATGTTTCCTTGTTAATACTATTATAGCATGAATGTAAACATTTATCATAAACACAAAGATATAATAATAACTACATTTATTATTGCCTCTAGGGCATATCTCCAACAAGTACTTGCATAGTTCTTAGGGAAAACTTTCCCGGTGTTGCAGCCCTCTTCCGGGGTCATGTTGGGCTATGGGGGTCCAGTGGTCTGTCGATCAACCACAATGGGCGGTGCAAATTGCTGGCTCCATCTTAACAGGGGAGTGGCTACAACGATGCGGGGCGAGCACATACGGATATGGTTTTTAGGCGCATAGTCGTGACATTGGATGGCGTCTAGATCAATCTGTAGACTCTGGGCTGGCTGGCTGGCATGGAGTTACAGGGTGCGGGTGATCTCGACTGTTAGGGAATGCGATTGGGCTGACGGCGACAGTTCAAAAACACCAAGTGTGGAGATCTATTTTACTATTCGCTCCTCCAATTACTTGTGTGTAGATACGCATGTATCTCGATGCCTTTTAGGACTTGTTTACTTCTAGGGTATTTAAGGAGATGGGAGGGGATTATTTCGTATCCCAGAATTTCCCCGATAGGTTGTTTACTAGGCCGGGTTTGGAGGAGATAATCCCGGAATATCTCCATAAATCCCCTCCACACTAGTGTATTTTTGGCTAGATTAAAAACTCTCCATCATGATAGAGTTTTTTTGGGGAAGGTTATTTGAGGGGATTCGAGAGTATTGGGTGAACACCAAATCCCGCATATCCCCACATATTTTGGGGATAAAAATACCGGAAAAGTAAACAAGCCCTTAGCGGTTAGATACATGTGTATTTAAACAAATTATGACAAGTATTTAGGGGTGGAGGGAGTATAATAATCTATAAGCTTAAGCGTGATATTCTGTCTCTGCGCTGAAGCTATTTGCGTCGCCCGCTATCGCTGGTTTGTGGCCCCATGGTGCTCGCTGTGGCTGCTGCTGCAGGTAGTATGTCTGCATTTATTATTTATCTGATAATAACGTGTGGGCAAGTATATGTAGCATCTCTTTTGTTCCCTAAAACTGCTCAACGGATCAGATGTTGTCAAGGTTTAAGTAGTACATATTTTATACAAACTTCATTCACTAGTGCAGAACGGCCCATGTGTCCCGGTTGGTAAGGGCCTTTAGTTCCGGTACCCCAACCGGGATGGGGTAATCGGGACTAAAGCCCCAACCTTTAGTCCCGGTTGCCCCACCAACCGGGACAAAAGAGCGTACACGTGGCCGCTGCTCCGTGCGAGGGGGGAGGAGCAACCGTCCTGGTTCGTAACACGAACCGGGATAAATAACCCTTCGCCGGCGAAGATTTGACATTTCTGCCGCGTAGATTTGATACATTCTGCCGCGACAGAGAATTCATTTTGGCAACCTTTTTTTTGCCGCGGCAGCATTTTGGTCACGTTTTGTGCCGCGGCAGAGAATTCATTTATGTTGTTTTATTTTTTATTTAGTGTTTTGCACTCATCAATGAAGGAACCATTATATTACACAAGATCATCATGACAATATAGATCCAAGTGTCGAACATATTACATTCGATACACGGAGTTCATGCACTACATACAAAATAAGTTCTTTGTACAGTCCCTATTGTATATACACACCCGAATAGTATTCTCCTTTTGGGTTTAGGACTTCTGCATCCAAGAATCTCGCCAATTCCTCCTGAATTGCTCATACGCGATCCTTTGGCAGAAGACCGTCCAGTAGACGTTCGATCTGATTTAAAAAAGGAGTCAATCTATATGAATGAAACTAAACACAATTTGATGGTAATTAAAAACTATAGAAATTGTTTACGTACGTGGAGTTGCTCTAAATTTCTGCCCTTCTCACAACACGTCTGACGGATGAACTCGCAAACATAGTATCCACATAAATTGTTCCCTTGTCCCTGCGTCAGGCACTTTACGAGAACAGAGTTTAATCAAAAAAATAATCAAGCATGATAATAACGGTATCAAAACTAGAATCTGCGGTGACCCAGCATACCACTGCATGATGTAGTATACTATAGTCGTTAACATAACACCAATGAAACACCGTTCACTAGTATTACATCCCTCAGAATGGCACAATAGAAACATAGCAGGTCCAATACATGGCTAAAGGTTACAACTCACTCTTTTACATAAGATCTAGAGAACACTCTAGGTTAAAGAGAGAGAAAGAACTTTCTACGGAGAAGAATCAAAGATAAATAACGTAAGAACGATTATACTATTAAGTCTAGCTTTCTGGCTAAGAGGTTGGCATTGCTGCTATTGCAATGCGCTACAGAAATAGGTTCTTTGGCTAGAGATTATATTCCTATCTAATCTGTAACTTCGTCTTCTCTTGAGTTGATGAATATGTTGACTTCCTTGAATTTATTGCAAAGCCTTAGCTTTTGATGATTCCGGGAGCATAACTCGGTGTAGACATCGTCTTAATGGCTTCAGAATCTAGCAAGGGTTAAGAAGATACTTCGAATACGAGCGTACTCAGCAAGTTCACTAGAAAAGGAGTGTTTGATGCACTATATCTACAACCACAGACCGCAGGTCATAGGCAATGCAAGTTTTCATAAACATTTCTTCAAAGGTTGCTTTTATTCTAAAAAACTATGTCCGTCAGCCTTCACGGGTTTACCAGAACTTTCATGGAGTTCCTTTCCAGCCGCGTTCGCAGCTCCTTCCCGGAACAGAGAGTAACAAGTTACAGTTCTTACACTCTGCAGAGGTGCATTACTTTACCCATGAGAGATCAACTCTTTGTTGCACAACCGGGCAGCTTATTCCCGTCCACAATTCCATGATGTGGGGCCCGGAAGATGATCCAAACCAATCACTGCCCCCTTCGCGACCTCGCATGCCTCCTTGGTGTACACCATGCCCACATAAAGAATTACGGCAATGGTTTGTACAAACCGTTAGATGTCAGAACTATCGTGGGACATTGAGGATTCTTAGCCATATGCTGCATATCCTCTATGAATTACCAATTAATATGCACGCTTCGAGGATAACAGCCACGACCTGCACATCCGGCTTCATGCGATAGGAAGAAGATACAGCTGACTTCTCTGTACCATTCCAAATCTCATGGTCAACGCGTAATATACGGTGCAAGAATCACTGGCGACATTGGTTGTTAAGTCCTAGGTGATATAGTTCCGAACAGTGGTATTCCAACTATCAGATTTAATAGATTAGCTGATCACCCTAGATCAGTAACCAATAGTTCACATTATTATCGAAAATAGTGTTTTTAGACCTTTTTCAAATGCAGGTGATAACAACACTAGATTGGTAAAATACTTTACAGAAAATAAACAAAGGACATGAGCAAGTGTGAACTTGCCTTTTGTGATTGCAAGATTATGCACTCACGGTCTTCGAGTCAGTATACGATCCAAAATCTGAAATCAGCATCATTGGTCCGATAAGGACTAATGTTTAAAGAAGCAATATGCTTTTATGCATAAGTAATGTGATGCACATTCCAAACGCAAATCCCGAGGAGAACGTTGTCCTAGGGTTTGGATTCCAGAAATGGTTACTTTAGAATGTGTGGTTCTTTTGAATAAGTTTCACATTTGTGTTTTTATTAGAGCTTATAAGTGCGTGTGAGAAACACATATTTATGTAGCAATAAAACATACACTTATAAAATGCTAGTCAAGATTGCTTATATAAGAGTTCTTGTTTGAAGTGGCAAAAAGGATAACCTTCGAAGAAAAGGTTTCTCTTCTAAGGTCTAAACAAACTTTGTGGTTAGTTAGTGGTGGTTGATGTTATTTGTTTTGTTCAAATGGTTTGGCTTGAGTTGCTTTATAACTTGATTACTTCAGACCAAAGTTAACTATAAAACGTATAATAATGCTTATAGTGTTGTATTAAGATTCTGTAGACTAAAGTTAACTTTAAAACAAAGATAATTTTGAAAGTATATTACTTATAACATTTGTATCTAGTGTATCTGAAATGTTTCCTTTAGGTTACTTAAGAATGGTCATTCTTTTCACTTGGGTAATTGTTTCTTGACTCTATGATGGAGTAGTATCATTTATCTTTTGTAGATAAGTGAATATAGTTTATAAACCAAGGTATATTGTTACTTAACTACTCTTGAACTTTCTATAGTGTGGTGGTAGTTTTTGTAATTTGGTGGTTAACATAGATAGAAAAGGTTTGGTGTATTCATAAGTTGTTCTTTAAGGTTTTTATTATAAATTGAAATATTTTGAGAATATAATCTTCACTTAGGGTTGATGATAATTTAATAAAAAGATATTTTACAATGTTTTAAACCATTTAAGCTTCATTTTATTAATATTTAAGACTAATACTATTTATTAAACTTAATTTACTCATTTTAGGAATATTAATAAACTTTATTTATCCTTATATGAATTATTAATGAAGTAAATAAGTTTAAATTTGAGTTATTAAAATATTTAAATTTTTTATTTAACTCAAAGGTAGAATATTAGATTTTTAACATGTAGATATTATTTTTGTTTTCATTTTGATATATCACATTTATTTTTGTGATTTATGAATAATAGGATATGATTTTTATATTTTTATTACATTATAATTACTTAATTAATAATAAATATTTAATTAAGTGAACTAATAATACTTGATTATAGTTTTAAATTAGAATTCTTATTTTTTTAAGATTTTTGGTATTTTATTTATATTATTAATATTTATCATTATAAGAAAATGAATTATCAAAGTTCTATTACTTATAAAATCTTTATTAAATAACATTTATTTAAATAATCATCATAATAATATTTGATAATAAGTTTAAGTTGTAGATTTTATTTTTCTGAAAATTTTCATATATTATACATATTTTTCTGAATTATAAATCAAAAGTTATTAATTAAACAAGATTTAATTATTTATTAGATTTCTGGAATATTATTAATTGAATTATAACATTTTATTTATTTCTTAACAGAAAATACTTTTTACACCACACCTAGAGCTAGCCCGATCCTTTGGTGGGCGATGTCCACCTCATCTCACTGGTTAAAGAAAATACATTTGTTACTGACCTTCTCTCTACTCTCAGTCGATGACATATGGGCCCTGGGCCACGTCACTTGCCACGCGGGACAAAGACCAGTCAAACTAGCTAACGTGGTTCAACCATGAGGTGAGGATGACGCAATGATGGCGTCAGCACCACCACCGCCGTCGGTGAGTGATCACCGGCGACGATCTACGGCGTCCTAGAAAATAAAATGGGTCTAGTTTGAATCAGCGCAACCTAATGAACATAAAAGTGGCGTCGCTGCTTGGAAATGGTCATCGGAGCTTCGGCTTCGACGAGCTCCGACGGTGGCCGACGGTGGCATACGGTGGAACAACGATTTACAACGAGATCAGGCGATTCAAGGATGCTGGAAGGTTCTGGAACTCACCCTGATGATGATAGAGTGGTCGGCGAGGACAGGCGCGGTCGGAAACGAGCTCCCTGGCGAGGATTCCGACGAACTACTGTGAAGAGGAATGGAAAAATTCACCCGCTCTAGTGCTCCCCTTGATGCAAGATTCTACTCCGAGGATCTACGGAGGAAGGCGCTTCTCCATGGCTGCTCAGAATAGTGGGGGGAGATGTGATTCTACGGTGAGGGGTGGCTCCGGTGAGCTAGGGTTTCGGTCACATTCGCATCTGAGAGGATAAGGAGGAATTGGATATAGGGATTGAGGCAGGGCGTCGCGGTGGCCTTCTTATCCCTCTCTAGAACGACGGCGAGCATCTTGGCGCAAGGCTGACGACAACAACGACATCGAGCAACGGCGAGCTCCGCCAGCGAGCTATCTGTGTGTGTGACGATGACGACGATGACTGTTTTGCGGATAAACCCCTGGTGATTTCTTCAGCTCAACCCGCGGTTCTCTCCTGACCCCACTTGTCAGTCACAGATAGAAAAGAACTGGGCTGGTTATTGGGTTGTTGTGGGCTGCACAGGGGCGTTAGATAGGTGTAGGGGTGTTGGGCCACGTTCAGGTATTGTTTTTTTGTTTTATCCTTTTTCTATTTTCTGTTTTCTTATTCAGATTTGAATTTGATTTATATTTTGGACCTTTCTTTGTATGATTTATTTGCTGGATATTTGCAACAATACTAAAATATATTTTGTATCATTTGTGAATTTTTATTATATCATCTTTTTGTATTTCTTTTATTTACTCAATATGAACCCCCCTGTTGATAGTTTTATAGAAACCTTTCTTATTATTTTTCTCTCTTATTTTTATTAGGGTATGCTTGAATGATATATTTTTATTTGTTTATAAACTTAACTCTAATTGGCTCATAGTTTGTATAGAAACTTTTATATGTGTAATGATCCTATACCATTATTTGATGCATGAAATATAAAGACATTGATATGGTGATTGCTACTCCAATTAATTTGGAAAATGGCAATGTATATATTCCATTGTGATAAACAAAGAAGTTTAAGGTTTTGAATTATGAATATTTACCCTAGGGTTTAGGGGTTTTAATATACTTAGATTTCTTTATGGATATGAGTAAAGAATTATTAACTAAGCATATTGTCTTCTGTTTGTGATATTTGATGACATCACCTTTTATAATAGAAAGTTATAATTAGAATGTTTTATAGAAAGGAATTGGTAAAGATATGCGTATAGTATTTGCTATAGGAAAATATTCCTATGAAATGATATGGACATAAGATAATAGATCAACAACATGAGATGGATATTATGTTGATCTGGGATTTAGAGTTAGTTTTTACCAATAATGTCTATTTTCCCTAATTCATAATTCTAGATCTTTAAATAATAAATTCCTTTCCTAGATATACCACCTCTTCCTATCCATCATCATGGTTAACTTGATGAGCTTTACTTATTTAAAACTTTTTGTTCATATATCATTCTTCTAAACTCATGGATGAATCCAATGAGTTTGATATTAAAGCATTTCATAGTTTTCTTATATCCTTGCTTGATTATACCCACTATCCTACTATTGAAAATCTTCAATCCAACAAGTAGTTATTTCCAACTCCACTCCTGACTTTCCTTAATCATCCATCACTAATCTTTCTCTAATAATTGTATGCATCCAACTACCTTTTTCTAAAGTTGACTATCCTTTAAGATGAATAACACTACTTCTATAACTCTATGTTATACTAGCTGTAATTGAATAATATCATCTTAGATTCACTTTACTCCAATAACTCTCACTTCAATCCTAAATCCTATTTATGTGGTTTGTAATGACTACTCTGAGATGACTTATCTCTACTAAGGTTCTAATCATGTTCTACCCACCAGTATTACTTATACCAATATAAGCATTCCATGTTGGTGGGTAAAGCATCACCATTATAATCCTTAAATCATTTATTGCTTAAGTTCTTAGTTGACTCAGCAAGGCTTTATCAATCCTACTTTTCATTGTCTTGAAATTATTTTCTTAGTATCTCATATTGGATTAAGGTTATTTATGGACTATGCCCTCTTTAAAAGATTTAAGTAGATATCATGATAAGATCAAGAAATAGTAGAGATAGTTTAATAGTTTGTAAATCAATGGTTGATTACTCAACATTGATGAACAACAGATATTAAGATAACTTCCATAAAGATTACTATAGAAAGAAAGATATATATAGTGGATGATCTTGACTTAATCTCTTTCCAACTCCAATTCATTAAAGGAGTTTTTAAGGTTAGGTGTTACTAGGATACTCAAGATGTATGCAGATGAGATTAAGATATATTGGTTACATTCTTATTTTTGTGTTATATCCTTAACTTGGTACTTATGAGTGATTATAATGAATACTATAATATGATCACCTAATGATCAAATATAATTCACATTGTATTAAGGTTTAACTTATAGTACATTTGATCTACCCTTAGATCAAATCTCCCTTACCCAAAATGAGGTTTTAGCAAAGGTCTTATTGAAACTTATCGCAGTCAACTTGATGATCTACTTCAATTCCATCAAGCTAGAGAAGCTTCAATCATGTTGACAAGTTTTGTTTAAAAGAGCGAAAATTATTCAGATTTTCTATGGATGAATGCAATGCACACACCTGGGTTCAGCTTATTTCTAAGCTCTAATGCTAGGATATTACAGAATCAAAGAGATCCGCGGATATAGCTAGTGGTGCTTACATCTAGTGGTTGAAATGTAAGCTCCTCTTTCCAAACACCCCTATCCTTGTTGGTGAACCGTTTCCAAGCGCTGCCCGGCGAAGAAAACGAATAAAAGAAATTATTAATTACTTGATATCATAAAATTCACAAACGTTGCCTATATAGTGTCATAATGATTAGAATTACCGCTGGAGAATAATATGCATGTCCTTCCACGACTCAAGGGGTTTATGTTTCGAGTCCATGACTAGTACACTCCCTTTGTCAGGTTGAATGATTAACAGAATATAGTGTACGCTGCCCATGCATAACTAATCAATTATATACTTAACGTCGAGTAAGCGAAATAGAAAGTGTATACAAGACAATAACACTCACTCGAAGTTGTAAGGAAATAGTATTTCCCTTCTGGTTTCTTGAAACCTTAACGCGTGTACGATATTATCCTCCGTATCCTGGGGGTTTATTTTGAGATTAGCTTGATGAACCCAATATGGGTCAATGAACCCAATGTCATAGATTTGTCCTCTGCTGCATTCGAGAATCTTCATTCAACATATTATAGTATGATTATATACATGGAATAAACGAGGTGAGATAGCTAGAGACTAAATTAATTATAGAATTAGTACTTACAGACAATAGGCACTGATGATCGATTTGTCCAAGGTGTCTTGATTGAATAATTGAAATAGTTCAACAAATTCAATGGATATCATGTCATCTATTTCTTTCCCATAATGCTTTTTTGTAACCCTCAGCATTATCCAGTTAGCCCCGGCCTTTGTGGTATGCATGTACCAGTTATGCAATTTTCGCATTTTTGTTGGAAGATTATTTACCTCCTCAGGTTTGACGAGAGGTTTGCCGTACTGGTATTTGTATGCTACTTCACCCACGGGGAAGTACTGTAACTGGGATAAGTAGTGGGCAATACTCATACCTTGAGCAACAACAACTTCTCCGTACTGTGCAACTACATTTGGATCATACTGCTCTTTGGTCGCATATTTGCTCGACCCCACATTGGTATGGGAAATCACCTTGAGAGGGACGCAAGACTGTTTTGCTTGTTCTCCGAGCTAGGCAACAGATTTCCCACTTGCATCAGTACTGCTCTTCGAGACTTGTTGTGCCGCATGTGACTTGAGAAGAGAACGCTCATAGTCTGATGACAGCTTTGGCTCGGGTTGATGAAGAGTCTTTAGCATTTTGAACACTCGGGCTTTTTCTTGGTGCTGGGGAACTCTGGCTCTTTCGGCGGCCTCAGCTTAGGGAAAAACGCTGTCGTTTCCGCATCAATGATAGCCGTAGTCTCCTCTTCAGTACAGTCATAAGATTTCTTGGGAGGATCCTTTGGTACTTTTGGAAGAGGCTCTTGTTTACGTTTTGGCGATCGCTTACCACTACGCAGAGTAGCGGTGGTACGCTTACACTTTTTATCCTGAGGCACTGGCGATGGCTGCCGCGGCGATGGTTGCGCCGGAGATTGGTGAGGCGACGGAGCCGGGTGAGGCGACAGAGCTGGGTGAGGCGACGAAGGCGGCTGCCGTGGCGGTGACAACCTCGATAGAGACGGGTGAGGCGGCGGCGAAGATGGCCTTGGCGTCTGATTTGGAAGCACGATACATTCCTTTGGCCATAGAATGGTGAAATTTGTTGCTTCTCCCAGTTCAGTCACATCACCTGCACCTGCAGGGTAGTCAAGATTCAAACCTTGAAAGGTGGGCATGATTTCATCCACCCCGACAACAGAGTAGCCCTATGGAACCGGACGACAATGGTAATTTGGTGTGGGTCCAATTGGTAAGGCATAGCCGACCGCCACCTTCATTGATATGTTCACAACTTTGACATGTAGCTCACAGTGTGTCATCTGTGTGATATCGTCCACTGGGTAGACAACAGGAGCCATCATCGGTGCACCATCGTCATCGTCATTGTCATCACCCGGGACCTCGGTGGAAGCCACACTGCCTTTTCGATTATTCAATAGGCCGGTAGAATCGAATGCAGGTTCTACCACCATGTGCTGTTGAGATGGGCCGGTAGTACCTTGATGGCTAAGTGCGTTAATTTGATCTTGTTGTTGCTTTATTCGTTCTTCAATTATACGCATTCGCTCTTTCTGAATATATGCTTCAACTTTCGCCTTGTCCTTTCTCCTCTTACGGCTTCTATCAGGATATTTCTTCCTCTCTTCAGGAAACCAAATGCTCCATGGTTTGGAGCCTATTGTGCCTCGTGTTCGTCCATCATGTTCCTTATTTCCAAGGGCAAGTGTGAGCTCATCATTCTCTCTATCGGGAATGAAGTCCCCATCTTTAACAGCCTTTACTGCTTTTCTCATCTTCTCGATTGGCAAGGGGGTCTTCTTTATGTCGTATGCTATATATACACTTCCCTTCCGAGTCCAACGTGCCCCCATGCCCGTAAAACCAATTCTTTGAACGTTCGATCCAACCGTCTGTCTCTGGGATGATCTTTTTAGCACGCAGTTCATCCTCAAGTTTCTTCCACTTAGGAATGCCAGCCCTGTAGCCACTTTGCCCCATAGTATGGTGATACTTCTTGTTAGCAGCATTCAGCTTATTCGTTGCAGACATTTTCTTATCTTTTTCTGATGTCTTGTAATTCACAAACTCAGCCCAGAATGGTTTTATCTTCTGAAACTGAATCTTCTCGAAATCCGGAGTCTTCTCTTTCACGACATAGTCAAGGTGCAATCTTTTCTTCCAGTTGCTGAAACACTGGGCCATCTTCTTCATAGCCCACTCCCTGACCTTCATCTCCATGGCTCGCGCATGTTCTAAGGCGTCCTCAACTGGATCCTCCGCATTTGGATCCAGCTCTATCTTCGATAGTTTGAAATTAACCATGAGCCTCTTCCATAGTAAATCTTTGGCCACGGTAGGGAGAAATAAAGACGTTCCCTCTTCTTCCGCATCAGCAGGCCTATTCCAATTTTGAATGGTGATCGGGATGAAGTCCCTAACGATTACTCCGCCTTGTGCCACAAATTTGTTTGTGACAACTTCGGGAGCCGTCGGTTTGCCGTCTTCACCGATATCTTCGATCCTGAACCTCTCATGGTCTTCCAACTTTTTGGTTGGGCCTCGTCCGCTCTTTTTAGTAGATTTATTCGATCCGGAGGGCTAAAAGAAGAAAGATCATCGTTACTATTTCTATATAGATAGCAGATGATTAATTAATAAATTAATTATATTACATGCACCTCACCGGAGCGGTCGTCTTCTCGATCATACAAGGCATCGCCTTCTCCCTCGCGGAAGGCATCACCTTCAACCTAAAAAAAGTCGTCTCTTCCGGCAAAAAGAGGATCACCCTAACCGGAGTTGTTCAGAAACGTCAATACATCTAAATTTTCTTCCCCGCGGATCACACCTTGGATCACACCTTGGATCAACTCTTCCTTTTCTTTGTCTCTATCGTGTGGGTTCATATTTTCTGCATAGGTGGAAAAACGGATAAGTCAAAGCGGCTAAGGGAGAATGTTAGGTAGGATGTTGAGAGATATAAACCCTAATTCGGAGAAACCCTAATATATACATACACAATAATAAAAATGAAGAGAAACCCTAATCCCTAAACCTAGCTACAAAAAGGAAACTGTGTAGTAGATAGGTAACTCTAGCTAAAATCAACTAAAATCAATATTCCGGAGTTCCGAGGGGTGTAAAACCTAGTTCGGAGAAACCTCGGATGCATATGAGAGGGGAACATGAGTATAAGGCTACAAAAGGGAAACTATCCAGTAGATAGGTAACACTAGATACTGACAAAATACCATATTGGAATCGATTTAAGAGGGTTCGGAATGCCCTAGCGAAGGCACATCGTCGAACCCACATGCACCTAAGGGGTATTGATGATTCCTTATCTAAGCTAGGGTTTTTAAGTTGCTTGACAATGTATGATGATAGCTTAGATAGGTAGGTCTCAATTTTATAAACATTTTGATATATTATTCATATTTTTCTGACTTATAATTAATAAGTTACTAATTTTATAAGATTTAATTCATTTTATGAAAAATACAAAAATAAGGAGAGCAAGCATGGATACACAATGAATGATAATGGTTTGAATAAATTAACTATCAAAAAAGCATTACACACCAAAGAATTATTTTTCAATATAAAACTAAATGCATCTTGTACTCCAACGGACAAAACTATTTTAGTAAATTTTGTCATACATATTGCTGGAACTCATGTACCCCATCCGCCCCGAATTACTCGTCACAAATTTGGCTAGATTCGTATGTATGTAGACACGTTTTAGGGTAGATATACATGTGAATCTAAACAAATCTACGACATCTCATTCAGAACCGAGGGAGTATTAATTTTGATGTCTCTAAATTTGATTGCTAAATAACAGTCAAAATGCGAGACCTTGTACATGTCGGCTAACATTTTGTATACGTAATCCTGCCAAGAATATTAAAATCCAAAGATTATATACTTCCTCGGGATATTTTGCAAGTGTATCGAGAAATAACTGAAAAAAAGAAAAAACTTAAAAGTGTGGAGCTCACAAAACAGAGAGATTTCCCGACGATGGGGGCGGCGTGGAGGTGGCGGGGACGGGCCGGCGTGGGCGGCGCTGTGCGGAGACGGTGTGGGCGGCGCGGCGCGGGGACGGCCGACGCGTGGACGACATGGCATGGGCACGGGCGTGGGCGGCGTGGAATGGCCGAGGATAGACGGCGCGCGGAGCTCCTCTCCGGCGCGGCGCGGATACGGGCGGCGGCGGTTCGTGACGCGCGGCTCCATGGGCGCAGGCGGCGGTGACGAGGTTTGATCTCATCAATACCCATTGTTATGGACTTGGGTTTTGGAGAAGATGGGGATGCTGGAGATCGTGGAACGGTTAGCAAACAAGCAACACGGGGACACAAGGTTTACCCAGGTTCAGGCCCCCGGAGGGAAAACCCTACTCCTGCTTGTCTGCTCTTGATTATGGCGGAACCGAAGGTTACACGGGTGCGCAGATGCAATCTGGCGTGGAGGCGTGTATGCGAGAGTATGAGAGAGAGATCTAGATCTGTAGATTTGTCTATTGTGTACGTGGAGATCGTAGATCTATCTATTGGGGGGTTATGGCGTCTATAGGTCGTACCCTCCTCGTTGGACCCTCCTAGCCTTTATATATGGGGAGGCTAGGTCTCAGGTACCGATACGAGTTGGTTACAAGTTGTATTCAAACTCTAGTCTTGAGGTTTCCCTGTCTTGTGCGCTTGAGACTCCGTGTCCATATGGGCTTCATAGCAGCCAAAAACGTCATGAGCGTCATGGACCTCGGTAGATCGTCGAGTGGGCCTTCTGTTGAGCTGGACCAGGTAGGCTAACATCGGGTACCCGTAGGGTATAACCATGTCAGTAGCCCCCGAGTGTTCAGTCGAATCGCAGATTCGGCTGAGGACTCTTAAACCTTTCGGGTGCAGTTGTTTTTGTTCATTAAAGAATAATTTGAGTGTGTAGAGATTGTTGATGCGTGTGCCTGACTCTCCCGACGGATCGGGGCCAGTTAACTGTCTTAGGACAAAACAACACGATCTTCTTCAGATTCGAGTCCCTTGACTCGAACCCGGAACATATGCTGGCGTAATTCGACTCAGGCCGCGAAGGACTTACAGGAGTGGAATTCCAGTGGATTTAAATAATGTACCCAACGCGTCCGTCGGGATTTTTCATCGCGTCTGTTGGCACGGATTCTTACTAGCAGAGCGCAGTCGTGTGCGTTGCCAGGCCATCAGATGATATCTGTAGGTCTTATCTTTGTGTCGCAGACACAGCATCCGAATATTTATCACCGCAGAGGTGTTTCGGGTGGCCAAGGAGGATGTTGCTCACTTAGCGTTTAATTGGGGCAGAGTTGCCGAAAAGTTTTTGCGTGCTTGATCCGAAATATCGCAGTCGAAGAATTCATAGGGTGCGCGACCAGCGCTCCCTATGGGAGTAGCCCCCGAGTGTCTGTTCGATTCGTAGACTCGTGCGGAGACTTTTATTCAGGCGTTTGTTCAATGTTAAGTCCGTAGGACACAATTTTTTCGGATGCTTGAATTAATCCTCCCTATGGGAGTAGCCCCCGAGTCCATAGTGGAGTCGTAGACTCGACGTAGGACTCGGAGAATAATTCAATGGTGTAGTGCTTTGTTCATTTTTCGGGTGCGCGGCCAGCGCTCCTGATAGGAGTAGCCCCTGAGTCCTTAGTCGAATCGTTGATTCGAGTGAGGAATCGAAGCGTGCCACTCGAAGAACTTCTGTGTGCGCGATCAACGCTCCAGTTTGGAGTAGCCCCCAAGTGTCTGGCGGAGTCGTAGACTCGGGCAGAGACTCGAGTCTTGTATCGTGCAATTGTAGTTGACAATCTCGTAGGCGTACCGCTGACCCGGAAGTACATCGGGTGCGCGCCCAGCGCTCCTGATAGGAGTAGCCCCCGAGTGTCTAGTCCAGTCGCAGACTCGAGTGGAGACTCATGCGAGGAGAAACCACTAACTCGGAAGTGCATCGAGTCAGCATCTCACGCATAAGGAGCCAGGAGTCAACATAGCGGAGTGATGCGGCAGTCTAGCCGGAAGGAGTCGATGTCGCAGATGAAGTCGACGTCGTTGTTGTCGGGTGCGCGACTAGTGTCGCATCTGTCGGGTGTGTGGCCAACATCGCGTCTTTGTAGCATCAAGAGATGCAACCATCCGAGGAATGACTCGACTCGGGTCTTGGGTGTATGGCGTAGCCAGTTATTTTTATCGACTCTTGTTGGAGGATCCAATAGAATAGCTCGACGTATGCACGTCCTTGTAAGCTACAGAAAACATAAAAAATTGTGAAGTACTTGTATCTTGTAAGAAATATTTGCCTGTCGGCTTGTATAGTAATATTCTGGCGCCGATCGAGTCGACACTGTTGCACTATATGCTAGGCCTTTTCGTTAGCCTGATTACCCTTAGTCTTAGTACCTTGTTGAGGCACTCGGAGTTCAAGGATTCGACGATCAGGCAGAATCAGCTACTCGGGCTGTCGCGTTCGAGGTGCTTGAGTGCGTGGAGCCGATGGCACATTAGGTTACTCGAAGAGGGCGCAGCCCCTGAGTGTTTCGAGTGCGAGTTAAATATAAAAGAAATCAGCTCTAAGTAGAGGGAAACTTAGCTTTGTTGGTTGTAGTTGTCGTGGACGGAGTCGACGCGGTAGTGGGTCGCGCGCGGACGCGGTCAACGCGGCGAACCATAGTCATAGCAGCGACGGGTTTCCGGAGTTGATGGTGGTAGTGAGCTCCGCATCCGAAGATTACCGGCGTCCGAAGGATGTACTGGGTCATCATAGCGAAAGCCGCATCGGGTGACTAATGTCGAGGGAGCCCTCGAGTCGAAGACCACACCGGGTCATCGCAGCCGAAAGCCGCGGCTGGTCGCCGAGGCGGAGGGAGCCCCCGAGTCGTCGGAGTCGAAGATCGTAGAGGATGACCAGAGTCGAAGGAGCCCCCGATTCGTTGTCGCTGAAGCCGATGCGGCCGGTCGTCGCAATCAAAGATCATATCGGGTCATCGCATCCGAAGGATGCAGCGGGTCACCGCAGCCTAAGGAGTCCCGAGTTTTCGAAGGTGAAGGCTTGTTTTTTCCTTTTTCTTGTCCGTGAGCATGACGATCGCTGGCCTGGCGTGCCATGAAGCTTTTTATTTCTTGTCTTCTATTGAATCACGTGTAGCGGCTGCCTAATTGCTTGGCTTGCTAGGGATTCATGATTCCTCTAGACTGTTGGTGTCTCGGGACTTGATCTGCTACTAGGTATTGATGTGGATGTATCTTTTTTCCTTGACTTGGCATTTAGATCGATAGTCACAGTCGGATTTGACCATCACGCAAGGGCGTGTCCGCACTGCCAGGTCGTGTTGGACCATTGAATCGTCTTGATATTTGGTACCGTGCGCTCGTAGAATAGATCCACACACTCCATGCGATTGATCTCATCTTCTGTTGTAGACTATTTCCGATTTCACGCCGTGAGCCATGCTGAAGATAAAGTAGATGAGACGATCAGATACGTGGCCGCCGTTGATGATGAAGGATCCAGTTCGGATGATGACGCGTGGGAGCCGAAGTAGATCCGTTTCCCAGAAATTGGCGAGTCGTAGATCGCTTGGGTTAGGAACGTCACGACCGCACAATCAGCGCCCCCAGTTCCCACAGACGGCGCCAATTGACGAGGTTTGATCTTATCAATGCCCATTGTTATGGACTTGGGTTTTGAAGAAGATGGGGATGCTGGAGATCGTGGAACGGTTAGCAAACAAGCAACACGAGGACACAAGGTTTACCCAGGTTCAGGCCCCCGGAGGTAAAACCCTACTCCTGCTTGTCTGCTCTTGATTATGGCGGAACCGAAGGTTACACGGGTGCGCAGATGCAATCTGGCGTGGAGGCGTGTATGCGAGAGTATGAGAGAGAGATCTAGATCTGTAGATTTGTCTATTGTGTACGTGGAGATCGTAGATCTATCTATTGGGGGGTTATGGCGTCTATAGGTCGTACCCTCCTCGTTGGACCCTCCTAGCCTTTATATATGGGGAGGCTAGGTCTCAGGTACCGATACGAGTTGGTTACAAGTTGTATTCAAACTCTAGTCTTGAGGTTTCCCTGTCTTGTGCGCTTGAGACTCCGTGTCCATATGGGCTTCATAGCAGCCGAAAAGGTCATGAGCATCGTGGACCTCGGTAGATCGTCGAGTGGGCCTTCTGTTGAGCTGGACCAGATAGGCTAACGTCGGGTACCCGTAGGGTATAACCATGTCAGGCGGTGCTGACGACGACGGCGGGCAGCCTGCCGATGTTCGGGGGAGAAAATTGCACATAACACCAATATTTGGTGTAGTTGTTGCACAAAACACAAAAACAAAAGTCTAGTTGCAGCTAACCCCAGATTTTTGTCTAACTCGTTGCACATAGCCCAAATAGAAGGATTTGGGGCCTTAACACGTATACATATGTGGGTCTTTGTATTTCTCGCGTACACCTCCTGTACAAATCTGGGTATGTACGTCCCATTGTGAGTACTAGCATCCTGCCTTTACGCCTGAGCCGACCCACTACTCCGCTCGGAAAAAAACCACTTCTCCATCTCCACCCGAGAGCGCAGCAGGCGGGGTGGCGGGAGATGCGACCCCGTGATGAAGGTGGCGGCGCCACCAATACTGGCGGCAGAGATGGAGCCCCAGCGGCAGGGGAGATGGATTTCGGGGAGTACCTACCATTCACGTCCCTACTCGAGCATTGCCCCCGCAGCTTCTACTCAGAGATGAAGGAAGCGGAGGCGGCGGCAGCGACGGTGGCGGCACGACGACGACGACGATGATGAGGGATTCCGAGGATGTCGTATCGCTCAATGGGTAATTCCCCTCTCAATCTGTGAACTTTGTGTCAATTTCGGGTTAGGGATTAGGATTAGTTTGAACTGAAGAACCCTAGGTTCCGTTCTTGGTGCCCCATAAATTCAGGTTGTGATCGACGTATAAGTGTAATGACGTTCTGAATGTTGTGACGTGATGTTGTCAATTGCAAGAACTGTTAGATGATTATGCAATGTGATGAAAGATTTTGTGCACATTGGAAGATATTTTTAACTTCAGGATGCACATTAATTGCATCTTATATTTATCAAAATTTGGAGCTTTAACCTGCCCATTTGCAATTTTGGAGCTACGGTTGTGTGTAACTTGCTGAACAATTTCTTATTAATTTTGTAGGATGGAATTCTTTGTGGATTCGCAGTCAGGTCACATTCTAGGCACTGATTGGCGCCATATGGAAGGTGGTGAAGATGGTGATTCAGACTACGAAAATTATGGCGACTTTCTTGTACGCTGTGAAGGTGACACTGATGTTGAGGAATGTTTCCCAACACCAATCCAAGAAGCTGTTGTAGAAGTAGTAAAGTCTACAACAGAAATTCAGAAGGAGGTTAGAGTTAAAGATGCCAAGTATAAGGCAGAGATGACAAGGGAGCAAAGAGAAGGGCAATAGAAGGAGTAGTAGAGGGTGCGGGCATCACATTTAGTGACCAAGATAGTGATGACTGCAAGGAGCTAGTGGATTCAAGTGATGATGATCATGCCGTGGACGGAAATGATTTGTCTAGAACAAAGAGAAAGAGTAGAGCTAAGAAGTTAACAAAGAGAACTTATTATGATGAATCGAGATTGAATGAAGATTATCAGTTTCTTCTTAATATGTGCTTTGAAGATGTACATCAGTTTAGGAGGGCACTTTTAAACTATCATGTTGTTCATCAAAGGGACTGGGAATATTTGAGAAATGACAAGGACAGGATCACGGTTTGTTGCAAGTCTGGAGGCACATGCCCATTTGTAGTTATGACATCAACACTTACGGGAGAGACTACACATGTGATTCGGCAACTTGTCCTGCCTCACACATGTGGCAAGACTAATGAATCTTCAAGAATTAATAGTGTATGGCTAAGCAAGAATTACGAAGATCAAATAAGAAGCGACCCAGATATGAAGATATCAGCGTTCATGGACATGGTCAGGAAGGACTACGGTGTATCTGTTTCCAAGGATATGGCTTACAGGGCAAAGAATAAAGCAATAGTGTCAATTAATGGACATCATGAGCAACAATACTTTAGGTTAAGATATTACCTCCAGACCGTGTTGAACAAAAATCCTGGTAGTCGCTGCATTGTCAACACTATTGTTAATCAAGATCCACAGAAGAATCCTCGATTCCATGGCCTATTCTATTGCTTGCATGCACAAGTGGAAGGATTCTTACAAGGCTGCAGATCGTTCATTGGTAAGATGTGAACGACACGCTGTACAATTGTTCATTTGCTTATTGCAAATTGTTACTTACCAATTACCATTGTATTTTGCAGGTGTTGATGGCTGTTTTTTGAAGTTGGGCAATGGGTTTCAAATACTTGCTGCAACTGCAAGAGACGGGAACAATAACATGTTCCCCCTTGCCTTTGGAGTAGTGGGAAAAGAGGAGACATCGACATGGTGTTGGTTTCTATTTCAACTAAGATCTGCTCTAGGTGGTGCCACAAGTAAGCATGACCATTTACTTTCATGTCTGACCGTTAAAAGGGGCTCTTAAATGCAGTAAAGCAAATATTTCCAGAATGTGAGCATCGCTTCTGTCTTAGACACATATATGCTAATTTCCAGCTAGCTGGTTTTAGAGGAAGCGACCTTAAAAAGATTGTGGATGCTGCTGCTTATGCCTTCACTCACTCTAATCATATGATTGCGATGAATAAACTTAAAGAAGAGACTATAGATGCATGGAAATGGCTAAGTAGAATTGCAACAAAGCATTGGGCACGCCATGCTATGGATACAACATGTAAGACAGACCTAGTCGTCAACAATATTAGCGAGGTATTTAATAGCTTCATCTTAGATCAGAGGGACAAACCCATAGTCACTATGATGGACCAAATTCTTACCAAGCTGATGTCTAGATTTCAAGTTAGGAGAGATGGTGTCGCTCTTGCTCAATGGGAAATTACACCCCATTACGTTGAACTACTAGAGAATGAAAAGATGTGGGCTAGGTATCCAACGGTAGCCAATGCAGGAAATGGAATTTGGCGAGTGGAGACCGGCGCCCATAATGTACATGCTGTGAACCTGCACAATAAGACTTGTGGCTGCTTCAAATGGGACTTGACTGGAGTTCCATGCAAACATGCAATAGCAGCTATCTATATGTCCAGGGAGTTCCCTGAAGATTATGTTAGTGATTTCTTCAAAAAGCCAATGTACAAATCTACCTATATGCCAATGATATATCCTGTTCCAGAACCACATGACTGGGTCAAAACAGATACAGTAGACATAGAACCTCCTCTCTTTGCAACCAAACCAGGAAGGAAAAAGAAATAGAGAAGGCCAAGTGCAGGTGAAGGTTAGGATGGAAGTGTTAAAATTGCTACTATTACTTGCTCAAATTGTAAGCTAAAAGGACACAGGTACACCACTTGTACCCAAACCCTAAAGCCTCACCTCGCAATCAGAAAGGCAGGGCATAGGGTAATTATCTTTTCACCAAAACTATCTACCTTTGTGCTATTGCATTGCATTATTATGTTAAAGATCATAAAATTGTCTTATTGTTTTAGAGCAACCAAACTCGGCCTGATCCCATCCTCGTGCACAGCACCTACATGTACACCTACTGTAACATGTAGCATACAGCGCCATCCTACACCGCACCACAACATCGCCATTCTACAAGACCAGACACCACAAGAACGCCACAAAGACAAGCACGCAAGCTTCCCTCTATTCGTGGGATGGGAACTACAAGAGGTTGGCGCCAACCAAGACAAAATCGTCCTGACTCACCGAGATCACCAAACTCTAGGATGTATGCCTACTTCACACCAGGTCGTGATGCGCAAAGGGCGGAGGAAGAAATGCAATGAGTCCTAGAATTTGTATGAAATGATCTAAACCATGTTATATGATCGCATAACCTGAATATTTTGTAGCTTGGTGCCAGGACACTGGTACTTCTAGACTGCTATGTGACACTATAATTTTGTAGTTTCTGAAGTGTTCGTCACTTAATTTATGATATGCATATACTGATGTATTAATGCTTAATTAGTATGTATGTGTATAAAAAATCTCTATGTTTTCCATAGTTATGCTGCCCATTTTTTTTAAATTGTTGTATATTGTTGTATAGGGTATATCAATACAATGGTCGTCATGTATATACATGTCAAGGACCTAAATCACCTCTGTTTGGGCTAGGTGCAATGAGTTAGACGAAAAAATGTGGTCAGCTGCAACTGAAGTTTTGTTTCCGTGTTTTGCGCAACAACTGCACCAAACATTGGTGTTATGTGCAATTTTCTCCGTTCGGGGGATCGGGGCGGCGGCGTCTCCCCTGTTGTACATGTGCGGCGCGTCGGGTTGCAGAGAATGGAAAAGGGGAAGAAGAAGAAGAAGAAGAGGCGCGCGCAGTTATAAAGGACGGACCTTTTGTCCCGGTTGGTGGCTCCAACCAGGACTAAAGGATCATACATCCCAGTGGGAGCCACCAACCAGGACGTATACTCCACTTTTTTTTCATCAGCCCAAGAGGCGCGCGCAAGGGTCCGTAGTACCGGTTGGTGGCTCCAACCGGGACGTATGACACTGTTTTTAAATTTTTTTCAGGAATTTTCTCTCTGTTCCCGCCTTATTTTTTATTTTGGGATTTAAATTTGTAATGTTTTTTAGATGATAATTACTTTGGAATTTAGGAAAACTTTAAACATAAAAAGTGTTTGAATTTGAATAACTAATTCAAAACCATTTTCTATTTTTAAAAATAATTAATGTAACCATTTAAACTATGAACCATTTAAAATAAAAAATGAATTAGCTGATATTTTTTGAATATTAATTTGGAATTTAGAAAAACTTTAAACATAAAAAGTGTTTAGATTTGAATAACTAATTCAAAACCATTTTATGTTTTTAAAAATAATTAATGTAACCATATAAAATTAAAAATGAATTAACTTTTATTTTTTGAATATTAATTTGGAATTTAGAAAAATTTAAACATAAAAGTGTTTGGATTTGAATAACTAATTCAAAACCATTTTATGTTTTTAAATTAATTAATGTAACCATTTAAAATTAAAAAATGAATTAACTTATATTTTTTGAATATTAATTTGGAATTTATAAAAACTGTAAACATAAAAAGTGTTTGGATTTGAATAACTAATTCAAAACCATTTTATGTTTTTAAAAATAATTAATGTAACCATTTAAAATTAAAAATGAATTAACTTATATTTTTTGAATATTAATTTGGAATTTGGAAAAACTTTAAACATAAAAAGTGTTTGGATTTGAATAACTAATTCAAAACCATTTTATGTTTTTAAAAATGATTAATGTAACCATTTAAAATTAAATATGAATTAACTTATATTTTTTGAATATTAATTTGGAATTTAGAAAAACTTTAAACATAAAAAGTGTTTGGATTTGAATAACTAATTTAAAATCATTTTCTGTTTTTAAAAATAATTAATGTAACCATTTAAAATTAAAAATGAATTAACTTTTATTTTTTGAATATTAATTTGGAATTTAGAAAAACTTTAAACATAAAAAGTGTTTGGATTTGAATAACTAATTCAAAACCATTTTCTAGTTTTAAAAATAATTAATGTAACCATTTAAAATTAAAAATGAATTAACTTATATTTTTTGAATATTAATTTGGAATCTAGAAAAACTTTAAACATAAAAAGTCTTTGGATTTGAATAACTATTTCAAAACCATTTTCTGTTTTTAATTTGGATTTTAATTAACTTATATTTTTATATATTAATGGGCGGGAAGAAAAGGACGGGAAATAATGGGCGGGAAGAAAATTTTATTGCGATAGAACTGGAATTCAAGTACATAACGCAACTAACACTAAGTTACATAAAGCACGACTGAAGATTAAGATACATAGAAGAACTAAAAATTAAGATACCTGGCTAGATTAAGTCACAATCGACTGAACTTGTTTTGCAATGTTGGAGTGATTCAGTCATGCTCCTGCCTACACCTGTAATACTCGCTACTGTAGTCGTCGTACACGCCGCGGCCGTCGTCGATGTTGTCGTCGAGGTTGCCGTAGTTGAACCTTGAAGGCTGAGTACGAGTGGGCTAGACTTGAGGGTAGCGCATGCGAGGGTTAGAGTTGGCGGCCGTGTCGTAGGCCATGAAGCTCTGGAGAGTCCAACCGCGCCACCACAGCCGACGGCCGGCCTCGTTGAAGTTTGGAGGAGGTGGCCTGTCCTCCTCGTGCCTGGCGAGCGCCCTCTCACTCCGATCCCCGAAGAAGGCTTCCCAAGTCGAGAAATAGTCGGGATGCCAGTTGGGATTCCTCCGCTGCTCCGGCGTGAGCTCGAAGTAGTAGTGGTTCGTGATGGCCATCCGGCGCGCCACACCTAGAGGGACAGGAGGAACCGGAACGCCTCCGGCGCTCAGCATCCAGCCGACGGGGACGCAGTAGCCCGGCGGGCAGGGGTAGTTCGAGGCACAAAGCGCCTCCGCCTCCCTCGGGGTTAGTCGTATGGTGGAAGCCATGGGAAAGAGTGATGAGGTTGTAGATATGAGTATAGAGATGTGCAATGACAATGGAGGCCAATCCTACATATATGTACTGAGAAATGGCAGGAAGAAAACTGTGGGAAGAAATGGCGAGAAAAAATTGCGGGAAGAAAAATCGCAGGAAGAAATGGCAGGAAGAAACTTGGGTTTAGGGTTTTGTGAAGGTTTTTTCGAGACATGATCAATATACCAAGTCTGGTATTTTTCCTTGCAACTATGTCACATAATATGACACCACGCGAAGGATTTACATTGTTCGGATTTTGTTTTGATTTTCTTATGCCTGTTTTGAATTTTTTGAATTTCTAACTATGGTCGAACCGGCGTGCATGAAGATAGGGGACGAGCATCGTTAGAACTTGCATTGGCTCTCTGAAGAAACCACATATTGCGAGTCTAAAAATGATTTTTTCAAAAAATCACGGGCGTTAGATCAATGTACATATAGTACAAACCTGACCCACTTCCTACCGATTCGGCAGACATTTGTCCTTTTTACCCGGGATGGACGAAAAGGTTTGAGATGTCCCGGTTGGGAGATAGTCCATGTAAGGTGGTCTAGTATTTTAGAAAAATGGGACGGTAGCATTCTAAAACAGCATTTTGGTGGTTACTTCACAAAACAACCCGTTTTTTGCGCTCGGAAAATGGAAAATGGCTTGATCATTTGGACCGAAAGCCATGAAACCTCGAACATGATAGGTTCATCTTTAGTCCCGGTTGGAGGGATTTCGGCAGGCTGGGCCAGTCAGCACTAATGATAGGGGTGAGTGTCGACATTATGTCGTATGGCTTGTACCTTGTTCCGAATGGTGTCACCAACCAGGACTAAAAATGAACCTTTAGTCCCGGTTGGAGACACCAACCGGGACAAAACACGAGTCAGCACTAATAATAGGGGTGAGTGTCGATATTATGTTGTAAGTGTCGACACTATGCCGAGCTGCTTGTACTATAAATAGGCATTCTTGTGAGTCCAGTCCTCCAGCCAGATTGAGGCATCTCCAATATGGTTTTCGAGAGCAGGGACACCACTACCATTTCGGGGAGATGCCACTGATCCTGGCCTCCCAGATCTCCAAGAAACTGGTCATAGAGGCACTCCCTAATATGTGAAATTAGTTAGCTCCTAGGTGTATTGATCTAGTTAGAGAAGTTACAAGATGCAAGATGGTGTGCGAGAGCATGGACACCACTACGACCAGTTTCAGGGAGATGCCGCCAGATCCCAGTCCTTCGGCATCTCCAAGAAACTGGTCATAGAGGCACTCCCTAATATGTGAAATTAGTTAGCTCCCAGGTGTATTGATCTAGTTAGAGAAGTTACAAGCTGCAAGATGGTGTGCGAGAGCAGGGACACCACTACGCCCAGTTTCAGGGAGATGCCGCCTGCGGTGACCCAGCATACCACTGCATGTGTAGTACACTATAGTCGTTGACATGAAATCCACAGAACACTATTCCGTAAATATCACATCCCTCAGAGTGGTACAACAGAAACATTGCGGGTCCATATTAGAAAAGTACACACTTTATTATTATTACAATACTAGAAGTTCCAGACATCCAAAAGATCCAACTTACAAACCAAAATATAAAGTTTTCAGCGGAAATTTAAAAGTAGCAACTCCGACTAGGAGTGGGGCTCAACAGCTTATTCTATAGAGTTCATGATGCTCGACTCCGTTACTTACTATTAACTAGACACTTAAGTGGACTCGTTCTCATCGACACCGTAGCAGATCTCGTAGTCCATGCCTTCAACTCCTTCGGATAGATCAGGTTCCTCGTAGAACACGTCTTCTTGGCATTCGACTGCATAGATTGGCATGTCTTCGGGATCCTCAGAGTCTAAGCAAGGGATCAAAGGAAAGAATGAGTAACAGCGTTACCCAAGAAGTTCATTATATGCAAGGTGGGAAGTTTGATGCTCTAACTACCACCTCGGATTATAAATCCTTGGCACTATGCAGTTTTTGTAAATCTTTCTTCAAATATTGATTTTATTCCGAAAAACTATGACAATCAGCCTTCACAGGTTGACCAGAACTTTCATGGAGTTCCTTTCCTGCCGCGTTCGTAGCTCCTTCCTGTAACAGGGAGTAACAAGTTACAGTTCTTACACTCTGCAGAGGTGCGTTACTTTACCCATGAGAGATCAACTCTTTGTTGCACAACCGGGCGTATTTTCCCGTCCACAATTCCATGATGTGGGGCCCAGTAGTTGGTCCAAGCAAATCACTGCCCCCTTCGCGACCCCGCATGCCTCCTTGGTGTACACCATGCCCACATAATGAATTACGGTTATGGTTTGTACAAACCGTTAGATGCCAGAACTATCGTGGGACCATGAGGGTTCCCACCCATATGCTGCATATCCTCTACGAATTACCAATCAATATGCACGCTACGAGGATAACAGCCACGACCTGCACATCCGGCTTCATGCGAGAGAAAGAAGATACAGCTGACTTCTCTGTCCCATTCCAAATCTCATGGCTAACGCGTAATATACGGCGCTAGAATCACTGATGTCAGGGGTTGTTAAGTCCCTACTTGATTATCATTGTTGCAAATAGAACCCTAAGTTCTATTTATCCATTATATCATCACTTAGGATGATATCTATGATTTCTTTATTTATGAAAATAATATTTTCTTTCTTTCATAGCATATATGATAACACACAATTTGTAAATACTTTCATAAGGACTCTTCAAAGGACATGAGCAAGTGATGAACTTCCTTGTGATGGCAAGGTAGTGAAGTCTGATGCTTGCCCTGGACCTTGAGCTTCTAGTTCTACAAAAACATCATTATTGCCCGGTAAGGACAATATTTAAAGAAGCAAAATGATTATCCAAGTAATGTAATGCATTATTTAAATTTATATGCATTTTCCCCAAAAAGTTCCTTTTTGAGTAATAAGGGATTTATAAATATTTCTTTTTAATATTTATAACATATATTGAGTTATTTTATTTTATTTCCCTTTATTTGACTTTTATTGATTTAATAATTCTTTTAGGAATTATTAATTATACATTAATTTTGTTACTAAATATTTATTTAGTATTTTTCAAAAATACTATAATATTAATAAATAATGAAAGTGATTTTTATTTATTTTTATCACCTTTCAATAATTTTGGAAAGTTCCATAAGGAATATTTAAATTACAAAATTCTTATTAAAATTGAATGTCCAAAATTTGATATCTTATTTTATTTGGATAGAGTGGATTATTGTGAATCCAAAAATATTTTATTTATAATTTTTGGACTATTATTTTATTTTCTATAATTTTATTGAGGTCAGGGGTATTTTGGTCTTTTCCAATTGATCAAAAGATTTATTAAATAACCTGGGCTGGCCCCTTGGGCTTATTGGGCCAAGGTGGCCCAATAGGGCAGGGTCAAATGACTACCCCGAAGGGTTTTGGCCCACCCATCCCACTCTGCCTCCTCTCTCTCCCTCGACCTTATCTCCTCCTCCTCTGACTCGCCCCCGTGGCCGGCGATGCCGCCACATTTGATTCTCGCCGTCGTCGGGTGTTCTGGCCACTGCCATGGTACGAGTTGGGGTTGTCGACGTTGCTCGTTCGTTCCATCCACTTGGATTTGACTTTGGGGCTTCCCCGTGGTCAGTTCCACCCCATTCCCGAACCATAGGGTTCGGAAAAGATGTTGTCGCCGCCGCCGCGATCCCGCCTGTGGTGGTGTGCTGGTCTCTTGCACTGCTGCGGCCGCCGCCGCCGTGGCAGGTGCAGGTTGCAGCGCCCCTCTAGGTGCTCCCTGTGCCACCGCGGTTCTTCGGCCCCTCTATTTCCTCTTCGATTCGTCAGCGAGGACCTCGGGTAAGTTGTCATGGTGGTGTTTGTCCCTGCTACTGCCATGATTCTTTCTGTGTGTATCTAGTGGCTTCTCATGTTGAGTGACTATCTGTTGATTGGGTTCATCTCTGGATTAGTGTTCATAACCCCCTGTTATTATATCTATGATGCTTTAGATCTAGTGTTGATCATATTTGATCATGGGAAATAATTGACTGCTGTGGTTAAGGATTGATAGTAGCTTTGAGGATACTCGTTGCCTGTTAGATTTAGTCTAGTGAAAATCCACCATGATCTATGCTAGTGTCTTAAGGAAATCCTTGATTGGATTATGTTGTTGATCTGAGAAGTTTCCCTACTGTCAGAATACTTGTACTGACAGTAGTTGCTTGCTACAATTATACTGTTGGCTTGTCTGAGTTTATACTCACTGAATCAAATCATTGCTTGCAATGATTTCTGTGGATGTATAGATGAATTTAAGGTTGATTCCTGGCACTTGGCTTCAGGAAAATGATGTTTATTGGTTTGTCCCCCTTTTATTTGTGGAAGCTAAGTAAAGATTGTTTTTAGCTTATTAATAACTTGTCCTTGTGATACCATTGTATTCTGGCACACAAGTGATTGAGTTTTATTTCTGGGCTTAGCTTGATAAAGCTTGTGATCAAAACTAATAAGATGATATGGAAGCTTTTATTAACTTTCCTGCCTATGATGTTGGTCTGAGGCTCTAGGATGTGATTCCTAGTTAGTTGGGCAATAGTTTGTTTGAAAATTATAGGTTTAGGGGTGCTACTCTCTCTTTGAGAGATGTGCCCTGATCTGATAAGATCAAATGAAAATGATCTAAGTTGCAAAAATAACACTGATCCCAGTGATGTTGGTCTGAGGGTTTAGTGTTTGTGGTTGAGCTTGATTTCTTATCCTTATACTTGAAATCTCTAGGATAGATTCACCCCTCTTGGGTGATTATTGAGAGATCATTACATAAAACAACACATGCTTTTGTTTAGATATTCTGATGAAAGCATGTGATGGTTTTATGAGACTCACCACAAGATTTGATGTTGGTGTAGTGGATTGATGATGATATTGATATTTCTCTGCTTTTGCTGGGTTCCTGAGCTTGCTCTTGAGCTTGCCTGCTCCTCCTAGATCCTGGTCTTGACCTTGCTGTCCACCAGATCCATCCCCTCCTTATGTCACCATCCTGGTGATGTTTGGGTTGATCTGGGTGGTTGGTTTGGTTGTTGTTCACCCTGGCTGTGCTGGTGTATTGTGTAGTGGAGTGATGCACTGATGTGCTCCTCCACGGCTGTGTTGTGGTTTTGTGATGCTAGTTGTGCTTGTGTGGTCGACAGCACACCATCCGCATGCTTGTGTGTGTGCAGCTTGTGTGCCTGCTATGCACATATGGATAGGTTCAGAATTTTTGAACTTACCATTACCAAACTACTTTTACCTTGGCTGGTGAATTAGTCCCTTTTGGCTGTCATTTGCATTCTGACTTCGAATTGATGAAAGATGAAATCTTTAAGATTGGTGAAACTTGCCCCTTTTACTACATTTCTCAATGATGAGATTGTCAAGTGCACCTCACTGACATATCTGAGAGAAATATATACTAACACTAATCTTGTTTTATTTTCTATTTAATCTTTATTTTACAGGTACAAAGATAAAGATGAAGATTTAGTGTAGTTTTAGATATAGGATAGTTAGTAGAGATACAAATGTACTTTTCTTAATCTTTTGTAATTTTTCTTTTATAATTCTTGTAATCTTTATTTGGTTCATTTGTAATAAAGATTATATATTTATTAATAAATAAGATTTTATTCTTTACTCTTGTGTGAATTGTGAAGTTTGGAATAACTTCAGTAAGTTATTCTTTGTAATTTGTTTATGAATAAGAAATGAACTTCATATGCCATATTGCTTTTAAATAAGATTTAAGTTATAATACTTTTCTCTTAATTAATTTAAAATTCAAATCTTATATCAAAATTATTTAAATTATAAAACACTTAAGTTTTTAAAAATTCAAACTCATTTCAAAACACACAATATTCCTTTAAGATCATATCAAAGTTTATAGAAATCCTCCTTTAAGACTAATCCTACTCTCAAAGTAAGAAAGAAACATTGATCAATCAAGGTTTTTATTTGGCAAAAAATTTACCCACATTTTCACAAATGAATGCATACAACAATACATATTTGTAACTGTACCCTTCGTTAGGTCCTAAATACTGGGATGTTACACCGCCGGATCCCAGTCCTCCGGCATCTCCAAGAAACTGGTCATAGAGGCACTCCCTAATATGTGACCACGCACGTTTGGAGATCAGATCTTAATGATAAGTACGAATCGGGACAACTTCTTCATAGTTCGGGAAAGTCTTTCGATGAATCAGGACTAAATAAAGGCCCCCTTTAGTCCCGGTTCAGCCACAAAACGGGACTAACACTCAAGACATTTATTAATATTAAAAACCGAGACTACAAAACCAGGTCTAAAGGCCCCCTATATAGTCCCGGTCAAGCCACAAACCGGGACTAACACTCAATACATTTATTAAACTTGGAAAATTGCAAACATCATAAGATATCCTTCACAAAATGAGCTATCATGTCTCATGACATTTAGGTACACAATATGCAGCCGACCGACCAGACATGAACCAGAGGTACACAATATGAGCATGAACTTCTTGGCATATGTCCTTCCTTAAGATTGCTTCAGACGTAACCATGGAGCATCTTCTTTACTTAACGGAATGCTTGGGTCAGTTTTCACTGTGAAGGGTCGAATTTCATCAAACTTATTATAATCTTATGACATGTCTGTCTTATCCTCGATTTCCACGATGTTTCTTTTCCCTGAAAGAACTATGTGATGCTTTGGCTCATCATATGATGTATTCGTTTGCATATTTTTTCTTTTTTCGGTCTGGAGGACATGTCCTTCACATAGAAAATCTGAGACACATCATTGGCTAGGACGAATGGTTCATCTCTATAACTAAGATTGTTGAGATCCACTATTGTCATTCCGTATAACTGGTCTATCTTTACCCCTTCCCCATTCAGGTTGACCCATTTGCAGCAAAACAAAGGGACCTTAAAAGAGACTCCATAGTCTAGTTCCCATATCTCCTCTATGTAACCATAGTATATGTCCCTTTGCCCATTCTCGTCCGTTGCATCAAAGCGGACACCACTGTTTTGGTTGGTGCTCTTTTAATCTTGGGCGATCGTGTAGAATGTATTCCCATTAAGTTTATCAAAACAGGACATCATAAATAGTGAAATGACCAATTCACATCGACACATGCATTGTATCAATGACAGAGAAAAGATAAGATTGCTAACCTCGATCGAGGGAAATAAAGAGGAGAAAGCTCAAGTGTGTCTCGAACACCTCCTATATTTTTTGTTCTATGAGAAATTGAACGGGATCATTCACTCAAACATTTCATCAAACACCTTGAATGCATGCATAGGAAAAAAATAAACTAGCACACCTCTCACACCTTCCACCAAGAAAAAACAGAAGGGAGGCAGAGGGCTGGGGTGTCGTATTTATAGAGGGCAGGATCATATGTCCCGGTTTGTAACACAAACCGGGACTAAAGGTGTGTGCCACGCCATGTGGTTGACGCCCAACCTTTAGTCCTAGTTTGTATTACAAACCAGGACGCATGAGCCCTTACGAACCGGGACGCATGCCTCCGGCCACCGTGCCCGCTCGAACCGGGACGCGTGCCAGCATTAGTCCCGGTTCGTGGCGCAACCGGGACTAATGCTGTTAGGGGGCGCGAATGGATAACCTGTTTTCTACTAGTGATTTTACTCATTTTATACAAGTTAACAACGACTTAGATCATGCCAGTAGCGGCACCGCATTTACACCGTTCACGTCCAAATTGGCGTTCACAGCCGAAAAACAAGCTCCCAACGTAGGAACGCAAGCGGTTTGCGGACCCTAGACAGCCACATTCGCCGCACAAATCGGGGGAGCTTTTACACCCGCGCGTGTCCACGCGGAGAGCGCGAGCGTCCTCCCTCACCCATATGGGAGGCGCCATGCTGAAACACTGTGTCGGACGGCCGCCTGCCCCGCTTCCTCGCTGACCACGCGGGAGACGCCGAGTTCCCCGCAGCGAGCCGCAGAACCGGCACTGCGTCGCGGTGGTGGAGCGCGCTGTCACTAGCGCACCGTGCACGGGGACCCCAGTGGAGCAGCGGGGCATGCACCTCCCGCACGGGTGGCATCTGAACCGGGACAGGGTTGCAGTGCCGCCCGTCCCATCGGAAGGGCCGCTCCTGGGCGCTGAGACAGAAACTTTCGATTCGTCGCATTCGTCGCCAACTCGCAAGCCTGTCACTACGGCAGCGCTGGGATTCAGGACACCATGCGCGGAGGCTGTAGGTGGGCAACGCGTCGGCTCATCGGAGGACGACATCACGTAGGGCCACTGCTGGCGACGTGGCTGGAGGAGGGTGGCACGCTTAGCGCTGCGTAGGCGGTAGCGACTGGCTGGCTTGAGGCTAGCGCCGGTGCTAGAGGAGCGCCTGAGGCTGCTCGAGGAGACCCGTAGCTAGAGGTCCCACCAAAGCTGTAGAAGAAATTACACCAATATAAGATGAAAATTGTGTTCGACAGGTTTTGTCTAATATGGTGGATGTTTCATGGGATGACCGGGTTGGCAGTATGGCTAAGTGCAGAATGTCACACAAATAGTGATAGCTTCGGTTAGAGACAAATTATCTTCAGAGAAGGGTAAATTAATATCAAATGGAAATGCTATCCTGACTGGTGGCAATGACTTGATTGTAAATTTGTGATAATAATAATAATAATTGATGATTGTACAATGAGAGAATACAATGGTTTATATAGGAGAGGGGGGGAGAGGAGATGCAGCGCATCGGCCTAAACCCTAACTTGATATGCAAGTAAATATATAAATTTTATGGGTAAAAAGAAGTGTGTGTTGACATAGGTTTTAAAGTTGATAAAAAGTAAGTGGACATCAGATTTGTTGCAAAGTGGAAAAGTCCAAACGAAGTGTGTAAAATCATCTAAAATAACTAAATAGTATTTGAAACCGGAGACTCATAGTTGGAGAGGTCCATAGATCACAGTGCAAAAGTTCAAAGGGATAAGTACTATGAGAAGTAGAATGCGCAAATGGTAAACGAACATGTTTTCCTTGTTGACAAAACTCACAAACGGAGGAATTATGAACCTCTTTATTACAAGGGATCAAAAAATCACTAAGTAGAGAGGATAAAGTGGCTTTATTCGGATGGCCTAAGCGTTTATGCCATAGATCTACGGAGGCGAGCATGGATGATGGAGACGAGGCCGCAGGAGCGCCATGAACAGAGTAGAGGTCGCCAGAGCTATCGAAGCGAGCGATCTCCGCCTTGGTCATGAAATCCTTCACAGACAAGCCAAAAGGGTCAAATTTGACGGAAACATGGTTGTCTTTGGTGAAACGACGAACATAGATTAAAGTTTTAATGAGGGCTGGGGCAACTAAGACATCTTTAAGTAGGAGTGGTTTGGAAGTGGAAGATGCAAGATTTGTATGACCGACACATGAAATTGGTATGGAGGAACCATCGCCTAATGTAATGGATGAAAATTGGGATGGTATGCAAGTTGTTGACAAAGATAGTATTCGATGAAGACATGTGACTAGAAGCACCAGAATCGAAAATCCAATCGATTACGAGTTACCTTGAGCAGCAAAATTATTCATGGCTCAGTAGAACGCGGCTTGGTCCCAGCTCGGAGTAGAGAGTCGGTGCATTAATGACGGGCATCTTGGCGCAGTGGTAGCGGTGCAAATAGAGTCGAGTACATGATGTATGGCGAGTAGTAGCCTCCAGGATTATAAGTGACCGGTGCCGAAGAGCCATAAGGACCCATAGCAAAGGGCATCGACGAGTGCATCGGCGAGGCATAGGGAGCCGGCGATGGTGCAGCATACATGGGCGGTGAAGGAGCGGCGTAATGAGCTTGTGCAGGGACCCGTGGTGCAAGGAGGCCAGGTGAGCTCAGATGAGGATGCACGCCGGGCTACCACGAACCAGTGTAGGCGGTGGCGCGCCAAGAGAGGGCGTGGTCGAGGCATTGGCCAAGCTGAACCATGCCACCAAGGGTCTGAGAAGATCGCCAAGCCGGTGGTGCGGTGGAGCGAGCGGTGGAGGAGCCGGTCTGCTGTTGAGGAGGTCAGCCGTGGTGCGGCGGCCGATAGATAGGCCGGTGCCCCTATGGTTGGGTCTGGGCGCCAACTGGCGGTGGAACAGCGCAAGCGCGCCAAGGCGGTGGCGGCGCAGAGGCCGTGGAGCAAAGCAGATAGGCCCGAGGGCGAGACTTGAGTGGTCATGGCGTCCGCCAGAGAGCATGGAGCGGACTTGCAAAGGAAGGAGACGGCGCATCATGGGGATGAAGGATCGCCGCTTGTCGGGTTACCGATTGAGGCCGACGAGGAGGATCTTGATGAGTGTTTGTCCTCAACGGATCACCGAGTTCACGAGTTCATCGGCGATGGTCTGGAGGCGCTGGCAAGATACCCACGGGCAAGACGCCTGGCGGTGTTCCAAGCTCCGTGTTGAGCGTGTTGACACGAGCGTCGGCGTTGTCCTCAAAAAGGACGGAGGCGCCCAAAGGGCGGCGCCGTGGCAGCTCAAAACGAGATTGAAAATCTCGGTGCTCACCGCTAGTAGATCCAATCAGACATAATGAGATCATCCTTGACCCAGCGGGGATCCGAGGGAGACGGCGGGATGTTGGGGTCGACGTGCGCCATGAGGTTGCAGCGGCCCAAGTGCACCTCAAAAAGGTGCCTCCAATGGTAGTAGTTGTGTTTGGGGAGATCTAAAGTGATGGGAATCAATGGAGTAACGTCGGAGATTGTATCGGCGAAGTTGATGGTGGTGGCGATAGGAGGTGGGGCGGATGAGGTGGATGGTTTGGCAGCCGCGACGGCTGACCATGGCGCGCCACTCAAGAACCCCGAGGCGGCGGCGGGGTGGGAGGCGTGGGAGCCATGCCCTAGAATCTAACCTTAATCTGATACCATGTAAATTTGTGATAATAATAATAATTGATGATTGTACAATGAGAGAATACAATGGTTTATATAGGAGAGGGGTGAGAGGAGATGCAGCGCATCGGCCTAAACCCTAACTTGATATGCAAGTAAATATAATCTAACATTGATGTTTGGGTAAAGTCTCATGAGGAAAAGATGTACTTTCTTTATTCGAAAATAAGTGAATTGGATTCCTTTAGATTCACATGTTTATATACACTAAAATATTTTTAAATACATATGAATTAATATAAATGCAAGTCACTTATTTCTAGACAGAGGGAGTAGCTGAAGTTTAAAAAAAGTAGGAACCACATCAGAATCAGATTTCAGGAATATATCAAAATATCATTCCTATCCTAACCTCTCAAACATATTGTATGCCGATTTTTTATTATTCATTTTGTTAATTTTTTGTACGCTGAGAAAATATACAAACCATGCAAACCACCACGTATACCACGGGATGCCAAAACGATATTGCGATATTTTTGCCTAGTTTATTCTAACTTTGGGGTCTCACATAAAAACCCAGCGGCTAAACCACATCTAAGGGAAACCGGGGCTGCCGCTGTTTCTTCATCTTCTGTGCACACCCAGTTAATAACTGGACCGCAGAGACAAGCTCACGCTGCGCAAAGAATCCAGAGGTGGTTTTCGCGTGTCTGTGGGCTCCCCACAAAACCGACTACTCGTGCCGCTGTTCCGCACTGAAACCGGCGGCAGCGTCCGCCTGGTCCGTCCGCGCCCCTTTTATTCACTGTCTGTTTCTACGCTGCCAGTGCCCAAAACCAGAGTCGAGAGCAAGAGGACCAGTGGCTGAATTTGCAGATGGACAGAGGTGACGGAGGAGCGGGGATGGGGGGGCCGCGAGGGGTGGTGCCGTCGTCTGCGTCGGCGGCGGCAATGCTGGGGATGGAGATGCACCTCTCCCACCCGCTTCAGCCGCAGATGCACGCCAACTCCGCGTTCCAGCAGCCAGAGCACCACCACGGCGGCGCAGGCGGCTTCCAGCACCACCAGCCTGTTCCGCCATACTCGCCCTCGCCCTACGCGGCGGCTCCATCGAGGGCTGTCAAGGCGGGAGGGCACGAAGAGGAGCAGATGGGCAACGGTGCCGGGAATGGTGGTGGCGCGGTGCAGCAGCCGGGGACGGTGGGGTGCCCGTGGTCGCGGATGAAGTGGACTGATGGGATGGTGCGGCTGCTGATCACGGTGGTGTACAACGCCGGCGACGACGGGGAGGGTGTGTCTGCAGGAGGTAGGACGGCGTCGTCGCATGGGAAGGCGGGAACATCGGCGCACGGGCATGCCGGGCACGGGCAGCAGGCGGCGGCGCAGCAGAAGAAGGGGAAGTGGAAGTCTGTGTCCCGGGCGATGATGGAGAACGGCTTCATGGTGTCGCCGCAGCAGTGCGAGGACAAGTTCAACGACCTCAACAAGCGCTACAAGCGCGTCGTCGACCTGCTTGGCCGCGGCAAGGCTTGCAGGGTGGTCGAGAACCCCGCGCTGCTCGACGGCATGGACGAGCTGACGCCCAGGGCCAAGGAAGAGGCGCGCAAGCTGCTCAGCTCCAAGCACCTCTTCTTCCGCGAGATGTGCACCTACCACAACCCGGGCGCCGCTGCGGCAGCCTCGCACGGCACCGACGAGGGCGCGGCGTGCTTCCACCACCCGAGGCCGGCCTCAGTGCCCTGCGCTACTACCTTGTCTGCCGCCGGCCACGTGGCCGCCGCTCCTTCCCCGGCAATGGTCCACTCCTCCACGCGTGCGGCGGGGGACGACGACGACGACAGCGAGGATGTCCCTAGTAGCAACGAGGTTGAAGAGGATGACGATGATGACTTGGACGACGAGGAGGAGCAGGCGCCGGGAAGCAAGCGCCGTGGCGGCCACATTGACGACAGCAATCGCTTCAACCACCAGCACAACAACGGGTACCACAAACGCCGCCGTGACGAGAGCAGCGCGATGGCGGCGGGGGATGACGAAGAAGAGGCCGGGAACAAGCGCGCTCGCAGGAGGACGCGGGTGAGGGAGGAGGGGCCGTCCGCCGTGCAGCAGCTGCAGAGCGAGCTGGCTGCGGTGATGGCGGCTGGCAGCGACCAGCAGCAGGTGCGACAGTGGATGCGACGGCGCGCAGTGGAGCTAGAAGAGCAGCAGGTGGCGTACGACTGCCGCGAGTATCAGCTGCAGCGGCAGCGCCTCAAATGGGAGCGGTTCCGCGCGAACAAGGAGAGGGACATGGAGCGCACGCGGCTGCGGAACGACCGCCTCCGCATTGACGGCCGGCACATGCTGCTCATGCTCCGCCAGAAGGATCTCGACATGGACATGGCCGAGGCCAACTACTCATCCTCCATCGACCACCACACAGGCGCGCAGACCCCGCCGTTGGCCGCCTTCCACCAGCTGCTCGGCTCCAGCCCCTCTACCGCCGGCCACCCCAACTAGGAACACACACATGCTCCCAAGCATACCTTTGCTTTTTTTTCCCATTCATGGCAATCAATACTATAGCTGCTTCTTTTTAGGATGTGTTTAGTTGAACTGTAGATTCTTGAAAATCGGCTATGGGGAATCTGTGGTGAAAAAACGGCCGTGGACTGTCGATCTAAAAAAAGTTGAAAGTTGTTTAGTTAGAACAACGGCTAACTGTGAATTTGGTTGGAAATGTTTGTAATGCCTCTAGGCCCCGAAAAATTATTTGTATGATAATTGGCCATAGAAGATCTGTACACTAGTAATCATGCAATAGACATATGGAAAGTAATTTTCTTGTATACGAAGGCCATCATCACAAATTTAATATTCCTTTCAACCCATATTAGTTGACTTAAATTTGTCTAGATACGAATATATCTAGCACTAAAATTTAACTAAATATATTTATATCTAAATAAATCTAAATCAATTAATATGGGTCAAAGAAAGTAGTACAAAATAATCATGCATATCAATTGCACATTGGTTCACCTAGCACTAAAATTTAACTAAATATATTTATATCTAAATAAATCTAAATCAATTAATATAGGTCAAAGAAAGTAGTACAAAATAATCATGCATATCAATTGCACATTGGTTCACCAATTGTTATGTAGACCGATCAACAGAGAGAGCGTGTGGCAGGGAGTGTCTAGGGATCAGCAGCGTTCAGAAATCTGGTGGTCCGCCTAAAATCTCAACTAAACACAAGTCTTAGTAGTAGTGATATGATGCTTGTATTAGTATTATTATTGCGTGTTCGTGTCAGTGTGTGTGCGCGCCCGTGCAACATTATGTCAAGAACTCATACTAGCAAAATTATTTCACTTTTTCTGGTCTAAAGAATTTGTTAAATAGAGGTCGCCTAGCTAGCGTTCTTGTTTCACGGGAAGTGTCTTTGCCTCGTCAGCTCCAGTGCTCCCTTCGTTTAAAAAAGTTGAAAAATCACATTTATAATTTTTAGAAAAAACTAAAATAAATTCTAGATATAGTCAACGTTGTATTCTAAAAGCATGAAAAATTGCAGCATGAAATTCTTTATATTAGATCTACATAAAAATAACAAATCTGATAAAAATTAGAGATGTAAAACTAGGTATGCTCAGATTCGTACTTTTGTTATTTTGTATAGCTCATAATATAAATTATTTTAAATTAATATTTTACATATTTGTGGGATAAATCATTAGGTATGTCCCAGATTTTTTAGAAATTTTTAAGCTCAAAATATGATTTTTTTTATTTTTTTTAACCAATATCACCTTTGTCCGTGTGCACCAAATCTTCACTCTCTTGTTTCATCCGTATTGTATTATTGTCATGTGTGCACAATCTTTGATTTTAATATGTTGCAGGAGGGCGTGCTTTGTGCGATGTTGCATGTCCTGATATAGATTATCACTCTATCTAATTTTGTTGGAGAGTGCCAAATAGACTGCGCCTCGGGCATGATGTGAATGTGATCATTGTCCTTCAGCTTCTGACATTCTCCAGCTATCAAACATCGCCGAGGCATTTCATGTCCGAAAGAATTCTCAGATGCACGAGCAGCACTTCTTCCCAAAAGCCTCAGGCGTAGGATACAGAGAGACTGAGAGAGAACCTGCAACTCTGGACAACATGGGTTAGGGAAGCGCTCATGCGAGAAGAATAAGAAGAAGGAAGAATAAGAACAAGCAGAGCGATAAAATCTACTCTCTTCGTTTTAAAATAGATGTCTTAGTTTTTTAAAATTTAGATAAATTTATATATTAAATAGTGTGTATATTTATTTAAATTTTAACAAATTGAAACATCTATTTTGACACGAAAGGACTATATAAAATCTTCCAACACTACAAAAATGGAGCTAGACGCCGATGGCCAAAAGTCGAAGCCGTCGACGTAGAATTGTCCTCGGCGAGGAGAGCCGACGGCTTCCCTCGGCATAGCTATTTTCCTTTTACCTTATTAATCTTAGAAAAATCATAACTAAATCATTCTAATTCAAAAAAATACAAATAATATATCAAAATTTACAGAAAAATAAGATCTATCTATCTACACTCAAATATTAGATATTTAAGTTGAATAAGAATCTTCATACTCGTCATTTTGACGATAGTTTAAGACTGGGATAAAAAATTCAAAAACGATAGAAACAATGTAAAACCTTTGCATGGTGTCATATTATGTGACATAGTTGGAAGGAAAATATCAAACTTGGTATATTGATTATGTCTTAAAAAACCCTTCATAAAATGACCTATCTCATTTAAGGTTCCTGGCTTTCGGATCAAATGACCAATGTTATGGTTAGAATTAAGACATAGTTTAAAACGAACCATTTTTAAACTATAAAATGTGCTTCAAAATGCTACAGTGAAAATTTTGAATGCATGTGCCCATATTATGAATGTGCCCATGGGATGGAGAACAATATTGCAGGTGAAAATTTTCCTTTTCGTCGCACCAAAAAGCTATTTTTCATTTTCCGAGCGAAAAAACAGGAGGTTTTGTGAAGCAACCATCAAATGGCTAATTCAAAATGCTACCACGCCATTTTTCAAAAATACTAGGCCATCTTATATGGACAATGTCCCAACAGGGGGATCTTAAACCTTTTCGTCCACCCCTGGTGACAAAGCCAATTTCCTGCCGAATCGGTAGGAAGTGGGTCAGATATGAACTATAGGTACATGATCTGATTCTCATGATTTTTTATCAAAATCATTTTTAGGTTCACTATATGATATTTTATCGGAGATCTAATACAAGTTTAGCGAGGCTCAGCCCTGAGCTAAGAGTCTTTATGGTAGGCATTCGACAAAGTTTGACGATAGTTTCAAACGGGCATAAAAAATTCAAAAAAATCGAAACAATATGAAACCTTTGCATGGTGACATAGTTTGAAGTAAAAATATCAAACTTGGTATATTGATTATGTCTCAAAAAACCTTCACAAAATGACCTATCTTATTCGAGTTTTCCTGGCTTTCGGGTCAAATGATCAATGTTATGGCTAGAATCAAGGCATGGTTTGTGATAATATCCCTATATTATGCATGCATATGCATCATGGGATGGCGAACAATTTTACAGGAGGAAGTTTTCCTTTTCGTCGCACCAAAAAGCCATTTTCCATTTTCCGAGCGTAAAAACGGGGGGTTTTGTGAAGCAACCACCAAATGGCTAATTCAAAATGGTACCACCCCATTTAAAAAAATAATAGACCACCTTATATGGACAATGTTACAACAGGGAGATCTCAAACCTTTTCGTCCAGCCCTGATAAAAAGACAAATTTCTGCTGAATCGGTAGGAGGTGGGTCAGATATGAACTACAGGCACATGATCTGATGCTCATGATGTTTTAGAAAAATTATTTTTAGGTTCACAATATGCTATTTTATCAGCAATGCAATGAAATTTTAGCAAGGCTCAGCCTCGAGCTAAGAGTCTTTATGCCAGGCATTCGACAAAGTTTGACAATAGTTTAAAATGAGCATAAGAAATTCAAAAACGATCCAAACAATTCGAAACCTTCGTGTGGTGTCATATTACGTGACATAGTTGGAAGGAAAAATATCAAACTTGGTGTATTGATTATGTCTATAAAAACCTCCACAAAATGATCTATCTCATTCGAGATTTCCTGACTTTTGGGTCAAATGACCAATGTTATGGCTAGAATCAAGACATAGTTTGTGATAAGTTGATATGGATATCATATTTGGATTCCTCTCATTTTTCTGATCAATTTAGACATATTATTTGTTGAATTACGATTTATGGATTTAAAGATATTAATTTGTCAACACCCGGATTTTCAATCTCAGATGCCTGTTATGCCATACATCGCAATCCCAGGATTACCATTTTTGTGAGACATAACATATTAGTACCATAGTTCATCACCCATTATAAACCATAATAAAGGTCTTACAAATAAAGGATCTCATGATCTAGTATTAATACAATCAACGTAGCGGAATAATAATAATAGTAGCATGGTCGAGGCTCCATCTTTAGGGTCACAGGCAATACTAACGATGGGAGATGATACTAGTTGTCATAGACTTCCTGTTGTTCATCATCCTGGTAGTCCTCCTCATAGTATGACCATAGGAATATTCAGGGACAAAGCCATAAGTACTATTTAAGTACTCGCAAACTATCACTAACAAGTAAAGTAGTTCAATTAGTAATCTTAAGCTCTAGGTTTATTTGCAAAAAGGCAGGTTTATCTCTAACTGAGTTTAGAAGTAAAGAAATCTAACTTAATATTTTACAACACCTAAGTGGGAACTTAGTTTTCATGTTCACAACCCTGTTATGGTCAAGTCAAAGTCATAATTCATTTCACAAGTCATTTTGAAAACATTTGACGATGGAACAGTATGGCCACTCCAACTGTCCATAATCGCGTACGCGGCTATTCGAATAGTTTTACACTCTTCAGAGATTGTACACTTTCACCACAACATTCGATACATCCGTCAGGAACAATCCTGAATCACTATTGCGGTGACCCAACATACCACTGCATGATGTAGTATACTATAGTCGTTGACATAACACCAATGAAACACCGTTCACTAGTATTACATCCCTCAGAATGGCACAACAGAAACACAACGGGCCCAAAACATGGCTTAACGGTTACAACTCACTCTTTTACATAAGATCCAGAGAACACTCAGGTTAAAGAGAGAGAAAGAACTTCTCACGAAGAAGAATCAAAGATAAATAATGCAAAACTATTATACTATTAAAACTAGAATTTAACTAAGGAATTGGCATTGCTGCTATTGCAACGCACTACAGAAATAGGTTCTTTGGTTAGCTTTTGTCTTCAATTGGGTTGAGGTATATGTTGACTTCCTTGTCTTCATTGAAGTTCTTTAGCTGGTCTTGATAAGTCCTAGAGCATATCTTGATGTAGACATCATTTTAATGGCTTCAGAATCTAGCAAGGGTTAAGAAGATACTTTAAGTATGAGCGTACTCAGCAAATTCACTAGAAAAGGAGTGTTTGATGCACTATATCTACAACCACAGATCGTAGGTCGTAGGCAATGCAAGTTTTCGTAAACATTTCTTCAAAGGTTGCTTTTATTTTGAAAAGCTATTCCGTCAGCCTTCACGGGTTTACCAGAACTTTCATGGAGTTCATTTTCCGCCGCGTTCGCAGCTCCTTCCCGGAACAGGGAGTAACAAGTTACAGTTCTTACACTCTGCAGAGGTGCGTTACTTTACCCATGAGAGATCAACTCTTTATTGCACAACCGGGCAGCTTATTCTCGTCCACATTTCCATGATGTGGGGCCCAGAAGATGATCCAAGCCAATCACTGCCCCCTTCACGACCTCGCATGCCTTCTTGGTGTACACCATGCCCACATAAAGAATTACGGAAATGGTTTGTATAAACCGTTAGATGCCAGAACTATCGTGGGACGATGAGGGTTCCCACCCATATGCTGCATATCCTCTACGAATTACCAATTAATATGCACGCTACGAGGATAACAGCCACGACCTGCACATCCGGCTTCATGCGACAGGAAGAAGATACAACTGACTTCTCCGTCCCATTCCAAATCTCATGGTCAACGCGTAATATACGGCGCAAGAATCACTGGCGACATTGGTTGTTAAGTCCTAGGTGATTTAGTTCTGAACAGTGGTATTCCAATTGTCAGACTTAATAGATCAACTGATCACCCTGGATCAGTAATCAATAGTTCTCATTATTATTGAAAATAGTGTTTTCTGACCTTTTTCGAATGCAGGTGAAGACAACACTCGATTTGTAAAATACTTTACAGAAAATAAACAAAGGACATGAGCAAGTGTGAACTTGCCTTTTGTGATTGCAAGATTATGCACTCACGGTCTTCGAGTCAGTGTATAAGATCCAAAATCTGAAATTAGCATCATTGGTCCGGTAAGGACTAATGTTTAAAGAAGCAATGTGCTTTTATGCATAAGTAATGTGATGCACGTTCTAAGCGCAAATCCCGGGAATAACGTTGTCCTAGGGTTTGAATTCCAAAAATGGTTCCTTTGGAATGTGTGGTCCTTTTAGATAAGTTTCATAGTTGTACTTTTATTGGAGTTTATGAGTGGTTATAAACAACACATATGTAGGAGTAAAGTATACATACTTATGACATACTAGTTAGGATTACTTATACAAGAGTTCTTATTTAAAGTGGCAAAAAGGATAACCTTCGAAGAAAAGGTTTCTCTTCTAAGGTCTAAACAAACCTTGTGGTTAGTTAGTGGTGGTTGATGTTATTTGTTTTGATCAAATGGTTTGGCTTGAGTTGCTTTATAGATTAACTACTTCAGACCAAAGTTAACTATAAAATATGTAGTAATGTGTATGGTATTATATGTGGGCTCTTGGAGACTAAAGTTAACTTTAAAATCTAGATAGTTTTGAAAGTATAATACTTATATATTGGTATCTTGTATATCTGAAATGTGTCCTTTAAGTTACTTAAGAATGTTTATTCTGTTACTTGAGATAATGGTTTCTTAATTCTATGATAGAGTAGTATCCTTTACCTTTATAGATAAGTGAGTAGAGTTTATAATTTCAGATATATTTTCACTTAACTACCTTTGAACTTTCTATAGTGTTGTGGTAATTGTTGTAATTTCATAATTTAAAGTAAATGGAAAGGATCTGATTTATTCACAAGATGTTCTTTAAGATTTTTATCATGAATTGGAATCCTTTGAGAATATAATCTCAACTTAGAGTTGAAGATAGTTTAATACCAAGATGTTTTTAAACCATTAGAGTTTCATTTCATTAATATTTAAGATTTCTACTATATATTAAACTTATTTTACTCATTTTAAGGATATTAATAAATGTTATTTATCCTTATATGAATTATTAATGAAGTAAATAGGTTTAAATTTGAGTTATTAAAATATTTGAATTTTTATTTAATTCAAAAGTATAATATTATATTTTTATCATGTAGATATTATTTTTATGATTATTTTTTGGTATATCACATTTATTTTTGTGATTAATAAATAATAGGATATGATTTTTTATATTTCTTATTACTTTATAATTACTTAATAAATAATAAATATTTAATTAAGTGAACTAATAATACATGATTATAGTTTTAAATTAGAATTCTTATTTTTCTAAGATTTTTGGTATTTTATTTATATTATTAACATTTATCATTTTAAAAATATGAATTATTAAAGTTTTATTACTTATAAAACCTTTATTAAATAACATTTATTTAAATAATCATCATAATAATATTTGATAATAGTTTTAAGTTGTAGATTTTATTTTTCTGAAATTTTTCATATATTATACATATTTTTCTGAATTATAAATCAAAAGTTATTAATGAAACAAGATTTAATTATATATTTGATTTCTGGAATATTATTAATTGAATTATAACATTTTATTTATTTCTAAACAGAAAATTACTTTTTACACCACACTAAGAGCTAGCCCCAGTCACTGACCTATGGGCCATTGTCCACCTCAGCTCTCAGGTCTAGAAATGCTTTTGCTACTGACCCCCTCTCTACTCACTAACGATGACATGTGGGCCCTGGGCCATGTCATCCACCACGCGAGGCAAAGACCAGTCAAACGAGCTGACGTGGCTCGATCATGACGCAATGATGGCATCAGCACCACCACCACCGTTAGAGGTTGGTCGCCGGCGACGATCTACTGCACCCCCGCAAGCAAAATAGATCTAGTTCGAATCAGTGCAACCTACTGAACCGAAAAGTGGCAGCACCGCTCGGAAATGGTCATCGAAGCTTCAGCTCTGACGAGCTCCGACGGTGGCCTACGGTGGCATGTGATGAAACGACGATTAACAACGGGATCCGACGATTAAACGTTACTGGGAAGTTTAGGAACTCACCCTGATGATGATTGAGTGGTCGACAAGGACAGGGCAGTCGGAATCGAGCTTTCCGACGAGGATTCCGACGAACTGCTGTGAAGGAAAACGACCAAATTCACCCGCTCCAGTGCTCCCCTTGATGTAAGCTTCTACCCAGAGGGTCTACGAAGGAAGGCGCTTCTCCATGACGGCTCAGAATGGTGTGGGGATACGTGGTTCGACGGCGAGTGGTGGCTCCAGTGAGCTAGGGTTTCGGTCTCGTTCGTATCTGAGAGGATAAGGAGAAATTGGAGATAGGGATGGAGGCAATGCGTCGCAGTGGCCTTCTTATCCCCTCCTAGCAACGACAGCGAGTATCTTGGCGCAATGACGACGATGACGGCATCGGGCGGCGACGAGCTCCGCCAGTGAGCTGTCTGTGTGCGTGACGATGACGACGATGGTTGTTTTGCAGATACCCCCCTATAGATTTCTTTAGCTCAACCTGCGGTCCTCTCCTGACCCCACTTGTCAGTCTCACATGGAAAAGGACAGAGTTGGTTACTGGGATGTTATGGGTTGCACAGGGGCGTCAGATAGGTATAGGGTGTTGGGCTACGGCCAGGTTTGGCTTTTATTTGTTTTCTCCTTTTTCTATTTTCTATTTTCTTATTCAGATTTGAATTTGATTTATATATTTTGAATTTTCTTTGCAGGATTTCTTTGCTGGATTATTTTAATAACACTGAAACATAATTAGTATTATGGGTGAATTTCTTTATTAAATATGTCTTATTGTATTCCTAGTATTTACTTAATATATGAACCCCTTTCAATATTTGTAAAAGCTCTTCCTATTATTTTACTTTCCTCTGTTAGTTATGGACTCATTGAATGATATATTCTTATTTGCTTATCAACTTAATTTTAGATGGCTCATATTTTGAATAGAACTTTTATATGTGTAATGATCCTATATCTTTATTTAATGTATAAAAGACATTGATATAGTTATTACCCCCCCCCCATTAATTTAGAAAATGTCAATGTATCTATTTTGTTATGATAAGTAGGGAGGTTTAGGATTTCAAATTATGATTACTACTCTTGGCTTTAGGGTTTTGTATAAGCTTAGATTCCTTTTAAGAGTCAATATTTAATGGCTGAGCATATTGCCTTATGTATATAGTATTTGATGAAATCTTCCATTTTAATAGGAAGTTGAAATTAGAGTGTTTTATAGAAGTGAATATACTTAAGCACATATAGTTAAGATGGTTGGAATTAACAGAGATGTGCTTATGTAATTTGCTATAGGAAAATATTTCTATTAAGTGTTATAGACATCAGATGATGGATTAATGGTATAAGATGGATATTATGTTTGAGTTGAGATTTAGAGTTGATTGCTTACCAAGATTAAATAGGAAATGATTTTTAACATATAACTATTTTTCACAATCTTGGATCTCTAATTAAGGAATTCCTTTCCTAGATATAATACTTCTTCCTATCCATCATCATAGTTAGTATAATGAGCTTTACTCATTTAAATACTCCTATCCATATATCATTCATCTAAGCTTAGGAATGAATCCAATGAGTTTGATACAAAAGTATTTCATAATTTTCTCATATTCTTACTTGGTTGTATTACTATTCTACTGTTGATAAACTTCCATCCTACCAGTAGTTCATTTAATTTCACTTACAATTTTCCTTAATATTTCATCACTGAACTATCTCTAAGGTTGATTATCTTTTAAGATGAATAACACTGCTTCTAAACTCTATGCTATACTAACATTTAGTTGAATAACACCATCTTATATTTACTTAACTCTCATGACATACACTTCAACCCTAAATTAAATTTATGTGGTTTTCAAAGACTACTCTAGGATCACTTATATCTACTAAGGTTCCAATCATGTTCCACCCACCAGTATTACCTGTACTAAATAGAGGCATTCAATATTGGTGGTCAAAGCATTACCATTATAATACTTTAATCATTTATTGCTGAAGTTCTTAATTGGCTAAGCAGGACTCTATCAATCCTACCTTTTATTGTTTGAAAATTATCTTCTTAGTATTGTATATTGGGTTAAGTTTATTAATGGATTATGCCCTCATTAGAAGATTTAAGTAGATGTTCTGATAGGATCAAATAAGAGGTCAAAGACTAATGGTTAAAGAATTTGTGAATCAATGGGAAATTATCCAACATTGATGAACAACAGATGTTGAAATAAGTTCCATAAAAATTGTATAGAAAGAAAGATATATATATATATAGTGGATAATCTTGTCTTAATATCTTTCCAACTCCAACTCATTTAAGAGTTCAAGGTTAGGTATTACTATGGTACTCATAATATGAATAGATAAAAATAAGATAGGTCAGCACTAAACATTACATTTTTATTATTCTAGTGGTCATCTTAACTTAGTATTCATAAGTTGGTATGATGAATAGCATTCATAGTTCAACACTAAGCTTAGGAATAGTATGGTATGATGAATAGTATGGTATATATGAATTATTTAAGAAAAGTATTATGATGACAATTATTATATCTGGTCTACCCTTAGGCCTATTCATGTTTAACCAAATAAAGTTTTAGCAAAGGTCATATTAGAACTTATCAGAGTTAACTTGATGATCTACTTCAATTCCATCAAGTTAAGAGAAGCTTAATCACTTTGACAAGTTTTGTTTTAAAAGCGCAAAAATTATTCGGATTTTCTATGCATGAATGCAATGCATACATATGGGTTCAGCTTATATCTAGGCTATAAAGCTGGGATGTTACAACTATACCCAGTATGCGTATAATCAATCCTAACCTTTCATTTACACACCCTAGTATAGGCACCTTCCCTATGAGTTTGGCCTCCGAACCATGACCATCTGTCATCTTGGGAACTGCACAGGTGGACAATCATCACGAGGTAGCCTCAGCTCAAACCTTGTCCGCAAGGGAACCCATACTAAGATATATAAACTTCCAGTCAAGCCCTACCCAAATTCGGGTATTGTGGTTGTACGGTAAAATTGGAATGGTATCGCATCCGAACCCAACCATCAGTTTTATAAAGGGATAAGGCTCATGCCTCAACATTTTCATCATCAAATCATATGGTATTTATAACACATGTCAAAACATTTCATTAGAATGACTCATCATTCTAAGGTTTTCATAATAATTTTCACCAAGTATTCCCATCTAAAGTGGTCAACTTTTATGCTTAGCAGTAGCCACTAAAATTGAGGGTAATCACTAATGAGGGGCACTAATCAAGTGTGACTTATCCCAATCTAATCTCATGCCTCAGTATGACATCTAGTTCTAACTAACTTAGGCCAAGTTTTATGCTCTTTATGCAATCTATACTATCTTTCCAAAACTTACCAAAACACTAACTAAAAGTAATAAAGAACTTTGATAAATAAATAAAAGAATAAAGCTTGAAAGTAAAACTGGGATTTGGTATAATCAAGGTTGAATAACCAAAGTATGCCTAGGTTCTCTAGTTTGCATAGTTATCATGTAAGTGTTGGCTTGCATAGTGTAGCTTGCCTTGAGTAGTGCAGTGATTGAAGTTCTCTTCTTCTTCGTAGTCCCCTTCCTCCTCCAATACTAGGAAAATGGCCATTGGTTGCGCACCTAAAAAGGGCATCCGTGGCGCACTAGCCATGTGCCACTAGCCTCGCGCTGCGGCTATCTTCTACCCGTAGCGCACTTCCTGGTGCGCTACGGTTATGTCGAGATAGGCGTAGCGCACCTGCGAGTGCGCCACGGCTAGGAAGGCAGGTGCGCTATGGGCAAGATCTTCTGTGGCACACATTGCAGTGCGCCACTGATCTGCGCATGTGCGCTTTAGTTATAGTGCGCCACTAAAGCTATGCCATGTGCGCCACGGGCGTGTTTTTTGTTTTTTTAATTCTAGATCCAGATGATATATAATACAGATTATATACAATATTACAGGCAGATATACACACACAGATATAAGATATACAGTTATATATATATATAAATACACAATTTGCAAAACAAGATTGAAACAAATACATATAGATAAGTCTCATACATGAATACATAGTATAAGTTATATTGTTTCGATCAAGTTACAAGGTAGTTGGTGACATGCGAATACATGTATATCGAACAAGTTAGAGCTCGGAAGCTCACCTAGACATCTAAACTAGCTAGAAAGAAGCACGGGATAAACAACCAAAGACGATAAGCATCACCGCGACGAAGGTGTAGGTCTTCATCCGGTTCCTCGTCCTAACTCCCGCTAGATAGCGCGTGTATCTAGCTTCCGCCTCCGCCATAGTGTTGTACCCTTTGTAGCTATTGCCGCTGAAACGGTGCACGTGTCTCCGGCAATCTTCCCAATCATCGTAGACTTAGGGAACCCGTCCCTTATACACGACGTACCACATCATCTACAAGTTGACAATAATAATTAACCAGTGATTGAAAAAACAGGTATAATTAAAATCGCATATGAAGATACACTTACTCCCAACTCAAAAAGACCAAAGTAACTCAAAAAACATGTCTCGTATATAACTAGGTCGTTGGACACAGGAATATGCTACGATGGAACTGTCCGCCAAGTAGGATGCACAACACCTGGACTTGTGCATAGCACAAGGCGGACAATCCCATCGCAGCGCATTCACATATATAGTGTGCCACGACATTTCAATCATAGGCATTCTCGAAAAAGACCAAAGTAACTCAAAAGGCATGCCTCATATATAACTAGGTCGTTGGACATATGAATATGCTACGACGGAATCGTAAGCCAAGTAGGATGCACAACACCTGGACTTGTGCATAACACAAGGCTTACAATCCCATCACAACACATTCACACATATAGTGTGCCACGACATTTCAATCATCGACATTATTCTCTAAAAAGACCAAAGTAACTCAAAAAGAATGCTTCATATATATATATACATAGGTCGTTGGACCCAGTAATATGCTACGACGGAACAGTTAGCCAAGTAGGATGCACAACACCTAGACTTGTGCATATCACAAGGCTAACTATCTCGTCGTAGCATATTCACATATATATATCGTGCCACGACATTTCAATCATCGGCATTACTCTCGAAAAAGACTAAAGTAACTTAAAAATAATGCCTCATATATATACATAGGTCGTTGGACACAGGAATATGCTACGACGGAACTGTAAGCCACGTAGGATGCACAAGACCTGGACTTGTGCATATCACAAGACTCACAATCCCATCGTAGCATATTCACATATATAGTGTGCCAAAACATTTCAATCATCGGCATTCTCGAAAAAACACTAATAAAGTAAGGAAAAAGAAGGACCAAAGTGAGCAAAGGACCAAAGAATAAGCAAAAAAAACCAAGAATTGATTCATATATAATAATAAGAAAAATAAGTAAGCGATGATTCATAAAACTAATAAGATAAGTAGTAGCATGTACACTTGTCCACACACACACAAAGGTCATCTATAGTTTGGAACTACAACTAGGCCAACATCAAGCCTTCTGGCTCGGCTCGGGGAACGGGAGGACGCCTTGTCTCGTCATGAACTTCCTATAGTCACCCTGTATCTCTAGGCGATCTTCTATGTCACGGTTATTCGGGATATTCCCTCCATAGAAGATCCTCCCGAAGTCATGATATCACGAAAGATGATTGCCCCAAACTGCTGCTGGATGCGATACATCTCTTGTCTAATATCTGAATCAGTGATCTTGGCCTTGGCTTCGGCCCACTGTTTGAGATGATCTGGCAGCGTAGAATTCTGCTGGTCTAGTAGGAACGCCCTTATGTGATGGAGTGTGTAGTAGGCTTACTTCTTACTGCCTTCCGGCTGCTTCACGTAGGGGAACTCCGTTACGTGGTTGAAGACGTGCCTGCGGAACTTGACCTTCGTATGCACGAAGGTGGTGCCTGCCGTCGAGGCATATCCAGTGAGAGCATCATCCAGAACTTCCTTGATCGTGTCGTAGTTTTTCTTCTTTTATAGACTCCCTGATTCAAAATACGTGGCATGCGAATGCTTCGGCGATAAGGAGATGAGCATGCAGTGTTCATCTCTGCACAAAAAATTCAAATGTAATGTGTTGGAAAAAGAATGATGATAATCTAATAAAGCAAATCGATGGTGGCGAGTGAATAATGACTAACTCAGGAAAGTAAGGCACGAGAATGTTCCTTTGTCTTGTTCGCCACGAAGATTCTTTTTAGGTACGAGGCCACAATACGTCGTTCAGCGGCACTTCCCAAGCAACCGTCACGCATGTAGTAGGGGTCCACTATAGTGATGCCCGGTGTGTTCTCTCTAATGATCTGCATGGCCAGGCTGAGAGAAAACAGGCGGACCATGGCATAGTGCAGCTAGTATAGGTGGACATATTGAAGATGTCGTCAAACCACAGGAAGAACAGATCCACAGGGGCATTGTCGATCAAGCCCAAGCCTGGTGGCACCTTAACCACGAATACCGGGTGTGAGGGATCTTTCTCTGCCAGAAGGCGTTTCTCTACCATCAACACACCATCATGCACACTCTTCAGTTCCGAACTAGCGAGCCTCCGCAAATTCATAGGTAGCATGGGCTCACCCGCCACATGAAACCTCCACATAATACCCTCGGGTCTTGGTGGCCCGTTCCGAAACCGGATCGGATTCGCAGTTGACGCCACCGGCTGGCTCGAGTTGCTAGATTTTCTTTTCCTGGCCTTTTTTCCTTTTGGAGAGCGGGCAGGCCCCGCAATCTGAGCACCGGCCGCCCTATATAGTATGTCAGGGCTTAGAATAAAGGGCCGGTTGGTTGTATCAGCTGGCTCGGTAAAGGCACAAGCTGGAGGCGTCTCCTGAGAACCAAACAGACGCTTGGTGATAGTGGGTTTGTCTGTGGGGCCACCAGATGGGTCTTCGTTGCTAAACTGAGTGTTGAAGAAGTGATCATTCCAGTCTTTGTCGTCCTCGGTCAGATCCTGCGCCATGTGCATATCATCAACATGATCATCCGACCTACCGCGTGGAAGTGACGGCGAGGGCGGTAAGGGGGCCTTGCCACCGCTTGTCGCTGGCACGACATGCGGTGCTGTTGTATGTGGTGTGATGGCCCCCGCCGTCCCCAAACGGATCATGCTCTTTGGCCATTGCAAGAATAAGCCGAAGCAACTTCTGAGGACAGCCGGCTCTTCTTCATCCGCTCCTTGGGGTTGAATGGGAGGTTCCAAGTCGTCGCAGCCCCTTAGCACCCGACTAATTTTAATCCTGTGCACGCTATCTGGCATCGGCCTTGAGTGGAACATGCACTGCAAGGGTTGAACGATGGTACCCTTGGCAACATCCCTCGGCTTGTTGTTCATGTAGCATAAGAGAGTGCAAGGAACATCCATCTGCGGAAAACATGTACGACATCGTCAGAGATGCCATACGAGTAATAGATGGCGTGAAAGGCGGTAAAGCAATTTGTTTACCGTGATGGCGTCGAGATCGGCTAATGTCGAGGCACCGCATACGACAACGGGCATGCAAGAGACGGAGGGGCTGCTTGATGGCACGGTGCTGGCCACCGGTGTATTCTCCCTACTGGGTGCTTGGGTGTCGCCGCGACGATGGCAGGGGGTCACCAACATGTCCGGCGCTGCGGTGATGGCAGGGGGAGTCACCAACACTTCCGGCGCCGTGGTGCTAGCGGGCGGAGTCACGAACACATAATTCTCCTAATTCGTCGGCGCCGCGTTGTTCGAGTGGCTGCTGACCATACTTGGAATTGGGCACGGCCCTTGTCGACCACCCGCACTCTAGTTCGCTATTGACTCCACCAAGGTAGGCAGGATGGACGTGAGGGTGATTGCCAGGTTGTCTTGGATGATCTGCGTGATCTGCGCCACTTGTTCCTTAAGTTCTTGAACCTCGCGGTTTTCCTCCTCGCTCCTTCCTGACAGCACCACACGCGTCCTCGGCGGTGGACCATCTTTCGTCCTATCTGGCATGTTGATTATGGTGGCGACCAGACTCTCGCACACGTTTTTCGTGATATGCATGATGTCAAGGCTATGAGGCGTGCGGGGAAACTTCCGGTATGGCAACTCCCAGAAAACAGAACTTGTTTTCCATACCTTCAGCAGCAACTTGTCTTGCTGCCTCTTTCGCTTCTTTCTAGGCTTAGGACAATCTTTCCAGTTTTTCAGCAATTCTTCCACTTCTTCACTGCTCCTCCGCTCTAGGACTCCTCGGGTCTCGGATTTGCCATCAAACAGGTCTCCACGTTTTCTCCATCGATCATTCTTCCCGAGCCACCTCCAGTGCGCCATGAACATGGTTTTCGAAGACCCTCGATCTTTCTCTAGTTATAGATAGCTTGTGTTATCCATGCACCTAACGCATGCGGAGAATCCTTGGATAACCTGTCCCGAGATATACCCGCAACCTGGATAGTCTTGCAACGTAGTGACCAACGCGGCTCTCATAGTGAAATAATCTTGTGCGACGGTGTCGAAAGTATTGGCTCCAAATTCCCATAACGTGGCTAGCTCCTCTTTCAACAGCTCGAGATACAGACTGATGTCGGTACCATGTTGTTTCGGCCCTTGAATTAGCATACTTATTTGTATGTACTTCTTCTTCATGCATAGCCATGGAGGGAGGTTGTACATCCATACAAACACGGGCCAAGTGTTGTGCGTGCTGCTCTGGCTACCGAACGGATTGAGTCCATCGGTGCTCGCACCAAGCCTGATGTTCCTCGAATCTCCACTGAATTCTAGGAATTCGAGGTTCAATGCTTTCCACTGGCTAGCATCTGAAGGGTGCGTCAGCAGCTCGTCCTTTTCGGGGTCATTGTCATCTCCTGGCTTCTTCCTTTCCGCATGCCATTGCATGAGCTTCACTTCCTTAGGGTCCGCGAAATAGCGCTGCAGACGAGGAGTGATAGGAAAGTACCTTACCACTTTTCGAGGTGCTTTCTTCCCTTTCTTGTATCGACTCACATCGCACACCGGACATGTGGTTTTCTCCGCGTCCTCTCCCTGATAAATGATGCAATCGTTGATGCATAAGTGGTATCTAACATGCGGTAGATCGAGAGGACAGACAATTTTCTTAGCGTCCTCGATAATAGTTGGACACGTGTTCCCCTCCGGGAGACAATCGTGCCAGAATGCCATCATATCGTCGAATCTTGCGTCGCTCAATTTGTGTTTTGCCTTCATCTCCATAGCCTGAGCGTTACATTCACTCGGGTATAATCGGGTCTGCATCATTCATACAATGGAGTAACCGCGTCTTTCTCAAGTTGCGCAAGCTTGGATTTCTTTCTAGCGGCAGCCCTGGCGTTACTTATCGGCTTGAGAAGCAGCTCTTGCACATAAGGGTCCCACACCCAGCCTGACGTTGTTCCATCGTCGTCTACTCCTCCGGCATCTAGATCATCATCATCCCGGTCTGCTTCCGCACCTTCACCATCTCTAGGAGACTCTTTATCATCTCGCCCGTCCTCGCCGTGATGATCATCGTCATGTTGCCCACCTTCACTGTCTCCATCATCTTTGTCATCGCTTATCCAACGAGTGTATCCATCCATGAAACCATGGCGGAGCAGGTGCGCCTACAGATTCCCGAAATCTGGGTCGATCAACCAGTTGAGTTTGCATCTTCTGCACAGACATCTTATCTCTGTCTTGTTTTCGTATCATGTCGGCCGTCGCACATTTCAAAAATCTAGCCACAACGCCTTCGCTCATTATGAGGACCATTTTTGCCTGCACGGTGTACACGGTACAATTAGAAATTTATTAGAACCACATAATCAATGCATGCATGCAATGGTCGATAGAAAATTTTGGCATGACCTATCCTAAAATAAGGACCTTTGTGAAATGCCAAAGTCTTGCCAAAATGGAAATGAATCAACATTTTGTCAAAACAAATGGCAACCCATTCACACACAAACACAAGAGAGAGACCGATCCATACACATGAACATATCATCCTCTCCATACACACATGCATGAACATCTCGATCATCTCCATATACACACATGCATGAGCATCGATCCTCTCCATATACACACATGAGCATCGATCCTCTCCATACACACATGAGCATCGATCATCTACATACATATGAGCATATGATACATATACACATGAACACATCCTTACATGGACAACTTACCGAGATGAGAGACCGATCGCGAGAAGATGGAAAGAAGAGGTGCGCGCAAGACCGGAGAGCTTCCTCTATTATGTATGTAACATCCAAGGCAAGTTCTACATGCTAAAAATGGTGAATGAGTGGAGAAATTGAGGTGGTAAGGAGAAGGATCCCGACTAGACCTAAGGAGGAAGAAGGAGGGGAAAGTGAAGTGTGGGTGGTGGATGATCACATATGCATAAAGTGGAGCTGCCAGAAAAAATGGTCGACACATCTGTGGCGCACATGGCCCTAGTGCGCCACAAGCATTAAAAACAACCGTGGCGCACATGGCAGAGTGCGCCACGGATGTGTTTCCCCATTTACGGAGCAGAGGGGGGTTAACATAGGTGTAGCGCACTTGCGTCATGTGCTCTACGGCTATCCCTAACAACTGTAGCGCACTTACCGCATGTGCGGTACGGGTATGTGGCATGCGGCTAGCAGGCCCCTGGCCCACACACATCTGTGGCGCACATAGCCCATGTGCGTCACGGTTTTTCTAGTTACTAGTAGGGCACTTCCCACAGGTGAGCCACGCCTATTTTACCCGTGGGGCACTTCAACCATGTGAGCGACGGATGTGCAAATTACCTATAGCCCTTTTTCTAGTAGTGCTCGAATCATTGGTCGGTAATAGCGTCTATAAATAAATACGAGATACACAATCACCAAACAATACTACCTCTATTTAGCACATAAAGGTTCATACTAGATGATCCAGAATCATCACAATCATCACATAAAATAAAGACCTAAGTCCTATTTATTTTATTTTTAGAAAAGTAATTTCTACTCATTGAAAACCACTTAAGATTTAATATTCTCCAATTAAAATATAGGATCATATTGACACATGTCATCACCACATATTTTAATACTTGAGAATGTGATTTAAAGTGGTGTCATAATTTAATAAGGTTTAACACTATTATTTTAAATAATTAAAGTGACTAGAAATGCCTATGGGGCATTCTTTTAATACTTGTCCAATATTATTGCAATTAAACCTAAATATTTTTTATATATATAGAAATATTTGGTCAAGTGTGATTTTTGAGAGTTGGAATCAACTCAAAAGCATTTATGGTTGATTTTTGAAAAATGTTTGAATGTGAAAAAGTTGGTGTCTTGTTATTTTTGGTATAGGTGATCTATAATTTCAAATGGTTTGAATCCAACGGGTTTGGATTAATAATTTCAATACCTTTCTCACAAAATTGGTTTCATGCAATTTGGATCAGTACAACTCTTTGAATTGATTTTTGAATCTACTGACAGAACTAGGTTTGAACTAAATTGGAAAATATATATTTGAATTCTTTGAAGCTGAACTAAACTGGCCGCCCAATCGCACAAGGTGCAGCGGGCTGCTATCAGAGCGGTCCCACGCGTCAGCGGCTCTAACTATACGAAGCAATATCTTTTAATCTGAACCCTATGATTAGACTACGATCTACGGTTCACGTTCGTCGTCTCCGTCAAATCACTCCGGCGAGACCGAACCATAACGACGATGGTGGGGGTACGCGGCGGCTTACAAGGCTCCAGCTAGGGTCGGCGTTGGGGGCGAACGACATTGTCGACGACGGCGGTTCGAACGGTGGTCATGGTGGCTCCTGGGGTGGCTCCAATCAACGGCTCCGCTCCTCCTCAGCAGCGGCAGACTCCGGCCAAATTCTGGCGATGCGGAGCTCGCCTTGCTCCGAGGAAGGGTCGGGGGTGTTCTGTGAGAGGTGGGAGTGAGGTGGTGTGGCGAATTGAGACGGGGTGGCCTCCTTTTATAGCCGAGGGAGAGGGGAAGTGCGGCATGGGCAGAGCTCGATGGGGTCGACGACACAGCGAGCTAATGGCATGGCGAAGGGCGTAGGCTGGTGCGCGGTCTCCTAACGATCCTCAAGGGCTTAATGGCATGGCACGGGGCGATCGAGGTTGGTCGGAACGGGTCGACGCTCTGAGCGGCACCAACAGTGTTTTCGACGACGCACAGTTGCTACTAGTCGCGCGGCGGTGGACGGGCATGTCTAGGGGGTAGCTAGTGTCGCCGTGATTGCAAGAACGGGCAGTGAGGGCGAGGCGCGGCGTGTACGCGCGTGTCGGCTGCGGCGCTCTAGCGTTCTCTCGGCATGGAAGAGAAGAAATGGGAGCGTCGTTTTCTCTGTGGTGCAGGGCCTGGCTGCGTTCGAGGGCTGGACAGGGGTGGCGGTGGATGGTGGGCTGCCTCCTGGACATCGTGGACAGGCGTGGCACTTCCTTCTGCGTGCTAGCCATGGTCGGCTATCCATGGTGGCTTCGGGTGGCGCTGCACTGGTGCAAGGGGTAGCTTGCTAGCTTTTTCAATGCATTGGTAGTCACTGGGGGAGACAAGGGTAGACAATTAGGGACAAGAATTAGACAAAGCTTTGATCACAAATAGTGATAGTTAGGCGGTGATTACTGTGCTCACCATCTATTTGATGAAATGGCCGCATGAAATTTAGTTTTGAATTTTTGGATGAATTTTGGTGAGTTCTTTGGTTACATGCTTGGTAGTATCTGGCTGCTTGGGTTTGTCAAGGTGAACTGGTTTGAGTGGTTTTTGAGAAATGGTGATCTTAGTACCTACACTTGATTCAATTTTGAATTGTTATTTGAATAGATTTGAAAATTGTTTCTGTTAGTTTGCAAAGTGGGTTTGGGTTCACTTTTACTTGGTCTAGCAAGGGGTGAAAAGAAATGGATTTGTTTCTGTTAGAAAACTTGGGCTAGGAACACTTAAAGTGGTCTAGTGGTTAACTTTGGTCAAAATGACCATTTGCTTATATATCTTATTATTGATTTTCTCTTCATTTGATTCTGCTTGGAAATGATCTAGGTGATGTTGTTTTCATGTTTAAACCAACCCTTGCCATTCATAGCACTCAAACAAGTCATTGCAAGCCTTCATGCATTCATCACACACACATGCATTCATATTGATTTTAATAACAAAAGTTTTTGTTAGCCCTAAATTTGGGTGATTAGAACTTGATAATCTTGATTAACATTTTTGGGATGTTACAAACCTTCCCTCCTTAACAAAATCTCGTCCCGAGATTTAAGAGAAAGAAAACTAGGAACTAAAGAGATCTGAAAACTCAGTCCTAATGTAATCTTCCCGTTCCCAAGTAGCTTATGGTCTACAACCTCATCATCCACCTCCCCAGGTGATTGTACACCTGAGTGTGACTGTGGTCAACTCCACAGTGCTCGAACAGAGCCTTTGCATATGCTGTCAGATGGACCTCCTTGAAGCCTTTATCAGTTCGGACACCGCTCTTGATGATCTCGCACATCTTCTCAAGGACGAAGCCAGACATGAAGGGCAACCATTTCATGGTACCATTTGCTGCAGGAGCCTTTTCAGACATGTGTGCCTTCTCGGCCTTCTTATCACTCACAAGCTTTGTAGCTAGTTATGCAGCCAACTTCCAACCAGGGACTGCACTGTGTTGGTGGAGTTGGTTGTAACACATTTTTTAGACATGCATGTCACTCTTAGCCTCTATCTGAGAATCATCCATAGAGGAAGGGATCTTCGACTCCCCAAAGGGGACTAAGTCTTGGGTAAAGTCGTCACAAAAGGAGTTCTACAATTGACACAAGTCCTACAGTCGACACATATGGGATCTCAATGTAACAACATAGGGATGGACCAACAAATGGGGAAAATCAGACACAAACATGATCTAACATGAAGTATTGAACTAATTGGTAGTCCAGAGAGATGATCTAACACAAGTTCTTGATCTAGAATGGAAATATTGATTGTTGGTCTAACAGAAGCTCTAGACCTAACATGACAATATGTACCGCTAATCAAACAGGAAACTTAGATCTAATTCCACTTAGAGGTGAACTAGAGGGTGAGGAGGAGTGATTAAATACAGTCATAGATGTGGAGGATAACTCGACTCGAAGGAGGTAGCACTCTTCCTGCTGCCCCCTTGACCGGAGATGAGTGCGCCACTTACCTGCTATTCGAACCGGCAATGGATCTCGAAGGGGAGGGCAAAATAGTGGATTTCAAAATCGACGTGTGAGCGTGGGGCAAAAATACATGAAGAGTTTCGGCAAGAGGTGAAGGCATCCTTGGCGCACCTTTTCCATTTTCGTTGCGACGCGCGCTCCCGCCATCTCCATGCGTGGCTGCGCTCGTGCAACGAATCTCCCCTTTGCATCTAGGGAGCACAGGACGAGGGTGGCTCATTGAAAACAGTCAAATCGGCGTTTACTAACGGGCCTGCCACTGGGTGCTTTGAGATTTGTGTGGGCCACAACATGGAGGAGCATGCAACCAATTGGCCTAGTTTCATCTTCTTAGGGACTGGCTAGACCTCAAACGGGCTACCAAACATGTCGTAGATGGCGTCCAGATCAATGACCCTGGGCTGGCACGCTAGCGCGGAGTTACACGGTGGGGGTGATCCCGACTGTCAGTGAACGCGATGAGATGGACGACTGATAATTCAAAAACGCTGAGTGGGGAGCTTTATTTTACTATTTCCTCCCCCAATTACCTCTCATCGATTAGTCTAGATACGCATGTTAGCAAGTACTTTCTCTTTTATAGCTTGCTAAAAAAGACTTCTATCGTGGAAAAAAGGAAGTATGCGACATGTAATTTGGGACAAAAGGAGTTATTTCTTAATTTGGTGATACACATCCCGACTCCAGGAGACAACTCGAAAAAAAAGGGACAACGGCTGAGTCGCCAATATGGCTGTACTACCAAAGATTTATTATACATTACAATACATGTGTGAGCAAATGCAGAAGGACAGCCGTCAGCAAAAGACGGAATTATTTCTCAGGTTAATCGGCGGTTGATTACTTTGGACAACCAACTAAGGATGCGCTTGAACAGTTTTTGGTAGAAGGGAGCCAAAAAGACCAATAATGTACCGAAACCGTAGCTCACAAGGATAAAAGCGATCAACCATGAAATGGCCGGATCATACGAGTTACAAATGGCAAATGTATAGCCGACGGTAGCACAGAGGAATACTACCATCGTGGACACCACCCTGATGATCAGCAGGGCAGACTTGGAGTTTCTCATCACCACCAGTACTACCACCAGGCCCAGCGAGATCGCAAAAGTTAAGGTGTTGGTCAAAACGTAGTCCAACGCCCGGCGTGCTTGGTCGCGCGTGACCATGGTGGTATCCGCCGTCGTCCCCGATGTTGCTGCCGCAGGAAAGGATTGCTGCTGCTTCTTTAGCACGTGGTACCAGTCCGGGGGTATCCAGCTCGGCGGCTGCATCGCCGCCTGGAACGCTATGCCGGTGAAGAGGGTGGCCACCGTCATCAACCATCCTCGCATCCGGTCTATGAACTTCTTATCATTATTCAGTCGTACTGCTGCGGCGGCGTCAGCTTGAGGTTGAGGACCCATGCCCTGCAGAGTGAGCTTCCCTCTAAGGATGATCTTGATGGTCCTGTTGTCGCCTATGTCGATCACCAGCCCCGTGTTCTGCAATCACGTAATATACACAAACCGTTATGTCGATCACCAGCTAATTAAGTTCCCATGTACGTACCTATATATCCTCAGATTATAAGAGAAACTGACCTGCAAATCTTGCGGCTGCTCCACAAGGTCAGCATCTTCTGCTTGGGCTTCGTCGGCGACATGCAGGACATAGACGGCGTGTTCGTTCATCAAAGCTAGCACTTCCAGTCCCTAACTTAAACTTTGCTTCTGTCCACACAGTGAAGTGTTCTCTTTTGTTCCTTTTATAGCCATTAGGTAGCGTACTTAATTGATAATACAGCCGAAAGCACATGACTAGGAATACAACCACTGCACGTACCCAGAGATTCGCCGGCCCATGGGTTCCACGAAGACTAACTCATAGACGGAGACTCCACTTGACTAGCTACCTAGGTGACACATTATGACAGGAAAGAAAATAAATTTTTTTTTTTGAACATGGTGAGGGTGCCAGGCACCCGATTTTCATTCCAGCTTAGCTTAAAAGCATTGTACATCCGTGATTACAACGCCAGGTACCTGCAGATTGTGCAACACTGCATGTACAGGGCACTCTAAGCTAGAATGGTTTATGTTCCTGCATGAACTAGTTGGCTCAGATCCAAAGGATCTTTTTGCCTGATGAGCACAACAGTGGGCTACTCCATTGATTGATCTGCTAACATGATAAATTTTAGCCCCTAAAGGTTTTATGAGGTTCTGACAGTGGATAGCTTGCCTTCTTATCTCCCATAGCATGTCTTGATTCCTTCCAGCCGCATTTGCTATTGTTTTTGCTAGATTAACTGAGTCGGTGAAGATCGCATCTTGTAATTTGAGCTCTTGTGCTAGTTGTGCTGCAATTAAAAGGGCAGTAGCTTCAGCTTCAATAACCGAGTTGGATTTCGCCATTGTAGCCATGATGAAGACATCCGTTTCCGTTCCTGCATTTTGCTCCTTATGATGCAGATAGACTCCTAGTCCTGCTCTCGTGTCGGAGTTAGCCCTGCCAACCGTTCTTGCAGCATCTGTATACAGCTTTGGTCCTGCAAAAAGAAAATCAGAAGAAATCGTTTCTCCTTGGGGTGTTGTGATCAATTCTGGAACCATCCTGTTGCCAGTAGGCTGCTCAGAGGTTTGCACCTCCTTGTGTGGCATCACCTCTTGATTTTTAAGAAGAGCAAACATGCGAAAGGCAGGCTGGTGAGGTCGTTCTTCCTTCTGGTTAAACAGTTTTTCGTTCCTGCATTTCCAAAGGCACCAGAGGAAAGTGGAGATGTTGACAATATTAATATGAGGGTTATCGATTTTTGCAAGATTTGTTATAGTGTCAGATAAGCTTGTTACATTTTCAGTGAGAATATCAGAGCGAATACCCCAAGGTGAGCTGAACCAAGATGCTCTTGCAAAAGTACATTTAAAGAAAAGGTGTAAGTCATCTTCTAATAATCCACACCTGCAACAGCCTGCCTGGATATGAGTAGAGAAAGCTGCACCTCTTACTCCTGTCAGTAGAGCTCTCCTCAGAAGCCTCCACATGAAGGTTTTAATTCGTGGAATCATTGTTTTAGAATCCCAGATCTTCTTTAGAAGCAGTTTTGTTGAGTGATCGATGCATTGTGGAGTGGGGAGACCTGCAAAGTATAAATTCTGCAAACAAGTTTTGTAAGATGACTTAGTAGTACAGTTACCTTTTGGAGTAGGCTTCCAGCAAAGAATGTCATCATGATCATCCGTTTGCAGAATTTGAGTGTCCTTTATGGCCTGAGCTGCTCTGGGAGTAAAAATTTTGTCTATAAGTTCACAGTTCCACACTTTTTGATTGGGGACCCAAAGATCAGCAACTTTTGCAGGGTATATAAAGCCAGAGTCCTGGACAATCAGGTCATCATAAATGGATTCCCAATATGGAAACCATGGAGTGCTCCAAACAGAAATCTGACCTCTTGTAATTTGATAAAACGAGTTTTCTTTGAGAACATGCATAATTCGCAGAATAGAAGTCCAGAAAGCTGACTTGGGAATATTTCCTTTGGCTCTCCAGATCGAGCTATCAGGGAAGTATTTGGATTTTAGAATTTTGTACAGCAAGCTATCAGGTTTCTGAGCTAAGCGCCAGGCAGCTGACAGAATTAAGGCATGATTGACAGCTTGAATATTACGAATGCCTAGGCCCCCTTCTTCTTTTGGGGTACAGATGTTGTTCCAAGCAACTAAACAGATGGCTTTCTTATTGTTGCTTTTGTCTGTACCTGACCACCAGAAAGATCTGATGATGGCAGTGATTTTTGAGAGGAACTTTTTATTGAAGATGATGTTGGACATATAATACACTGGGATGGATGAAAAAACGGATTTAATTAGTTCAACATGAGCTGCATGAGACAGGGAGCTTGATTTGTAAGTCGAGAGTTTGGTCTTGAATTTTTCTAGGATGAAATTGTAAGCTTGGGATCTGTTTTTTGCAGGAAGGATGAGCGGATGACCCAGATGTGTAAAGTTTTCTGAGATGATTGGTACAGGGAAAATGCTCATGATGTTTTGTTTTTCAAGATCATTCACCTTTTTGCTAAAAATAATACCCGATTTGCTCCAGTTTGGCATCTGCCCTGAGGCTTGACAGAAGAATTGAAGAATGTTTTTCATTTCAGTAGCCTCATTGGTAGTGGCTTTACCACATAAAAGAAGGTCATCCGCAAAAAGGAGCGAGTGAATAGGAGGACAATTCATGCCAAGAGTGATGCCTGACAGGTTCTGAAGAGTTAAAGCTTGCTGAAGAGCAAGGGAGAGCTCATTAATGGCCATGACAAAAATATAAGGAGAGAGAGGACAGCCCTGTCTAATTCCTCTAGAACTTCTGAAAGTAGCAAAAGCTTGACCATTTACAATAACAGAAAATCTTGGAGAAGAGATGCAAGCATTGATCAGGTTAATGAAATGAGGATGTAAACCTTTTTGCATTAGAGCTTGTCTAATAAAGCTCCATTCAAGCCTGTCAAAAGCTTTGGCTAAATCAATTTTGAGCATAAAGGCCTCATGAGTCCAAGAGGAAAGTTGAAAGGAGTGGGTTATCTCTTGGGCCACAATAATGTTATCACTGATTCTCCTTCCTTCAATGAAGGCTTGCTGCGAATGGTGGATGTAGTCAGGAAGGTGAGGTTTTAACCTGTTGGCTAGACATTTTGCAATGATTTTGTAAATAACGTTGCAGAGGCTGATCGGTCTGTAGTCAGTAGGGACTAAAGGAATAAGTTTTTTAGGGATCAGAGCTATGTGTGTATCGTTAATACAATCAGGAATGGATGCAGAAGAGAAGAAGTTGTTTACCAAATTAAGAACATCTTCAGAGATCCAATTCCAAGTTGCAATGTAAAATTCCACATTAAAACCATCTGACCCTGGAGAGGCATTCCTTTTCATGTTCTTCAGCACTTCTAAAATTTCATTTTTGTCAGGGTAGGAATAGGTGTAGTCATTACTTGGAGGATCTTGAGGGACCTGCAGATTATGGTTGTTGTGCCTAGAGGAAGCAAAAATGGATCTAAAGTAGTTTGACAAAAGTATTAGCAATTTTGTCAGGCATGAAGTGAGTGACCTCATTCTCATCTTTTATTGAAAGAATAGTGTTCCTTCTTCTTCTTTTGGCAATAGCCCTATGAAAGAAAGAGGTGTTTCTGTCTCCATCTTTGATCCAGTTTTTCTTAGCTCTTTGCATATAAAAATCATTCATTTTTGTGATGGCTTGTTCATACCTGGTTATGAGTTGCATCTCCTTTGACTGATCTTGCATCCCAAGAGGTTTAGATTGGATCTTTTCAATCTCCTTTTCTGTTTCCTTGATGAATCCTGAAGAGGTTTCTTTTTCCTGCACCACACTTTAAGATCTGAAGCAAGCATTTTAGTTCTATAGGAGAAGGGTTTTGTAGTTGACTGAGTCCAACTTTCTTTTGCAAAATCCTAAAAATCAGTTTCCTTGAGCCACCAATTTTCAAATTTAAAGTTATTGATAGGTCTGTTTTCCTTTCCATTTGTAGACATTAGAATTGGTGCATGGTCACTGAAGCAGTAGATGAGAGGCATGTTGTAAACATTTGAAATATTAAATTGGACACACCACTCTCTATTAACAAGACAACGGTCTAGCCTTTGATACAGGGGCTGAGAAGAGAATCTTTTATTTGACCAAGTGTAAGCAGGACCACTGAATCCTAAGTCAAACAAACCACAGTTTTTTACAATCGAACGGAACGCTTGCATACGACTACGATTAATATTAGCACTACTTTTATCAGAGTCATACAGAATATTATTCATATCGCCAATACAAAGTATGGGCAGATTACGGTTATCATACACAAAATTGGCAATCTGCTCCCAGATGGTAGTAGTTTGGCGGTGGTAGGGGTCACCATAGATACAGACTAGACCAAACTTAACACTAGTGGTAGTTTCAGTAGCTATAGCTAAGATAACATGAAAGCTAGAGGCCTGAACAGAGATTTGTAGCTCATCATTCCACATCAACCAGAGACCTCCTGCTTTCTTCAAAGAGGGAACTACAACAGCATTGTTCATATTAAAGCGAGTAGAAATATTTGCAGAGGAGAACTTAGAGGTTTTAGTTTCAGATAGAAATATTACCTGGGCTTTAGTGGACATGATCATTTTAGCAAGGTGGCACATTTTTGGATTGCCAAGGCCCCTGCCAATGCCATGGCAATTCCAAGCCAAGGCTCTCATGGCGACCGTGGCGCCTCCAAGGCTGGCGCCAGAGCCTGTTCAGAGAGGAAGCCAGTGTGCTGTTCAGCATGTACCTGCACACCCATCGGCATAGCAGCAGTAGCATCTGCAGATTGAGTCTGGTCTGTAGCATCTCGGATGTGACTGGTGCGATCAGAGCTAGAATTGTCATTGCTAGCCAAGTGGAGTTGGCAAACCATCCTAGGATCTAGGCTACCCCTGTTATGAGGATCCCCTGAGCCCAGCGTAAGAGACGACGGAGTATCGCTTCTGAATGGGTCGAAGTTGGCAGTGTCTTCAGAGACTGTCGGAGATCGTGTGCGCCTTGATGGAATCGAGGACCTCCAAAAGTTTCCCATAGTAGGGCTCCCATTGCGGATAGTATTCCTGCCAACCCCCACCTCACTGGCTCCGCCACCACGTCTCCAAGTGTGAGCACCTGGCTTATTGACAGTAAATCCCACAGGATGTCCGTGGTGATTTCTACTTTCAGTTGCTGGAGTGACATCCCACCTAGTCTGTCTGTGGCGAGACCAAGACGTTGGAGTGGGGGACCGACGATGGGGCTGGGGTACTCCTTCTCCTGCCACTGCTTCATTGTCTTGCATCCACATCTTCTTGGCTTCTTCTTGCTGTTCTCTGATACCACCTGCCCCACCTCTGATTCCGCTGGGCTTCCCTTCCAATAATTCTCTGGCATGGAGTTCCATCTGTGTGCCCTCCCTTCCTTGGCCTGTTGCTCGACTCTGTGGTGGAATACTGGCAGCATTGTCTTGGAGCGTATCATTCCTTCCATCCTCTCCACCTCCTATCTCCACGACCACTTTCTTGGCAGAGTGAAGAAGATGGTTATCTGCTATTTCAGCTGTTCTTTTTTTACAGGACTGATGAGCAGCTGTCCAGGTGTCCATTTTTCCAGTGAGCTGTACATCTGTCCTCACTTCTCTGCTTGCCAAGTGTTGCATGCTTTCTTGTTCGGTGGGATTGGTGGCAATGCGCTGTAAACCGTGATCGATGCTGGTAGGATTTATTGTATGGATGCCAGCAGTAGGCACCTGTATATGGCTACTGTCGCCCGCTAGAGGAGCAGATTCAGAGCCAAATAGAAGCTCCCATCTGCTTCGAGGGATCAAAACCAGGCCTTCTTGCGGTTGGGAGGATTGTCCTGAGTGCAGCTGGGCCTGGGTCAGTGGGCCAGAAATATTGTTCTCAATTAGCATGCTTTGCTTATTCTTATCCATGTTTTCCAGCTGTACTGATTCCCTTCCTTCATTATCCCTCCATTGTGTGAATATGTGTCTATTTGGTCCTGGACTTTGCTCTGTTCCTTTGTGAACAAGTGACTTCCCAGCATTGACCTCAATGTCCATTACCTCTGCCGCCATCGTGTTTTCTCGATTGCATTCAGTGTTTGTCAGTTGTAGCAGACACTCATGGTCTTCTTGGTGGCTCAAATTTTCCATACCTGTTAGTTGTCTGCTGGTGGTATGGGCGACGTGTGTATATTGCATGTCTTTCTTCTGTATCTGTGTTCCCAAAGTTTGACATGTTGTTTCTCCATGAACAGTACATTCATCGACTTTTTCCTGATCCCTCATGACTATAGAGCTAGTCTGAAACCTATCACTTTTCCTTTCTCTGTTATCCTCCAGTTGTTTCAGCAATTGTTCCGGGGTTTCTGCACTTTCTTTTCCTTTGCTAATCTCCTGTCTCTCAAAAACCTTATTGAATCTGGATATTTCATTGCTCTGAAAATTACTGAATATTGGAGAGGAATGAACTCCTTTTTCTATAGGCACCTTATCTGAATCGATAATCCATGGACCATATCTCTGAAATGGGACTTCCTCTGCTTCTAATCCTTTTGTCATCCTGTCAGTTATAATGCTCTTCCTTAGATGACAGTTTGCTGATATATGAAACATTACTCCACAAAACAGGCATATTCTTCCAATCTTCTCATAATGTAAATAAGCCATACTTTGCTTTCCCTGATTGAGATTCAACTTGATTCTGTCAAACACTGGATTGCATACTCTATGTTTCATTACCCCCCCATATGTAATCTGGATGCCCATACAGCATATTCTCTTTTGGCTGATGAAATTCAGAGGGTGTACCAACCAATTTGATGATTTTCTCTAGTAATTGCAGAGATCTATTGTTCCAAGGAATTCCATATACCTTGACAGTAACATAAACATACTAAAATGTGTACCTTGGCCTGCCAAACTTTTTCAGTGATTCCTCCTGTTCTTTGGCATATCCTTCACCATCAGGATTAGCTAGTTCTATGAGCATAGTATCTGGGCCTATGAGCCAGGGCTGCCTCTCAAAGACCCACATCATAGCTTGAAAAGATGTAAAAATTGCTTTGAAAACATGCTGATGTACCTGGATAATATCCCCATAATTTCCTCTCCATGCTCTCTTAAACTGTTGCTGGATCGTTGTAAGGGAGATGATCCTTGGTGCTCCTCTGGTTGTGGCCACTTTTATGTAGATAGCAAATTGCCCCTTTCCTTTCTCATGCTGCTCACTGGAGTCTTCATCAGCTATTGACATAGCATCCATATCGATCGCCAGCTGCGGAACCTCTGGCGCTTAAAGAACAGGCGGATTATGGGGAGCTGAAGCACTCCCTTCCTGCCGAATTGGTGAGAGCGGTGGTGAAGCCATCATCTCACTTGGCTCAGTACACACACCAGTGATACCGATGTAGTCTGCTCCTTCAAACTGAGCCTGTAAGAATTGGCCGGGTGTTGGAGTTGGTGGCTGGTGTAGATCTGGTGTTGATGGTCTTGCGGGGGTGGTGGAATTTGGCGGATTTGATGATGGATTCATGGTGGTTTGGCTGGGTGAGCTCAGAGCTTAGAGTTGAGAGAGAAGAGGAGAGAACGGCATAGCGCCAGACGCCACTAAGGGACTCGGTCTACCAGAGAAAATAAAAAATAAAAGAGTGTCTAAGGAAAACTAGATAGTACTATATAGGAGAAGGTAAACCTCGGGCTGCCTAGCACACCACCTTTGTGCTATGTAAGTTTTTAGTGGAACAAATTACCGCATAGCTAAACAATTATGTTGTGTTCAATGAACCGCACAGTTTTTCTTGATACTATACAATAATACTTGTCCATTTTATCGATTCTGCTTCAATGCACCCACTTTCTCCAAAAAAAAATCTACCCTAAACACAACAACGGTCACAATGCACCAATACCCCTTCGAGTGGGAGGGCACGATTGGAAATTCAGAAATTGAGAGCCATGCGTACAGCCCATCCTAAGCCCGTGCAGCCTGTATAGTCTTGTACGGTGGTGAAGTGGGTGTATCCATATTTCGCAAAAAAAGAAGTGGGTGTATCCATATTTGTACTTGTACGGTGACATCAGCAGGAACCAAACCGTCAAACCCTATATAAAGAACACATCGAACGCGTCGCTCCCTTTCCATATCCCCACCCACTCATTCCCCCCAAATTTATGCAAATTGAGGTTTATCAACCATGAACGCGAGAAGACAAAGATGAAGCCTTCCACCGGCGGAGTGCCGGAGACGGACAAGAAGGCTAGCAGCAGGGTAGAAGTTCCTGATATGGGCGGCACAACCAGCTCAACTGAGGCCGGCGCCGTCAAGGTATTGTTGCGGCTGCCATGGCATTGGTGGTCAATCTAGGTTCGGTCGCGGCCATGGAGGAGCCATCGATTTGGTGGCCGCGTAAAAATCTGTGTCCGTCGATTTCTACCCTAATAAGAAGAACAAGACTGCTAAAAATGTGATGAGCCTTTCCCATGGGATGAAAACTTTATCCATGCCGATCTTGCTCACAGACCTCATACGAGCAAGTAGTCGTCGATGACCCAAGGAACCAACACAACACGATACAAACCAATGAAAGATAAGGGGAACAAAATCAACTTTACAAAGGATTGACCTCACAAAAATGTTACTCCACTAGCCGACAAGCCCTTGCCGCAGAAGGACCTATCACTACAGGAATAACCAGATAGGCCGATGGGCCTTTTTATACGCCAACGGTAAAATGTCGGGACCATCGGTGTAGCTATTTTTCTTTTTTGCCACATTAATCTTAGAAAAATCATAACTCAATCATTTAAATTTAGAAAAATACATATAATATATCCAAATTTGCAGAAAAATAAGATTTGTCTATATAAACTCAAATATTACATATATTTTTCAAAAAAATATATAAAAATACAAATACTTTCGTATAACATATTTTTCATTTTCTGAGTGCAAAAAAGGGGTGTTTTATGAAGCAACCACCAAATAAAAGTTTCAAAATGATACTACCCCATTTAAAAAAAATAGTAGACCATATTGAATAGACAATTTCCCAATCTGGATATATCAAACCTTTTTATCCATCCATCATGAAAAAGACAAATTCCTACCGAATTGGCTGGAAAAGAGTTAGATTTAAACTACGCGTACATGATACGATGCTCATAATTTTTTTGCAAAAACCATTTTTAGGTTTACAATATGCTATTTTATTAGAGATCTAATGCAAGTTTAATGAGGCTCAGCCCCGAGCTAAGAATCTTCATGCCCCTCGATTTAGAAAGTTTTACGATAGTTTAAAACGGGCATAAAAAATTCAAAAATAATCAAAACAATGCAAAACCTTCGCGTGGTGTCATATTATGTGACATAGTTGAATGAAAAAATACCAAACTTGGTATATTGATTGTGTCTTAAAAAAACCTTCACAAAATGACCAATCGAGGGTTTTTCGATTTCAAGTCAAATGACCAATGTTATTTCTAGAATCACGGTATAGTTTGTAATAATGTGCCCATATTATGCATGCATGTGTATCATGGGATGACGAACAATGTTGCAGGAGAAAGTTTTCCTTTTCGTCGCACCGAAAAGCCATTTTTTATTTTTCGAGTGCAAAAAACGAGGTGTTTTGTGAAGCAACCACCAAATAAAAGTTTCAAAATGATAATACCACATTTTTCAAAAATACTAGACCATATTAAATGGACAATTTTCTAACTTGGGTATCTTAAACCTTTCCGTCCACCCCTCGTGAAAAAGACAAATTCATGCCGAATCGGCGGGAAATGAGTTAGATTTGAACTACATGTTATTAGTGCAAAAAATGAGTTAGGCATGACCTATCTCAAACGAGGTTTTCTGGATTTCAGGTCAAATGACCAATGTTATTGCTATAATCGTGGTATATTTTGTGATAATGTGTCCATATTGTGCACACATGTGTATCATGGGATGACGAACAATGTTGCAGGAGGAAGTTTTCCTTTTTGTCGCACAGAAAAGCTATTTTTTATTTTCTGAGTGCAAAAAACGAGGTGTTTTGTGAAACAACCACCAATTAAAAGTTTCAAAATTATAATACCACATTTGTTAAAAATACTAGACCATATTAAATAGAAAATTTATCAACCTAGGTATCTCAAACTTTCTGTCCACCCCTCATGAAAAAGACAAATTTCTGCAGAATCGGTAGGAAATGAGTTAGATTTGAACTACATGTATATGATATGATGCTCATGATTTTTTGCAAAAATCATTTTTAGATTCACAATATTCTATTTCATAAGATATCTAATGCAAGTTAAGTGAGGATCAGCCCCGAGTTAAGAATCTTCATGCCCCTCGATTTAGAAAGTTTATCGATAGTTTGAAACAGGCATAAAAAAATAAAAAACGATCGAAACAATACAAAACCTTCGTGTGGTGTCATATTATGTGACATAGTTGCATGGAAAAATACCAAACTTAGTATATTGATTGTGTATTAAAAAAACCTTCAAAAAACAACCTATCAAAATCGAGGTTTTTCTGGATTTCAGGTCAAATGATCAATGTTATTGCTAGAATCGCGATATAGTTTGCGATAATGTGTTCATGTTGTGCACGCATGTGTATCATGGGATGGCGAATAATGTTGTAGGAGGAAGTTTTCCTTTTTGTCGCACCGAAAAGCCATTTTTTATTTTCCGAGTGCAAAAACAGGGTGTTTTGTGAAGCAACCATCAAATGAAATTTTCAAAATGATAATACCACATTTTTCAAAAATACTAGACCACTTTGAATGGACAAATTCCTGCCGAATCAATAGGAAGTGAGTTAGATTTGAACTATAGGTACATGATATGATGCTCATGATTTTTTGTAAAAATCATTTTTAGGTTCATAATATGCTATTTCTTTAGAGATCTAATGCAAGGTTTCCTTTTTCTCGCACCAAAAAGCCATTTTCTATTTTCCAAGTGCCAAAAACGGGTGTTTTATAAATCCTGATATAGTTTCGGTTGGTCTAATATTAAAAAGTGATGATATATAATTAAATAGATGATAGAGATGTCATATTTGGATTCCTCTTATTTTCTGATCGATTTGGATATATTATATGTCAAATTATGATTTACGGATTATTTAATTTTCAATAAAAGGGCAAAATAAATAAATTTTATTTTATTTTTATTTGAACTCAAGATTATTATTACTTATTCATTGTTGTTTACTCAAATAATTGTATGGAATATAAAAAAATAAAGACGTCTAACATTATAGTCCAATGGTTAATAGGATTGATATGATAATATTCACAACAAGTTCTAATTTTTTGTCGGAAGCTCATGTAGAAGGAATGGAGAAGTTAAGCGTGTTGGGCTAGAGTAGTGTTAGGATGGGTGATCGATTAAGTTTGACCTCATGTGCAATTTGACTTGAGACTAAGTATACTTAGAATAAAAAATATCCATGTAAGATTAACAATAAGTTAAACAATTTAAAAATATTGGCCGTCTTCTCCTGTAGTGTATTGGTCGTCGTCTAGGGCACCTTGACCTGGACCCTCATCTCCTTCCACGTCGTCTCTAGCTCCACCATGCGGCCCTGCAGGCACTAGTAGAAAACGAGGCTTCGGTTTGATCTAGAGTCTGACACTATTCCCAATTTATTACGGGTCGGGACTAGTATGATCACTAGTCCCGGTTCGTACCGTTTTCACTGGCCAGGAGCCCGAGAAAACTCTAGTCCCGGGTCATTTCGGACCTTTAGTCCCGGACCGTATCACGACCCGAGACTAAAGGTGTGCAGGCACGGGCAACACCCTTTAGTCCCGGGCCATGATACAGTCCGGGACTAAAGGGCTGATCCTTTAGTCCTGAGTCGTACGGTCCTGGACTAAAGGGTGCGAATGCGGACAACTTAAAATTGCTATAACTTTTGCGTACGATGTCGAAAAAATGTACAACCTTTCAAAATGTGTGGAAAAGAATTTTGAGTTTGATTTTAACAGCCTTATTTGGATTCCTCACATTTTTAGATTTTTAAAATTATAATAATGGATTCCTCACATTTTTCTGATTCTTTTACATTTTTAAAATTTGAAAAGGGAAAATGTTATTTAAAAAATTAATCATTTAGCAATTTTTTATTCCATATTTTGATTCCTCGCATTTTTATGATAATAATGAATATATTATTTGTCGAACTTCGATTTACAGATTTAAAGATATTATTTATGCCATATTAAATGAATAATGGCAAAAAATGAATAAAATATTATTTTATTTAGTTTTTTACTTTCATTATATTAAAATATTATTATTACTTATTTATTGCTGTTTACTAAAATAGTTGTTTGTAGTTTCAATAAATAAAGATGTATGGCATATTGATATGTGCTAATAGGATTGATATGATAGTGTTGACAACAAGGTACAAAAGGGCTTCGCGCAAGGACATCCGGATGAAACAGAGAAGTTAAGTGTGCTGAGGGTGGAGTAGTGCTAGGATGGTGACCGAATGAGAAGTTTGACCACAAGTGTAATTTGACCTAAGATTAAATATACTTAGTGCTAAAAATGTTCCAAGTGAGAGGATTACGAGTCAAAAAAATCAAAAAAAAATAAAAAAAATAAAAAAATCTTTAGTCCAGTACCGTATTACGACCCGGGACTAAAGGTCCTTCATCCCCCCCCCCCCCCACCCAGCAAAAAACAGCCATACGATGGCCCTCTAGTGCCGGATTGTAACAAACCGGGACTAGAAATAGGGGCCTTTAGTTCCGATTTTGCAGTCCCGATTACAAAATCAGGACTAAAGGCCCTTACAAACTGGAACTATATGCTTTTTTTCCACTAGTGAGGTTACCCTCAACGCCTGCGAGGACAACTCTTGCACGGCGATCTCCAGAGGGATATGCCGGTTCGTGGCCAGGTCCTTGCAGGCCTCTAGGGTTAGCTTCTCGTAGTCGAGGCACCTGTGTGGCGTCACCTTCTCCTCAAGGGTCAATGTGGCATGAGACTGCACACAGACATAAGGATACATTATATTCTATCGATGATACTAAAATTATAAATTTGAATAATTATGAAGTATTTTCAAAACATAGGTCGAGCGTATATATGCTATATCTAAACCCAGTAACTAAGAACTTACAAAATTCAATGAAGTTCCATGAACATGTTGATGACACTAGTGAAGTCATGTACTAGCGAGCATGTTGGGGAATTGTTTACTGCTCTTTTCTTTTGTTCTTAACACGCTCGATCGGAAGGAATGCCGTGGATGGGAGGGAAACTAAAGCAGAAAGAACAAACGTGAAAGTGATGGACATGATGAAAGAGAAAAAAGCATGCTAGAAAACTCCACATAAAGGCCAGGTACTTGGCAGAAGGGACACTCAAACAAAGGCCTTTGGTAGCTAACAACAGTATACTATAGTAGTAAACAAAGGCGAGATCTTAGATCATTCCCACTCGTTGGATGAACCCAGGCCGAAATCCGGACTTTTTTTGGCAGGACGAAACGCGTTTTCGGTCTGGGTACGCCGAGTTTCCCACTCGCATACCCAGGCCAAGTTCCCAGGTTCGGCAAAATTCAGTTAAACTCGGCGAAATATGGACGAATATAGACGGATTTCATTAACTAGGGCAAGAACACACATATTACATTGAATTTAATAACTAGGAAAAGGCCACCGCTGCCATGGTCGATGCCGGACGCCGCATCTACAGGCCAAGGCGGGGGTGGTTGCCGGCCTGGATGTGCTCCATGACGCCGGCGAGAGTTCGCCCTGGAACGCTCCACCAGCGGCGGCGAAAAGCCACACTATGACGCGGCGGCGGCGGCGAGCCCGGCGCCATCGTGTCGGGCGAGTTCCTCGAGGCGCCTGTCGGCGAAGAACTGCCTCCAGAAGACCAGGTTGCCAGGATCCTCGGCGAGATGGCGGCGATAGCCGCCTGGATCTCTCCGGCGAGGTCCTCGTCGGCCGACACCGGCGGAATAGGGATACCGCCGGTGCTGAGTTGCCAGGCGAAGGGGAGACGAGTGTCCGATGGCGCCGTATAGCCCGCCTCGTGGAGTAGCCGGGCTTCCCATGGCTGCATCGTGCATCGGCCGGGAAATCTCTTGGCCATGGCTTTTCGGCGGAGTTGAGGAGGAAGAAAGGTGCGAGCGTCCGGAGTTTGCCGGAGTTAGGGTGGTGTGAGAGACTGTGAAGGGAGATGGCGAGATGTACGCCTTTTATAGGCCGAGTTCGGCGGCGAGGGCGGGAGGGGTGTAGCGGCGAGGGCAAGAAAAGGAAAACGACGGGAAGGATGACGACAACTCGGCTTCTGTCGCTGACAGGCTGGTCCACTCGGCCAATTCGCTGTGTCCGGCATTCCCAGGGCGTACCCGGGATCTTGGGTTCGGCCTGGATACTCCGGACCAAAGTTGGCCCAAATCCGGACGAAAAGAGGTTCCTGGGTACGCGACTGGACCAATTTTCGGCGTCCGAACGTAGTTTCGGCGTCCGGATCGGCCTCCTGGGTAGGCGAGTGAAGATGCTCTTAGTGTCGACGAGAGTTCAGTTACAAGAGGGGAACCGGTCTGATAGACTCATGAACGTCAGCATGCATGCACGCAATTGCAAAATAAAGTTGGATGTTCGACCAAGCCTTGTGTTCAACATACATGGCAGAAGCAAATGCTGCTGAGGCTTGCCGAGGAGACTTACACTTGCTGCTGGTACTTGTCTGGGGGGTAATTAAGTACCCCCTCCGTCTTAAAAAAGATGTTCTAGATTCGTATATATATACATGTTTTGGTGTACAGATACATATAAATCTAGGTAAATCCATGACATCATTTTTAGGAAGAGTACATTGGTTTAGACACCGATTTTCAGCATGTTCAATGGGATTGACGCTGTGATCCAGTTTAGAAGTTGATTCGTTTACTGACTGAAACGAATCACATGATGAAGGGATAAGGGAGGGGATAAAGCGGGCAAGTGCAGTGGCGTGGGCTAGTGACAAGGTTTTCGGATCTGACGATGAACCAAAAGCTAGCTAGCGCACAGGGACAGTGCAAAAAGTGCTAAAGGCATTGCAAAATAATAACACTGAAGCGCTACTACTACACAATCTATCTGTCCATGATCCCATGGTAGTAGCACAAAACTATATCCAGTTGCTCCACAAAGGAAAGGAAAAAATAGTAGTAGTAATGTTCACAATAAGGTGAAACATAGATTACCATGATTGCCAGGCACGAAAAATACTATCGTGATTGGCCAAATGGAAATAGCATCATTTGAATATTTCACCGGAAATGTTTTGTAGCGCAGAAAATCATGGATCATCATGATCCTATCATAGACTGAAGAGAGAATATTCACTGTCCGCCTGTCCCTTCCAGGTGAAAATGTCGGTCTGCCCTACACTATGTCTACTGTCCTTGTACCTCCCAGTAATCATGTCCCCAATCATCACAAGTTAAACACTTTTTTTGCTTAGAAAATTGGTTTCAATACAAAGTGCTTCTTCTGAATCGAATTTTCTGAAGAAAAAATCTACGGGAACAGACAAATCCTAGTTACATATAGGATAGCAAGTGATAAAACATAGCTCCATCAGGCGCTCGATGACTCAAGCGATGAAATTCCCATCAACAACAGAAAATGGCAGAATAGGAATGTCGTCTCTTCACATCAACAACACCCAAGATGACTTCTATATACGAATCAGTACATTATCGCGTGGTCAAAGAAAGGAAGTATATAAAGGAATTAGGAGGTTAGAAATAATCTATCCTCATGGAGAACAGGGTGTGATCTGAGGTAACCCCTGTGACGTAAAGTATTCTAAGTTTGGAGTGAACAACTAAGAATTGAGAACTGAAAGTATAGCCAAATCAATGAATTTAACATTTAGGTGGCTGGGTGAGAGCATTCCCTGAAGTTAATGATACCAAATTTGATTCTTAGTTATCTATGCATCACAACATCCTGGAGTGTAACATTGGAAGCTGATTAGGAATACATGGATACCAGTGGAAAGGCAAAGCACACCGGCAAATTATGAATACCAGATAGGAAAAGCACACCGGTCATGTACCACGGGTGTTTCCTCAAACAGCTACGGCGCAACAGGCGTATGGATATGTCATGGCAAGATTATTAAACTGTACAAATGCAGTGTAGAATAAAAAGGAAATACATTTGTACTTGTACAAATGGGTACATTGACCTATCTAGCCGTTCACATGCTGTCCGTTGCTTTGAGATCCGAAGAAAGTGGCTATACAAAGCTGCTTTTATGTACGTTTTCTAAATAAGAGAAATAGGAGGGAATTCAGAAAAAGCATGTGAGAGAGGTAGCCCATACCCATAATACCCAGAAAAGTGAGAGGCAGCCCAAACATAAAGTCACTGGGAGCCCATGGAATCATGGAAAAGGTCGTCGTATGACTACGAGAAAATGCTGATCCAATGCTAGCTCATCTACGCTAGCCCATCTGTTCACATGCACCACACTTTGGACTACCTTGTGCCCACCTATATACTTATCTATATAATTTGCCCAGCGGCTCTATAATAAGCTATTTAGCTGTCTATCTCAAACCAGTTCATTCTGAGCGTGTTTGGTTGCAAATGTTCAAATTTTTCGTTTTCCTACTTGCTCGGCGGGTCCTGCATGGAGGGAGATTGAACTTGGGCCAAGTTTGACACTTAGTTTGGTTAGCCATATCTAGTTTTTCTGCAATTTTGGTAAGTTGTTTGGTTGGCAACAAAACTGATTGTATCTCGTTTGATGAAAAAATATGTATGTTTGGTTGCTCATACCATAAGTTGTGCTCACCACTTCTTAGAGCTGGTGATGTTACCACATAATACCAAATAGCCAGCAAAATCGAACCAGCAGTTGCAAACAAGCAGCAAATTAGCATCCTAGCTACTAGCAAATATGTGTTCACCATAATTTTACCTAGCTACTAGCAAATGACAGTTCACCACAATATTACCTATCTACAACGAATAAATGTTTTACACCCACATTAGGCGTTGTTCATGGAACACAAGGGCATCACTTTATCAACAAACCATCTTCTTTACTTCTTCTTCGTCTTCTTCTTCAGATCCTATAGTTGCCTCTCGTCGCCCACATGTCGAGTGTCCACTGTTGTCTTCTGCTCTTCCAAGCATCACAATCGTTATGGATAACACCATGGCCATCGTTAGTGTCGTTGTTGTCAAGAACTACATCTTCCTCAGCCGGGAAGTACTCATCGGTGCCAAATTGCATGATCTAGATGTTCAAAATGCAACATGCAAGAACAAGCTTAACTTGGGTGGGGAAAGAGTGGAAAGGCTTCTGATCAAGGATCTTAAACCTGTCCTTCAGAGCAACGAAAACCCTCTCAACCATGACTCTAAGGATAGAGTGCCTAAGATTGAAAAGTTCTTTCGGAGTCTTTGGGTAGTTTCTAGCAGAGAACACATTGAGATGGTACCTTATTGACCTGAAGGGTGGAAAAATTTCAGGCCGACAAGCATACCCGGCATCTGTGTCGTGGTATTGCCTACGAGTACGCCATGGAGGGGTCCTCACAGTGCGTGTTTAGAGACGTGGGGGAAGGTGGACGGTTGACGGGTACGAGGTAACACAGCTTACCCAGGTTCAGATCCCACGACAGTGGCGGAATCCTACTCCTGCTATAAATCACTATAAGGGCAATACGCCGAGTTACAGAGACAGGTTCGCTGTGCGAGGTGTGACTAGAGAGTCTAAGTTATCATCTGAAGTTGTGCCCTAAAGGCTCCCATAGGCCCGACTTATATAGTCGCCAGGTCCTAGGATTACAGGGAAAAGTCCTAGCCGGACAGGTTACAGAGTCCTACACCGTCTATTACTAGTCTTGTGTGTCTTGTACTCCAAGGCTTCGGGTACGTCGGTGACTCCAACTGTAGCCTTCCTTTATCCGGCATGGGCCTCCCTTCTGGATCCATCTAACTGGGCCGCCCAACAGGCCATAGGCCACGCTACCAACTGTGGGCCACCCGGGTTAGCCGGATAAGAGACATGCTATAGGGATACCCATATAGCATATCCCCAACAGTAGCCCCCGGAGAACTCCGAGATCTTGCGCCGTCTTGCATCTTCACGTGGAATGCTCCTTCTAGATGGATGTCGGCAAATCGTCAAGCAATATCTTGTAGTCCTCCCAAAGAACCCTGCAAGGTTTTCTCCGTCTTCAACTTGTAAGTCGGAGAAATGCTGAATCTTCCATCGTACTTTTCCGTAGCCGGACTAGATCCGTCCATGCCGGAATCTTCAATGTGACGGCTCATCTTCCTGCGTCAGCTAGGGCGACGTAGGCTTAGGTCATTGACGCCTCGTAAATCACACATGCAGAGAACGCAATCATGACCGATTTTCCCGCACGAGCGATACGAACCGTTGGCGGCGATGGTTGGAGACGTGGCGAAATTTCCGCACACGTTCACGAACATGTTGTCTACGCGGCAACCGTCCGATCAAGCTGCACGAATCTCGACACTGGAGATGATAAATAGTAACTGCGGTGGAATTTTCACCTTTTACCTCATTCTCCTCGCATCGTCTTCTTCCTCCAGCGCGTGCCTCCTCGATCTCTCCGCGAAAACTCTCGAAAAACCCTAGCCCTAATCCGCACCAGTCACCTCCATACTCACTCCATGGCCAGCAGCAGCACTTCCCCTTCTATGGTGGCGTCGAGCGAAGCCAGCGAGCTCCATCGTCGTGCCCCCAGAAGGTTTGGTCATCCCCGTTTCTGCGATGGTCGAATCCACCGGCGGCGACCATAATCCATCGGCACCGGAGCCGTTGGAGGAGGAACTTGACTCGCACAAGGGCGGCTGGCGCGGCTCAGACATCACTGACCGTGATATCCAAGAGCTGATCGTCGAGGGATACCTTCCTGCGACGGAGGGGCTCGCCTGTCGGGCAGTGCCGGCCGGCGAGGTGACATCTTCTCCCCAAGTCGGAGAAAAGGTGTACCTCAAAGCCCAACTGGTACGCGGCGTCTCCCTGCCCATCTCCAACTTCTTCCTTTCCGTCTTGAATCACTATAGAGTCCAGCCCTAGAACCTTTCCCCCAATAGTATCTTAGCGCTTAGCAACTACGCGGCGCTCTGCGAGGGTTACTTAGGGATAAGGCCTAGGCTAGACCTCTTCGTGTATTTCTTCACCGTCAAGCACGAAGCCGGAGCCAGCAAAGATGAACTTAGAAATTGTGGCACCATAAGCTTCAAGATCCGTCCTAGCCAGCGGTTCCCCGACATCGTAAGTACACTGAGTCCTGCAAGAATTGGCAGTGTACTTACTTCTATGGCCCAGATATCCCTCTGGCTGGCCAAGAAGTAACGTATCCAGACTTCGTAGACGGAGCCGCCGCTGAAGCTTCCACATGGAGATCCCAAGCCTCCCTTCCATCCGACATCGACGCCTCCCGCGCTATAAGGCGGATAGAGTGGCTCGTAGACACGGGTTTGACCGGCTTGGATCTAGCCATGTGCTGGTTCATCAGGCGAATCCAACCTCTTCAGCACTGCTTGAAGCTGATGCACGAGTATACCAATGATATTAGGGATAGCCTCCGCATATCCGTGGACAACTTCTCGAGCGACTCCATCAAGCTTCACCTCAAGGACATCGTCAAGGTGAAGGACAAGCAACGTGGCTTCGCCATCACCTACGACATGTTCATAGAGAGCAATTGCCCAAAGGTATTTATTTTCCGTGTATGACTTTTACTCCAGTTCTTTCCGTCTAACTTTTTAACATCTCGTCTAACACGGTGGTTTCCCACTTAACAGCTTTGCGACATAGATGAGGACAGCATGGCTCCCAAAATCTATGGACCAAAGATGAAGGAGGTCACCGTCGTGTCCGACGATGATGCTCCGGTGGCGCGAAAGCGGAAGAGCTCCACCTCTGACGCTGCCGACGGAGGCAAGAAGAAGAAGACGGAGGGTGGAGCCTCCAAAAAGACTACCGCCGCCCTGGAGGCGGATAAAAGAAAAGCCATCGGGATCCCTTTTGCCAAAGCACCCCCACTTGTGTAAGCTTCTTTTCTTCCGACATTGTCTATTTAACCGTCTTCCTCCTGTACTTATACCCTTTGCACGTTTCAGGAAGAAAGCCACGACCAGCTTGAAGAAGACCTCCAAATCTTTGGGGGCTTCTAAAATCATGAAGGACATGCTGCATCGCGACGCATCTCCTACCATCGCCCCTACCACTCCCTCCGGCAAGCCCTCGTCTTCCCTGACAAGCTCACAAGCTAAGGAGGTATCTGGCCGTTCTGCCATGGAAGTGGACTCAGGTGCCTCTACCGAGCTCGCTGTTGTCGGCGAGCAGGCGACGCAGGAAAGTGCCGCCCACCAAATGGTTGAAGCTCCGGCTAAGGATGCCATTGGTAGCGGTAAGGCGGTGGTGCAAGATGGTACTTCTACCGAAGGCGGCGCCCTTGCTCCCCAGAAACCTTTTGAGTTCCCAAATATAGTCTATCCGGCACTTACGCCGAGTAGCAAAACTCTGGTTCCTGGTGCAGCACCGACATCTCCGACGTGCGGTCTTGAGGAGCTCCTCCGACAAGCAGATATCTTGCGAGGAAACAGCATATCCTTTGGCAAGCTGCTGGCCGAGAGCGTTACCAATCTCAAGATCATTGCACTCGTAAGTTTTATTTTCCTTTTGCATTTTATATGAATATCCCACTTTAGCCCCCGAGGATGTAGACGGAAAACCATAGGTCTTTGCGTCTAGATGCTCTAAGAGTGACTAAGCTAGAAAACTTCTCACTATAGCCCCCAAGCATATAGGTGGAATGAATTATTCCGACTAGATGCTTTAAGAGTAGCGTACGTAGTGTTTATAAATTTCCATACTGTAGCCCCCAAGCCTCTAGTTGCAACTGAATTAGTTCTGACTAGATGCTTAAAGAAAAGCTAAGCATAATCCGAGTTAAAAACTTTATATGTAGCCCCCAAGCTTCTAGTTGTAAGTGAATTAGTTCCGACTAGATGCTTAAAGAAAAGCTAAGCATATTGTTAAGTCAAAAACTCTCGTTGTAGCCCCCGAGCGTCTAGGTGGAAAATTTCCGGCTAGAGGCTCCAAGTAGACCAAACAACGTTTAACGTTTTCCCTTGTTTCCACAGAACGAGAATGCTCGGAGAGGCATGGCCAATGACAAGTATCAGAAGATGCGCCCAGACCTTGAAGCCGAAAAGGGTAAAACTACCATCTTGAAGGAACAGATCATCAAGAACAAGAGTCTGTTTTCTTTTTTCGCATTCCGTCTTGGTTCTGTGCTCATATTCTCCGAATACTCACTGTGTACTTTGAATTCTCCGACTTGTAGAACATGTTGCCAAGGCTAAGGACATTGTCGAGCAATCCAAGCACATTCAGCAGCTGGATAGCGAAAACAAGATCCTTAAGGAAGAGAGGAAAGACATGCTGAAGATGCATGAGGAGTCCATGAAGGTCCTGCAGGATTCCGCCACCGAGGAAATCAATCGCTTGAAGAAGGAGATTGCGATCTTAAAAGATCAGAAGCAAGCTGCCGATGAGCAGAATCAACGCCATAGCGAGGCGTATAAGCTCCTCCAACAAGAGAAAGAATCCTTGGCGGACACCCTCCGGCGAATGAGGCCATCTTGATCTTCGCAGTTTCTCGCCTTGGATTTCTATAGTCTGGATACTCTGAATTGTTGAACTCATGCGCTCCTTGTCGGATTTTGCAGCTCATATGGGTTTGACCCGTTCGCCCCCTCTAGCCAAGGAATGCATGGTTCTTGCCGGCAACTTCATCAACACCGCCATTCTGCAATCAAAAGAGATCGCCAAGCCCCTCCAGATTAACATCAAGGCATCAGACTCTTTGGCAAAGTACTCGGGAGATCTTGCGCCGAGCCCCCGAGCGTATCTCAAGCTGGAAAGCTTCATGTGCACGGGCTGGCGCAAGGATTGCACCGTCAATGGTAAAGGCACACTATAAAGATGCCGACATTGACACGGTGACCTCTGGAATTCCCGACGTGGATGACGATGGCAAGGTGATTAATCATGAATCCATCTTGTCGTCACTCGCGGGCTATGACACCAGAGTTGCCGAGTTAGTCGACGTAAACGTCTTCGTGCCGAGGAATACCATTGATGACGGCAACCAAAGCTCCTCCGAGTCTCTTCACACCGCCGACTTCGAGGATGGCTCTCCAATTGTTGATGACGATGTGTCCAAGTCTCCTGCGCCAAACGAATGAACAACAACTTTGTAATATTTGTTTCACCTTTGGTGCATATGCGAAAAAGATTATTTATGTAATCTTCAGGCAGAAAACAATGGTTGTTAGTTCCTGCTACTCAAGAACTAATTTCCAGCATGTATATATTTTTAAGCAAGTGCTGGCTTATCCATTACTTTGGTTCTTATGCTTGACTTTTCGTGAGTCGGAAGACTCGTTGTCGGAACCATGCGCTCAGGTGATGATGCCCAATGGCACCGTCAATAACCTAAGCACAAAATTGCCGATAATAAGTGCCAAAAGTCACTACTTCAGAATCCACATAAAAACGACAAAGAACGTGTAGACCAGAAAACTTAAGCTAACGCCCGTAGGCGGAATTTTCACAAGTGCAATCGCAAAACTTGTGCATAAAGGTTTTACATGATCCAAAAATGAACACTAAAGGAGTTAAAAGACTCAGAAATATGAGTGAACCAGAGAGCTTTATTTCATTGAACATATAAGAATTACATAATTAGATTTAAAAATTCTAAGTGTAAAAAGGACGTAGTTGTGCTATGTTCCATGGCCGATCAAGCTCCATGTAGTCATCATCCGGGTCACATCACTTACGCTTATGATCCTTGTTGGGTCTATCCTTTAGTTCACGGTTGTCAACGAGGTAGTAAGACCCATTGAGTAGCGCCTTGCTTATGATGAACGGTCCTTCCCATGGCGGGAATAACTTGTGTGACTTCTTCTGCTTAAGTCGGAGCACCAAATCCCCCTCTATAAACGAGCGATGCCGGACGCAGCGACTATGGTAGCTGCGTAGCTTCTGCTGGTAGATGGCGGATCTTTGGCATGCCAAAACGCGCTCCTCCTCGAGAAGGTCCACATCTAGGCGTCTGGATTCTTCAGCATCATCTTCGTCGCAGGCGACAACTCTTGGTGCCTCATGAAGTATGTCGGAAGGTAGGATGGCTTCTTCTCCATAAACCATGAAGTAAGGGGTGTAGCCGGTGGATCTGTTGGGTGTAGTTCGTAAACTCCACAACACAGATGGTAATTCCTTCGCCCAGGCTCCAGCTGCTCTGTGTAGTGGTGCCTCAAGACGTGGCTTGATTCCCTGCAGAATTAATCCATTGGCTCGCTTGACCTGACCATTGTATTGTGGGTGTGCCACAGATGCAAGGTCAAGTCGGATGCCCTTCTCCCAACAATAAGCCTCCACTTCTCCGAGAGACAAGTTGCTGCCGTTGTTGGCGATAATGCTGTGTGGGAGACCAAATCTCACCACTAGATCCCGGACAAACCTGAGGGCAGTTTGCCCCATCAAGCTTTCTAATGGGTTTAGCTTCTATCCACTTAGTGAATTTATCAACTGCTACAAGCAGATGATCCACATGGTGCCGTTTGCAACGGTCCCACCATGTCTAGCCCCCAGACTGCAAACTGAAGGGTTTTGCAGCATAGTAAATCAAAATTTTCTACGGAAGCGAACAGAGGGAAAGCCAAGATCTAATCTAGGAGATGCAAACAACGAGAGAGATTGGATTAGATCTTCATACCCTTGAAGATTCGCCTGCAAAAGCGTTAAATCCGGAGCGTGGGTGATGTAGTCGTACTCGCTTCTCCTCCTCGCGATCCGATCCGATCTAGCACCACAAGTGGCGGTGCCTCCATGAGATGCACACGTGCCGCACCTCGACGTCTCCTCCTTCCTCGGACCAGCAAGTATGGTGGAGAGATGGATTGGATCTACAACACGACGGCGTGGTGTATTTGGTGGAGAATTTCTGCAGCAGGGCTTCGCCCACAAACAGTCGGGAGGGAGAGAGGAGGGCAGCAGGGCAACTAGGGTTTGGAGGAAGGTGTAGGGTGGTGGGGAGGGGGCGCACCAGCCCTCTATATATATAGAGGGGGGGTGCGGCCAGCCCTTTCCCATCCTCCAAGCCTATCTCTAGTTTAAACAATTTAAACTCTCCCTTATCTAGAAATCCTATCTCTAGTTTAAACTCTCCCTTATCTAGAAATCCTATCTCTAGTTTAAACGAGTTTAAACTTATCTAGGATCGGCTGGGCCCTATGGGGCCTTGTGCCCCTGGCCCAATGCGGCCAGGACACTCCCTCATAGGCCCATGCCCCCTCCCGGAAGGTGGGACCACGTTGGCCCCCTTCCGGAAGTTTCTAGAAGCTTCCGGTACAATACCGATTAACCCGGAACAATTCTGAACTCCAAAAACTGCACTGCCTTATATGAATCTTATTCTCCGGAACCTCTCGTGATGTCCCGGATCCCATCCGAGACTCCGAACAAAAATTCATAAACCAAGTATCCAATCTATCCTAGCGTCGAGACACGTTAAGTGTGTGACCCTGCGGGTTCGAGAATATGCAGACATGATCTTCTATCAATAATCAACAGCGGGGTCTGGGCACCCATATTGACTCCCACACATTCATCGATGATCATATCGGATGAACCACGATGCCAGGATTCAATCAATCCCATATATATATTCCCTTCGTCTCGCGATATTTTACTTGCCGAGATTCGATCGTCGGTATCGTCATACCTAGTTCAATCTCGTTCACGAAGTACTTTACTCGTTCCGTAATCCAATATCACTTTGTGATTAACTCCTTAACCACATGCTTGCAAGCGGTGTTGATATCGATTACGAGTGGGCCAGTATATCTCTCCGACTTGGGAGGAACAAATCCCATCTCGATACATACAACCCAATGATACTTTCCGATCACGAGAGACACCTTTATGATCACCCTCTCATAGGATGACGTTTGATGACCTCAAAGCTTTCTTCCGATACCGGGAGTTGTATTATCTCATGGTCTAAGGAATACAATATTTGACATAGGAAAAGCTTCAAAGATGAACACAATGACACGATCTAATTGCTTCGCTTAGTTTGGGTCATCCACCATATCATTCTCCCAATGATATGATCTCATTACCTGTCGACAACTCATGTCTATGGTTAGGAAACCTTAACCATCATTGATCAATGAGCTAGTCCATAGAGGCGTACTAGGGACACGGTGATGTTCACAAACCACACAAGTATTAATGTTTCCGCTTAATACAATTCTAGCATGGAATATAAAGTTTATCATGAACAAGAATTATAATAATAACATCTTTATTATTGCCTCTAGGGCATAATTCAACAGTCTCCCACTTGCACTAGAGTCAATAATCTAGTTTACATTTGGCAACAATCTCACACCCATGGCAGAGGTGCTATCATGTTTTACGTGGAAGAGGTTTAGTCAATGGATCTGCGACATTCAGATCTGTATGTACTTTGCTGATCTTGGATCTCCATCTGCTATATAATCTCGGATTATATGAAACTTCAGATTGATATGCTTGGTCTTTGGATGATATCTTGGTTCCTTAGCGAGTGCTATGGCGCTAGTGTTGTCACACAATATCTCCGGTGGGTCCAATGCACTTGGAACCACGCCAAGCTCGATGATGAAGTTCTGATCCAAACTCCTTCACTTGGCCTTCTGCGGCAGCCATGTATTCCGCTTCTCTGTAGATCCCGCGATCATGCTTTGCTTGCGCTTCTCCGACTCACAGCTCCTCCATTCAAAATATACCGTATCACATGTCTGAGATTTAGAATCATCCTTGTCGATTCGAAACTAGCATCGACGTAACCTTTTCTGACAGCTGTTCATCACCCCATAGACTAAGAACATTTCTTTAGTCCTATTCAGTACCTTAGGATGTTCTTCACGGCTGTCGAGGTTCCACTCTGGATCACTTTGATATCCTTTCGTCGAACTAAGAGCATTGGACACATCGGTCTAGTACGACATGGCATACATGATGGAACCTATGCCGCATAAGGCACTTTGCTCATAGCTTCCCTATCATTTACAGAGGCTGGACACCGAGCCTTGCTCAATATCTTACTCGACAACATAGGCTTGAACCTTTCAATGCCTTATCCATTCTGAACCTTTTCGAACTTTGTCTAGGTATGTACTACGGCTTAAAGCTATCGAGCGTCTACTATCTCTATAGATTTTGATGCCCAATATATAAGCAGCTTCACCTAGGTCTTTCATTGAAAAACACTTGTTCAAATAACTCTTCACATCGTTAAGCATGTTGATGTCATTTCCAATAATCAATATGTCATCCACATATAGTACCAGAAACGTCACCGAGCTCCCACTCACTTTCTTGTAGATGCAAGCTTCGTAGCAATTTGGAACAAATCCAAAGCTCTTGATCACTTGATCAAAACGAAGGTTCCAACTCCGAGATGCTTGCTTCAGTCCATAAATGGAACGCTGAAGCTTGCATACTTTATCAGCATCCTTAGGATCGACAAAACCTTCGGGTTGCATCATATACAACTCTTCATCAATGTTTCTATTGAGGAAAGCAGTCTTGACATCCATTTGCCATATTCCATAATCATGAAACACAGCAATTGCTAATAAAATCCGAATGGACTTAAACATCGCTATGGGAGAGAAAGTCTCATCGTAGTCAACACCTTGAACTTGTCGAAAACCTTTCGCAACAAGCCGTGCTTTATAGACGGTAACATTACCATCCGTCCGTTTTCTTCTTGAAGATCCATTTGCACTCAACGGCCTTTCGATTAGCTAGGAGGTCCACCAAAGTCCATACTTGGTTTTCGCTCATGGATCCCAATTCGGATTTCATGGCTTCTAGCCATTTCTCAGAGTCTGGGCTCATCATCGCTTCCTCATAGTTCGTAGGTTTGCTGTCTTCTACTAACAAGACAGTCAAGACAGGGTTGTCGTACCACTCAGGAGGGGCACGCGACCTTGTCGACCTGCGATGTTCAGTAGCAGCATCGTCCGAAGCTTCATGATCCTCGTCATTAGCTTCCTCTATTGTTGGTGCAAAGTAATGGAACAATTTCAGGTCTTTGCGCTACTCTCAATTCAAGAGAAGGTTCAATAACCTCGTCTAGCTCTACTTTCCTCCCACTCACTTCTTTAGGAGAAACTCCTCAAGAAAGGAACCGTTCTTTGCGACAAACACTTTGCCTTCGGTTCTGTGATAGAAGGTATACCCAATAGTTTCCTTAGGGTATCCTATGAAGACGCATTTCTCCGCTTTGGGTTCGAGCTTGTCCGGCATCAACTTCTTGACGTAAGCTTCGCATCCCCAAACTTTAAGAAACGACAACTTAGGTTTAGCACCAAACCACAGTTCATACGGTGTCGTCTCAGCAGTTTAGATGGAGCCCTATTTAAAGTGAATGCAGCGGTTTCTAATGCATAACCCCAAAATGATAACGGCAAATCAGTAAGAGACATCATCGATCGGACCATATCTAATAGGGTTCGATTCCGGTTCAGACACACCATTGCGCTATGGTGTTCCGGGTGGCGTGAGTTGTGAAACGATTCCACTTGCTTTGAGATGCGTGAGAAAATCATAACTCAAATATTACGCCTACGATCGGATCGTAGAAACTTAATCTTTACTGTACGATGGTTCTCCACTTCATTCTGAAATTCTTTGAACTTTTCAAACGTTTCTGATTTATGTTTCATTAAATAGATATACCCATATCTACTTAAGTCATCGGTAAAAGTGAGAAAATAGCGATATCCACCGCGCGTCGAAACACTCATCGGTCCGCATACATCGGTATGTATGATTTCCAACAAGTCCGTTGCTCGCTCCATCATACTGAGAAGCGGGGTTTTGATCATCTTGCCCATGAGGCATGGTTTATGTGTCAAATGATTCAAAATCAAGAGACTCAAAAGTCCATCGAATGGAGTTTCTTCATGCGCTTTACACCAATATGACCTGAGCAGCGGGCCACAAATAAGTAGTATTATCACTATCTACTTTGCATCTCTTAGCCTCAATGTTATGGATGTGTGTTTCATCCCTTTCAAGATTTAGAAGAAATAAACCATTCATAAGAGGTGCATGACCATAAAAGATGTTACTCATATAAATAGAACAACCATTATTCTCCGATTTAAATGAATAACCGTATTGCAATAAACACGATCCGAAATAATGTTCATGCTCAACGCAGCACATAATAACATTTATTAAGGTTTAAAACTAATCCCGAAGGTAAAACTAAGGAGGCGTGCGGCCATCACATCAACTCTTGATCCGTTGCCAGCAGCATCGTCACCTCATCCCTCGCAAGCCACCGTCTATTCCACAGCTCTGTTTGAGTTACAAATATTATGGCAATCGAACCGGTATCAAATACCCGTGCACTACAACGAGGGCTAGTAAGGAAAACATCAATAACATGTATATCAAATATACCTTTGATGGTGCCAGCCTTCTTGTCCGCTAAGTACTTGGACGATTCGCTTCTAGTGACCCTTGTCCTTGCAATAGAAGCACTCGGTTTCCGGCTTGGGACGGACTGAGCTTCTTCTCAGCGAGGGCATTGCTTCGCCGCCCTTCTTGAAGGGCTTCTTTGCCTTTACCTTTCTTGAAGGAGGGCTTGTTGACCATCAACACATGATTATCCTTCTTGATGTCCACCTCCGCAGCCTTCACTGCGAAGAGCTCGGTGATCGTGTCGATGGAACCAATCTGATTATGAGTCACTACAAAACTTTTGTAGCTGGGAGGGAGTGATTGCGAACCTTGTCAATCTTTTGCTCCTCTGGAATCTTGCGATCCGGTTGCTCAAAGGCGTTGAGTGTAGCCCGACATCTTAATGGCGTGCTCACTAACGGAACTCCTTCCTCCATCTTGCGGTTAAAGAACTTCTCGGAGATCTCATATCTCTCGAGCGGGCTGAGTCGAAACATGGTTTTAGCTCCTCGAGAATCTCGGAGGGCCGGGATAGTTTTCAAAAGCGATTTTGAAGTTCGGTTTCATAGCAAACAACATGGTGCTCTTAATCACACCATAATCATCTTTGCTTGTTGATAGACAGCTTTCTCATCAGCCGTGCGATTCTTGAGGGGGTTACCTAACGCTTTCTCAAGCACATAGTCCTTTTGTCCGCTGATGAATGATTCTTAGATTGCGGAACCAGTTGGTGAAGTTAGACCCATTGTTTCTAAGCTTTTCTTTCTCAGCAAAAGCGTTGAAGTTGAAGTTGGACTTGGCCATGTGATCTACTGATTTGCAAGTACAATTTAGACTATGTTCATGATAAACTAGTTCAACTTTTAATCAAATTACTAGATGAACTCCCACTAAATTCAACATCCCTCAAGTTGTTTAGTGAACACGATCCAAGTTCACCACACCTAATCCGATCTTCACGAGAAGAGATGTGGTTTCAATGGTGGACAACAAAGTGTCGATCATATCATTCATATGACTCATGCTTAACCTTTCGGTTCGTGTGTTCGAGGCCATGTACATGCTAGGCTCGTCAAGTTAGACCCAAGTATTTCGCGTGTGCAAAACTGGCTTGCACCGTTGTATGTGAGTAGAGTCTATAGCACCCGATCATCACGTGATGCTTGGACACGACAAACTTTCCATAGCGGTGCATACTTGGGGAGAACATAGTTTTATCTTGATCTTTAAGTGAGGAATCATCTTATAATGCTACGTCATGATCTAAGCATAATAAGATACATAAAGGATAAACATCACATGCATATAACTTTATGTGACATGGTATAGCCAATCTTAAGGCAATGATCTCCATCTTGTGCGTTAAAATGATCTCCATCACTCCACCATGATTGCCTCCACCACGAATAGCAACTACAACTATTGCTAACTACTTAGCGATAAAGTAAAGCTATTACATGGCGTATAAGAAGTTGACTTCATGGTCATACACAATTATAAAGACAACCGTATGGCTCCTGCGGTTGTGTACTCATCGACATGCAAGTCGTGAAACATTACAAAACATGATCATCGCATACATTATACACATCACATCTTGGGCCATACCATATCACGAAAACACTCCTGCAATAACAAGTTAGACGCCTCTACTTTGTTGTTGCATGTTTGCTCATGGGAGTAGATGCTAAGAACGATTCTTACCTACGGAAAGCCACAACGGTGATATTATGGTTGCCAAACTCCGGTGTTAATCCCATGACAACTATAGTGAGAGAAACTGACATCCACCAGCCGCATGTGTGGAACAAGCCACACGTCAAGTGCGGAGCCGGTCTCGCGAACGACGTCGCGTAAGGTTGGCCTGGACCGCTTCAATCTCACTATCCCGCGCCATAAGAAGAACACAAACAAGAGGCTTGCAACAGAAAACATCAACGCCCGCAACAACCATGTTGCGTTCTACTCGTGAAACACATCTACGCATAGATCTAGCTCTGATACCACTGAAGGGTTTCGCGGCATAGTAAATCAAAATTTTCTACGGAGCGAACAGAGGGAAAGCCAAGATCTAATCTAGGAGATGCAAACAACGAGAGAGATTGGATTAGATCTTCATACCCTTGAAGATTCGCACAGCGGAATGTTCGTCGAAACGTGGGTGATGTAGTCGTACTAGCTTCTCCTCCTCGCGATCCGATCCGATCTAGCACCACAAGTGGCGGTGCCTCCGTGAGATGCACACGTGCAACACCTCGACGTCTCCTCCTTCCTCGGACCAGCAAGTATGGTGGAGAGATGGATTGGATCTACAACACGACGGCGTGGTGTATTTGGTGGAGAATTTCTGCAGCAGGGCTTCGCCCACAAACAGTCGGGAGGGAGAGAGGAGGGCAGCAGGGCAACTAGGGTTTGGAGGAAGGTGTAGGGTGGTGGGGAGGGGGCGCACCAGCCCTCTATATATATAGAGGGGGGGTGCGGCCAGCCCTTGCCCATCCTCCAAGCCTATCTCTAGTTTAAACAATTTAAACTCTCCCTTATCTAGAAATCCTATCTCTAGTTTAAACTCTCCCTTATCTAGAAATCCTATCTCTAGTTTAAACGAGTTTAAACTTATCTAGGATCGGCTGGGCCCTATGGGGCCTTGTGCCCCTGGCCCAATGCGGCCAGGACACTCCCTCATCGGCCCATGCCCCCTCCCGGAAGGTGGGACCACGTTGGCCCCCTTCCGGAAGGTTCTAGAAGCTTCCGGTACAATACCGATTAACCCGGAACAATTCCGAACTCCAAAAACTGCTTTGCCTTATATGAATCTTATTCTCCGGACCACTCGGAACCTCTCGTGATGTCCCGGATCCCATCCGAGACTCGAACAAAAATTCATAAACCAAGTATCCAATCTATCCTAGCGTCGAGACACGTTATGTGTGACCCTGCGGGTTCGAGAATATGCGACATGATCTTCTATCAATAATCAACAGCGGGTGCAGGCACCCATATTGACTCCCACACATTCATCGATGATCATATCGGATGAACCATGATGCCAGGATTCAATCAATCCCATATATATATTCCCTTCGTCTCGCGATATTTTACTTGCCCGAGATTCGATCGTCGGTATCATCATACCTAGTTCAATCTCGTTCACAGCAAGTACTTTACTCGTTCCGTAATCCAATATCACTTTGTGATTAACTCCTTAACCACATGCTTGCAAGCGGTGTTGATATCGATTACCGAGTGGGCCCGAAGTATATCTCTCCGACTTGGGAGGAACAAATCCCATCTCGATACATACAACCCAACAGATACTTTCCGATCACCTGAGAGACACCTTTATGATCACCCTCTCATAGGATGACGTTTGATGACCTCAAAGCTTTCTTCCGATACCAGGGAGTTGTATTATCTCATGGTCTAAGGAAGACAATATTTGACATAGGAAAAGCTTCGCAAAGATGAACACAATGACACGATCTAATTGCTTCGCTTAGTTTGGGTCTGTCCACCATATCATTCTCCCAATGATATGATCTCATTACCAATCGACAACTCATGTCTATGGTTAGGAAACCTTAACCATCATTGATCAATGAGCTAGTCCATAGAGGCGTACTAGGGACACGGTGATGTTCACAAACCACACAAGTATTAATGTTTCCGCTAATACAATTCTAGCATGGAATATAAACTTTATCATGAACAAGAATTATAATAATAACATCTTTATTATTGCCTCTAGGGCATAATTCCAACACAAACGGCCAAGTTATTAGTATTTTTCGCAATTCTTCAGCAAAAACATGTGGTTGTCGGGCATAATACTGGCATCGCATGCATGTCTCAACCAGATTGTCGGCGTTCGCCTTCGCGGTCAGCCAGTAGAATCCTTGTCGGAAGGCTTTCGCGACCAACGATCGAGGAGCGGCGTGATGCCCGCAATCTCCGAGATGGATTTCGCGTAGGATTTCCATACCTTCTAGCTGGGAAACACACTTTAGGTATACACCAGTAGTGCTCCTTTTGTAGAGTTGCCCATTGATAATGGTGTAACCCTTTGCTCGTCGTACTATTTGCCGTCTTTCGACCTCGTCGTCGGGCAAAGTTCCGTGTTCGAGATATTCCATGAACGGTTTTGTCCAAGCCGGAGGGACCTTTGTCACCATGTTGACGAAAGAGTCAGCTCTATCCAGGTTGTCGATGTCGGCTCCCTTCATGGATGGTGTGCGCAGATGCTCTAGGAAAACTCCAGGTGGAATTTGCTTGTGCCCTGATCCAAGTTTAGACAACAGATCAGCTGCCTCATTTTGCTCCCTAGGCACATACTTGACTTCGTATCCCAAGAAGCTCTTTGGCTATCTCGTCCACTTCGTCTTGATATGCCGCTATCATAGGGTTCCGCGCGTTCCAGGTGCCAGCCACCTGCTGGGCAACCAAGTCGGAATCTCCACAGCAAACTATGCGCTTGATGCCAATATCTTGGCTACACGTAGTCCGTGAATGAGTGCTTCATACTCCGCCATGTTGTTTGTAGCCTCGAAGTGGATCTGCAGAACATAGTGTAGCTTGTCGCCAGTTGGTGACTGTAGCAATACACCAGCCCCCGAGCCGTTGAGCAGCTTTGATCCGTCAAAGTGCATCACCCAGTACTCTGGTTCCGGCAACGGAGTAGCATCTGGCATCTCCGTCCAATCTGCAACAAAATACGCCAAGGCTTGTGACTTGATAGTGTCACGTCTCTTGTAGGTGATTTTGAAGGCGGCAAGTTCGATGCCCCACTTCGCGACCCTTCCTATAGCATCGCTGTTGTTGATAATGTCGGACAGTGGAGTCTTGCTCACCACTGTGATTGGGTGCTCCTGAAAGTAGTGCCTCAGCTTCCGAGAAGCGAGGAATACTCCATAAGCTATCTTCTGGTAGTGCGGGTAACGCTGCTTGGACTCTGTCAAGACCACACTTACATAGTAAACTGGTCGCTGAACTTCGTACTCATAGCATGGTTCCTTCCGCTCTACAACGATGACGATGCTCATTACCCGGTTGGTTGCCGCCATGTAGATTAACAGGGGCTCGCCAGGCTCGGGTGCTGCAAGGATAGGCGTTGAGGAAAGAGTTTCCTTGAGCTGCTTCAATGCTGCATCTGCTTCGTCCGTCCATGTGAATTTGTCCGCCTTCTTCAGCAACTTGTACAGCGGCAGATCCTTCTCTCCAAGTCGACTGACGAACCGACTAACTGCTGCAAACAACCTGTTAGTCGTTGGATATCCTTTAGGCATGTCAGACGGTTTATGTTTAAGATGGCCTTGATTTTCTCCGGGTTGATCTCGATTCCGCACTGGGAAGCGATGAATCCCAACAATTTTCCTGCTGGAACCCCGAAGACGCACTTATTAGGGTTAAGCATCATGTTGTATTTCCGGAGATTATCAAAGGTTTCTTTCAAGTCAGAGATTAAGTCATTTGACTTTTTAGACATCACCGCAATGTCGTCCACATAGGCGTGAACGTTCCGACCAATTTGGTCGTGAAGGCAACGTTGCATTGTCCGCTAGTACGTAGCACCTGCGTTTTTTAGCCCAAAGGGCATCGTAACATAGCAAAATGTGTCGTATGGGGTAGTGAATGAAGTGGCCAATTGGTCCGACTTCCTCATCTTGATCTGGTGGTATCCTGAGTATGCATAGAGAAAACACAAAAGTTCCGAGCCAGCCGTCGAGTCAATGTGAGGCAAAGCAAACGGATCTTTGGGAACGCTTTGTTCAAGCCGGTGTAATCAACGCACATTCTTAATTCATTGGTTCCCTTTTTGGGGACAAGTACAGGATTGGCCACCCATTGGGTGTGAAGGACTTCTCGGATAAAACTAGCCTTAAGTAACCTAGCTATCTCTTTGCCAATGGCGCGTCTCTTCTCATCTCCAAAGCGCCGTAGAGGTTGTTTCACTGGTTTGGATTTTGGATCAATGTTTAAGCTGTGCTCGGCAAGTTCCCTAGGTACACCTTTCATGTCGGCAGGCTGCCAGGCAAAGATGTCCCTATTCTCACGGAGGAACTCGACGAGCACGATTTCCTATTTGGGATCCAGGTTCGTCCCAATGGCGGTGGTCTTGGAGGCATCGCCTACCAGAAGTTCCACCGGCTTGGTCTTGATGGCGGCCTTGAACGCAGGAGCGGAGTTGGAGATCTGCTTATTCGACACGGGCATCTCTGAGTCACCGACCTTGCTCTGGATCTCTTTGAATTCTTCGCTGTAGAGGACAGCTTCCGCAACGGCTGCTTCATTGATCTCGCAGTCCCTTGCCTTGGTAAAGCTGCCGGATACGGTGATGGCACCGTTTGGTTCGGGTATCTTGAGTTTGTTGTAGACGAAGCATGGCTTGGCCATGAACGTGTGGAATATGTCGTGGCCGAATATGACGTGGTACACGCTCTTGAAGGGGACCACCTCGAAGGTCATGTGCTCTTGGCGGTAATTGTTAACATCGCTAATGGCAACCTGAAGTGTAATGCACCCAAGGTACCGAGCCTCCCGACCAGGAACTACGCCGTGGAAGATGGTGTTGGTCCGCCTTAGGTTTTCCTCCGTCAAGTTCATCTTCTGCAGTGTATCCATGTACATGATGTTGATGCTGCTTCCGCTATCCACCATACACTTGGTGAACTCCATGCCGTCAATCAAGGGGTTGATGACCATGGCGTACTGGTTCTCTGTAGGGATAAGGTCTGGGTGGTCCGTCATGTCCCAAGTTATTGGAACCTCCGACCAGCGCAGGTACTGGGGAACTGGGGGTAGAGTAGCCATCAGGATCCTTAGAGAGGTCTTCTGTTGTCGGACGGTGGGGGTGCCAAGGAAAGTGTGGTAGATTGGTGCCTTCTTTGCGAAGGGGTTCTTGCCCTTGTCGTCGCTTTTGGCGGCGTGCTTGGGGTCAATGTCCTCGTCCATGTCACTTGAATCCTTGGATTCCTCCTCCTTCTTCTTCCCCTTGCCCTTGCCTCGTGGTCTGTTCTTCCGACTTTGCTTGTAGCCGGACTCCGGGTCTTCCTTGAGGTCGTTGACGAACTTGCAGTGTCGATTGGTATGGGTGGCCTTGCCGTTGGCTTCGAGGTATACGAGGCACGGCATATCACGGTACTCTTCGTATGTTTAGGGAACACGGTGTGCTGCCGAGGTGGTTTCACTTCCTCGCTGCTGTCCCCGACCAGCTCCCCTTCCTCAACCACGTTGTCCGCCATCACCTCGTCCTGCAAAAGTCATAGCGACCATGTTGGTAGATTGCTTTTCTTCTGGAGCAGTTTTCCGCTTTGTACTGGTGTTCCTCCGAGATTGAGTTGGAACGGCCGTTGCCGGCAAAGAGTCGCGAGCATCGTCATCAGCAGCTGCGAACTCACTGGCCAACTGAATCATCTGATTCAGGTCAAGCTGGTGATTGTCCTGCAAGAGCTTCAGCTTATGTCGGAGCAACGTGCCCCTTTCCAACCCATCTATGAAGGCGGCCATGGCGGTCTGAGCGTGCACCCCTGCACAGGAATTCTTCATGTCCAGCCAGCGGGAGAGGTAGGCGCGAGATGTCTCGTCTTTCTCTTGCACACACCGCTGTAGATCGCCAACAGTGCAGGGATGCTTGTATGTACCCTCAAAGTTTTTGGTGAACGCTTCTTGCATGTACAACCAGTTGTAGATGGATTCCTCCGACAAGTCGTTGATCCATTGACGGGTCGTGCCCGCCAACATTAACAGGAGGTACTTGACGGTGACGTTGGGGTTGCCTCCGGCAATCTCCACCATGTTGTCGTAGTCCTTCAACCATGTGGCTGGCTTGGCGGTGCCGTCATAGGGCTTGATGGTCTTTTCAATCCGGAAACCTTTGGGGTAAGTTGCGGACCGTATTGCAGGTCCAAAGCAACATGGTCCCAGGTATGGTCCTTCCCGGGCCTCGTGGATCTTATCGATCCGTGAACGTGCATCATATGGCTCTAGGCTCTTCTTTTTCTTGTCAACAGAGGATGGGCTGCGTGAACGACGCGGGCCTCTTCCGCCATGGTGACTGCTAGGTGGCGACGGAGGCGGAGGTGGCGGTGGGTTAGCTTTCTTGTTGTTACCCTCCTGCGACGCCTCGCGCTTGTCGCGGTTGCTTGTCGGACACGGAGGGTCATGGCGTGACCTGCTCTTGTGTCCTTGGTTGCGCTCTCCGTCATGACGGGTCTGCTCCGTGTTGTCACGGATGACGATGCTGCACTGCTTTGGCGGGGGCATATCCGTACGATGGTGAGCCTTGTGATCTTCGCGATGTCGGGGGACCGGGGCGGTGGCGATGGGCGACGAGGTCGGGCCTATTCCCCGTGGTCGGAGGATATGGGGATGGCATCCTTCCTGTTGCGCGCATCCCTCCGTTTTCGTTCTGATGAACCCGTCTGGGACCTGACATCAAGAGGAGATCTATCCCTTGGCGGCTTATACTGGCTAGACTGGCAAAGCACTGGGTCGAACTCAAGCCTCTGAGAGGTGGCCTTTTCCTGCTGCTTCACCGCCTTGGCCACTAGGTCATAGACCTGTTCCACTGCCTCGGGCGATCTATCCTGCTCCAGGAGGGTCTTGGCGACGGCGAGGTTAAGGAGCGGGGTGGGCATCACCTGCTTGCCCTCACTATCAATGTATGGCTTAGCCTGTACTGGCTTCACGGGAGCCCATCCTAGGTTTCGCCGTACACCAGGATCGTTGATGACACGAGCCGGAGCTTTCTTGGTCTTCTGCTGCAGCAGCAGAGTCTTGTATTCGGCCTCCATTGCTCTAGCCTTCTCTATGGATTTCTGTGCATTTGCCAGATCTTGATCTAGCTTAGCGCCTTGCTCCGCAATGGCTTGCACTTCCTCTAGCAGCTGCTGACGTGTCTCCTCGAGCTGAGTCACGTTCTGGATATGAGCTACGGTCAGTGGGTCAACGAGGAGATTGCCGTATATTGCTCTATCAGCTGGAGTAACTTGGGCAGCAGCAGATGTAGATGCTGGAGGCGGCAAGTTTGCGGTGTTGTTGTTGCTCGGGCCGGTGCCGAGTTCCTACGACTGCTGCACTTGGTTAGGTGAAGGCAGCATTACCTTTGCGCGATCATCGTCAGCAGCAATAAGTGGCCCCTTTCCCTTGTCCAGCACCGTAGGCGGATCTCGTCCGGGTTGATCTTCATTCATCGTCGTCCCAATGGTGACGAACACCTCTCGAGATACGACAATGTTGTTAGCTTGCTCGTCGCGCGCATACTCCTCCTCCATCTCATGCTGGGCTGAAATCTATCTCCTCTGAGTCTGCACTGAAGTCGGCATAGAGCGCATCAATAACAGAGTCGGAGGGTGCCAGGACTTCCTCGATGACGGGCGGTGGAGGTGCAACGACAACGACGATGACTGGAGGTGGCGGCGCTGCTGCGACGATGGCGGCCGGAGGCGGTGGTGGTGGTGGCTGAATCGTAGGCTCCGCTGGCCGAAGCGAGCGCGGTCTCGAGCTGCCGCGTGACGCCAAAGCTGTTGTTCACCATGCCTTCGAAGGTAAGGAGACCTGCCGCCTGTTGTCGTCTCAGAGAATGTCGGAGAAGCGTGCCCCGATCCAGTCCTTCCACAAAGTGGTACATAGTGTTATCATCGGGGTAGTGGGCCAAATCGGCTCGTACACGGAGCCACCTGGCCAGGTAATCGCGGGGGGTTTCGCCCTCTCTCTGAACGCAATGCGCCAGGTCAAAGATGGTAACCACACCGACGAACTTGGATCTCTGTTGTCTAGACGCATGGGCGAAGCCGGCGGACTTGCGGCGATCTTCCACCGTTATATCCTGCAGAGGGGCGGTTTGGGTGGGCCTTAAATTTTTCCGATCTTTGTCGGCAAACTCTAAAGAGAGATCCGACATTGATCCTTCCGCGAACGTATCTTGCCCGTAGGCGGTCCGTGCGGGCCTTGATTTTTTCCGATCTTTGCCGGCAAACTCCACAGAGAGATCCGACATCGATCCTTCCGCGAACGTATCCTGCCCGTAGGAGGTCCGTGCGGGCCTTGATGCTCCTCTGACTCCCAGGGAACTAGTGCTCGAGTCGGTTTCGCCAGTGAAGAGGTGGATGTCTTCGATAGGAACGATCGAACACCGCGTAGGGTTCGTCTTCGCCGGGATCCAGAACTCGTCAGGAGGGACGATCAGAACTTTGTCGGAGAAGAGAACACGACCGATGGCTATGGTTTCGCCGATTCCCGCGAAGATCTTGGTCCTCGCCGCTGAAGAGCCTGAAGCGCCTCTTGCCCAACGGTGGGCACCAACTGTCGTGGTATTGCTGATGAGTACGCCATGGAGGGGTCCTCATAGTGCGTGTTTAGAGACGTGGGGGAAGGAGGACGGTTGACGGGTACGAGGTAACACAGCTTACTCAGGTTCAGATCCCACGACGGTGGCGGAATCCTACTCCTGCTATAAATCACTATAAGGGAAATACGCCGAGTTACAGAGATAGGTTCGCTGTGCGAGGTGTGACTAGAGAGTCTAAGTTATCGTCTGAAGTTGTGCCCTAAAGGCTCCCATAGGCCTGACTTATATAGTCGCCAGGTCCTAGGATTACAGGAAAAAGTCCTAGCCGGACAGGTTACAGAGTCCTACACCGTCTATTACTAGTCTTGTGTGTCTTGTACTCCAAGGCTCCGGGTACGTCGGTGACTCCAACCGTAGCCTTTCTTTATCCGCCATGGGCCTCCCTTCTGGATCCATCTAACTGGGCCGTCCAGCAGGTCATAGGTCACGCTACCAACTGTGGGACACCCGGGTTAGCCGGATAAGAGACATGCTATAGGGATACCCATATAGCATATCCCCAACAATCTGCTAGGTAGAATTTGCCGTTAGGGAGCTTGAGGCCATCAAGTCTGCAAAGGCTGTCAGTCAGAATCGTCGCAACATGGGCAGATCCTTCTCACCCAGCAAGCACATATGTGAACTTTATATCGAAATCAACAGCGGCAAGCACATTCTGACTAGGGTAGTACTTCCTCCCCCTATATGCAGCCTGCTCAGCTTTCAACCACCTGGTCTAGACCACCTATGTAGGCAGGATAATTAGGATTTTCTACCTTCTATTCACATTAAAAAAACTTATGATGTAATGGTCCTATCGCTAAGACAATCAGTTTCTACTCTTTTGCATCGTAGCTACCAGAACCCCTGGTTGCTATCTAAACGGCCAATTTGTATCACCTTGGGTTTTAGAAAATGTCATTATAAGATCTTGGATCATTAGGTCATCTTGTACCAATGGATTTTATTTTACGTTTTGCAAGGGTAAAACTTGGTCACTCTAGTGCCTGTCAGCTCCTGGAAAATAATATTTGCTTGCTCTGTTCAACTACGGCAGCACGACTTACTTCCAAAGAGATGAACTATTTTAAACATCAGTAGACGCATCCCAACAGGTAACTCCTGGTTTAGATTCAGCTGGACAACACAGAATGATAACAGTCTAACCTACATAGCTTAAATTCCAAGCTGGATACAGGATATAAACTGAAGGTTCCATTTACCACATAGCATTACAAATTCAAATTCAACTACATGGTACAGGACGGTAGGAAGCTCGGTGACATGGCCCAGTTCAAACTAGACAACTGACAGCAAACTGGGCTAAGCAATCCGCACGTACCACGCCAAGGAAGCACATTTAGATGGTTAGGTATATAAACACATGCATGATAAACGCTGCTAAACCACGGTTCATGGACAGTTTACACAGGTCTATGTCCCATACTAGCAACTAACCCGCAGGTACAGAGCTACTAAACCCCTCGCAGTGAGCTGACTGGGCCAAATCCGGACGAATATATGGACCGTGATCATGTCTGCTTCTTGCTCGGGCATGATGTCTGCTTCTTCAAACCTTTTGAGGACACCATATGCTCACTCATTTGGATCTGCTAGACAGTAAAAGAATATTTAAGTCAAGCTGAAAGTGGCTTTGTTTAATATGCTTTTATTTTCATCACTCTAATTTGGTAAGTTGATATGCTTTTATTTTAATCACTCTACGATTATTTTTCAAATAGTGTTCTCCAGATGGTTACCATTGTGAAAGGCAGTGACACTATTTCTTGATGTAGCACTTTACAAAATGTTGACCAGTCCATAGATCCGAGATCGTGCGCGCCAAGGTTGCACTACAAAATTTAATATCGTTCATGGAGAATTTGTGATCACATCTCATTACATGTTTCTCTATAAAAGTTGTTTTTCCTAGCAATTGCACAACAAATGTTTTTACTCACTCGGTTTTTATCATTGCTACACACAATCTAAATTGTTGCGAAAATCACGGGGTCGTGCATCGAGACGCACCCCTAAATCTAGTTTTTGGTAATTTGACAGGTAGTAAACAATTAATAGAGTGTCTTGAATTTGAAAACAAAATCACCTCCAACCACAAGCAATGATCGTGATCATGAAGGTTTATGAAACATTAGTTGTACAACTCAGTCCTTCTTGTCTGCCTCTAGCTTCAAGAGAGGTAAATTTAAGCGAGCTTCCTTATGACTTCAAATATAGGAAGAGGATGTCAGAACATATAGGATCGAAGCTACAAATTGATACAAGGCGAAAATATCTGATTTGTGGTCTGTATAGGCCCTAACCTGGTTTAATTTGATATGTATTAACAATTATATTCTCTTCTCTTATTATGTGATTTTGCTGAAATATACATTATTAAAATGTTTATGAATATACTGCGCATCTAGCTGTGCTGGCTATACGTATATACTAGTTTTGTAGGCACATAGTCTTCCTATTGTTCATCTCGACACCGACGATCTTTTTTCTCTGACTTCGCCCTGTCTTGGACAGCGATTTCTGATCTTGTTTTCTCTGAGCCACGCAATCATCAGGATGCCATGTTGTCAGAACATTGGCGAAAAGCGATGAAGACTGAATATTCTGCTCTTCAAAACAACAAGACTTGGCGTTTGGTCCCTCCTTCGTCAGGTGTCAAAGTCGTAGACTACAAATGGGTAATCAAAATTAAGCAGAAGTCAGATGGTACTATAGAGAGATACAAAGCCCTGTTTTTTATGCTCAGACTAAACACATTGAGGTGGACTTCTATTTTTTCCGAGAACGGGTTGATCAGAAGTTGCTTCAAATTAGCTTCGTATCATCCAAGAATCAGTTAGCTGACATATTCGCTAAACCTCTGTCATTATCATTGTTTCACTTTTGTAGACGCAATCTCAAACTTGTTTCCATGGTCGAGATTGAGGAAGGATGATAAACTCTGTATATATTAGTAGGATTTTAACTCTAGTTGTACGTTTTGGCATTCTTATAAACCAAACCGTATCTTATACTTATACCCCTTGTACCTACCCTGATATAAATACATCAGAGGCTGACCCGTGTTGGGTGCGTTGCCATACCCTACCAATCCTCTTCCTCACGTTCGCTTTCACGAGCTTCATGCGCCGGGCATCAAGCCAAATTAGAATCTTTCTGTAAAGGACAGCATGTGCCGTTCAACACTCTGGATAAACTAAATACCTCTGATTCATCATTCAAAAATGATACCCTGATTTTAGTGTCCTTCAAATTTAGATACTCTGTAGGGCCGTCGGTTTACCCTACGCCGAGGGCCTTTGAGCTACGCCGAGGGCCGGAGCATCTCCACCGAGGGAGAGCATCGTCGAGGAGCTACGCCGAGGGCGGCCATCGGCGTAGCGTACGCCGATGGTTTGTTTGGCTACGCCGACGACTATTTGCCCTCGGCCTAGCATTCGATTCCTGTAGTGATTTAAATTTTGACAAATTTATGATATCCCTTTTAGAACAGAGGGTACAGTAAAATTGTCTCTTTCGTGGGTAAGAGCAATCCTTTTCAAAACGTGTTCCAGAGTCCAGACTTCCATGTATACATTTTGGTCCATTGATGGAGCTCCGAAAATAGATGTGCCTCCTAAAGCACTAGTACTGTTCATTTAAGCACGGTAGTAGTTGTTTTTACTCAGCTACTCAACTTGCTTAATTTCGGCCGAAAAAACAGCTCAGCCGTCGGTAAGTTTATGCCGAAAAAACAAATTCAAGCTGACCATCTCCCTATTTCATCCTACCTGCCAGTATTCAAGACGAACAACAACTCTAGAGCGCCGGCTGTAGAGCGGTTGGTGCCGGTAGTCCGACTAGTTCTGCTACTCCCTTTCATTTATATTACTCGTCGCTAAAATGGATATATCTAGTATTAAAATATATCTAGAAATATCTATTTTCGTGGCAATTAATATGGATCAAATGGAGTATTAGTTATTGTGTACTCCTTGTGTTGTAGTACTGAATGTACTCCATTTAATCTGGTGTACTGAATATATATTTGTATATGTTCAATGAACTTGCTTAATTTCTAGAAGTAGATGAACTAAAGTAGAAATAAACAACCATGTTTTCTGCAGGCTACAACACAGTTACTTTGAGGAGTGGATCAGATTCCACGGTTGAAAAGATCGACATTGAGCTATGAGCAAGCTTGGCACATGAGTATATAGCATAAAACCACCACTTCACGGTTAAAATTTACTATATACCACCACTTTACGATTGCGAGACAAAATCTTACAGCTAAGATTTTGTCTTGTTGTTTGCAAATAACACTAATCGGACATTGATCAAGAATTGACACAGTTTCTAACAGTCGGTCCCAGTTGTCGGGGCTAATTTTGCTAAGGTGGAGTGGGACCCACCTGTCAGCATAATTAAAAATCTAAATTGTTTATGTAAATAGGAAAAGGAAATGGGATGGTTGACCCATCCCCGTCAAGGTGTGGCACCGCCATTGCCTCCGCCGGTCCAAACCCGCCGCCGCACTCCAGCGATACCTTGCCAACGCACCCGGCCGACGCACTCTGGCGAGCCAGGCCGACGCCGCACACCGACGATTGCCCCGCCTTCCTACCCTCCCCCTCCTCAACTACATCCCGGCGAAGCTCCCCGCGGCAGCCTACTCGGTGAGGTTCCCTCTTGCGCGCCATGGAAGATGCGGAGGACGCTCGGCCCAGCTCCAACTCTCCCATGTCGGCCGACCAACATGAGTCTGAGTGCCACGCTCGCCTCGCCCCAGACTCCATGGCGGCGCAGTCCTCTCAGCTCGCCGGCGGAATATCCGGCAAAGCTCCCCGCGGCAGCCGGTTCGGCGTGGCTCCCTCTGGCACATGATGGAATATGCGAAGGACGTGCGGCCGGTGAGATCTGGCAGGTCTCGACGAGGAGCACGTCGTGGAGGAGACGGACAATGGCGACATCGGGTGGACATGGTCCGAGCGGCGGCGTGACTAGGAGTGGAAAGCAGGATGGCAACGGCGGCACTGGAGAACCCGCTATCGAGCTCCCTGCCCCGGCCAGCCTTCTTGCATGCGCCCCTACCTTGGTCAAGCGACGGGTGCGGCGAGCAGGGCCGGCGTCGATGGTTAGCTGAGCAGGGCCGGCATTGGTGGTGAGCTGAGCGCGCGGTGGTGGTGATCATGACAATGAGCAGAGCATGGCAACAGCAGCGAGAAGACCGTCACAGGAGCGTGGCCACGGCGGCAAGAAGGCCACCACGGGAGCGTGGCGACGTGGCTCCGTGGAGTGCGGCGGTGGTGGGGGATGGGGCACCGGGGACGACGACGGTGCCGCACGGCACGGAATGAACGGTCCTATTTATTTCTTTTTTCATTTTTGAAATATATATTTTAGCTCTCACAACTGGGTCCCATGGTTAGAAACAGTCCATCCACTCCACCTCATCACAATCAGCCCTGACAACTGGGTCCCACTGGCAGAAACTGTGTCAATTATTGATCAACGTTTGATTAGTGTTATTTAAACAATAAATGAAAATGCTGTGGGATTTTGTCCCGCAATCATAAAGTGGTGGTATATGGTAATTTTCAACTCTAAACGGGTGGTTTATGCTATATACTCCCACGCACATGTTAGCAGCAGCTTCTAGTTTATTTGCTACTGTCAATTGTTGCTGTCAGTAGACTACTCCTGTATCTATCTATATGGATTATATATGTCGTTTCTACATTGTTCTGAAATACAGCTACCTACTGGGCTGTAGTATGATCTTCATTCAGGTGGACTGAAATTCAGGTCGGAAAGAACCATGTCTTGTGGATCTGCTGTCACTGGGGCCAGAGGAGAAGGAACTGGCGAGGAGCACCGAGCCCAGAGGTACCCCTATGGCTATGGCGAATGGCAATCAATGGAGGCGAGGAACCTGTGCTGGGTGAAAAGACAAGGCATGGGGAAGAGTTGCTCTCGCTGGCCTTCTGTCTTGGTTGCCGGTGAGGAGGAGAAGCAGACGAGGTGCTGGCGAGCGCATGGAGTTGCTCTCTCGCTGGCCTTCTCCCCTGCTTGCAGGGGAGGTGCTGGGCGAGCGATTGGAGATGGCCAGAACGAGGGGCCGGTGAAGGAGGCGTGGGGAGGACCGCGATCGGAGACAAAGAAGTTGTGTTGTAATTTCGATGTGAATCGATCTTGGGTAATCCGGTACTTTTGCGGTGTTTTAGGCGTTGTCGGAATAACGGAGGGAGTATGTTCTACGGAGTATGAAGACTGATGTTCTTGTTGTAAATCTAGAGTGATTCATGTCTACTTCCGTGTTAAATCTAGCTCCTCCTCCTCCTCCTCTTTTTTCCTTTATGCTGTGTATTTATGTACAGAACCGGACTACTATTTATTAGATTATTTGTCGGGTATAGGTGGGCAGATGGAACGTCCGCTCTACCTCACGGATTTAAATAGACACACGGCCATCCCACTTTACCTAAGCATGCATAAGTGATTATCTTACTACAGGAATGGAAAGCTACGGCGACGGCCGGTCGCTACGCCGACGGCCAAACATCGGGGCCGTCGGCGTAACCATCGTCTAGGCCAGCCCCGTCAAGCAGCCGTCGGCGTAAAATTTTCCTCGGCATATCCTATGCTACGCCGACGGCTGCCCTCGGCGTAGCTATTTTTTATTTTATCTCATTAAATTTTGAAAAATCATAACTAAATTATTCTAATTCAGAAAAATACAAATAATATATCAAAATTTGCAGAAAAATAAGACCTATCTATCTACACTCAAATATTACATATTTGTAAATAAAAATTAAGTAAAACATAAAACATTATATATAGTTTAAAACGGGCATAAAAAATTCAAAAATGATCGAAACAATGCGAAACCTTCACGTGGTGTTATATTATGTGACATAGTTAGAAGGAAAAATATCAAACTTGGTATATTGATTACGTCTCAAATAAACCTTCACAAAATGACCTATCTCATTCGAGGTTTCTTGGCTTTCGGGTCAAATGACCAATGTTATGGCTAGAATCAAGGCATAGTTTGTGATAATGTGCCTATATTGTGCATACATGTGCATCATAGGATGGCGAACAATGTTGCAGGAGGAAGCTTTCCTTTTTGTCGCACCAAAAAGCTATTTTCCTTTTTCTGAGCATAAAAACGGACAGTTTTGTGAAGCAACCACCAAATGACTAATTCAAAATACTACCACCGCATTTTACAAAAATAATAGACCACCTTATATGGACAATGTCCCAACAGGGGGATCCGAAACCTTTCCGTCCACCTTTGGTGAAAAAGACAAATTCCTGCCGAATCAGCAGGAAGTGGGTCAGATATGAACTCGGTACATGATCTGATGCTCATGTTTTTTTACAACAATCATTTTTAGGTTCACAATATGCTATTTTATCAAATATCCAATGCAAGTTTAGCGAGGCTCGGCCCCGAGCTAAGAATCTTCATGCCCGCTGTTTGACAAAGTTTAACGATAGTTTAAAACGGGCATAAAAAATTCAAAAACGATTAAAACAATGCGAAACCTTCACGTGGTGTCATATTATGTGACATAGTTATAACTAAAAATATCAAACTTGGTATATTGATTATGTCTCGAAGAAACCTTCACAAAATGACCTATCTCATTCGAGGTTTCTTGGCTTTCGGGTCAAATGACCAATCTTATGGCTAGAATCAAGGCATAGTTTGTGATAATGTGCCCATATTATGCATACACATGCATCATGGGATGGCGAATAATGTTGTAGGAGGAAGTTTTTCTTTTCGTCGCACCAAAAAGCCATTTTCCATTTTCCGAGCACAAAAAACGGACGGTTATGTGAAGCAGCCACCAAATGGCTAATTCAAAATGCTACCACCATATTTTACAAAAATACTATACCACCATATATGGACAATGTCCCAACAGGGGGATCCGAAACCTTTCCGTCCACCTCTGGTGAAAAAGAGAAATTCCTACTGAATTGGTAGGAAGTGGGTCAGATATGAACTACAGGTACATGATCCGATGCTCATGTTTTTTTAGAAAAATCATTTTTAGGTTCACAATATACTATTTTATCAAAGATCCAATGCAAGTTTAGCGAGGCTCGGCCCCGAGCTAAGAATCTTCATGCCCGCCGTTCGACAAAGTTTAACGATAGTTGAAAACGGGCATACAAAATTCAAAAACGATTGAAACAATGCGAAACCTTCGCGTGGTGTCATATTATGTGACATAGTTATAAGTAAAAATATCAAACTTGATATATTGATTATGTCTCAAAAAACCTTCACAAAATGACCTATCTCATTCGAGGTTTCTTGGCTTTCGGGTCAAATGACCAATCTTATGGCTAGAATCAAGGCATAGTTTGTGATAATGTGCCCATATTGTGCATACACATGCATCATGGGATGGCGAATAATGTTGTAGGAGGAAGTTTTTTTTTTCGTCGCACCAAAAAGCCGTTTTCCATTTTTCGAGCACAAAAAACGGACGGTTATGTGAAGCAACCACCAAATGGCTAATTCAAAATGCTACCACCATATTTTACAAAAATACTATACCACCATATATGGACAATGTCCCAACAGGGGGATACGAAACCTTTCCGTCCACCTCTAGTGAAAAAGACAAATTCCTGCCGAATCGGTAGGAAGTGGGTCAGATATGAACTACAGGTACATGATCCGATGCTCATGTTTTTTTACAAAAATCAATTTTAGGTTTAAAATATGCTATTTTATCAAAGATCCAATGCAAGTTTTCCTTTTCATCGCACCAAAAAGCCATTTTTCATTATCCGAGCGCAAAAAGAGAATTTTCTAAAGCAACCACCAAATAGATAATTTAAAAACGGAGGGTTTGTGATTAGTTGATATGGATATCATATTTGGATTCTTCTTATTTTTCTGATCAATTTAGACATATTATTTGTTAAATTCCGTTTTACAGATTTAAAGATATTAATTATTCCATATTAAATAGAAAAATACAAAAAAGTAAAATTGTTATATTTTTATTTGAATTCAATAATATTTTTACTTATTCATTAATGTTTACTTAAATAATTTTTTGTAATTTCAAAAAATACAAACATGTGACATGTTGATATAAGAGTTAATACGATTGAAATCATAGTATTGACAACAATGTATGAATTACATCGTGCAAACAGATTCTGAAGGAACTAGAAAGTTAAGCGTGCTGAAGCTGGAGTAGTATTAGGATGGGTGATCGGCCAGGAAGTTCGACCAAGACTGCAATTTAATTAAATATTAAGTGTAATTTGTTAAAAATGTTCAAAGTGAGAGATTAATGAGTCAAACAATTCAAGTATTCAAAAATTGAGATTTTTTTTAATTCTTTTTGCAACTTGTCGACAAGCTATACCGACGGCCGCTACGTCGAGGGCATTGCCCTCGGCGTAGCATACACCGACGGCATTTTGATACGCCGACGACCTCTATGTGCTTCGCCGAGGGCTTTGTGGACCTCGTGGGCGCCGCTTCGATGCAAACTGGGTATGTGATGGGCAGATTACAGATTTTACAATCCAAAATGTTGCTGATCTCCTCAAAGATATCATCACGACCAAAAATATATAGGAGATATCGAACTTTTTCTTAAGTTGCACTTTAGGCCTGAAGCTCCTCTAAAGATGTCCAGAATAGACTTTAACTGCAAGCGCATTGGTTGTAGAAGCTGGAGGCCGCCGTGTGGTGTGGCGCTCGTGGCCTCACCGCCCACGGCTTGTCCTCCACGCACAACGATGGCTTCGTGCGCATGGCCGACGACACACCGGTCGTTCGAGATGCCGGAGGCCTCGGCGAAGCGACCCGAAAGATTCTTTGGACGGAGAGACGTGCTGTTGTTTAGTGACCTACCTGCCCCTGGACCGGACAAGATTAGATTGGCGCAGGGTGGGCTGTGCCCTTAGGCAAGTGGGAGGAAATATTGCCATGTTGGATGCCAATGTGCACAGCCAAATGGTCACCGATCGAGGGAAACAGTGTGCTGACCCAGCACCAAGATCATCTTCCGCTCCACCATCACCACCATACCATACCGGCCGTACCGCGGACGAGAAAAATGCAGGTCCTCGGCGGAGCGCGGCGAGCATTATTCGGAAACCGTGACGAGAAGCGGCAGCTCCAGGGCTTGGGAGATGAGCTAGACTCTTTCTCGGAGGAGGTTCAACGGCGGCCGGAAGTGAAGATCGTTAACAAGTATGCGGTCGTCATGACATTCATCCGTATTGGCCTCAAAGGCGTCGGCGCCCTGGCGCTGTTGTGGGCCACCGTGGTCCTTCTTGGTGGCTTCGTCTCCGATCTGAAGGGGGCCGATTTTCGGAATCTCACCATCATCGCATTCGTGCAGGCTGCCGGGTTAGTCTTATTACCATTATTCAGCATGCAAATTATCTTTCTCTCATGCATATCTTGTTGTCGTCCATGCATGCATATTCCTCTCGAAAAGATGATAGATCCGGGCTCTGCATCCAGCTATATTTTATTATCAAGTTCTGATCTTAGAACTAGCTAAAACATCATCACACTAGGTAGCTGCAACGGGAAGAAATATTACAACGCATTCATCATTGACCTTATTATTACTAGACTAGACCACTCAGGTCAAAAAAATAAATATATTATTACTAGACCACTAACCACATTGGTTAAACAAAACCCATGCCACCGTACGTCTCTAAGGGCAACTCCAACAACCTCTCGTACTTCACACACCAAAAGTATCCAAATCAGTCCGTTTACGGGCTATGGAGGACAACAGACACCGGAGGCCTTTATCCGCCCAGTAGGTGTCAGTGCATCCAGCGGGCCGACCCATTTTGTGGTCCGGGCAAACTGTTTTATGCGCATGGGAGGTGCCAATTAATGGAGACCAGCGCGCTTCCCGTCCGTGGCTCCTTTTCACGCCCGCCCAAGGCCCTTCCCGCTGCTCTCGCTCCCTTTTCCCGCCCGCCGCACCATTTACCGTCCTCCCGAGTTGCTTCCCCGCCCACACCTTCGTCTATAGATGACCATACAACCTAAAAAATGCCTCTCTGTTTCCCCGCAACTTAGGCCCAGATGAGATAGGCCGCACACACCGCCTACCCACCCACCCCTCCGTTGGACGGCGACAGCCAAGAGGAGGCAGACGGGATCGAGGACGAGGAGTTGGACGACTTTAACTTCGAGGGAGACAGTGATCTGCAGCCGCTGAGCATGACGATGGGCTAAAGGAGGAGGAGGAGGAGCAGTAACGCCTAGTGGAACATGTTGTCGCGAGGGTCGAGGAGATGGCGGCGGAGGCCACTCGCTGCGCCGTGGTGAAATGGACCCAGTGGCATGCAAGGAGATGGCCGAGAGGGAAGAGCACAACCGAATCGCCCAGATGCTGGCAACCTGGCACCGCCATGGGCAGTAGGAAATGTCCCAATAAGACTTGAAGGCCGAGGCTTGTGAATTTCGGGCAGACCTAGAGGCAGAGAAAGTCGGTAGAGCCGGATAGCTCACAATGGTGGCAGAGGCTGCGTAAACTAAAAGTAGGTGTCGGTCGGTGGCGGCAATGACTGCGCGGGCGCCTATGGACAAGGAACACGCGACCCTCTCCATCGTGTCAGGGGAAGGTAAACATGGCATTGGGATGGGGTAGGGAGGCCGTGGGCGAGGCTGCTATGTAATTCCCATGTAAAAAATATGAATTTCATTTGATAATGAAAAAGTCGATATATGACTTAAGGGCCCTGGGAAGAGAAGGGGACATGCGCGGATGCGGCCTGTCCGCGTCACCATGAAGCCAACCCAATTTTAGGCTAAGAACATCCGCGGGGCACGGTCCATTGGTGGGGCATTATTGGGCCTTGTCGCCCCTGTCTTGTCAGTCAGAATCGGACAATTCTGGTATGTTTGCGCGGGCCGTGAGAGTTTCCCTAAGTCTCTAAGCGGATACAACTAGAAACTAGTGAATCTCGCGCCACCATATGGTGAAGTACGAAATGTAGATCCTAGCCGTATAGACAAATTAGAATTTTTTTACTTGTTAAATAATATCATTGGGAAAATTCCGCAGCCAACATAAAACGCAAACTCTCGGTAGGATTAGAGTCTTTGGCTGGTAGGCTTATTTTGCATAAAGCTATCTTTGTTTGTAAAACAAGAGGGGGTAGAAGCTCGTCTATTCAGAACATTTTAAAAGAGGATAAAAGAGCGCTATCTCTAAAGTATTGATTATCATTTTTTGATATCCACCAAGTTATTGTCTTCACCTATCAACTAGGATCACCCACTCGTACCTATGAGAAAGCATCCTTAAGCACACATTGATCTGCCAAATTTTACGATTAGGTTATAGTTCTCTATGATCTTACAATCTGGTTCTCAAGCGTTTATAACCGTGAACACGAATTTTTGAAAATATTTAGTCCCGCAAAGGTGTACAACTTTATCCACACATACCAACCTTATCTTATTGCCACTAGATAATCCCTTTTCCTTGGAAGGCCGACAGAGGGTGGTTGGACACGACCTTTACCTTACTTTCGTCGAGACCATGAGTCACACCCTAAGTAGTTATGTCGTAGTGGGTCAAATTCCGAAGTCGGTCCCTAGAGATGTGAGGCGAGGTTGGTTTACCAGGGGCTCTATCCACCCCAAGCAAACACGACCACGCTTACCTACCTGTTATGATGCACCTTCACCCTCCAAATATTTCAAAAAAAATCCATACATATGCCAAATGAAATACCCGAACTATGTGACTCATGAAATCTATTAGGAAAGTTAGTTACTCGTGGGGTTTTCTAGACCCCGTGTGGCTGTACGTTCATCTTGGCTCCAAAAGCAAGAACTCGGGTCCTAATGGTGGCGAGCATGAGACTACAAAAACCACATCCCACCATGGCCTCCCATACAAGCCTTAACATGTTTAACCTCACTTCACCACTAGTCTCATCTCATCATGTCCACCTATCTTACTAGTTTCTCTATATTTGATACATCATCTAGATGAACCAGCACTGACAGCTAAGCATGGCTAGAAAGGGCACAGATATAATCTCTAGCAGTGCACAAGAGCCAAACCAAGTTATGCTAGGAGCAGTGGATTAGGTAATATAAGCTCAAAAAGGAGTAACACAACAGATATGATACTCTATTTATCGATAAAAGACCATAGTAAAATCGTATGCATCATAGCAAGAATTGAAATACTTTAAAAACATAGGATTGTATAATGGTGAGGCTATGCATTCCTTTGCCCGTTGATAACCAATAACCAGAACTTAGGAAGCCTTGTTACTTGACTTGGTTAAAAGTTGGTCAAGTATTGATCTTCGATCTTTGATGGTGTTGATCTATGGATTTTATCTCGGATTCGATCTCGTATTCTACCAGGAAGAACCAAAACACCAGAAAGAAAGGGAAACAATCAACACATGGCATCGATGAAATGCTCAAGCAAGGATGATAATATGACAAGTTAATTGGTACTAAAATATAACCTTAGTACATGCTTGATCATTTTAAACAGAGTCTGAGGGGACTAAACCATAATATAGGAGAAACCCTGGAGGCACCTGTAAGGGGTAACTTTGTTCTTCTAACAACTTTTGTTACTTGAAGTTGCTTAGCAATGCATGATTATAGCATTAAAAGGTAGATATCATTTTTTGAACATTTTGATATATTATACATATTTTTCTGAATTAATATGAATTAGTTATGAATTTTCCTAGTTTAAATCATTTTCAAAACAATTAAGCATTTTTAATATATTAAATATTTATCCACTTGGACCCACATGTCATAGTTTTATTAATTTCAGAAATTAATTTCCAAAATTATTAAATATCTGACAGACTGGGCCCATAGGGATCATACCGATGTCACCTGACATCAGCATGGGATGACATCATACTGACGTCACTATGATATCAGCGCTGCCATATGTTGCAGATCAAGGATGGGGACGGCGCTAGGATGTGAAGGGTTTCGCAGCATAGTAAATCAAAATTTTCTACGGAAGCGAACAGAGGGAAAGCCAAGATCTAATCTAGGAGATGCAAACAACGAGAGAGATTGGATTAGATCTTCATACCCTTGAAGATTCAGCATGAACGTTAAATCGGAACGTGGGTGATATAGTCGTACTCGCTTCTCCTCCTCGCGATCCGATCCGATCTAGCACCACAAGTGGCGGTGCCTCCGTGAGATGCACACGTGCGGCACCTCGACGTCTCCTCCTTCCTCGGACCAGCAAGTATGGTGGAGAGATAGATTGGATCTACAACGCGACGGCGTGGTGTATATGGTGGAGAATTTCTGCAGCAGGGCTTCGCCTACAAACAATGGGAGGAGGAGAGAGGAAGGCGGCAGGGCTACTAGGGCTTGGAGGAGATGTGTGTGTGGGGGAGGCGCACCAGCCCTCTATATATAGAGGGTGGCGGCGCCAGCCCTAACCCTCCCAAGCCTATCTCTAGTTTAAACGATTTAAACTCTCCCTTATCTAGAAATTCTATCCCTAGATTTAAACGAGTTAAATCTATCTAGAATCGGCTGGGCCCTATGGGGCCTTGTGCCCCGGCCCAATGCGCCAGGACACTCCCTCATAGGCCCATGCCCCCCGGAAGGTGGGACCACGTTGGCCCCCTTCCGGAAGGTTCTAGAAGCTTAGGATAATACCGATTAATCCTAACAATTCGAACTCCAAAAACTGCCTTTGCCTTATATGAATCTTATTCTCGGACCATTCCGAACCTCTCGTGATGTCCCGGATCCCATCCGAGACTCGAACAAAAATTCATAAACCAAGTATCCAATCTATCCTAGCGTCAAGACACGTTAAGTGTGTGACCTGCGGGTTCGAGAATATGCGACATGATCTTCTATCAATAATCAACAGCTGGGTGCAGGCACCCATATTGACTCCACACATTCATCGATGATCATATCGGATGAACCACGATGCCAGGATTCAATCAATCCCATATATATATTCCCTTCGTCTCGCGATATTTTACTTGCCCGAGATTCGATCGTGGTATCGTCATACCTAGTTCAATCTCGCTCACAGCAAGTACTTTACTCGTTCAGAATCCGATATCACTTTGTGATTAACTCCTTAACCACATGCTTGCAAGCGGTGTTGATATCGATTACCGAGTGGGCCCAAGTATATCTCTCCGACTTGGGAGGGACAAATTCCATCTCGATACATATAACCCAGATACTTTCCGATCACCGAGAGACACCTTTATGATCACCCTCTCATAGGATGACGTTTGATGACCTCAAAGCTTTCTTCCGATACCGTGGAGTTGCATTATCTCATGGTCTAAGGAATACAATATTTGACATAAGAAAAGCTTCGCAAAGACGAACACGATGACGATCTAATTGCTTCGCTTAGTTTGGGTCATCCACCATATCATTCTCCCAATGATATGATCTCATTATCAATTGACAACTCATGTCTATGGTTAGGAAACCTTAACCATCATTGATCAATGAGCTAGTCCATAGAGGCGTACTAGGGACACGGTGTTGTTCACAAACCACACAAGTATTAATGTTTCCGCTACAATTCTAGCATGGAATATAAACTTTATCATGAACAAGAATTATAATAATAACATCTTTATTATTGCCTCTAGGGCATAATTCCAACAGTCTCCCACTTGCACTAGAGTCAATAATCTAGTTTACATTTGGCAACAATCTCACACCCATGGCAATCGAGGTGCCGATCATGTTTTACACGTGGAAGAGGTTTAGTCAATGGATCTGCGACATTCAGATCTGTATGTACTTTGCTGATCTTCGATCTCCATCGCTATATAATCTCGGATTATATGAAACTTGCGGTTGATATGCTTGGTCTTTGGATGATATCTTGGTTCCTTAGCGAGTGCTATGGCGCCAGTGTTGTCACACAATATCTCCAGTGGGTCCAATGCACTTGGAACCACGCCAAGCTCAGTGATGAAGTTTCTGATCCAAACTCCTTCACTTGACGCTTCTGCAGCAGCCATGTATTCCGCTTCTCATCAGAGATCCCGCGATCACGCTTTGCTTGCAGCTTCTCCACTCACAGCTCCTCCATTCAAAATATACACGTATCCTGTTTGAGATTTAGGATCATCCTTGTCGGTGTTAAACTAGCATCGACGTAACCTTTTACAAAGTCGTTCATCACCCCCATAGACTAAGAACATTTCTTTAGTCCTATTTAGGTACCTTAGGATGTTCTTCACGGTACCGAGGTTCCACTCTCGATCACTTTGATATCCCGTTAAACTAAGAGCATTGGACACATCCGGTCTAGTACACAAGATGGCATACATGATGGAACCTATGGCCGAGGCATAAGGCACTTTGCTCATAGCTTCCCTATCATTTACCGTAGCTGGACAATCGAGCCTTGCTCAATATCTTACGACAACATAGGCCTTTGAACCTTTCAATGCCTTATCCATTCTGAACCTTTTCGTAACTTTGTCTAGGTATGTACCGCTTAAAGCTATCAGCGTCTTTGTCTATCTCTATAGATTTTGATGCCCAATATATAAGCAGCTTCACCTAGGTCTTTCATTGAAAACACTTGTTCAAATAACTCTTCACATCGTTAAGCATGTTGATGTCATTTCCAATAATCAATATGTCATCCACATATAGTACCGTAAATGTCACCGAGCTCCCACTCACTTTCTTGTAGATGCAAGCTTCAGAGCAATTTGGAACAAATCCAAAGCTCTTGATCACTTGATCAAAACGAAGGTTCCAACTCCGAGATGCTTGCTTTAGTCCATAAATGGAACGCTGAAGTTTGCATACTTTATCAGCATCCTTAGGATCAACAAAACCTTCGGGTTGCATCATATACAACTCTTCATCAATGTTGCCATTGAGGAACGCAGTCTTGACATCCATCTGCCATATTTCATAATTATGAAACGCAGCAATTGCTAATAAAATCCGAATGGACTTAAACATCGCTACGGGAGAGAAAGTCTCATCGTAGTCAACACCTTGAACTTGTCGAAAACCTTTTGCGACAAGCCGTGCTTTATAGACGGTAACATTACCATCCGCCCTCTTTTCTTCTTGAAGATCCATTTGCACTCAACGGCCTTTCTCGCTAGGAGGGTCCACCAAAGTCCATACTTGGTTTTCGCTCATGGATCCCAATTCGGATTTCATGGCTTCTAGCCATTTCTCAGAGTCTGGGCTCATCATCGCTTTCTCATAGTTCGTAGGTTCACTGTCTTCTACTAACAAGACAGTCAAGACAGGGTTGCCGTACCACTTAGGAGGGACACGCGACCTTGTCGACCTGCGACGTTCAGTAGCAGCATCGTCCGAAGCTTCATAATCCTTGTCATTAGCTTCCTCTATTGTTGGTGCAGGCGGCACTGGAACAATTTCAGGTGCTGCGCTACTCTCCAATTCAAGAGAAGGTTCAATAACCTCGTCTAGCTCTACTTTCCTCCCACTCACTTCTTTCGAGAGAAACTCCTTCTCAAGAAAGGAACCGTTCTTTGCGACAAACACTTTGCCTTCGGTTCTGTGATAGAAGGTATACCCAATAGTTTCCTTAGGGTATCCTATGAAGATGCATTTCTCCGCTTTGGGTTCGAGCTTGTCCGGCATCAACTTCTTGACGTAGGCTTCGCATCCCCAAACTTTAAGAAACGACAACTTAGGTTGAGCACCAAACCACAGTTCATACGGTGTCGTCTCAACGGATTTAGATGGAGCCCTATTTAAAGTGAATGCAGCGGTTTCTAATGCATAACCCCAAAATGATAACGGCAAATCAGTAAGAGACATCATCGATCGGGCCATATCTAATAGGGTTCGATTCCGCTGTCAGACACACCATTGCTACTGTGGTGTTCCGGGTATGAGTTGTGAAACGATTCCACTTGCTTTGAGATGCGTGAGAAAATCATAACTCAAATATTCGCCCCCACGATCGGATCGTAGAAACTTAATCTTTCTGTTACGATGGTTCTCCACTTCATTCTGAAATTCTTTGAACTTTTCAAACGTTTCAGATTTATGTTTCATTAAATAGATATACCCATATCTACTTAAGTCATCGGTAAAAGTGAGAAAATAGCGATATCCACCGCGCGTCGAAACACTCATCGGTCCGCATACATCGGTATGTATGATTTCCAACAAGTCCGTTGCTCGCTCCATCATACCGGAGAACGGGGTTTTGATCATCTTGCCCATGAGGCATGGTTCGCATGTGTCAAATGATTCAAAATCAAGAGACTCCAAAAGTCCATCAGAATGGAGTTTCTTCATGCAATATGACCTAGACGACAGTGCCACAAATAAGTAGTATTATCACTATCTACTTTGCATCTCTTAGCCTCAATGTTATGGATGTGTGTTTCATCCCTTTTGAGATTTAGAAGAAATAAACCACTCACAAGAGGTGCATGACCATAAAAGATGTTACTCATATAAATAGAACAACCATTATTCTCCGATTTAAATGAATAACCGTCTTGCAATAAACACGATCCAGAAATAATGTTCATGCTCAACGCAGGCACATAATAACATTTATTAAGGTTTAAAACTAATCCCGAAGGTAAAACTAAGGAGAGTGTGCCGATGGCCATCACATAAACTCTTGATCCGTTGCCAACGCGCATCGTCACCTCATCCCTCGCAAGCCGCCGTCTATTCCGCAGCTCCTGTTTCGAGTTACAAATATTAGCAACTGAACCGGTATCAAATACCCAGGCACTACAACGAGGGCTAGTAAGGAAAACATCAATAACATGTATATCAAATATACCTTTGATGGTGCCAGCCTTCTTGTCCGCTAAGTACTTGACGATTCCGCTTCCGAGGACCCTTGTCCTTGCAATAGAAGCACTCAGTTTCCGGCTTGGGTCCAGACTTGAGCTTCTTCTCAGCAGGGGCAACGCGTTTGCCGCCTCCTTTCTTGAAGGGCTTCTTTGCACCTTTACCTTTCTTAAAGGAGGGCTTGTTGACCATCAACACATGATTATCCTTCTTGATGTCCACCTCCAGCCTTCACTTTGCGAAGAGCTCGGTGATCGTATCAGTGGAACCAATCTGATTATGAGTCACTACAAAACTTTTGTAGCTGGGAGGGAGTGATTGCAGAACCCTGTCAATCTTGAGCTCCTCTGGAATCTTGCAGTCCAGTTGCTCAAGGCGTTGAGTGTAGCCCGACATCTTAATGGCGTGCTCACTAACGGAACTCCCTTCCTCCATCTTGCGTTAAAGAACTTCTCGGAGATCTCATATCTCTCGAGCGGGCTGAGTCCGAAACATGGTTTTCAACTCTTCGAGAATCTCAAAGGGCCCGGGATAGTTTTCAAAACGATTTTGAAGTTCCGGTTCCATAGCAAACAACATGGTGCTCTTAATCACACCATAATCATCATTGCGCGACTGATAGACAGCTTTCTCATCACCGGCAGCTTGCAAGTAGGGGTTACCTAACGCTTTCTCAAGGACATAGTCCTTTTGTCCATGCAGTAATGATTCTAAGATTACGGAACCGATTGGTGAAGTTAGACCCATTGTTTCTAAGCTTTTCTTTCTCAGCAAAATGTTGAAGTTGGACTTGGCCATTGGATCTACAAGATTTGCAAGTACAATTTAGACTATGTTCATGATAAATAGTTCAACTTAATCATATTACTTGATGAACTCCACCTAAATTCAACATCCCTCAAGTTGTTTAGTGAACACGATCCAAATTCACCACACCTAATCCGATCTTCACGAGAAGAGATGTGGTTTCAATGGTGGACAACAAAGTGTCAATCATATCATTCATATGACTCATGCTTAACCTTTCGGTTCATGTGTTCCGAGGCCATGTCTCGTACATGCTAGGCTCGTCAAGTTAGACCCAAGTATTTCCGTGTGCAAAACTGGCTTGCACCCGTTGTATGTGAGCGTAGAGTCTATAGCACCCGATCATCACGTGATGCTTGGACACGACGAACTTTCATAACGGTGCATACTTGGGGAGAACACAGGTTTATCTTGATCTTTAAGTGAGGAATCATCTTATAATGCTACCGCGATCTAAGCATAATAAGATACATAAAAGGATAAACATCACATGCATATAACTTTATGTGACATGGTATAGCCAATCTTCGCAATGATCTCCATCTTGTGCGTTCGGCATGATCTCCATCACTCCACCATGATTGCCTCTACCACGAATAGCAACTACAACTATTGCTAACTACTTAGCGATAAAGTGAAGCTATTACATGGCGATAAGAAGTTGACTGCAGGTCATACACAATTATAAAGACAACCATATGGCTCCTGCGTTGTGTACTCATCGACATGCAAGTCGTGAAACATTACAAAACATGATCATCGCATACATTATACACATCACATCTTGGGCCATACCATATCACGAGAAAACTCCTTGCAAAAACAAGTTAGATGCCTCTACTTTGTTGTTGCATGTTTACGTGGCTTATGGGAGTAGATGCTAAGAACGATTCTTACCTACGGAAAGCCACAACGGTGATATTATGGTTGCCAAACTCGGTGTTAATCCCATGACAACTATAGTGAGAGAAACCGACATCCACCAGCCGCATGTGTGGTACAAGCCACACGTCAAGTCTGTGACCACGTCGCATGAAGGTTGGCCTGGACCGCTTCAATCTCACTATCCCATGTCATAAGAAGAACACAAACAAGAGGCTTGCAACAGAAAACATCAACGCCAACAACCATGTTGCGTTCTACTCGTGAAACACATCTACGCATAGATCTAGCTCGATACCCAAGGGTTTCAGCATAGTAAATCAAAATTTTCTACTGAAGCGAGAGGGAAAGCCAAGATCTAATCTAGGAGATGCAAACAACAAGAGAGATTGGATTAGATCTTCATACCCTTGAAGATTCGCATACAATGAACGTTAACGGAATGTGGGTGATGTAGTCGCATCGCTTCTCCTCCTCGCGATCCGATCCGATCTAGCACCATAAGTGGCGGTGCCTCCGTGAGATGCACACGTGCGGCACCTCGACGT